>JAWNLM010000145.1:9587500-10997500 GCA_035042345.1 Drosophila fungiperda
CTTCAAATTCAGCCCACGGGGGAATTTCTACCTGAATCGAAAACTGCAGCCCGCAACCCCGCAACCCGCTCTCACTCCATCCACTGCTCATCTGCTCTCGTGCTCGCCCCGGTTTCTCATGTGTGTCCCCAAATTCGATCAATTTAGATACAAACACCCATTTATGCATCAGTACCTTTTATTAAACTACGAGCCACAAACACATGTATATATATATCTATATGTGTGTGTGTGTGCGTGTGTGTGCCGCCACAACTGAGAGCTACGTGCTGCCTTAATAAGCCCGTTAATGGAATATTAGGCAATGGCAAAGAAGAGTTTCAATTCGGCTCGGGGAGACAATCAATATCAATACTATATATTTTGAGTCGCACATGGCGACACACTGAGCAGAGACACACAACACACACACACACACACACTCGCACACACACACATACTCTAAACAACAACAGCAATGCGATAAAGAAGAAGAAGAAGAAGACGGCAACCAAAAGCCAAGTTAAAATTGTCGGCTGCTGTTGCTGTTTGGCTTCTTTTTTCTTTTGTTGTTGTTGCTGTTGTTGTTGTTGTTATTATTGTTGTTGTTTTATTTTTTAGAGCTAGTGACCAGATTCGAGCATCACACGATCGAAAGATTTTAGTGCTGGAATGCAATAAAAATTTTATTTTTGTTTTGTTCGATTTGATACAAGTTTTATAGTTGGTCTGCTTATTGTGTGTAGGAGACACATACATACTTGTATGTATGTATGTGTGTACATATAAATATATGTGAGTACACACATACACACACACACACATATGTATTTTTGTGGCAGTAAAACAAGTCTACAAACGAATTATAAAGTTACTTAAGTATTATTTTATTATTTACACATATCCATACACTGAACACCTATTTAATGAAGAAATTCATAACAAAAATTATATTTATTTTTACGAAATCATTGTTATCTTTATTTAGAACTTTCCCCTACAATATATACATAATAATCGATTATGCAAATGAATCTCATAGTTTTTCCAGCCAATTCTGAACTAAAAAGCCCTTTCATAATTATACAAGCTTTTTTATATTTTCAAGCCAAATTTTAGCTAATTTAAGTTTTGAATATTATTTATTATGTTTATTACCTTATATATTTATTTTCCACTTTATTTCGTAACTGTAATTTTTAATATATATTCTCTTTAATCTGGTGCTATGCATAAAATTATTAATTTGACCAAATATAGTATAGCTTATTGTTTTCAACTTATCTCTAACTGAGTTGTTGAAATTTTTTAACTAAACAAAGAGCTTAACAAAAAAAAACAAAAAATCGAGATAAATTGCTTAACTAATCGCCTTAAATTTAAATCTATTTAATTGAGTGGTTGCTGAAAACATTTTTGAATGAAAAATATATGTTTAGCAAGAAATGACACTCAAAATGCCGAATATTTTGTGCACAAATATTTTAAAACAATGTATAATAATTTAATCAACATTTCATAATACAATCATTTTTGGTATGAAATATAGTGTAATCCAAATTTTATTTTAATTTGGCTGTCATATTTATTTGTATATGTATATGTACTATAAGCAGTTGACAGGGGCTATTAAATTGTAAAATGGTCTAATATATGATTCGGGAAAACCCAAAAATACAATCAACTACTAGAATTACTGTTCAATATAGCTTTAATGTATAATGTAACAAGTTTACTGTATATTTTAAAGAGATGTATAAACTGGATAGTAAAGATTCTGATCATGATATTGAAACAATAATACATTGTTCCGAAAGTATTCCAAAGTCTAATTCGATCTTCAGTTGCCCGAAATACCTGGTTACTTCCACATTTCAGCTTTAATCTTGAACTTTTACATGTGTATCTGAACCATAAGCTTTAAGTTGTTGCAGTGTATTCAAAGCTTCCGCCTCCGATTTGTATATATATGTAATGTAAGTGTGTGTGTTGTGTGTGTGTGTGTGTTGTGTGTGTGTGTATGTAGCTAATTCACTGCACAAGGCATTAGTCTCCTCGTCCCGCTTTCATCCGCTGCGCTGTTATGTCGCTGTAATAAATATTTGATACTCGCACTAAACCCGAATTAACATAATTTGATCGAGCGGTTTGCCGCTGAGTCTCAGCCACTGACGGCGGTGCATTTTTTATGCCCGCTGGACGCATCGGGAAAATTATTACATGGAAAATGATACCTTTCATCCCCACCTCTCCCACACTCTCTCTCTCTGTCTCTCTCACACACACATTCTCTCTTATATTCTGTATTAAAGAAGATGCTTTCTTTCTATCTATCGGCTTGGAGGATCTTCGTATGTTTGTATTATGTACGCATTCCCTAATACTTACAGACACACACACATGTATACATGCCAACTAGACTAATGTTATTACCACAAAAGCAGAAGAAGAAGTGCCTAAGAAAGAAAGAAATGACAACGACAACGAAGAGATCTGTAACTAAATTTATTCAAAAGCGATTCGACCAAAAAAAAAAATATAATAAACGTCGCCATCGCTCTCCCCTTTCTTCTTGATGCTGCATACTACTTTAAGAATAGATTTGTTTTTTTTTTTTTGTTGTGGATTCCTCTCTTTTCGTGGTAATGCGTGTGACTGCCATTAGAGTAAAGTACTTTGGATAGTCGCCGACGACTGTCCCCAGTTTCAGTTCTATTCCCATTCCAATTCACATTCCCATTCCCTCTTACATTTGTTGTTGTTGTTGTTGTTAGTTACCGATACAGCATCGGCATCATTTCACTGTTTCTCTTCTTCTTAGTTTTTGGCTTTCTTTCACCTACAAGATTTATCGCTTTATATTTGTATTATTTTTAGTTGTTTTATGTCATCTGCACTCCACTCGCGACCAACTGCTCGACTTCTCCACACCCCACCCACTCTT
The DNA here is from genome assembly GCA_035042345.1 of Drosophila fungiperda. Classification (NCBI taxonomy): domain Eukaryota; kingdom Metazoa; phylum Arthropoda; class Insecta; order Diptera; family Drosophilidae; genus Drosophila; species Drosophila fungiperda. The sequence continues at coordinate 9,590,424 of JAWNLM010000145.1, forward strand.
TGTCAATCTTTCTCTGTCTCTCCCATTGATACACAGTTAGCTTTCGAGGCATTGGCATTGAGTTTTAATTCACGCTGGTCGGTCTAAGGGGCGTGGGCGGGCGGACTTACGGGACTGGTGGTGGGGTATCATATATAATGCACAGGAACACGGCGACATTTTATTTATGTTGCCCGTATAAGATTTGGTATTTTTTCTTTCTATTTTCTTCCAATGCCAATGTACAATTTTATACTCAGTTTCAGCCCCGATTCACGTTCCCTAATTATGGCTGCATCTATTTTGGAGCTAAATTTCCCATATTCAGGGGTGAATAGTAGGACAGATGCATATTATTTTGAAATATATTTGGAATGCACAAGTAATTTAGTATAATTGGTTTTGTATTAAATGAAATTGAGCCGCATAGAAATACTAAGATTATTAGATAAGTCTCCAAATATAACTGATTAATAAAAATATGAGTTTTTGCCACAAATCACTTTCTTATAAAAAATAATATTGATTCTCAATGAATCGGGGTCATTCAAGACACATTTGTCAAGGGTCAGCTAGCTGTGATATTTTTTATTAAAAGAGCAATATCAGCGCAACATAAATCTAAATTATTCAACTAACCGTTTTAACTAATCGAATCCAATCAAAAAAAATAGATAAAAAACACATTTACAAAAGGTTTTGCAATAGTTTGTAACGCATAGAATCAAGTTTCTCCATATATATATAAATATATATGTATAAATATATATAGAGTCTCAGAATCCATAAAAGCTATAGACTTCAAAATCAGAATATACCAAATACAACTGAAGTTTTATTAACTTCTTTCATTTCTCCAATACCGATTTGAACCGATTATCCATAACTATAAAAATGTCAACTTTATAGATATATCTTTCCTATCTGGTATCTGGAATACACCTTGACATAATTATGATCATGTAAAAATTCATATATACCAAATTATTTTCCAGCGAATCAGTTTCAACATTTAAGCTGCTTACGTCTTATGATAATTACAGTTTTGGGTTTAGGGTACCTCCTAGTTGAGCTCTCTTGACTACAGCATTCTAACTGATTATTTTATTTTTTTTATTATTAACTTTTTCTCATATTTATTTAGCGTACGTTGTTTCCCTTTTGCCTCTGAGCGTCTCAAGTATTTTTGTCTAATAATGCTCAACGTTCGAAACAAAGAATAACACGTGGATAAATAATGTCTTTTCGCTAGTTTCAAAGAAATTATTAATTAATGTACGATTCAAAGTTGGGTTTGAGTTAGTTGCTTGCCCCCTTCTTCAGTTGATGCTGCAACCTACCCTCTGCCCCGCCGTTGACCCTGCCCAGTTGCCACATGTTGCGGTCATTACCATTTTGTATTCCAGTTCATGTTATGTTAATCTGCCTGGAGAGTGACCAAAATGATGGAAGAAGCTGACTTTTCGATGGCATTTTGGAGACATGTTCTCTGTATAAAATTAAGTATTATTTGATTGCTTTTGTGTAAATCGCCGCTAAGAATTTGTTTATGGTTAGTTTTTGGTTAGTTGTGTGTTACTTTGATTCTGTATTTCTTTCGCTTTAGTTAATACTCAAATTTAAATAGAAATTTCGGTCGCTGGAAGAGTTCATTGCACTGTCGCCTACGGCTTTATATATATATATATAAATATATATTTATAATGATATGTGTAAAATGTATACAATTTACGAGAATGACGAAAGCATTGTGCATGAATTTAACCATTTCTCGAAACCGAAAGGATTTCAATTTGGTTGTCCATTGTCTGCTCAGATGCAGGTGCTTCAATGTCCTTTTAAAAAACTAAAATCCATTCGCAATTATTGCACTAGATTTTGAAAATCGTACGTGATTTCACACTCAAGATAAATGTGGCCTTGTTCGATTCTGGGAATGGAAATGGGATTAGATTTTCAACTCGTTTTGTTGGTCGCACGTCTTTTGGCAATTGAATGAAAAATTAAAGAAAACACAACAGTTTTCAAATTGCACGTGTGGCATGCACCACCTGAACGTGAGAGCATGCCGCAACATAGTGTTTTCCTATATTCTCAGATTACTCAACAAATCTCATACGTATTTTATCTTTATACTATTTAATTGTATCAGAAATATTCTTGTTCAATTGTCCATTGCGATTTGCACTGATTTCCAACGAAAACAGGTTTATTTTTTTAAGAGTTTGTCACGTAAAATTATAAATCTTTCACGGGTTTTGTTTATGGCCTTGATTAGGGAACTTTTAATTAGATGTGGCTAATCATTTTTATTGTTTACTACTCCATAAAATATACATATATTGTTAGCCAAGTAAATATAGAAATATCAGTCTGTGTTTGTATTCGATTTATTCTTTAAGTTAGTTAATTAACAATGAAATTGTTAACATATTCGTCATAATTCTAAAGTTAGCATATTGAATCATAGAAACACTCAACCAATGGCTTATTTTTTATTGAAGTCATTTTTTCTCGACATTTATTTAACTCTAATTTATTTGTTTGTTTTTAGGGTTCCTCGTCTAAGCTGACTTTGGCAACTTTAAAAGTAAGTAAATATTGCTTTGTACTTTCATATTTTTAACTTAGAATCTTAGAAAAACTTCATCAACATAAAAAAGTCAAAACATACAAATAATTTAATCACATATTTAATTAATTAGTGTAGAATAAAAAAAGGCAAGAATTTTTGTGCAAGGTTTTAAAAAATTAATATATGTTTAATACAAATTAATGGGGGCCTACAGCACATGTTAATTAACCGATAATTTTTATACCTTTTTTTGGCAATATTTTTAATAAAAAGTCATATGGTGAAATATTTATTACAATGATGCGGCAAACCCAGAATTAAATATACTTCTGAAATTAACTTAATAATGCCAACAATTCAGTTTAATTTATTTAAACTTTATTTAATTCCATTGTGACTATCGCAATTATGTGTAACTACTAAACTCAGAATAAAAAAAATAATGAAAAAAATAAATAATGGCTTAACTAGTAACTCAGTTTTGGGTCATTCCTGAATTACACATTTAGTCAGAATTTTAGTTATTGGTAAATTCCAGGCTGCAATTAGGTTGACTCACGTTTGAAGTGCTGACGAATCCGGGGCGTAACTGCTGGCCAGGATACCAAGTAGGCAACGATAAAAAAAAAGTCAGCAGCATTGTGACTCAGCTTAAAAACAGCAGCAACAACAACACGAAAGGAAATGACCCATGTAGCAAGAATGAAGCTTGAGTCTGCAGCGCCAAATGTTGCACCAAGGCAGCATGAGAAATGCACACACACACACACACACACAAGCCACAAGCATGCTGCACGCTAAGAGGCAGACTCCAACTGAGACGGTGTGTAAATAAATACATATTTTAGCATTTTCAGTGTTCACTTTGCAACATTCATTTCTGCACTCGTAAAAATTATACTTTATATGCTAAATTGGATGCACTGTCACCGCTTTTCGTGCTCATTCTCGTTCTCGTTCTGGTTCTCTTCTTGTTGTAATGAGCTGGATATGGGTTTTGGGTTAACAGAGATTACCAGGCACCAGATTACAAATGCATATGCATACAGCTGCGACCAAAATAATAGCATCACCATCACACAAGAAATATTTTGTAATGTGGCTTTATTTTTGTTTGTTAGTTTGAATAAATTTTAAAAGTTGGCGACTCTATAAGTATGAATGTAAAAAACATATTTTTTTACAATTTTATTTTTTAGCTAACATAAAAGTTTGTTTCCCTTAAATTAAAATTGATAAATGGTTTTTTTCAAAATTTAAAATACATTTTTTTTTATGAGTGAAAATTAAAAAGTGAAATTGTTACTATTTTCTTTTTGACAACTGAATCCATGGTTATAACTGGTAATTGCAAGTCGTCAAGTCGTTAGAGCCTGCGTTATGGCCAGACACTCAGCAAAATTCTGCTGAAGATCAAGTCCAAGCGTGAGGCGGCAGCACGAGCACGAACAGTGGAAGAGCAGTGGAGGAGTCGCCAGCTTGGCGACCTTGAATATTGGCAAACTATGCCGCGAGGGCGCTACACACACACAGCCATACAAATACCACACACACACACACACACATACACTTAAGAACAGAAATATTGAGAACGGGAACTTGAGCAAGGCAAACGAAGTGTGTATTGTGTGTGTGTGTGTTGTGTGTGTGTGCTGTGTGTGTGTTGTCCTATCTTGAAGATACAGTGCCTAAAAACGAGTTTCGCTACCACTACAAACTGCATCAGTATCCGCATCTAACAGATACGCGAAAAAATACGCCACAGAAACAAAAAAAAAACCGAAAGCTGCTGCGAAACTGAAACTGACTTTTTGCATTCAAAGAATAAAAACAACAACAACAACAAAAAGAAAAAGAAGAAGAAGAAGCAGAAGATCCCAGCAGGCAGAAGAAGAAGCAGAAGATGCAAAAGTCGGTCTTTGTGCCAATAGAACTTAGAATGCGGTAGGACGACGAAGAAGTTCTTCTTATTTTTGCTTATTTTTGCCCTGATTTTTATTATTCTTTCCTTCATTTGTTTTTGGTTTTTTTTTTTATTGTGGCGCGCCACAGGAAACGGCAACATTTCCAGATTCAGACTTTGATCATCATTTTGACTTTGCCAGGGGGGCAGTATTATTGTTGTTGCTGTTTATTTTGTGGCTTAGTGTGGCAAAGCTTCTAAACACAAATATACAATAAACACACACATGTTAATGCCGGCTGCCGGCGATATGCAAGATTTAATTTCTGCTCATAATTCTTTCTGTGTGTGTGTGATAATTGTATTAATTTCATTTGTTCCAATTTGACACAGCTCTATTTGCTCTTATTTCTGGAATTTTTGTTGTTGTGCATATTGCGATCTGCACTTTATAGCTTTTACTCCGATGAAAGTTTAACACAGTCTTAATAAAATTTCTACTATTTGAAAATTTAAAATATCTCCAACAAATTGTATTCAAATCATGAGAATTTATTATGGAATATTTTAAACTATTGAGATTTGAAAATCATTACACTTTACATCACATAAATACGTAAACCCACAATCCAATCAACGTAAAAAAAAGCATGAAAAAAATGTTTTGTGCTACAGTTTTAAATTTAAGAAAAATTTCAAAATGCAATTATTTTTATATGAAATTGATTTGAAGCGTGTGTTTTCTATTAAGAGTATTTTTTATACCTAAATTATTTCTAATGAGTCTTTTCCTTCTTTCTCAAATTATCTATTCTTGTAACAGAAACTTCTTTTGCTGTATTTGCATTTTGCCAAAGGATACAGATGTGTAAATAACAGGCTTATTTTATATAAACTGCAACTCTTTTAAAATGAGAATAATCCTATTTAATTTAAAATAGGAACTTCCTTAGTTGTATTTTTTTGCTAGACCTTTCCCTTTTTTTACACATTATATAACTTTTACTTGATAAAGTGTTGCTGATTTTTAGAACAAATTTCTAAGAAATAAAGAAAACATCTAAAAATCATAAATGCTTTTTCTAATTTGTTTTCTATTATACAGAATGAAAGAATACTATTTCCATATACATATAAAAAAAAACACCCTAGAAAAATATAGTCTGGAATTACTAATAAAACAACAAATTCTGAGCTGTACTATTATTGAAGATCCTTTTCGGATTACGGCAAACTGAGTCTACACAAAGTGGTAGATTTTTATATATTTTTAGTTTAAGCTCATTTTCCAATAAATGCAGATTCAATTAATTCGCATTGCGATTAATCCCGGTTTCCAGGAATACATAAAAACTACAATGCTAAATGCTGGGGCTGCATGTGCAGTGACAGAAATGCGTTGGAGTGCAATACATATAAAGATCAACGTTTTATGCATCCTTAACTTACACTCTATTTTAATTGCCGAGAAATCCACACACAATCACAGTTGGTGCCGCGTTCTCATGTGCAATTAAACAGCAAGCAGGAATCAGAGGAAAAGGGAAGAGAGAGAGAGAGAGAGGGAGAGGGAGACAGAGGCAAAAGCAAAATTTACGTTCGCTGTCAAAAGGCAGCGACGTAGCGTATTTAATATTTTTCAGCGTGTTTTACCATTTCATGTTGTGTCATCATCATTGTCAGCCGCCGTCTCAGCTCCCAGCCTCAGGACAGAGAGAGAGCGAGAGAGAGAGAGAGAGAAGTACATACATATACAGCTACAGTCGGTCTGTATGTGTTTGTGTGTGTGGAGTGGTCAATCCTGTTCCTGTTTGGGGCTTCTGTGTCCGAAAGGTTTGGGGAGGGGAGGGGTCACACAAATTTGTACGCCTCAACTACAAACTAAAAAGTCTTAAAGTCTTAAAAGCATTTGCAGAAACGAAGGCAAAGAGTAAACACAATAAAGGCATAAAAATTGCGAGTGAGCAAACAAATAAAAGGGAAACAAAACTGCGAGGACAGACGAGGACTGCACTGTCAGTGTGTGAGCGTGTGTGTGTGTGTGTGTGGAGGATTGAAAAGGGAGCGGGGGCAACCGAGCATATGGTGTTGTTGTTCTGTATCTGCGCTGCTCATTTGCACTTGGAATACAAAAGATACATTTTCGTAAGACCATTTTGACATGACAAGATAACGACAAGCAATCCCCGGCCAAGCGTTCACTCAGTGCAGGGGGTAGCTGAAGGGACGCGAGAGAGAGCGAAAAAGACTGATGGAGGGAGGGGGGTATGCTGCTGCTGCTGCTGGGGTGCTGCGCCTGCTCATTGGCTCCTTTTCGGTCGACCTTTTGGGTAGAAGAGTGTTTCGTATTTTAATTTTCATTACGGCCACACCGCATATTGGCAAGGTTCTTGAGAAGCTGCGCAAAGCGTTGCGACGCGGCGCGACGCGAGGCTGCCGACGAGGGCAGCGCATAAAGTCAGCGAGTATTTCTCAGAAATTGCAAATTATTTTTGAGCTGAGCGCCTGCGCCTGCGTCTGCGTCTGCGTCTCGCAAGCTGCCTCGTCACAGGTACAAAAGCAGGCAGCAGGCAGCAAGCAGCAGCCGCCAAAATGAGTTAGCATCCCAATCCCAATCCTAAAGATTGTGTGTATGTGTGTGCATGACTTTTGCTGAGTGCCAGCGAGCGAAACAAATGTGCAGAGATACTTTTTGCCTCATTGACGCACACCCCCGCACATCCGCACACCGCACCGCGCCGACAACTCGTTGCGTCGTTCAACGGCCATCAAGTGCCCCGGCTTTGGGCCGCTTGCGTGCCCCCCGCGCCCTTTTCCCTTACACCTGCCCCCCGCGCTCCCCTTGCTTCATGGAGTCGTCTTTATGCACTCTCATAAACATTTTTATTTTAATGATTTTTATTATTGCGCACATTCGTTACTTTTTATGCGACCGCGAGGATCATGGCTGAGGATCATGTCTGTGTGTCCCAGTATGTGTGTCTGCCTCTGTGTGTGTGTGTTGACTTAAAGCATTGCATTGCCTTTATCTCAATCGTATCCTGATCTTCGTCGCACTGAGTGCTGTGAAAGCAGCCATTTGCCAAGTTGCAAGTTGAAGTATGCCAGTTGTTTACTATTATTCCAGCCACAAGAAAAAGCATAACTTTTATTATATTACAATAGTTTACTATTATTAAATACATTTATTATGCGATTTGTTAGATTTTTTATAGCTTCAGGGCATAATTACTTATTTTTATTAGTAGTAGTTTTTTTTTCTCTTTTTTTTCACGTATTTTTTATTTTAAGGTTTAATTTAATTATCAGATCTATGGCAGAATACCCTTTCTCAATCCTTAAAGCAAAATATAGATGATTGTGTAAAATTAGCGAGAAGAAAATGTATTATCCTAAGAATTTTACATTCATGATAATGTTAATGGGGAGAGATTAATATTAATACATATTTTCATTATGTACCGAGTCGATCAGGCACTGTTCCTTCAAAACTTTTGGTGTTAGTTACCCAATCAGTTTCCTACATTTACAGAATCTCCTCCATTCTAACCAGTTTAACACTTCCCAATTAATCTTTTCAGTACTTCAAATGGTGGGAAACTATCTAACAATTTAAAATATTGAAAATCTTTCTTACCCCAACTCCAATGAATATTCCACATTTGCAATTTACGTTTTCAAATAAATTATATTGTCAAATAAACTTATCAAAATTTTTTTTATCAACATTGACATGTTTTTTTTTAGCATTATATAAATGTAATATATTTTACTTTATGTCCATATTCACTTTGACTATTTATGTTTCTGATCAAATTTTATATTTTTATTTTACGTGTAAAATAAACTAAGAAATGCTGCAAAAATTAAAGGTAGTTTTTATAGTGATTAAATAAAAAATTAAATTTGGTATCTGTGTATTTCATTTGTGAGTTTTATATGTCCTTAGGTATACTTAAACATATCTGAGTCCTTCTTTGAGTGCAACATGGATTTTTTGTTGTTGCAGCTGTTATTGGTATTGTTTTTGTTGCTGTTGTTGCTGGCGTGGCAAAGTAGCTTTGGCATCGCTTCACCCGTCCTGGACATAAAAATTAATTTACGTTCGATTGCAAAGTTTTCGCCTCGAAGTGGACAACTCCGAAGTCGTTGCCGTTGCCGCCTCAACGGATGACACATAAAATTCCACATTTACGACCCCTTAAGATACAACTGCGGTGTGTCTTTTGCTGTGTGTGTGTGTGTGATGTGGATGGCAAATCTGTGCGACCGCCACGACAGTTTATCCCTTGTCGGTTTCATTAAAAACTTCAGCTCCATTAAATGGTCAATGTGACAACACACAAAAGCAAGTCAAACTCTCAATTTTTGTACCTCGAAAACCTGGCAAGCTTTCTCAGGAGACTACTCAATGCAGATCAATAGTTGGTTCCTCCATTTAATTAATCCCAAATAGTTGCTAAGCTCAGCGTACAAAACTATTTTATTATAGAATCTAACAAATATTTTGGCATAGTTTGTTTAATAGATTTAAGCGTATTTGCTAAAATACTAAAAGTAAATTATTATCTATGAGACTAATCGATTCAGTGAATCGGACGACCGCCAACACGTGCGAGTGTGCGTCTCAGCTTGGAAATCTCGGCTTGCAGCTGGCCAATGGTATTCTCCTCAGTTGGGGCTGGGTGGGAAACTGCAGCTGCAGTTGTTGTTGAAACTGGTTGTGTAGGCGCTGGCGCTCGCGCTGGAGCACCGGCCACACTAGCAATAGACAAGTTGGGATGTAACCGAGGTGTGGTTATGTTCACGCTGTTGGCAACAGGCGCTGCAGTAGTAGAAGCAGGAGTAGGGGTAGACGCAGGAGTAGCGACAACAGTAGTTGCAGCAGCTGTTGCAGTCACAGGAGCTATAGCTGCCGTTGTAGTTGCCACAGTGACTGCTGTTGTGCTCTGCGCAATAACTGGAGCATGAGGCGCTGGGGTAGCTGCAGCTGCAACAGCAGCCATTGCAAGACCTTGATGCGTTCCTAATAATTTCTGCAGCTTTGCTGTGGCACTTTCGCGCTGGGAGTCAAGCAGCATGCGCATAGCTTCGGGATCTTCTAACTTGGCCTTCTCCATGGAGTCGGAGCCCTCGTCTATGAACACATAGTTGATGACGTGTGCATGGGTGCCGGGCTTAATCCGATAGATGGGCTGTCCATCGCTGCAGGCGCCACTGACGCCGGTTGCCGCTGACAGGGCTGGGATGTCGCTCAATTTGGCCATTTCGCCGCCCACCTGGAATATCGATGTCTTGCCATTCACAACCAGCGGCTTCGGCATTATGTATGGGGCCGACACAAACTGCGGGCACTTGCGCTTCGTCAATTCCACATATTTACTCACTTGGCAGCCGCTTGTGCTGCAGGCCCGCAATGGCATTGTTATTGCATCTCCGCCGGCGCTGGTTGCGGCTGTTGCTGCAGCTGTTTGTGCTGGGGCTGCATTTGAGCTCGTCGCTTGCATCTGTTATTGGTATTCCAAATGTCAATTTAAAGTCTAAACAAAACATTGTCTTCAACTTACTTGAATTTTGTTTTATTTTATTTGTTTCGCTTAAAGCGTCTTCGATTTTTAACACAGATTTTCCAGTACATTCTCTGGTCACATTGCGTTTTGCTTATTCGTTCACAGTGAACCAGTTCACAATGTTTGGTTCCAAAATTGCAATTTATATTCATCTAGTGATTACTTTTTTTCGGCAATGTAGCGAAATACAGTGACTTATTTTTTTGTGTGCAGTAAAACTACTGTCATTATCGATGCGCATACTTGCTTTAAAGGTACTTCAAAGGAACTTGTTCACTAAAGAACTTTAGCTCCGCTCTCTAAGAGGCAGTGAGAGCAGCGCTAGTGCGCATGAATGCTTATCGATTCCAATTTCGCTCGATAACACATTATACATGTTGGGCGCCAAAGTAAACAATTCAAAAAATAACCGGTGTTTTTTAATTATTCCTTATAATATTTAAAATATATAAAATATTTTAAGCAATTTAATTTTCCAAAAAAAAAAAAGTAAAACATGTGTGTCATTTGTATTTTTATGTGTGAGTTTGTCCAGCAATATTTGAAAACAAATTATTGCCAAGCGGTCAAGTGGCAAGTAAGCTTGTGAAGTGAGTGCAATGACCCAAAAGACCTCGAATTTAACATTAAGCAGCGGTGGTGAAGTGCAGCCGCTACAGACACCCGCTTCATTTACATTCCCGAGTACTTAAAAAATGAGCATTTAGGACAGGCCAAAACAGGCCAGGCCCAGGCGAGGCAACGCCAAAGTTGAGTCGTTAAAAGCACTGCAAATGGTTATCATGTGAGCCATGAAACATGAGGCGGACGCGGATGCGGTCAATGCCTCGTCCTGCTGCTGCTGCCGCTGCTGCCAGCTTCTTTAATTTCCACGTCCATCTCAGCAGCAGTCGCTCAAAGCGTTGACCAGACTTTTGCAGCCTCATTGTTGGCTCAAATGAAATAATTACTTTAGCACACATTGACTGACGGACTGACGCTGAATAACTGCCCTGTTCTCCGGTGTGTGTGTGTGTGTGTGTGCATCCTTAGTCATGACCAATATATTGAGTCGCATTAAGCAACAGCAACAGCCTCAACAACAATGAGAATAAGGCCTGCAATAAAAATCGTCGGACATATTCACGTCGCGCCCAGTCCGACAATAATAAGAAATGAAATGCCATTTATTAAGCATTAATAAGTGCAAGCAGGCCTCCATCTCCATCCTCATCTCCGTTGCCATCTCCATCTCCACCACCATCTGCATCGCCAACCATCCATACATTTGCGCTGCACTTGGCTTTGACCGCGACCGGCTTGCTGCAACTTCAACTTCGACTGCGAGTCTCTGACTCAGTCTGTGGCTCTGACGATGCCTGTGGCATTTGCTGCTCCTCGCCTCCTCTTACCTACCATACTTTTGCCGGTTTATAGGTGTACTATAAACTCCTGCGAGTTAACTTTACCTGCAATTAACATTAAGGCTTATTCTAAAGTTCTATACTCAAAAGTGAACCAGTTATTTAAAAATAAAAATCTTCACTGAGACGACTTTTCGCACATTTTTTAACTAATCAAAATTCACAGCGAGTACCTGAATAACAGCCCCCAAAAAAATGTATCTTTTGCGCAGCGGCTTTTACTTATTAATTAAATTCCATTGCATTTTGGTTAAAAATACGCAATTATGAAATATAAAGCGATTGATATTAATATGCAGAATGCGGCGAAGATCGCAACATAAATGTTTTAGCCCTCAAACATGTTTGAGCCATTCCACTCCCAAAACGAATACAAAAAAACAAGAAAACATATTTTGGACACTGTTGCCAAAAGAGCAAAAGGTTTATACATTTATTTGTGGTATTTTTATGTATTTAGTACTCTAATAAAATATATATGTTAGTGAAAGAAGTCAATAAACTAATTTAGACTAAGCTATATTTATTAATCCATTGATATTCTAACGAAGCTTAAAATACATTTAGTGGATTTATTAAATTTACGTTTTTTTGAGATAACTTATAAAAGAAGTAGTAGTAGTGTATTAAAAATATATTGTTGGAACTTGGTTTATATATCGTAACCAGCCAGACTGTGTTAGTACAGCTGTCAAAGAAATATTCGGTCGAAAGTTGAGTTCTTGTATAACAAACAAATTTTGTGTAAAAGTTATCCTAATCAAACTCATCAGTTAAACATTCTACTATACTCCCCAAATTTCCAATAAAATTTTAGTTTAGTTATCTTTATCAAACTTATCAAATTAAATTATTAGTTTGCCTCTCATATTTGCACAAAAATTATTAACTTCAAGAAAATATGGCATAAATATTTCATAGATACAATTCTGTGATTTTTGTAATGGTAATTTTTGTCGTTATTTAGATGGGTGTAGTCAACAATTATTGTGAATTTAGTAAATGTATTGTGCCATAAAAAGAGTAAAATAGTTAACCTTATTTTTGTAATGTTGTATTGTAATTATTCAACTCTTAAAAAAAAAAACCCAGTTGTACTTTAAAAAAATCACCGCCACGTCATATTGATAATGTTGCTTTGTCCGCTTGGGCCATTGAACTGATGATTACAGACTTTAACTGTAAGCATTGTGCAACTGCAACTTAAATAGCTGCATCTAATGAGAGTGGCAAGCATGTCTGCTTTTTGATCTACGACATTTTGGCAAAACAAGTTGAGTTGACTGTTTTTTTCTGAATCACTCCTTATGTTTTGGGCTTAAAGAAAACAGCAAAATAAAAATCGAAATTGGAATTCCTTGTCGTGGCAGACACTGCACACTACACACTACATGCCACATACTACACAACACATGGCATTCATGGGGAGCTTTGAGAATATGAACACAAAATAAGCAACAACAACAGCAGAAGAAGCAGCAGCAGCAATAATAAACTGAAGGCCTTCGAGCGCTGTACTTGTGCTTGATCAAGTGAACAGCAGACAGCAGACACAACAACAACAACAACAAAAACAACTGCAACAACAACAGTAACACACTGCGCATGCTTAGCTGTTAGATGCGCGTAACAGGCACAGACACAGCTGCAGATACAGCTACAGCTACAGCCACAGATACAGATGCAAAAGTACGTGCAGTCTTCGCTTCGGCAGACAAAGAAGCAAACGTTAAAAGGCAAACCAGAAATGTGCAAAAAAAAATAAGAAAAAAAATTCAAATCGAAGACAAAGTTTAGATACCCTTGCAGATTGCTTGCAACCTGCCGACATCTAAATTTTACCATAAATTTAAAAAACTGAATTTCTGTTTCCTAGAATTTTCAATGAAATATTTGTGAAATATAGAAAATTGTTTTCTTCAAGAATTGGTTCTGGATTACTTGGTAAACCAAAAAAGATGTTCTTAAAAGAATTTACCTTGCAACAGGTCGAATCTATAGCAGATATATGATATAGTCGTCCGATATTGATAATTTTTTACCCAAATATTACTGTTATAAATGTTTCAAAACATTAATAAACAAACATTTATCTTTTAACTCATTCTTCGAGCGATTTCTCCATCAATGCTCCATCTTGACGACAGAATTAAAATACCCTCAAAAAGAGCAATACAAAAGGAAGCCAAATTTTTTGCTTAACCTTGACTTTGAAATTCTCATTGCAAGAGTCAAAAATGTACACTGCACACACACACACACATTAATAAATATATATGTATTTTGTCTGCCTTTTCTTAGTTTACTCTTTTATTTGAAGCTTAAAAAAATGTAGTGTAAATGCTTGAATTCAACATTTCGACTCGTAGTCCTCACATTTAGTATACACTTTTTGGACTTTACCTATCAATAATTCCAATCCATTCTCTGTTTGTTTATTGCCTTTTCAGATGAGTGCAGCTCCCAGCGCGAAACACTCAGCTGATAAAACCCAATCTTAAACTGAGCACAGACAGCTGTCAGCCAATAGACTCCTACTTAAAATTACACACATATATAAGCCGATATGTGCACATAGAAGACCCCAAAAGATCTATATGCAGCTATATGTACAGTAGATAATCCGAGTACAACTGAGCAACTTAGCAGCAGTTTTGTACCACCAAGAGAATTGCGGAACCAACAGGTACGCCTTGAAATAAATAAAACTAGATTTCAATATTATTTAAATTAATTTTAATTAGATAAATAAATTGAGTAAAAATATTGTACAAATAACTTTAGAAAAATAATATATATAAATGGTAAATTTATGGACACTTGGAAGTTAATATCTTAAAAATTGTGGCTTTTATTGCTATCTGTAATCGATTTGTATCGATATTAATAATTAAATATATATTTATTTATATACTTTATGTGGGTCGGAGGTGCTTTCTTCTTCATGTTAAATTTATTATTATATTTTTGCTGGGATTACAAATTGACTTATACAAATAAGATTAAACATCAATTGACAACAAGTAGGAAATTTATAACGGTATCCCAATACACCCAATATAAAAAAGTGCCCCAAGATGCGATTATGTTGCCAGTTTCCTGTACCACAACGTAGGCGTTAGCTTGCAATGTTGCAGCTGCCACTTTAACTGTGGCACACGACACGAGTCCTTAACGCTTGGGTTCCTGTTGCTGTTCTTTGCTGTTGTTGTTGTTGTTGTTGTGGTTCTCTGCTTGTTATTCAGTGAGTGAGCGGAAAGGTGTTGCCTCAGACAATAAACTAATTAAATTTAATTTAAAACAGTCCCTGGCATTTCATCAGCCATCCTGCGGCCAGCCAAACCTTCAATGCTTCACATTTAATTGGCCGGCTGCTGTTGCTGTTGCTGTTGCTGTTGCAACAACAATGTATCAAGTTAACAGCGAGTGGCAACGCCGCCAAATTAGAAGCAATAAAGAATTGTTAGACTCGCGGGGTTGCCCCCAAAACGGGGCTAAGCGGAGGGGGCAACACAGCTAAGTACCTCGACATGTTCCCTGCTGCCTCGTGTTGTATGTTGTGCGTTGTTTTGTGTTGTATTCCTTTGCAGAGGGTATTATTATTTTGTCGTGAGGCAGACATATCTGATCCCTCTAAGGATATTTATTTACTTATTCATTAACCTAATCGTTATATCCATAGCTGTCTGTAGAAACTGGTCTCTGAATTGTTCAACTATTTTGATGCCACTTCTAAAAATAATAATAATAATAAATAATAATAAGTTTTCAGTTTCAATTTTCAATTCGAAACCAATTGGAGCAAATTGATGGGTTTTCCATAAACTGGAGCTAGTCACACATTTGTAAAATAAATACTTGTATAAGCCATATCATTCCTTGCTCAAAAGAATCCCAATAAAATCTCCTAGTGGGGAGAGTAACTTATGCGCCCAACATTTTGACAACAAAAAAGGATATCAAACCGGAAACCGTATCGCTAAGCAAAATTAGGCAGCAATAAGCGGAACTTAAAAAAAAAAGAATTACTAAACGAAGTAGATTTCATATAGCGAAATATACTCTTCGCAACAGTTTTTTAGTCTTTCAACATATTCAAACTTTGAAGAGCCAGAAAAGCTGTTGTTTCTTGTTGCAACAGCAGCTGTTTGCCGCAATGCGATTTTGTGTGCCTTTGAGCACAAGGCAGGTGCTAACTACAGTTGGAGCCTACCAAAAAAGGGAAGTTGGCCAAAGTCAGTGGCCTCGGCAGACAGCATCGTTGGCAAGTCCAGAATACTTTAAATTGGCTTTTCCTACAGGCAAACAGACATTTTCCCAAAGCGCACACACACATACACTTACACACACCCATTCACACACACTCAATCTCAATCAGAGTGGCATTCAATACACATTTGTTTACCGTTAGCAATCGAGGGGCAATCAAAACGGCTGCACTACCGATTTGCTACCTGTATCAGTGCCCTACTGCCAAGGCCAACACGCACACACAACTGTATTAAACCCTATGATTATTTTCCAAAATTAAAGTCTCGAATTTGGAACGGAACGCTTGCCGCATGCCGCATGCGGCTCGTTGCTTACCACTGGGATCTGCATGTGGATAATTGCTGGCTTTTGAATACCCGAATCCATCGATACATCGACCGAAATTAGAATTTTTAGCCGCTGTCTTTGGCCCCTTCTTACCTGCCGACTGCTGCAGGCAGTTTATGTTTATGTAGATCAAGTCCAATAAAAAACACACACACATACACATACACACACACAGATCTTCAAACTGTGCTCCGGATTCAAATTTACGATCAATTGCTATACTATGGATATAGTTTAAGGGTAACCAATGCAGACCAATTATGTCTGCAATATCCAAAAAAAGTTTACTATTCAAATCAAATTGTCAATTATGACTGACAAATGTGAGTTGGTTTTCGAATATATTTGCATTCTACGAAAAAATACATATATACATTTTTTTTAAACTGTTTTGTTAATATTATTTTATTAATCAAATTTGTACACTTGGCTAAAAAAAATGTGATAGTATGCAAAAAGCATTTAATTTAAGGCTACAACATTTTTATTTCAGTCCATGATGAGGGGAAAAAGCCATTACGGTATACTTAAAACGATAGAGTCATATATATAAATATATATACTCTTATAGTTAATCAATCGTTCTACAAGGCACAAAGCTCTGAATTAAAAATCGATATTATTTTAAGAATAATTCGGAACCATGACAAAAGCTAAAAATATACTAAATATCCAAGCCTAAAAGTATGCTCCACAAAATTATGAAAGTGTCAAAAGTATGCTGTAAAATGTTAACATTAACATAAATTTAAAAAAAATATATTAATTTGTGAGTAAATTTATTTAAAGAATGTAGAAAAGATTAATGTTAAAAAGTCTGAATATTTTCTTTGGTTTACTGCAACTTTCTGCAATTTTAAAAAATAAAATAAAATATTGTGACAAAAAACAATACGTTAATCTTGGGTTAAGCTTTCCAATCAATTCTTAATGATTACCAAGCAGTTTTTTGAGCGTGAAAAGAATGCAAAAATAAACAACTTTTTCGCCATAAAATTGCTTATTACTTAACAAATACATAGGTATAAAAAAACGCCCACACTTACAAACTTGAAAGTGTAAAAATATTTGTGCATATTAAAAAATGAATCAATTTTGCAATATATGCAATCAATATGCGTGCTTGCAATTTATCAAGTGGGTATAAAAAGTGGACCGCTCGCATTTTGGGTTATCAGTGCGGCTGATCATAAAGTCGATTGCGGTGTGCCTCATCACGATGAGTGCCACAATCGAATGTGGCAACTGTTCCAGCTATGGAGGCGATGCCGCTGCTGCTACTATTCCCCTGCCGCTTCCGCTCCCGATGGATTTCGCATATTCACAGCTTTCTCCTCAAATACTACTTGGCTGGTTAACTAAATAGACTGGGATCATATAGGATGATAAAACGTTGACGACACGGATTAAATGCACATTGGCTTTATGTTCAACATATTCTATATACACATAGATACATATATAATCATAATCTCTCATTTACATGTATATACACATATAATGTAATTTCACTTAGGTAGGCTGATGACACTAGATGAATAGGAAAATACTTTATTTGACATTATTTCTTATTTATGCAAAATACATATAAAGTATTCGATTGGTTGTCCTTTGTGGAGGGGATCGCGATGCGAAGATGATTTGTGTTGCGAGCATCGAGAGTGGAATCTTCCCTCTTTGTCTGGCAGCCCGCTAAATCCGTCGGCTGCCAAAAATAATGTCGCCTCCAATTCGGCATCAACTCGACAGCGACAACATCATCAGGCAACATACAGTCGGAATTGATGTCTTTGCGTTTGTGGTTGATCGCAGTTCGTTTGTCGCTCTTCTATAAAAAAAATAAGATCTAAATTCTTATTAAGATTTTCGTGTTATCGGTCGCCAAATTTTACCTAAATTTACTTAACATTAAATTTGTCATTACATTCCAATCGGCTTATCCCATTTTGACCCAGTTCGTTAAATTTGAAATCGCCGCCATTGAATTGATTATAGTTTATGTGCCGTTTAATTTAATGATGGCCATTTCGCCCGAGTGTTTGTTTATGTTTGATTTGCGATCCATTTGCGGTAAATGATATCGTGAACCGATTGCATAATTTGTATGCTGGCCGCTACAAATATCCATTCACACCTGATATAAACAAACAAACAAACACACACAACTACGCACACATAGAGAAAGAGAACAAAATCCAAAATGAAGAAGCTGCATCTGGGCGCCAAGAACAAGGCAAAACAATACAAACCCTTTAGGAATAACAATAAAAACCGTCGGGTAAGTTTGTCTAAAGCACGAACCCCAGATCTGACATAAACACATGCATATGTATACACACTCCCCCCTTGCGACATCTGCACTCGACCCGGTTCGTTTATTTTTATACACTTGCGTTCTCAACGATCTGAGAACTCTCTCACTCTTCCTCTCTTTACAATTCCCAGCAGCGAAAATACTACATTACGAATTCGATTAGAATTCTATGCTTTGTAGGCGTTGTAGCTTTGAATCCATATTATAACGCATATAATATTTGTGTAAATTAATAAAGTATATAAATTATATATTTACAATATCTAAAAAATTGACAGATTATGAATAAACAATAATTAAAAGGAATAGCAAATCAAATTTGAATCCAATACTAATAAAAATGATATCAAAAGTCAAGTTTGTGCAAATGTAATGAACTATATTATATACAAACGGAATGCATTCGGTAATACAAGGTGATTCACAAGTTCGCTGCTGGGTCCCCTTTAGCTTTTCTATGTACTTGTGCTTGATCTCTTCACTCTTTGTATTTATTTTTGTTTGTGCTCATTTTAATAAAAAAAAAAACACGCGAATTTATAGCAAGGCTGAACTATTTCATATGACGGAGCAGATTAGCACATTCCGGATTTTCCAAGAATTTGATTTATATCCAAAATCGAGAGTAATTGTAAAAATCATTTTCCAGATTAAAATGCAAAATTTTGCGTTGTATTTATGTCAATGTTACCCACCAGTTGCAAGGCACTGACAACGGTAGATCAGCTGCTACTGTTACAAACACATACACCTGTAAATAGTAAATGAGTGCATTGGCAACACACTGGGACACACTTAGAATAAGCGGAAAATGTAAACAATAATTTGCCACAAGTACTTTGGTCAGCGAAAGTGAACCAAGCATAGAATAGGAATAGAGATGGAAGCGGTGGAAGAGTTGGCCAACGCACTAACAAATGACATTCACATTTTTCTCTGTGGCATTGGTTTACAAACCACAAAACAATGGGACAAAGTGGCAAGAAGAAGCATTAGTGGGAGAACGCACTCTCCACGGCGAAAATAACATTCAAAGTTAATCAACGCCTGCGCATACCAAAAGTGGAGACTTTTTTCATTACAGTTGTCTCGCCTTCGCTTCACTCACAGTGCCACGGTGGTCATCTGGAATTTTTCCTTCTCTTATGCCCTGCCTGCCAACCTGCCTGTGGGGATGGAGAACATAATGTTTACGTTAAAGTGCACATTGTCTAATGGCATTCACTGCTTCAAAATTTCACAACAAAACTGTTGTTTTGGGGGAACAATGATATTCAAAACATTTTATTTGTTTATGTTTAAGAATTTTCTTGACTTTTGTGTTGTATTTAATATTGGATTGAGGTATTTTATAGTTAACGACTAGTACACAACAAGTATTTAAAAACTTGCCCGATATTTGTAAATATCGCATAATAATATATAAATCAGCAATAATAAATAATCATGGAATGTATTATTCTGAAATTGATTTAACATATAATTTAATTACTGCGATACGTACAAGCATAAATATTAATTAAACAAATATTAATATATGTATTAATAGAAAATCTCGTTTTGTAAAAGCCTCAATTAATACATCTGTGATTATTAAATCTAGCTTTAGTTTAATAACCCCAACTGTGTTTGCCACTATGAGATTACTTACACAAACATATATGTGACAATAAGCGTGGCTTGCCCAACAGGTGGACGACCCTTTTGCTTAATATAGACAGATATCGATTTTTCACAGAACTCTTGGCGACGGAACTGTTTACTTCAAATTACAAAAAAAAAACCGTTTTGATAAATATAAATTATATATTTTCCAATACATACATATGTATATAAATTCCCTCCTGCACACTAAGGCAAATGGCATTGCACTTGAATTTCCAATGAGCTGCAAAAAAAAGTATTTTGTTTACATTTCAATTTGGCAATGTGTGTTGTGCAGTTGTATTGGAATTGAATCCATATAGCAAGTAGTACTCGTGTACTCATACTCATTCAATCTTTGTAGTCACCTACACAGATAGCCCCAGAGTGGAAGAGCGCACAGTGTGTGTGTGAGGGAGGAGGTTGGTTAGCAGAGGGGGTTACGCGCGAAGCATACTCCCAACAACATTTACGCACTGGAAGTAAGGGAAACTCTACACAAAAGTTTTCCCGAAACGAATCATGAACAAAAAATTTTTTGTATATTCCAAATACAGAAACGATTCAGTTTGCGTGCGGAATTGAGTTCGAGTGAATGTTGAAGGCGAATATGCGAAAGTGAATGTCGTGGCAAATTGGGGGACGACACGGTATCTAAATCGAAATATGAATCGAGTGTGGCCCTACTGTAATTAAATAAAATAAAGAAAGATATAAAATCAAAGCAGAAGTTCACACACAAAAAGCAAGCAAACAGGATAAGAGGATAACAATCAAACGTGATAAAGCAAGAAACAAAAATAGCCACGCAAGCTAAAAAAGCAGCAAACAGAAAAAACATAATAAAGAAGAAAATTCTCTTAACAACTACACTCTCCGAAAAGCTATCGACAGCTTTTTTTTTGTACTTTTTTGGGTTTTCCAGTAAATACTAAAAAATTGAAATGAGTCGCGGTTCAACTTTGGCAAGCTGAATCATTATTTTTAGCACACAACAAAGGAAATCTTTGGGAGGCGTCAATACGGATTCAATTCGATTCGGCAGCAATAAGGCTTGACGCCACGTTGCAAAAAAAGAGAAGAAAAAAAAGATTTCCGAGATTCGCCTCCTAAACGCAAAAGTCGAGAGAGAGAAGGGAAAGCAGTCAGCGGCGGAAGTCTAAACAGCGTGTGTGCCTTTCCAGTTACATTTACCATTTGCCATTTACAATTCACCGTTTACATTAACTGTGCCTTTGGTTTCCAGAGTTCGTTATCTCTCTCTCTCTCACGCACTCGTTGTTGTTGTTTATTTCGGGACACGCTAGTTGCCTAATGCGAATTGTCAATTGTAAATTACAGCAACAGCAGTAACAGTAGTGAGAGCAACCAGTGTGAGGAAAGTGCACGCGGCAATTGTGCTTATCTTACGTCCCTCTTACTCTACGTAATCGTCGTGTCCGCTGACGTTATCAGTAATCAGCTGTGCTGCGTTTTGATTGCTGTTGTTGTTGTGTCGCTGTGTCGGTAACATTATCAAAATATCTTCATTCGAAGAAGATTATCGGGCTGACAGGCCCATGGTGCAGCGTGCATCATCCTCAGATGCTCCCTCAATCCAGGGCGGCCAACATCGAGAATCTCGATTTGGCCTTGGATATACAACATATCAAAGCGGATACAATAAGCTATTTACACAGGTGCACACAAATATTAAATAACAGTAATAATAATACTATTATCTATTGCTTTCTTGAATAATGACTATTGATACATAAATACTTTGTTTGATAAAAAAATGTCTTTAAATGGCATTTTTGTGGAATTGTCCGTTTGTAATTTATGTTGACCCAGAGAGGCTGGCCAGAAGCCAAAATATTTAATGACTTCTAAGCAGAACAATGCATTGTGATATTACTCAAAAAAATACTTAACATATTTGCCTCAAATAACTAGAACACGTAATTTATTTGGCTTTTTTTTGTAGGGTTCTGCCGACTCGAACTACTCACAACCGTCATCCGATCTGTCGCTAGACGAGGAAAAGGAATCGCTTCGGCGAGAAAAGGAACGTCAGGCCTTAAGCCAGTTGGATAAAGCGAGGGTAAGTACATATTATTATATATTAATAATAATCTATTGCACCTTTAACACCTGGATTTATAAGTTTGCAACATGCTTCATAAGATGTTAAATTTTTTCAATCATAAGGATTTGTTCCCAAAGCAATTTGTTGCACTCAAAACACTGTCAATATTTTTCGGCCCTCAATTAATAATTTACTGCAAAAATCTACACAAACCCCTTGCAATGTATCGAAATTAGAATATAAAAATGGCCGACAATCAAGATACATCAAAATTAAATATTATTTTTTTAAGATTTTTATGTGTAACACATGTATTTTTTCTGACCACTGGCCACATGCATTTTCCACCAACAGTTAAGAAAACCATTAACTAACAGCTGTGGCTGATGCTATTAAAGATGCTGATGCTGCCTATGTAAACAGTGTTTCACATCTTTGAAAAGTTCCTAATCGTTCCACAAGATGATTCTGAATATGCATTGTATATTGCATTCTTATTGATATATAACAATTCAGTTTCATTTCGCTCACGTATCAGGCTCTAACAAATCGAAACGAACGATCGAATCGAAACGATTAATCACAATCGAATCATCGAATAAACATACGCTTTGTCGTTGCAACTCTTTCTCTGTATTGAATTGTTTTTTACATTCTAATTGCATTTTAATTTTTAGAGCAAACCAGTAGCGTTCGCAGTGCGAACCAACGTAGCATACGATGGTGCCATCGATGACGATTCGCCCGTGCAGGGTGGTGCGGTTTCATTCGAGATGCGGGAGTTTCTGCACATCAAGGAGAAGTACGACAATAACTGGTGGATCGGCAGGCTGGTTAGGGAGGGCTGTGATGTGGGCTTCATACCCAGTCCCGCTAAGCTAGACAACATTCGCATGCAGGTAAACAATAACAACCACAACTCATCCAAACTCGATTTCTATTTTTCTCTAAATGTTTTCTAACAATATTACAGAACCAAACAAGACCCTCAAGACTGTATGGCACAAAGGGCTCCTCGAGCGGCAATCTTGGTGCGGGACAAGCAGGTGCGGAGCCATCACGAGGTAGCACACCCCCCACACCTGGTATGACACACATTTCATTCTCCTGATTTCTTTTTTGGTCGAGGTTTTATTTTGTCTATCGTATAATCAAATTTGATTTCTAATCAAAATATTCTTTTCTTTGTTTGTGCGACTCTTTCAAATGTAATATTTACTTTTATGTTCTCTTTCGTATTTATGTCGTCTATATAATTTATTGTTCGTTATCGACGTCGTCGTTGTTGACCGTCTCGTTACCGTTAACGAGCTACCATTTTACATAACTTAAATTAATATTTCTACATACTACAACTACTACAACTACTACTACTACTACTGTTTACACGTGAGTGCGTCTGTCGATAGGCAAGGGTCTTTGCTCTCCGTCAATCCCAAAGGATGCAATACGAAAAAAGTCTAATTTATTATTAGCTGAGAACTTCATCAGCTGATCGACAAAAACAGGTCGTCCGATTTCAGAGTCACTCGTGGTCGTTTATTCTCAATCAAAAATAATGTTCATATATAGAATCCTCAAGATCTGGCAATAAACTGGGCTACAAAAAGTTAATCGTAGATTTCGTACATTTTGTGTTATTCAATTATATATCATGCTACATCCCACACAATGAAAAACTGCAATCAGGAAATATATTTTGTATATTTCATAAACAAAATAATAATAAAAAAAAAACCAAAACATTTGTCAAATGTTTGTCCACTGTTCTACTACGGACATAGATATCTCTTTCTCTTTTCCCTGCATGACAACCACTCAGCGTATTGGTCCAGAACGCATCTCTCTCGCTCTATCACACACATAAACACACACGTACATTTGTATACACCCCGCTTTATTATATAGATACAATTAATAAGCACGTTCTTAATCCATTTGCTAGAATTCTCTCTTAATGAAAATGTGAAAAATCCTATTAACTGCACTCAACTCTCTTTTACCACCTAACACAAACGTTACATTTTCAAATGTGCAACAACAACTACAACTACAATCACTTACAACAACAACTACTACAACAACAATAATATATATATGTTCCCAATACCAACTGTGTGTGATATAAACGTGTTCCAAAGACCCCTATAGTACAACACCGCGCAAGAAAAAACAAGGTTTGTCAATGACACTCATCTTGTACTCAGAATATTCATTTTCAATGCCACATACGCTTGTGCTCGAAAAATTCTGTAACTTTAACCGTTACTTTGTTTACATTTCCCATCTAGAGATTATCAATATTGGCAATCCAAAATCCTTAACTTATTCGTTTGCTTTCTATCTATCCATAGGCTATTTGCGAATATACCCAAACCCATTGAGTAGAATTTGCACAAAAGTATTTGAAACAGGCAGAGAAGTATTTTCGAATCCACAAGGGATATATATATTCTTGATCAGCAAGAAAATTCGTGTCTGTCTGTAGGAATAAGCCAAACTCAAAGACTGCAAGTGCTAAATACTTAAAATGAGACATATAAGATGTTGTCACCATAACACAGATCATTTCATTTGATCGATCCACAAATATTGATACAAATCGATTCCCCGTTTCCAATAAAAAACACGTAAATTTGAAGATAGGACGTTCTAGTAAGGCTTGTGTATACCCTGATATTATAGTTATTATCTGGAATAAGTTCATTAATATCGTAGAAAATCGTACAATCCCTGTTCATGTCCTGGGTTCTTAGTAACTCCAAGTCGAGCACATTGAACACAAATCGATTAGATATTGTCTTGTTCACACTCAATCTGTCTCTGTCTGTAGATCTTCATCTGTCTCTGTCGTAGCTCCCTCTCTAGATGGGTCAGTCAGTCATTTCAGTCACACACTTTGCATACCCTTTAGATTTAAGGTATGTTCTAGATGAAACCGCATCCTCGATTTGGTCATTTCATGCAGCATTTGAAATCGCGTGGTACGGCTGCAATTTAAATTTAAATTCCGTTCCAAGCACACGCAAACACACACACACACACACGCACACACACGCACACACAACGCACAAATACACAGACATATATATAGAGGAAAATACCGTTAAAAATTGTGTGTGTAAAGTGTATATAACAATACTATAATATTTGTAAATATAATTTAGTTGTAAATTGGCTTTGTGGCAACGCCGTAGCGCTCGATCGTCGCTGATAGCATTAATCATAAATCATAAACTCGCTCATCCGTTGCCATTATTATTATCTCTTTCGCAATGATACTAACGAATCAGGTGACGAATCAGATTCCATGGGACCAGGACGACATGGCAAGACACCATTGGCAACACCACCCAACAAGGAGAAGCGCAAACCGTTCTTCAAGAAACAGGAAACGGCCAGCCCTTACGATGTGGTGCCATCGATGCGTCCCGTCGTCTTAGTGGGTCCAAGCCTTAAGGGTTACGAGGTAACCGACATGATGCAGAAGGCACTTTTCGATTTCCTTAAGCATCGTTTCGAGGGTCGCATCATCATCACACGCGTCATGGCCGACATATCGTTGGCGAAACGCTCCATTCTTAACAATCCATCGAAGAGGGCGATCATGGAGCGTTCCAGCAGTCGTTCCGACTGCATGGGCAAGGTGCAGGAGGAGATCGAGCGCATCTTTGAGCTGTCCCGTTCACTGCAGCTGGTCGTACTCGATTGTGATACAATCAATCATCCGTCACAATTAGCAAAAACTTCATTAGCGCCAACAATAGTTTACTTAAAGATTAGTAGTAGTAAGGTAAGTAAATATAAACTATATATTTGAACTACAAAATTTAATACAATTCGTATTTATTTGTGCAGGTCTTACAGCGTTTAATCAAATCACGGGGCAAATCGCAAGCTAAAAACTTAAACGTACAAATGGTTGCCGCTGAGAAACTAACCCAATGCCCACCCGAAATGTTCGATGTCATTTTAGATGAGAACCAATTGGAAGACGCCTGCGAGCATATCGCCGAATATTTGGAGGTAGGGCAAATTAAACAACAGGATGTCAAACCAAAACCAAAACCAATTAAAATTAAAGTGAAAATATATTGGTAAAGACCGTTAAATGGTTTCATATAAATTTCGAAATTAATTTTTGTATTACTATATATGTAAATACTTGTATCTAATGCTTATCCCTAATCCACATAGACGTACTGGAAGGCAACGCATCCGGATATTCGAAGCGGCACAGTGCCGGCCATTGCCAGGCCGATACCGTCGCAGGAGGTGTCCGCCTCACCGTCAGCAGATCAGGCGCGCATGGGTCCAACACCACCAGGTAAAGTCGATGTTGTTGTCAATAGTGTTCATATTTCAATGCGCGCATATGTCATCTTCATACCCGTGCGTATCGTATTCCACCCAACCCCTACCCCAAAGCCCCCACCCACCCCAAAAACCCCCTTCGGATCGCTGAAAGTCGTAAAATTCTCAAAACTTGTCCAGTTCAATTGCCCACTATATATCTGTCTCTCTTTCTCTCATCCACAATTCGTTTGGCAATTCAAAAAAAAAGTTTAAAAAAAAGAGAAAAAAGCCTATCGAAAGATAATTGGTTCAAGAGTCCCCATTACCATATTAAGAACACTTTTATCAGATGATATTTGATCAGTTAAACTAGTTATGCATTTATTTCGTTAACTCGACATAAAATACAGTAAATTACTTACATATACATATACATTCTCAAATACATGATATATTCACATAATACTACTCCTACTATACTCGTACAAATACAAATACAATTCTAAAAAATTTGTCTTTCTCAAATTCAAATTCCCATGACTGTACCGAAATAAACCAAACCAAAAAAAAACAAACAAAACAATAAACCAATCGATGCTTCTTCTTGCTCTCTCTCCGCATTCACGTGTGTGTCTGTCTGTGTGTGTGTGTGTGCGCCACAGTCGATGGCGAGGAGTTTGAGGAACACGAGCCACGAATGGCGAGTGCCGAACGCGAAGGTAGTCGGGAACGGGAGCGAGAGCGGGAACGGGATCGGGATCGTGGCAGTAGGGAAAGAGAGCGCGAGAATGAGCGTGAATACTGGGATAGAGAGTTCAACAGAGATCGCAGTTCAAAAGACAGAGAGAGAGATTTGGAGTGGGAGCGCGAGAGAGCACGCGAATGGGAAAGAGAGCGAGAAAGGGATTGGGATAGAGAGTTCGATTGGGACCAAGGTAAATTCAAATGTTACTTTTAATTTGATTATGTAATCGCATAATTTCAACAGCAATTTTATAACTACTTAACTCTGTTCTCTCAACTAGTCATAATCATATTTTCCCCCCCAACAAATAAACCCACCTCTCCTATCCAAGTAATTCTTTTTTGATAGCACACCAAATTTATAGATTTCAATTAAAAACTTAAAGCTATAGAGTCTTTAATGTAGCACCTAGTTCCACTTACTACTAGGTCAGCTTTTCTCACAGTACTCCAGTAATATTTGATTTTATAATTCGTTGAATAGTTAATAGATTAATCACTCATTGTGCTTTTAAGTTATTACCCAGGGGAAATATTTTAGCACTAGATTTGATAGTAGATATTACAATAATTTAATAACAAATCATCATCGAGGTTAAAAAACCTTCTGTGTTTTCATTTTTAAAAACGCTTCTCGGAGGATTACCTTATTTTAATTAGATTAAGTTCTTTACCTTTTACCTTTTACGTTTTTTGTTTTTCTTTTTCTGTTTATTTATTTATTCTTTTATGCAAACACTTCACAGCATTCACAGCACGAGACATACCCGGTTCCTATACAACAATGCTATAATTCAAATTACCAATTGCCAAGATCAACACAATATCGATATATATCAACAAAGTACAAAGCTAAAGACAGACTATAAATCCAAACGTCCAAATCGTAACAATATTCAGAAGTCAGTTCCAGTTTAGGTATCGAAAAAATACCCCTCAACCTCGACGAACAACAAATCCAACACGAGATATACACACATATTATATATATATGACTATATATATATATTTCAAGTTGTCCAGAATTCGATTGAGGTGCTCATCCATATCAATGGAAACTTTCTGTTCCTTTTCGCCTGTTGCCTGCTCCGCAATGGAGCATATTAACCCTAACGATTAAGATTCAATTTCAAATATAATACTTTCTGCTTGAGTTCTATTAACAACACTAACCTGAACGACCTTAAACTCTATGCTTTACCCATATTCATAAAGACCATTAGATAGGATACAAAAACAAAAAAAAAATCCCAAACATATTATTGTCTAAATGTGTTTTGTACTCGTTTCTAGTGACTGCTGGCGTCGTGCGCCTCTAGTGTCCTACTCGTCCTACTCGTTATACTTGTTCTACTCGTTCTACTCGTGCTACTCGTTCTACTTGTTCTACTCGTTCTACTCGATTTACACATAGTTTGGGTCCCATCCCAGGCTCAGCAACAGCAACTCAGTTCAGTCAAATTGTTGAATATCTTGCGTTTTTTAATTAACATTTCAAGTTAGCAAACAATTCCAATTCATTCAAATTGTAATCGTTTTTTTAGAACACACCCACATAAACACACCCCGCACACACATGTTGGCTTAGTGAGTATGCACTCGCCACAAAAACCAAATCCCACTTATTTATTTCTTGCTGTTTAAAATAACCTCCTTTGAATTTTGATTTATTTAATTTTTGATTCACAATCAGAGCGGATATTTGCACATTTGCACAATTTCATTATTTTGCATGCTGAGGAATTCTAAATTCATTTTTTTTCTTTTCAAAAATTTCTTTTCATTTTTTCACGCTGACAAAGATGTCAGGCTTTTTTGCAGCTTAGTTGTTAACAGCATTTAATTGGGTTGCTTTATTTTTATAGTTCAAAAAGAGCTGACTTTAAAGTTTTAAGCTGTCAGCACTTCACATTAAATGTAATTGGAAAAATTATATGTAGGTATAAGTTAAATTTTTCATATCGAAAAACACACATTGAGGCACAAATTAATTTATCAAGCCAGAACTAAATTCTCTGTTCAATTAAAGAAAAACATTTATTTTTTCATCCTAGCCCTAAAATCTTTAGGCGTATTTATTATTTCTCTAATTAGAAGGAAGTTAAAAAATATATCAATTTTCTTAAAATATGCTTAGTTCTTTAGTTTGCAAAATATAATTTCTGCATATTTAATTGCATATTTTAAATATTTTTTATGCATTTTTTGCAAACAAATATGCGTTCTGTTCAGTTTTGGTTAACTGTCACCCTTTCAAGTTATTAAATTATTTGCATTTATTTTCATTTTCCAATCAAAACAAATAAACGACATGCATATTTAATTTTCCTGTTTTTAATCGTTTTCCAAGTACAGCTAGACTCTTAGAAATATTTTTCACTTGTCTGAAATACAATTCAAGTGCGAATTGAACTAAAAAATACAATTTTTCTTTATTTGTTTTCACATGACTAATACAAAGAAATGATTTTGATGTGTATAGGCTTACACAACTATTGATTTAACCTTATTGTTAGCTGTTGCTTTTGCGTTACCAAATCCTAACCCCCAATTCCCAAAATTGTTAGTACTAATCGTTATGGGCGCGCCCTTATTGAAAGATGGCTCAATTGCAATACGAATAGCTAGAAAAACCACTCAAAACAAATATCTGCACTCCCGTGTTACTAAAAATAAAAACCAATTAAAAATAAAACCGATTGTTTAGTTAATTACTTTGTCAAATGGCTGCAGGAAATTGTTTGCCTGCTGCCAATTTTGATGCGTTCGAATGCTTTTGCTTTTAGTTTGGTTTTCGTTTCCGTTTCCGTTTGAGTTTATTTTTCTTAACGCTTAACAATTGAAGAAATGTGCGACTAATGCAAATGTGTGTGTTGACCAATATTGCAGGAGGTGCCTCTTACCATCACAGCCGTCGGCCGGCCTCTGGACGTCACCAGGAGCGGAGCGGGGGCAGCGGCGGCGGCGGCCCGCCAACCCATGCCGCCACGTACGAGCGCGAACGGGAGCGCTACGAGCGCAAGGCGCAGGAAAGAGAACGACTGCATGCCCGTGATCGGGATCTGATGCACTACGATCTGAACAGCGATGAGATGCTCGACGAGCGCAATTTTGAGTATCCGGCCATGCGTAGCGGCCCCAGTGGCGCCTCCCATCACGGCCACCTGTCACGCGGCGGCCGTCTGCTCGACTCCGATACAGATTTCGACGATCGACTGTTGGGCGCCAGTTCGAGGACACGCTACGGACCGGGACCATCGACGCGCATTGATGATCCGCGCATGGATGTGTCGCGGGCGGCCGCTGTTGTCGATCGCGATCGCGATGAATACAGTCCGCACAGAGGTGGTGGAAGTAGTAGGAGAATGCTGAATGCCATGTAGGAATCGTGGATATAGGGGTGGGATCAGATCGATTCGAAAGCGCCAGGTTTGATGGAAGCACGTGACAATAGTTTTGATCTTGCCACAACACACAAACCCAGACAACAACACCCGCTGACACGTCAGCACTCACTCACACAACAGCCACAACAAGAACCCCAACTCTATCATCCAACTCCGGCATCCTCCTCATTTCTGGGCCGTCAACGCAGCGGCCAACGGTGGCTGCCGTCGGCGTCGTCGTCGTCATCGTTCTCCCTGTCGACAACGACACCGCCAAGACGCGAACAATATCCGTTGCGGCACCAGCCAATGTCCTATCCACAGGCAAGACCACACACCCAGCACCCACACACGTACACCCATTCCTATGCGCCTGCCACACGCTCCCATCACGAACAACATCGCAGCACATCATTTGTGAATCCGGCGTACAGCAAAAGCGGCGACAACCGAAACAGAATCCGAGCCACTGGCTCGGCAGTGGACGAACACGGCGATTGGTCATCGTCATCCTTCTCGAAGATCGAGGCAGTCACGCAAGGCATACGTAATAAGATCATTGTTGAGGAGGACGAGGAGGATATACAAAGCACGGATCGGTTTTATTGAAGAGATTTCAGCGAGACAACAAAACACGGGGCACAAAATCCAAAAAAAAAAAGAGCAGCTTTCATATATATATTTTGAGAAATGGGGAGATAGATGCACAATATATGTTTATGTAGGTTCTTTTCTTGAAATTAGACGAATGATTGTAAGACGTAAACAGTATAATATATATATACAATATATATATATATAAATATATATATATGTAAATATGTTTATAAGGCTAGTCATTCAAGCGTAGCATACTAATTTCAGTGCCAAAACACATTTGTACATTTCCATTGCGGGGAGAGACTCAAACAGAGAGAGAGAGAAAGTAGTAGTCCCAGTGGGAAAGTATATACATCCAAAATCACACATACATACATACATACTACTTACATAAATAGTTAATGAGAATAGCACAATGCTAATAAGTACAGCCTTATGTGTCTTAATTACTATATATGTAGCTAAGTGTAATGAGATTTTATTTAACTAAAAACAAAAAATAACAATTTAAAATATATATACATAAATACATACATAGATGAATTTAATGAGAAAGTAAGCATAAGATTTACACCTAATGCATTTTGTCCCACAGCCCTAAGGGGTTGGGAAATCACATTAATGTATGTAGTTACGGTAAGCCGTATATACATATATATATATATATATACGTATATATATATATGTATATATATGTATATTTTTATGGAATCGGTAAACTAAGTGGCAGCTTTAATAATTTAGTGAACGTATAACATAATCTAAGTAAATGCAGTAAAGAGGCAAAAACACACCTTACACACACACACACACACACACCCACCACACACACAATCTCTCGCTTGAAATCTCTTGCAATAAAGCCATCTGTTATCAGTTAAAATGTATTGCTGAAAAGTCGAAGAAAACTCCTAATTAAATACTATCAAATATGCTTAGCTTTCCAAGAAATTGTCTATATTGTTATGCTTCCATTCGAATCTTGATGCATTTGGTCCAATTGATCCACTTGATCCTATAAGTGCCATGATAAATTGTCTTCACTTTATAATGTTGCTAACAAATCTTCTTTGTTGATTTATGCTTCGAGCTATGTTTTTAATTTGTATACCCTGAACCCATTGATAATGAGTAAAAAGAGTATTATGAAGACTTGTATAATTATTTAGCCAGCAAAACCTTATTGATCCCCTGTCTGTCTGTACCGACGCACCCATTTCAGAGACTATAAGGGAAAGGGATTTCAATTTTAGAATATTCAGCTTTCATTAAAATCGCATAAAAAACATTAAAGTTTGTTCGCCAAAACTTGCTAGCATTTCTGAGAAGCAAGTCGAAAGCTGGCTAAAAACGTGGTCATGTTTTCGGCAGTTCCGAGTTCAATGCGTGATTTATATATATATCTATTTATATATATATTTTCAATATATAAAATCTGGCTTGATTCTAATTCATTTCTTATCTCTTTTGGCATCACTCTTTGTACTCTTAACTGTTTTCTGCTAAGTTGGTTGCTTCAGTACAGCAATTAATACTACCAGTGCCTTAACAACAAGTAAAACCATTACAAGAAGTACACACACATTACACACATCCTTTAGATGTTTCACACACACACACACACATGCATATATATATATATATATTAATTATTGTACGTATTAAACATGTATCCTCGTTGCCCTCAAAGATGATCAAGTTTTTTGTGCGCCTGCGTTCGATTCAATCATAATCCATCAAATTATGGAGAAACTATTGTAAGTATGTTTGTTGATCTGGCCCATTCCAAACGAGCACTCTTTTTACAATTCCAACCACCTGTATATGAATTGATTCAAACACAAACAAAACGCACTGAATTCAAATCGATCGCGAATCCAAATTGGGCAAATCGGGCAAGAAAATAAAAATGGGGAGTTTAGTAAACTGCCTGCACTTCCAGCATTGATTGATTAGCGCTAGCAAGTAGCCCTTACTTCCACACCCTAAATGAAAATCAAGGCTAACTACTTAATACATATACCATACAATAGTATATACATCTATGTGCTAAATGACATTTATTGTGACTAATTGATTGATCACTGCACTCCCAATAATACATAAAGCATTTCGATTAAGAACCAAAGGGCGATCCATTAATTACTGATGTTTCAAATAAAACCAATTTCGTGTGTTTCTTTATTATTCGACTAACGGTTTTGGTTTTGGTTTTCTTAAAGCAGCATTATATAACTATACAAATTGTGATATTTTTCAATTTCGAAATGTCTTTGTACGCAACGGTACTTTCTGGATTGCCCTTATCGAATTTAAATAAACTTACCAAGTCCAAGTGGATGATCATAGCACACAAAGAGCAGCATTCTGAACTAAAAAAAAACAATTAAATTGCATACTGGCAACGGAAATATGTATTGTAAACGACGCGAATATTAGTTAGTAATAATATATTGGGAAAAAAATGCATCTGAAGACGTGACATTTTGATAAGAATTATGTACTTAGATAAATGCATATTTGACATGCAAACTATGGAACAAATTGTCAACTTGTAGGCAAATATGAGAAAAATGTGTAAACTCAAAATATGTATGTAAAAAAATATGCTTTGATGAACAAAATGTTAGATTTTAATATTGGTTTTATAATTGATCCGAACAAATCATAATAATCGTGGCAAATCGTTGAGCTACAGTATAAAGCTTGCATTTGGCGCTAAGTCAAAGCTATATATATACAAACCAGAGAGTTGCACAAGATCTTTGAGGGGTTATCGATAATGATCGAGATTAATCGATAATCTTTGCTCTCTTTACATACATACCTAAAGACCTGCACGTTGATGCATTTTGCATTACTTTGACAAGGATAAATGCGACTACGATTTGCACCCTGTTGCTAAGGGAAGAACGTGCAGAAAGCTGGAGCCATATAATAAAATTAATAAAAAATCAAATACTAACGATGCAATACATAAAAAGTTCTTGTATAAAGTGGCAACAAGTTTATTTCATAGCTATAATTAAATATATATTGAGAATTACTTTTTAATATTAGCTTGAAGTTAATGGCAACCATGAACGATGGGGAAACTAATTAAGCAAATCATTGATAAACCCAAAAAAAAAAAAAAAAAAACTAAAAAATACACAACCAAAACAATAAAATACATACATATACTAAATATGGTTATACATAGTACATACATGTGTAAATTATACAAATTTGATTCATATGAATGCATATGAGTGTATTGTATTTAATTCACAGAACTGGTAACTCACAATAACAAAATATTAAAATAACTATGTAAATGTATCCTGCTATAAATAACAAAATTTAAATACAACCGTCAACTGGCAAAAAAAATGCAAATAATAATAATAATTGATAAACTTTACCAATAGTACTCTTATGAACAAAAAAAAAATTACCTTTGAAAAAAATTGAGTAAATAATTCAAAATACAAAATCAAATAAATAATTATTTCTAATGTTAAAATGATTTATTTTCAATATTGCAATCATTTAAATCTAATCCAAACAAAACAAATTTAAGAAAAAACTAACATTATATAAATTAATAACAACAATACAAATATTAAACTTTGTTGACTTACTAACACTATCACACACAAGCAATTTTATAGCGGAAAAAATTTTCAAATACAAAATGCATATTTCATCAAAACAAACAAATTTCAAATTTCAATTACATTTATATTTACTAAAGAAGACTCCTTTTGATTTTAAGACACTTTAATAAAATGAATGCAAGCATTATTTTTTTATTAACAATAAGTACTATATGCAAAAATAAAAAAAAAGAAATAAATAAAGGAAAAGAAGAATGGCAATTATTTATGCACGCCTGAAAATTCGAATTCAAACTATTATTAAAGCAAAATGGGTGAAATATAAACCGCAACCAAAAAACCAGAATATGAAAACTATTTGTGCAAATATCAATCCAAATTTATATTGAATATTTTTTACGCATATATATTATATTGTAAAAACCGATAACTTTACCATAATCGTATGTAAATAGTTAACGATATTTCAATTTGTTTCAAAATGTTTGATTTTCAATTCCAAAAAGGGAGACAAATGTTGCAATCTTCCCTAGTTTTATATGGTTTCCGTTGATTTCTTTGATACATTTTGAATAGTATGATTAAAAAGAAAAAAAAAAAACAAATACGAGTATGTAGTTAAATGAACGCTAAATTGCAAATAAAACTAATTAAAATAAATGAAATTTGAACATTACAAAATTTGGTTTTTACTCTGAAAAGTATTTGCATTTGCTCGTTGATTAAAAGTTGGTAATTGGTAATTAGGGAAGTGGTAAGTACAAAAATCAACAACCCTAAATTTGAAATATTCCACAATACCTGATTTAATGATTTAATGGGTAGAAAAACTAGTCACACAACGTTATCAAAGTTAATATTTTTACTTGAATACATTAAATTCAATAATAATCAATAGTAGTTTACTTAGCATTCGTATCAATAGAATGACCTTTTTACATATAGACTAAATTTCAAATTCAGCAAAACAAAACGGTGAATATGTAAAGCGTTAACCTCTAATTGGAATTAAATCTTGTTAGACAATCTTATCAAAGTTCAAGTGCATAATTGAACAAATTAAATTAAATTAAGTAGTTTACTTAAAATTTGTAACAATATGATGACCATTCTATAACTAGACTAACTGTCATAATGTAGATCAACGAAATAGCTGTGACTTCTAATAACCCCAGTCACGTGTGAAGGGCTAAACTTGCCTTCAATGGGAATCAATGCTAATTAGAAAATTTGGGCAAAGTTCAAGTGCTTACAGTAATAAATTTAATTAAATAATTAACAATTAAATATATTCGTATCATTAGAATGACTATTGCGGACATAGACTACATTTCAAATTGTTGATCAGCAAAAATGCTGTGACTTCTTTAAGCCTTAGTTGCGTGTGAAGGGTTAAGCTTGTTTTCGCACACTCTGGCTGATTCGTAAACTGGTATCTGTGCGTGTTTATTTGATTAAACTTGGCGTTACTCTGAGCGAGCAACATGACAGAGCGTGCTCTGGTTCTCCATCTCACCACCAGTGTGGCCAGTTTTGCTGATCTTCCGATTGGAATTCGCTCAGCGTTAAAGTTGTTGCTGTCCAGTTAGTTTGTTGGCTCTCCCAATCAGTTGAATTATTACTGTCAGCGCAGCAAGTGCGTTCTGTCTCTCCCTCTGTGTGTGTGCACGCGCTAAAGCCCATCAACAACAATTTTCAGTAATTGCATTTCAATTTGGATTTACAATTGCAAATATGCCACTGAATATTAAAAATGTTTTAGTCTGCGAGGATGTCGATAAGTCGTGTGTGAAGCTCCTCGAAGAAAATGGCATTAATGTAAGTTCATCAACATTCATTCTATATATATATATATATATATATATATATATATGATAAGTATATATATATTTACACATATGTATGTGTGCATGTACTTACCAGTAAGATAAAGGTATTTAATACAATCACACATTGTGCTTTTATTTACTTAGGTTGTATACAAGTTTAAGCTGCCGATTGATGAGCTCTGCCAGGAAGTAAAGGTGAGCGTATAACTCAGATAATGTTAATATGTATATAGAGGTACGTATGTACACATATGTCAAGTAGATACAAATTCATATTTCTCGCCAGTTGAAAACACGTGTATGCAATATTATTAGCACATTGACATGCCTGTTGTACATTTTCAATTAAATTGTAGTTACATTCATTGAATTCTTAAAGTACTTCATTTATTAAATTCCAATTGTAAAAATACATAAACATTTTTCATTATAAATTCCAATTCTTTTTTAAATTTTTGTGTAAATGATAAAATGACGATTTTTTATTCAATAAAATTGCAAATGCAATTTTTATATAAGTAATGCCTTAAATGTTTGTCATTAATTCGTATTTTGTAAACATTTGCAAAATGATTTGAATAAAAATGAAAAAAAAAAATAAAAAATATTACATTCAAATTACATTTAAGAAAATATTTTAATATTAAATTTTGTTAGAAAATCGATTTTTTCTTTTAACATTTAAATGTTTAAAAAAAAACATTTCTTATTCAATTAGACAGCAGGTGTAATTGTGACATAAAAAATGCCTCACATTGTTGGCATTTATTCGAGCTTTTTAAAAAATTGGAAACTTGTACTTGGTACTTGTCATCTGCCTTAATCTTATTTTGATTTATAAAAAAAAAGAGATTTTTAGTTAGTATCTATTTGCGCTCGGTCCAGTTTTTGGGCGTCCATTTCAAGCATTTGGGATCGATGCGTATTTTGCGTTTCTCCATCGCAGCGCGATGTTTGTCAATGACGTCCTTGTTGATTCTCAAAATTTCTTTACCTTGGCGGTAGCTGACCATGTTTAGCGATTTCATTGTATAGGTAACATCCTCTCTTCGAATAGACGTTAGTTGCGAAATATGTTCGACGGACGCAGTAGGCCTCTTGCGATGCTTTCCACTGATCGCGCCGAGCAGCAGCTCGAGAATGGTTTCCGACCAATATGAACGATACGATAGCAAACCCAAATCGGAGAGCGGCTTTTCTGGACTGCCCGTTTTGCCCTCGATTTTAGAGAGTTGGTAACTGAACTCAATGAGTAACTTGCCATAGCCTTTGCGCTGATAGGGTGGCAGTGTCAAGAGGCAGGACAAATTATAGTTCTCCTCACTGATCTTCTCCTTGGAAAAGTAGCCGACAATGTGAAAGCCACGTTCATCGCTCTCAGTCATCACATAAAACAGAAACTGAGCCAAGGACCACTCAACCGATTTGTGGTCCAGGAATAACTTCGACAACAGACATAAGTTCTGAACATACAGTTTGTCGCGACAGCCTTCAAACTCGAAAAAAGATATGTTGTCTTTGCGGTAGATCTCAATCCCAGGTGGGCACTTTAAAGTACATTTGGACAGATGCCGTCCAAGACAGAATTGGCTTGGACAATATTTGAGACAGAACTCGCACAAATAGATGCAGTCCTCTTTGCACATCTCCTCGGGATATGGGGAGAAGTACCACGGTTTGATGCGATGGCGACCCAACTCAATCATGTTCACGTTCTTTATTTCTTCAACATTCTGTTGGACCATGGCGCTGGTTGAAGATAGTTGGTCTATACGCCGCGGAAATCGGACTTGGCTCAAATCAAGATCATCATCGCTGGCCCATTCATCAAGCCGCCGGTTGACGTCCACGTAGTGCACATAGAACTGTCGTTTCCCTTCCAACTCCCTGGTGCTAATAATTTCCGCCAGTTCCCATTCTTTGGTCTCCTGCATGCATACTTTCAAACGGCAGCCGGCCTTGAGTTTCTCACTCGATTCACATTTACGCCATTTATTCATCTTCGGAATCTTATCTTTCAGTTAATAGTCTTTGATTAATCTAGTTGATCAAATTTAAATTGATTGATTAAGTTTAAAAATAAATTTGAGCCACTTACGCTATAAGAAAACGATCAGATTTTTTTCGGTTCACAATCACGCGTCATCGGCAAATAGCGCCCAAACTGAGCAAGGAAAAAACGGTATACTGTGACTGCCATTCACAGTAACGATATTCTTTTCTGCCTGGATGACACTAAGAATTTACAATTGTCTTAAATATCACACAAGTATCCCTCAAACTTGGGTTGAAACATATTAACGAAATAGTTTCGACTTATTATTTAAGAAACTGCGTACAAGTCAGAGTTATATGGCAAAAAGAAATAACACGTTGATGAGCTCGCGTTATCGCAACGAGTTATCGATAACAGAAACACTCCAAGCCAAATATAAATTGAAAAAATAATGGAAGTAGTTGTTTTTTAATACATTACAGCTTTTACAGGCATTTCTGAAAAAACTGTATAAAATCGAAATATAAAATCGACCGCAATCGAATAGACTACAGAGTGGTATATTAAGATTAATTATCGATTACAAAAATCGGACAAATTGATCTGAATTGTTGTTATTTTAAATAAGATAAAAATTAGAAAAAGGACGCATGTGCCCTATAAGAGATGAAACTGCAGTTTCGCTTCAATTGTTTTCTCTAACAACTTGCAAGTACAACTTGAACCATTTCCAAACAAAAACAGGGAGTTCTTATTGAATCTATATGGCTTTAAAAAGCCATATCGAGTTCATGCTCAAATCGCTATATAACATGACTTAAGCAATTAATGTTTTACCCACCTTTTTTATATAGAAATACGATGCTGCCATTATCCGTTCGGAATCGAGGATAACAGCGGAGGTGTTAGCAGCTGGTGCCGGCAGTCTGAAGGTTGTTGGTCGAGCGGGTGCCGGAGTGGACAACATCGATGTGGCTGCTGCGACGACGCACAAGATCGTCGTTCTCAAGTACGTAAATGCAAACTGCTGAAACAGCCCAACACTAGACAATTACCTGTCATCAGGAAAGAACAAGGAATGGGGCACAAACAAAAAAATTTCTAGATTTTTGGGTGAATTTTAATTACAAGTGATATTCTAAAAAAAAACAAGGCTATTTTTATTTTTAAGTGTATTCAAAGAAGATGTTTTTTGTGTTTGCTTAAATTAAGTTTCATTTTACCTTCAGCACACCCGGCGCCAATTCCATTTCGGCTTGTGAACTGACATGCATCCTTATTGGCGCTCTGGCGCGTCATGTGGTGCCAGCCGGTCAGAGCATGAAGGAGGGTCGCTGGGATCGAAAGCTATATACCGGAACGGAGCTCTATGGCAAGACACTGGCGGTGCTCGGACTGGGTCGCATTGGACGCGAAGTGGCCAAACGTATGCAGACCTGGGGCATGAGGGTATGAAAAGATTAGATTAATCTCTCACACTCCCCAATTAATGCACAATATCGAATTTCATAGGTAATTGGCTATGATCCCATTACGACGGAAGCCGAGGCCAAGGCCGTTGGCATTGAAAAGCTAACCCTGGATCAGATTTGGCCACAGGCGGACTATATAACGGTGCACACGCCACTGATACCAGCGACCAGAAGTAAATACTACAGTTCATCATTATATCAAATCCAAACTTGAAAACTTTCGATTGCACAGATCTCATTTCTACGGAGTCGCTGGCCAAGTGCAAGCAGGGTGTTAAGCTTATCAATGTGGCACGTGGCGGCATCATCGATGAGCAGGCTGTTCTTGATGCCCTCAAGAGTGGAAAATGCGCTGGCGCAGCCTTCGATGTGTATGCCGAGGAGCCACCCAAATCGGAGGTAACTAAGGCACTCATCAATCATCCCAAAGTGCTGGCCACCCCCCATTTGGGCGCAAGCACATCAGAGGCACAGATTCGTGTTGGCGTTGAGGTTGCCGAGCAATTCATTGCGTTGAATGCCACCTCGTCAATATATACCCGCTACGACGGCGTTATCAACAAGGAAACACTTGCCCACTATCAGTAATACATATGCATAATTTTGAGCTGATATTCTGACTTGATTTTGTTATTCACACAACCAGCACAAACAAATACTAAAGTCTAAAATCAAGTGTGTAACAGACTGATAAGAAGAGCACGCGCCTGCAAATAATAGTAAACTATATTTTTGTACACAGCAAATCTATTCAGATATTCTTAATTAAAAAAAAAACACATAAATATGTTTTTGTTGGCTATATTTTTTTTTATATGTTTTTTTTTTATATTTTTAATTACGTTGAGATTCGTCTTTAGGAAGAGATTCACAGCGTGAATTTATTTTGTAAGAATATATAAATTTTCAAGATGTTAATAAAAAGTAAATATTATGTCAGTTAGGCGCCTCAAAACCCAGCCCAGCTTTAAGGTAGCGATTAACAGTCCATGACAACAGTGATCAGAGATATGACTTGGTCCACTTTGGTATTGTCTTGGTCAAAATGAACTACAAAGCGGTAAGTATTTTAATCTTGATTCACTTGACTAATGCTTGACATCCATTCCACGTGCTGCTTCTGAATTTATTTCTGCTGAAACCTCACTGGGAGAAGAAACTCAAACGATTTGCTAATCTAATCAGTGTCAAAATTTTGCTGCCGATCGAAACTTTAAGTACCAATTATCTAAGGGCTTCACATATTATGATTAATTTCCTTATATTTCGCTTAGTGCGAGTTAGACAGCTGCTTACTTAAACTAGCATAGTAACCACAATATCATAAATGAAATAAAAGCAAACATTCAAAATATTTAGTAAATAATTTATATATTATCATTAGGCGCACAATGAATGTGTAGAAATGGAACCATAAAATTACATACGATGGTAATTGGATTAGATGAATATTTTTACTTTATATTAATCTACATATTCGTACAATCGTTAATATATATTACATAAGTGCACAAATTCAGCGCATATTTCAATTTAGTTGAAGTTAAAAAATTTGTAACAATCTTACCTTCAAAGAAAAATACACTGGTAATTAAAAAAAAAATTTTTAATTATTATTAATAGGCAATCATATTTCCATATTCACATATATATATTTCTAAATAAATAAAAATTTTCCAAAACAATTGCAATATTGAGTTAAATTTTAAATATATATGAAATACACCTTATTAAAAGCAGTTGCTGATATAATATTTGTATAAAATTTATATATATTACTAATTACTCTCCTCTCTCTGT
The DNA here is from genome assembly GCA_035042345.1 of Drosophila fungiperda. Classification (NCBI taxonomy): domain Eukaryota; kingdom Metazoa; phylum Arthropoda; class Insecta; order Diptera; family Drosophilidae; genus Drosophila; species Drosophila fungiperda. Next base: position 9,632,201 of record JAWNLM010000145.1, read on the forward strand.
CAAATGATTGTGTATTTATATATATATCTTTTACTGATTACTCTATCGATTATAAAGTTTGTCTAATATAAAAGGTAATTAAAAAGTTAAGCATATATTTTTATCTCTTCAGAACTTTTTTACAATAGCTGTCGGTTTTCCTAAAACGTTAATTAACTTTATTTTTGGTTAGTCCCTTATATTCTCTAACTGATATGGGTATATATATAAATTTATATAGCGCTGGCACCATTTACCTGATTGGTACATTGATTTGCATTGCTTGATGATACCCTTTAATCCCATTTTAATGGGTGCAGAATATATTAAAGTCAGACAATCAAAACGATTACGAGTTTAACAGACAGTTCAGCCAGCTGAAAGTCTGACAAATTGATAAGGTATTGATAAGAAGCCAATGTCCGAGATTTTTGTACCATGGATTTGTCGACTGATTAAATACCATTTTTCTTGATGTAGCAATTATTCGATTGTTGTGATCGAGGAATTATGTCGCGAAGTCTCAAATGAAATAGTAGATGAAATACATATTAATTTAATTAGGTAGGGCAATGAATACACAAAACCTTATCAGTATAGATAAGCCACAGCCGGCGGTTCCATTTGGCGCTAAGAAATATTTTGTGAAAATATTTGACAGACATGTTAGTTGATGAAAACCCAGCGTTCGATTTGGATGACTAGACTTCAAATATATATGTGTAAATACTAGTGTCCCACATTAATCAATACTAATAAACTAATAAAAGGAGAATAAACAATCGAGTCAACATTGTGTGGATAAAATTGATTATTAGGCATAACAAAAATTAACTCAATTTGCATTATTAACTTTGCTTAAAAATAAATGTGTGTCAAGCGACAAAAATCAGTTTAATTAAATAATATTATGCTAGGTCAGTTTTATTTAATCTTAGGCATTTCGAATACCTTGTGTTAAATAAAATATGTATCACGTTATTTTCGTTTTAAGCAAATTGCTTCCAATTTAAATATTAGTCTAAATTAAAAAAATCTGGAGAATACAAGCCAAAAACAACATTTTGCTTAAATATGCATATCAAATTTCTTGTGATTTATCCGTTTGCCGGGTTTTTTTTTTAATTAACTTTAATATGCGTAAGCAAAATTTTAACAACTTACTTGATTATGAATATGATAATTTTATTATAAACAAAAATCAAGGTTGCAGTATCTGTCTTATCTGTCTCAGATAATTACAGTAAAATGTGAAGAAAGTATTGCATGCTGAATAAGTTGATTGATTTGCGTGTTTAATGTTTAGTTATAAATAATACCATTTGTTGCTTCAACGGGAGAATCAAAATAATATGCGAAATAATATAAACCTTTCTTTCAAATGTATGCAATTCAAGTTGTGATTGACGAGTGTGGGAATAATAATGTTAATTTCATATTTTATTGCCAATAAACCTGTTGACTAGCTAATTATTGTAATTTTGCAATCGTAATAACGAAATCTGAACAAAGATTTTGTGTTATCTAAAACTAATGAAATTCTGGCATTAATTATTGCCCAGTTCTATGGGGAAAAGACTTGGTCGCCAGTCATTAGTTGCATTAGTTTCCCATGAATATTCCAAATGAATATCAATTACTTAAACAGTGTGAATAATTTGTGAATTTTATGAGCAACTCAGACTAAGTGCGCAATCTATCTGGCTGCAATCGTCGACTTTCTATCTAACTGCTTTAATTACGGGCAATAATAAAATCAAAGTTAAAGTAATCCCAGGTTCCAGGCGAGATACAAATATGGCCAATCAACAAATAAAAACAGCTGCTTGAAAAATCTATCGCGCCTTAATTTACACACGTTTCAAAGTGTCATGTTAGTATTTGCATAATTATACATTTAAATAGCAAAATGATATTCTAAAAGTATTTTAATGTTTGGCCAGACACTCTAATTTATGTACACTACTATAAAATATTCCGTTAATCTTAGAAGTTGCGTCTAGAGTTCTATAGATAAGCCGATTAAATTTATAAATTCAATAATATTTCAGGTTTCAATCAAAATTTTAATACATAATTTTATTTTATTTAGGGCTGTGAGTTCATTAACATACATTTTGTATTTTTTGTAAACAATAATATTCAGACGAAGTTTATTTTCCTATATTTATTTTGAGATGGTATATGCCCAACTTAACTAAGTTTTTTTTTATATAGTTTTATTGAATATAAAACATTGTTACATTTTTTAAAACATTTCCTCACATAACACATCTACAAAAATTTTAAAATATTCAAACTACTTTTAAAAAAAGTATTTGTTTTTATTTAAAGGTAGAAAAAACAATATTAGTTCGAACTTTAAACTATAATTTATGTTACTGCAAATGTAATCCGATCAACAAGGTTAAATAATCTTCATGTTACAACATACAATTTTTTTTTTTAATATATTCAGTTATTTATTTTTATATAAATGTTAACATCAAATTTAAAAGCAATATTTTTAATAGTTTTTACCAAATACTTTTTGCACTGTGCACTGTGCGGAAAGCTTAAAGCTATGTATGTACGGGACAGTAGAATCAATTAAATAGTAGATCCCAGATCCGAGACCAGAGAACGGAGACTGTTATCAGCAATAGGCACTAGCGCTTTATACTGAGCAACGAGCCGAGCTCTAGCCCTCCTATACATACATCTCTATATATATGAATTTATTATTTTATTTTTTTTTTTTTGATAAGCTCGCTCACCGTAGTAATAAGAGCAGATCAGAGAGTGTGTGAATATCTGAAAATCTGGGGACGACGGCCACTTCTGGCGACCCTAACTCAGTTCAAATCCGAAACTCGCAGCAAGCGCAGCTCAGTTGCTTGGTGCCATTGACGACTGACTAAACACAGTAGGGACCACCGCGCTGGATGCCTATAGGCCGACCAAGTGCCGTAAGCTTGCGTCGCGCAAAAAATATCTCGGAGTTCAAATAACCGTACAAATAAACTAGATTGTGTTTTGCGTCGGTTTGTCTCTCTGTGTCTGTCCGCCCGTGTATATTTGACAGTGTCTGTGTGTGTCCGATTGTGTGTGTGTGTGTGTATGTTTTTGACTAAGCCATTTCTATAAGTATATATAGTAGCGCCTAAACTAGCTTACGTTCATTCGAACATCAAACTTCTACGACAAAAGTCAAAAGTGTAACGGTCGATAGTAGATCGAAAGTCAATCGAAATCGATAGTCGTCATCTTCACTTCCGGTCGGCGACATTTTCAAGAAATACGAACAACAACAAATTGTGCCTTTACAAGTTCTTCAATTTACACGTGTCCTAATATTCAACATATGTACACACATACGAACATATTTACATATGCATAAATAATAAATAAATATATAAAAAATATATTTAAAAAAAAACTACTCGGCTAGTAGCACTATCTCGCTCTCGCTCGCACTCGCGATCGGCAAGCTTACGCACCCACAATTGCAGTCGCCGGAGACGCCGCTACAGCGAAACTCATGCTAATTTGAAACGGTAAACAATTGCTGCCGCTGTTATTGTTGTTGTTGTTGCTTTTTAGCATTTATTTATATTAGTTTGCGTTTTAGTTGTTGGTCATTTTTTGGGTCTTTTTTTTCTTTTGCATATGTGTGTGATATTGTACGCAAGATCTTTTTCGCTTTGTTAATCGATTGTTTGATAACAATTGCTAGGGCTTGATAAGATACCAGATTTGCGACTGGGTTCCCTCACAGCAACTGCTGCGGCTGCTGCTGCTATTAGATGCCAGCAATTCAGTCCTTAGGTAGTTCACTGGGAAACAAGAAGTTTTGTGACTGTTTTTCAACCTTTGATAATGAGCAAATTTGTTCAATTGTTTCTTTTAGCTAAACTAAACAACTAAGCTAAATAATATATACTAGAATAATAGTTATTAATTTAAACAATATATATTACCAGTATACCTATGTCTATCTAATAATTAAATCTATTAAATATATAAACTGCCATGATTATTTGGCAATAAGCTCAAATTTATACAATATAAAATCTAAATTGATAAAAACTTTCCCATCTTAAATAACCCACTGTAAAGATTGTGACGTATTGCATAAATCGAGAATAATAAAGAAGGCAAACACCAAGCATAGTATTGACATTTTAAAGCCTAGTGAATATCTCCAACTGTTAAAAATCTCACAAGCGAGCCATGAAAAATAACAATATAAATACGTTAAAACCACAATAGGCCCAGTAAACTTAAGCAAATATTGGGTAACATGTATGTGAGACGTGTGTGTATAGCAGCAAACATTTCCATTTATACACACAGAGACTAACCTCAGTTGAAAGTCACATATATCGCATAAGTGTGTGTGGTTGGTAAATCTAATTAGCTTAGAGCTAAGTAGAGCTGGGCGATGCTTTGATAAGCATATATGCAAAAAAGATAGGAAAAAAAATGCCAATTTGGAATTTGTATTGTCACCCGTTCCTAGTCAATTAGACTGTCGTAATTAGAGTACAATATAGCACTTGACAGTTCTCGGGAGCTGTGATCTATCTTTAAGTTTGAACTTGAAATTTGTTTGCTTTCTCTCTCACTCTCTTCCGATAACACACACTTATAAAGTGGTCTTGAAATGCGTGTGTCTGGCTTAATTTTCTAAATATATATATATTTATATATATTTAGCTATATATAATATATATGTGTGTGTGTGTGTGTGTGATCATCAACTAGCAACCCCTTGCTTGACGAGGAAGTCTTGCTGTGTGGCGAATACCTTAATGAGCCGCACAACGGGACTTCCATTTATCTAGCAAACAAATTCACCTCTTTGATTTATATAAATGCGAATGCGCTTGACCCAAACTCACAAAACAGCATCGTTGATTTCTTTTTTTGTTGTTTTTTTTTTTGGATTTCAATGCAGTCGCACTTGCTAGACCTTCAAATAGCCAGAAAGGCAGACAGAAACAGCATTACATCCAGAACCCAGGTTTAATTATTGCGCACACGCCACATTGTCCAAATGGCAAATCACAAACATCCTGCGCCGCTCCAAGCAATTTAAATTTAGTCATGTATTTTAGGTTTGTCTAATTAGTGACACACACACACGTGTCATAAACATTCTGCATACACTTGGAGAAAAATTTGGTTCTTAATTGAATTACAACCGGAATTGAACAACTTAAACAACGCTGTCTATTGAGATTTCAAGTGCAGCCGAACCGATATATAGATGAAGACATAGGTATAGGTATAGGTATAGGCATAGGTATAGGTATAAGTATAGGTATAGGTATAGGTATAGATATAGGTATAGGTATAGGTATAGGTATAGGTATAGGTATAGGTATAGGTATAGGTATAGGTATAGGTATAGGTATAGGTATAGGTATAGGTATAGGTATAGGTATAGGTATAGGTATAGGTATAGGTATAGGTATAGGTATAGGTATAGGTATAGGTATAGGTATAGGTATAGGTATAGGTATAGGTATAGGTATAGGTATAGGTATAGGTATAGGTATAGGTATAGGTATAGGTATAGGTATAGGTATAGGTATAGGTATAGGTATAGGTATAGGTATAGGTATAGGTATAGGTATAGGTATAGGTATAGGTATAGGTATAGGTATAGGATTAGGTATAGGTGATAAAATACATATGTAATTGCATTATATATTATAATATAGGCAAATATATATAGATATTTATAAATAAATATTGATTTTTGGGTTTTTTTCAGTGCCCTTCTATATGTACGTATATTCTGCTAATCATGCTTCACATCTAATAATAAGTACAATCCCATGGGCATATTAAAACATATACATTATCCGTTATACCTTCGCCGCGCGTTCTCGGTTGAGAATACATTCATTTTTTTTGTGGCAACACACCAACAGTTGAAATAGGGTCATTACATTTTTGGCACCTCAAGCCCTAATAGCAACCTATCCGGCAGTGACTTTAACATATTTAGGCGACATCAAATTCAGTCAAACTTTGACAACTCTCGCTTTTATTGTTGTTTTGTCTTAAATTGAATCCATTAAGTACTTGAGTGAAGCGATATTTAAGTGAAGATTAGGGGCATATATTCGACTGCTCTCTTGACCTCTCAAAAATATATATATATATATATATATAATAGACTCTGTTGTACATTGGTAAAATCCAATCGGAATCAGCGCGTAGTCAAGTAGTAAACAATTTAATTGAGTACACAGCATCCACAAAGATAAGATAGGTTATTAATTATATTGCAAAAATTGAACATTTATTCTGATTTTGAGCTTTTTACAAGAAAATATATTAAATATATAATTCCTTTTATTCAATTTATGACAAACTCAACAAATTGTATATAGTATATATTCTTGTATAAGGTCTTATAAAAAAGAAAAGTTAATTGCTTTTTTTAACGACACAATTATTCATTTAATTTTTCATTATTCAAAATCATATTTAAAGTAGAAAAGTACTGTTATTTTGTGCATTGAAAGCTGTATTCAACCAGTTTTTGTCTTCCTTTCTTAATACGACTGTCTGTTTCTGATTCTGGATTCAGCATATATATACTATTTTTCCGTTATGTCACAGATACTTAAGATGGCCAATAACCATATGTTGATATATCTTATTATTCCAAAAGCAAACACATTACGTGTTATCTAAAGATAAAGCGTGTCAATGGCTTCGATCAAACAGACCTGATGTCTTACCCGCAATTAGGGGATATAGATGTTTGCACTTATTAAGATAAGATGCAATAGTGTGACATTTAATATATAAATAAAAATTTAATAAAAAAATGGCAAACAGCCATTAAAAATATGACTTTAAAGCACTCAATAAACCCTGATCCTAAACTCAATTCTAAACAACAGACATAAGCCTTGTACAAACATTGTTTAGTTGCATCATTTGATGATGCGTTTTCTTTTCTTTTCACTTTTTAGCCGACTATATCAGCAGCAGCAGCAGCAGCAGTAATTCCAAGTACCCGGGTCTATGTGGATTATACAACCGAGATAGACAGAGGTAGACAGTTCGTTAATAACTATAATAATTATCAGTGCTGGATTATTATCAGTGCAACGGTGCAACTATAAGTGGGAGGAGGTGGGTGGCCGGTGGAAGGAGGAAGGTAGAGTACATCTCAGCTCACAGCCGGATCGGGCTAATCAACACAATGTCAACAAATGTGATTCGCCAAAACCAACCCAAGTCCATTGCACAAACCGTACTAAACAGCAGTTGAGAGCTGAGTTCGTTCAGGTTTGGGTTGTGGTCGAGCGCTCATTGCTAGCTAAAAGAAACAGCGAAAAAACAACGAACTAAACAAAAAAAAAAATATAACAAGACAGGCAAATTAGTAATTAAACACAAATTTGCACATAACACGGAAGACACAGCCGAAGCAGGAACACATAAATATGCTGACCACGGACAAGTGCACCTCGTCGGCTCCGACGCCAATTATCGTCAGCAGCAGCACGATCAACAAACCATCGAAATCTCAATGCCATGCATCCGAGCAGCATACACACCACCACCATCACCATCAAGCACCACAACAACATATCCATTCCCACACCCACACCCATCCCCATGACCATTCCCACTTGCATTGCACACACTCAACGCAGCCGCATTGCCAGAAATATGCACCGGATGCACCGCGAAGGAATCTGCATGAGTTGCTCCTGGAATTGTTGGATGTCCTGTTGTCGTGCGTCGTCGTAGCGCCCTGTGTGATTGCCTACTGGCGTGGCACCTGGGAACTGATGGGCTTTCTACTCTTTCCCAGCAGCAAACCCATGTCGGCGCTCGCCTCCTTTGCGATCGGCGGTGTTGGACACTTTCTATTCACGATCACGCAGAACTTCTTCAAGGATCACATACATCCCGATAAGCGGCGTCTCACCTACTATGCCATCTCTCGCCTCTACACCGCCGTCTTTGGCATCGTCTGTGTGAATATGTGGCGCGGAGCGTGGATGATCTGTGACTGGCTGACGAGCACCGATTCCCTGACCATCATTACGGTGGTGACAGTGATCTCCCTACTCTTCCTGGTCGCAACTCGCACTCTGCGCAATCTGGGCGCAGCACCCTACACGGTAACCATGGATCACAAGACCGACTACTTTGAAGTGGATACCATGTTCAAAATTCCGGTGAGCTTAGATTTTGTATTACACAGTTACATAACACAGGCAAATAGATAAATCCCTCTTTCGATGTATCCATAGAAACAAATTTAGTAAAGTCTTACAAACTTATTTCTCATTTTCACCGATCATTTATAATTTACATTTATACTTATTAATTTTACCAAGCATAACACAAATTTTCCTTGATCATGGAATATTTTTAAAAAAATTGCTTGAACGGAATTAAGTTTAAGTTAATTATTGTAAATATAAATAACTGAAAGGACTAGCAGTTATCCTTCAGCCAATTTACACATAACTTTAATTGGATGTTTTGTGCATTGATATTATAAAATTGTATTGTATATATATAAAATATAATTAAGATCTAACTACTGTTTTTATTTTATTTCAGGGCTTTAAGCAACCAGGTCTTTATGTGCTGGACACACTGTTTTCGATATTCGTAATTGGCACCCTGGTGGTGATTGCGTGGCGTGGTATTTGGGGCATCTTTGATTTAACCCTGTTTCCGGGGAACAAGGCAAAGTCTGCATTTGGATCACTGGTGAGGAAAAGCGATTTCGCTTAGATAAGATCTATAGAATTAAAACGTTTCCCTTTTCAAATGCAGCTGATTGGATACCTAACGGTATTTGTGACATTTGTCTTACAACCCCTAATGCGATATGTGTCCCGCCGCATCAGCGGCATCCTAAAGCTAATCATTTGCGATATTTACTATCTGATGTGTTTCTTTGGCGCTGTGAACGCTTGGCGTGGCATTTGGACTCTGCTGGATGTTTACGTCTATCCGGGTAAATATTAAAATCAACTATAATTATATATTGCTTGAGATCACATCACCCTTTTTTACACCAGACGATCTTTTAATGAGCTCCTGGATAACACACACCATTCCGTTCCTGGCGCTGGCCGCTCTCAAGTGCTCCAATTCGATTCTGGTGCGTGGCGTGTTTATCGATGCAGAGGGATCCGGTTCGGATAGTGTCCACTTACCCATCAATTATGTGCGACTACATTTCTTGCGCGAACGTAGCAAGAAACTGGATTTGGCTCACAATCGTAATTCAGAGCCGCCGCACTATTACCTGAAGGCGGATCATGGGACACTGGGACATCTGGAGAAAAATATGGAGGCGCAGCATAGTCTCATTGAGAAACCCCATGCCACCGTACAGATCATCTAGAGGATCCCGTCACGATTCCACACTAACATTACGCTAGTTTAGGTGTTAAACTAATTTTAAATGCAAACTTAATTGTAACGTTGCATAATTAATGCTTGATGTGGAAGCATACTTAAAAGCCTGGAGTGTTATATTTAGTACTGTACAAAATAATTACATTGACTATATGCATATATATATTTATATATATATATATCTACATATCGTTGCTAGGAATTCACTTTTGTTTTCGATACCCCTCTGTACATTAATGCAATTTCACTTTCAATATAATTTCTTTGTAAATACAAAATGCTATATAGTGTATATAATATTCTCGAGTCTACAGATGTCATCCTTTCTACATATATATATATATATATATATATATATATATGTGTAAATGTGTATATGGGGAAACATCGTTTTGTTTATTTGCATTGTCTAGAAAATTCTTTATATATTTGATATTACGATTTTGGCAATCAAAACATGGCATAAGAATATTTCAATGGCAAACAAAAAAGCGTATTAAAATCAACAAAATTACAATACGTAAGTAATTATGATCGACAATACAATTGCATACCCCAGGTGATAAATATCCCTAACAGACTTTAATAATAATATAGAAAAGAAAAACATCGGTTTGCATTAAACATTTTTTCCATGTCATCTTGATGACAAGAATGAATCTTTACCTAGGTGCTTAAAAGTCATTTTTAATTTTATCGAACGAAAAATCCAAAATATAGTTACACAATTTTACGAATTGGGTAATGGATTTTGAATTGTTAAATACTTCCATTTGTTGAGTTTTAAGCCTGAGCTTGAAGTAATTTGTAATAGACATACAAATATATATACATATATAGTTTTTCAAAAGAACTACATTTTTATGCTATTTGTAGGGTATTTAGCAGTGAGTACATATACATTAGCAGGCACATTTTTTTGCTTAAAATAAAAAAGTAGAAGGAAACTAGGCGAAAAAAAATGCGCATCAAAAATAAATACGCAAATGCAAATCGAATAGCACAAAATAGAAAATAGAAAGCAATTGATATTGTCAGCAAGGCGTGAAATGCAGAAACTTGGCAGTTCAGTTTGAGATTGTCGACGGGTTGCTAAAAATCATACTCGCCATTTGCTGAAACAGTTGCCATTGGCAAACATATATTTTGAAAATTATTTCGTTACAATTCGATGATATTTTTTGCCTGTTATTAAAATGTATTGAACACAACGCGTAAATCTCCACTTCCATATTTATGTGTACAAGCTGAAATCTTTTATAAAAAAAATTCGTTACTTTATATAACCTGCGAAGAAGCGGTCGACAGAAATAAGAGCAACACAAAAATGGGCATTCCGGATATACGTCAGTTGATCACCCTGGAATTTGAGGTGTATGGACATGTACAAGGTGCGAGTTGATTGTTTTTGTAGGACACAAAATGGTTAAAAGCGCCAGGGTCATGTGCTAAAAATAAAACGTGCACCATGGCTCGGCCTTAGATGTCCTTGGTTTCATGCAATTGTTGTCATCGAAATGTGTTTTGTGAATATAATTTGAACAGGCTTAAACCTCACAAAGGATACGCGTGATCGCTGCATCAAGGCAGGAATCACCGGTTGGGTGAAAAACACCAAGCAAGGCACCATCGTGGGTAAAATGCAGGGTCCCAAAATCGAGGTAGACAAAATGTATGTATAAAAAATGCTGTATAGAACAATGCTTTATATAAATATATATATTTATATATATTAAGGATAACTTGGCTGTCTAGCGAGGGATCACCTGGCTGCGAAATCGAACGCTGTGAATTGCGAAATCAAAGTAATTTGAATCGACTGGATTACAAGGACTTTGCAATTAGATTCTGAATGTTGTATGAGTTTTTCAATGTGTGTTTTTTTTGTTATGTGAAACTATATTTTGATAAGTTTGTAAATACCAATAAATGAACTTAAGCCCTTAATATGAATTTGGGATTTATAAAAAAAGAAGCAAAAATTCTACACGCACATTTGAATTGAATCTATTTGGTTTTCAATACAAGCAGAATAGTAACACACTTTATAGTCTTAAAAACTATGCTATAGCGAGTTGATCCAGGGCATTATGCGTTTAACACGACTGAAAACGGCCGGCGGCCTTCATGCGCTCGAAGGATTTGTTGGCGTCATAATTCCTGCAAGCCAAATCGAAATTAATATGAAAAGTTTGGATTTTGTTATTCGCAAATTAAATACACACTTATAGAATTCAACATAGGCCGCCTTCTTGGGATCGTTGACCAGAATTTTAAAGGCGACTGTAATGACCGCGGTCAGGCCGAGGGCAACCGCCAAATTGCGCTTGATGGTAGCATTGTGCAGTCCACGGAGAACGGGTCCGGCGGCGCTAGATGTTGCTGGAGTGTTGGCCATATTTCTATATTGATCGACTGTAAATACACAAAAATTTTCATTGGTCAGCTGTTATGTAACTCATTTTATCATTAACTGGCGGTAAGCACAGCTAAACAATACGAAAACACATGGAGCGTACAAAGTACGCTTTATCATTTTTTTATGTAATTTTTATTGATCCAATAATTGGATTTATTTTATGGATTAAATATTGCGATTTATTTTATATTACTCACATTTGCAAAGAATATTCACTGTCTAATGTTGCCACGCTCTTGGAACTACTAGATGAGGTTGCCACACTTTGAACAGTCTTCGATTCGCTTGTGAATAGCAGATATTAATCGGTAATTTCTAAATAATATCGGTCAGCACGATGATTTCATACTTTGATACTATATAATTAATCAATGTTCTTATTTAACATAAGTTTTCAATAAAAAGGCTTTTCGCTCAATGTGCTTAAATTAAAGCTAACGTTCGATTAAAAATATTTCAGATTATAAGAATATCAATTGAATGTTCAAATAAAATTAAATTTAAATGTATATCAATACGTATAGTTTTCAATACAAAATATTGAAAAATCAGAAATATTCAGTCCATTCAAATGACTTACAATGGCTTTAATTGCATTCGAAAATAATTTAAACAGTTTCAATATTTTCGGCAATTTTGGTTAACTAGTCAACCCTAAGTGGTAATGCTTTGGCAATATTTAGGATGTTCTGTACAAAAACCGTATGTTAACACTGACTGGAAAATAAAAATGGCTACCACTGAAGGCGAATGCAAATGGCGGTTGTTATTGTTCGTGGAATTTCAATAATTACGAAGATTTTTTTACAAAATAAACAACAAAAACACTTCGCCATAGCACTAGCAATAAGCTAAAAAACAAGTAAAAATATTCAGTTAACTGCTTGTGTAGTTATAAACATTCTGCCCGCTCGTACAACATCTTTAATCAACGCCACAAAAATTTTTGTTCAAAACGCAAATCGTGACATGAAAAAGATTCAACGCCAAGGAAAAGCAATATTATTAATTTGTATGCATGAAATGAACAACTTTACCACAATAATCATTTACACCAGTGCTGTGAGAAGTGCATTATAAATTTTGTAAATAGCAATGCTAGCGATTTCAACCAATTAGCCGCATTTCAAAATCGTTGAAAATCCAACGAAAATCGCAATCCAAAAATCGGAATCGGATTCGGCAGCAGCAGAAGCAGCCACAGCAGAGGAGCGCCCAAGTGTTGCCCGCCCGCCCGACCGCTCTTGCACCGCAACCCCGCAACAAACCGTGCCGCACGTTGTCGAAAAGTAAAGTGTCGGAAATAATAAAAATTCAGAGGTTAAGCCTAATAAAACATAAATTAATGTAAAATGTAACAACAACCTAAAAAATACATCTAAATCCAACTAGCATGTATAACAACAACAGGATTTCACTTAAGTTCAGTGCGTAACGTGAGCAAAAAAAAAAACAATTGAAAGTGCGTGTGTGTGGGAGCGATAGAGAGAGAGAGAGAGAGGCAGGCGGTACAGTGTTTTTGTTTGTCTCTGTGTGTGTGTGTATGTGTGTGTGTCATATAATCTAACAAAAAATTATGAATTATATACACATACATACACAACATAGTATGTTTAGATGCGCGCAATGCAAACATGCAATTGTATAAACACAAAGGACGAGTTAATCCAACAAATGCATGGCTTTTAATTTTGGAATACGACGATTTCGTTAATTTTGGGCACGACGATGATGATGATTTCGCTACGCATTTGTGATTGTTATAGCAAATAGATTGATTGATTGATTGTTGTGTTGTGTTAAATGCAAATTTTGTGCATTCATTTGCCAATTAAATCTACTACGACGGTTACGATTGCCGTGTGATGATATGCCACTTAAACAGGTGAGTAAAGTATTAAACTCCCCTCACCCATTCCCATACCCTTGCTGCTGCTTCTCGATAATTTTGTGTCCGTGTCAATTGTGTTTTTTTTTTTGCGTTTTTGCCGCCATCACCGAAGTGTGTGTGCCAAAAACAGCTGATCTACGATTATTGCATTTGCTGTAGTCACCGCCGCCGCCGTCCCTGTTGTTGTTTTTGTTGCCCATTCAACACTTGCGTCACCCACGCAGGCAGTTTATATTCATTTTACAACGATGACAAGAAAAAGGAAAATAAAAATAATACGTTTTTTTTTAACGTGTCATGCGTTCAGAGTGCTGTGCGTGTGTATTTGCTGTGTGTGTAGTTCTATATTTTGGGATTTTATTGAGGGGCACACAAAAGCAAAATCCACCTTCGTCGCTGTTCATAAACGGCAGCCACAGCCGTATTTTGGTTACCTTTTCCCTCTTGCACACACGCACACCCTTTCAAGAGTCAGAAGAAAAATGGCGACGGGGTATCGATAACATGAGACTCAAAAAAATGAGAACGTGAGCAACCTGTGGGCACTATTCAATGCACCACTGCAATTTACATTTTTTTTTTTTTCTTGTGGTATTGTAAGCCAGTTTTAATTATTTGTTAAGCTTTTCACATATAATAAATATGCATAAGTTGAGTGCATTTTGTCTTTAAATCTATATAATATTTCTGTTGTTGAAATAATTTGTTGTTGTTGGAACTTCCAACGAGTTCATATAACCATCTCGCTTGCACTCTACACACGAAGCAACAGCACAAAACAGAAATGTCAAAATGTTTTAATTGGTTTGTGGTGTTGACTGCTTTGGCCGAAGAATTGCAAGGGAAAACAAATCGATGTTTCATTCAGAAGTTGTATATTAAACTGTAACAATAATTGCATTTCTTGCTAGCAATTTTCGTTTGTTTATTGTGTGGCACACACATATATACATACATACATCTTCACGTACAAGTTTTTGTGTGGCTATTACAACAACAGGGCTGCAACATAAAAGAAGTGAACGATAGACCGATAAATGCTAACATATCGCTCAGCTGCACATCGCTAGCAAATTCACTGCCTGCCTCCTGTGCTTCCTTAAATGTAAAGAATTCGCTGCAATGCATTTGTTAAACGATTTGTACAATTTACAGCAGCTTGAACCGTCTGTGCGGATATCGGTGTCTCTCCCGTGGGATGCAGCACAACGACTGCGCCAACTGGCCGTCGAGGGCAGTTCCAATCTGCGGGCCCTCGGTATTCTATCCGTGCAGCCTGATGGCGATTCTGTGATAACTTTAAAAGTTGGAGGACAAGATATTAAAATAACAAAAGGTATGTATTTAAACTAATATATTTAAATTTATATGTACTCTCTCTAATGTGCGCTAATGATTTACCCTTTAAAGATAATTTAAACGATGTCGCAGGCGGTGCAATTGAGGCGGCTGGCACGTCCTCCAACAAGGCCGCACTTACCGTTAGCGTTGGCAATGTGGCGACGTCGCATCTGTCATTGGCACCCACTTTCGATGGACCCAGTACAAGCAAAGCAGCCTATGTACAACAGCAGCAGCAGAACCAACAGCAACAACAGCAGCAGCTGCAGCTACATCAGCAGCAGCAACGACTCGCGCAACTGTCGCAAAACGATGCAATCTCAAGCCAGCAATTGCAGCAGCTACAGCGACGAAATGTGCTGCCTCAGCAGCAACAGCAGCAGCAGAAACTAATGCAACCGCAGCAGCAGCAATCGTTGCCGCCACCACAGACGCCGCCCTCGCCGTACAATAATGCAACAACGACGCCGCCTGTTTTCAAATCACCGAACACGGTGTGTCCAATGGAGGGCAAGGTGCCGCTGCTGCCCTCACCAGCTGGTACACTCAATGTGCCAAGAGATTTCCCATTTGAGAGTATGCGGCAGGCACGTGTCCTGCAGGGCAGGGAGACGGCACTCGGCCCACCGCCGCCGCCGCCACCACCCAATGTAACACTCAAGCTGTCCAACAATCAGGCAGCGCAAAACGGTGAGGTTATTGCTGCGGCCACAATCGCTGCGGTTGCCTCTAATAAATCTCAGTTCATAAATCCGCCTCCGCCATATCCCGGTCTTGGACCGAGCTCTTGCTCGACTGCTCCCAACAACAATGCGGCAGTTGCAGTGCCCAGTGCGAAGCCTGTGCAGAGTTATCATATGCCCACGTCAACACCACCAGCATCATCATCATCAGCATCATCTTCATCAACATCATTGGGGGCAGGAGGAGTGCCCACAACCACATCAACGGGAAGCAATAATATCGCAATATCATCACCGCTGTTGGTCAATCTGCTGCAAAACGATGGCAATGCGATGTCCAGCCAAATGAAATCGCCGCAGTTAACGGCGCCAACGACGCCGCAATCACCCCATGTCAGCATGAGTCCCAGTGCCCAAATGATGAACTCCAGCTCGCCGATGCGTTGCTCCCCAGCGACGCCCAGCGATTTCGTGATGGCGCCAACAAGTAATGCGCCCCTCGACAACGGTAATGTGCCTAGTCCGGTGGTGGTGCCCTCATCTCCGACTGGCGGCGGCGGGCCCGTGATAATGCGCCATATGCAAAACCATCAGCCACAACAACAGCAGCAACAACAACAGCAGCAACAACAGCAGCAGCAACAGTTACTTCTTAGCCCAAGCGGCAATGCGAATTTGTACAATCAAGTGCCACAGTCACATCGCTTTCAGCATGCGGCTGCTTTGCGACATCCGCAGCAGCAACAGATACATCAGCAGCGCCAGCATCAGCTGCAGGGCATACATCAGCGATTTATGCCACCTCAGCAACAACAACAGCAGTTTCTTGCGCAGCAACAGCCAACTGGTAAGCAATGCAACATTCATATTAATAGCTCAGATGATCACTGAATCTAATTTGCTTTCAGATTGCTTCAGTAATTTAAGCTTGCAACAGCAGCAACAGCAACAGTTAAGGCAGCAGCATCAAATCAGAGCTGGTCTGCCACCGCCTCCACATCCGCAACAGCAGCAGCAGCAACGTTTAATGAGCATGCCGTTGTCCTCGCCACAGGCGCAACAGTTTATGCCGCATGGCAATGCCTCACCCATAGCCCATTCACCTGCCTCCAGCCACCATTCGATGCATAGTCCGTTGATGACCAATCATCAGGCGCCGTCACTGCTGTCGCCATCAACGACGCCGCATAGCCCGGCGCATTCGCAGCAACTGGCGCAGCTTCAACAGAAGCAGAAGGAGATGACGCCAATTTCTAATATGCAAAATGCACACCTTGTACCTGCAGCTGGCGCGGCCAATGCGCAACTGCCTCCGCCACCCGACTACAATCAGGCGGCAGCGAATTCGCGCTGGCCCGCGCTCAACAAACCGATGGATTCGGTTACAAAAAGCAGTTTCCAGGAGTTCACACGCTACCAGATGCAATACAATCTGCAGCAGCAGCAAATCAATTTAGGTAACGGTTCAGGGCAGCAAGCAGCACCAGGACCATCGAATGCGGCGGTGGACATGGTTCCGCCCGGGCCAGTTCCTCCAGGAACAATAGCAGCAGCAGCAGCACAACGGCAGCAGCAACAACACCAACAACATCAACATCATCAACAACAACAACAACAACAACAGCAGCAACAACACCAACAACAGCAGCAACAACAACAGCAGCAGCAACAGTTATCAATGCCAATGCAACAGCAGCTGGGTCAACAATCATCGTCAAATTTGGCTAGCGTTTCGAACGTTTCAGCTGTTGGCGTTAATCATGGCCTTAATGATCCCCTGATATCTTTGTCTGACCTGGATGCGTTGACGACCAACGATTTGGATGCTTTACTGCCAACTCTTAACTGTGATCTAGACTCAACGCTGAGCCTTGAGGATAAGAATG
Organism: Drosophila fungiperda; assembly: GCA_035042345.1. Taxonomy (NCBI): domain Eukaryota; kingdom Metazoa; phylum Arthropoda; class Insecta; order Diptera; family Drosophilidae; genus Drosophila; species Drosophila fungiperda. The sequence continues at coordinate 9,649,799 of JAWNLM010000145.1, forward strand.
AGCTCGAATCGTTGCTGCAGGATGCCAAGGATCTGGACTTGGATCTGATCGAGGATAATTTGTCAGCGGTCGGCATGGATGTGGGTGATGCGCTTAGCACGCTGCAGGATAACACCGGATGCACAACAGAACAAGCCCAGCTACAGCAGCAGCAGCAGCAACAAACACAAATGGTCGATATGCAGCCGTTCAATCAACAGCAGCAGGTATTGCAACAGCATCACTTGCAGCAGCGACATCATCAGCAACACCAACTAACGCAATTGCAACAACTACAACAGCAACAACAACAACGGCACCAGTTGCAGCGTCAGATTCAGCTGCAACAGCAGCAATTAACGCATCGCACGCAACAACAGATACAATTGCAGCAGCAGCAACACTTGCAACAGCAACAAGTGCAGCTTCCGAATGCTCAACTTGTGGCACCAAAGAAACTGACACAATTGCAGCAACAGCAGCAACAACAACGCCAAGGAAATGTGCAGCAGAAACAATTTATCATTAATCCGCACACCGGTGACATGGAGCCAATGGCCAGCGACGATAGCGACACGGAAGCCGAGCAAGAAACAACTCAGCTACTATTCCACAGCATGCCGAGTGGAATGAGCAATTACGGCGGTTTTAATCCTGCCAATGATATGCTACTGCCGAACAATTTCTTCTCCGAGGAGGACTCGAACTCGGCCATGTCCGGACAGCAAATGCCGCTGGCGGGGAGCAGCGATCAGGAGCGTTCGCGCGACTCCCTCGTCTCCAACAAATCGAGCTCGAATCGGGCGAGAAAAACGCCACAGAATAAGGCGAACCTCAACAACCTAAGTCAGCTGCAACACCAGAAGCTGCAGCACATTGCGAACCATGGCCAGACCATGCAAATGCAAATACAACAAATCCATCAGATGCCGCCGACAACAACAGCAGCAGTAGCATCTGGCGAATCTCCGCGGTCTGGCAACAGTTCGCCGTTGAATTCGCCGTTTGCGACTAGCGGCAATGCGAGTAACAAGAAAGCCAAACCGAATCTCTTACGTGAGAAACTGCAGCAGGGTGTCAAGGAGCGTAAAGTGAAGGATGCAACAACAACGGCGACAACAACGCCAAAGCCAAAGCGCGAACGTGCCAAGGGCAATGCCAAGGCTAAAACTGCGGCAGCAGCAGCAGCGGCTAATGCGAATGCAGCGGCAACCGCGACTGCAACGGCTGCAGCTATTGCTGAGGAGAAAATCAAGCTGCGACTCAAGCTAGACAAAGTAGAGATGACGCCAACGTCTTTTGACCAGCAGCATGTCCAGCTCAAAGCCATAATGGATAGCAATCACGTGCAGCAGCAACAACAGCAGCAGCAGCAACAACAGCATCAACACCTGACGATGCAAACGCATCTGTTGTCTCAACAACAACAGCAGCAACAGCCTATGCTACAACAACAACATCAGCATCATCCCGTGTACAGCAATTTTCAACAACAGCAACAGAGTGGACAACAGCAGGCTGTTGGCACTGGACTAAATGAGCCACGCGTTCCACCTTTACAAATTCGTTTACGCGGCAAAAACTCAGTGGTTGTGAAGAATACACGCAAAGATCGCAAGAAACCTCCAGCTGCCGACGAGGACCAAAAGGTGCGCCAAATAAAGCGCACATTTAGCGAACAGGAGCAACAACAACAGCAACAACATATTCCGCCAGCATTGCTCATGGGCGATGGAGCGTCGGATAATAAACAGGCCAAGTTAACGACAACGCCACATGTGAATGGTTTGCCCAGCTCCGGTGTTCACATGCAAAAGACGACGCAGCAACCATCAACACCACAACAGCAACAGTTGCCAGTGGCTGGTGCAAAGACAACAACAATTGTGGCTGGCAAAAATGGGCTGACAATTAGTGCAATCGTCGAGGCGCACAAGACGCAAGCCGCAGGGCAAGAGGGTGGACAACTGTTGACAGTAGGATCGACAAATACGGGCACGGCAGCAACACTGCAGCAACAACAGCAGCAACAATTGAGCAAGATCGCAACTTCGTTACCGAGCAGCATCACTTTAAGCGCCATTACCAGCTCAAACACGAACAGCAACAACAACAATAACAATAATAATAATACTAGCATTAATAATAATAGCAACAATAATAATAACAACAACAGCAATGCCAGCAATAGCAGCAGTAACAACAACAACAGCAATAACAACAGCCGCAACATGCTAAGCAATTTAACACTAAAAAATTCGATTAAGACTGCAGCGACGATCACGCCCATTGTGGGCGGTAAGCCGATGACAAAAAACCATAAACCGCCGCCATATATAACCGCTGTGCAACAGCTGCAGCTACAGAAGCAGCAGCAACAACAACTGGCGGCGGTCGCAACCAAGTTGCCAAGCGCGACGACACTGAAGCGCGTCGAGATCACAAAACTGACGCCGAGCAACGTCGCCGATGCAGCAGCAGCAGCAACAACAACAATAACGGTCACAACGACCACAACAACAACAAGTTCATCAGCATCATCATCAGTGGTGGCAACACCGGCAACAGTGGCAACAACAACATTGCCAACATTGCTTGGCGAAAGAAAGTTGCCAGTGGCAGTCTCGCTAAACTCCTCCACGATGCTCAACAATGTTCATGAAGTAACCAACATTGCAACCACAAATGCAGCAACGACAACTACGACACTGACAACATCCGCGCAACATACCAAACTAAACCACATGACTCAACAACAACAGCAGCAGCTGCAACAATCAGTTGTGAGCAATGCGACAAGTGCAACATCGTCGCCAACACCAGCATCTGTTCTCGCCAACACATTGCGAAATTCACCGGCGAGCAACGGTAGTGGTACCCCCGGGCATGGCAACAATGGCGGTGGCGAGGATAGTGGTATTGAGTCCATGGATGCACTCTCCGAGAAGAGTCCACATCAGCAATCCTCAAGCAGTCCCATACAACTGCAGCAGCAGCAACAGCAAATAAACACCAAGCAGCCAACAACAACGACGGCAACTGGTTTAACATCGTCAGCAGCAACAACAACAACAGCACAGTTAAAATCGATTCCTGCAGCAACAGAAGCAATAATAACAACATCAACAGCAACAGCAGCAACAGCAATAAGTTGTACCAATAGTAAAGTGCAACCTCTGCAGCATGATGATATTGAAAAGGAACTTGCCAAAATGGAGGGTTTCCCGGATGATTTGGAGACGATTGTGGCAAGTGTACTAAAGGAAACAGCGGCTGCTGCAGATATGGGCGGTGGCTTCAGTTTGACGCCGACCGCAAAAAAACTTAATGGGGAACATGATATACTTGAACACGATGATCTCATCAAGAAGCTGACGGACAACATAGAAACAGAGGACTGTAAGAAGACGTTGCCAGCAGCAACTGTTTCAGTGGCTGCAGTAGAAGTGTCAGTAACAACACCAGCGATCGAGACGAAAGCGGATGCAAAGGTTAAGTTGGAGAAGATCAAGCTGGAAGAATTACCCACACTGTTGGCCACAAAGAGTGAGCCATTTTCGGAGGACAGTCGTCATACGCCGGTCACAGAATCTATTAAGGAGGAACCCAAAACCCCAGCCATACAGATAATTGCAACTATTCCGGCAAGGGAGAAAGATATAGTGGTGGAGGAGGGCGACAAAAAAGAAAAGCCGCTCCAAACGGAATCGACGTCGCTTCAGCCCATCTCGATTGAAATACCCCAGTCTGATGCCGAAACGCCGAGAATCCGAACGCGGGCCAGCAGTCGCTTAGAGAGTCCACTGGATGCGCCCAAGAGTAGTCCCGAGGCAGCTGTAGTCACCACGGCAACAACAATAGCAGTAACAGCAACTGCAGCGACAACAGCAACGACTACAACAACGCCAACAACACTACCAGCGAGGAGCGTGGCACGTGTTGTCTCCACCTCAACGCCGAGTCCCCGTTTGGGAACACCAACGCCGCCAGTTCACAACAACAACACGAAACGTCGTCGGCAGGAGTCCGAGTGCGGCAGCAGCAACGACGGCGCCAACGATGCCGACACTGTAAGCAGCAAGCGTACGCGTCTTAGTAGCAGCAGCAGCAGCAATAACAATAACAACAACAGCACAGAAGCCGCAGAAACAAGTGGTCTCAATTATTTGATATCGAAGAAGATTGAGATCGAGTCGTCCGATTCGGATGAACCGCTTATTGAAGTGGCTGGCAAGGTTCGCAATTCGAAGGCGCAGGTTGAGGAAAAACACGTAACGAGACGCAATGCACAGCAGCACCAACAACAACAATTGCAGCAGCAGCAACACAGTGAGTTAACACCAAATGTGATTTTAAAAGAAAACTTACTTACACGCTTAATTTGCAGAATCCATCAACCTGAATGCGACACCGACTCAGGCGCCAAAGACGGGCAAATCGCAACCGGTTGCAACAATCAGCAGTAGCAGCAGTAGTAGCAACAATGCGACGTTGCAACCCGTCAGCAATGCGACAACGCTGGCAGCAGTTGCAACACCCACCAGCAGCAACACAAATATAGTGCATGCCACACGGGGAGCAACAGCAGCGGCTGCAACCAGCAGTAGCAACAGTAGCATTAGCAATAATAATATAACAAACAACAACAATATTGTGAACGCCACTTCGCCAACGGACGAGAAAATTGGCACGCGAAGGAGCGTGAGAGCGAGTGCTGCTGCCAACAAGATAATCTACAGTCGCAGCAATGCAGCCGCTGCTGCAGCGGCAGCAGCAGCCGCCGCCGCCGAGTTGAAGGGGACGCTGGCTGGCAAGACGACTGGTAACGCTGCTGCCGGAGTAATCGGGGGAGTTGGTGCAGCTGGTGCTGCTAGTGCCAACAATTCGAATGCCTCAAATTCGACCGTCGAGAGTGTGGCGGAAGCCAGACGTAAGACACGCAGTGCTGGTGAGTTGATGAACTTCTTTCTTTAATATTTTTGTGGGACATCATTTAAAGTATGATATTTGTAGTGATTGGTGAGTCGATGCTGACCGAGGGACGACGGAGAAGAACATCGCGTGACTACAAGTGACCAGAGTTTTGCGCCTTGACAAAGGGATTGAACCACGCGAGCGATGCTAACGAGGATGACTTGATTGAGCTGATCGAACTGGATACGGATCGGTTCGATATCAGCAGCAGTTTTCCCTTTGTCCAGGCGCAGAACGTTGATGTCGAGTTGGAGGCGAACAGCAACGTTGATGACGACATTGAAGATGATGATGATGATGATGAAGATGATGATGAAGAACACCTCGTTGATATCTCATCGGCGCTAGCGCTAATTGAGACCTCAGAAAAGAATACCCTTGACTATGATGTGGATACGGTAGATGATGATGCCACTCATCTGCATCTAATGACTTACCACAACCTCAGCCGAAGCAGTGATGCAGATATAGATGTGGATGTGGATGCGGATGTAAGTGTGGATGCGGTTAGCCTGCTAATGCCTGAGCTTGGCAATGCCACTGCCTTGGACTGCGGAAGCTTTGTCGACTACGATGAGTTCAACATGTGTCTGACCAACATACTCAACGAAAAGGACGATCAAGAGGAACTCGAGGCTCGGGATAGATTGGAAAATGGTACTCTCGATTCGGGCAAACAGCAGCAGCAATGGCACGATGTTAGCGACGTTCTAAGCATTGCGCAGCTAAACAACAATCTGGAGCTGAGTTTTCAGGAGTTTGCCACCGAGTCAAGTGTGACAGCGGATGATCGTTCAGGCGGCAGCAGCAACAGCTCCTCACAAAATAGTGGCGTCGCTTAAAACAAAAATTGTTTGTACTGCCTTTTTTACTGCGCTCTGTAAATAGGTAAAAAAGAACACAAAACACAAACATACAAAAGCCCATCCTTTCGTTTTCGTTAGTAATTTAAAGGTTATATCTTTTTCTTTAAATATTTTGTATAGTTAGTTGTATCCAAAGGTTGCAATAATGTTGCCTCTCAAAACGAGCAACATCACACACACTCACACACACCCACAACATTCACCCATTTATAAAACTACTCGGTTAATTTATCGCTACTTTCCATCAATTATCCCTTGGTAAATGGATTTGCTAGTCAAGTGAAACAGACAATTTGTGTAAAGCTCAAAAAGAAAGAAAAAAACAGAAAACCAGAAAAGAAAGAAAACCGATAATGAAATGTGAACAAATTAGTTGAAAATTAAATATATGCAGAAATATATTACCATTCATAACAAACAAAGTAGTGAACCCGAGACACCCTGCGCTAATACGCATGCGAATTTTCATTTTTTTTTCATGTAAGCTCTTGTATATACTTTAGACATAATTCTGATAGATGCAACACAAACTTGTTTTTTGCAAACAAAAAAATCTACAAAATATAAAAGTTTATCTTTTCAATGCAAGTTAAACATAGAAAAAACAAAAAGAAAAACAGACCATACATTTACATAATGTTTTTATTTAATAATTTTTTTTAGATCTATCCACACGATAAACAGGCATACATATATATAAATATATATATATTTTTATATATGTATATATATATATATATATATATATATATATATATATATATATATATATATATATATATATGTATATATATATATATATATGTATGTAGTTTTATATGCATAAGTTTGCGTTGTTTCGAAAAAAAAAATTTGTTTTTTAGTTTTAAAAGCTGTATTGTAAGTCATATACATAATATTAACACAAAAATCCTCTAAATATGCACATAAAAACCTCTGCAATAAGTTAGTCAAGGCAAAGCACGGAAATTATAAAAAGTGTTTGTAGTTTTGAACGGCGAATGAACATATGTATATACATATATACAAATAGAAGAAACAAACCGTATATAATGTTATATATTTTGCATACACAAAACAAGAACAAAAAAAAAAAACAAAAACAAAAAAAAACCACAAAAGCAAAAGTTGTATTGTATATAAGGCAGGCTCTATTTTTGCTAAATGTTATTTGAACAAATAAGGGGAAAACAAAGATGCATAGCAAAAGCAAAGCGCTAAACAAAACACATTAAATATATATATATATATATATGTATATATACAGTATACGTCTATATACTATATATATAAATATATTTCTTCACACGCATACATATATATATATATATTGTTCAATATTATTATCTTATGTGTATTGTATGATTGCTATATTAAATAAGTCTTTTGATACTTTGTACATGTTTAATTTAAAGCAAGAAGGACGACAAGAACGTATGTAACACCAAGATCCATCCCCTCCATTCCCCCTTCCCCCTAGAATAACATGCATTTGTAGTACCAATATATGTATATATTATATCTGTGTATACATATATTAAAGCGAATTCGTTTATGCATATAGATCCCCAATAACAAAAACAAATGTCAACAATTTGAAGCATATTTAGTGAAGTTTTCACATTTCCCCGTCACACACCCAAAATCAATAATAATTATAATGACAAACTCAAATTTATCGCAATACAAAACTGCAAAAATGTTAATGGCAATATTTTATAAACCATAATTAATTTTTATATGACAACAATAAAACACAAATACAAACATGCAACAAAGACATACAACACACACCACTCACATACACACACACACACACGTATAACAAAAAATATATTTAAAGAGCAAATGCATTAAACAACACAAGATGAAGAACAACAACAAAAACGAAAGTGTCTTAAAACGTAGTATTAGAAGTTTATTATTAATAATTTGTTTGTACTTTAACTTTAAAGTAAAAAATTATTTATAGAAAAAAGAAAATACAAAGATTTAATATACACAAAAATTAAAAAAAAAAAAACCAAGTGCATTTTTATTGGGACAAAAAATATCTTAAATAGGTGTTTTTAAACTCTTCATTTTTCAGTTCTAAAGAATATATATTTGATTTCAAAAAGGATGTGATTACCAAAATGTATTTTTATAGCAACTGCCTACAGGGTATCTGCTCGTCGAGCTTTCTCGAGTTGATCGTTTATAATTAGTTTTTTGAGTGTTCAGTGAAATAAATTTCATCTAAGATGAAAATGATGCAAAAATCTGACTTCTGGTGTATTTATGTTGAAATTAAAATGAGTCGCAATAATGGAATAGTCACAGTTGTTTTGCACGCATAATTATCGAATTAACCACGACTACTTACATAGGTTCACACACACACAGGTGTATTTGTATGTGCATCATCATAAATTCATGGTACTTGACACCTTTCAAACAGGATGTCGCGAAGTGGATATTCTAAGCACTCTTGACTAGAGAATCCATGCAGATTCTTAATGCAACCGACTTGTTGATCCGCTCTCGCACAACCACATAAATATGCATACATATTTTTTTTTTAGTTATTTTATAAACTAAACACAATGGTATAATATTTTATACATTTATAATAAATAGATAGCCAATGGATTTTGATTTCGATACTTGCGATGCACATATGTAACTGTCTTAAAAATTTGCACAGTTTTCTATTGATGGCTCAATTGGGAGCAGTCACGAAAGTGCGAATATTCAAATTCGTGTTCCATTCGCCATCTGGCCTCCAGTTTTCTCTCTCTCTCTCCCTCTCTCTCACAGCGGCTGCGCAGGATGCGAGGGACAATCGACTTCGGATGGAAGTTAGTATCACAGGCGGCCAGCAAAGAGCAGCCGACAGTTGAGTGTGAGTTGCCGTTTGGAGCAGCACGGCCAGGCAGCCAGGCCAGGACATAAAAAAAGGCTTGAACAAATAGTACACCCAGGTGGAGGAGACATTAAAACATTAAGTGTTGAATATACTCATCGAGCCCGCCGCGTCTCACAATAGGTATAGCATAAATCTACACATATAATATATATATATATATATATACATGTATATATATAAATACACATTGAGTCTGTAAAAAGTTGTCTTCATATTTGACAAGTGAAACCAGCGCAATTGTTTTAGCAAATATTATGTGAAAAGATTTCAAGAGTTGCTCTTTAAGTTTACTTTTAAATTCCTTAGTAAATGTGTTGAAAATTCAAGTAAATATGTATTGGTATACCAGCTAAATAAATATAAATATATATTTATATATAATTAACAGTTTAAGAAGTGAGAAGTCTCACCAAAACAAAAGTAAATGTTGACACTCAAGGATGACGTCCTATTTTTCGAGTGTGTGCGTGTGTATCTGTGTGAAGTGTGACGTAGTTTGCCATCAGTGCTGAGTGTTGAGTATGAATGTGGGTGACTCCATGTATATATGTATATGTGTACGTATGCATGTATGTGTTGGTACACACACCAACAAGTGTCGTTTGGCAAGAGCGCCAAACACGAGCACATCCATCCATGTTCTCTCCGGGGGAAGTGGAGGAGAGCAAGTGCCTGTATCTACTCTAAGTATCTGTATCTGCTTTATATATATATATGTATATTTATATATCTAGTCAGTTATCATGTTCATCGATCTTGAAATTAATCAGCACGTTCACCATTTATCCTTATCACCGTAAAATCAGCACAAAAGAATCGTTTATTCAAGAAAGAAAAATATGAATAATAATCAAGTCGAGACTAAACCAATTACCATAAAATATATATGGCGTTGTCCCAGGAGCAATCCGATTATGCTAAGCAAGTTTTTGCATAAATCACTTCTTCTTGTTAAAGTGCAAAAAGTATATCTGTCTGGAAAAAATATACTTATAATGCCGGGAATTGCTTGACCTATCTTTCAGAAGTGGAATTTTAAAAATATCCATATAAAATAGAGCTGTAATTTCTAAATCGGATGGAATTTTGTAAATAGTTTACTTCTGAAATATAGAAAAAACTAAATATTCTTGGGAATGATTGGAATACCTGTTTTTCAGTGTAATTAAATGATTATGGGGATTTTCAAATTCTAGGATATACTTTTCTATCATTGAATGGAGTTGTAGTTGTAATTACTTTGTCAGGGACCTACTTAAAATAAAATCCCATTTTTTATCTGTCAGTGTGCAGTGTGTCTATCCAGAGTCCTGGAACATGTAGTGGCTGTTGTGTGGTGGCTAGGACACGAAGGATCCGAATCCACAAAATGCACATCCGCCTGCGGTCGGGACGACGCCTGCATACGTACCTCAAGATAGGCACCTTTGTGCTCGTTGGCGTCTGCTACTTTGCCTTCCTCTTCCGCGAGTCCCTCAACGCATTCGAGCATCGGGAACGGACCACAGCCGCCGAGTTGGAAGCGGCCGAGTATGCCGCAGATCCTTCCAAACAGCAGCAACAACTCAAATTGAAGCGTCAACAGTTGCAGCGACAACGTGTCCTCTCCCAGCAACGTGCCAGCACCAGGATTGGTAGCAATGACAGCAGCTATGGCGTGCCAAAGGATGTCCTGGCAGCGAGCACCCTGAATCCCGTCTACGAGTACTCCGAGGAGCTGCACAGCCGCACCGAACGTGATCTGAAGCTGCGTCGCGAACACTTGTCAACGATCTGCGAGCGATATAAGCTGCAGGAAAAGTACCCACCGAATCCATGGGAGTTCTTCATCTCGCCCGGCCACAACAATCTCGTCTGGTGCAACGTCTTCAAGGCGGCCAGCAGCACCTGGATGTATTACTTCAATATACTGGGTGAGTTGAAACAAAAGGTTTCAAAACTATTGAAACATCCTTCTTCAAAAGCAGGAGAGGAAGAAGCTCAGTTTTTAGATGTTCCCCATAGGCAAGTTCTACTGTGTATGTGAACTTCCATCAAGGCTATAGCGGAACAACTACTTTGCTTGGAAGTTCCTTTTAGACAAGTCCCACTGTATCATAATCAATTTCAGAAGGAAATCTTCACTGTTTACTATAGGCAATTTAGACTGTACCTTTGCCAATTTTATTACTTCAAAACTACCTAGGAATAGTCTCACTGTAAAGCAGTTCACTATATTCCAGTTTGACTGTATCTTAAATTCTTAAATATGTCAGCTTTCTGTAAAGCTCCTCTAAAAGTTCACCATAGTCAAGTTGGACTGTATCAAATCAATATTGATTACTTTTAAGTATGCAAACTTCCTTTAAGGGCGATCTTAACTGTACCTTCACTGCATCCCGATTCATCTACTTCCATTCCCGAATCCCTCCACAGCTGGCTACGATCTGAAGTATCTGCAGCGGACGGAGGTGCAGCCATTGGAGTTGGCGCGTCAGCGTTTCCCTCGACCGGAGCTGGCCGAGTTGCTGGAACTGTTGCCGAGTGCGTTGTCCTTTCTGTTCGTGCGCGATCCCTTCGAACGCATCCTGAGCGCCTATCGCAACAAGCTGGAGGGGAATCGGAATAGCTTCTACAAGGCGCTGGGCACCAAGATTGTGCATCGCTTTCGGCAACACAGCGTGGGCGGCAGCTGGCCGCGTTGCGGTCCCACCTTTGAGGAGTTTGTGCGCTTCCTCATCCATGAGCATGAGGCGCGACGGCGATTCGACGAGCACTGGGCGCCCATCTACAGTTTCTGTACGCCGTGCAGCGTCAATTTCAGCATCATTGGCAAAACGGAGACATTTCAGCGGGACTCGGAGTTCATCATACGGCAGGCGGGGCTGGAGTCGTTGCTGCTGGGTAAGCTGCCGCGGCGCAAGCTGCGCAAAATTGGCAACCAGGCGAGGAGTGGTGTCAAATCCGAGGAGCTGGTGGAGCGCTATTTTGCCGAACTGGATCGCTCAACACTGGACCAATTGCTCAAGATTTATCGCATAGATTTCGAGCTGTTTGACTACGACTATTTGAAATATTATAGCATGGTGCATCCCTGGAGCTTGGAGCAGAGCACTGCGGCAGCTGGCACAGGAACTGGCGCCGGGATGGGTATTGCGTTGGGAGCAGCGATCTCCACGTCTGCTTCCGCCTCTGCGTCCACATCCTTGGGCACAGTTGCTGCTGGAGCGGAGTAATTAGCGCATGGGCGTCTACACTCAACAAAAAAAAAGACTTACAATTTAGAAAATCGATAGGCCTTTTTTTCAGCAAGTGAATTGTTTGTCTAAATTTCAATTTTTTAATTTTTACAGCTCAATTTTTTTAATTTTAATATATTTGAATTTTATATTTTATTTATTTATTTAAAAAGTATTTCTAAACTTTTATCACATTCAACATATTTTTGTAGTTTTCGTTTATTTTATTTTAAATTTTTTATTTGAATTGTTTATTTGTTTTAAATAGTTTTATTATTGAAAACTTTTTTCATTTCTAGTCTTAAGGATGATTTTCATAAAATTAGGTCATGTTTTTGCTGAGTGTAGTAGTTATTATGGTAACCAAACAGCTCATTGTCGCGTTAAGTCGTGTAAACAATCTTATTCATGTACCTTTTACACACACACACCCAAATACACCCATACACACACTAAAATGAACAAAACACAACCGTAACCCAACCGAAACTACCAAATTTACCAAATCTACCAAATATTCTAAGGCCAAAATCAACGTTTTCCAAAAACGCAAAACCAAAAAAAAACCAAAAAAATCGAAACTTTCGACCTCCTCTTATAGGTAATGCCAAGAGGCAAAGCAAAACCAAATTGTATGTAGATAGAATGAAAGTATTTTGATGAATTTTTTCAGCAAAATCAATGACAAAAATCAATGACGAAAAACTAAAAACTAAAAACCAAATGATAAAATTTACAGTTCTTATGTCAGGCATCTTTTTAGGTGGCATGTCTCAAAGTTAGTTTTAAGTACAATTTACAGTTACAGCCTAAACTAAAGCTTACAAACATAAATACATACATACATGCGTGTATACACTTTGCGAAAATTTGCAGCACTTATTTCAAGTACAAACTCAAGTTGATTATATTCTTAAATATTTTTCAATTAATTCACTTATGCAACAAAATTATCAAAGCAAGTGAAATTTATTTGGAAACTGCCAGGATTTCAATCATTTCCTGGCAGTCCTCAAATTCAATGCAGTTCTCTGATTGGTGCTCTCTATTTTCTCAGAGTGTATATATGTATTGACATATTACACACATATATACTTAAATAAAATGACCTCTATACGAATAACGCGCCTACAGTTTTTAAAAACGAACATTTTTACGCACAACAAAAAACATTTACATTCTAAAACTTGCATAGTTAAATATAAAAAAATATATACATATATAAATCAGTATAAATATTTACAACCAAAGTCGCATTCCCTCAATATTTCACTTTTAATATACATACATACATTCATGGAAATATATATATATATATAGATATATATTGATATTCATACATATGTATGTACATATGCTCGGTATTATACATACATACATATGCATATGCACTTATATGAAATTTATAAACAGGTCTTCATCTATGTCTTTAACTTTTGTGGACTAGATGCCTTTTTTTCTAGGCTAAAAACAAGTTGGAACGTTTGCAGTCGGACATAACCGACTGCGCAATACTCTGTTTCCTTGGTGTAATAACAAATAAACAAATTATTCTCTTTTTTTAGTATTTTTTCCTGATTTTTAAAGCCATGAAATTATTAAAAAATAAAAATAAATTCGCAACTCTAGATCGAGATATAGATTGAAGAGTGTCACAATTGGGATTACAAAATAATATTTAGATATTCATAAGCATATTTTGGTCCAATCAATAAATTGGCTTTTACGCTTTGAGAACAGAGTATTATAAGAAAAATCAAACACGATTTTTATTGTGAATGATAAAAAATCTGCTAACAAATATTTCCCGTACAGAAACAAAACTAAAAAAAAAACTTTTCATGTGATGTTTAGATTAACATATATATATATATATATATATATATATATATATAAATACTTTATGTATATAAATAATATTTAAACAAACGGAACATTTACTTATTATACTCATTTTTGATTGTATTTCGTATAAATTTAACCAACAAACAAAACAAAACAAAACCAAAGAAATAACATTTAAAGTGTGCAACCAAACTTAAATTACGAATACACAAAATAATTCAACTTTTTTTCGTTGTGAACAAATGAAAAGTTTTACTAAATAAATAATATCTAATACCAATCTACAATCATTTACGACATGCATTTTATTTCTGTTATTTTAGTCACTTTATCTGATCAAAATATTTCAGTTTAACGAGATGGCCAACAGCTTTTTATAATAAAACTGCTCAACTTGGAGATACCCTAAAGTCCAAAGTAAGCAAGTAAAATGAAAAATAGATAATCTTTTTTTTTGCCAATTGAAATCAAAATTTTCACATTATCGATAACATAAAATTGCCATCAGAAATCGACTTATATTGATAATAACGTACATAGTTATTGATAAATTAAATTTTATTTAATCTGCAAATGGTAAACGAAAACTTATACTACAACTTCGCTTTTATCGCTGATCCAGAATATATATCGCTTATTATATCAGAGTTGCTTTCTTCTGCCTGCTTCATTTTGCTCAACTTCATTAAACCCTCTTTGTTAATTCATATAAAATTCACATTATGCTCAGAATATGAAAAGGCGGCAGATAAATTAAATATTACAAACATAATCCAAAGCTTTTATATTTTTTAAAAATTATAGAATTTATTAAAATGAAGGATTCGACATATTTATTTATACTTCACAAATGTTGCAACAATGCAAAATACAAACTGCATCTTGTTGACTGTGTTAGATGATTGAGCCGAAATTACGAAGACGCCACGCAACATTTTTTCTGCAAAATGACGTAAGCTGTCTACGTCACGGGATCCGTCGTACTTTCTCCTAATTGTTGCATGCTCCATCCAGATCATAGTTGGGACTCCGCCGATTTTCTCTTCCTTGCATATTGACCCGTCCGACTTACAATCAACTTCGGCTACGCATAATGTTTCATTATAGGCCATATCTTTGGCCAGATTTATCCAAATTTCTGACAATGCTTTACAATGGACGCAATCGGGTGAGTAGAATTTGATAAAGTATATTCCTTTCTCGATCGAGGAACTGTATGATTCGCTCGTTAGATGAAAGACAGAACCAGGCGAACAAACCATTTCACTTCTTGACTCTTTACTTCTCTTATCTTTGCCCAGAAAAGTCCGCAATGCGAGTTTATTTAAAGGGCCTTTAAGGGTCTTTGACTCCAAGCCACCTTTTTTAAATAAGACCAAATTTGGAAACATGGTAATATTCCTGTCATTGCAAAACATTTCATACTTTGCACAATTGATAGTTCCAAATTTTAGACTAAGCTCGAAAATGTTTTGAGTTATTTCATCGAATACGATCTTGCATATTTCACAGGATGGTACAAGGAACCCAACAAGAACATCTTCAAATTCGACTATGCTCTGATAATGCGCCGGATCAAGCGTTATTAACGATTTATTCACACCACAATTTGCATTGAAGGGTCCCAAAATAGAAAATAATGACAAATAAATAAGAATTGTAATTCCTGACATTGTTTTAAAAGTGACTGACTAATAAGTAAATACGAACATTTATTAATTAATATTTTTTTAATTGAATGTTAACTAAAAACAGTGAGCTTTAAAAAAAAACAAATTAAATGATTTGATAATAAAATATAAAAAAATTCAAAAATACATAAAAAAAAATTGTGTAAATTATGTAAAATCCTATTACAGAGTATTCTGTAGTCGGCTAAGCTAATTGATGAATATTAAATAAATACAAAAGAACTTTTAATCATTATAAATAGGTTTTTATTTTCATTGATCAGAACAAACGATTTATATAGTAGGTATGCAAACGCACACACATGTATTTATATATGTGTGTGTGTGTGTTTATAGAGTGTGCCACATAGTTATATTTATATATATATATATGCATGTATAGTGACAATCAAGTAATAATAAGATTATAACTTTAGTTATGGTGCGTGTAGGCTCAAGTAAATAATTATATATTAATATATATATATATATATATATAGTTGTAGGTATAGGTATAAGTATTTTTATGCGAATATATAAATTAACGGTAATACAACTTATAGATAGTAACTAAGTGCTGCTGCCCTGGGCAACGCTTCTCAAGCTTTCACACACAAATCTGCTAAAATGCTAAAAACTAAAACACAATACAAATATTACGAGTAGGAAGCCCACTATTTTGGAGCGTTGGCAACCCTATTTATAGATCGATTTTCAATCTATATATAAATACGCTCATATATATATATATATATGTATATATATTCTATATACCCACTCGAAAAGCAGGTCCATTTATCATTATTTGTCGCAACTGATATGAATTGCAAAATACTCTTTTTGAAAAAAAAAAAATAATTATTTCTCATTTTTATATATGTATTTATAAATATATTTTATGTAGTTTTTGTTTCCTTAAATTGTTTTCAGAAATGGGAATAGTTAATAGTTTTAATCTCGTAATTGTTTAAAATAGTATTTGCTTTGCGAACTGTTAAAATGATAAGCTAAGCTTACAATTTATGTTTATCTTATATAGATATATATTCTTACGCTTATAGGCTGATAATAATATTTATGTACAATAGCAAAATACTTAGCAACGTTTCAATATTAATAATAATAATATTATAATATAATATGTAAGGAAACTTATAGAACAACAATCGGTTAATATATTGAAAAATACATATAGGTAGCTTTATATATATATGTATATATTTATATATATATGTATATATTTATGTATACATATATTGTTTTATGTGCTCGCAAGAGAGAGTTGAAAATTTCTTTTTAATTTTTTTGTTTTTGTATTTGTTTTTTTTTGTTTTTTTTTTGAGGGTTTGGCCAAACATTTTTTGTGGCTCCGAATAAAACGAGATCTATATAGTTTGTCGCATATATATATACGATTATTGAAAATCTACACAATTTGGATATTTAGCTACTCTCTCTCTCTCTCTCTCTGTCTCTATCTCTGAAAGTGAATTCTCCAATGGGTGCGAATAACTCTCAATCCAAAATCTGTCTGCCTTTTACAATTCAGTTGATGCTCTTGTCTGTCTCTTCGCTCTCTCTCCTCTCTCTCTCTCTGCTCTCTCTCTCCTCTCTCTCTCTCATATCTTTGCTTTACTCTGCCAGTATCATCATGCTCTTGATGCTGGCCACCTCTGATTCGAGTCTCTCCAGCTGGCTTTTGAGCATTTGATCGCGATCCACATTGGATGCACCCACATTGGAGCCAGCAACGGCTGCGACGGCAACGGAGGAGGCAACCGATGAGGATGAGGGGGATGCGGCTGAGGAGGAGGCGGATGCGGAGACGGAGGCGGGATCCTTGGGCGCGAGTAGTTTGCGTTGAAATTGCGCCGTCCACTCGGCACTGGCAATGGAGATGCCCGAGTCGCGTTCATCGCTGGAGTTGTCGCCGCCATCGTTCCACGCTGGCGGAGATGCGCGCAGATTGCAGCTGGGCTCCTGCTTGATGTGCTGCAGCGAGAGCAGCGCTGTTGCCGCCGCATCCTTGTCGCCCAGATGCGACTTGTGGCGCAGCTTGAGGGGCAGACAATTGTTGGCATCGCTGGCGCCATTGTTGCCGCCATGCTGTGGACTTGTCCGTTGCAGCGTTGCGGCCAAGTGGACGCCATGTGCATGATGATGATGATGTGGATGTGGATGCTGATGCTGATGTGGATGATGATGAAGATTGTGCGCGCTGTCATCGGTCATGTCGTGATCCTGCTCATCATCTCCAGAAACAGCGCCGGACGACGAAGCAGACGAAGCAGACGAAGCGGCGGACGAGGTGGAAGATGTGGTCGAGGAGAGCATATGCTCATAGCTGGGCGAGGAGCAGGCGCCTCTCCTGGACAGATTCAAGACACTGGCCGCAGCTGAGCTGACAACCGAGGAGCAACTGCTGCTGACGGCATCGACGGCACCACCTCCACTGCTGCTGACACTGCTGCTGTCGACGACCACATTGTGGCTCTGCAGATAGCTGGCCACCTCCAGTTGCTCCTTGCTGATGGCCACATAGGCAGCAGCTGCGGCAGCCGAGGCAGCAGGTCCCGGCGCATAGATGCCATTGCTGCCGGCTGAGGAGGGCGTGGCACCAACACCAGCCGCATTGTAAAGTGCACCAACGGCGACCACTTTGCGCAGACTGTCCAAATCCTCGGGTCTCACATTGCGATGCAGCGCCTGTTGCAGCACATGCAGATTGGTGATGGCGGGCGATGCATCCGGATGATGCATGGGAGTCTGTTGCTGCTGCTGCTGCTGTTGCACCTGCTGCTGATATGGGTGTGTGGTGTGGTGTGCGTGTGGGTGTGGGTGTAAGTGTGTGTGTGTTACAGCCTGTGCTGCTGCTGCTGTTGGTGGTAATGGTGGTGCAGCTGCTGCAGTTGGTTGTGTTGCATGTTGCAACTGCTGCACATGATGCGCACTCTTGATGGACGTGGCTGCCACAGCTGCTGAAACTGCTCCGCCGGCTGACTCGTTCAGGCGGCTGTTGGCTGTTGCATAGATGATCGGGGAGAGGGGCGGTGCCTGTGTGCTGCCATAGCTGTTGTGGGTGTGCAAAGTGGGTGAACTGTTGCCACCTGAGCCTCCGCCATCAGCGCCCGCTGGGGACAAGCCCGACATGGACGACGAGGAGGACGTTGAGGATGCGGATGATGATGATGAGGAGGAGGCGGAGGAATTGCTGCTTATCTTGGCGCGCTTCGTATTGCTGAGCACCTGTTCGCTGGTGGGCAACGAGGCGAGAATCTTCTCGACGCTCACCAAATTCTCACCGGAGATGTTGAACTTGTCGCGTATGGCATCCAGTTGCGCCTTGAGCACATGATTCTCTTTGGTCAGCTCGATGACACGCTGCTCCAAAACCATATCGTTGTAGCGCCGCTTCTCGCGACTCCGTTTTGCTGCCTCATTGTTCCTCCTCCTCCGGTCCCAGTAGCTCTCGTCCTTCTTGTTGTCCGGTGTGAATTCGCGCTGTTTGCGCTGCGAGAAGAGCTCCTTTTGTGCGGCTGTCAGTGTGGACTGGGAGCCACCTCCAGCTCCACTTCCACCGTTGCCCTGTGGCCCATAGCCGCCATTGCCAGGCCCAAATTTACCCAGGCCGTGACTGTGACTGTGACCGTGACTGTGTCCATCGGACATGCCACTGTCATTCGACTGTGGACTAATCGAGCCACCATACATGGACAGAGGATGCACTGCAGCAGAGAGAGAGAGAAAGAGCAGGAGTAGAAGAAAAGTTAGAAAAAATTTCTTTGCTTGAGACTCGCTATTTCGGGGCACTTACAATTGGTTGCTTCGTTGGAGCTGCCGTTCATGGAGAGCGTTGGCGATATGGTCGCCATCCGTACGCTGCTCATCATGGAGGCGGACACTTTGCCGTGACCTTGGGCGGCAAGCACCTCGGGCATATCCTGCCGCAAGTTGGCCACTTCCTGCTGCTCCTGCTTGAGCAACAGTTGATGCGTTAAATACTCGCTGTCCCTCAACTGTGGGTATTCACTGTACTGATGATGATGTTGCTGTTGCTGTTGCTCCGCGTAACCGTGCGTAACTGTAAAAATACAAAAGTAAGCTTAAATTAATTAATATTCTAATGGTTTTTGCTGTAATGCAAAAATAATTTCTGTTGAGTTGTGGAAAATAAATTTATACTTCTAAATGACAGATTGTTTGATACAAAAATAGTTGTATTATAAATAAAATGAATTATTTTGATGAATTGTAGACAAATAATAATCGTTTACTAAAAATCCACAGATTGATTTCTAAAGAAATGAAAACCATCAATTTATAATTTTTTTATATACATAATATATGATTTATTATTTTTATGACATCATATTGAAAAATACTTAATCATTTTATACTTCAAAATCGCAGATGAAATTCTCAAGTATAAGAAAAATCTATCAAGAATATGTAAAAAGTGAGTAATTAATTTATAATTTTCTATGTAAATAATATTTATTATCAAACGCTAATATTTGACGAGTTCTAGAAAATTAATTTTATACTTCCATTGATTATAAAAAATAGTCTTCAAAAGCTAAATGCAAAACTATTGATTATTATAAAGAACGCCTCTTGAATTATTGTTAAGACGTTATTTAAAAAATAATCAGATCTACAAAGCATTTATTAAATTGCATTTAATTATTAATCGCAATGTAACTTTAATTATAGCAGCCCCTTATTATTGATATGCCTCAACTAATTAATCATTTTGTACATTAACAATTCGAGAGTTGACTTTTTTCCACTTATTGCTTATCGCATTTGAAAAACAAAACAAAAGCAATCGCAATCAACGCCACACAGTCTAATGCGATCTTGTCTGGCCAAACACACTCACGCAAACACAAATAGGCACACACAAACGCACACGCACACATTTGTGTTTCTTTGTCTGGTCCTTGGCCTTGCCCTTGCTCGAACCCTCACATCTCCTCTTCTCTCTCACCCACACCACACTCAAAAAATCTATTGTCATACATACAAACAAACAAAGAACCCACTCGAAGTTCATACATTGTTTGTACTTATTTGATATGCACATTTTGCTTTCATTTTTAATACGGCGAATCATTTACACAATGATTACGGCAAATGATGCAAGAATCAACGAATTAGACGACAGCAGCAGCAGCAACCTAACAAAGAGAAAACGTATACAAGCGCACGTAGCCTCACTCACACACACACACATACATATCTAGAATAGCAACGTAAACAAGAAATCACACGGCGAGATTTGTCTGTGTTTGTGTTTCTCTCTTGCTCTTGCTATTGCTCTTGTTGTTGCTGTTTTGTCTTTGTCTCGGTGTCGCCTCACCCTCACCGTGACCATTGAATTGGCATTTGCAGTTCAATGTGCTACAATACACACATTCACACACAGACGCACACTCGTTTAGCCATAAACTGGCTTACTCACGTCAGCAGCCAGACGCTGCCAGCGTCGCTGCTGCCGGCAACCCCTACGACTCCTACGCCGACATTTTTGTTTTTTTGCTGCTGCGCTGCTGCAGTCGCTGCTTTGGTCGAAATTCACAAAAACAAAATGACTAAGCGCGCTGCTGCTGCGCTCTCACCCTAGCACTCTCTTCGCCCCCCTATCCATTCCTCTCTCTTTCTCTCTCTGTATTAATTTATTTCGCATGAGTTTGTTGTTTTGCGATGTTAACTAATAAACACATTTTTGGCACTGTTGTTTTGGTAAATTTGTTATTGCACTTACATTGTGCTTTATGTTTTGTTGCTGTTGTTGTAGCAAACTGCGTATAGCGGCTTCTGTTGTTGTTGTTGTACAGTTTATCCGTGCAGCTGTTGTTGTTGTGATTGGTTATAAACAAATTTGTGGCTTTTGCAGTCTCTTGGAATATGTTCAACTTTTTCTCTAACGGACACACTATCGACATAATGTTTACTCGTGTTTTTAAAATTTTTTTTAATCACAATTTTTATTATCCATTTGAAAGTCGCACATAAAATTCGAAATTATAACGGTAATGCGCCGATTTCAAATTTCGAATTTGACAGTTTTTTTCCTATTTGTTTTTGTTCACTTGGCATTTGTATTCCAAACAAAATTATGTGGCTATTCTTTATAGAAGTTTTAGTTGGCTAATATTCTTCTTTTTTTGCGTGGGTGCCTCACAAACACTTTTAACGGTTTTTCTTGTCTGGGACTTTAAATCGCCAGTTGTAAATTGCACTTTATTCACTATAGTAGCGCAATTCGCGAGCGCATTCACGACCGCTTCGAACGAATGTTGAATCGCAATTGAATTTGTAAAAGCATTTCACTCGACAGCCGCCGTCGAATAGTAGCCACGGTCACGTTGCCAATGCACGCAGTAGCGACACGCGACTCGGTTCGAACATCCAACGTCGTCGGCTCGAACATGTTCGCAGCGTGAACATAGCTGCGCTGCAAGCTATGGGTAAAAGTGAAATTTTAGCTTGTTGGAATCTGGTTGGAGTCGCAACTGGTGCGCTGCTTGCTGCTTGCTACTTGCTGCTTGTTGCTGCCTATTGCGCGTTGCAGGCTATCGATCACATTGACGATTCTCGTTATTCGTTGTTCGTTCTCTTGGGTTGAGTAATCAGCCTCAATCTGAAAAACATTTTGAGCCGCACATTTCAAAACTAGAACGTGACTGTGCCCCGTGTGTTCATTCGAGGTTGTGGAGGTGGAGGGTGGGGGTGGTAGGTTGGGTGCCTGTTGGGGTAACAAACACGATGACGCCGATAAAGACGGAAGGTGTTTTTTTTCTGTTGCACTGTGTTTGTGTGTGTACGTAAGGCAGCTGCTGCTTGCTGTCTTCTGATGACGCAAGCGACTTACACAAAAATATCGCAAGAAATCAAAGGTTGCACATATAAGTTTCAAAACTTCGTCAGATAATTTAAGGTTTTTATAACTGTTTTTTACCCATTTACAAATTTAGCATATTGATTTGGAATTTAAACACTCACTTTTAATATGGAAAATCAGACAGCAAACAGTTGACGTCTATTTGCAGTCTGCGCCTATTTATATAATATTTTTTTGAGCTCCATTAATTAAATATTTAATTAATACCAGTTAAAATAATAAATACAAATTCATACATTTTATCAATAAATGTTTTATCACAGCTATCAAAATTATTTTCAATAAACGCATTTTGTATTTAAAAGGGTCTTGAGAATTGCTTATATCTTTTTCATCCAATCTAATCTAATCGTAATTTTCAGATATATTGCGATTTGTTGTTCGGTGGCCAATAACTGTAGGAAAAGTAGACTAAAGGTATACAAAAAGCAATAAAAATATATACATAAATAGTTGTATATACATATATATATTGAGTGTGTGTCACATTGTTCTAGTTCTTAATAAGACATGATGTAATGCCCTGATCACATTCGGTAATTGTACACATACATAATACACATACATACACATGTCATACGATATTTACATATATATATATATATATATATATATAGATATATATATAGATTCGGTAATTGTACACATACATAATACACATACATACACATGTCATACGATATTTACATATATATATATATATATATATATATAGATATATATGTATTTGCTGAATGCACATTTTATTTAGCAGCGCTTTCGTAAGGCCAATAAATCAGAAAACCATTATATAATAATCACCACTAGCTGAACAAGTGACAAAGCAAACGAATATATTTTTATATATATATATATGCTTATAAAGACTTATGTTATATATAGAGTGAAGCGAATATTCAATAATGAATAGTCAACAAATGCAACAGAATTAAAAATTAATGTTAATTGGCATATTTTATACTCAATGCTTAACATTTACAAACAGGTATATTGCCGGAAAATGATCGAATTTTTTTGTAAAATTGATTATAAGTAGTAATCAATATGAATACTCGACTTTTACTACAAGTTTTTATTTATTTTCCGTTTCATTAATTATAATTTTGTGGTGAAATTAGTAACACTTTGCAGCAGTTATGTGTTCCTGATCAGCAACAATTTTCCCCCATATGGATAACAATTGTTCTCACTTGCAACAAACATTTAATCGATAACTTTCATTGTTTTCAGAATATCCATTTTTAATTTAACTTTCTAATCTGAATTGTGTATACATAATATTTATTAACAGGATTAACAGTAAAGTAACTTTTATTATTTACAGTTTTTTCCTAAACAAACTACCCCACTTACAGCAATATTATTTGATTAAAAAAGAGAACAAGTCTAAGAAACTAGCTAAATGTAGCCATTAGAATAAGCCCGTTAACCGATATTTTAAAACACAGGGTATTAACTAGTCGATCACTTGGCAGCTAGAATATTTTATTTTAAAAAGCAGCGAGCACGTTGCAAAGCAACCACATCATCAACTAGAATATATAGATGTAAATTTATTTATTGTGTGTGTGTGTGTGTGTGTAACTGAAATCAATGTCTTGTCAGTTTCACAGCTAATCTCCCCTCTTCCGACCCGTCCCTCTTTTGAGCAATTACTCGCTCTATGGTCTGACCACATAGTTGTTGTTGTTATTTTTGCACTTATTACTTAAGCCAATCTCAATGACGATTGCGAGTACGAATGCGATAGCAACAAGAACAACAAGAACAGCAATGAGAACAACAGCCAAAAGCATGCACACAAAAAATGTTGATTTCCATAGCAAACTCAAGTCTCGAACATGTGAGTTCGATGTCGCGGGAGCGATGCACTGCCAACAGCACATTGGCGAACACGTGACCAACAATGACGACGACGACAACACAACAAAAACACTACTTGCCCAGCAAGTATCAATTATAAATAGAAACCAAAAGGGACGTGTCGAGAGGGGTGCTGGGAGTGGAAGGGTGTCGACTGGGTTCTGAGCTGAGAATGGGTTAGCCATATACTGTCGATAGCATATATTACGTTGCTGTTTCGTAACACTTTGACGTCTTTGCACACACACACAGACACATGTATAAATGCAGTGTAACATTTTGCACACAACGTGAGCAAACCTTTTCGCAGCTGATTACCTGTGTGCCATGTGCTTTCTCTCTCGCCCCACGCCTCTCCCTCTCTCTCTCGCTTTCTATCTCTTTCGTGCGCTCGGTCTCTCTAATCTAGAGTGTTGGGATTCTGGATGATGCCACCCCACGTGAGGGAGCCGACTCACGTGTACCAGTCCAACTGGGCGCCTGATAATTCACCCAAAAGTACAATTTTATTATCAAAGATAAAAAGCAAAGATCGGATTGTGGAATCGTTGTTCAATATATTATTAGGATTAAATATTCTTGAATTTCATTAACTGTTTTTTTTTGTTGCATAATTGGTGCACTGGAAACCCTTTCACCATGCACCACTCTAGGTGCATTTGAATATTGAGCAGCACAAAAAACCAGAAACCCAGATTTACTTGGGGCTCATTGTTGTTCAATTCTTGCATTTCATTAACTGCTATTTGTATAATTAGTGCACTCTTATAATTAATTTATCACTCTTACGTAACCGACTCAAAATATATTGCGGCGTTTATTTTTTTCGAATTGAAATTACGATTTGGGTTACAGAAACTCTGTTTCTTATCGGATTTTAATGCTATTTTTGCAGCTTACCCATTAAATGCCCTCTTGAATATTTATTTGGAATTTAAGACTCATTAATATTTCCGCTTAATTCTTCTCATTTTTACTGGTGTAGACCACAAACAATAACTCCCTGATAAGAATAATATATTTTTGCATAATCAGTCTCGGCATTAATATTTTTACATATTTTGTTACTCTTAAATAACCTTACTTATATAGAAACAATGTGTACATACTCAGAAAAAAAATGTACCCTAAAATCTATTATTGAATATTCAATAATAATCAATATGAATTTGCATATTTTATACTCAGTATTAAATATTCAATAACAGGCAAAATGTTGGTAGTTTTGGAAAAAAAATAATGTTAAGCAATTAAATTACAAATATGCTCAATTTATTTCTTTACAACAAAATTCGACGAAAACTAAAATCAGGTAATTTTGTCTACAGGGTATCTGCTGTTCGAGCTGTCTCAACTGTCACAATTCATGATATTACAGCAAAGCTAATTGGCAAAGTCAACAAGTCTATCGGTAAATCAGTCGTTTATTTAGTCGTACAAAGTAGTGCTTACATAACGCCTGCCGATCTAAGTTTTAATTGTGAACTTTGTGTTGTTTAATAATCTATATATATAAACATTCTGTAGAGGGTGAAACACAATGTCGCAAACAAACAAAATACACATATTACTAAGTAAAATTTGCATATTTTGTAAATGAATTAATCAATTAGTAATAATAACTTTACGTAAATAAATGCACACTAATTGACAAGTACATTTTTATTATTATTCTTTTGTTTTTGGTTTTGATTTGCAACAATGTATGTGATTAGTGATTGTAAATGCGTCCCGTTTTGTTGATAAGAACATTTTTTATTAACACTTGAGTTGAGTAACAAATGAATGACATTCATTTATAGGAAATTCTATTTTTGCAAATCTGAGTAACAAGTACGAATTCAAATATTAAAAAAAAAATTGCTGACTTTATAAGAACTTTTATTTATAATTCCATATAAACCCCATATACAAAATAATAGTCTGCAAATCAGACAGTCTATATCAATATTACAGTTCCAGTTTTTGGTATATGAAAAGAATATGTGGAGAACCTGATGATCAAATTTTCTTTACTTTTAGAATTCAACTCTTTAAGTAGAATTACAACAAGAAGCTAGTATCTTTTATAAAAGAATTGCTCTAGTTAATTCGAACTTTTGTTTTCAATATTCGCGTCGAGTCCGAATTACGAAGTGACCCAATTTTCAACTAGAAAGTCAACTGGATTTTTTCAAGCTTCTTCATTAACAGGCTGGCTGATCTGCTTCTAAATTATAGCTTTTTCTTTATTTCTTATACACACATGAATACTTTGTTCTACTGGCTGCACGACAAGCTAGAAAGCATTTCTTGGCCAGAGAGTTGCTTGGAGTTAGCTTGGAGCCAAATTGGTTCGCCCACCCAATATGACCTCGAAAGCGCTTTGAGCGCCAACGATTTATCTGAAGAGTTGTTGGCTGTGCAACGTGAGAAAGCATCAAAGCATGGCATTACCAAATCCACACACGGCATGTTAACAACATTCTCAAATCACCCACTCCCCACACACGCCCCCTCACCCAACACACATAACTTTTACGAGTATAATCCAACAGTCATTCCCGGGCAGAACAGCTCAGCAAATCACAGCTCGGCGTTACGTTAATTGTTGCTTGGGCACATGCAACATGTTACAACCTGTTTGCAGTGCGACACGTTGCGAGGCTTGCGTTGCGCTGGAAGAAAAAAACGTGATTGGCTGTCGCGGCAAACGTGACAACGTCGGCCAAGTTCGATGTAATTTCCAGCTGGCCTACTATTGAACAGGTTGGTTAGCTCAAACAAGCGTATATTGGAAAATTTTACATCGTTCTCACGTTGCACATACGCCAGACTGTGTTGTGTTGTGGGCCAAAAAGTGATTAGAGGGGTTCCTCGCACATTACTTTATTACATGACGCGGGGGCGATTGCTATTATGAAACGATTAAAATTCTTGACTACAACTGAAAGCTGCAACGTGATTTGCGAATAGTGCGCAAAACTTAACAAAGCTAAATAAAAAAGCTCATTTCTTGATTGATTCGACATCAAACAAAGGCAAAAACAAATTTTTGCCATCGTTGGTTTGATGTCGAACATAAGCGTGTATGCGTGCATGTGTGCGTGTGCGTGTATGTGTGTTGCGACCCTTGCAGTTTTTTCGGTTGTCTGCAACAGTTTCAATTTCAAGAGCAGCGCCGTCAACGTTTGCGTCAGCGTCAGCGTTGGCGTTGCTTTTTGGCTTCAGTTTTGGCCGCGTAATGAGTGCAAATGTGAATGAACTTGCCCGTAGACGACGCACACGCAGCCAGCTCTACTCACTCATACTCTTGCTCGCTCACTCGCTCGCATTCATCCTCCGCGATGTTCCCCCGCCGCCATCGCTCTTCGCTCTTCATACTACCATTCTGGCAGAGCGAACCGAAAATCTCAACAAAAAAGTGTTGGCTTATAACTTTCACGCCAAAGCTCACTTACACACTCACACACACACACATATGTGAAAGGTGGATGTTCCGTTGTGTCCGTGCACATGTATGTATGTATGTAGTTATGTATGTATGTCTAAATATTTAGATACGCTTCTTATATAAATATTTACATTTTTCTACTTAATCGTTTGATAACAATCTATTTTATTTCTTCTTGGAAGCTTTGTTTTGTTTATTTGTTTTGACTATTTTAGTGTGACACACATTCATAGATTAATTATTTTAACTCTTATCAGACACACAATAACAAATAAAAAAAAATGCAGAGTTGGTTTCTTTTTATCACACGGCTAGAAGAGAGACGGAATTGAGAAATCACTTGACAAAAGAAAGAAAGCAGCCATCGTTGCCCCAATCAAAATGCGTGAGAGCAACAGAGAGGTAAGCTGATAACACTCTCACACACACACACACAACATGCACACATACATAATGCGCAATGCGATGTCAAAGACTCGAAGCTTTGTAGAAATTTGGGTCTTGCTCTAGTTTTCACAAACAAAGTTCAATGATCGATTGCAAAGCCAAAAAAAAAACAGAGAGAGAGAGAGATCTTATGCGTGTGTGTGTGTCGAAGAGAGCACACGAGAGAGAGATTGAGAGAATGAGTAGCAGTGTAATATTAATTGGGGGCTCTCTTGCGTCGCGCAGAACTTACGCGTCATTCGTAGAAAGATCTACGCGCAATACGAATTGCTGCTTTCTGCTTTCTTTTTAACGTGCAACTTTTGTGTTACGTTGCTGTTGTTGTTGTTGTTGTCATTGCTGTTATTTTGCGTATGAAAGAAATCTGGCAGTACGTATAAGCAATAATTTTATAATATTTCTATGTTGTTTATTTTTATATTTCTCACTTTTCCATTTCGTTAGAAAAACGATTAGAATAATGAAATTACTTTCATATGTAAAATGTATATCAAAATCATGCATGAACATGCTAAAGCTTTTGACCTCCTCCACCCCCAAAACACCCGCTCTCGCACAAAAATGGAAGTCAATGTACGCAGCAGCAGCGACGCAAAGCTCAGCAGCATCAGCAGAAGAAAAAAGAAGAAAATAAATATCTCGATTTTGTGGCTTTCTTTTTTGTAATGATATTATTATTAGAATTTCACATAATATGTTTGGCATTGTGTTATGGCAAGTTAAGCTGTTAATTTCACAAATATTTTTGCTTAATTATTAACGCTTTTCCATAAACTGTCAATAAGAGTAAATATATGTGTGAATATTTATGTATGTATGTGTATAGGTGTTATTTCTATACAAATTATATACAAATTTATTTTTATATTTATTTATTTATTTCTGTTGTATAAAAAATCAATATCTAATTAATTTAAATTTAATAATTAATTTTTATAGTTTTATATAAATAATTTTAGATTTTATGTTAACGTTTCGGCTTACATGTGAATAACAGTGAATATGTATGCATATTGTGTGTGAATATTTAGCTGCGTGAGTAGGTGTCAGAAAAAATAATATTAATATCTATAAAAATTTCTTTTTCATACAATAACTCCAAAATTTATTTTAATTTAATTGTTAATGCTTATAATCGTTTTTAATTATGTCTATAGACTTAAAGTTTCATAACAAATAAGTAACTAATTACATTTAATTCAACAATTTGTCACACAATATAAGCATAGCGACAACTCTAATCCATTTCTCTTAAAGAATAGCCTCAAAATGTGGGCAATTATGTAATGTCAAAAGAAAAGCACTTAAGTACACCCACACACCTACATTCTCACATATTTCAATAGTAAAAGCTCAATTGGGTCAAATTGTAAGGGGTTAATACGGCACAAATAGTATACAGAGCGATTATCGCAACGATATACAGATTTATTTATAGAGAGAAAGAGGGAGATGGAACGCTCAACAAGTTTTTCGGAATTAGGTAAACAGCATTATTATGGATACTTTTCGAGTCCACAATACCGTTAAGCGCTAACAACGGCAGTGTCACAGTCAGAAGAAGCTGAAGCTGAGAATAAGAACCGTAAGAGAGACGATGATCAATGGGTCAGTCAGTCACTCAGTCAGTCAGTCTGTCAATGCAACACAAAGTTAACGAAGCATTCCAAAAAAGAGAGCGCGCAAAGATTTTTCGTCTTATGTAATCAATTACAATAAGAATGATAATAAAGAAGAAGGCAAGGCAAGAAACAGCACTGAAAGCTTAGCGAGCGCGGCTCGTTCTTACTTTCACCGTTAAAGTAGGCCGACTGAGCACTCGATTAACACACACACAAACACAAGCACACATCATGTAATTACGAAACTTTCACGCAAGACACACACACGTGACAACTCATACATGAGTGTGCGCAGCTCTCTTAACGTTAACGTTCTGACGCTGCAACGTTGTGTTTTTTTCTTTTGTTGCTTTTTTGAAGTTTTTCGTCTTTCGTTTCCAGTTTAGAATTGGGTCAAATAACGGATTTGTGTATTTACCTTGCGTGGCAGCAGCGCACTCACTCAAACACACACATACGCGCACACAACAGAAACTTCTGCTGCGGCAAGATCAGCTCAAGAACGTAACAAAGCTCAAGCAGCGTCATCATTCACCGCAGTCGCTCTGAGCTGCGCTGCCATCTTTGCGTCTTTACGTCCGCACACCGCTCACAACACACAAACCGAATTTTAGATTCAGAGCACACGAAACCGGTTGACTTTTGAGTTGCTGTTGTTGTTGCTGCTCTCGCTTACCTAGTGCCCGGCTTTGCATTCGGGGCTCTGACTCTCGGCTCGCTCATGCAGGTTGCGGCTCAAACATGCTGCGTGTCCGACTTGCTCTGAGCTTTCGTTTGTGTGTGTTTGATGGCTGTTCTACATTTGAGCTGCTGGTGAAAACACAAAAGATAACACGAGAAACGCGTTGCAACAGCAAACACCGGTTTAGAACGTTCACTCACGCCCAATGCTCATTAAAAGCAACGTTATTAAGATCTACTGCTTGTTTTTTCTGTCTTCTTCTTTTTTTTATTGCTCAAGAAGAGAAAGTGTTACGCCAATTGATTGTTTAATTAATTTTTCTTCTTGCCGCGTAGAAGCAACGCATAGCCATATGCACACACACACACTAACACACAGAGAAGACACACATGCATTTGTTTGTATGCGGCTGTGGTGTCAATAACCACAGCAAAACCGAGGCCAGGGTAAAAGTTTTGCACAATGCGCTTCATTTGTTGTTTTGACAACATCTTACATACATCGTGCGTCTCCCTCTCTCTCGCTCTCTAGCTGATCGGCAATTTGCTTTCGCGCTGGCACTTTTTGGCTTTGGCTTTTCACTTGGCTGCGGCGACTTCATTCTTAAGTCGGCCATTTTGCAATTGTTGTCTGTGTCGCGTCTATCGCAGCTAATGTGTCAACTGTACAACTCTACAACTGTACAACAAACTGTTGAACGTCGAACGTTGGCCAAATGAATTATGCATTTCAGCAAACTGACAAACTTTCCAAATTTCTTTCTTTCTTTACTAATTGTTGCTGCTGCTGTTGTTGTTGCTTCTACAATTGTCGCTTATTGCCATTATGTGTACTATTACTAACCACTTGGCTTTTTAGAAAACTCGTACAATTTGCTACTCGTAAGTTATTTTCTAAGCTACTCATTTTTTTCCTCTTTCTTTTGTCCCCGTATACTCTTCCTTTTCATAAACATAAACATTTCGTTTTTGATTGACCTTTTTATGTCTTTTTTATAATACTTTTTAGAAATGTTATTGAACTTGCATTAGATAAAATCTTTAAATTTACTTTTGCCATTACCTTTAATTCTTATTCTATTGTTAAATAATTTTATTTTATAATTAAGATTTTTAAATGAAATTTAAATTATTGTCTTAATAGTTTTTCAAGACAAGGTGTTACTTATTATATTGAGTCTTTAATTTATTAATTTAAAGTCTTGGTCGTGGCAGAAATATACAAAAATTAAGATGAATTTATCTATTTTTGATATATTTTAATATTGTTGTTAGTTTATTATTCATTATTTACAAATAAATTGTATGGCTTATGCATATTATATATATTAAAAAAAATATAATGATTCTATAAATATTTGTAAATACAATTATATAATGCATACAGCGATAAGAAAGCGCACTGAAAACAGAATATTGCCCGATCCGAGGCGTAATCTACTTGCCAACAAAGAACGATGCCTTTTTACAGCATATACACAAAGAAAGAGAGAGAGAGAGAACGAAAGAGGGAGAAAAGAAGACAGCTTGCCAGTCTTAGCGGATGTTGCGATTATTACGAAATAAACGAAGAATAAGAATGAAATGCGCAGCAGAAGGCAACAGAAAACAAAAAAAGAATGTATTCAAAAACAAAACAAGAACACAACCCACACACATACATTTATATGCATATGTTTGTATATGTTAATGTGTATGTAATTGCAAGTGTTTATGTATTTATTTGCCTAGGCAATAAGAACATATTATCCCTATATAGGAGAAAATGCCAACGGCGCAAGCAGCGCACAAAATTCAACAGAAATGCTAAATTTAGAGCAACGACAACAGATGGCGCGCAGCGGCAGGCAGGCAGGCCCCAATCCCCATTCCCATTCCTATTTCCTCGTTTCACATTCCCCATTCTTCATTCCACGATCCCTGGCTGCAGTCGCAGCCCTCATCAAGCAGTAGGTTGATTGGTCATTCAATAAACCAGAAAACGTTCTTGCTTGCCCTCTCTCTCTCTATCTCTTAATGACGCGCGCTCCTTCTCTCCCTCTGTGTGCTGTTAAACAATTTGCGCAGTTGTAGCCTGAGCAAATGTGCCAATAAAAACAACAACAACAGCGATGAATCGAACCAAGACGAACCGAACTCAGACGAGACAAAACGAACTCAAACTGGTGCACCCAAAAACTTGAACCTTGCATTCAATATTGAAAATGTGTTTGAACTTTTTGCAGTCGTGGTGCCATCGACCGATAGACACCACATGACCTAAACGCTTTATTATGGCTAGCTGTTAATTAGTCTCCACACACACACATTTATATATATATATATATAATATACATACATATGTATATATTTTTGCTGCCTGGCCAAGGCAAAGCAAACAAAGGCAACAGAAAATGGTTTATTTTTGGCTAATCACAAATTATTATATACATATTGAATAAATAATTGTTACACATGTGACCTTTGAACTTTAGACATTAAAATAATAAGTCATCAGCCTTGCAGCACTGAAATTTTCGCTGACTAACGGGCAATGCCAGAAGCACCCTGTTGTCAAGTGCATTAACAGTGGAAACAGAAAAGCCCAAGGAGCGATAGTATGTGTATTTGTATATGTGTATTTTATATTTACATACATAAAAGTTTGTTTTTTTTAACTTTATGCTTTACTTTGTGCTTAAATATATACTATAGAAAATTTAAAAGTGCTTACTTCATGTGTACGAAAGTTTGAAATGAATATTATTATTATTTTGGTATTACATAAGTAGTCAAGTTGGTGCTGGTCAGGAAAATGAGATTGTATATGTGTGTGTATGTATGTGCGTACATAAGCATATATATTATGTACCTACTTAATTAAGTAAAAATGGGCGTGGCTTGATCATGCGACCGACGCGAGGTGCTGTAATTGTTCTCGAATTAAATATTACTTCAACTTATGTGTTTATATAATTTTTTATACATCAACTTGAATATATTGACATTTTTACATAAACACATTTGCAGCTGGTCAAATTTAAAGTTACTTATTGAAATATATATATGTACATACACACACACATATATGTACATGTAAATAATACGTTAATTCTCGCATTCTATCTCTCGTTCTAGCCAGTTGTTGGCTCTTATTGTATTGCGCTGCAGCTAAAAAAATTATCGTATTGAAAACAAATACGCAGGCATATGCAAGAGATCGCTCTCTCGTTCTGCCCTGGATATATGCATACGTGTGTATGTGTTTATGCCTTGACGCCATGAACATGAACAAACTGAGCGAGCGGCGACTGATTTGTTCAGCCTTGAACTTCTCTTTGGAGTGCATTAACTCGGCGACCGCACAAACACACACACACAAACACAGCGACGACGATTGCGCTGTTTGTGTTGTTGCAAAAAAAACACACAGAACATTTTTGCGCTGGAGCATGCGTGTGTGTGTGCGTGACTGAGATAGAGAGTGAGAATTTTTGTTCGCACTGCATTTGTGTCTGGCGTCGCTGTCTGATCTTGTTGTAGACTCGACTGTCTCTGTGCAGCTTTATGTAATCTAGAATGTGGTCTTGTCACACGCACACGTACGCAATATATAAATAATTATGTATGTGTGTATGTGTTCAGGCAAGTGTGGTTATTTGCATTTACTTTTTATGTATATGTATGTATGTGTGTGTATGTATGTGTAAGCGTTGCCCTTATCTGCAGCGCCCTCATGTAGTATTATATTACATAAACGTCCACTAATCGTTGCTCAACAACAACAGCGATAAGTTTCCTTTGTGTGTGTGTGTGTGTGTGGGCGTGGTGTGTGTATGCATGTAGCATCGTTCCTTGTGTTCCTCTCTCTACACACACACATGCATGTGTACCATGAACATTTTGAACCTTTCAGGCGTTGGCCTTGAACCTACTGCTGATCGTGCAGCGGGGTAGAATGCTTGGCAAAACAGATACCCACACACAGAAACTCACACACACATGCAAAACCCAAAACACATATGCACATAGGGAGACGGACGAACGTAATGGGGAGTTATAAAGAGAAGCAAACAAAAACAGCAGCTACGTCAATTAATTTGTTTTTCTTTGTGGACCCCAGGTGTTTGTACGTGTGTAGGTGTGTATGCCTATATTACATGCACATACATACACACAAACACATATACATACATACATATAAATTTGCCTGTGTGCACATGTATTCATATTGCCTGACCCCACACAACATTGCGTACATGAGTCGCTGACGCAAGACCTTGAGATTGTTGCGTTTCAGGTAATAGGCGACAAAAATAAAACAACTTTGTCTCTCCTCGCCCCTGTCAGCCACATAATATATTTATGTGCATGTGTAGATAGGTGTGTACCTATGGCTGATGTAAGCTGTTCGCTCAACTGTCCAGCCGATATTGAGATATTGAGTGACCCCCCACTACCGAATGCATTCTGTATGCTCACAAAGTAATTTATTATCTAATAAGAATTGCATTCTGAAGCTTTTAAGTGACGCATAAAGCTTGTCTTTGCAGTAACAAAAGCTTTGCACATATTTCTTATATGCATGGATTTCATATCTGTTTTACTATCTTTTTAATTATTCTAGTTTCGTCGTTAAGTGTTTTTCATAATCGGTTATGTAATTTGTGTAGATTTAATTACTTACATTTTATATTTGTTATATGTCCTAGAATAAGTCAGTACAAATAAAAACAAATTAAATACTTTAAGCTATCTACATTTTGAATTTATCTACTAAATATTTTTTCGTTTTTTCAGCTACACCACAATATATTTATCTTGGATTATAGATTAAGATTCCAATTCGTAATAAGATTTTTACGCTGCTGGGTTGACATAATGACATTACGAGTACACACTCACCCATGCATATATATATATATATATTTGTGTGAATTAACATATGCATGTTCTTATGCATTTGTGTGTGTGTAATAAGTGCGAGACAAAGGAATAAGTTCTCCAATAAAGTGAACATAATAAAATGGCCACCAACATTGCATTGTTCTTGCTACGTTTACTGTTGTAGTTGTTGTTGTAGTTGACAAGTACAACGACTTCCGCGTAAGAGAATTGCGTGTAATCACACATTAAATGACGACTTCTCATCGACATCTGTCGTCTGTCTTAGTCTGCCTGTTTTTGTGTTTGCTTTTTGTTGCGCTTTTATCTGCAGGCAGCATTAAAACTTTGAAAGTTTTATGAATGAATATGTGAATCAGCAGCAAACAGCTCAGCTTTCGGAGTGAAGCGATCAAAATCAGAGGACGAAACAAAAGTAGCGTAGTCAGCAGAGCAGTGACTCAGTGATACGAAAGAGAGAGACTGAGAGGAAGAGATGAGAGAGCGAATAACTGTCATATACAGATGTGTACTAATGTACCCATGTACAAATGTACCTAACTAACAGCAGAAGTGGACATTAAACAAATTTTGTTAAGTTAAATTAATATTGAAATTAAAATTGCTAAATAAGAAGTCAAAATGTATGCAATTGCGAACATTTTAACATGATAATTAAATTTAAATACATTTTATGTACATTTCAATATATAACGGTTCTCACCTGTTTGCTGCACAAAACTTATTTTTGTATTTTGTTTTGATCGCGCCTTTTTGCCGCGCTCACTTTCGGTGAGGTGGGCGTGACT
This sequence comes from Drosophila fungiperda, assembly GCA_035042345.1. Classification (NCBI taxonomy): domain Eukaryota; kingdom Metazoa; phylum Arthropoda; class Insecta; order Diptera; family Drosophilidae; genus Drosophila; species Drosophila fungiperda. The sequence continues at coordinate 9,685,884 of JAWNLM010000145.1, forward strand.
TTTGGCAGCCTATGCCAAAACTTTTGCTTTTAAACTGTTACACGCGCGTAAATATGTACATAAAAACACTTATATGTTGATTGCATGTATTTTCAATACTATGATTTAGTTAAATTGTGAAATTCGTACAGACAAAGATGCCGGTCGTAAAACTAAAAAGACTGCTGCTTCCTGTGGCTACAAAATGCGCTCATGTTCTGAGTTTTAAGAATGCAAGATACAAAAACTTGCAGAGTCGCCCTGTGTTGGCATGCACGATCACACACACACAGTTGGTTGTCTACAACATGTATTCACAACCTGAGTAGGTTGGATAATACTGCAGGCCAGATCAAGCATGTTTGAAGCGAGCTCGGTTCGTTTGCAACAGGCGCAGCAGCGAGCCGACCCAGTTTTCATTATTTCTTACTCGTTGGTAATTTGATGTTGTTGTTAGTTGTCCCCCATCTGAACGTTAGGTGCTTATGTTCTTTAACGGACGGCCAGCTTTCTCTTTTTTTTGACCAAGTCAATTGATATGCTGCGCTATGTTTCTTTTACTTTTTTTTCTATTTGTCGACGCTTAGTTTCTGACTTAGATTTTTGATTCGACCTCATATGAAGTTCTAGTTTCTTGCTCCACTTCGGTCATTCATATAAGTTAAATTTACTTTTCTTTACAACGAAAAATCATCAATGTGTCTGTACATATTTTTAATAATAAATTGCATACATAAAATTGATAACATATACAATTGTGAATCAGCCAAGGAGGCCATCGACAGTTTTAAATGAACATTTCAAACTTTCTCTCTCTCTCTCTCTCTGCGTGTGAAGCGCTCTTTCTTTCTCTCTGTGCCTCTGTCCCTTCTTCGTCCTTTTTGCGTTTTGCTTTTGGTTAGAAGCTAAACTTTCAAGGTTAAGTTGGCTAGCGTCGAGCAATGACATTTGGCTGGCGGAGAGCCATCGACCGACTCACAGTGACACAAAACACCATTTAACATGAAGCTTGTTAGGTAATTTTCAATTAAAGCAGTTTAGCGCCTAAATGCATACCTTCAAAATTATATAATAATCGATGCATCATTTTGTTATAGTTTAAACCATTACGTAAATGTAATTTATGCACTTAAATTTACAAAATATTTTACATTACTTTTATAATTTTAAGTTTTAATTAAATGCATAAGTAAAAATAAATATAAATTACCGTATGGGTTGCTTTAAATGTTAATGATGTTTTTTTTATATTTTGATTCATAACTAGATGTGCATCAGTACGTTCATTGCTATAATCACATATTAATTCATTCAGTAATTTGCTAGTTGTGCACCACTATGCGTGTCTCTTCTCCTCTTGTTCACACTCTTCGCCTCCTCGTCGTATGCCCGTTTGTTTGTTATTGCTCACGTTAGCATTCTCAGGACGCACGCTACACCCTGTTTGTGTGGGCTTATGGACTGTGTGCAAGCGAAGGATGTACTCAATTGAGCGGGTGATTCGTGAAATAGTCGCAGCCGAATACAAATTTATGCATGCATATGTATGTAAGTAGCTGGATGTGTGCGTCTTGTGTGTGCTATGTACTTAATGCGACAGACTGCGAGCGCAAACTTACTTATATACGTATACGTATATGTATTTGTGTGTGTATGTAGGTACGTGTGTGAGATGTATATGAAGCTGCACAGGAACGGCAGGAAGATGCGCCGCCGACAACGACCTCTCCATTCTCTCGTTCCACTCTTCGTCTGCTGAGGGCGTCGTTGTCCTTGTCTGCTCGTCTGTTGTTGGTTGTCGATTGAGGCGAAAGGGAAAGGTTATTAGACTTAGCCCAGACACTGGCTGTGGCTGCTCCTTATTGTTATAATAACCTTTCACTTTTGGGTCTTAGCAGTTAGTCGACGGAAGCGTCGGCTTCAGCAATGGTTTGAGTCAAGTTCATCAGACGGCGACGGCGCAAGGACCTTTTTTTGTTGTCATCATTCTTTTCGGGTGCCATCGAACTTGGCCACGTTACGAAAGTAATCTGACAATTCACGCTTCGACTGGCGTATTTCTGTATATAGCCAACGCCATTGGCCATTGCACTCCCGACCATTGCACGTGTCCCGCGACAAAAAAGGGTCCTTGTCCTACGGTCAAGCTGCCGAGACATTGGTAATAGGTAACTAAGCAGAGCTTGTGGCATTGTTGACCTGGGACATGTGTATGAACTCTTTCCAGGCGCTTGATTTCTTTTTGTATTCACCGATTTGGTTATAAATAAAAATTCTTTAACCAAAAACTTCTCTTATTGATTAGTTTGAAACTCCCAAAAAGATTACAATTAGGCTTATGCACAACTAAAGATATTTTCTAAACTCAGATGCAATTTATTTTGAAAGTGTGGTTAAATTTATATTAAATAGATTGTTTTAGATGACACAAAATGTTAAAGTTAATGAAGATTTCACAGCTAGAACTAAATCATTAAAAATCTATTCACAGACATTCCTATTGGAAAGCAAAACTCAATCAGGATGCACTGAATTGCATACTCATGAATACACCCACATTCACTTGGATGCATTTGCGAGTATCTAGGAATAAATGTGGCTCAATCTGGCGGGGGTGGAGAAAAGAAAAGCAGCAGCAGCAGCAGCAGCATTTTCTGCATCATGTCAGCTTGAAAACTTTCTAATGCATCAGCCGCAATAGGCCAGAGTTGCAGTTGCAGCTGCTGTGGCAGCTAACGGATGTGGATCGCAACAGCAACAGCAGCATTATGTGTGCCAAATGCAATAGCAACAACAACAACAACAACAGCAAATGCAACAAACACAAATAAAACAAAAGGTAGAGCAACAAAAACAAATTTCTCTAATGCAAAAACTGCAGGCCGCTTTTCACTGCAAATTACTTAACTATTTTCCCAGTTTCGCTTTGGCACTCAATTTATTGCAATGGTTTTGTTGTTGTTGTTGCTGCTGCTGCTGCTGTTGCTTTTGTTGCATATTAGCCATGCAAGCGGGTGGCAAACGGGAAGGGTACTATGAAAAATGGAAAATGGCAACAGCGCTAAGTTGGTCATGACCATCAAAATGGCCAACAGAGGCGAATGGTTTTTCTTGCTTTCTGCCATTTTCATTATAAACTGAATCAGTTGAATATCTAAAAGCTAAATCGAGTGTAATGAAGAATTATAATTTATATATATATCTAGTGTAAATTCGATGTAGAAAATTTCATTTTTTTTTCATAAGCAGTGTCTCAATTACAAGTAGATTTTTATACAATTTGAATAATATTTGTTGTCACTATATGATATATCTTTAATATAAACAAACGCTGGAAATTGAGGAACTATTTCATATATGCAGTTAATCAATTAGTTCGTTCAGATTTCATAGATTACTCTTAGAAGGAGTTCAGCAAAAATTTATCTTCCAAGTTTGGTAAATAAAGCTTAAGAGCAGGGCTAGGCTATAACGATATTTGAAATTAATTTAAGCCTTCAATTTAGTGACTAAAGCCCTGAAATTCTGAGTGCTATTTGGTTTTATCGATTCACACTTAGTTTTTTTTATGGTTTTATCGATTTTCTAGCCTGGCATAGAATCTATGTTCCAAGTTTAAAGTGCTTTATGTCTAAAAAAGTTGAAAAGATAGTTTTGCGCAGTGTATACAACTTTTTTGAATCTGAGCTCCTTTAAATAATCAACAATTTTATTAAAATGGATTAACACATTTTTGATAATGAAAAAACTTGATTCTTTTTATTAAACTCTTATTTAATACGACCCACTAAATTAAGTAATAAAAAATATTACAAATTATATATTAATATATATGTCCTTAATAAATTTTTCACAGTGTATATATATTTATTCTTTCAATCTCAGCTACTTAAAATCTTAAGCTAAATTATTTTAAACAAGTTTTATGCTAAGGTTTTTATTTAATATAGAAGAAAAAAATGTTTTAGCAATCTTTAATATATACTATACTATATATAAATATACAATAATTTTCTGTCTTCTTAAAGTTAACTTTACAATAGTTTTTAAGGGCATTAAAATATTCTCTTCAATGTTTAAGTATGTCTCGTAAAAAAGTGTTTTTTTTCAATTATTTAGCTTTAATCTAGGAATATTTACAATTGCTATAATCAATAATTTACTCAAACACACCCCCTCTACCCACACACTCATGCACACACATATACATATACACATATACATAAATGGCTGACGCATGCAACATAATTTGTGACTGAAACGCGCAATGTGAATTCGTTAACGTGCCGCAAAGTGGGACACATGCATTAGATCAATGCATGCAACAGCAATCTGCACACAAATGTCTGTTTGTGTGTGTGTGTGTTGCAGTTGCAATCTCAAAGTTGACGTCGCAGCCGACACACAAAAAATAGAAAGTTTTCATGTTGCATTATTTGCCTGATGCAGCTTTGCAGTTGCAATTGCAGTTTGCTGCTGCAATTTTCTCTTTGCAATTTGATTCAATAAAATATTGTGTAAAAGCCGACGTCGACGTTGACGTTGACGTCAGCGTCAGCATTAGCATTAGCGTTGTTGTTGTGGCAACTTTCCCAACCGACAACTGAACTGCAATCGAGGCTTCTAACTCGGTTACGGTTACTAGAAGCAAATAATAATTACATTTGTCCCACTTTACTTTCACTTGGCGAGAGTCAAATGCGAAATGCGAAATCCGAAATGCAATTGCAATCGGCAACTGCAACAACAACACCAACACCGACAACGACGACGACGACGACTACAACAATAGAGGCAGCAACGTCAGCGTCAGCGTCGACTTTGACTTTGTGTTTGTGTGTTGCATGAAAAGTTGCAACTTTTTCCAGTCGCTCGTTCGCTTGTGGAAATTGTTTACCGTTTTGTGCCTGCCTGCCTGTTGGCAAAAAGGAAAAGTGGGTCAAGCGCAGCATTGTTGTTGCTCTTGTTGCTGTTACTTGTTGCATGCTGCACATGCGGCACACGGGCCCACTTTGTGGCACTTACCACTTGACAATTGCCATACGACTCTAAAGAAATTTCCAATTTTTCGTTTGTTTTGCCATTTTGCATTTCATTTGCACGAGAAAATGGGTTACGACAATGATTTTCTCTTTTTCTATCTGCGCATGCTAAAGAAAATGGATGAAGAGGGTATTATGAAGTTGTGCAACAATATGCAACACAACAAAAAGCAGCAGGAAGCATGACTAAATAATATATATATATATATATATTCCTGGACAACTATCAAGCAGACCTAATCAGCTCCATTAGAAACTCAAGTTTTGATATGCAGAAATCGCAAGCAGTTCAAGTTTACTACAATTTATCGATACCTTCCATTTTAAATTATCGATATAAATCGATTTCTAAAAGAAATAAGAAATAAGTTCCTTCTATAAAAAGACAGAATTTTGACGTTACTCAACTATCAAAAAGAACACCAAATTAAGGGAAACATCAAATTTTTGGATCAAAATATATTTTCATATTAATGAACAGTTGTTTTTTATATAAGCAAATATGAGCACAAATATGGATATGTTTGTATTCTCCAGAAAAAAGGATTTGATTAAAAAAAAACCAAATTAATACCTCTGCTGAGCATACAAATTAAAAAGTAAGATCCTAAACAGTTTTAAACGAAACGGAATTTTAAGATTTTTAGGCTTTTAAAATAATAAAAAAAGAAGCAGTTTATTCGAAAAATTAATTAATAATATCAAAATTTTCGATATATGCTAGCTTTTGGCATTAATATTGTAATTATTAAAACCTCTAAAAAATTTCCAGACTTTTTCTACAAAAAGCTGGTTTTTCAGTTAAAAGACCTAGAACAAAGTCATTTTATTATCTACGTTGTGCAACATCACATTTTCCAATATTTTCACTCTAAACTCTTGATTTATAACTGTTTTCACTCAGTGTATCAGCCCAACTTATTTAGAAAATTAAGTATTTGTCATTAACCTCAGATATTTAATCGATTTTTAATACATTTCGTATTCGACTGTCGTTTTATGAAGCGTTTTCCAGTCATTCTTGAACTTCTTTAAAATTTTCCTGCTTCAGATTTTGTTTTCAGTCCATCATAAAATGACGAAAATTACCTTTTGCATTTGACTGTGCAAATCTTGATGGTGTCCTTTAATCCATTCAATATATATATTTAAAAGCTGATTTCAGCGCATATCCCAATTGAGCTCTTTGGACTGAATTATTCTTAATTTTTGTTAGTATTTGTTTTTTTTTTTTGTACTTTTCATTTAACATTTTTTCACTTTATTTTCTAGCATTTTAAAGTTCTTTATATATTACTCAATAGTAGTAAATGAAACTTAAAATAGTTGTTTATTTTCTTCTTTTTTTTTTACTTTACATTGCGTTAGACACTTATTTTGTTGTTGATGTTGCATTTGCTGTTGTCTCACTTTGCTGTACATTAGAAAATTATAATTATTATTACTTACTATTCTCAATTTAATGTTTTTTGCACAAATTTTGCGATTGTGCTTGAATTTTTATTTACAAGTACTTAATTATACTCTTTTTTTTGTTTATGTTTTAATATGTACTCGAATAGAAATAAAATATTCTTTTTTGTTTTTTGTTTTTGGTGGTCCGTTAGGAGTGGTTTTATCAAATAGAAAATTCACATTTGACTATTTCAACAATACTTAAAGACAACTAGTCAAATAATTGTTTGTTTTAGCATTTTGATAACTGATACTAATCAGATGTAAATTATATGTGTGATTTAACGCAAGAAACTTGACTTCAAGAAGCAAATCAAAATTAATGTTTGTAATGTTCACAATGTCAAATAATTTAGGAACGATTTTATAAATAGTATAGATTAAATTATATACATATTAATGCGCTCTTGTATTTTGCAATATTTTGTGGAAAATTGTCAAAATATAAAAATGCTTATTTTTTATACATACAGTTTTATCAATAATTTTTTGGTGCTTGAAAAACTTGTTCATAAATTTTGTTTGTGATTTGTTTTTTATTTACAAAGAGCCATTGCTTAATGTATGTGTGTGTGTGTGTGTGTGTGTTATAAATAAAAATAATAACGCTTATTTGGTTACATTTATATTGGTTGTCCTCACTTGTACAAGAAAACTAAAAAGATCTTCGATTTGAAAAGGAAAACAAAAACATAATAGAATATTTGGTATTTTCGGTACCAAATTTGTTTCATTTTTTCAAACATTAATTGGATTTGTTTTCGATTGAATGAAATACAAAAAGTATTTCAAATAAACACAAAAATGCATCAAGTTTTGGTATATTCGAACCAAATTGAATGAATACAACTGCAAATAATAGAAACTTGGCTACAATGAGTGTGAATGATTGATGGATGATGTTAAAGTGTCGCATCATGGTTATCGTCGATGCAGAATGTTGGATAAGGTGCGTATTTGTTTCTGCAGTTCCGAGTCCATGCGATAGCATTCCTCATCAAACACTTTGCGCATCTGCTGCAGTTGGGGCAGCTTGTCCGCCTGCATGTTGAGCAGATCGCTGAAGAATTTCGACCACACATGCTTCTTGAGATAGCGTGGCAATTTCTGGCGTATATCCCAGCCGTTGGCACGCTTCTGCGGCTGCATATACTCGCCAAAGAGCATCACATGCACCGTGCTGGCAATGCAGAAGAGATCCGTTTCATATGACCAAGGGCGACCCTCCTGCATTTCGATGCAGGTGAAACCATCCGTTTGCACAACCTTGCGGAATTTGGTCGACTCCGCATCGGGGAAGAGTGACATATCGATGGCGCAGCCAAAATCAATTAGTCGCAACGATGGCTCATCACTGTCCACGTTGGGCACACGCATTAACAGAAAATTATCCGGTTTGATGTCCGCATGAATGATGCGCTGTCGATGCAAATGATCGACGATGTTGCAGATCTGTGCAGAGAAATGCATAACGAGAGACTCGTGCATCACTTTTGTTGTCGCCTGTCGTATCTTATTATTGATGTCCAGCAGAGAGCCAAATGGTGAGAATTCGGTGGCAATCAGACTGGCATTTGGTGCTATTATCGCCGTCGATATGTCCATAAATCCCGGTAGCACCATCGGATCTTCAATCCGTTTTAATACCTATTTTCAAAAAGAAGTCAACATTTTATTATGATATAGTTCTAATTATTCTTAATGATTACGCACCTGATCACATATGTAGATCTCCCAGGAATTTGGTGACTTCTGGTATTTAAGTGCCACAACGTTGCCGGTGCGTGCATCAGTTGCCTTATACACAGATCCATAGGAACCCCGTCCCACCTCCTTGTCAATGTTGAACTGGACGCCCTCGAGCACGTTTAGCGTGCGGGTATTCGATATTTTTGGCAGTGGCATTTGGACAACTTTATAGCTGGCATGGGCATCATCATCGCCGGGAAAATTAAGTTTGGCCAAAAAGGCACGACACAGTTCACTGTTAAACGGATCGATTGCCTCTCTGTCCAGATGGCGGGCAATCGTTTCCAGTGCCTTCGACAGGCGTCGCTCTTGCGCCTCCGCATCATGCTGGGTGGCAAAATAGGAGTTCTCTTGAAATGTGGAAAAGTCTGCCAATGTTGTGTTTTGCACGATTGCAGAAGACATGTTGTTATTATTATTATTGTTAATATTGTTATTATTATTGTTGTTGTGCGTTCGATTGTTGTTGACATGAAGGCGATCGACAGCCAACGCCAGTGAACTATTTGAATTGTCCAGGCCGCCGGCACTGGAGAACGAGAAGTTGGCGTTGTCATTAAAGGTAGCATTGTGTATGGGACGAGCAGCAACAGCAGCGGCAGCAGCAGCAACAGTGTCTGCGATTATTGTTCCATCCGTTGTGCTCGCGGTCTCAACACCATTTGCCACCGAACACGATGAGTTGCTGTTGCTGCCCAACAATTCTGGCTGGAATTTGCCATGTTTCGCCTTGGCACGCGCTCGCCGGCTCTCATTCACGGTGCTCTTCGGCGTCGATGTCTGACCCAGCATATAAGGATGAAAGTGATTATTGCCATTGCGCTGACGCTGCACACCACTCCAATCCTGTACATTGGTTCTGGCGATTGCAGGCGGCTTGACTGGCGTTGCTGGCGACTCTTGCTGCTGATGGTAAATGCTCTCAATGGTATAGGCACTGTAGGTGCTGCTCTCAAGCGTGCGCTCCTTCTTGAACTTCATCTTGATGGGCCGATTCTGTTGCTCAAAGCTGGTTGTTGTCTGTGCCCGAAAGTGCATATCCCCGCCATTGGTGTAGGCGGTTTGTTTAGTTGTTTGATCCGTTTGGTCGGATCCCTCCCCGTCTGACTCTTCATCTAATTGATCGGACTGCAGTTCGTCTTCCGCTTCCTCCTCAACATTATCGTCGTCGTTGTCGTCACAGTCACCATCTTCGTCATCATCATCATCGTCATCGACTTCCGATTGGCCTTCCTCCGCCTCGTCATCGTTGGTCGTTGCATACAGTTCACCGCCCATGGCCGTCATATAATATGATGATGTCTGATAGGAATCCGACAGCTGTTGCTGCTGTTGGTGTCCAGTTGCGTTACTGGCGTGTTGTTTTTTCAATTGTTCCACGTGTTGCTTCTGCTCATTGAGATGTGTCGTTTGCGCCTGCGCTTTTTGTTGCTGTTGTTGTTGTTTCCGCTGCTCCAGCAGCTGGGCATATTTGCGACCAAGCAGCTCTTCCGGACTGTACTCGATGCCGGCACCGGCAGGATATACCAGCTGCTTGGCATAGTGACAGACGCGTGAGGGATCATCGGGCTCCTCGAGTGTCAGTGCTGGCTTCCAGGTCTCGTGATTATTGCGTCCATATGCATGAAAATTGCGCGGCAGCCGCACACCTTCCACTTGCGACAAGATTTCAGCAGCTGCAACATGCTCATCTTCCTCCTCCTGTTCCTGCTGATGCGCTGCTTGCACCTCGCTGACAACTCCAGCTTCAGCTGGCGTCACCTGTTGTATTTGTGCCTGCAGCTGTGGCTCATACTGGTCACTTATGGCCGTCTAAAAAATGTGAAAGTCCAATTTAGTAAGTTCACTTGAAGTGGCAATTGCTGGTTATGCTTACCCGACTTGGAAGGTAGACGGGAGAATAGTGCGGGTGTTGCAGCGTTTGGCTCCGGCTCGCAGCTACAGATGTCGATGGCGGGAACTGTGGCTCAAAGGGCGCCGGAGCCGTAGGTGGAGGAGGCTAGAATGGATTATTTAAATGGTAAATAAGATGTGTCTGGCAGTTCAAAATGGTATGCAGTCTATGTAGGAGTTCCTCTAAAGAAATACCTGTGCCTGATGCTGATAGTGCGTCTGTTGCTGCTGTTGTTGGGCATGCGGATGATATGGTAGCTCCGGCGGATGTTGCGAATGCTGCTGATGCTGATATTGATGAAAGTTATCTGGAGACTGATGATGTTGTGATCTCGACGGTGTCGATGGGGCAGAATTAGGATACGTTTGCTCTTGTTGCTGCTGGTGGTGCGCTTGTGTATACGTCGTCAGATGCTGCAGTGCATCTTGAGGTGGATGAGGCTGGTGCTGATGTAGTTGTTGCTGCTGCTGCTGCTGGTAAAACATAGAGCGAACGTATGTAAATTTGGCATGGGCATTCTGCAGCTCGGCATTGCTGTGGGCCTTTTCCTGGAAAGCCAAATTAAATACTGCTTCGGCATCCTTAAACTGATCCCTGGCCTCATAGTAGCTGGCCCAGCCAATATAGAAGGCTGCCACCTGACGCCCTGTGCCGCGCTGGAAGAGTACCTGATAGAAGCGCAGCTGATCCGTTTGCATGGCAATGTATTTCAGCCAGAGGCGAACCAATCGCACATCCTGACGATAATATTCATTGTGTTCGTAAACGGTGAGGCAGCGTTCGAGAGTTTCCCGAAATTTTCGCTCGGGATCGCTGTGTGCGTGATTCTCATACCAGCATATATAATTGTACCAGTGATCAAGCGGATCGGGTCCCTGGTAGTGCTCTATGGCATGCTCCCATGCCTGTTTGTCCTTTTGGAAGCTGTGCATCTCATCCGGACTCAGATTGACACTGACACTGTTTGTTTGGTTTTGATTGGGGTTCGGGTTGGCTAGCATATATGGATGCATGGCCATCCCTCGTCAAACTACTCCACCTGGATCCCGTCCTCGTTATTGTTCGTGCATTTGCATTCTTATTCGCCTAAAGTTTCGTAATAAATATAAAATTATTTATACTGCTCTTTGATCGAGGCCGTGGCGAAGTTTGGGAGGGGGAGAGGCGGTCAGAATGTGCTTCGACTATGAGAATATGTTAGGCGTTAGCACAACTGTTTCAGACGTTGCTTGCTTTTGTAATTGTTAGGACATTGCTTGCTTTTTCACTGGATAACTATTAAGAATTCAAAAAAATTTAGTCTTATTTTAATGTTTTTCTATGTCGCTGTGGTGCTGCAAAGCTATCGCTACTGTTTTTGTGGTGGCAGGCCGATAACACAGAATGCCACTCTACTCTGTAAATAATAACCGAAGTTAAACAAGTAGGGGTGTTCCGAAAACATTTTTATTTTTGAGACAAAAACATTTATTCATCGAGTATTCATACCTTTTCTTGTATAGATTCAGCAAGCCACATTGTCATATATATAACACATTTTTGGCTCTGCATTTAAACCGCTTATTTGCAAAAATACCAACGATGTCGATAGACAAACCAAATATTTATTTTTGTGGTTAATATATGGTCTCTAAGTGAGCTTAAGTACCTTTAAATGAATACTGATTAGAAACTAAAAAACATTACAATATAAATAATAAATAAATTTATAATTCATGAATTCGTGAAGTATTCAATAGGTATGCTCGATAAATATTTTGAAGCAGCTGCTATTGAAATATCGATAAGACGCATTAACCCTCTTCTGCGCCACTGTTCTACTGTCCATTAATGTATTATATTATGTTTTTATAAATTCACAATATTATACTCATTTAATACTGCTTAAAACTCAATGATTCGTTGTGCAATTTACCGTTTATGTGTTTATGTTTTTGTGTGCCTATAACTGTGTCTAAAACCCCAACTATAATCAACGTTCCGAAGACCCCTGGCGAGAATTTACAACTACTATATTTGTAGTGGCCTTTTATCGATTTCACCTAAACAGTGTGTAAATCCAAACTTAATACATATAAAATATATATTTTTATTTGTTTTTATCCACATGCAGTGTCTAGCTAAAGTGTATTACACAATAAAGGACTAATTTCCTACCTCATACGTTGTGCACACCTAAGTTATATGTGTAACTCACATACATATATGTATATATATATATGTATATATCTGCGTTTGTGTGTTTAGTTATTCATTCATTTGTATTTTACACACTTATTTATTCTTTGATATGTATAGACAACTAATCTGAATATTGAGCAAGTCTGATTTGATTTAAGATAAAGATCTGGTTTTGATACTTACAATTTCTCCAATAATTCCCCTTATTCTAATGTGCAATTTGGAATGTTCTGAAATTCCAAACATAAACACTAATCCATATTTTGGTTTTTTTTTTTTTTTGATTTTGAAACTTTATTATTACCAGTTCTACAATCCTTCAAAAATATTTGATTTTCCGATGCCGACCTTTTGTAAATCACATGTTACTGAAGAAAACTCAAATTAGTTTTATAATTAGAATTAAAAATAAACACTTTGGGGATAACAATGTCAATGAGATTCGGTTAGATTAATCACAGAGAAAAAGTTTTATTATTAGTATTTTTATCAATTATTATATATATAAATATATATCTCTTAAAAATCATTAAAGGTAAACGGCTATAAACTGTATTCGCGGCTAGAAAAAGAACAGCGCGTAGATAATGGAAGTGTCGGCCGATCCGTATGAGCAGAAACTATATCAGATGTTCCAAAGTTGTGAAACATCGCAGCAACGCAACAATGGCCTGCTCGACGAGGCTTCGCTGACCCGCCTGTGCCAGTTGCTCCAGTTACGCGACCAGGGATCGGCGCTAATCTCCAGTCTAACCGCCGGTGGCAGTCCCAAGCTAGGTGTTTCCTTTGGCCAGTTCAAGGAGGCATTACTTAACTTTTTGGGCACCGAATTCGATGGATCAGCATCTCAATCGCGATCTGCATTGGTTACACCATCTGCACTGAAAGGTAAAAAAGATAACCAATTATGACCTAATCTCAAACGTCAGCTTGCAGTCATAAAACACGCGACATAATCAATAGCTTTTACGAGGGTTAAAATTGAGTCGACTACCTGATCCTAATAGCCAGATGGTCAGGTAAAGAAACACAATAACACATATTTATATAAATAGCGGGTGCTAAGTACTTGAATCTTTAGTCATCAATCAGATGCCAAAAGAGACACAATGGGCACACGACTATATTACAAGCAGAGCAAGGATTGTCTAGATCCGATCATTGAAAAGCTTTCTGCACGTTTTGGTATATGAATTGGGCAACAACAACCTAAATAAACTCTTACATATTTAAAATAAAAATCTTTGTTTTGCAGAACGATCGCTGGTTATCAGTGATGAGCCATCTAGCAACACATATGTTGAGAGTCCGCCGGAGGGTGAATCATCCGATCGTGAGGTTTCACCCAAACTAATAGTAGGCACCAAGAAGTATGGACGCCGGTCACGGCCACACCACAACCAGGGTCTTGACGAGATCGCCGTCACGGATTCGGACAATACGGATGAGGATCAGCACAAAAGCCTCAACGGCAGCAGCGATCACACAGTCCAAGTAAGTCAAAATGAGACTATTTTTTTTCATATTCTAATTTGTCGTTCACTCTTGCAGGTGCAACGGTCATCATCGCAAAGCGACCTCCCAGGCAGCCGACGTGTACGCTCCGTTCACTACAGCGGGAGCAAACTGAAACGCTGTGCCTCGCTGCCGGCACGCAAAAATTTGCAATCGAAAATGATCAATTCAACGGCGCTGGCAACGACATCCTCAACAGTCGCCACACAAGTGGGCAGTGGCAGCGGTCGAAGTAATCTGCGGGACTCGAAACAGGAATGCAGCAGCGTGGAATCATTGGGTAAGTAAGCGAGGGGACCATCGACTATATTTATAATGGGGTCGACGATGTGTGTAGACGACAACATCTAACACTCTTAGTCGCTAGCAAATAATATTATATATAAATTAACACCTGTTGGTTGTACACACTGCAGGCCATCATTTGCCAGCACGGCCAGAGCACTGCAGCCACGGATGCGACCACGGTGGCCGTTTCAGTTGCAAAGGTTTGTCCGTTTAACGGAAACACAGCATAAGTGCCACATAAGCCAACCCCTTCTTCACTGAACTACCTAAATCACCTAATCGTTTGTAATTTGCACTCTGTCCTGCACCGTTTGAATCTGTATCCATTTATAAGCCACGGATTGTTTTGCATTCCATTTGTTATGTAATTAAATGGAGCTTATAAAACGATTTGCTAGACTCTTCTAAAAAATGAAAGCCAGATTATTATCTATTAAAATGTTGTAAATTTTATTTAAAAAAAATGAAAGAGAGCATTTATGTAGATAAAATGGGTTGTAAACTTTCAGATAAGCAGCAACTTAAAATTGTATATTTAAATCGACATATTGATATAGATCTTTCGGGCTACTTTTAACTGAAATATATAATCTTTACCTTAAGCTCTAATTTAGTCGGATTTAGTTAGTCTTGAAATTCACTTTCCCATCTGGTATCTTGGGCTACAATTCCTTGTGTGTTTAATAGATATATGATTAAATATATTCAAGTCTAATAACCGATCATAACTTACAGATATTGTGACACCGCAGCAACTGGAGACGATAAGTGCGCACAGCATCATTGAGACGTGGGAAATGGCAAGTATTACTAATAGTGGTGGTCTGCTGCACGCTTTGGGTTTCGATGAGGAGGAGGTGAATCTCGGCCAGTTGACCAAAGTGCTGGAGGAGGAGTTGCGTGGCCTGGAGCATGATCCACAATCGAATGTGTTGCGTGCTCTGGTCGCGCTGCAATCTGTGGAGCTAGGCACGTTGCGACAGGCATACCGCCAGCAACACGAGGAGAACCTCAAGCTGCGTGCCGACAATAAGGCGGCCAATCAGCGAGTGGCAATGCTGGCCGCCGAAGTTGATGAAAGACATGCTAGCCTGGAGGATAATTGCAAACAGCAGGTGCTACAACTAGAGCAGCGGCATGCGAGTGTTGTTCGTGAACTGACACAGCGTATAACAAACGATCGTGATCATTGGACGAACATTACCTCACGACTGGAAGCACAGATTAAGAGCCTCGAACAGGAGGAGATTAAGCTTCGCACTGATCTGGAGCTAGTTCGCACTGAAAACACTGAGCTGGAGTCGGAACAGCAAAAGGCGCACCTGCAAATGACTGAGTTATTAGAGCAGAATATTAAACTCAACCAGGAGTTGGCCAGATCCGAACCCCTGCGATCGACTGATAAATCGGAGAACAGCATTGACACCGCTGTCGGCAGAGATAACAAGGCCTCCGATGATGATGAGATTCTGCTCGTCATGGAGAAAATGACGGCGCTGCAAATGGAGAATGCTCAGTTGCGTGACAAAACCGATGAGTTGACCATGGAAATTGAGAGCTTGTACCTCGACTTGGCGCGCACAAAATCACGCAAGAAGAAGCAGACACCTCAGTCGACTTCTGCTTCTGCTGCTGCCATTGTGGGTGCTGCCGAGTCAGCGGATAGCGAAGAACAGGATGCATTCAGCAGCGGATTAGCAACGAAGCGACGCGGTGACTCTCCCAGCAAGACGCACATAACGGAGGAGAGTCCACGACTGGGCAAGCAGCGTAAGTGCTCGGAAGGTGGAGGCGAGGTCAGTGACAATAGCGGCGACTGGTTAGCACTGAACTCTGAACTGCATCGTTGCAAGAGCCACGAGGAAGAGCTCGCATCCCTGCGGCAAAATGTGGCGCAATTGGAAAAGGAGCTACATGCAGCAAAAACGAATAGCGGTAGCCGGGCCACCACGCCAGAAGCACGCTGCAAAGAGCTGGAGAACAGTTTGGAGCAAATGCAGCGTGCATACGAGGATTGCGAGGATTACTGGCAGTCCAAGCTGAGCGAGGAGCGGCAAATCTATGAGAAGGAGCGTCACATCTATGAGGACGAGCAGATGGAGAGCGACAAAAAGTTTACCGAGCTGATGGAAAAGGTGCGTGAATATGAGGAGCAATTCAGCAAGGATGGTCGCCTATCACCCATCGATGAGCGCGACATGCTGGAGCAGCAGTATCTCGAACTCGAGCTCGAGACCACAAATCTTCGGAATAACTCCATACGCATTTTAGAGGAAAAGTCACAGCAAATCAGCGAGTTGCATTGCGAAATCGAGGATCTGCGCACACGTCTTGGCGAGAGCGTTGAAATACTCACCGGTGCAAGTGAGATCAATCCAGAGGCACTGCATCAGTTAAACGTGCAGACGGGCCAAAGTCCAGCAAGTTCTCCAATTAGCTACCTGTGGCACCAGAGCACAATCCAGGAACCACTCAAATCCTTTGATGGCATCGCCGCCGACGAGAGTACCCCCAAAGCCTTGGCTCTGCTCGGTGAATCACCCACACACAAGGCCACCAGTCGGTAAGTGCAATACTCCAAAGCCTTTGATTCTATATGTCTAATTTTCGCAGCTCCCAAGTGACCCATAGTTCTGAGTAATTTTAAAACAATGTTTCTTAACCTTACCAATTTATTATCTTAATTTAATAACTGACTTAGTTTTATCTCGTTAAATAAATAAATAAAATAACAATAAATATATAAAATAATAATTAATAAATAAAATACATATTACGCTTAAGGCTTCGCTTTTAATCCATTGCAATCAACTTTTTTAAATATATGCTAAGTATATAAATAAAATAAAACAAAAAAACTATCTTCGGTGTGCCGATGATTAATTAGTTAGCCTCAATATATATATATATCTATATACACCCTTCCTATTATGGATTAAAGGAGTATTTCCTTTAAATTTATTGTCGGTTATTTGACAGCTATAAAATATAATAATATAACAATAAAAACAATTAGGCAAGGTCATAAACGAGTTTTTTGATTCCCACAACATTAAATTTAGCAAACCCAGCAAACACATTCAATTAGATCACCTAAAAATAATGAAGTTAAATATATTTATGTAATAGGCAAAAGGGAACATTTTATACCAAATAAATATATATATGTATTTAATATATACATATAATTCATCAGTAAAGTTAGTCCGTATATCGGTATAATTTTCTTAGGAAAAAATATGAATACAGGTCTTAAATTAGCATTCTTTGCAAAGTAAACTATTTTATAGTCCACTCAATCTTATACAAACGACATTGTCTTTTATAGAAACAAACTGACTACATCGGAGACATCGATCTTTAGTACTACACCGCTGGGATCATCAATATCGGGTCCATCGCCCACAAACAGTGATACAACAAACTTTATCTTGCCAGCTGGCTCTTGCCCGCCGGCGCCCATTTGCAAGCCCAAACAGGCGCCGTCAGAGGGTGAAATTGCCGATTGTGAGACATCATCAACTGCATCAAATAGAAGCTTCGATTCGCACAGCGTAATGTCAACTAGCAAGGCATCTTGCTTCAGTCACGAGAAGTGTAGTAGTCCGAATCTTTTGAAGGAAGAACTAAAGCGTCTCAAATTCTTTGAGCTCTCACTCAGAGAGCAGATCAAGGATTTGAGCCTGCAACGTGATGGTTTAGTAATGGAACTGCAACAGTTGCAGGAGGCGCGTCCAGTTCTCGAGAAGGCCTATGCGGTAAGACCATAGTTAATTATTCATACTGTGATCTTTTATTAATTTTGGTTTTTATAATAGCGAACAACACATCCGACGCTACAGCAGCGACTCAATCAACTGGAGTTGCGCAATCGTCACTTACAAAATGTGATTAAGCAGCAGCAAAAATATACAGAGTCCCTCATGCAGCGTAATTACTTTGCTTACTTTCCATTTGTGTATGTGTTGAAATGTGATTGTTTCGTCCACAGAATCCTGGCGTCAGCATCAAGTGGATCTCAACGATTTGCATGGCCGTATTGAAGCACAGACCGTCTTGCTTTCCGATCAGACACAGCGTCTGCAAAACGCCGATATTCTTGTAAAAGATCTTTATGTGGAGAATTCGCATTTGACCGCCACTGTGCAGCGATTAGAGCAGCAGCGGGCCCGGGTCAATCTCATTCATCAGCATCAGCAGCAACATCAGCTGGTTGGGGCTACCATTAGTGGCCTATCTGGAATACCTTAAAAGGAATCAAAACAATGAATGCACAACGAAGTCATACAATCTGTTATGTATCGTATATCAATATACTCGGCACCATTTGCTGGAGTGATATTGTTTTAATATTATATACAATTTATTTTTACATACTATTTACTCGTTTGTGTGCGTCTCTAGTAAATTATGTGTTCTCGATATGACTAAATTTTTTTTCAACAAGAGACCTTCGAAAAACACATCCATGCACAGGAAGGAACAATCGACATGTACTGATTTGTAATACAATAATCCACTAACTGAATTTCATATTTGGTGTATACAATGTTGACCTTATATATTAATAATTGATATAGTTATCAAACATATATATATATATATATTATTATATATTATAGCTAACAGTATTTGGTTATGCGTCTGAACAAAAAAAAAAAGAAAGACAATGCACATTTATCAGAGTTTATCAAGTGCATAGACATCGTTGTTGATTTTATTGGTAGTCAAGTAGTAAACAAACAAAAATCAAATGTAACTAAAAAGACCTGTAAAGCTATTACCTTACATACAATATGTATTTATTTTGCAAATTAAGTTAGTCAATAATCTTCAATCGTTCTCTCAACATATTTTTGTATCTACATACATAATTAGACAAATTTGTGAAATCTCTCGATATAATACCTTGAACTCATAATAATATGTTATGGTGTGTATGTGCTTGTTAATGTACGAACAAAATATAAAATTACTTTTTAAAAGTATAAAGATATTGAAAAAATAGAACCAAAAATAAAGTTTATTAAAAATACAAAAAAAAAATTTTTAATATTCTTATACAATATATATTTTTATTGTTTTGCATTATTACATTATTATTATATTTGATATTGTAAATTAAATATTTTTTATATACATGTGCATTTAACGTTCGTTGTATGACTGAATTATATATGGAAATCCTCGTTAAAACTGGTTCGACTGTATAAGGCTGCATCAGTCCTCTTATGCCTACGACAATTTCCACGTCTATATAGAACAAATACAGCCACGCTCAAGGGGATTGCCAAAAGCACGCCAACTATGATGAAGATCCAAGCGAGACTGCCACCATGTGAAGCATTTGCCAAGTCAGCTGTTGCCAACGTTAAAAGTTCGACACCTTTCATCTCTTCTGGCAGTTCACATTGAACATTCGATGCCAAAATTGGGGTGGTGTTATTTACTCTTTGAATCAAGTGTTTTATCAGATATTCATTGGAGTTATCACACGTCCATGGGTTGAAGCGAAAATCTACCGTGGTCAACTTATCCCAGCGGATAATAAGACTTTTGGGTATTGTCGTAAGATTGCAGTTATTCAAATATAACTTAAAATAAAAGATATCTACATGGTTAACTTTATTACAATAAATAAACGTTTTATTTTAAAATACCTTTTCAAGCGGGGGATAGTCCAGAACGTCTCCAGTAATATTTTTTGCCAGAGCAAGTTCGTCGATTTCACTTAGCATTTTATTGTCGCTTAGAACTAGGACTTTTAGATCTATAAAATATAATAAATATTAAGATTAAGCTTTAAAAAAATTGAGGTTGGAATCTTACTCTGTAGCTCTTTCAGTGCACCGGCTCCAATTTTGTAAAGATCAAGCATATAAGACATGCTCAGATATTGCAAGTAATTCATTGCGGGGAAAACACTGTAAGAAAATAAATTCTTGTATTTTATTTAAGATTTCGTCATGAACAGGACATACTTTTCTCCCTCCAAATTTTTAATGGGATTGTCGTCTAAGTTAAGGTGCTTTAAGTTCTTTGCGTACAACAATGCATTGGGTAATTCGTTAAATAAATTTCCCGATGCAATGAGGGTTTCCAGATCCCGTGGACCATGAAAAATTGTTTCCGGCAATGATTTAAGTTCCATATATGATATATCCAAAACCTAGACAATTTTTGATTTTTTTGTATTATTATGTAGAAAATACAGTTTAAATAACTTTTAACATACCTTCAGTGCCGACAATCCGGAGAGTGCCGTCTCCGTTAGCTTATCGATGATTTGAAAAGTATTAGCACACAAAACAAGCTCTTCCAAATTTGAAAGATGTTCAAACAAATCATCATCCAGGGAGTGCAACAGGTTATAACCCAAGTTTAGTGATTTTAGGTTTTTCATTGGTTCATAATCTTTTTCTGAATATGGTCCCTTAAAAACATCAGGCTCCAATGCCTTTGAGGCCAATTGGTTATATGATAAATCAAGTGTGGACAGTTTTGTTAAGTTTTGAAAAGCTCCCAACTTGATCGCAGAAATTTGATTGTGACCCAAATACAAATGCTGTACACCATATGTGGGTATTGCAGGTATTGCCGTGAAATTATTATGTTCCATTTTGATAATCTCAAAAATAATATCTCCATTTTGTAGCACTCCCCATTCTGCGTCCGAAAGCCAATCGCTGAGTCTGTTTGAGCAATCAATTTGACTAACATTGGCATCGCAATCACACTTTTTGCATAGTTCACTCTTCATTATGTCCACCTTTGTCTGCAAAAATAACAAAAAATTGTATGTTTCTTATTATATATTTTAATAATTGATGGTGGTTATTTATTTATTTACTTATGCTTACATCAATAATTAATCATTTAACTACATACATTTAACTTTTGAGTTTTATCACCAAATTATTATTGCACATGTCACTTATCGTAATCAATAATTTTGTAGATTTTTTAATGAATCAGCCACACGGTTAACGTAATGACGCATTTTTAGAAAATTAATGTAACCTTTGGATGCATATTTTCATTACATATATGATTTCAAATATATTTACATTTGCCTTCAATTGTCAAGAACTTTTGTATAAAATATATAAGAGCATTGTGCATTTATATAAACATGTATGTGCATTTATTACAAACGCACTAATAAGTTTCTGATAATCGTAAAATATTACCTGGGCAGGTGTGGTTTTGTTCGTGGATGCACCATTTTCATCTGCATAGCCCAAAGGTAGTAATACCGCAAAAAGCGTTATCCAGATGAAAGTTGTATAAAATATTCCTTTCATTATTATATTATTTATTTTTGTTTTTATATTCTACAATTATAAAGTGCAAAGTATGTTCACACTGAATAATAACTGACTAACAACTAAAGTTTTCATTTTTAGGCTTAGCCAACTTATTTCCCAACAATTATCTAATCTTATCAGCTTTTGGGCATAAAAAGCACAATCATATTGTGAGTATTAGTTGTGACCGATGGAACGCTATCAGCGTTCAATAGATAGGTTTGTTTCAGACTCACACTCTTAATTTTGTTATATTTTGCGCTTCATAAACTTATACTTTTATTTCATATTAATCAACCAGATTATGAATTGAGATAGGTTTAATTTGGTGGACTCAATTAATTCAATCAAGTTAATTACATATAATAACATTTTATTGTTTTTTATTTATAAATTAATACAAATTAAAAATTAAATAGATTTATAAATTGTGCAAATTTTTTAAATAAAATATGAAATATTGTTTAAAATTGTAACATTTGATATGTTATCGAAGTAAACAATCGATACATTATCATAGCATATCTGGAATTCTAAGAAAACTATCGCACTACAGTTTTATATATCGCAGTATCGACACAATATCAACAATCTTCTAGCCTTATTTCTTATTGGAAATAAAAAGTATTAATTTAAATTTATATACACAAAACATGAGCGAAGAAAACAATGAAAATATAATCTGGACCATTAAAAATGGAGAACTTGATGCCGTGCAAGCAACTTTCAGCAATGATGTGCGCAAGACAGCCTAATTAAAATTGCATTGTCTAATTTGTTTCATTTACAGACTCAAAAAGTTAACACAGAGATCAAAGGAAGATACCCAATGCATTATGCCGCCGATTTTGGCCAGCTCAATGTGCTCAAATTTCTCGTTAAAGTGGGTGCCGATTTAAATGTAAGCATGTCATCATTATCTTGCATATTTGTAAGAGTATTTACCTGTATACGTACAAAGATGTATAGGGGTATGTATCTATATACATACATACATATTCAGTTACCGAAAATTATACCTATTTTTGCGTTCACTGGGCTAATTGTGATTACCAAAGAGGGTAATCTAGTTCCATTATAATAGTGTGTATTCATTTGCAGTGCTTAAAAAATGTAGTATGTAAATACTTAATATATATATAAAAGATTTATGATGATTTATATATACTACTACTAGATGCTTTTACCCGGCTTTGCCTGGGTCCATTGTTTTTTGTTAATAAGTTTCTCAGACATTACCATTTGTACTTTTAACAGAAAAAAGACAAGCATGGGATCACCCCACTACTGGCTGCAGTCTGGGAAGGACACACAAAATGCGTCGAGTTTCTATTGCAAGAGGTGGGCTTGATAATAAAAAACTTGATAAGAACTGTATAATAATATTTGTATTTCATAGGGTGCCGATAAAAATGGGACCACTCCAGACGGCCAGAGTTATGCTGATGTAGCTGAAAAGGACGAAATTAAGAAATTGCTTACAAGTGTATAAAAATTATTGTAATAAAATTTTAAAAGTACATTCCCTAGTAACTACTATCGCTCATTTAAGAATATACAAAAACAGTATATTACCCAATGCCTATCAAAATCCACATATTATCCAAAAGTCTTAGGAAACTAACGAAAATATAATCTAGAACCATCACCGGTAATGTAGTTTTGAAAACTAGTTTAGTTTTCAGAAAGTTAAGGTCGTCGATTTTGTTGGTACTTTTTTCTCTGAAAATGTCTAATTTCAAAACAATAAAAAATAAATAAGAAAAGACAACTGCTAAACTAAATATATCTTAGAGTTTAGATATGGCCTTATTCGGAAAGCAACGAAAACTAAATTAAAATTACGAAAATGAAAAAATCATGAATAATTTAATTTTCAATGTTGCTCCGTCAAAAATTATTCAAAATATAAAAAGAAGGTGGATAAAAGAGAAAGACATTAACGAAATGTTTGGGCCCCAAAACAAATCTCCAGCTATAACAAAACATGTCTTAATGTCTCGCTATGAAGACAATGCAGTTCATTATAACAAGCCAGAAATTTAAACAGGTTGATAAAGAAAAATTCGATTTAAAACAAATCAAAACAACAGGTCGATAAAGATTGATTATTTTATACATTGACATATCAGCATAACGGCGGAACTAAAATTTGTGTTCTATTCCACTGGACTAATTTGGTTGAGTTCATATAACGATGATTATTTATGGTAAACGATAGCTACTCATTGCAGTGCAACCGTGTATTGCCGTCAGGCCATTTCCTGTCAGCGCCGCGTGTATTGCGCTCTTTCCTATCGTACTTTTGGCAGACTAAGGTGGGTGAATTCTTTTCGTATATATTTATAAACATTTAAATCATATATAAGTGGTATTTTTAATCGAAAATCACTAATACAAATGTGATATGGTTCAAAATACAAAATGTATAACTATTATATATATGGAAGTTATAAATTGTAAATGCAAACATGCAACCTTTTGCTGAATGGGTGCACCACATTTATGTATGTACATACATATGCAAGAAAAAGCATTCGTATGTATGTACATTCATGTGACTGCTATGTGTTTGCATGTATTTATTCTATTCCGATTAAGTGTGTGAAAAATGTGCAAGAAAAAGAAAATTAGTATTTGTGTATGTGTGATGTATGCATAGGTACATAAGCATATGTACGTTCATCATACATGCACAATGCATATTTGCATATGATCAAATTGAACAGTGAAAATATAAAAGGTGAGTTTGGAGTATGGCCAATATGTGACTTGTGGATTGTCAGAAATGAAACTATTATGTATGCAGAACATTAAGAGGCATATATATATATTAAGATATACATGTATTTACTTTTGAGAATTCACAGTGCGCACATATACATTGCCCCGTTGTTTAATGTTTGCTAATCAATTTAATGTTGCAGGTCTGCAGACAAAAGTTGAACAACTAACACCATGCCGCAAAATGAGTATATGGAACGCCACCGTAAATTATACGGTCGGCGACTCGATTACGAGGAACGCAAACGCAAGAAGGAAGCTCGTCTTCCAAAAGATCGGGCTCGCAAAGCGCGCAAATTGCGTGGCATTAAGGCAAAATTGTTTAACAAGGAGCGTCGCAATGAAAAAATACAAATCAAAAAGAAGATTCAGGCTCACGAAGAGAAGAAGGTGAAGAAGCAAGAGGAAAAAGTGGAGGATGGCGCCCTCCCGCATTATCTGCTTGATCGTGGCATCCAGTCGAGTGCAAAGGTTCTTTCAAATATGATAAAACAGAAGCGTAAGGAGAAGGCAGGGAAATGGGATGTACCAATACCGAAGGTGCGTGCGCAGTCTGATGCCGAGGTGTTCAAGGTTCTGCGAACGGGAAAAACGAAGCGTAAGGCCTGGAAACGCATGGTAACAAAAGTGACATTTGTTGGCGAAAATTTCACCCGAAAACCGCCAAAGTTCGAACGCTTTATTCGGCCAATGGCATTGCGTATGAAAAAGGCGCATGTAACGCATCCGGAATTAAAAGCAACTTTCCACTTGCCAATCATTGGCGTGAAAAAGAATCCCAGCTCCCCAATGTTCACCTCGTTGGGTGTGATGACAAAGGGCACAGTGATCGAAGTTAACATCTCCGAGTTGGGTTTGGTGACGCAAACGGGTAAAGTTGTCTGGGGTAAATACGCACAGGTCACAAACAATCCGGAAAACGATGGAGTTGTGAACGCTGTACTACTTGTATAATTATATTTTAAGTATATGATTTGTATGCACGTCGCATAAATAAATAAAAATATTAAACAATATACAATCTGTTTATAAATTCTTCCAGATATTAAAATTTAAATGTGATCTTCGTATTTCCTTTTTGATTAACATACATTAACTGGAACTTTGTTTATTTTTTAATTTTTCAGTTGGCCACGGCTGAGTACGATGCAAATCTTCGTTAAAACCCTCACGGGTAAGACCATCACTCTTGAGGTCGAACCGTCGGATACCATCGAAAATGTCAAAGCCAAGATCCAGGACAAAGAAGGAATTCCTCCAGATCAGCAGCGTTTAATCTTTGCTGGCAAGCAGTTGGAAGATGGTCGCACTCTTTCCGATTACAACATTCAGAAAGAGTCAACATTGCACTTGGTGCTCCGCCTTCGTGGTGGTGCCAAGAAACGCAAGAAGAAGAACTACTCGACCCCCAAGAAAATTAAGCACAAGAGGAAGAAGGTCAAGCTAGCTGTCTTGAAATACTACAAGGTACTACCTCTACATCCTTCAATAAACTAGAGAACAGAACAATTAATTGGATCTGTTCTTGGAATTCTTGAGTCTTGGTGTCTTGAGCTTATTGACTTGCTTGTTGAGTTTGGTTTGCAATTCAATATGAGATTTATATATATATATATATTTTTTATTGTCACGAACTATTTTTAACTTTTGTAAAAATTCATTACAGGTTGACGAGAATGGAAAGATCCATCGCCTGAGGCGTGAGTGTCCTGGAGAGAACTGTGGTGCTGGAGTCTTTATGGCTGCCCACGAAGATCGTCATTACTGTGGCAAATGTAACTTGACTTTTGTGTTCAGCAAACCAGAAGAGAAGTAGTGCGCCGGCGCTTTTTTAATCAGGCATTCATTTCATCCTGTTTTTAAATGAATAAATAAATAAACATCCAATTTAAGCCTGAATTATTGTTCTGCCTTTTTAGCTTTGCTGTTTTTTACAACTTGGTAAAAACTGGGGTCTTGAGGGATATATATATATCTTAGTTGCTATCGTTACTAATGCGTTTTGCGATAAAAAGATACCGATCGAATGTGAGATCAGGAATATATATAGTCAAGGATATAAACGTCATACCGTAATACAGCTTCGAAAGTTCAGCCAAGAGTAATTTATAGTGTTATATTTTTCAGAATGCTCTTTTAATTGAATTTTTCGGTTGTATACATGATAAATGCAAACTTCTATTGAATATGCTAAAGGTTTTTAAATTTAAGCATACAGTAATAGAAATTAACTCATAAATTTTTGTAAATAAGCCAGATATATATATAGATACAGATTATAGACTAGTGGCATCAATTTTAAGGCTCAGATACATGAATGTTAGAATATCGGTGGCTTCCTCAATCCGCTTAGATGTTGGTTTGCCAGCGCCGTGGCCAGCTTTCTTGTAAACACGTAGCAGTAGCGGATTTCCCTGGTGCTTGGAATCGCGTACAGCATCCTGCAACGCGGCAGCAAACTTCAAGGAGTGCAATGGACTGACGCGATCATCGTGATCGGCGGTCAAAATCAGCGTAGACGGATATTCTTTATTTTCATTTTTGGGTGTGTGAACATTATGCAACGGCGACAACTTGTAGAGATTATCAAAGTGTTCCTTTTCGGAGGGATTACCATAGTCCGAGCACCAAGCGTGACCGATGGTGAATTTATGAAACCGCAACATGTCCATGACACTGTTTTACAAAACATACAAACATTATTGAAATTAATAAACAATTGAGCTGAACTCCAACTTACCCAACTTGAGCAACAGCAGCTCCAAACAAATCGGGGCGCTGATTAATACAAGCACCAACCAGCAGACCGCCATTGGATCCACCTTGAATTGCCAAGTGGTCTTTTGTAGTATATTTGTTATCAATCAAATATTCTGCAGCACACTGGAAATCGTCGAATACGTTTTGTTTGTTCAGCAAGCGGCCACCATTATGCCATTTTTCGCCGTACTCGCCTCCACCACGTATATTGGGATAAGCCAGGACGCCATCAAAAGTGTCGACAAACATAAGACTATTGAAATAATTATGTAATCCATATCGAATAAATGTATATGTATATATGAGCAATCACCCCGTAATCCCGAATGATGGCAGAATGCTAATATTGAATCCGCCATAGCCGTACAGTAAACAGGGTCGGGGCTCGAGTACATTTTTGTTTTTCCGTATTATGAACATCGGCACCTTGGTACCATCTTTGCTGGAATAAAAGATTTGTTCGACGGCGTAGTCTTCGCGTCGGAATCCTTCCAAATTCAGTTCGATTTCCCGAAACACTTTTGGTGGCTCATCTGGATGCTTAAAGTCATAATGGTAAATTGTGCCGGGGTTTAAAAACGACGAGAAATTGTAGAAAATTTCGGAATATTTCTTTTTGCCAAACGTGCCAACTATGGTGCCAATATCCAAATCGAATTGTCGAATCAGTTTTCCAGTTTCTAACGAATTGGCTTGCAATATAGTCTAAAATACCAGATTCATTAAGTCAGTTACTTACAGCATCTCTATCAAATGAAACTTACTTTAACATCTCTTATATAACAAAGAAGAAGTTTGTCTTCATTTACGCATTGAACCCAGTCCAATACATCTTTTTCATGTTCCTTAAATAAGAGAACATTATAAATATTATATTTTTTTTAAAGGCCTACAAATATTTTTCCTACCGGTACTAGGGTTTCCCAATTTGCCTCTTCTGGTTTTTCAAAGTCGATTATAATGATACGGTAGTTTTGCGCATTCTTATTTGTACGGAAGTACACTTTTGAGCCAACATTGGTTACATACTGCATAAGATAAAAAGAATTAATTATTTAGAACAAGTTTGACCTTCTGAAAATGTACTTACGTCGTAATCCGATTCAAATTTATCAACAATAATTTTAACATCCAGCTCTGAGACTATCTTCTCTCCGGGCTTTAAATCGGCGTAGTATATAATATTATCTCGGCAATCTTTAACAATGGCCAGTATCAAATATTTTCCACAATCAGATACCTCAGATTGTCTAATAAGCAACGGGAAATTTTAATTTTTTACAAATCCAACAATATAAATATGAATTATGTGATCTTACATGCGCCACGACGGTTCTTTGGGAAATTGAACAACTAGTACATCCTTCGCCTGACTTTGTCCGATGAGATGATAGTAAAGCTTTTGGTGTTCATTTTGTTTGGTTTCCGATCCATCAGTTTTGCCACCTTGGTCGGGATATCTCTGTTGAATTGAGGTTTTATTATTAGTAATCATTATAGAAGTTTGTTGTTGGCTACGCACTCCATAAAAGAATCCCTTATTGTCCTTTGTCCATGAAATTTCCGAAAATTTCACCTTTTCAAGCACTTCATCAAAATCTTTACCGGTTTCAGCATCACGTATCCGAATTTTAATCCAATCCGATCCACTTTCACTCAGTCCATAAGCCATAAACTTGCCATCATCGGAGAACGACTTCTGGGATAGGGCAACTGTACCGTCTTCGGAGAGACCGTTCGGGTCAAGAAAAACCTTGCACTCACCATGCAAAGAGTCTTGCTGATACATAACACTGTAATAATAGAACACATACATTTACACAGCCACATATAATTATATATATATATACAGATAGCGGTTTATTGGCTAAGCAATGAGCAAGTGTTTTAATTACCTTTGATTTTGAAGACCGGTATTCATGAAGAAATAATAGTATTTGCCATATTGCATCGGGCACCCATATTTCGGATAGTTCCATAATTTTGTTAGTTTACTATTAATTTTCTTCCATTGTTCGCAGTTTTCAAGGAATGGCTGGCTTATATTATTTTGGCTATCGACATATTCCTGTGTTTCGGCTGCATCGGGATCTTCCAGCCAACGGTAAACGTCCTTTATCTTTGTCCCATGGAAGTCATCCTCAATTGCCAGATCCTTACGTGCAACAGGATAAACAAATTTTTCCTTAATTGCTTTTACAGATTTTTCAGGGAGATCTGACATGCCGGCGGTTGGAATAGTTGACGTAACTATACAGCAAAAAAAACACAAACAGGGTGAAAAAAATGTGACAAAAAACGCAACTCGTAAATTATATGCTTCAAACTTGCATTTGCTTGCCGTCCCAAGATATAATGCACGAACAATGATTTTGCACTGGCGTTGATGAGACAACAAATATCGCATTGTAAGACTAGAACTAGAGAGGAGTTCTTTCAACTTAGGTAACTAATATATAAATGACAAAATTATCGATGCATGTTATCGTATTCAGTATTTTTGTTATTCATCCTTTCTAATACTACGCTTACACGAGCAAACAGAACATGTATTGTATGTAAGAACAAATATAGGCATCCATTTGTTTCATGATAAATAAATATATATTTTTTTAAAATAAATTATAATAACACGTTTGCTTGTTCTAAAATTTCGAGCAATCATAAAGCAAATCAAAATCGTTATGTTGCGCATTTTTAATATTTTATATTGACTTCCTAAATTATTTAAGACAATATATAAAACATAATACCTATATCTTTAATATTTTTTAATGTAATGTAGTATGAGATCTCTGAAGTTCAACAGAAGTGGACTGAGAAGCTGAACCTTCAGGACGCCCTTGGCCTGGTGCGATCATTGTCTCCATTCGTTGCGTTGTGTCCCGCATAACTCCACTAAAGTCGGGCAAGTCTGGAAGATCTAGTGCAAGGTGTGCTGAAAACCTTTTATACACCGAATTTTTTACACTCTCTTTTTTTGTCTTCTTTCGACTTTCTTCATACTTTAGCTGTTGTTTCAGAAAAATTGAAGTTTTCATCATTTCTTGTATGTTGTAGAAAGTATTATCGGATTTTTCTATAGACTTAAGTGCTTGAACGCCATATTCCATATCATAGCAATGTCCTTGCAAACTGCTCTGTAAGCTAAGAACTTCAGTTCGTTTCTCTAGAATGGCAGGAAGTACCTTACGAATGTGTTCCTAGAATGAATAATACATTCAATTATTTATAACATACGCAGGTATTATTTATAACATTTGTGGAGTATGAAAACAAACCTGTATTCGAAAAAAGGCTAAAGAAGGATCGTTGGCGAATATATGTATATTTTCAGATATTTTCTCTGAGGCTGAAACGACAAATATGTTAAGAATAAAATGAATTTATAAAAGTATATTTGTTCACATTTGCATATATATTTATATGCATGTACATTCATGCATATTTATTCAACAATTACTTTTCTTCCCCTTAAAGTTGAGTTCACTTCCTTGTGCCATTATGATTGTTCCTAAGTTCTTTGCGTTTCTCTGTTTTTAAGTTGTCTGACAGATCAGATACAATAAAAATAAACAATGTTTAATGACTGCAAAATAATTTTTTTGGCGAACTATTTATGTCGCAGTCTATTATTGATTTGTTTACCTAAAGACATCGATTTAAAAGTATCGACACATGACTATCGATTAATTTTTCGTGTGATAGCTTGTTTTTAATGTAAAGGGACATCTCTGGTGCAAAATTTTATTTATTTTATTTTAAATGTTAAGCGAATATAAAAAGTGATATTGTAATGTTGTGCCCTAATCCAATAAATTACTCATTTATCCGATTAATTCAAACGCAGCTTGGGGAACATTTCTGATTATCTCATCACTAATGACATCAGCTGCTATCAGCTGTTAAATGTTTACACATATATCTAAGCATTTGTAAAATCATAAATGTAAAAAAAGTTGGTGTTAATACATTTGTGAATATTAAAACTTCGAAGTCATATACGGTTTTTTTTTATTGGTAAGTCACGTTCACATCATATACAATTGAATATATATGTGTACAATTTGAAGTTTGGCTTAGTATGCATATTGAAGCAGCAGGTGTCAAATATTATTAATTAGATTGTATACGCTTGTATGCAACTACCATTTGTATATATATATGTATACACACACACATATATATAAATATTTATATGTATATATATAAATATATTAATATAAGTGCATGGTGAAGTGGTTATATCCATTTAATCTGATCTCAAACATATGCTTACGACAAAATACGTTAAAAATTCATTGTTGACATGCTAAATTGCTCAAAGTGAGAGTTCTTGAATAAGAACGAGTTTTAAATTATTTTTAATTTCACAAGCATTCGAAATAACTGGACACCCTTGCAGATGACTTAATCGAATTCTACTAAAATTCGTGAATATATAAGGTAAAATTTATGGATATGTGGTACATATGTACACACCAAACTAGGCATCTCTAATTATTGTTGCCTCTAAGATCAAGGTTTTGCATACAAACAATATGAAAATATTTAATAAGTAACATATTTATAATGTTTATTTTTAGTGTGCTATCATCATCAATTATGGCTGCCGAACTTGATGCTATTGAAAAGGATTGCTTAGTTCGAGTTGCCGTGAGGTAAGAGAATTAATTTCCCCAAAGATACGTCATGTTCGAGGACATAGTGACGGACTAGGAGATACTTCTTGCCTAGAAGAAAAAATAAGAAAATAAGATCACTCTTATTATTAGCAAAATTTCTTTGTTGTCTTAGAGTTTATAAATTTGGCATAGAAACTGATTCGTCACAATATATTTTCGATGTATGTAGAATTCGACCTCAAAATTCACGGGAGATAATTGACATGTGTCGGATTTGCACTACGGTTACGCCTGGCGAGCAGCATATTGTTATTGGATCTGACAAGGCATTTACCTTTGATTATGTATACGATGTGGACTCTAATCAGGTAAGGTTACTAGAATCAATATCAAGACTCCATTCGCTTAGTCAATTCTCTTTTTTGAGTGCGATATATATACCGAATGTGTGGAGAGGTTGGTTGAAGGAACCTTACGCGGCTACAACGCTACAGTACTTGCATATGGTCAAACGGGCTCAGGGAAGACATACACAATGGGCACAGGATTTGATAACGCATCTGGCGATTATCAACTGGGCATAATACCGCGGGCGATTCGTCATATATTTTCCGGTATCGAAAGAATGCAGATGAAAGAAAATGAAGAAGTCTCGGTCACAAAATCACAGTTTAGCGTGGCTGTTCAGTTTATCGAGCTATACAACGAGGATATAATCGATCTGTTGAATCCATTCAATAAACACTCAGCTTTTAAAATACACGAAAGTGCAAATGGACAAATTTCTGTAGCAGGCGCTACCATTAAACCAATAAGCGAACCACAGGAAGCTCTCAAGTGAGTATAAAATTGATCAAATTTTATATTTTAAGACTTATATAGAACATTACAGTTCTGAGTAATAAAATTAATTGATATTTGTATCCCAATTTATTGCTCTTGTTGTCTGCAGATTGCTACAGGAAGGCGCTTTAGCCCGTACCACTGCCTCGACTAAAATGAATGATTTTTCGTCTCGATCGCACGCAGTATTTACATTATTTGTGCGCAGACAACATTTGCTTGAGCCACAAAATGATTTTAGCGATAATGACTTCGAAACGCTAACGTCGAAGTTCCATTTTGTTGATTTGGCCGGTTCGGAACGTTTGAAACGAACGTTAGCCACCGGAGAGAGAGCTCGCGAGGGTATCTCCATAAATTGTGGCCTTCTGGCACTTGGAAACTGCATATCAGCATTGGGCGATAAGTCAAAGAGGGTATCGCATGTGCCATACCGTGACTCTAAGCTAACACGTCTCCTTCAAGATTCGTTAGGTGGCAACAGTCAAACTTTAATGATTGCATGCATATCGCCAAGTGATCGGGATTTTATGGAAACGCTAAATACTTTAAAGTACGCTAATCGAGCCCGCAACATTAAAAACAAAGTACAAATAAACCAAGATCAAAGCTCTCGAACAATTTCGCTCTTGCGCAGGGAAATTGCAGCTTTGCAATTGGAGCTTTTGGAGTATAAACAGGTAAAACAATAATGTTTAATGTTACCACTATAAACAAATGTTTATTCAATATATGTTTCAGGGGAAACGTGTATTGGACTCCCAAGGAAATACATTGATCTCAGATCAATTTTATGAAAATTCCATGCTCTCGGCTGATAATAAACGCTTACAACAGCGACTTAAATCAATGCAAGAGACTATCAACATCTTAACAGATCGAAATACTCAGCTTAAACTTGAAAAGCAAATTCATCAATGGTCAACAGACAACCGCTCCGATTCGGAAGTTACCAGTTTAGTTGGAAATTATATCAGCGAGATCGAACAATTGCAAGCAAAATTAATCGAATCGGAAGATATGTGTCAGCAGTTAAAAAAATCAGGCGCGTCAGCGAACTCACCACGCGGTAATAAACCGTCTTACAATGGTAAGAGCGCTGACATGGCATATTTAATAATATACAACTATATATAAATACAATTACCTTTACAGATGCAAATCTTCTGATAGACATTGCTAAGAAAGGCTTAGAAAAAGATCGAGAACTCTTAATGTCTCGCTCATTGCCTGGAATACCGAATGAAAATATTCAACTAGTAGAACTCGAGTCTTCGGACAGCGATAGTGATTCGAATGGTAATATAAATTGCGATCACAATTAATCTACTTGTTAAATCTTTCTTTGCTTGTTTTTCAGAAAACGAAATGGAGCAAAATTTAAATGAAATTAACTCAGATATTGAAATAAAAACTAAATTAATTGAGCAATTGGAGTTGTCCCAAGAGAGAATACAACTTATGCGACAGCACTATGAAGAAAAACTAACTATCTTAACATCTAAAATTTTTAACACTCAAAAGGAAAGGGATGAGATGTTAGCGAATATGGGTAAGTAAAAACAATTTGCAATCGCATTTGTTGGATCATCAATTTATTTTCCTTGTAGCTTCTGCTGTCGCAAATCAACCAAAAGACAGCCCAAAATCTGTTAAAATAGAATACGAACGTAAGCTTAATGAGATGAATCGTGAACTAAAAAGATTGCAGAAGTCTCAACGCGAACATATTCGACAGCAAAAAGAGATTAAGACCCAGGAAATAAAACTACACAGCTTGCGTATGGAACTTAGTGAATTGAAGTGCAGTAAGGTAGTTATCAATATTTTGTAATTACTTTAAAATTGAACTTTACTAAACTTAACTTATTGAAATATTTCAAATATTTTAGGTTAAGCTGATGAAAAAGATATCCGAACAGACCAGTCGACATAAAGAGGAAAATTCAAGGAAAACTCGAGAAATTGCGCAATTGCGTAAAGAGCAGAGACGGCAAAAGAATGCGGTTTTGTCCTTACAAGCCAAAATGAATGCAAAGGAGCAAATTTTGAAAAGGAAATCTGAGGAAGTTTCCGCACTACGCAAAAGTCAACGTAGTCGAAGTTCTGGCCTAAAACCTATTCGACAATCAAAAATTGAACAGACACGATCTCTACATCATCGCTGGGAGACCTTATCTCGTACTATATTGCACGCAGCGAGAAACAAGCAGTTTATAACTCAGCTGGAAAGTGAGTTAGAACGTCACGTTAAAGAAAGGGAAGATCTGTGCCGGGAGTTGGAGCTAATTCATGACCCCCAGCATATTGAAAAGGGATCTGAATACTCAAACGAAGAAGATAATTTAAAAACCAACATAGGATATGTACAAGAGAATATTGAACATGTTCAAAGAGCTATTATGGAATTTGAGGATGTGAAGGATCCGGCAAGCACTGATGCATACAAAATGCAGAGCATCCTAGACAATATTAGCACAATTGACGAGGCAAAATACTTGCTTCAAAAATTGACAGACAACAATATTTATATGGCGTGCAATTCCTCCATTTTTGAAAGTCGCTTGCAAGAACATGAAGCATTACTTAAAGAGGCCCAACGTGAAAGTGTCACACAACAACAATTATTTCAATATTGCCTGTTAAACAACAAAAATTTGAAAATTTCCGACTTATTCGATTCGATGAATCTTGATGACATGTCAAACTTAAGTCACTTAAACCGCACCTTTTCGCAAAAGTCACTGAACAGCAACGGAACTTATGATATACCGCACGGGGAAGCACTCGAATATACTACTTTTACAGAAGACATTGTGTACAGAAGTCGAGGATCATCGCCAAATCCAACCAACGAAACGTAAGTACTTGTTTTATTTAACTTTATATCCCTGTATCTAGATAGAGAGCAATGTTTTTAATCACAAAGTGTTAAACGAAATTTTAATGCCTTGTAATTAAAAAAAATAATTAACAATTGTTAATTTTTGTGTGTTTGGTTTATTGCTTTACTTGCATGGCTTATAAGGTGAGTTTAATTTATCTGATTTCTTATTTCTAAATTTATACAAAAATAATAAAGAACAAAATACTTACGGCAGGGGTACAAGTAAAGCGATAAAACTAAAATTATACACAATACATTTATAACTAGTTGACGATATTAGTTTTAAACAGAAAGCATTTTCTATATTTTTTTTACACGATTCAAGAAATTGTGAAGAGGTCACGATTTTGTTAAGTAATAATGAAGCTTACTCGACAAACAACCAATTATTTGAAACAGTACGCCAGAACGATGGATAATCCAAAATATCTGTGAAGACATTGGGAATCAAGAAACCTTTTATTTATTATTTTTGTATTATGTTCAAATGCTAGATCATCCGACAAGAGTCCAAAGGTGCGCAGGCGTACAGCTCGACGTCAAGATCTTCTTTTTGGAGACACAGGATTTCCGAATCAAGTATGTATTACATCATTTCGACTTTTCCATAAGAGACTTCAAATTTTCGGTTTTCCACAGTCACTCAAACCACAAGAACTTTGATCAATAGGAGTACTAGTTTGCCAAGAGCTCCAAAACTCTCAAAGTAAGTTCATATGTTACAGAAATACATCTAGTTTTAATAAAACATATTATAAATTATATATATATATATATATATCTGGGAATGTAAACTAAGCGACTACCACATTGTATAATAAAATAACAATATTAAGAAGTTTTGTATTTCTTTTTGGGACTTGTGGATATGGATGGCCGAGCATACATATTAAAAGAAAATATTCTGTGCTGAAAAATACGAACTCTTCCCACCATCTTACTTTTGCAAAAGCTCTTAACTCTTTTTAATCCAACTGCTCGTTCGCCTAAAGCATAATTAAGCAATGTTCTTTTTCACATGTTTTATTAGCGGTGTATACTTACATATGTACATAAAATATTGATTAAAATTTATCACACCTTAGCCAGTTTACATACACATAATGTTTTCAGGAAAAATTAACTACAAAATTCAATGGTGTTGTACATAAACATCTAATAAAAATAATAGAGTATAGAATACTTCGCCAAGATTGAACAACAAAAATAATATAATAATACAATTTTAGGACATAAATAGAATGTTTTAACTGTTGACCATTTTGTGTCATTCGAGATTTCTTTGTTTTCGTTTCTGACCTTGTACAATAGGCTTAATATTTATATATGAAAAATTATCTAACCCCCGATAGAGAAGTTTCCTGTTCAGCGTTTTCATGGCTTTGCGATTCTAGCCTTGCACTATTTGGCGGTGCACCTGGAAATAAATAATATGAATATTTAAAGTATAGGTTTTAATTGAGAGTAATATTATAAAGTGAACTTACCAATATAGCTAAGCAGAACTGGCAAAAAGATTAAGCCATGTGTTGCCCCGATAACTACAATTCCTAGGTACATACGGAAATAAAATACTTGGAAAATTTGACTTTTAGCAAAAGCTAAAACTAATATTCCGGCAAACTTTGTAAGAGTTATACCTGAAAATATAGAGCTACCCATTTTTGTTAAACTATCGGTAGCTCGATCTATTTGATTTAACTCTTTTGAGACCGAAAAACAGTGAACAAGATGCGAACAAAACTCTACTGAAATTCCTACAGCCATAACAAGATTAACCAATGACACAGCATTGAGTGATATATTCCAATAATACATAAGGCCCCCAAGGTTAACAACTATCATTGTTATAGTGATGACTACAACAAGCGCGGAATGTATATCAAAGCCCATCAAAATGAATGTAACTATAAAAATGGAAAGTATTGAGATTCCTATGCTTTGTAACGTATCTGACCACATCGTTAAATATTGTTCATAGAAAACATAAAATACAGAATATGGAAACACTTCGACCTGTAAAGCTGAGTCCATTGGTAGTCCGTTCAAGATAAGATTGGTTTGCAACATTTGCGTTATGTTAGCCGATATCTTTCGGGCTGATTCTAACGATAAGTAATAGTCCTTCGATGTCTTTAGTATTGAGTGATAGGCCATAAAATATGATGCGTCCACACTGAGTCTTTCCCTTTTATCATACGAATACCGCACTGCTCCGCTATAGGCAGCATGGCCTGCTTTAGCACATATTTCATCTGGATTATCCTGCAGGAAACCCGGTAGATATTTTCCAAACTCATGTTCATCTGGTCGCTTTAAATCGTTTTTCTGAATTTTGCAGTTCGAACATGTATTATCTACAATGAAACAACAGATAAATAATTGATAGATTTTGTAAATAAGAATATGAGAATAATTGACTTACCTTGATGTGGACAGAAACTGTTATTCTTTGGATTATATTTACAACAACCTGACGACGCGGCCCAATCAAAGTAATCGTCGACCCAACTTGAAGCAGGGCGAGCAATATATGTAATGTTTGATCGCCGACTCGCCATGTAAATTTGTGTTAAAACACTGTCGTCATTGCAATATTGTCCGGAGCAAACCAAATTCTGATTAGTGCTATTTGCATAATTGATATCGCCCTTGAGTACAAAATACATTGGTGGCCCAATATTGAGATGTTTGTTCAGCGATTTGAAATAATGCAACACAAAACTATCCTCAGGCATTGCCAATTCTTGATCAAGTCCAATATCAATTTTGGGCACAAAAGCTATGCTAGCACAAAGTAAACCAAAAAATATAATCATAACAACTGCCCTAACAACCTTTTTCAACAAAAATGGCACATAAACGCTCCTAAAAAACTTATATAGTAGTCCCTCATTATTGTGCACAACATCGGACTTTTTACATTTGACAAAGCAACAGATATCTAAACGGTTCTCGTCCTTTCGTTTTGTATCCAAAGTGAACAACCCAACAAAGCATGTGATTTGTAATATAAAATCGATTAGTAAAGCGACGCCTGCATACAAAGCAAATGCTTTCACCGCTGGCATATCGGATAAGCCACCGAGGAAAAAACAACAACTCTCGCTCACTGATGTCAATAGCATACTTGGGCCAACGTGTCCAAGAACGCGTCCAACCTGCTGTTCGGTTGTCTCATTGGTTCTGCGCTTATCCCTTTGATAAGTCTGAACTAGAATGAAGATATTGTCGACACCCACTGCCAGTACCAAAAACGGTATTACCTCTACAATGATTAATGTTGCAGGTAGGCCAATATATCCGAACAGACCTACCGAAGAGACAACAGAGGCCAAAACTATAATAACACCGCCAATGCCCAATGTTATTTTACTATCAATCAGTGATCGCTTAAGCTCTTGTACATGTCCTAAGGATATTGCTATGTAGATAAACATAATAATATAAGAAACTAAAATCGTTAAGACATCAGACTGTGATTCCCTATTCAATTCATCTTCAATCGATCTCTCTGATGTGAACGCTATATCCATCGAATCACTCTTATTATTCTTTATATAGCTAACCATGAACTCAACAAAGCTCTTCTCCCACTCTAAAGCACGCTTTAGATCCTTTTTATCATGATGATTTTTAACCAAGAATGTGAGAATTAATGCATCTGCTTGTTGATATTGTGTACTAGCCGAAAGTTGTTCACCAGACTTTAGAAATCCGCCTAAGGCAACAGCTGGATCTACAGGTCCGCCGTACTCAGCTAAACACAAGTATGGATTACTGATGCAGTCGTACAAATCATCTAAATAGGTAACCTAAAATATAAAACACAATTTGATTTGTGGCAAAAGATTATATTGGTTTCAATACTTACATTAAATCCATTGTCTTCACTATTTTCATCAAGTCGTTCTATGTCGTCTTGAAAATAGCCCCAAATTGTTTGTACAACACAATCGTAAGTTTCAACAACGGCGTTGTCATCTTTCAGGGGAGCGTAGCATATGTTTTTTAAAAACGTTCCATTTGCGTTGATATTTTGGATTTGCTTCTGCAGATGCAATGTCTCGGCTAGGAAATTCTTGTCAAATACGGGCCCAAATGTAATTGGCCCGTTCGATGTTTTATGTACAATGTTTGGCAAGTTTACTGCCTTGATTATAATCTAAGCAAAATAAAAAAGTATCTTTAGGCACAAGTTGGAGATGAGTATATTTTTTTAAGCTTACCTGCTCAATTCTAAAGAAGGGTTCAAATTTGGAATCAAAGAATTCTCTTTCCGTTCTAGATTTTGAGGTAGGCGATGCCCATAGTTCAACTGGATCTGTTGTAATTTGTACATACGTTATGCCATATCCCAAAATAACAACAACGATTGCGCCTGCCAGTAATGTCATCCATGGATGACTAGCAAAAAATGTGCCCCATCTGGTGAATAGGTTTTCCAAAAAAAACTCTGTACGCGCACCAAGCCTTTCAAAATATCTTGGCTTCTGTCTATACATCGAATCATCGGTCACTCCATCGTTTTCAATGTGAAAGTCTGCGTCTAAAAAGAAAAACATAGTTAATTATTACTTTTTCTTTACCAAATTTCATAACTAACCATTTATAGAGTCTTTTGTAAATAGGAACGATCCCATCAGAAAGACAATTACGCCAACCGAAAATACGACTGTCATAATAACTGTGAAGGCATCGAAACCAGCTATTTTAAGTGGATCGGGTATTATAGGTTCATCAGGAGCTCGAGGGCACGACAAATCACAATCTGTACACGAACACGCTGGAAGTTTACTCTAAAAAAGAAGATCACCGATTAATGATGTGTTTAAAAAGTGTATGCTTTGAATGCTTACATTTACTGCCTGTTGGCAGGGAGTAATTTGCGGATCAAGTGGAGTTAATCCGTTCTCGGTTGCGTTTGTTGCATGCTGCATATAAGTGATTTGAAATGGAACAAACGGAATAGATGCATCGCCCATGAATGTAAACCATTTTGTAGCACTGCATCGTGATGCTGGATAGGGTCCGCACATAAGATCTAATGCTAGTCTACCAGTTTGCGGCACAGACACCTGGAAATAATAAACATTTACATTTTGTAATAAATCAGCAATGTGAAAATGTGTTTTTAACGCAAAATGATTGTTATTAAAGTTTTATTATCTATTTGAAAAATAACCGAATGAATAATTTGTTAGACGGCAAATTGGACGAACTAATTGAAATTGATTGATATTATCTAATTATTATTATTAATTATTTTGACCTTATTGATCCCTACACGTTTCTGTTTTCTCCAGATTTGTTAAATCTTGCTGCGAACTCAAATTGAATAAAATCAGACAGCCAATTCATTCGTATCATGCGCAATTCAATTAAATTAACCATTACAGTAGGCAATCCCAATCAATGCCCATTTACACCAATTTGCTACAATTCGCAACCACATGACATTTGAACAATAAACATTAATTAATAATGTACAACTAAATTCTATTTTGTTTTTATAATTTTTCATTTTAAGCACAAAAACATAATGAAAAGAGTAATATATACTTTCCTAAGGCTGTTGATAAACACATGTTATTTACTAGCGGCATTAAATTTGGATAAATTAAAAGTAAAATATGTTTTTGCTTTAATTAAAAACACCATATGTCCATTTAAGAATTTGTGATTTTTGGTTGTTCTAAACGATAACAACAGAAGCCGGCATCGACAAAGTTCAGTTTTTAAAACTTTTTGTAACATATATATGAAAACGAGCAAGCAAAGGCATTGTTTCATTTATTGTGTTAAATTTAGCACCTCGATAAGAGAAATCACAATACAATATTTGACGTATATGTAACTCACCTGAGAGCATGACTTATAAGTCTGGTTAATATACTCCTCTGTTATGTGTATGTCAACAGAAGTTATATAAGTACCTAGAAATAACAAAATAAACATAATATACATACATAATTTCAAAATAGTATGTACTTAAATTTTGATAATTACCATTTTCATTATTTTTGGTAGCAGCAACTTTCATGAATTTAGTTTGATTCGGAGAGCAAGTCAACTCGCAAATATGTCGAGACAAGTTTATAAAACAGGATGGACAACGCTCGAGAATATTAGCAGCAAGTTTTATGTTATTATTTAATAATTTTATCTAGGATATATAAAGAATTAATTAATGTGAATAGTTTTAGTTTTACAATAAGTCTTACCTGCGCAACGTCACAGCAAAAGTTTTTCTGTTTGTATTGAAGCAAGGAACTGCATCTTTCGGCTAACAATTTGAGACCCTCTTCAGGCATTGGCTTTGCTGTGCCATTGTAGGAACAATATTGACTGCGTAACAACTCATCTTGATTACAAACTCCATACCAGACACATTCCTGGGAAACGGTAAGATAATTATTAATTAATTGATTTCAATTATTGATCGATGGAAAGTGAATTATTCCGTTCATTAGCAAAGTGGTTTTTTTTCTCGTTATATTTGTAATAAAGCTCACCTGCTGTGATGCTCCAAATAAGGAGACAAATATGCCAAATATGAAGAATTTGACTCCAGTTGAGGTACCGTGTAGTACAATCATTATGCACTCGATTATAACGTCTTAGCTGTCAAGGGCATAATAAAGAGTAAAGGCTAGAAGTTAACTGATC
This sequence comes from Drosophila fungiperda, assembly GCA_035042345.1. Classification (NCBI taxonomy): domain Eukaryota; kingdom Metazoa; phylum Arthropoda; class Insecta; order Diptera; family Drosophilidae; genus Drosophila; species Drosophila fungiperda. The sequence goes on from JAWNLM010000145.1 coordinate 9,727,862, forward strand.
AATTTAGCTATCTACAAATGCACGCATGCACATGTAGAATTAAATTAAGCAACTTATACATCATATATGTACATATGTGGGACAAACTTGAATTTGAACTAGTGTAAATGAGAATTATTTGTATTTTTAATCTGTTGCTATGAAAGGTTCTTTGTGGTCTACTGACGTGAATCAACAGTCGAATTGGTTTTTTTTTTATTGGCTTAGTCACATTTAAATGCTTTCTTCTGTTTATTCTCTTCTCCCCTTAACATCCGTAAAGTCCTATGGTTGTGTCATTGCTCCTTTTCGTTTGAGTCTACTCTGATTTAACATATATGCAGAACGTGGTTGGAATAATAACTAAAACTTGTAAATAACTTGCAGATTTGAGCAATAAATATGTACATTCATTTGTATGTAAATTGATCCGAGTCTAATAAATAAATGGACAAAGGTCTCTACATATAAATATATATATATATAATATATAAATATTTAATGTGTCGCAGTTGACTTAACGACTTACACACACACGTTCACCAATAGTTACATACATATTTGGAGCTGTGCAATGTTATCATTTAAACAATGATATATATGTATACTACATAAAAATGAGTATGTAGCTATGTACATTATGATTGTTATTATCGCACTCAATTGATGTGTTTCTGTGTACATGAACCTCTACAAACATAAATATAAATCAAATATTTGATACCTACCAACACAATTAATTAAACACAATTTATTACTCATACTACGAATCTGCGCACAATTCTAGTAACAAAACGAGGCACCTATTGGTATTGAATTAACGTCTTCAAAGACTTTCTGACTTTTTAATTTTACTGCAATAAAATTTTTGCTAGTGGTGATTCGTCATTCGTAAATAAGTAAGTATTTTTAAGTATCGAGTTACCGATAATACGTATTCGATAACATTATAACCTGTTAAGCTCTGCTGAGCTGTTCGTTTGTCACTTTTTAATTTATTATTTTAATATATATATATTTCTATAATTAAAGGGCTCTAATCCGTATGTGCTTAACTTTTTTCTTTTATGCTATCCATTGTATTCAAAAGAATTATTGGCTACCCTAAAATAAGATTATCCGATATCTGTCATCTGTAATCGAAATGATTCTTTGTGTTGCGATAGCTTTCGTTGATATCTAAAAAAAAAAGTAGCAGTTACTGCTGTAATCGTGACATCATTAAATATATTTATTTCTAGACTTTGCAGTCGGCCTCTTGTTTTTGTTTAGAACAACAGCTTCAGTATTGTGAATCTCTGAAAACTGAATTTACGTTCTCATAGGTTAAATTTAATATAGTCTTAACTGGAGTAAAAGCTATTATCTAACAAAGAACTGACAGCGATACGACAATGGAGTGCGCATCAAAGTTTTTAAAAGGAGTGCTTGGCGAAATAAGCACCCGTTCAGCTTACTCACAGCTGGCCATAGGTGTATCATCAGGATGGTATGTATATAAGAAAACGTACACAATTTTAATACACTTAATATTTATGCATTTGATAATGCGTATTTTATATTTACTTAATTTTTTATCAAGGTATCTTTGTATGCTCACACACTTACACACATGTACATGTAATGCAAGTGAAACCCACAATTGCAAAAAAAAAAAGAAAGATTAATGGCAAAGAAAATGATACACAAAAATTAGTAAATCTGATCATTTTTGTTTTTTCTTCTTCAGTTTTTATTATGCAACACTTAAATATAATAATTTCGTACGAGCGCTTCTTTGAAGCACCCACAGAATCAATTAAAAACAAGATTTTTTGATTACCTCGTACTGTTTTGCACTGGTTTTATTTTACGTCACATTTTAGTACGCATCGCTAGAGGTTAACATCATTCTATTACGACATGTAACGCGTAACGCATTTGTGGATAGGTAACTCCGACCCCCAAAATCTAGGCATAAATATTTACATATTTTCGAGCCGAGTCGAAGTAGTCTGTTGTTGGCTTCTGCCTGTTTCCTAAAACATGTACCTTGGAACATATCTATTTATATGTCTATCGTCATCGGCATCCCGAAGACAATTCAAATTTAATATAGAATGTTTCGGTTTACCGAGTATGTTTTTGAAAAACATTTATCTTTTACTATGTAATTATATTATATTTTTCATAGGGCCACAGGGTACACAACAATGAAATTTGGAAAGTTCGCGGCATTTGCTATTGGCGGAAGTATTATTTTAATAGAAATTGCACACCAGGAAGGATTCATTAAAGTCGACTGGCCGAAGTTAACTAAAAGTGTTGACAAATTAGCTGATAAGGTTGAGGAATCAATATCAGGCAGAGATCAAAATTGGTTAGATAAGGTAATTATTAAATAATTTTGCTAAAATACATAAATTCTGAGTAACATCACATTTGTACATCTTCAGACGGAAAGATATGTGGATCGTAAACTGGACCGAGTTGAGAATACACTCAAAGGCAAATCAAATAAAGTGAAGAAATGGTACGCCAAATATATTGGAGATGAAGATGGGCCAAAAATCAATGATCTTCATATATTTTTATCCGCATTCGTTGGAGGAATTGCCTTGGGCATTGCATCTGGCTAATAAAATATTTTAATAATGTATTATGTGTTAACTACGGCAAATGCAAATTCGTTTCGATTCTCATAGAGCAAATAAAACATGCATAAACCGATTTCATATTGTATATATACCGCAACATTTTTTAAAATATATTTTGGGTAAGATTATTTCTTTTTATTATTTTGAAAACATTTAGTTTTATTTGACAGCTTGTTAAAAATGAGTTTCGTGTAAAGTTTTTGAGCAACTTAATCAAAGCACATTTATATCGTCGGCAGTTTATTTTTGACTAGCAATTGACATTCATATTGGTAAATTAACCGGCATCAAGAATGTTTTATAAAATATATTTAGTGTATAATATCTTGGGGATGTTATTGATCAGAATTAAGATCCGAATCGAATAATTTATACCCGTCCGTTTGTCTGCCTAAACGCGGTGTTCTTATGTACTTTAAATTCTTGAATATAATAAAAGATATGTCTTTCTAATCGGGAATACGATATGCCTTGAAAAGCGCCAGTATTTTTCTGTAAAGATCGTTAGATATGTGTATTTAATCTTTCACGTCGAATAAATTTATCGTATAGTCATTTTATGCTCGGAATTTGCAAACGCTTGCCAGTTTTAATACTGATTGTAATCGTGCATCTTACGTTGCGTTGAAGCATGGATAAGTATGTGCATATATATAAATATATGTATGTATATTTGTCAACTTTGCCTTCTGTTTTGCCACTGCATTTCTTTGGGTTCTTTTTGTAATTTTCAACAAGAGTGCAATTGAATTTACTGTGCCAGCGAGTTAAACACAAATAGTTAAATATTAGTTAAAATGACATCAGTGATAAGAATATTATTTATTTTTAAGCTTTGTGCTCAAGTGGCGCCATCATCCGTTATTAAAGTAGGTGCGTATCTACATACAAATAATCTTACTAGTAAATATATATGTATATATGTAACGAATGCCTGTAATTGAAAGGCGCCCTTTTTCCAAGGGCATCTGAACAACAAAGTAACCCGGAAGTTGCCTTTCAATACGCCGTGCATCGACTGAATCAAGACAAAAGCCTTTTACCCGATGCAGACCTAGTGCACCATATAAAATATATGGACAGCGATTCATTTCAGGCGGTCCAAAAAGGTAGGTGCGAAATTACTTGACATATTTGTAAATGTTTATGTTCAATTTACATGGAATAGTGTGCGGCCTAATTGAAGGCGGAGCTCAGGCAATATTTAGTCCAACCGATTCGGTTTTGGCCACCCATATTAATTCTATATGCGATGATCTCGATATACCGGATATAGGAATCGGTAGATCCACTCAAGAATTCTCAATAAATGTTCACCCATCGCAACAGTACATAAATCGTGCATTTATCGATGTAATACAATATCTGAACTGGACACGATTTGGCATTCTATATGAAAAAGATCATGGTATGTTTCTCATTTTTAATAATTATAATAATACAGTGATGCATGATGGTTGAAATTCGTTTATTTCAGGCATAATAACCTTGAATCAATTTTCGCGGGCAATTCAGGCTGAAGTGCATATACGACAAGTTTCGCCACTATCATATCTATCCGTACTAAATGAGTTTAAAAATAAAGAAATTCATAATATCTTAATTGATACAAACTCGGCTGGCATTTCCATTCTATTGAAAAATGTGAGCTCCATTTAATATCATATACGGGCTTAATATGTAGTTAATAATATGAGTGTGTTTTTCATTGTGTTCATACAGATACTTCAGCAGCAAATGAATGAGTATAAATACCATTATTTGTTTACCAGCTTCGATTTGGAAACATTCGATCTGGAAGATTTTAAATACAACTTTGTGAATATAACATCATTCCGGCTTGTGGATTTGGGCGATGTGGCAGTTAAGGAAATTCTAAAAGATATTGAATCCTATGATCGTCTGATTTTGAACCGAAACCAATCCATATATAGTTTAAAGAAATCTGTTAGCATTGAGGTATATTTAATATTTAACATATTTTTTATGTTTCTCATTATAAACCCTTTTTTAGACAGAGGCAGCTTTGATGTTTGACTCTGTATATGTATTTGCCATTGGTCTACAGTCCATATATCCATTGATTCACCTAACTAATTTGACCTGCAACGATGAAGTCCCATGGAATGGCGGTCTAAGTCTAATCAACTACATAAATGCGGTATTTTTTTTTTTTTTTAATTTTCAAGTACATATTAATTTTTTTTATAAGCGTGCTGGGGTATACTAGTTTTTTTTCTTTCTTTAATTTACTAAATCTTATTTGTTTGACCACCTTAGGTGGAATGGAAAGGACTAACAGGTCCTATACAATTTAAAGAAGGTCAACGAGTTCAATTTAAGCTCGACTTGATCAAACTAAAGCAACACTCAATTGTTAAAGTCGGAGAGTGGACACCTCAAGATCATCTGAATATAACGGAGCCATCATTATTTTTTGATTCTGGCTCCATGAATGTGACTTTAGTTGTAATCACAATATTGGTCTGTCTTTCATATGTTTGATTGCCTGGCGATATTATTTTAATATAACTCTTGAATTTTAGGAAACTCCATACGTAATGATGCGTTACGGAAAAAATTATACGGGAAATGAACGCTTTTATGGATTCTGTGTGGACATTTTGGAAAATATTTCGCATGAGGTGGGATTCGATTATATATTGGATTTGGTGCCTGATAGAAAGTATGGCGCTAAAGATCCAGAAACAGGTCAATGGAATGGAATGGTCGCTCAGCTAATGAAATATGTTTGTATTATTAAAAGTATCTTTGGAATGCCCAAAACACTGATATGAGCACATTTTTCATTATTATTATTATAATAAATTACAGAAAGCAGACTTAGCCGTTGGATCTATGACAATAACTTATGCGAGAGAAAGTGTTATTGATTTCACGAAACCATTCATGAATCTGGGCATTAGCATATTATTTAAAGTATGTTTTACTTTAAGCTTTTCCAGAGAAATTTCAAAATAGATTTCAATTGCTACTTGTAGGTGCCAACAACGGAACCAACTCGACTATTTTCATTCATGAATCCACTGGCGATTGAAATATGGATTTATGTACTGGCGGCATATCTACTCGTATCAGTTACCATATATATAGTGGCAAAATTATCGCCAATCGAATGGAGAAGTATTCATCCGTGTGATGTGGAGAATGTGACGATAAGCAATCAATTCACAATATCGGACAGTTTTTGGTTTACTATTGCGACGCTAATGCAGCAGAGCTCGGATATATATCCAAGGGCTGTATCCACACGAATTATTAGCAGTATTTGGGGATTTTTCTCTCTCATTATTGTTGCATCGTATACAGCAAATTTGGCCGCATTTTTAACTGTCGAACGCATGATTAATCCAATTGAAAATGCTGAAGATTTGGCCAGCCAAACGGAAATCTCGTATGGCACCTTGGATAGTGGATCAACTATGACTTTCTTTCGGGTATTGAAATTTTAAATGCGTACCAGATTTTATGTTTGATTTTTGATTTGTTATTTTAGGATTCCATGATTGAAACTTACAAGAAAATGTGGAGAATTATGGACAATAAGAGACCGCAGTCATTTACATCGACCTATGAGGATGGCATTAGACGTGTCAACCAGGGAAACTATGCCTTCCTAATGGAGTCGACAATGCTTGATTATACTGTTCAACGAAACTGTAATCTAACGCAAATTGGTGGCTTATTAGATACTAAAGGTATTACTTGAATTTCAAGTATTTTTTATTATAATATATATATTTTCTTTATTTTAAATTAATTTTAAGGATATGGTATTGCCACACCCAAGGGTTCGCCATGGCGAGACAAGATATCGTTGGCCATATTGGAGCTGCAGGAGAAGGGCGATATTCAAATGTTATACGATAAATGGTGGAAGAACACGGATGAAACCTGTACACGGATAAGCAGTAATAAACACTCCAAAGCAAATGCATTGGGTCTGGAGAGTATAGGTAAATTACTACTACATAGATATATATTTATATAGTTGATAATTATATATACGTGTGAGTGTTTTTGCAGGTGGCGTATTTGTTGTGTTAATAACGGGCATTTTGGTTGCTTTCATTGTGGCCTTTTTCGAGTTTTTGATCAACTTTCGGCAACAGGCGAAGACAATGCGTATGAATCACAGCGATTGCAAAAATCCAAATCACTTAAAAAATACTCAAGGCGAGACGGATTTGTCGTATTTGCCACCGGCACGCTCATTCTGGGTGGAAATGTTTGAGGAGCTTCGCTTTGCATTGTGGTGCACCAACGAACGACAACGACCGGAGCTAAGCAGATGTTGCAGCGAGTGCCAAGTGAATTAAGAAATGTGTTGTTGCAATAAAGGATTGCAAGCGATCGTTTTAAATTTGGTATATTCTTTATTAATGTGTTTTACTGTTAACTTTTATTACTAATTCGCCTTGGCCTGCCAACGTCGAAACACATCCGCATACTACATACATACATTTATATATAATACAATCAGATTTGTTCCGAATTCATATGATGATTTCTAATTTGTAATGTTTTAATTTTAAACCTTAGTTTAAAACTGAGTTTAGAAAAAGTCAATTTTGTGTTGAAGTTGTAAAAAAGAAAACATTGTGTATTAAAAAGAATATTTTTCTATAAATTAAAGACTATTTGAAAATTGTGTTTATGAATAATTTATTTTACTTTTTCTGTTTAATTTGGCAACTTTTAAAAAATGTTCAAAACAGCAATCAATTCCATTTGGGCAAATCTCAGACGGAGTTAGAATTCGAAACAAACCTGAATATGTCTAGTTGAAATATAATAAGCTATTGTTTATTTTAGTTTTCAATTTATTCGTTAATATTAAAAGTTAGGTTTCCTTGAAGAGCATTCGACAAAGCTCGCCGCCACCCAAATTGCCCTTGGTGCACAATAGTAGTTGTCGGGAGCGTTCTGCACTCTTCTTTTCGTTGGCAATGATGCGTCGGGTTCGGATCTGATTCGTTTTCCAAAATGGTGAAACTATCTGCCTCTGCCACTTGGCACCGTTCTCCGGCAACGTGGGTAAAGTGGGCAGCCTGCTTAGCTGTAAGGATGGATATGGCGTTGGTAACTTCACCGGTCGATTGCTTGGTGCTTCATATTTTCGAATTTTCGATTGATATTTTTTTCTTAAAACATTTGGCTTGGACCGTGAAATGCTGTTATTGGTTTTCTTGGACAGCCATTTGCGACTGATGCGCTTTATGAACTCTTGAGTCTCCGAATCCAGGACATCGTTCCCATTGTTGTTGTTGTTATTGTTGTATATATCGAATTGCGAAGATCCTTCGCCACTGCCACTGGCAACATTATCGTTGTGTTGCAACGATTTAATTTCATCGCTATCATCATCAAAATGTACTCTAGTTGGTTTCTTAACAAAATAATCAAAGTTCCACTCATTGGCTCGGTCAACTGTTTGAGCTCGTTGCCGATTTACATTAGTTTGAGTTATTTTCTTTCCAATAGCAGAAGAAAAATCGGACTCACTCTCTTTGGCCTTAGTACTGCTAGAGTCTGATGATTCATATATGGGCTTTGGTTTCGAATTTGGAGTATAAAAATCATCAATATAAATATGCTGCTGTTGATCCAACTCATCCGGGACCGGATTATTTAGCATGTAGTTTTTTGTAGGTACAATGGGTATTTTAGTACCATTGTGAATATGTGCCGGTTGCTTGTGATATTTCCAGTTCGGAGCATTATTTAAATGATTACTCGCCAAGTCGGTTTTAAAGAGAAATGCGATTTCATTGCCATTTATCGGGAATATCATTAAAATTGCACCCACCACAGCCAAAATTAAAAGCATATAGAGAGCCATAAGCGCAATCAGCCTGTAAGATAGTCGTGGATATATCATGATGTTAATGGGAAGCTACGTCATTCAATCTGTGAATGTGGTCAATCTGTGAATGAATAATATGTAATTATTTATATAAAGTTTTACCAGTGTGCAAATGAGACAATACTTAGTTTTAATCAAGCAAGACAAAACGACTATATTGGTATTGAAGCTTTGTATATAGATATATTTATGGCTAGCATATATTAGACCGAAAGTTCCCAAGGCAAATATTTTATATATTAATCAATATATTCAACATTTCATTAAGATAGCTTCAGAAAAGTGCCGGACATGACTATATCGACTAGATCACGAAAATATACATTTTATGGGTTCAAAGTATCCTTCGATGCGTTGCACACCCTACGCCTTAGTTATAATACCCCTCGTAGGTATAAAAGTGTATACATGAGACTGAAAAAGCACTCCTACTTCTGCTTTGTTAGAAAATGTTATAATAGTCGAGCAACAGTTATAAATTGTTAGGTAAGTGTATCTATATATAATACGGATACATATACAAATATATATAATATATCTATTGTTCTATATCCATACTCACATTTATTTGTTGAATACTCAACATAGAGTTGATAAACTTTTTAGACCTGTGCACATTGAATTTGTACACATCAGTATCCTTGAATGAATTATTCAATAGGATTCGATCAACTCTTATTCAACTTGATATTTATTCAATATTCTGCATAGCTTACATATGCATTTAAGACTTTAATTTTTCTTTAAATGATTGTTGATTATTGCAATTCGAGTTTCTTTCATCTATTACTTTTACTACACACATCCCCTTTTCTATTCCTGTTTTTAATACCCATGTTTTTTTTCATCGGTATTGGTGCTGGATCATGCGCAGTATTGCTTGGGAAATCGGATACACCTTTAGCTTTATGTTTGTATGTATATACGGTAGGTACAGACAAATGAAAATCATCGCTTTAATTTTTCATTGGTTTTAACTTAGCTGCTACTCTTTGAGAACGCAGAATGATTCGCGAATAATACACGAAAATAGTGCCTTTCAGGATCTTTGATTGATTTCTAAATTTCAATACAGAAACATTTCAGAGATCAAGGAAAATAATGTTTTGGGAGTTTTTATCAAAAATTATCTATCTAAGTTTAAATACAGAAATAAATCGGAAATCAAGTCAAGTTAAATAAAGTTTCAGTAATATTGTTCTATAATTAAATACACAAATTAATCAGAGTGAAGAAATATTTAACAATTTGTTTTGTAATTGAAACGCAGAATTAAGTCAAGATAGAGAATCGAATGGTATTTTTTTGTGACAATGGAAAGTTATACCAATTTTGACGGTCGATTTTTATTGCATATAATATGATTTGCTCCTTAAAATCGTGCTTCTAATGTTTTAATCTAGAAGCCTGCTTTTGAAAATGGAATTAGATTTAATCCTATTAAAAATGACTAGTGAAAAGTTTTAAAAAGTATGTAACACTATTTTTTACGCCTTGAGTTATATATATATATATACTTAATGAACACCAGAAGTCGCGTCAATTCTTACTCAATCAGTTTGTGTTCAGGCAAGGATATTAAATCTATAAAACATCGCAATACAAACCACAGTTAAAATGTTACATGAAAAAATTACATCAGGAAGCACGTAAAAAATATCATATTTTTATATTAACTAATTATACAGCGGCAAGCAGTCATCTTAAGCCTAAATTTATCTTGTGGCCATTTTCCTAACATGCCGCTTGAATTTTCAAAAACACTGTCCATTGATAAACAAAATAAAAGTAATTTAATCTTATATGGGCAGGATTGGTCTAATTATTGTACAGATGTATCAAGTAAAATTGTAATACACCTTTTTTGACAAATATTTGTCGATCTGGTACATAGGTTATCCAAACAAAAATACAACAAATAATAAATTCATAATAAAATGTACTGCAATATTAGATTTCGTTTATTGTTTCCATTGTTTTAGATGATAATTCAAAACTTATTATTTTTTTTTTAAAATCAATTTGTAATTCTCTATTTACTAACATTGCCTTCTTCACTTGTTGAATTATTAAGATCACTATTGTTGCATGTGTCGCCCGAGGAGCCACTAACATTTGCCACATAAAGTGCTGGATCAATTACTTTCGGTATGGGTTTAATTTCCGTTCCCAATTCCTTTTCAATGCGATGCAGATCAAACCGATCCTCGTAGGTTATTAAATTTATAGCAATACCTGAAAAAGAACAGATAATATATAGATGAAAATAATATATTGCCTTTTTAATACTAGAAAAAAAACAAAGTGGAAATTGTAAACTTAAATCCAGATGTTTAAGTAGATTGCTTACCTAAGTGTCCAAATCGACCAGAACGACCGATTCGATGTAAATATGTTTCAGCCATTCGAGGGAAATCAAAATTGATGACGACATTCACAGCTTGTACATCGATACCACGGGTAAACAAATCGGAGCAGACCAAATTTCGGCAGAGGCCTTGCCGAAAATCGTGAAACACTCGATTCCTATGCGCCTGAGCCATTTTAGCGTGAATGTAATAACAGCAATAGCCCAGCTCCGTTATCTTTTTCGCAAGCAGTTCGACACGTTGCGTCGAATTGCAAAATATGATTGATTGATTTATTTGCAATTTGGAAAATAATGTATTTAAGCAGTGAACTTTCTGGCGTTCTTGTACAAATGCATAGTATTGGGTGACACCTTTCAGTGTTAGCTCTTCCATCAGATTGATCTCGTAGGGTTCACGCAAATGCTTCTCCATAAAGTTTTTAACCGTTAATGGAAATGTGGCCGAAAACAGCAATATCTGTGGATCTTTGGGCAATTTTAATATAACATGATCCAGCATGCCTTGAAAATCTAACGAGAGCAGCTTATCGGCTTCATCCAAAACTAATATTTTGCAATGTGACATATCAGCAACTTTCTTATCCATTAAATCCAAAATTCGACCCGGAGTTGCAATTATTAATTGTACTGAAATCAAACACATTTAAAATATCAAACAATGCTATTCTCAATTAGAGCAGTTAAATGTGTAAGCAAAAGAAATATGTTAAGTACCTTTTTGATATATACGAAGAATGTCATCCTTTAGAATTGTACCGCCTGTCGTAACCATAACTCGGATATCCAGATGCTTGGCCAGTTCGATGCATATCTGTGAGGTTTGCAGTGCCAATTCTCGAGTGGGGACCATCACCAAGGCTTGGATGTAGTCTTTAGTTGGGTCAATTTGCTCCAAAACTGGAATGCAATATGCTCCCGTTTTGCCAGTGCCATTTTTTGCACGGGCCAATACATCTTTTCCACTTAAGGCAATTGGAATAGCAGCTTCTTGGATCGGCGATGGTCGTTCCCAACCCTTCTCGAAAATACCCATTAGCAGTTCTCGCTTCAGACAAAACTCTTCAAATTCGTTGCCACGCGTATCAGTCACATCCTAAAATCAAATCATTTACATTTTATATATAATTAAAATAAACTTGATTCAATTTCCTATATATACTCAAATAAAAAAAATGATCGTAAAAAAAAATTGATTGAAATTTGATCTTACTGTCGTTTTGAATCGATTGTCCTTTGGGGGAAGCTTCAGTTTGGATTTCCATCCCATATCATCACTTAAGTTATTGGCAATTTGATGATCATTCAAAATTCTGAAAATACAAAATGAGAAATACAAATGAGAAAAACCCTAAGTTATTAAACACTTAATGGTTTACACTTAAATAAAAATACACGTGTTAATTTATACTTAATTTATGAATTTGCTGAGACATTTGTCTCAAAATCTTGTTATTATTTTAATTAACAAGTGGAAACTCAACAAAACGTGCTTCACATTACCTTTAAATAAAGCCTTTCATAGCAAATTTTCGACTTTCAGCATTTTTTTTGGCAAAAGCCGCCAAACGAGACCATTACACACACACACAAATAGGAAGTATTTGTACATAAATATGTATGTCCATACCTACATACATACACAAGTATGTATGTTTTATAAAGCCATATTTCTTTTTGATTATAAAACGTAACTAAATGAGTAAAACGTTGAAAGTACGAACCCCTTGTTGACCAGACTTGAATGACCGGGTACAATTTTCTCTGTCATCATCCTGGCGGTTTATTTAATATATATAATTTTGTGTGTATGTGTCACGATCTGAAAATGCGAAAGATTGATTTATTTTATATTGATAATCGGTGAGTGCGTTTGTATTTAATTGTCTTACTCTTGTTATGCTTAAAAAAATATGTTTTACTTCTTTCACTTTTCACTTTTCACTTATACAATTTTAGGCTACTCCGAATAGAGCAAGGAGCGTATCAAAATGAGTTTATCTTAACGGCTTATTAATATCACAAATACAACCTAACAAGCGATAGAAACCTTTACAGCCTTACAACTTGGTATCAATAGTACCAATCACAAGAAAACAATCACTCGGAAAAAAGTACACATTCATTAGTGATGGGAGCACTATGCAATGTATTCGATGTATTTTCCTTAAGTACAATGCAAACAAGAATTAAAATTAAATGCAAATTTGGTTTAAAATAATATAGACTGTTCCTTATTGTTCGCAAATAAAGAACAATAATTATTAATATTAATATTTGCTTGCTGTTCTTGGTACTTTTCACAGGCAAACGTGTGTTTTTTATGCTATACGATAGTGGAACGTCTTGGGAAATTAAACCAAATGAAACACTCGCTCGCATATCCAAAATTTTTCTGAATACTTAGATATATGATCTAAAAATGTATCAAATAAAAATATATATAAAAAAATCGAATTAAAGTCAAATATAAACAAAGTTTAATACCAATCTTACAATTACTCACTGTTTGTTATATCATAACATTATAATTAAGGATGACTTTTTTGGAAGATACCTGCTAGGGTCTTCAGTTACCTTTACAATGCAATTAAAATAACAGAGAACATTCCAAAAACGTTCGTCGGCATTTCTGTTTCTTTAAATTATTTCTGCTTCATATATTTTACTATTCGATGTTCAAATTGCCGCCAACCTATCGCCGCAGAGTTTTCACAATTGAAAGTTCCACTTTGAAGATGTTTGTTGGCTGGAACACGTGGAAACGAAACGCAAAATATTCGCACGATAAAAAGCTATCGCAGCCCAGAGCAATAGATTTTATTTAGCTGCCCAATAAATGTAAGATATTTTCAGACTGAAATTGAAATTTTACGCATTTCGCTTAGTTTATTTTGATTTTACACAAAAACGGTTTTTCTAAATAAACATAACATAATAACAATTTGATTAAATGTTACAAGATTAGGAGAGAGAAACAATCTGTTAGAGCTTTCATCTGAGAGAAAATCAACATTTTATGCTGAGGTTAGCTTCGGAGAGCAAATTTCTATTCTAACTATAAAATTCTTTAAAGTTAACGAACTGTTCATCTGACGATTCTACACAAATGATATGAATGCATTAAACCTAGTTAATTTATAGTCATAGTAATTACATATTAAACTTAAAAAAATAGTAGTTGAACAACAGCGAAGACAATAATAAAGTAAGTAGTTATAAAGGACCAAAGAGGTTAACCGCTGGATGGTTATCAGCTGTATTTCCCAAAAATTGGCCATAGAGCTCTTTATAGCGATCAAGCGAGAGTCCACCACGCTTTTTATCATCATCCTGCAAAGAGTGCGAAAACCCATATACAATTTGCACAGTGTTTAAGGTTAATTTATCATTTACATTCAATAAAGTCTCAAACGCTTTGTCCAATGGAGTAATGTCATCAATGGCAATACGGGAAATGCAGTTGTAACGGTATTCGTTAATTCCCACAACGCCATCATTATCAATATCAAGCAGCTTAAAGTTGGATTCAATGAATGCGCGCATGGCCTTAAAATATACAAACAATACATAGTTATTAACAATTCTCTGAATCTTTGAACTGAAAAGTCAAAAGATTTCAATGTACAATTAAAAATATTATTAAAATTACAGATTTATTTATATTTAGCATAGTATTTGAGATCATATTAGTCTGTCATTTGTAACCTGCTATAGGATAGTTTTTTTTTTCAAAACTGTTTCTTAATAGTGTATGTTAGAATACTTGTTAAATTTTCGAATCCAAATCAGGTGTCTTTTGGTTCCTAGGCGAGCACAAAGGAGAAGAGGGAGCGAGAGAGAGAGAAACATAGAGGGTCTCTCAATAATTTCATGAAAACAAATACTATCTTACAAATTTCAACCCAAAAATACTAAATTAAAAAGCAATAGAAATTAAAACATTTTATTTATGCTCCTTGATTTTGAAATTTTTTTAAATCTATATTTATATCTGTTTTTATACTTTACTTAAATCTGTATGAACAATGGGAACTATTATTCTTTTACTTTTAGGAATTGCTTACTGATTAAATGCTTCTTTATTTTGTGGTAATTTCCCATACATGGCATACATTTTTTTATAATGTTGTATCTCTTACCTGGGGAAAGTCATCGTATTTCTTTCCTACGCATGTTTTTTTAACAGCATCCTTGAATTCCTGATTTGAAATCTTTCCGTCCTAAAATAATAAATAAATTGGATTAGAAAAACGCAAAGGTATGCACATTAGGTGTGTTGGGTAAAAACTAATTTTAAAATGACAGCTGCTTAAGAGAAGTCTACATTCAACATCCTTTTCATAATCATTTTTATAAGAAATACAAAACAAAACAGACTTATATTCCATTGAGGAAGAGTATGTTATTAATAAATTTCCCAAATTATTGTTATAGTGTACTATGTTTGAATTAATTATTATACTTCACCTTATCATCATCAGCAATTGCAGAAATTTCTTCCCACAAATTCTTCATCAGTTTCTTATACTCATCCAAACGGGCGGGACTACAATCTCCCTTTCCCTCAACGACGCAAGCTCGTACTGCCATGCATAGGAAATCGTTTTGGTCCAAGAATCCATTGTTGTCGATATCTGAAATTATAAACAAAAAGTTGGATTTTAATTCAATATATGTTGCCTTGACTTTGGTATAAAACAGTAATAAGAAAGCAAAGCAAATATCCTGTGTCTTTCCATTGCTCTAGCCCTATTAAAATATTTCATTAAAACAAATAAATATAATAATAGTTTCAAGTATTACTTTTTTTTAATCCAATATTAGCCTTTAATTTACTTGTAGACAATATTTGCTTGGTCTTTGCTTTCAAAGGCAAAAGTCTTAAAATATTCAAAATGACTCAGGAAAAAATTCTCAATAACAATCACTCAAAGTCCTTTCAGATTTTAGAGGCATGGTGGTCTAAAGTAGCACAATATATGGTATGCCTTTAAGCGATTTACTTAAAAAAAAGAATTCATAGCCATTGGCTATATAGTTAAAACACAATTATTCCTTTATCCAGTTGAATCCTTATGTGAACCTAAAGTTTCATTTTGCCTTACAGGCGATCACCTTTTTCTATTTTGCTTGAAAGCTGTACTAAATTTATTTATTTCACGACCCGTTTCATTTTGCAAACCCCAAAAAAATCTATTTTTAATCATTTAGCTCGTAGCTACTACTGTTTGTTTAAATATGTCTATTAATAGTTTAATTAAATGTACTATAATGTTTTAATTAACAAGAGATTGTTCTAAGAGATTGGCTGCACCTGCCACTAAAATATTGTAATTGACATGTTTCTTTGTTCTTGGTCACCAGATATAGCATGAACAAAAACATGTTTACACAATAAAAAAAAACAAAAAACATTTATACACATATTGAATACATTAACGTTATTTCAAAAATTTAATTTTGCTATGTAAATAGCAAAAAAAAAAAATTATGGATCCATTTATTACTAGTTAATATTTTCTATGTATGTATAGGGGTTTAGTAACAGGGAGAAGGACACATTTATTTGTAGTACATTTGCTTTTGGTTTAATTTACTTACCATACATATATCGCACAACGAAATCAACTCGATTATCCCAAGAGTAAGCCATTATAGTAACACTGTTCGTTTATTATGCATAAAATTTCTTGAACGAAAACAATAACAAATGTTGTCCTTTAGTGACAGGTCTTATGAACTAATATATGACTTTCATTCAAGCACCTTATAGCAATATTCTAAACTACCTTAAGATTCGCTTAATTCAAACTAACTAAAGTTTTTATTGACGAGAGCATTTCCTTTGCAACATTCAATTGAATTTATAAGTGAATCTAAACATTATCTATAAATAAATGTCTATACAATTTATATATGCATCTCTACATATATATATTTATATGCAAATAGATATATTATATATATTATATATACACTTACTTTTATGTAAATACTAAATGATAAATGAAATGAAATAAAATAAGGTACGCTTATGCCCGCGAAAATATATTTTTAGTGCACGCATAACCTATTGTAAAAGAGCATTTCACAAAATGTTCATTTAAATTCTTGTTATTTGTATTGCAGGCAACCGAAATTTCATCTTTCACCTTTTAAGACCGACAGCATTAAAGAATGCTGTTCTCAAACGGCCCGGCTAAACAAATACCTTGCATCCACAAAACATAAGAGGTTGGTTCGGTTTTGTGTTCAGCTATGTTTTGACTATATTAATTAGCTTAATCAATAATAAAACATGTTTAAAATGGACTTATAAGTACAAGCATATTTTGAATTTTAATTTAAATAATACATAGGCAAATCAAATATTTAATCAATCATCAAACATCATTCTTAGTAGGATAGAGTATCGATAGTGTAAAATACGCTGTGAACATGAATATATAAATAAATATGTATATATTTATATATACATGTTAAAAGTTACGGTATTTCCTCTGTACCCATTTATATTGTGTACGGGGTATAAAATGTGCAAGGGTTCGGGCTGTGGGTAGGTAATAAAACATACCCTGTAGCCTACTGCTTTGATATAAATAAATAAATAAATAAATAAATAACATACATACAAATATACACAAATTTGGAAAAGCTAAAATAAAAGATATCTCAATTTTTTTTGCTTGTTATTGATAATATTTATGAGGCTTACATTAATTGATAAATATAAAACTAAGATAAAATTAGATAATAATAAAAAATTTTAAATAACTTATTAACTGTCATAGTTAAGAGAGCTCTAAATTGTAAATTATATCTACGATGATAAATAATAAAACAAATGTTTAATGTTTTACCACACCCCCAGACTCGTTGAGCGTCTTACAACCAATCAGACAAAGTGGCTCAAGTCAAAAGAGTTCCGACTCAAAAATATGTTGGTTTATGTTTAATAAGGTCTGGAGGGTATAATAATTTTGTCAAAGAGTTTGACTTCATTAAATAGAATAAGTATTCTTGATAACCATCATAACTAGAGTCGATATAGATAAGTCCGTCCATCGGTCTTTTTCTATAAGAACCAGTCCCTCAGTTAAGTTATTTGGATAAAACTAGGAATACATCCGTATTTTGGCTGCAGGCAATACATATGTCGGATTCTTTAGAATTGGGTAACTATATACTTCAAAAGAAAAGTTCTTGTCTGAAAAATAATTTATTTTCCAATTATAATGCTCTTAACGGTTGGATAAACGTTGGATAAATTTGGACTACGGTCTGCGAGGATATATATTCTTCAGCGTGCCTAAGTATTATTTTTGTCTTGCTTAATATGGCTGTGACTTATATTTCCAGATGTTTTAAGCATGAATCAAATATTTATGTATAATAAAAGTATAAACCTGTTTAGATCAATCTATAGAGAAGCGTAACCCAGTGAAAGAAGTTACATTTATTTTCTAAATTCGGACTAAAAAGAGTCCACAAAAAATGAATACTTAAAAGAAAATAAAAAACAGAATTAAATATATAAATGAATAAGGAGATTATTTTTGCTCAAGCTGTTAAGCAAGTCCTGTTGCACCACCCGCTGATGCACAAGATAAAACTGACGTTTCAAACTGCTTGAGTTTTATCTTTGCCACATATTATTTGCACCTGACTATACAATAAATTCATCATCACCGAAGGGTAGTCTGCTTGGTTCTTCAAGCCTCAACCCTCAATGTGCTGTATACCTACAAATAATGGGCTAACAACAACTACTCTTGCCAGCAACAACAACAACAGTGCCCACTGCAATCCTCTGCCGATTAAAATATTCGCTAAAAGCTACTGTGCAACTTTTAACTTGCAAGTCCTTAATAAGAGGCGGTGAAGAAATTGATTGCACTTTGCTGGCGAATCGCACTAAGTAAAGAACAAAAAGAAAAAAAGCGAATATTTTAGGCATACTGAAGATTATATACCCTTGCTGAGAGTAGACCACCTGGCAACATTTAATTTTCACTGCAACTTAAAATAAGAATTGATTGTTTCTATGAGACTTTATGATATCGTAGTAAAATGTTAACTATTTTTTATTGGAATATTAATAGAAAAAAAAAATTCGCATCTTAAGTGAAGTATAATAAAAATAACTTGGTAAGGAAAGAACTCATCTTTGGACTGATTGTTGCTTTGTCAGGCATCCGAAAATGTCGGCTGCGAGTATGTTTCAAGTTTCGTAAAAATAGTTTAAAAACGGAGCAACTACGTCTTGGAATGCTGATAAAGGATGGAAATCTATTCTATATAAGCTAAAGACGTCTTTAACAAACTTGATGACAAAATTATAACAACCTCTGAAAGTGTATTAAAGTTAATAAATTTATTAGAATTCATAATATAATGATTCTTTTTTGGATTACATGATTAAGTATAGTTTAAGAGTTAAGATACAAAAATAGGCACAGCTTGTTTAATCTCTCAAAAGGAAAAGCATTATTATTATTCTGGTTGTAAATAGGGTTCGATTTAAGCTAAATTGTAAATATTAAAATACTCAGCACAAATTGCAGTTTTCTAAATTTCCAAAGTATCAAAAACTAATTTGTAGGTCTTCTTTAATTACTCTGTGATAATTGTTTTTAAATTAATTTGGTTATAATAAAATAGGTATTCGAACTAAAATATATTATGCAAAGATTAAATAATTACAAAATAAAAATGAAGCAATTTTCTCAATTGGGAAAAGTTTACCATCAAGTTAAAGGAACTAAATGTTTGTTGATTCAAGATAAAGATACGTTTTTAATATATATATATTCAAATTAGGTACATTCAATTATTATGTACACACATATTTTCAAGCCTTTTTATTACAGGGTATGGGAAGGGGCGTGTCTAAGACGTTCACCGTTCACCTTAAGCAATGAAAGAGACGCCGATAGCATTGACCAGTCAAGAAAAGAATCTTATAGCATATTTTCACTCAAGCTCAAGAAACCGGATCTTTCGACTAGACACACACTCTGAGCACAATTTAAGCGTCGGCAGTAGTTATGAATGGGAGTAGTAGTAGTTGTAGGTAGGCCAAGTGGCTGGTATGCCCGGGTGCCTGATGCCTGCACCTGTTCCATCCAGAAATGGAAACATATTCGCTTTGAGTGTAACTCAGTAGGCAGCTTGCTTGTCAGCGAGCGCGCGCAAAAGACAGAAAGATGAAGTTGAAGATGAACCAAGAGCGACAGAGATAAAGCGTGAGGGGGAGAGAAAGAGAAAGAGCGGGAGGGAGGAGGAGCAGGAGGGGCAGAGGAAGAGAACGAGCGAGACTAAGAAATTAAAGCGAGTTCTGTCAATGATCCTCTGAGTAAAAGCAGCTCACCTCGAATATTTCATTCAAATATAACACACACGTAAACACATAATGGCCATGTTAACTCAAAGAAAAAGAAAAAAAGAGTATAAGCGAAATAATAACAACAACAGCAACAACTAAGGAAGCTGAAGGCATACTGAAAAAATAACGATAACAAGCCGCTCGCCTCACCTAAACAATGCAACAGGTGATGGACGGCAAAGCGCGCGGTCTTCGTCTTGGGGAAAAGTCAAGTTGCTACCTGTAAAAAATACATACATACTTAGGGGTATGTACGTATGTACATCAAACGAAGCCTACAACTAGTACAAGCATAAATACATACATACATACATGTGTGTATGTGTGTGTGTGTGTGTTTGTGCGTGTGTGTATGTGTGAGTGCCCAAACGTGCACAGGTGCTCTTGCTCGTGCCAGAGCGTTCAAGACGAGTTTGTTTGAGATCAATTGATAGCCGTAGCCGTTGTGTAATGTTGATCTTGTTTTGGTAACGTAGTGGAGCATTGAGTTAAATGAGCCTGACTCTTAATTTTAGCTGGTCGCTGCTGCTGCTGCTGCCTGCTGCTCGCTGCTGCTGCTGCTGCTGCTGCCTGCTGGTCTTGTCCGCAAGACGACTTTTTAGTGTGTAGTTGTGAGTGGTCGCGTCTCGCGTCTGAATGGTGTATTGGTATTTCAAGTGTGTGTTTTTTGTTTGTGCAGTTTTCCTCGGAGAGAAGGTCATGGCCGATTCGAGCGATCCTGATCACGCAGTATTTGTTCAGCATTGAAAGAAATGGGTGCGCATTGTCACTCTTAACAAACAAAAAAAAGAACAACAATTAAAATCAACACACTAAACTTTAGTTAGCCCACAATTCTCGTCAATCTAATGCAATCGTCTTCCTTTGCGAATTAACTGCTCATTATTTGAATAAAAATGGAATCCTGCGTTTTAATACCCAAAGAGTTCGCGTTAACAAAATTATCCTTACCCACGAGTAAAAGCGAGTCCGTTTTAACTGTGTGCGCAACAACGAATATCAAAAAAGGATCTCTATTTTACCCATTTCAAGGTACTATCCGTACCGACAAAATCGATAACCTAAAATATCCGGACGAAAATGATGTAAGTTTATTTTATAAGACTTTACTATAAGTCATGTTTGTAGAATTTTTATTTTTTAAAATCTTGTTTTGATTTATGAAACTGTGTTTATCGTTTTGTATAGTTAATTATTACCGTTAGTTAACTGATTCCTAAACCGCATATTTTTTTTAAATTGCCAAGAAAAAATATTTGTCGGAGTATTGTTAGTATTAAAGTAGTCAGGATTGAAATTATGATTATAGACATGATTAAGATAGAAATTATAAAGTCAAATTTTTGCTGTCATTATAAAAAATATTATAAAATACATATATTTATCTCGATTTAGATTTAAATGTCAATATTATCAGGTAGATCTTTGATTTTTTGAGTATCATATAAATAAGTAATTAATAAAATAAGAAATAAAATATCATAACCTTATAAGAACCAATTTTATATGAGTCAAATATGTCAGCCTTTTCATCCTATCCGATAAAGATTTTCAATAACAATGATTTTTGAAGCTAAGTTTACCTAAATACCAAATAAACCTTTGGTCGATGGATTCTCCCGCTTACAAGTTAGCAAAATACCCATTTACAATCAAATTTTTAAGTAAATTACATGTTATGTATATTTAAATATACATAATTGACAGATTCTTGATTAAAATTATAAAATATTCAAAATAATATTATTAAAACCTCATAATTAAGCACCATATGTTTCCCAGAAACGCATTTGGTTTCCAATTCCGGCTCTGGCACACAAAGTGTAAAGATTCCGATAAAGATTATAATTTTATCCCTAAGACACTATTTATAGCTTTAAATATATTATCAAAGTAACACATATAACAAAAAGATTACAGAAACTCTAACAAAGTCCTATCTTATAGCCTTAGAATATTTGCAGAAGGAAACAATTGATTATACGCAATGGGGGATTGACATTAGAAAAAAACATGTTCCGTGAGAAACTTCCCATGACCATCTCTAAATGGAAGACACAAAATCTTAGTCCAAACTATCTTTGATACACCCACAGGTATTCTCTGGAGACATAACTTCTGCTTCACATTATGTGTGTGTGCGTTTTTCATGCATCGTTGGTGCAGAATTATTTTGGACGAACATGCCTATAAATAAGTATGTACGATTCCCGCCCCTCCCAAGTTTTCTCAGGCTAACGTTGAATAATTGCTGAAGCATTAAAGAAAACTGTGAGAACTTCTTATGTCCGTCTTGAAGAGTTCCCAACGTCATGGGAGAGTGAACACCCCATAGACTTTTATACACCAATTTTCGTAACACATTTTTTATGTGTCTTTATAATGTATAAAGTGTAGGTAGGTGTGCACTATTTGCACACACAAACATACATTGTTGAAATCTTATAATACAAGTGCAAAGTCGATTAAAACAAAATTAATATGTTATATATAAAAAAATGTGCTTAGTCCATATTATTTTGGTTGTTGTATTGTGTATAAAATACTAGTTGATTTGTAAATCTATTTAACATTGCATATGTTTTTACAACATTTTGAAAGGATTTATAAAATACATTTTCTCCCAGTGCACAATTGTTTGTTATTTAATTATGATTGCATTAAATCTTTATTTATCTTTCGACGACATATTGGTAGAATTTAATATATATTTATTTTCATCGATTCATAAATATTCATCAACATCAGTTGTTTTATGTACATTTTTATTATGCTGATTAAGTAAATTTTCATATGATTTACATAAAAAATAAAATATTTCTTAGTGCATACTTTTTTGCAACGATGCTTGTATGATCTTACGCACATATTTAATTTAAATTTATTTATAAATATTTACAAATGCTAATGCTGTCATAATGCTTTTTAAAGTAAATTATTAATTAATAATCATGTTAATCTGCTTCTTGAGATCTGCCATAATGTTCATTACAATCTCAAGTCTAAGTTAATAAGTTACAAGATTGAAGCAATAATTAATTAATAATGAATTAATTGCTTTCAGTTGAGCCGTTGCGACGCAAATATTTTTTTACTTACATTCCAACCAATGTATAAAAATAAGGTAGCACTTTAAGAGCTACACGTAAATGCAGCATATACGCATATACATTCACATACACAAATATATTGCACGTTACCTGTCTTCATCTTGAAAATTTAAAAGCGATCGAATCATAAACAAAGCAGTCATTCAAGAATATTTTTGTGTGCGTATGTGCAGCATACACACGTACATATGGATAAATTGGTACGTATGTATGAAAGTATGTTGCCGGGAGCCAGAGTAAGGTGCTACCGGAAACGAGCAGTGCGAACCTGGAATTATTTGTGTGTGCACCACTTACACACATACATATGTATGTATGATTGCAAGCATGAGCGTATTTATGAGAGAGTAATTTATGTGTGTGTGTGTGTGTATATGCATATAAGGATATAGTCTTTTCTCTTCACCGAGTCAGAGTGATGTATGGCATTTTGCATGTACATCATTGATTACAGGTTTCGAAAAATATATGTACAATGTGTGTAAGCGTGTGTGTGAGTGAATATTATATATATATATATTAACAAACAGTTTGGCACACCATTCAATTACAAAATAAACAAAACAGGATTAAAACGATTTTGCAGCGGGTAACATTTTAAATTTATGCAATTTTATATTATAACCTTTAATCTATTGCCTTATGTAAGCCTTAGATCGACTAGCAACAACAAAATTATAAATATAGCATCGAATGTATATTGACATCAAATTACGTTAACATCAAATTCTATATGCTCTAATTGTCAATTAAAATTAATTATATGTGCAAACTGCAAAAATGTTTGAGTTCTAATTGCAAGTGACCGACTAGCAAGTACTCTGCACTTGATTTTCAATTTTCTCTAAGTCCTTAAAGTCTTCATTTTTTATAGAGCAATAGGTACTTTAAATTTCAGAATATTGCAATTGTTTCCATTCTAAAAAAACTGCTTGTTTTGCTGACCCTTTCGCATTGTCTATCGAATGTTTATCGAATGCTTAAAGACCCTAAAGGCTTTGTATCCCTCTCCAGATTTTATGATCGCTTCGTGTTCTCTTAGTAGTAGCAAGAGTCTCTTCGACTTGTAAAACTGGTACATCCAGTTTAGCAATCACGGCAAAGGAATTGCAAATTGCATCTGCTTTAAGCATATGCACATGCACAAGTAGGAGGTTTTCAAAACTAAAAAAAAAATATATATATAAAAAAAACATAATTGCGAGGCAATAATAATAATATGTAATCAAGTTTTAATTGGTTATTAATTTCTTGTTTATATTTCTTTTAGTTGAGATATCGCCATGGCTTATATCATGAAGTTTCATGCAATTATGGAACGCGTGCAATCCATTGCAATTGGATTAGGTTTCTACGAACTAGCGCTTCCTTTGACTCGAATGTAAATCTCATTTGTACGATGGTTAAGGGGGATCCATTGTACGAGGTCATCAAGCCAATTAAGACTTATCAAGAGTTAGTTGCCTATTATCTGCCCGAACGTCCTGAAGAGAGTATATTTATGACCCTGCGTTCAACGCTCTATCGCCAAGCAATGGACTCCATTCTACAAGGTATTTACCAACCCCATCCCCTCACCAAAGTAAATTGTTTTAACCGTTTTATATTTCAGATACTCCACTCGATTTGTCGTTAGCGTTAATGTACAAGATACCAAATTTACCACTTTCTCCGCCAACTAGCGAGGACGAACAAAAGTCAATGTTGAGTGACTCCTCTGGTTCCTTATTATCACTTAATGATAGCACCAATGACAACTCAACAACATCATCCGTATCCATGGATGACATAAAAAAGTCTGCCTTCGAGAGCATCACAGCTAATCCTCATAAGACAACGGTCAACATTCCAAACTATCAATATGAAGCAACAAAAAAACGCATCGGCAGAAATGAACGATCATTGCTACCCTGTGAAGTTTGCCGAAAAGCCTTCGATCGCCCAAGTCTGCTCAAAAGACATATGAGAACTCATACAGGTAAATTAATTTTAATTCTTTTGGAAATCCCATTTGTTTGTACATTTTACTTACAAGTTTTCTTTTCTCTTTAGGTGAAAAACCACATATTTGTATGGTTTGTGGCAAAGGATTCAGCACATCCAGCTCATTGAATACTCATAGGTAATTATATATTATAAAAGACTTAAAAAAAAAAACATAATTAAAAAATATCTTTTAACATCGCATAGGCGAATTCATTCTGGTGAAAAACCGCACGAATGTCAAGTATGTGGTAAAAGATTTACCGCAAGCAGTAATCTTTATTACCATCGGATGACTCATATTAAGGTAATAGCAGTTATGAAACCACATATTCCATAGTTATATCTTAGCAAGCTATCATTAATTAATCTTTGAATATCATTTTGTATTTCTTTTTTTTAAAGGAAAAGCCACACAAGTGCAACTTGTGCTCTAAGTCGTTTCCAACTCCTGGCGATTTAAAATCCCACAAGTATGTTCACAGTGGTTCGTGGCCTTTCAAGTGCTCCATTTGCTTCCGCGGTTTCTCAAAGCAAACAAATCTGAAAAATCATCTGTTTCTGCACAGCGGTTAGTTTTGTTAAGAATGTAATAATATTAAATGAATTTAAAATTATTTGACTAATTTTTTTAGGTGACAAGCCACATGGCTGCGAACTATGCAAAAAGAGATTTGCACTGGCATGCAATCTGCGAGCACATATGAAGACACATGAGGGTAAGCCGAATTTTTCATACCCTGTAATCTTTCTCTGACTAACGCCTTTCTTCATACTTATAGGTGATACACAAGATGAATGCATTAGGTGTGGCAAGGTGTTTGTGGCCACAAACAGTGTTTCACAACGTAGGAAAATTTGCACGAAGTGCTCAGATAGCAGCGATTCAACGGACGATGGGGAAAAGTCTGGCTTTCAATCCGAAAGAAGTATTTTAACCGAAGAGGAATATGAATCTTCCAATGGTGGCACAGAATTTAGTGACAAATGAAATAAAATGGAGAGCGTGGAACCACTAACGATTTGAAGGCCATTCTGTGGGGAGAATTTGGTCGAACGTGTCTGATCACTATACTTAAATAAATTATTCACACTTAGCATCAGTAATTTTAGAATATCGACCAAAAATTTTAAATTTTTAAAAACAATTTATCGATTTGTGTGATTTTAAATAGCAAACAACGCTTACAAACACAATGCAAGAAATTTAATTTAATTTATTAATATACCTAATAAATATTGTAAAATAAATAAATATAAGTTGAATATATAATCTAAGATCAGATGAAATTAAAAAACATCTCCAGTGATTAAAATTTTACTGGTTTTATTCAATTTGTATTGGAATTTTAATATTCATTAGCATTCTGAAATTGTTGCATAGTGATCATACCAGACTGGACAATCACTAAACAGCTGCTGTGGGAGCTGGTAGATAACATGGTGTAACTGCAAAAACTCACCCGTGTTCATATGTCAAGTCATCTTATCGTGGGTACCTCAAAAAAGCTAATGTTACCGCTATCCATAAAAGAGAGATGTTGCTTTACACAACTCATAATAAAGTAGAGAAATAAAGACGCTCAGCAGATAAGCATTTTCTGAGTTTAAAAAAAATCGGTACACAAAAATATCGATATCCGATATTTGTCGTCCTGCAAAACGTTTTGGGTATCACTAATTTATTATTCAAGTTCATCTTCAATTTTCTTTAGTTTATATGAAACATTAATACAATAACAGGGAAATTAAAATAAAAACAGTTGTATTGACATATATGTCGCACATATATTATATATATAAATAAATAATAAATAAAATAAATATAAATAAATAATAACCAATTATTGAGTAATAATTCCTTTTTACTCTGTCTAATGTTAGTTGGGAACGTGTTTCAAACGCAAACTCTATTGTGATGCTAACTTGACATAAATAATTATCTTAAAGCAATAGTTAACCATGGTTCAAATACAAAAGCTACCTGATATCAAACCGTCAATAACATAGCCATCAGCATTTGTACGTGTGTGTCAGCCATATTGGCTTAGCACTCGCCATTTGCAGGGAATTAATAAATAAAATAAAAGAATTAAATGCGAGCAAGCCCAATT
This sequence comes from Drosophila fungiperda, assembly GCA_035042345.1. Taxonomy (NCBI): domain Eukaryota; kingdom Metazoa; phylum Arthropoda; class Insecta; order Diptera; family Drosophilidae; genus Drosophila; species Drosophila fungiperda. Next base: position 9,755,327 of record JAWNLM010000145.1, read on the forward strand.
AGAGATTGTGTAAAAAATGGGATTACCAAGCGCATAAAGGTTACAAACTATAAACAACGAAATGTGTCCAAATACGCACTCGTACAGTGCAGCAAAATACAATTGATATTTACAGTGACTTACAAACAATGTGCGGAAAACTGTAAATATGTTTTGTTTTAATGAACCACAATTATGGCTGAGCATTTATTGCGTCAGTGCAGAAAAACCAAGAAACTAAGGACTACTTAAAGCAAACATTGATTTATTTGGAATGTGCATAAATAGAGATGCGTATGCGTGTATATATTTATATATTCATATATGTATGTATGTATGTATGTACATAAGATTTATGCTTACACGTCCTATGTGCGTATGTTGTAAGTCAGGCAGTGTCTCAGAAGTTCCTTAAGTGAAATAAGATCAACAATCAATGCAAGCGTTTAACAATCGCATTTTCTTTACAGGATTGTACAGATCTAATCTACCAGCGCATTCAACTAGCGATATATATATATATATATATGTGTGTGTACATGTGTATTATAAGTGCCAGCAGTTTGAAGACTCACAAATATTGTCTTTCTCTTAATGATGGGGGACCGTGACATCCCAAGTGTACCCGTCACAACACTAGCTGGCCTCACCAGTACCTCCGATTGTAAGTATTCTATATATTATATATATAATATATGTATAGCTACCCATCTTGATTTCTTAGTGCTCAGCGAGCTGCCCGTCTCCGATTGCCTTCAGAGCGCCGCGTCCTTTAACAAGTCGCTGCTCTTTCACTCACTGGTCGCCAACGAATCTAACAATCTACTCTCAGTGCGTGATGAGAATCTCGTTAGACAGCTGGTTAATGCGATTGAGCAAACAAACTCAGACAATATGTAAGCTACAAATAATCCTCTTGCGCAAGCAGAATGATTATTAATCTACTCTTTCAGAGAATTAAAGCCGCAATATAGCATTCAGCAGCATGGCGCTAATATTAGCACATATCCTGAATTACTACAGGGTATCTACAACTATCGCCCAACTGTATTTAATACACCACGTCGAACTGGTAAGTTCTTATAAATAATAAAATATTGATTACAACTAATAATAATACTATTTTTAGTTATAAACGATCGCACGAACCATTCACCAAGCGAGCAGCGTCCTTTGCATTCGCAGCAAATTGGTCTCTCTAATGATATATGTCAAGCGACCTTCAATTTAAATGTTCAACAGCAGCAGCATCATCATTCGAACACAAAAGACTATATGGACCAATCAATCGGGTTAGCAACACGATTTTTAAATGATTCAATTTATTTAGTTCTTATTGCTAATACTATTCTTATTCCGATTTTAGCATGGATGTAACGAGTCTCTTAACGACTGATCAGCAAGTGGCTCGACAAAGACTTCAAGATGGCCCGGTGGACAACGTTATTCAGAACGTGCAGGGAATGGAAATCACTAACCAGCCATCGTTAGTTATGCCGGCGGATCATCATCAACAGCAGTCGTCTGTAATTCAGGCTGTGAATCAAAATCAATCCCAAACGTATTATCAGTACCACCACCAGCAGCAACAACAAGAACAACATAAGGATCCGAATGATTTAACCAAACAGCACAGCACAAAGAGCACAAAACCCACATCATCCATCAGTAGCAATCAACAGTTTAATAAGATATCAAGCGAGGCATTGCAACCGATAGCATTTCAATGTCAAACGGCAACAACAACAACTTCGACCATACAGGGCAATTTTCAAAATGTTTTAAATTTACAAAGACAACAGATTGCCGATGGAGCAACACAACAGCAACATCAACAACAACAACAGCTCCAACTGCAGCAACAACAATTACAGCAGCAACACCAACAACAATACGCCAAACCTCAATCGCCAGCCCAGCAATTTTACACCGCATCAACCTCACTGGCGTCTTGCAACAACAATAGTAGTAGTAATGCAACATTTGGGCATGATTTTAATCAATCGACGAATGCGACATCAACTGCCACATCCACATCGACATCTTCAAGCGGCAAATCCCAGGTTCGGGTATGTATAAATCGTCTTAACGTCGAGGATGCTCGCCTTATGCAACAGAGTATTAAAAAGTTTGTACAAAAGTCACCAGAATTGGCAAGAAATATTGGGTTACTTCGCGATGCAAGTAACAAATCCAATGATAGTGAATATCTATCGTTAGCTGCTGAGTTTAATTCCACAACGACGGATGCTGCACACTCCTCGGCGGCTTCCATTGATATATTTACGGTTATCAAAGCGGATGAGAAACGTTCGACTACCAAAAGGAAACTGGCAATATCATTGGGCGATATTCCACCAGAGCAAATATGTGAGTAATATATATAATATATATTATATTATAGTTGGTCAATGAAACTATATTAATTGAATATACTTTAACTATATTTCAGTCTCAAAACCAAAACTGCGGCGAGTCGAGCGCATAATGGCCTTATCAACAACAAAGTGTACTAAAGAAGAAGTCACGCGCTCGCAAACATACCAACAATTTATGCGGAATATGGAGCAAATAATCGAACTGCTCGACGACACTGAATCACCCAATTTCGATTCAGGTAAGTTAGTGTTAAGAAAATAAATGAACTTTGTTAAATTATTTATTTATATCGATTTGCAGATGACGTCGATGATAATATTGAGTGCATTTCACCAAAACTGCTTAATACAATGAGCGACGATGTCGCCAAGTTGAAGGCTAAGCAAGCATTGGACTCTATACCGAAAAACAAATTAACCCTCCTCATCAACTATGCCATGCGCAACGTTTATTTGGCCAGAAATTATTCAGCGGGACCGGTAAGCTTTCGTTAATTAAGCAAGCTGTTTAAAAAACAATTTTTAATTGCTCATTTGTATGCATTAATGTTTGCAGGAAGACGAAGATGAAATCGTTGATGATGAAGTGATAGATAAGATATTAAATGCAATGGATGCGTGTTTGCTTATCTGCAACATTTATTCAACAGTGAGCGACTTGAAGTTCTTGCAAGAGGATAATATATCGCACATTATCAAATTCGCTCAGTTTCAATTGCGTGAAACAATATTTCCGTTGCATGATCCCGTCTACACAGTGAAAAGTGTGAAAAAATCTACACAACGTAAAAAAACAAAGTCGCATCAAAGTCACCATCGCAGCTTACAGATCTTCTACTCGAAAGTGGTTGAGCTACTGAAGGTATTTGTGGCGCTCTTTGACAAATGCATATTTGTCGATACCATTGTGTTACCATTGTCAACGCTGGCCATCGAGCCATTCTTTGTGGACAATATTGAGACGCTGCAGTTTGTTTGCCTGGAGCTGGTGACAACGGTAAGATAAATATTTTTCAAATTATATTATATTATTTATGCTCATTTAATTTGGTTGCATTTTAGATTTTTCGCAAAGAAAGATATGATAAAATACGCAACAGTATTTTGGGCGATATACTATCCTCCATTGATCGCTTGCCGTCTTCCAAGAAGAATCTTAGGCCCTATAAGCTAACAAATAATGGTGGAAATATTCAAATGGTTACTGCACTCGTCTTGCAATTGATTCAATGCGCTACAATATTAACAGACTCACTTAGTGATAAGATCAGTACGAAATCAATACATGATTTCGATGATGATCTGCCGAGCGGTGCTTCTCAAATAGTTAAGCCAAATCAGGACCTGTTGGTGCTCAAAAAGTACGACGTCGCTGTTAGCATTGGTGGTAACTTCTTAACGACATTTCTAAACAAATGCAAGTCGCGCAGCAACGAAACCGACTTCCGTCCGCTCTTTGAGAATTTCATTCACGATCTGTTAGCCACGGTCAACAAACCGGAATGGCCAGCCTCGGAGCTATTGCTTTCGCTGTTGGGCACAATGCTGGTTCGTTACGTGTCAGATAAGTCTATAGAGCAAAGCATTCGCCTCGTGTCCTTGGATTATCTTGGCATTGTCGCTGCTCGCTTGCGCAAAGATACCGTCGAGTCGCGATGCAAAGTGAATATCATTGATTCAATGATTAAATGCATAAAGGCCGAACAGGAAAAGGAGGGCGATTTACCAATTACAAATGTGAGTATTGCTGCCCACTTTGAACATTGATTGATTGACTTTGATATACATTGAAACATTACTAAATTTTAGACGAAAATCGAGCTGCATCCGGAAGAGCAACGAACCGAGTTTCTCCAAAAGATTCTGCTCGATTTTCTGGCGGTGAATGCACAAGAAGAGAACTTGATCTGGGACTATGCTCGACATTTCTATTTGGCTCAATGGTATCGGGATGTTATCTATCAGCGCCGTCGAATAAAGGAGGGCGAAAAAGGTTTTGCCCTGAAAAAACCCAAATCTCATTTAAAACATCGATCTGGTAAGTCATTATCCCCAATCTTAGCAAAATAAAAGATTGTGTATATAATCAGAATTATTTGTATATTACCATTTCAGGCGACTATTCCGACTCATCGGACTCCGGTTCTTGCGATGAAAATGATCCCGAGGACTCCAATAAAAATGGCAATCGTTCCGTTGACGTTGTTGATTATGAACTTAATCTGGAAATCTTTAACGTTCTTGAGGAACGCAAGCAATACTTCATTAACAAAATAAAACCATATTCGGTCGTGGGCGATCACAGTCATACATCACATCAGCACATTAAGACTTATATCGATTATAATAATGCACAGTTAATAGCACAATATTTAGCTACCAAACGGCCATTTAGTCAATCGTTTGATGGATGCCTCAAGAAAATCATTTTAGTCGTAAAGTAAGTATTTATTTTATTCATATTAATTTATAAAATCACTCAATTTATTTTGTTCTCTATATTTAAAGTGAGCCCTCGATTGCGGTGAGGACGCGTGCAATGAAATGTCTAGCAAATATTGTTGAAGTGGATCCACTGGTTCTGAAGCGAAAGGACATGCAAATGGGTGTTAATCAGAAATTTTTAGATACGGCAATATCAGTACGCGAAGCTGCTGTCGATTTAGTTGGTAAATTTGTTCTCAGCAATCAAGAACTAATTGATCAATACTACGACATGCTCTCAACTCGAATATTGGTAAGCTAAACTGGCACTTCCAATTTGATCAAATTTAATAGCATATGAATTTCAGGACACTGGGGTCTCAGTACGAAAACGAGTTATAAAAATTCTGCGTGATATTTGTATTGAATATCCTGATTTTGAAAAGATACCCGAAATCTGTGTAAAAATGATACGCCGCGTCAACGATGAGGAGGGCATTCAGAAGCTTGTCACGGAAGTCTTTATGAAAATGTGGTTTACACCTTGTATAAAAAATGACAAGGTATGTTCGCTCTATTTGCTTCATTTAAAAATATTGGTATAACTATAAAAATTACCGTTTATATTATTTAGCACGGCATACAGCGAAAAATTAATCAAATCATTGATGTGGTAAACACGGCTCACGACACGGGAACAACCTGGTTGGAGGGTCTCTTAATGAGTGTAAGTAGCAAACCCATTTTGTAAACTCTGAACCCTGTTTAATTAACTGTTCGACTTTATTTAGATTTTTAAACCAAAAGAGAATATGCTGAAGCTGGATGGAAGTGCGCAAGAGCCGGTTAAAAAGAATACTGAACCACCGCAAGAGATTGTCTTGGCATGCCAGCAGTTGGCCGATGGTCTTGTTGATCGCCTAATTGAATTGGAGGACACCGACAATGCCCGTATGCTTGGCTGCATAACAACACTTCACCTGCTAGCCAAAGTACGACCTCAACTGCTGATACGGCACGCGATGACCATCGAGCCATATCTGAATATCAAATGTCATTCAGCGTCAGCAGCGAAATTCATTTGTGCTGTCGCCGATATACTCGAGAAGGTTGTGCCGCTCGTTAACAACGCCAGTGAATCGTTTTTGGCATCTTTGGAGGAACATCTGATGCTGCTCGTCGTTTCGCGGAATCAAGCCGAAGTTACCAGTTGTGTTTCGTGTTTGGGCGCACTTGTGAATAAGATCACAAAGAACTATAAATTAATTCGTGACTGTTTTCAAAAGTATGCATCGAATCGAATCGCATTTAAAACAAAAACAACTTCTTAACAAACTTGTTTTTGTTGTATTTTGCAGATTCTATCGTGTTTTGGATCTATCTAGGAATCAAGTTGTACAAAATGGATTTAATATAGACAATATTTATACGCCTAGCTTTCGGAGAAGTCTATTTACTATCGGTATTCTGATGCGATATTTTGATTTCAAATCCCCCATCGCTTTAGGTAATTTTAACTTAAATACTTATACATAAATTAATAAAACTAAATATTAATTAATTGTTAATTCTAGGTGAATCTAATAATGGACTTCCAGCTTCAATATGCGATAACGTATTTGAGTGCTTGATGTTCTTTTGTGTTTGCTCAAATCATGAAATTCGCAAACAAGCACTTGTATCACTTGGCTCTTTTTGTGTTATGAACGACGATTATCTGACGCGATCAGAGCTAAAGCAATTTTACTGTGATCTACTAAGCTCCTCCTCAAATGATGCAGGCATAAAAATAATCTGTATGCGAAATATCTGGGTTTACCTGACTGAATCCGAAATGTTTATGCACAACAAGGAAAAAGAGTGTAAGTATATTTATTAAAAGAGGGAAACAGTTGAAGCTGCAACTAAGCAAATAATTATATTTCAATAGGGGAAAAACAATCAAAGCACGAAGACCTCAAGGAAATGAACGATGTCTCCTCTGGCATGGCAAGTCGCATCATTCAGCTGTACTTGGAAGAGATCCTTGACTGCTTCCTTAATCGGGACGACTCAGTGCGTCTTTGGGCAGTGAAAGTAGTTCAAATCGTGCTACGTCAGGGATTAGTACACCCAGTTCGAATGGTGCCCTATTTGATATGCTTGAGCACTGATTGTAAGGTTGAGGTAAGTAAAGACATCTTAAAAATGTATGTATTTGATATTTATATATATTTACTATTTACAGTCAGCGCATAGGGCAGATGCTTTGCTGAAAGATATTGATAAAACATATTCGGGCTTTGTTAATATGAAAGTGCAATTTGGCCTTCAGCTTTGTTTCAAGCTACAGGAAATACTGCAAGTTAATAGCAAGGCGAAGATTGAAATAATTAGAGGCTATGCGTAAGTTACCTTATTCCAATTAAGGTTGCTCTTTAATTAATAACATATATAATTGCTTACAGTAAACGCGGCCCAGATCAAGTGACAACAGCTTTAAATGACTTTCTGTATTCGTTGCTCCGAACAACAAAACCACAGAGACGCGCTTTGGTTCAAACTGTGACGAAACAGTTCGATGATCAGAAAACGTCGCTGCAGCAAATGTTATATATTGCCGACAATCTCGCATATTTTCCGTATGCCGTTCAGGACGAGCCCTTATATCTGATACATCAAATCGATTTGCTTATCTCGATGGCTGGCACACATCTCTTAACCACTTTTAAGGAGCATCTGCGACCAAGTGATAAGGGCGGCGATATTCTGGAGGACGATGATGATGAGGAGGATCCGCACGTGCTTTTCAATCGATTACCAGAAGATATGACCGAAATCAAGAAATGTATAACTTCCGCACAAGCATGCATGCTACTTCTGGTGCTAAAGGAACACTTAAAAGATATGTATGGACTAACAGATGGTAAAATATCACGATATTCGCCATCCGAGCAAAAAATATACGAGAAGGCAATAACACGGCGGAGCGTTGCCGACTTCAATCCAAGGTCGACCGTAGATGTGATTAAGAAACAGCACACTCAAAACTATACGAGCACAGAAGCTGAATGTATTTCCAGAACACTCACCAATGAGGAAAAAATGGATCTTGTCGCCAAATACCTGGACGTACGTATCTTGAAATACCAAAGTTGTTTTATTTTACTTCAATAACCATGTACAAATTATAGTTCAAGCAGCTTATGCTCAAGTTGGATCCAGAAGACGCCGATTCCGATGCGGATGAATCTCGAGAAAAGTCTAAATTAAATAGTTCTGGGCTCCTGGACGATTCAATCCCGTTAAATTCGTCAAGGCAAAATGACAAATCAAATTCAGTGACTACGCCAAACGTTAACAACAGCAATATTCAAGCATCGACGGCAGTAAGTAAACATATATATACACATATTAAATATAAATATTTGAACAATTCTGATTGACAGTTTGCTATGCAGGATATCCCAGGTGCTGACACCACGCCTACTACTCGTCCTGCGAAATCAGCCCTCTCCCCAGCGAAGTTACTTGCGCGTAAGCAAAGCCAGCAGCGTAGTAAAAAGAAGCGCCGGAAAATTGTGTCATCCGATGACGATGATGACTACAGTGGCGATGACTATGCGTGAGATAAACTGTTTTAGTCTTATTGGTTAAACCATAATTTAGAAAAGGTAACGGAAACGGAAACAAAAACGGAAACCGAAACAAAAATTATAATTATGAATAATAATAATACTGAAGCTTAGATTTTAAAAATTGTAAGGATCTTAAGTAGAGCATATATTATATGTACGTATGTATAATTTATTTCTAATCTAGTTCTGTATAATAGCAATAAAACACTAATTTAACATTTAAATATGCCTAAGGTAAGCAAAATATCATCTTAATTGGTTATTTCGAAATAGAATGAAAGATAACAATATAATACAAAATACAGTGGGTGTATATTTTTTTAATATCGTATCGTATCGTAATATTATATATAAATCTATTGATATACATATTATTTAGAAGCTATATAGATGTAACGATCGTATAGGTTTAACTGAGTACAAGGATTGGGTACACCGAAGACTAATACCTTCCATTGCCTTAGTCCTTTACGTCGTGCTTCAACTTTGATCAAAGTAGACTATTGTAAAAAGCTGTAAAAAAAAAAGAAAGAAGAAATACTAATAATGTCAAAGGTTGATGTTAGTGTAAGCAAAACTTTGGATCGGGTGTTCGTCTTATCTAGTTATGTAATTGCCCGACCATTGTCACACTTATTAAAATAGTTATTACTTAAATATTACACACGTATTTCAATAATTTCAACATTTTTGGAAACAATAACTTTTGACTTTTCATTCCTATGACTATGTAAAAAAAAAAAAAAAAAAATCGATGCAAGGCTATATTTAAAGGAATTTATTTTACACATGTTTACTAAAAAAAAATAGCACAGTCGAGAGCACACACACTAATAAACAACAAAGAAACGCCGCTAACGGGAACTATGTAAATGGCGAAGCTTTAATGGGTCCCCTATTTTGGATCAAATTCAGCCATATCGAATAATGTACATTATTATATTTCATAGTTGCAAAAGTTCAAGCTCTAGTTTTATTTTAGTTCACACACACACCAACACATACACACGTATATGTACATAAATTAATATTGGTTTAATTTTATAATGATGCAGATATAATGAATATTTATTTAAATATGTATGTAGCTAAATTAATGTTGAATAAAATTTTAATAATAAGTCATCCAAATGGAAATGCAAATCTAAAATATTCAAATTGCTTTTATTTAAATTACATAAATCATAATATAGAGATTTTTATCATGTCGTATATTATTATTTAATTTTTTAATCCTATGATTTTTAGCCAAACAGCGAAATAAGGGTTTTTTGGCACATCGCCATTTTCAAATTATCGTGGAGAAAATGCTCACTGACCCCGGATAAGCAATTTTTTGTTGCTTCTGAACCAGGCAGAGTTAAAATAACGGGAAAACTAACAAGAGTCTTACTCTCTCTGGCACAAAAAACTCTTATAACCAAATCATCCCTCATCTATGTACGTCTTTGGAAGTGAATATATGTGTGTGTACTGCAACAAAAAGTTTCTCTTAAATACGTAGAGATGTATGTATGTATGTGTATATCTGTGGAATACACCCATGTTTGTTCGTGTGTAAGCAAACCAATGAATACACACACATAGTATTTTCATTGCAGCCGTGTTTAATGCGAACAGCGAATTGCGATTGCGTGAGTTACGAAGAGTAAACTTGTTGTCAACTCTAATTTAGTCTCCGAATGGCGCTTCGGTAAAGAGGTCCTTCTTCAAGTGGAAGCAGAGCAGTTCACGTCGCGGCTTCAAATTAGTATACATACATATGCATGTGAATTTCACTTTGCACTTTGTTTTTTACAAATAATACATAAATTTAGCACAAATGTGTAAATACTGAAAAATGAAAAAATAGTGTAAGAATAATTGATTTATTAATTCAGAGTGCTCAAACCCGAAAGAGAATCGAATGCAATATGCTAAAAATAAGATATTTATTTCAAGCGTGAAAAATATATATGCATGTGTCTATATATGTACATGTACATTATATTTTCAAAAAATGCATGTGAAAATTAGGCTGAGCAATATAAGAAAATAAATGTACATATGTGTATGTGCATGAACATGTGCAAACGCTTTCATATACATTTTTACATATTTATAATAATGCTAAAAGCATTCGTGTGAATACCTTTGTACATACATACGTATGTAGGTTGATGATAGATTGCGCCTTGATTTGTGTTGCACCCATGTGATACACAAGTCTCTTTAAGACTTCAATTCGTGCAATTGTACGAATTATGTACATATGGTTGTGTGTACGTATCTATGAGTACCCAGCTAAAATAAAAATGCATAAAGCGAAACAAGACAGGAAAATGTGTTTTACAAACATACATACATATGTATATAAGTGCAAAATGTATGAATGTATTTGATAAATCCAATAAAATTTTTTTGTTCACATTGGAAAATTAATTTTGTGCAAAAACAAAAGAAGAGATGAAACATATTTATATGTAAGTGCGTATGTACCATACATGTGTGCGTTACTCTTACGTTATGAACATGCATACTTAAATACCTCAACAAATAAAAAATGTACTAAAACGTAATGATTTTTTAATATTATGTACACATCTGCATATTTATGTATGAATGTAGGTAAGTAAGTATATATTGTATATGGATAAGTGAAGTTGACTATTCATAATTATGTTCATTTTTATTTATGTGAGGTAAACAATACTTACTTACTTGTCACAAATATGAAAAATACATGACGTTATTTTTTAGGGAATTGAACATATTGCAATGCCAGTGAAGATGATGATGAATATAAAACAAGTCAACTCATAAAAAATTATACTTGTGAAGAAAATAAATGTGAAAATAATGGAACCGGAAAAATGGCACATGCGAATGTATTTCTTTTTACTATTAATCACTTCAACATATTCAAGTAAGTATTAAAACAAGATTTGTATTTCATTTATCATTTATAACATAACAAGAATTCATTATTCATAAATTTATTTACATCGACTACATATCGAGCTTATTATTAATTAACACAATATTTTATCATTTCTTTTAAGATGTAGGAAAGATGACTTCATCTCAAAATCACTTTGGAAATTCCGTACAAAGTCAATTCAATACCAAAAATAACACTCGTGTCATCGCCCAGAAAGGCGGTCTTGCGATTCTGCCATGTGTCGTCAAAGTCAATTCCCCGGCAACGGTAAGCAATAATATTTGCATCAATAAATGCTATTTGTAAACCTAAAACTTGACAAAAGCTTAACAAAGGTATTTTTTGAAATACCTTTTAGGCACAAATAATCGACCAGTCTCCTCGACTAATGCACATTTACTGCTGAACTTGAATATAAAATCAGTTTTGTCATTTTATTTTTTAGGTTTCTTGGATACGAAGAAAAGATTTTCAGTTGCTCACTGTAGGATTATCGACGCACAGTAGCGACAAAAGATTTTTAGTTGAGCACACACGTCACATGGGCCATTGGTCACTGCGAATTAAAGCTGTGCGGGAAGATGACAGGGGATTTTATGAGTGTCAATTGTCAATTTATCCAACTCAATCAATTTTCATAGAATTAAAAATCGTTGGTAAGTACAAGAATACATTCATTTTTTCATTTATAACATTACTAAATGTGTATCTTTTTCATTGTGCCATCATTAGAAGCGGTAGCTGAAATATCAAATGCATCCGATATTCTCATCGACGAAACTTCCACACTTCAATTACAATGCAAACTTAAAGGTGCCACGGAAAATCCTTCCTTTGTCTTTTGGTAAGTTGATAAACTCAAGTTCTATGCATTTCCATTATTCAATTATATATTTTTTAGGTATCATGAAAACAAAATGGTTAACTATGATGCTCAAGGTGGCTTTGTGGTAGAGAACGCACTTCCAAATCTGGAAAGCGGTTTGAAAGTCGGTGCTGGCAAAAATAAAACATTTCGTGGCACAATGGAATTGAACGTTGGCAGTAGCCCCATTAGTCCATCGGGCCCATTTCCTCACACATCGCCAATGACTCCATTTTCGACATTACAGTTGCAGCAACAACAGCAGCAGCAGCAACACAAATCGCCATATCTTCCAAATTCCTCGATGAGTGTCCTTACCATTAAAACGGTAACATTTCATCATGCTGGCAATTATACATGTGCACCATCAAATGCGAGGCCAGCCAGCATAACGGTGCATGTCCTTCGAGGTAAGATTTGAAACACACGCTTTCGACAAATTAATGAATGATAACTAAACTATTTCTCGTATTTAGGCGAGAAGCCAGCCGCTATGCAGCATGCAAACCGAAGTATTTTGGATGGTGAAAATAGTTCGAACACAACACTGGGCTTTAACAATATCAAAGGATTAAATGGTACAAAGAGTCTGATGATGACCGTGCCATCCCTTTTAATATCCGTTTTATGTCTGCTAGCTAATCTGCCTTCCGCGTCCCAGCTGCACAAACAGACTCCAATGATATTCTTCGTATTCATATTATGTAATTTTAATAGCTGAAATTTTAAATTATAAATTGCGTAGTTTCAATTCAATTGACATTGGCAGTTGTACTTTTAGGAATTGTATATACATACATATATACTCATGCATAACTTACATAAGAATACATTAGTATCACGATATAAAATATTATTAAGAAATTAAGTTTAAAACGAAAACAAACAAAAAAAGAAGAAAAAAAAAACACAAATACAACAATTGTAAAAAGGACTTGACTATGTTATAAATGAATGAGCCGCTTTTGTTGGCACTCTAAAACTGATATACCGATTTAGACTTATTATTAAGTACTATTCCAACGGTAGCTATGTGGTCGTTATGCCTCCATCAAAATCTATCCATACATTTTAATTCCAATATAACGTCTATCGGAGTTCAGTTAAGGTCTCAGTATAAAAACTGTGATATAATTTAACATGCAATAAATGAAAACGTTTATTCGAACATCCAAAACAAATGGCAGTAAATTTATAACTGTACGTTGATTAAAAGAAACCAAAAACGCTCTAAGTCTGTTAATAAAACATTTGTTCCGATTGTTCTCATAAATATATATGTGCAGTAAAATACTTAGACATCAACTACTTTCAATTGTGGTTTAGTTTAGGGGGACTGACTTTCTTAAACATTTTTAGACTAGAATCGACTAGAATCACAAATTAAACTTTCGACGGCAAGATCAAGAGAGTATCCAAGAATCTTATGGCTGAATATGAGAAGGAAATGCTCGAATTGTGTAAACATACATAAGGAAATATCTGGTGGACAAGTTGCCTTACCAAGGATGAACACAAAGAAGTGTGGATCGAAAAGAATGATATCAAAATGTTGAGCTGCTTCAGCAGAAGAAAATCTGAAAATGATGCACAAATCATTGAGTTTGCCAACAAGAATATGAATACCAATAATTGCTATGGAAATATATTTAATTATTATGCTCGGCATTAGAGCTTACAAACAATAACCTATTATTGATTATATTTGAAAGTCACCTTTCGAATTAAGTAACTAAAAATCATATAGCTGCCAATGGAATAAATGGTTGCATTCTAGACAAAAAAGAGAAGTATTAGAAATGAAATGCACCATAGTTTGCAACTGTAGGTTGGAATTTTAATCAAGATACTGAAACTAAATATATATTTTACTAGGTAGAGGTGGAATTCTTCCGCAGCAAACAATTTCAAAGATATCCTGATCTTTCATCTTGTTGGGCTCACAACATCTTTTCTCTCTAGCGAGTATTGGAATTCAAGCTAAGTAAGATTGGTATTTTATTGATTATGCAATACATTTTTGTAAATAAATAAGTATAAGTAAAGCAAAGAGTCATGGAAGGAAAGGTTAATTGCAGAATGCTTCGATTGAGACAAATTTTCATCAGTTTTACATGTGTAAATAAAAAAGAAAATATACATATATAAATACATGTCTTCTTCTATTTCTACGTATGTATGCATTTACTATTGTGATTATTTTAAGTTTATTGGGAAACAAACAAAAGCATTCATAATGAACACTTATTACTTTTAAATTAATTATAAGCTGTTATTTAACGTTGAATAAACTCAAGCAATATTGAACGTGCTAAAGAATATCAATCAATCAACCAGTTTTTGTGTGTGCTTTCCTTAATTTTTGTTTAGTTTTTGACAACATTCTTGCTAATAATAGATATTATTACTCCTAATAGGTCTTAAAGACTGAAGATTTTTTTTTGAGATCTTCTAGTGTGTGCTTCAAAGCAGACTGCAAAATTTTTAGATGATTTTAAAACTTTGCATCAGATCAATTAAAGATCCAGGTAACGCTTGCACTCTGTAATTGGACAGAAATAAATCACTAGATGAAGATTTATTTAAGTAAGTCAACCAGGCAAAAGATCTAAAAGGTCGAACAGCTTCTCATCTAGTTTGCTTTAATAAAAATGCATAAGAACATCGAGAAATAGTTCTGTAATCTGTAATCCTGTGATCAAAGAGATCAATCACACAAGCGAGTCCGTTAATTTTCAATATATTATTTACAGTTCGAATTATTGTAGACGATTTAAGATTAATTTTTTTATAGTTTGTTTTAATTAGATCGAATTTTAAAATATAGAAATACAAATAATGAACTATGATCTAAAATATATGTTATTTAAGTTAAAATATGTAATTATATTAGTCCTTTGATCTTCTTGGTCTTCCAACTTTTCCTTTTCGCTGTGCTAATGTTCCATTCGAATTCGATGGATTCTTAAGCAATTTATGCCAATCTTGTTCACAAACCGGGTTAGCTCCCAACATTGTGTACCTAAATCAATAAATTAGAATGAGTTAGAATCACAGATATAGTTAGTAAATAAAATATGACAAGTTTACCTATCACCAGGACGCAAATTCGAACCGCACTTTGCACAACTGAAGCATCTAAGATGATATACACAATTTATAATATGTTTTTGTTGATTTTGTAAATCGATATTATTATTTATTCCAGTAAGAGCTTTTGCAACCATTTCACTTGGGGGAATAGTTTCCCCACATCCAGTACATACTCCAGAGCTACCAAACATACTGAAAAAAAAACAAGGAAAAGAAGTTAAGCACTTATTTCTTTACCAAATCTCGGTGATATTTAAGGCAAAGCGAAGTAGAACAGTCATAGATTCCATATACTTGGTTAAATGTCAAACATCTTACCTGGAGTAGTCCTTTTTACAGAGTATTAAACCTCGTCTGGTAAAACAACTGGAGCCGACATCGGCTAACATCGCTCCACAGCAATGACATTTTAAGCAACTGTTATGCCAATATCTGTCTAAAGCATATAAAAGATATCTATCACTTATTTTATCTAGAAAAGAAAGAAAGATTATTGTTAGTGCATACAATTTCACAATAGTTTTGTTTACATACATATATATTTAAATTAATGAATTAGGTCATATACATAAGTTATAAGGATTGCAATCCGTCGCCACTTTAAAGCCAACTCTAATTATCCTACTCTCTGATCTACACGTTAATAATTTTGTTCCCACATTTGCCTTAAATTATAGACCTCGAGTCAATTTAAGTTATATATAATTTGTCTACAAATGCATCTCTGGTAGCAACGCTTTTCGAAAATGAGGCGACACATTGAAGGACAGTTGGATCAAATGGATGTGCTGCAACTTACCTCCACAACCACCACACACTTTGATTAATGTGCTTGGGTGTATTAACTGTTGATTATTAAAGTCATTCGAAGATTCATCCATAAACGACAGTTGAGACGATGAAATATTTGAGTTACTTTCAGCAATATCCTTGGTGTGATTGGTCCGATAACCAATTACTACAGAAGGGAAACTTTCCGGACTAGAGGAATCTTGCTGTTGTGCCGCCAGTATATCAGTATATGAATGAAAAGATGCATTCATTGCAGAAACTTGCGTTTTATTATATTTAGAAAGGCATATAGGTGCTGTTTATTGCACGGACAATTCTGAAATGGAAATCGCAACAGATATTTAATTTAATTATAAATAAATTGAACACACAAAACAATAAAATACAATTTATATATTGTCAATGCTTACGAAAGGAGTATTTGAACCCCATCAACGAAATTTTCGCCCAATTAGTCAGATAGACTATCGTCTCAAGTTTAGTTCTAAAAATGATTTTAAGACTTGGTTAAAGTTCTAGCTCCTTTTGCTGAACAAACTGTAAAGAAATAAATAAAATATTTATTAAAATGGCTTAGTTTCGCCGGAGGGGTATGAGCTAAGAAGGGGCAGTCCACATTTTGAAAGTTAGTAGTAATAGCAATAATAGTTTTTACCGGCACGATGATTTCACCTGCTCCATCTTATTTAGACCCTTCCCCAAGCGAAATTGTCCCATTTTTTAATTGGTCTTTTTGCTAATTTACGAAAGAAAAAGCCGCCAAACTGTTTCTTTACCAAATATTTCAACCTGAATACAGACATATAAGTATGTGTGTGTTTATATGCGGAGATACATGTTGAAATGTGTGTGAATAATGCAAATTCACTTAATTATGTTGCAAACTGACTGCCGAAGTACATTTTTGCCGATAGTTTTTTTCTTGTTTTGTGCATTATAATACTTGTTGATGAAACATACATGCATACATAAGTACATATATGTTGTACATGTTCAATCGAACAAATGTAGACTGCATATACATATGAACATATACACACATATGTATGTAAGTATGTTAAGTGACACGGTAGTTTCACGTTATGTACACATCTTTAAGTTTGCATGAATGTACATCATTATTGTTCAATTACAAATACACATAAGAAAATGTGCAAAATACACATGCATACACAGATATTTAGACGAGAAACATAAATACCGATGAAGAATATTTCTGCAATGCAGCAAATCTAGTACACCAATGGTGTATTAGCGATTATAACTTACACGTCAAACGGATTACACTTAAAACGGCATACGTGATATTGTTTCGCTTTTAATATAAAATAACAAATGTGTTTTGATAATAAATAGCGTTCCTAATGTTAAATACAAATTT
Source organism: Drosophila fungiperda (assembly GCA_035042345.1). Taxonomy (NCBI): domain Eukaryota; kingdom Metazoa; phylum Arthropoda; class Insecta; order Diptera; family Drosophilidae; genus Drosophila; species Drosophila fungiperda. The sequence goes on from JAWNLM010000145.1 coordinate 9,772,776, forward strand.
ACAGAGATGGAAGTTGCGAATAATCGATAACTTTTAGAGATGTATTTCAAATGGTATTCCATGGTAATAGTTCGATTAATTTTCTGTACTTAGCTTTTGTATTTTGAACCACTTTACGATCCACTTGCCGAACACATCGGCATTTGGCTAAAACTGCCCAAAAACCGAAAGAGTAGCTAAATCTGTCTTGAAATAAGTGGCTATTGCTAAAAAGGGGGTGATTTAATGGGACATATTTCCAAAACACGGTTTACTTTGGTGGTGGGTAATCAATGGTTTAAAACAAATTCATGTTATAGAATTTTATTAATTTTGGTATGCAATTAGCAAGAACTAGGGCTGCACATTAGATATCGAAATAACATAATCGAGTTTTTGAGCTCTAAATGTGCAAGATGTCATCTTCACAGTTAATACTGAAAAGTTTTGACACAAACTCAACTTTTCACCGATTGATCGAATGACAGTTGTATTTGCCATATAGTAATCCGATCATGCTGGCTAAGTACCACCTACTGTCTACAGATCAATTCCAATTTATAAGAATAGCTTCTGCGTACACTCTTGATTATTAAATATGGTATTGTTTTATTTATGTATAATAAGGAAAATTGTTTACTTATGGATGTAGGTTGTATATAAATAGGCCTTTAGTAAATGCAGCTTAAGATCCGCATGACAAGCATGCATCCTTGTTTTCGAGCGAACAAACCATGTCAGCCATTTTGCGCTCCCTTTCTAAATCCGACTCGCTGAGGTTGCCGTTCTCCATCGAAGTATTATGTTCGACCGCTGAGCTGTTAAGTCCGTTTGTTTGCTTTACGGGCGTACCTTTGTCTACGGTGAATTGTATGGCATTTGCAGCCGGCTTCGTGCGAAGATAATACATACCCGTCTTAAGACCTGCTTTCCACGAGTAAAAATGAATCGATGTCAATTTTCCATAGTTTGGCTCGGCAACATGTATGTTAAACGACTGACTTTGATCAATGAATGCACCACGATCCGCTGCCATTTTGATGGTTGTCTTCACCGATATTTCCCAAACGGTCTTATACAAATCCCTGACATCTTTTGGTATCGATTCGATGTTTTGTATTGATCCTCGGCTGACGATTATTTGATTCTTCATATCATCATCCCACAAGTCCAGCTCCGTTAAATCACGCAACAAATGATGATTCACCACCTGGAACTCGCCAGACAGTACGCGTCGGGTGTAGATGTTAGAAGTATACGGCTCAAAGGATTCATTATTGCCCATTATCTGAGCCGTGGATGCGGTTGGCATGGGTGCAACAAGTAAAGAGTTACGAACACCGTGCTCCTTGATGGACAGTTTAAGTGAGGTCCAGTCCCAGAGATCGGTAGGTGTCTTTTCCCACATATCGTACTGTAAGATACCTTTGCTAACTGGACATCCTGCATAGGTTTCATAGGGTCCTTCCTTCTGCGCCAATTCACAGCTGGCTTCTAGAGCACCAAAATAGATGGTTTCAAAGATTTGCTGATTTAAAAGCGCTGCCTCTTCGCTCTCGTAAGGATGACGCATTAGAATCAATGCATCCGCGAATCCTTGCACACCGATACCAATGGGTCGATGACGAAAATTGGATTTCTTTGCCTCAGGCAGCGGATAATAGTTGATGTCAATTATTTTATTCAAGTTCTTGGTTACTGTTTTCGTGACTTCTTTCAGTTTCTTGAAATCGTACGTTTTGTCGGGCGTCACAAACATGTTCAATGCAATCGATGCCAAATTGCACACGGCAATTTCATCAGGTGCCGAATACTCGACAATTTCGGTGCATAGATTGCTGCATTTGATAGTGCCGACATTTTGTTGATTGCTCTTGCGGTTACACGAGTCCTTGAACAGCATGTAGGGAGTGCCAGTCTCCACCTGCGCTTCAATGATGGCAAACCAAAGTGTTTGAGCTTTAATTACTCTATTCGCTTTGCCCTCTTTCTCGTATTGAACGTACAGTTTCTCAAATTCATCGCCCCAAACTTCTTGGAGGCCAGGACACTTATGTGGACACATCAGTGACCAATCCTCATTGGATTCGACGCGTTTCATAAACAGATCGGGTATCCATAAGGCATAAAACAAATCTCGTGCCCGATGCTCCTCTTTGCCCGTATTCTTCTTTAAATCCAGAAATTCTAATACATCCGAATGCCACGGCTCCAAATATATAGCAAATGCACCCGGTCGCTTACCGCCACCCTGATCCACATAGCGTGCCACGTTATTGAATACTCGCAGCATTGGCACCAGCCCATTGGAAGTGCCATTTGTGCCACAAATCGAGGTGCCTTTAGCACGAATACAATGAACGTTCAGCCCGATGCCACCAGCCGATTTGGAGATCAAGGCACATTGTTCGACGGATTTAAAAATGCCCTCAATCGAATCGGAGACCATAGTTAAAAGGAAACACGACGACAATTGCGGACGACTCGTGGCAGCGGCAAAAAGGGTTGGGGATGCATGCGTGAAATATCTTTCAGACAGCAGATTATAGGTCTCCAGAGCAGCATCAATATCATCGCCATGTATCCCAATCGAGACACGCATCAGCATATGCTGTGGACGCTCTGCTATTTTGCCATTAATCTTTAGCAAATACGATCGCTCGAGCGTCTTAAATCCAAAATAATTATATCCAAAATCGCGATCGTAGATTATCGCCGAATTTAAGCGATCGGCATGTTTCTTAACAACATTATAATGAAATTCTGAAACCATTGGAGAGAGTTCGTTTGTCTCTTTGTTGACATGCTTATAAAGATCCTCAAACACATCTGCAAGAATAGTTACAACGGCGAAGTAAATCAACTACGAACTTGTACAGAAGAAAACTTTTATCCTTAACACTTACCTGAGAAAACTTTTTTTGTCTCCTTGTGAAGATTGGAGACAGCAATTCGGGCAGCCAAAAGCGCGTAGTCGGCATGATGGGTCGTTAAGCTGGCTGCGATTTCCGCTGCCAAATTGTCCAATTCCTGCGTTGTAACGCCACAATACAATCCGTTTATAACTTTAAGGGTGATTGAAACCTAAAAACATAGAAAAATATTTTATATTACATATATTTGATACATTTTTTCTGATTTTAATAAGTCTACAGTGCCATTAAAATTAAAAGTCCTAGAATTTAAAAAGCCGAAAAATGTACATCCTTAATGTTATAATGATCAAATTTGACAAAAGTATGACGACTTAAAAAAAAATTTACATTTATTCATATATACATATATACTGTAAAATTTTACAACTTAAACAAGATACGCAACTGTAATACTAATACACAACAAGAATATTTTACAAACACACACGCACACACATGTACGAATGTTCCACATTTTGTGGTGAAATTACAAGGTTATTAAAACACATTCAACTGAAAGTTTATGAATTCAATATTACTTACAGGATCAACAAAGTCCATGTTTAAATTATAGCATAGTTTCTGAATTCTGGATGTAATTTTATCAAAATGAATTTCCTCCTGCCTTCCATCTGCAAGTTGGAATTAATTGATTTGTTACTACAAAGCATTTGATATTTTCTCTATTATTTACCTCTTTTGATAACATATAGTTTTGATGGCTTAAGGGATTTTGACTTATTCATTTTAATTGTAGATACAACCAACGAGATTATTTTAATAAATTAACAATTGCGATCGGTTTGCCAATTGGACAAGAAATGGCGCCAAAATGCTTTGCAACTAGTCACAAACCAACTCGATAAATACGAAACACATGCTTGTGTCATAAACGATAAAATGATCGATTGTCAACATAGCGGCGTCTCACGTACATTAGAACGAATTCCACTATTTTTTTTTTTTTATATGTGCAAAATGAAAATCTAAAAACAAAAACCCTTTCAATATACCACAGCCAAATATCCCAATTACGTTAAAAAAAACAAAGAGTGTTTTGAAATTTATTAAGCGTTTCTATAAGAATATATACACGAATAAATATGTGGAGGATCGGGAATCCCCTTTTCAATATGGTATTGGATGGATATGATCCCATAATAGAATCCATCTAGAGTTACATTGAATATACTTTGAGAACTGCAATTGTTTAATGATGTGAATTTCAGTGAAAATTTGCCATTAGGCTGTATATATGTAAGTACTTTGTAATTTACTTCTATAAATAAAATTAAATTAATGTGAATATGATTAACAAAAAGTTTTGGGACTAATTTTTTGTGTACTATCTAAACTATTTCACAAATATTAAAAAAAAAAATCATATGCACGTTTTATATATGATCACTTCACAAGAGAATAAACATATTTCTTAAAATCTTAGCATTCTATTTTAAATTTGTATTAAGCGATCACTGTAATAGCAGTATGTATTTATGTATGTTCATGAAAAAGTAATTGCAAAAAAGTCACGTATTGTATTTTCATTTATTCTGAATATAAGATCAGCATTTGTATACCCTGTAATTATTAAACATGTTGGAGGAGAGTATAACAAAGTTGAGATAAAGAAAAAAAATCTGAGAGGCACATAATCAAAGAAGTTTTAGTTTAAATATTGTCTGTCGTGAGTCGACGACGTAAAAAGAATCATATCAAAAATATATATTTTCTTATATGTACAGCGTATTTTTTAGTTGGACATCCTTTCTTTCTCTATATTTAAATACACAAAGTCGTACATAATGATCGTCCCGTAGTTGATGCTGATCCAGATTATACTTATGTACATATATATATATAGATTTCTAAATAAATACATATGTACATTACTTAACTTACTAGGAACGGATGATTATTTCTGTCTTTTACATATATACATTTTCAAAAACATGAAAGTAGCCGATTTTTCCATTACAGTGGGTATCATTTATAATTTGCTTGCTTATGTGGATACTAATCTATACCTTTCAAATCTCTCGAATCTTAATTGATTATTATAATACGACCAGTAACAAATTTCTTTTCTATTAGTTACTTTGTTGTTGAATTCCAATTGGATTAATATCCAAATCAAATTTCTTATTTGAAAAACTTATTAGCTATCAAGTGCATGCAATTTTCGACGCATTGAAGATCGTTTTTGATTGTACTGCATCTTTGCATTTTGGTAAATTCTACGTACGTATACATACATACACATATGTATGTTTGTGTAATTATGTATGAACTTACCACCATACTTACATGTGTATTTGTATATGCAGTAGAATACTTGCAAAAATGCTGACTCTTTATTGCTAGTCTCTCAAGTCTACCACTGCATTTACAGTAAGTGTGTTTGTATGATCATATTTACAGTGGAACTTCGCTAGCTCGTGCTATGAATTTTTATAAAGTTTATTTATAAGGTTTAAGTTTGAAACCACATGATTTTATTCGAATTCCAAAGATAATTATTAGAATTATGAAGACTGATCACGAGGAAACTATGATTATTATTCTTACTTAAAGTAAAGATAAATAAATTTGACTGTATTTAGCTTGCAGTGTATTTTTCTATGTATGTAGCATCGAAATATGTTTGTATTAAAAGTATTCAAATACAGCTTGAATCAAGTGTATTTGTATTGAAAACTTTCATGTATGAATGTGAGTTTAATGTTCATTTAGAGACCAATAAAGAAATAATATAAGTACATAAGTAAGCAAGTACATAAATATGTATGTATATATTATAATTGGTATGTATGTATTTCGTACCAGAAGCTTATTAATGCGATTGCGATTGCACTTTTCATTTGCGATTAGCATTTCAGGGCGTTCCGTCGGTTATTCAAGACTATTGCTTTTTTTTGCTGTTGTTGTTGTAACAATTTGAAGCGAATCTATCTGAATGTATGAATTTTACATACATACATACATACATAACGTAGGAATGTGTCTTAACTAGGGAAAACTTCAAACACACACATATATGAACCACATATTTTGTTCTAGTTTAGTTACTAGTTACTGTTTGATCTAGTAAGTATTGCGTATATATATATATATATATATATATGTATAAACAAGTGCATGTGCTCCTTTTTTCTACATTATGTAAATATAGTTAATGCAAAGGATGTCTATTTAGTTAAGCAGTCTTTCGTATGTATCCATGTCTATTTTCATGTACTTTAAATTTTACATTGGCACATGTATACTTTAACTAAAATTTGAAACACAGTAAACAATTTTAAATGAGACAAAAATTTAAAAAAAAAAATTAGCGAGATTGAAGAGATTACCAATCAGAATGTGTCTAAATTAATTGACATATCAAAGTTGAAATAATGCAGTTTCCTAAGGTTTTCCCCTTAGAATCGGCACCCGAAATTAAATATTTGGTACTATAAAATTGATTTGTAATTCTTCGGATTGTGTAGACAACTAACACGAACGCAAGCAAAAATCATACACAGATACGTTATTTAAAATACGTTCAATATAAAATAGACTAACTTCTTTTATTTTCAAGATAAACCATTGATAAACTTTAATACATTTATTCTATTTCTATTTACAGGCCCAAATATGCACACCTCTATTTTAACAAAAACCTCCACCAATGAGATTTGTATTGATGAAAAATTATATATGGACAAAGAAAAGTAAATATATTTTAAATTATGTAATGTCTTAATATTATGCACATATTATTATGTTTTATTTCCTGTATTCCCGCGCACACACATACATACGAACAAACATGCTTTACGTTCTCAATCATTTTTCAGTGTATTATTTAAGTATCTGAGATGTATACGATTATGGCTAGGTTGAGTTCGGAGTATCTCCTAGTGTAGTATCTTTAGTGTATTATTTAAGTATCTGAGATGCATAGGATGATGGCTAGTTTGAGTTCGGAGTATCTCCTAGTGTAGCTCTCTCTATTTTTACTTGATTTCTTACTGAACATTTGATTGATTACAGATTTGCGGAAGATGCATCAAAAATATCCTCGGTTAAGCCACCTTATAGCTATGTTGCCCTAATAGCAATGGCTATACAAGTAAGTATCACACACGCTTCCTAACCTAAATTAATAATATATATTTTGTTACCACGTATCATTTTAGAATTCAACATTGAAAAGAGCAACGTTAAATGAAATTTATAGCTTTATAACATTAAAATTTCCATATTTTGAACAAAACAAGAAGGGATGGCAAAATTCAATTCGTCATAATCTAAGCTTAAACGAATGTTTTATTAAGGTGCCCAGAGAAGGGGCTGGCGAAAGAAAGGGAAATTTTTGGACATTGGATGCGCACTACGAAGATATGTTTGAGAACGGAAATTATCGAAGAAGACGTCGAATGAAACGACCGTATCGAAATATTAGCAAGTTTTCGGGGCTGCACGCATTAAGTGACGCATTTAATACGAAAACGATGGTGTCTCAAGTACCGGAACAATCTTACTACCAATATAGTTACAAGTGAATATAAATATATTTCATGAGTTTATTATAACATTTGGATAACATCTTTTTTTATTAATCCCCAATAGCTCTCCATGGATGGCAATACAACCATCTTATACTGGGACGTGCACTACAAGAATGAATTACGCAAAGAATAGCATGGCAAGATAATATTTAAAATAGAAACTGGCTCGTTTTTGCAAGCAGTGACTAATTAAAATTTAATCTTGTTATCTTTTTTAGACTTATTCACCACAAGCAAACTTAGTTGCTGGAAATAACTATGACAATAAAGTTAAAAAAGGTAACTTAGGCTATTTTTAAATTATTATTAAATATTGTTATTGTTTATACTGTCAGTGTCAACTTACGTCTGGTTATATCGTTGTATCCATTTGTGTATTTCAGATCCTGTACCTGAGCATATTCCTAAACTATTTGAAGCTAATCCTGTTGCTGGTTGGCAAACTGAAAGTAAGTTATCCAATTTAGTATTGCACATGCCGTCGCAATGATTCAGAAGCAAAATTCCCCCATCAAAATGTATCGATAAATAAAACCACATTAGTAATCTTCAATACAAATATATATTTAATTAAATAGTACGATTATTATTATGTTTTTTTTCAGCATACTGTCGATCAGTTAAAAAAGAGGGTCCTCTCGAGTTGTCATCAAATTTAACCAACTATCATAACTCCTATTTATCACAACAATAATGCATAATATATTCTGTGTCATCACCTACCTTAAGATATATCTTTAAAGTTTTTATATACATCATACATATATATATATATACGTAAATAAAACAAATCATAATGAAGTTTGTGTGTCATTTGAGAATCTTTTTAAACCAATTTTCAATTCTCTTGATTGAAACTATTTTATTTTTTTTTTACCAAAAGTGGGAAACTTTGTTCAATAGAAGGTGTTACAGATTAAAAACACTAAATGATTTTCGATTTGTTATATTCGATTTTTTCTATATGCATGTATTGTAATAAGTATTTAATAAGTAGTACAGGTAAACAAATCTATTATATTCAGACATTATTTAAACAAATTGACGGTTTTTTAAGAACTCCAGCATACCCTGAACATTAGCGTTGACCTGTGTCTGAGATGACGACTGTCCATTCATCAAATTGTTAGGCATATTCATACCAGGAAGCACTTGTTGGGATTGATTACTGAACCCTATTTGTTGATAAAACATCAATTACTATAATTAATTTAATCAAACTAGAGAGTTAGTAGTTCCCATCGAACCAAAAATCGTACCTTGTCCGTTTTGCTGTTGATTTTGAGCCAAGTGTTGCAGAAATAGATCTTGTTGTTGTTGATGAAGTGGCATTTGACCTTGATGCGGGAAGGATGAATATTGCCGATAAGAAAGAATAGCTGGATCCATAGATGTCCAATCACTGTTACTATATCCTATTTTTTAAATGTAAACATATAAACGTTGTGAATAGTTTAAATATGTGTGTATTTTGTTGTGCACACCTTTATTGTGAGCGCCAGCAGCTTGAGCCATTTGTTGCAAGTGAGTGTCATTTAACGGCTGTCCAGGATGTTGATGCAATGTCCCCAAGTGGGGATTCCAGTTAGCTGCCAGTTGGAGTTGATGCTGTTGTTCGAGTTGCGCACTATTGTTGACAACTCCTGGATTGCCGCCGCCTGGCATATTGATAAAAGGTAGAATCTTGCTCGAGTGTACCCGAGCTGCACCGTCAAATCCTAGTGTATTCATGTGATTGAATCCAGGAGGAGGCATACGGGCACGCTGCATATTATCAATAATTTGCTGATGAGTAACTGGTGTTGGCTGTTGCAATTTGGGTCCAGCATTTCCAATATTTACATTCTGTTGTACTACCTCATTTTCCATAAGTTCGGCCAGACCCTTTTGGGTTTCAATAAACGGATCAAAACCTAAAACATACAAATATTGTAAATATTCAATTATACATAATGTTTATAAGTAAGTGAATAGTTGCTCAATATATTACCTAGGTCATCGTCCGCTAATGAGCTTTGTGAAAACCGATTTTGTGGTGAATGCGTATTTTGAGGTTGGTTAGAAGACTACAAATATAAATAATGTTATATGTTACATATATATTTCGAATTATATATTATATAATGCATACTAACTGTTTTATCAAAGGCTCCCATTAATCTCTGTTTCTGCAATTGCGACTGCTGCGATAAAATGCCTGCATTTAACCAAAACAAAAGCATTTTGAATTGAAAATTAATGAAAATAATGTGCAAAACTACATTACCATTATCAAAAGCACGGCCATTCTCTAGAAATAGGGCCAAACGATGAGAATCACTAAGCTGATGTCCATTCATGTACTGTTGGTTTATCTGCTGCTGGCTTTTATGAAAGTCAAAGAACTTTGACATATTGCCAAATATATTGTTATGTGGATTTTCATCAGTTTGCGGTGCTATATGCGGTGGATGCACAACTGGTTGATGGGGTTGACTCCTATTCGCGTCAACTGCATTGCCATGATAATGGTTAGGAAATTCTTAAAAATACATATATATTTGCAGGTGAGTGCCAATTCCATATACATTTTTAAATAATAATTTAAATACTTACCAGGGTGTGTGTTTTGGGGAATTCCAATATTGTTAACTAGATTGTTCCGTTTTTGCAATTCGTGAATTCGCAGAAACTCTTCCTGTTGCTTCAGTACTTGTTGATGATGATGCTGCTGTTGCAGTTGCAGGTGCTGCTGATGCAGCACTTGCTCCTCCACTTGCCGCGTGTTGCGTAGCATAACATTCTGAAAGGCTTCTTCCCACTCTGCAAAGCGTTTACATTTTAAAGTGAGTTACAAATTTAAAATATATACTATATATATATACCATTTGTGTTCGCCGGATGCTGGTATCCATCAATGCCTGTCGTACAACAAAGAAATAGTATTTAAGTCAATACAATACAAATCAGAGGGAGCTGCAACAAAATTACCATTTAGCAGGTCCGGCAAATGCGAATTTGTTACGCTATTTATTTGAGACTGCCGCATATCACCATCAACTTTGTTCCTCAGCAACAGTGATTGCTGGAATGCGGGTGACGATGAGAAAAAGCTATTGCTGTCATCGAATATATTCATCTTGAAGAGAGCATCTAAAACATTTATTAGCATATTAAATAATATTTAGAATAAGGAATATCTTATATCTCTCACAACATACCCGATACTTCCTTTGTGCAGTCAATATCACCAGTATTTTGGATTTCAACATTATCTTGGGCTATTTGAATTGCTTCATCCTTTGTTTTAATAATGGGATCGGTAACTTTGTGAATGCTAACATCATCCATTGAGTTTACAGCAAATGGACCGTTTTCTACTGCGTTAATATTATTATTATTATTGAGGACAATATCTTTATGAACTTCGCCGTCGCCGTCGCCGTCGCTGGGACTATCACAACGCGTCTTTGTTAAATTACTTGGTGAGCTCTCCTCGCTGGCACTGCTCTCGGATACGTGATCATCACTGTTCTCGCTGCTCGAACTGAGCGATCGTTGCACATTGGATGCTGGCGAACGATTTGGTAATGAAAACATGTTTGTACTTTCACTATCCAAGTCAGTGCTCGGATTTGAGACATCTTCCGTTTGTGTTTCCGTTGGTGCCCCATGAGCTGCATCCTTGCTTTCCTTTTGCTCTTTTGAAAGTGCAGCCCGACCGGACGTCGCCTGCTCCTTGTTATTTCGTTCCGTTTTTGGTCGATTGCTACTGGCAACACTCGTTTCGGCTTTCGTTGCAGCAACAGCAACAATTGTGTCTTCCGTTGAAATTGGAGTTGTGGATACTGTCCTCGATTCTGGAATAAAATTCTCCTTGTTTGATGTATTTGCATTGCCTGGGAATATATTGTTTTTGCTCTTAGATTTGTTTTTCTCGTTCCGGCCTTTTTCGTTTCGTGACTTCTCCTTTCTGCTCTTCCCGTTTCCATTGGCGGCGCCACCATTTCCAATTGTCTCCTTGCTGTTGACCGGCGATACTGATAAACTTGGCCACGCCTCTTTCTGCTGCGCATTAGCTGAAGTTGCTGCATTTGCAATTGATACGGAAGATGATGTAGACGATGACGATGATGATGACATAGCAACCGCAGCTGCTTTTGTTGATCCGCTCCCGCTACCAGCAGCAGCAGTAGAAACAGTTGTACCATTTGTAGGTACCCCGATTCCAGTCACATTATTTGCTCCAGAAGTTGCGATCAGAACATCATGTAATCGTTTCTCATACTCCTGATGCTTGCCTTGATGCATTTCCTACAGATGGATAAAAATTTTAACAATTTAAATTGAAGATAATTAAAATATTCTTACCTCCTTGGTAAAGCTCGCTTCTGGATCGCCCAATTCATGCAAGTACATACAGTCACCCTTGGGACATTGTTGATTCTTCATGAAATGGCTGCAGTACTTTGTTGTTCCAAGACTGGTTTTAATCAGCCGCCCATCAATCATGATATTGTTTACACTCTGTATAGCCCTTAGTGCATCCGTATTGTGCACATAGGTGACATATGCTGACGCCGAGGGACCCTAATTAATTACATATATATATTTAGCATGTTATTTAAATAAGAATAAGTCTGTGTGACTTACCTGCACGCCAGCGTAAGTTGTACTGGGATTGATAACCACCTTATGGATTTTTCCATACTTGCCAAAGTATTCGTGCTTCTTGAGTATCTGCAACAGAAATTGTGTCCCTTAAGAGTGCCCCATTTGCAATCACATGCCTTGCTACTTACATCTGCGTCTGCCAGTCGAGGCGGTAGCCCCACAACAAATACCAAATTCTTTTGCACAACACGAACATTCGCCAAATGTTTCCGATTCTCAGTTATTTTTTGCTTACGTTGTTGATCTCTCTGCCGCTTCTGGGATTTGAAAGCGATCATCTAACATGAAATAAGAGGTATATTTTTTTAGACGGCTGAAAAAATCTTAAATATGTTGAGCAAAACTATCTAAATTACTGTCTGCATTATTTCAATTGCTTTATGTAATTTAAGCTACTAAACTTAAAAATGGACGAGACTCCAAAATACATTATGTGCGGTTGGCAATAAGCAGACTGAAACACTCTCAGCTAGGGCCATAAGATCAGAAACCTTTCTGGTATTCTTATACAATACAGATGATTAGATAAAAACCTAAAGCTCATTGATCAAAGATGGGCACAATTAATACTCTATTAATGAGATTAAAATTTTTATTCAAAACTTACTTCTTCCTGCGTCAGAGGCTTGAAGTCCGCTGGATTCTCCGGATATTCCTTTCGACATGCTGGGCACAGTTTGTTCTCGTCTGTACGAATTCTGTGCCAGCAGAATCTACAAATCTGCAAAACAAAAACACAAACGACACATTTAAGGATATTTATGTGCTTAAAATAATGTGACAAATTACTTGGTATCCGCAAGTGCATGGAAAAAAGGTCAGATCATCCACTTCAAGGGGCTCCATACACAATGGGCACTCCACAGAGTCATCATTACCGTTAGCCAGACCGTTCATTATTTTATTCAAAATAATTCTTCACGTTTACTTGTTTTGTTTAATGATTAACGATGGATAATGATTTATAATCACTGCACAAAAAATACAAAATTGATATTAAATTTAGTTTTTGATTTAAGTAAAGAATAATATATATTTTTTTAAAAAAAAAAGCACGCTTTGCTGTTGTTATGAGTGACATGCATGCGAACATGCCAAATTTAATTGAACCACTTCTTATCTTATCAACGTGATTTACAAACGGAATGGAAGCTGAACGTCTTTTAGCCGCATTATTAAGCTAAAAGCCAAGTAAAATAACCAATACAGCAAATTAAAAATCTCTCTATTTGCTGATCTTTAAATATCTCCATTGCAATTTCTTGACACCGATTTATAGTTTCCGATTTCTCCAGTATTCACTTTAGCCCATTACATTATATTTATCAACTTTCTGTTTCCTTACCTATCCAATATGGGCTAAAAATTCCAACCTTGAAATTTTTAAAAATAAAGTAATGTGTCAAGCAGAGCTATACATGTTCTAGTAAAGCTTTGACAATTGGTATGATTTCTAAATCTCAAGTCATCAAACTGATAGATGACGTGAAAAAAAAGACTTCTTTGGGTGTTTAAATTCAAATTGGTTTGTAATTCCATTAAAAATGCTTTGATCATTTTCAAAATGTAAAACTTTCTGTTCTTCGAAGATCGATTGAATTATCGAAAATTAAACACAAAAGGAAGTTCAACTAAGGATCTTCTGCGACGACACCTGCAGTGATAACAATGGCAATGGCTCAACAAAATTGAGACGTTTATTTCAGTACGTTTATCGGAAATATTATCAGCATTGCATTAAAAATAACACAACAAAGAGAAAAGTTGCCCAAGAGCGCAGCGTATTATTTATCTATATAGTGCATGTAAACAGAAATGAAAATTTGTACATTGAGAAATTGGATCTTTATACATAATTATATGTGTATATATGTACATATATATACATTCACATTATTATAAATCATGCACCTTTGTTACAAGATAAAATTACATTTAATATTGTTCAAGTGTAAACAAAGCTCTCGAAATGATTTCGAATAGATTTACTGGTAAAAATAATAATAAAAAAATTTATATGTTGTTATGTATTAACGCTTAAATTTACACACACTCACTTGCACACACATTCAATAACACAAACGCATATGGTATATGTGTGTGTAACAATTATCGAAAAAATAAACACTTGCCAGTAAATCCAAAAAACACAAATTAATTGACGAATTTTAATGTAAATAGAGGCATAAATATACAGATGTAAGTATTTAACCCGTAATTTATGTATGCAGCACACAAAAATCTATTTACTTTTCAAAATGCGAAAAATATACAACTGTCACAAAAAAGACACGATGAAAAATAAAATTGGCAATATGCTGTTTATGACATACGCATAAATATACATAGGTAAATGTTAAATACATATACCATCACATATGTATGCATGTCTTAATGTGAATAGAAATGAGAAAAACGAAGTTAGTTTTGTACATACATAATTATTAAAGTATTTAGTACACGTATGTTGGTGTGTGTGTGCGTGTATGTGTGTGGGTTGCAATCAGGGCGATTTTAGGCAAGGCACCTATTTGTATACTTATTATTATATATTAGATATGCAATAACCAATTCCTTATGGGTCGAAATCTTACACCGAGTTGGCTTTTTTAGAAATTAGTCCAATTCTCAAGTTTTGCGACCAACAATTATTGCGAACGAATCGAAGAACGAAGCAGACAGACTGATAATGAGCGAAAAGGAAACTGAGAAAATTGTGGAAAAATATCGAATAAATGTATCGATAAAATATAAATTTGACTCATATCAAATTTGTTTAATAATAACTATGGTAGTCCATTTTTTTAATGTATTAATAATTTTTAATTGAGCTTGAACATGGATATATTGTCCGTTTTCTTATTTTATTATTGATTTTTAATTTAAAAAAAAACCGTGAAAAACAATTTTTCTTTTGAGGGAGTCGAATATTAGTCTGGGTTATGGTCCATACTTGACCTTGTGTAGATTTATAAATTTGCTTTGTTTACATATGCTTATATAGATCATTTCTATAAAGCAAGTAAATATCAAAAATCGATATATTTTTATTTTTCTGTCACCAGTGTGGTTCATTTATTTAATAGGGCTGCAAATTAATTCACAAGTGCTGCCAATTTAAAAGTGCTACCAATTTTCCTTGAAACAAAATCTTAATGAATATAAAGGTTTATTAAAGCTAAATCACCAATTGAAATCAACCTTTAAATAACATTAAAATCCGTAACGCAAATATTTTAATAAAGTTTGTTTTATTTCGTTCGTATAGACATCTTTCACTTATTTTACTTGCACTTATAGGTTAATATATTATACACACGACATTGAAATTAAAAATTGCTATTTAACAAACAATCCGTTTAAGCCGGGATCGATCACCTTGAAGCAGCTGTCACTGCGACTGGTAACACATTTTGGAGGCCAGTTGGTGGCGAGGTAGGCAGCAGCGACATAAATGTCTTATCACTTTTCGCAACTTTCTCGTCCGCAGTGTCCGCGAAATACCATTTCTTCTTATTTGCCAGAAACAGCAACATTAACGCAGGCAGATGTATCAGCGAAAATCGAAATAATTTACGGGAGCTTCCACTGTCAGATTTGTGATGAAATTTATACGCTGTAAATGCAAACAAAAATAGAGCAAATATTAGCAAAATAATATCTATAGTTTGTGAAAAAAAATAGTAGCATCAGTCTCTCAAAAAGGAAAAGATTCTTAATCATGCTAATGACTTCAAACGAATAACAAAACATAATTATATTTTTATGTTTATGTATATAATAACTAATATATACTCATAGTTATATACACTTACCTAAATAACAGAAGTAGGCGTTAAGGGGCAACGTTTCCAGCACAAACCAGTAGTTGGTCACGTCGAGGAGTGGCGCCATCATCGAGAGTCCGCCAATGGCGAATGCATAACGCAATGCAGTGCGCCGGCAAAGGTCTGGGTTGGTCACAGCCATCATGCGATAGCCAGCACGTGAATAATCCGGTCGCAGATTCCAAGAGAGCGCATTGAAATGTGGAAATTGCCAGGCGTACAAAACGCCCGCCAGAATCATTGCGCCCGCATCCAGAGAGCCGGAACAGCCCGCCCAGCCCATCAGTGGCGGAATTGCGCCCACCACTGAACCTACCCAAGTGTTGGCAATGCTCATCCGCTTCATCGGCGTGTAGATACTGGTGTAGAGGAACAAATTGCCCGCTCCCAGTGCCGCCGTCAATCCATTGACACCGAAATACAACATGCATAATCCCGTTGTAGCTGAGACAGCAGCGAAGCCCACGGCTTGCAGTGGCGTCATTTGACCCGTGACTAGTACACGATTTTTCGTCCTCGACATTTGCGAATCGAAGGGAACCTCGTGATATTGGTTAATGGAATTCGCCGCTGCGGAAACCAATCCTGTGCCCACTGAGCACATCAAGAAAGTGGTCAAATCAAAAGCAGCCGGCGCCATTGCATAGCCGCCCATTGTTGTAATAACAACTAATGCTAAAATGTAAAAAAATAAATATTTATGGACGAGTTTAATGCGTTAGTGCTTTAGCTTACATGTGAGGCGAAATTTTGATAGTTTCTTGTATTGACTGAATTTGTTGCCCAAATGTACATAGGGACTCGGTATCCATGGCAAATATTCAACGCTTACTTTCTGGTTACGGGGCAGATCTGGTGGCATCTGCAGCATGGCAGTTGCTGGCGCATTTTGTGTTGAATTGCCAGTTGGCCCGGCGACAGCGGAAAGCTAATAATAATTGAAAATATTGATTACTGTTTGAATATACTAAAATTCATATTGCATAACATTTCCTGGTATCTCACCCTTATCGAATTGATTTGACCGGGAAATATCTGGGCTGATATGTAATCGCATGCACATATTTTGTGTAAATTGCGAAACATATTTATATTTGTAATTATACTAAAACCCTCTTGGATATTTATAACATTTTGGAAATATAATATTTTTATTTTAAGGTTCTGTTAGGGATGTGCGTGAGATCACGTGCAAAGATAGTTATATCGATATATCTGAAGTTTTAATTTCGATAAGTCGTCGACAATAGTGGTTTTTGCGTCCATTCCCTTGAAAAACCAACAAAAATAAAATTCAATGTACTTTATTCTGTTTTGCTGACTAAAATAGTAAGCGTTAAGTAATAATTTACTAATACTAACACAAGACAACGATTTTTTTGAAATGGTCAGAGTATGGTTGTGTCACTATATCGATATTCGTAGAGTAATTGAGATAAAAATTTAATTATCGATGACTTTTAATTGATTAAAAACAATTTCCCCACACAGAAATGAAATCAGCCAAATTGAAAAGAAATTTTTGGCTACCTGCCGAAATAGAATGTATGCTAAACTTAATAAAGGAGGTGAAAATGGCCCAGGGATCTGCACATGCAACAACTACACATCACACTTTCACAACAATCGCTAGTAAAATGAAGAAACATGGCTTCCCCAACAAATCCCCAACGCAGGTTCGACGGAAATGGTTCCAGATGAAATCGGCATATCTCTGCTACAAAAAAGGTAATGTTGATCGTTTATTTCTAATACCAGAGAAATTTCGCAGTGTAATTGCCCAATTCGTTGAAAGTGGTAATAAAATACGACGCGTTCCGCTGTCCTCATCACCTGCATCATCGCCAACAACAACAAATGCACAAAGCAAACCCAAGCCTGAAAGTAAATATTTACGATTTGTTTATTTTGTGTTACTTATACTCTTTATTTATTTATTGCAGTAGTAGTGCCAACGTCAGCTGTAGATATATTTATAGCCCAACTTGTGCAGAACAACCAATTACTGAATGCTGAATTCACTAAAATGGAATCATCGCTTTTGGACTACGAACAGAGGTGTCAATCAATGAGGGATTATAACATCATTAAATATCTGACTAACTAACAACTATTCATTAATGTCTATCATAAGAATCAATTCCTGTAAATATTAAAATATATTAAATGTGCAATATTTTCGAGAGCTAAAACTTTTAAAATATGTATCCTTAAATCCACATCTAGTGTAGTTGATAGTTGTCGAACTGCCAATCCAAAATTTGAATTTTGATTAGTCAGAGAAGGCTAATGTTAGTTTTGCTGTAAAAATTGATTGAAAACATATTACACACACTTTATGATAATATATACACTCATATATACACATATATTTAAAATTTGTTCAAAAATGAAAAAACATTGTAATTTTTAAGAAAAAAATGATATATTTATACTTAAATTACATATTAGATATTACAAATTTTTGATGAAGCAGACGAGGAGTCCGATTGATCAAAATCAATTTTTGCATATGAACTGGTGGTGTTTTCAAAGCAAACAACATTCGCTGGCGGAGATTCACATGTGATTTTCTTCAGACATTTTGTTGTCGTCTGTCCGCTGCTTTGTGGAAGGTCTAAACTGGCATAATAGAGTGCATGATCGCACGAGCTCGACGATGACGATGCATTGTCATCCTTATTTGATGTTGAACCATCTTTGCTCGACACTGAATCCTCTTCCAATAGTTTTGATTCCGGTTTCTTTAACAACGACGACGACGACAAGTTATTGCATGCTGTGTTCGTTGTTGTTGTTGGTGTTGTATTTGTTATTAACAACTTTTTATCCATTTTATGTGGCTTATGGATTGGCCGCTGATTTTTCTTTTTTGAAATTAGGGAACTATCACTTTTGATTTGAAGAATTTGGTAGCCAACATCTTTACTGTCCGCGCCGGCATTGGATTTATTTATATGCTTTGTATAGTCTTCATTACTTATCGAATGTATTAATTTTCGGCCCGCTGTCGGCGTGCTGTTACTTATATCTAAGGCAAAGTTTAATATTGTTTTCTCCAATTGATTGTTCTCGAATTTGGTGTGCATGTCACTGCTCTCCGTGTAACTATTGATAAGGAGATGATGATTCTTATCAGCATTATTTAGATTTAAATTATTTGTTAATATAGTATTGGTGTCGGACAAATCGGCATTAGTTTCGCTCACGGCATAGCAATTGCTATTATCATTATTCATTTGTAATTTATCCGGCTGCTGCATTCGTATGTGATGCTGCAGTTGTTGCTGCTGTGTGCTACTTGAATTCAGCAGCTTTAACTTATCCAACTGATCCTCAATGGATATGGGCGGTCTATGACTCATATGCACGATGCCAACGCCGACAGGTTTCATTTCCAAATAACCGCCATCCGAGCTGTCTGCAGACTTTGGTATTGTGTCCGGTTTGAGCATTTCCGTAGTTTGACGGATATTACCATTTGAACTCGAATTGGGCAATATAGCAACGGGATTCTTTTTCGTTTGAATTGCACTTGGCTGCTGCTGATGATAATTTCGTAACGTCGCACGCGGTTGTTGCGTTGTGGAAGATGCTGTCGTCACATTGGAGAAATCGATTTCCATTAGATCACTCATTCGCTCTGGATTCATATAGCTGCGTAGATTTAAGAGTGGAGCACTTGTCGACTTCAATTCCCTGGGCGAATTATAGCCGATATGTTCAATGCATGCCTGAACATCGACATTGCAAACGCTACCCTTATGCGTGTATCCCCAATTCTTCCCTCTGTTAGAGAAGAGCACGCCACGTTGAATATCGCACCGAGGTATCTTTGACTTTGATCCCACGGAATAGGCGCGCACCCGTGGCGATGAATTATCCACTTCATTCAGGTTGCCCAGCGGTTTACTCATTTTAATGTGCTCGACTTTACTGCCAATTGAATATGTACGACTTGGACGTTCATACCTAAAAGCAAGTAACATATTTAATTCAACAAAATACACTAAAACTTATTAGAATACTCACTGGTTATCGACTTCGGCATCTTTAGCGAGTTTCTCGGATGAGTGCTCGGGAAAATCAATATTCAAGTCTTCCTCGGCAACATTACAAAATGTGTTTGACCCTGTGCGTTGATTCAGTTGATGATTCGCATTCACATTCAGATTTTCGCATATTGATTTGTTTGGTGTCATAGAAATATAGTGTTCAAAGTTTTCTAAGAATGAAATGAAACGAAATTAAAAGGCATATCTTTCAATATTACCTCGAATAGGGACTGTACCATTTATTCCTGACAATTTGTTGCTATCTGACACGTTTAAGTCATCAACATTCTCTTCGGGTATCATGCATTTCGAGTTCCTTGAGCTAAACAAACAGCATAAATTAAATCAATAAACCAATTTGTTACATCTCATTGAATATCTGCTAACTTACTTTATTCGATAAGCGTCATAGATGCTTTTATCATTTGCCTCATCAATACTAATTGATGACTCTTCACTCTCCGAGCATTTCGTTGCTGAATTAATTGGTGGGCTATCACTGTGTCTCTGACTCGAATATGGGCGTGTTCCCGATATCGTGTTACATCGATGCCCATGCCCATGCTTATATGCAATATATGTTTGATTGCTGCACTCGCTCAGTGTCCGATCTCTGCTTGGTAAACTATCGCATCTCTCTCGCCCATAACCTAATAAATGAAAGACATATCATAATTAATATTTAAGTTCATTTTAGGTATTTGATATATTTGACTTACTGTTGTATTGCGGCGAAAAACTATTACGTATTTCAATAGGATTTTGTCGTTTTTGTAGAACGTTAATTGGCTTGGAAGCCTCCGTTGCTGATGACGAACGTTTCCTCATTGGTTCACTGCTTAAATCAGGTTTTCCTTTGTACACATTTAACAAGTTCATATTCGACTCAGATTTGATGGACATTGCACTGGAAAGTAAACATTCATTTTAAAAAATGAACAATAAGTGTTGATTTAAAAATGAATGGATGGGCAATAAAGTTGCAAATATCTTACCTTAATATCGTGTCGTGCATATGTTTGGCAGCTGAAGCATCTTCTGTTTCCATCCACAGTTCACCGGCACCCAGAACACTCTGTCGGCCCAGTTCCATATAAAAAATGCTTTGTGGCGCCGCGTGTCCACATCTGAAATACAAGAGAATTTTAATAGTATATAGTATATATATAGTAGCTTTGCCAACGATCCTGACAATTAATTTCAATTTACCTAATGTATTTTTTCAGTCGACTGACTGAAAACTACTCGAAAATTCAGTCTTGATTAAAATTCTTACTTTTACTTAAGCGATATTAAATTTTTGCTCACCGTCTTATTGTTGTTAAGAGTATCTCAACTTTAACGACGCGATCATCGCCATTTGGTTGTTTTTCCGGTCCTATACAGATGAATGTAAGAGATTTTGAGGTCAGGCAGCAGTGGTAACAGCCAGTAACTCCAACACTCTCCGACATTCCCTTCTTTTGGACAACAACTTGCCAAACATATTCTGCAATGCATCATAAAAAAAAAAATAAATTTGTATTTATAAATTTTTTAACTTAGCCACTGTACTTACCGTACGGTGTATTATCTCGTTGGAGGGATAATAGATTATCTAACCATTTCCGTAAATCATTTTCTGAATTCAAAACGATGCCAAAGCCGCCGTCTCTCGATGCGAGAGCCAATACAAATTTATGTTTCGTATCGAAACGACGATTGATGTTGAAGCAGCTCTTCAAATCTATGATGCGTTTTGGCTCGGCTTTTTGTAGAAATTTCTTTTCCGTATCATAATATTCCAATCGTGCAGCGCCATTGTTCGTTTCCTTATAGAGCACAAAGAATTTCTTTTTCATCGTTTTCAATTTCTTTTGAAATCCACTTAGTACGATTCCGTTGTCTGACATGGAAGCCATCATAAATCCTCCCGCCTAAGATGACTGCAATAAGAACAATATAAAATATTGTTAATTAAAATATATATGCTTAATACTTGACACAACATATTGGGAATGTTTTAATTATTTAAGTGTTAAGCCAGATTTAGAATTCTTCCGAATTAAGAATTGAAGACACACAACTATAAAGAATTGAGGAATTTTAAGCAGCAGCAGCTGCTCAACAGCATTCTCGCGAGCAACTTTTTGCTTAATGACTCAGCAACAAAAAATCATAATAGTTTTTTTTTTGTGATTTTCTTGGCATTTTGCTATTGTGTGTGTGTGTCTGTAATGTGTAATTGTATGTGGCCTTAAGGATAGATAATAAATGCCTAAATCAGTCAACACACACACATACATGTGCCATACAAATTTAGTTTTAAAATCTAATTTTTATCCTGATTTTAGCAGTCTGTAAAAAAAAACACTTATGTTTAAGCGAACTTAATTATTTTTAACAATTAAATTGATTCAAATACTAATTAAAATATTTACTCATAATACATAAATAAATTTGGCATATTTGTGTATTTATGTATCATTGAAATTATTGCATAGAATGTCAGATACTACGCATATAGTACATACACACACAAGCAAACAGACACTACACTTACACGCACACACACAAACATGTATTTAAGTAAATACATGTCTAATATAAATGCTCAGCTCCAAATATACATACTTATACACACATATTCATGTATGCACATATGTTTGTGTAACACTATTTCTTATTCTTTTTTTTATGAGACAAATTAATATTTGACTCTTGTTTTTCCCTTTGCGCCTGTCGAAATCTTTGTTATCAACTGCGAAATTGCTGGCACATGAGAAACTGCCAGAATCGTGGAGTATGTTTTAGAGGGACTTACTAAACATGTTGCATTGCTGAATTTATTTAGTAAATCAACATATTTACACGTATGTGCTTAATAATACGCACATCTGTAATAAAATTTTTTAGGTATTTATGTACATATGTATACGCAGTATGGGTAAACATATGTACATATTTCATATATGGATAAATATAGTTGGGAAAATCAGAGCTTTATTCTATTTCTACTTCACAAAAAAAAAATGTCTTCGTTGCGATTTGGAAATTATTTGCTATATATTTTCACTACATATAATTTGAAGAATACATACTTCGAATTCAATAGGCATATATTTATGTGTTAATTTATAATCTAATGATTTTTTTAATATAGTGGTGGCACTTTGATACTAATCGGACTTATCGTTGTATGCCGAAGAATTCCAATCGAGTCACTGTTAGCGCTGTAAGTGAAACTTACATGGAATTGTATCGGTTATACGAAAAATGAATGATGCTTAGATTAGCTTAATTTTCAAGAAAGCAAAAGAAATTTTAGTATGGATGGTAAATTGAATTTGTACGACACATCCTTAAAATATATGTAAAGAGGCTCTAGAGTCTTTAAGGGATTTATTTGGGTTCTTTAGGGCTTTCATCCTGCATCTCGAATATATTTTAATAGATCGTCCACCGAAATCGAGTCGTCATAATGCACAACATCCCTATCATTATTATCGGCTACATCCGAAAGGATAACCTCCAGTCAACATTTTTAATTTTCGCAGCCAAAGCTGTGCGAAATATTGATGACTTATATATAATTTTTGTTGGTATACTACCCGGGACGTTTCCAGTAAACTAATGCAAAAACCAAAAAACTAAATAGATAATTATTAGTTTTTTTTAATTATTTTTTAAGTATTTGGCCAAAAACTATTAAATTTTTACCTATAAAATTATTGTAAAATTATATAGAAAATGCGTACAGCCGTTACAGCTGAGTTACTATCGAAAAAAATAAACAAGATAAGATAAAGAAAATAAATTTAAAAAAAACACTTAATGTAGTATTTATTTTAAAACTATTTTTACAAAACTTATTAAAAAAAAAGCTAGTTTTTTAGTCATCATTGATAAATGGTTAAATATTGCTATGTAGCCCTCACATTTATGTATAAAAGAACTAGTAGTTCACGATATAATCATGATTTATAAGAACTATGGCAATGAGTTATTTTCGGTGAGCTGAATGTGGATTGTAAAACAATGAAAAAGTGACAAATAGTGTTTACATTTGTTTTCTAATTTGTTTTAAAGTTATAATTTTCAAAAATATAACACAAGTGCAAACCGTTGTGCGCTGTTCCAACAAAACGTGTCAACAAGCGGAACAAAAAAAATTACAACTAATTATGTATAATAATGTACCACATAAGTATCGTCAAGTTTGTCGATTGTGCCTCACATTGGTTAACGACTGCGATGTCGCAGATCTACAAATTTACAAGCCAAGCAGCAGTAGCAGTCCCCCAAATGATAAAATTCAACAGCAACAACAACAACAACACAACGTGAAATCGTGCAATATTATTCATCGAAATGTATCCAAATGCGACCCAAATAATACATGTTGCTGCGATAATAATCATGATGATAATAATCATGATAATGATAATGATGAGAACTCGTTATCAGTTGTCGTCGCGCAATGCAATAATAATAATATGGAGAGGGGAACGGGAACGGGTGCCGCAGCCTCATTCAATTCACATATGCATCAAAACAATTACAACACACCAAGTGTGCCTTCCTCTGCTGCTGCTGCTGCCTCTGCTTCTGCCTCTGCCAACCCGCCATGCACCAATATTTTTGCTCGAGTGTTTTCAAATAATAGTAAGAAAGTTGAAACAACAGCATCCGAATTATCACAATTCAATCAATCAACAACATCCACACAAGATTTAGAGTCGCAACCAAAATTAGTTAAATGTGAAACGGAATCATTTTCACAATCGTGCCAATCGAATGTGGTCTACGATAATGATACAGCTAATACAACAACAGCAGCAGCAATAGCAACTCCCACTAAAAATATATTTCTTCAAAACGTGGAGTACAACAATCAAGAGCATAAAGATGATTCATCAACGCCGCACATTACAATTCAGATATTCAACTGTCTCTCTATTAAGGTAAGGCAAAGTTGTTTTTAATTCAATACACACAAACACTCGCACACAAAATAACCCATACATATACCTATGCTTATATTTATATATGTGCATGTATGTGCTTATGTGTGCGAGAGTGTGTTCACTCACTCACGTTGTTTGTCTGTCATTCGTACATGTATATATATATATATGTGTGTGTGTGCATTTGTATATGTGTGTATATGTGTAATTACGCTACCATTACACATTAAAACAAGAGAAATGCCTGAATTGCCTTCCCATGCAACTTATAAACCCAGATGTATACAAATACACACACAAACATACATGAATATATAAATACATGCCTATGCATGTGTGTGTGTCTACATTAAACATGTGTGCAACACAGGTAAAAGAAAATTATGATAAGAAAAATAAATAAACTTAATATTAATTTTCTTTTGTTGTGTGTAATCCGAGTATATATATATATGTTTGATAAAAATTGTTTAATTTAATATTGCTCTAATCAGACATTGGATATGTTGTTCATGTGCTAAGAGATAAAATATCGATAACAGTTTTATACTCTCTTGGCGAAGGTGCCGTCATATTTTCACTCAACATGTTACGTATTGAGTGGGTGAGATTTTCGATATTAAAAATAATGCGGCTATGTGCACTATGTAATATATATACATATATATTCTTGTTCAGGTCGATCATTTTTATTTTAAGTTAGTATTTTTCTTCTAATATTATTTTAAGAAGTCAGACAACAAATTATTTTTATATTCGAACTTTATCGCAGATGTTAATGATGCATTTATCTTTTATCTATATTTCAGCCATTGCCGAACGATAGTTACCCTTGCGTTGTATGCCGTGACTGCCGAACTAAGCTCGAATCATTTTGGAAGTTTCGCAATATGGCACTGAATTCACATCATGCTTTAAGGGAATTTTTGACATTATCAGAATCGTCTAAACTAGTGAGTTATTCTAAAAGTTTTTTTTCCAACAAGAAACCAGGGTGTCAACCCGGAATGCTAAGCGAAATTATCTGATTGAAATTCGAAACCGGAACTGAAATTAAATTAAATCAATGTTATAAATTTTTGAGAACTAACTGGAACTGAACAAAAATATCGTATCAGTATAGTAAAACGGGTATTATTACTTATATTTTAAACTCTACAGCGATACGGTTAAGTTCCGTAAGTCAAAAAATTATTATCTTTACCGGAAGTAAAATTAGTTTAGGTTTGTTACCCTACATATACAAAATTTGAAATCAAATTAAAGATAAGGCCGAATTCGTATTAAATATTTTGATTATAGCAGTAAATTTAATCGTATTTTCGACTTTTGTAGAATTCAAACGATTTGGAAATAAAACTGGATGCAATATTAAAGTCTTCATCGGAAGCAATAGCTGCTAAGGCACTGACTGAGCTGAGCAAATCCTCAAAAACAAGATATAGCCAACGGCAACCGATACTTGATGGTAATTTAAGATCGAATAAGGAGAAGGAGCAGCATCAAATTAAAATCGAAAATCAGACCATGGAGTTTCAAACGCCTTTAATCTATTCAAATTTTTACGAAATGCCAACTCAACCAACTGTCAACACAATTGAACGAGATGCAATTATGAATCAGAAACCAGATACCAGCAGTATAGCATCCAAACTTAAATTATCAGATGGATATATGGAATTAGATAACGGTGTGTTGTGTGAATCACTAAATACTAAAGTGTCCGATGTTGAACAATACAAGAAGCAATTAGAGACTGCCGCGGTGCTTATGGATATAAGTAAAAAAATTGTCATCTCGCCACCATGCTCGAATCCCCAATCTCCTTGTCTTTCTGCATTTGTAGATACAAATATGAAAAGTTCTGTGATAAAATCAAAACGTCCATCAAATGATAATGATATGCAAGATGGCATGGAAATCGACTTATCGATCAAAAAGCTGAAAACTGAACCGTGCAGTCAACAGAATTTAGTCGCCCCAATCACACGTAATATTTGCCAAGCCCCAATACTTGATATCCGCGCAAGTCCTTTAAGGACCGATGCTGATTTGAAGAATTATAGTATTACGATTAACGAAGTCGTTGGCCCCTCTAGTTACCAATTGAACACAAAAACAAAACTTAATACCGACAGTATTGCATCGTGTCTATCGGACTCCGAAGACAGTTCCGATTCAAATAAATTAGAAATGGACATTGCATCAGCGATCTATGATCGCAAGACACCTGAGAGCGTTAGTTCAGATCATGCAACAGATGCGGCAACCACTCAACTATGGCAAGCATTAGCTCGATCGGCAGGTAAGCTCAAATTATTTGCAATTGAAAATTGTTTCTAAATTATTGATTGTTTTAGCTAAAAATAAAGATGAGAGTCGAGCAACGCAACTTTTGCGAAATATGATGAGTCAATCATTTGTATTTCCGACGCCGTCAACTATAGCATTGACAAAAGTACCTGTAGAGCCAATACCACTTTTAAAGGTAAGCATTCATCCCTAATCAGTTTACGTATAGATTACTTAAACTATTTTAATGAATAGGACATGTCCGAATCGCAATCGAATGTTGTTAAAATATGTCGAAGAAAGCAAAGTTTTCCAACTAAATCTGATTGCGTCGATGCTCCAGATGTTAAGGCGGCCGACTCATTTGTTCGTTCAGAAACAACAATTACCGAAGGAATCAAAGATAAAAAGGTATATATTAGTATATACGCATTACTTGGGTCCGTTTTCTCTAAGGT
This sequence comes from Drosophila fungiperda, assembly GCA_035042345.1. Lineage (NCBI taxonomy): Eukaryota > Metazoa > Arthropoda > Insecta > Diptera > Drosophilidae > Drosophila > Drosophila fungiperda. The sequence continues at coordinate 9,800,454 of JAWNLM010000145.1, forward strand.
GGCGATTAACTGAACTTTAGTTTAGGGTTTTCACCAAAATGTCCGATCAAAATTCAGCAATATTTTGTTGATAATCCAATTTAATATATAGATTGCTAGAAAATAACTTTACTGAGACTGCAGGTACAACTGACTTGGCCACACTTCATGGACTTTGAGAAAGCGGACCTTAGATGCACATTTGTTTAGATGATCATTGGTTAATTTTTATAACAATGTTTGCAGAGCCTAAAATGTATCAGCAGCAGCGCAGCTTTATCCAGTTCTCAAAAGGATATGTCTTGCTCGAATTGTGGCACGCTAACAACAACAATTTGGAGACGCAGCGCCCGTGGCGAAATGGTTTGCAACGCCTGCGGATTATACTTCAAGCTGCATGGCGTCAATCGACCCCATTCGATGAGACGCGATACGATCCATACTCGGCGCAGGCGTCCAAAAGAGTGCGAGAAATCCAAAAAAAGTAAGAAAAATACTAACATATGTATAAATATATATATATATTAAATTGTATTATCACCATCAATAGGAAACAGGCAATTAGCATGCAGCTCGGCGGTAGAATATGATACGGATATGATAAATAGCTCGATAGAATGCAAGAAGCCGGACTTGTCAATATGTCAAGAGACGCCCACTTTCTCAGATTCAGTATTTAACGTAAGTATTATTATAATGCTTTATTGTCCTTTATTATCGGATCAGAAATGCAATATTTTGAAAAATTAACTAAACTATTGTGAAATTACTTCTGACAACTGAATAGAATACTGAATTTTTCCACCTAAAAACAAAATCGTCTGCTGACACTTACACAATTTCCTTTTTGCGTTTCGATGCACTCGATTAGTTTTGCGGTGGTAAATAAAAGTGTCACAAATTTCTTTATAATTTTTTAACATTATTTATGTTTTTAATACCGAAGAGTTATTCACAAAATTCACACAGGCTAATAATTCAGTTCGGATCGAATCGAATTTTTCGCGACCAGTTCTTCATATTTATTTTCTATATAGATTCTCATTATCGACAGCATTTTCTGATCTGAAAACAGGGCTTAAGTGGCCCTGATGACTTCATTTCCATAAGAAAGAGAAGAAATCTGACTTAGCATATGCATTACTCAATAAATACAGATATTCACGGTGACTAACTGGTGATTAGTGACTTGGTGACTAATGATGAATACCAAACCGGAAAGGTCAAACAGCTTTATTCAACTTAGTTTCCATTGAATTTGTTTATTTCAGAAATATAAAACGGAAATAGCTGAGACAGCAGGAACGGCCGAAACACTCAAAGATGTTATTTTAAAACAAACAAAATCACAATCTTTGCCTGAGTTCAATGAAACCCACGCAGGCGAGGAACTATCTGTACCTCTTAACCTTGTTTCCAGTGAAAATAATGCAAAGTTAACATACAACGCCAAATAAAATTCAAGTAACCAAGCCATCAAGCGCACACAATTTTATTTATGAACTCAACAACAAATTCAATAATTACATATATGCCTTGACATATATAGAACAAAACAAAAAACAAAAACAAAAGAAACCAGAACCGATCATATATATATATATTTATATATATATATGTATTGTATACTTATTATACTCATAATTATTTGTATTCTTAGAAACTAATACCAAAATACTAAAAAAAACTGGGTTCAAAGTTTTAATTTTATGGTGTGAAATAAATTAACTTAATCACGGACAGAATTACTTAATCCTTTTTATACATAAAGTAAAAATGTAAGCAATTAAAGAGATATTGATATTTATTGAAATACATGCTTCAGTATTTTTAACATTTAATGACACTTTTAAGTAGCTTGGCATTATAAACAAAAGAAAATCAGCATCTATAAAAAAAAAATATATAAAAAAAAACAACAAAAAAAACAAATTAAATCACAAACCAAATGCACACATTTCAGCTAATTAATCTAACGAAAGTTTAAGATTGTAATTTAAAAATGCACTCAACTTTGAGATACCCTAGTTAGGTTTTCAATAACAACATAAATCATTTACATTTGCTTCACACCTATCACTCAATAATCACAGATTGTTATTTAATAACCAATTAGGCTCGAAACAAAATATATTAAAATAATTGACTTAGATCGATACTTAACAATTAGTTGTAAATTATAGCAAGGCTGTCAAACCGAAAAGAAATTTAACTCTGTTCTTTTTTCAAATCGCAGTCATACTTCTTTTTTGTTTGACACCCTGATTATAATTTATTTTTATATGAACTAAATGAAAGACAATGCTTCAAAATAACAACATTATTGAATGTGTTTGGGTATCTCTTAGTCAAATATTTTAGAGCATTCGTTTAGTAAAAAAAAAAATTCATACACATTAAATTTTTTAGCTATTTATACAATATGTGAGCGATTTTCTCTTGAATTTTATACACAAATTTGAATTTCAAAAGTCCTGACAATAAGTGATAAAAGTTTAGTTTATATTGTCGTTGCAGGATATATTTTGAGCTAATTGTAAAGTATTTATACCCCCTGTAGGACGCTAATATATATTTTTTTCGTGTGTGTAATCAAATTGCTTAAAGAAAACATTTTTTAACAATCAAAAAAGCTTTTGTAGCTCGAAACTCAAATTATTTTTGGAATTATTAAACCTAAATTGGCAATAGTGGCTGTCAAATTAAATAATATTAAAACAGATATTTTACCTTTGAGCATGTTCGAATAAAATATAACAACTTAATTTGTTTGCTATTATGAATAATAACTGGGCACGTTCAAAAGCTCAACTTACTTCCTGATCACTCAATGATACCCATCATTATTCTGATGGTGAATGCCAGCGATGCCCTAAAGTATTTAAAGTTGAAAACATCCAACAAACGTATTAGAGAAAGTTCACCACATCATTTCAAACGTATTATTATTTTATTTATATATTTTTGATCAGGGAGAAAGTTGTTCTGCTGAATAAAGAAATCACTAAAAAGAAAAAATCAAGCTCATAGGGCAGCATTTTGATAAGTAAATATTAATGCATGTAAAGTATATATAAAATAAAGTGCAGTATGTTTGGCAATAAATCAATTATATATTTTAATCCAGACAATGATTTAAAGAACTTATTGTTTAATCAGCCGATTTCTATAGCTAGAAAACATTTGTAAAATCTCTTGCCTGTAAATGAAAATCATGTGATAATAAAATAATCTCCACAATTTTTAAATAGTAAAACTATACAATTAAAAGCAATATTCATAATACCATGCAAAAAAGAAAACAAACAAAAAAAAAAGAAAAAATTTTCAAGCAAATATTGAACAAATATTTATATTTCTAAATAAGAGATTCTTAAATAAAGCAAATGCAGTTTTCGATCTTAATAAACTATGTAATATTAAATAAATATTTTTAAGCTAAGAAAAAAGTTACACATTTATTTTTTCGAATTTAATAATCTCAAAATCTTTTAACAGTTACAATAAACTTTAACTTAAATTAATTTATTGCCTCTGACTGTGTTGTTTTTCTCTTGCATAAATTATTAAAGGGGGCAATATTGTGCAGATCGCAATGAAAAGATAACGAGCAACTGGAGTTGTTTTATCGGAGGTCTGCCAGCGGGCATTGCGTTACGTAATCAATAAAATAAGCAGCGCCGCCTGCCAGTTTTATGTGGTGCAATCTGCAAATCTCTAAATCTACTGTGAGCGCTTACCTTAAAAATAAAGTATGCGTTTTGTAAGTGCAACAAATAACCTGTTTGCGGCGGCCATGCAAAAACTCTTGACAAGTACAAAAAAATTCGACCTGTACTAAAAAATATTGTATCTCCTTTAAATTGAAAATAGTTGATAAGTTCCAGAAGTATTTTAAGTCCTCTAATTAACACATGCTATTATTAAACGCTCGTCACAAATTTCTTAAAATAAAACATTTTGCGTACAGAGTTAATTATAAACTTTATTGTATAAAATAACAATTATATTTCGATTACTAAATTAAACTTAGTGGTTATGCCTATGTTGTTAAATCAATTGAAATGATTCTACTAGAGGAATTATAGGGCTGTACAACTAAAGTGTTCTCAAAGGTGCCATTGCTCAGGCTAATACCATTATCGGCTGCCTGATTAATGTCCGTCTTTTCTGTGCTCGTTGGATGGGCTGTACACCAGTCGGTGACAGCGACCAACCTCTTTGACAAATTGCAATTTTCTTGATTGTATGCGTGGGCAAATGTGTTTGATGGCGCCATTATGAGCGCTTTATCTGAACCATTTGCCTTTGATTCGAGGCCAAATCTGTTCAGCACCGAGTTAGTCTTGTAATTGGAAAATATATAAACGGACTGCTGCAGCGGCTTTGGCGAATTATCGTCGCTTATTGTTGCCTGCGAATAGCCCGGTGGGGAAGGTTCTTCGGCTATACGATTCTCCTGTCTTCTGGCGACGACGTCAGTTTTATGCGATACTGATATTATTGCAAACCGTTTATCGGAACTATTCAGTACTGTTGACGGCGAATTGGATTGATCGTCGTCATCCGACGAACACAAATCAATTGTGTCGACAACAACCTCGGTGGAAGGTGAAATTCTCCATTGGGAATTATGTGAAGTATCGCGTGTTAGTCTTATATTAAGCTTAGTATTAGGTATTGGAAATTGTTCGCCGACATTGTCGGACATCTTTTTTAATCGGACTGATATTGGACGGCATTTCTTAATCAACGGCGAGTTTAAGAACAGAAAATTTTGGGTTGTGTCCCTGCGTTGCGCAAACTGTCGCCGTGGAAACGCATAAATGTGCGAACTAAATTCACTCAATTTCTTGAAAGTTATATGAATGTTACTTGGAATAGTTTTCTTTTCAAACGGCTTATTTTTACAACCAGATTTCACCACCAATGGCGTATAACAAAATCGATCGGCGCGCTCTTGTCTTTCAAATACATATTCCGATGATATTGTCTGTTTCATTGACTTCAGAAGTTTTTGTCCAGCTGGCGATGATATTGGAATAGATGAACATCTGTTTAGGGAAGGCACGGCTCGATTCCTTCGTGATGATATGCGTCGATTTCTATTTGTTGTCGTCTGCACCAGTTCCTCATTCAATAAATGTGTTCTTTGCGTTTTCTTCGCTAAATTACAACTTGTCGCTTTCGACTGCAGGCAAAAATTTAGTAGGAAAGCATTTCGCAATTCGGCATTCTCATTATTTTTATTTTCTAGTTTGCTTTCTGGTTCCGGAGAGTCACACAATATAACATCATCCTCCATATTACAAATTTTTTCATGTTCCTGCAAAGATATAAATGAATAAGATTTGTTGTTTAATAAAGAGATACTCTCATATAAAGTTAACTATATGCTCTACTTACAAATATAGCTTCCTTGGAATACAATTCGGCATCACAGTTGTCGCAAAGATAAATATCGAATGGAGGAGGTTCGACCATCATATATTGGGAATCCTCACCATGAGTATCAGTTTTACTTTTGTGCAGCAGCAAGCATTTTCGATTTTTGTGCTGACGATCATAAGACTGCAAATAAATTACATATTTTATTACATATTATATTTATTATACATACTCATATAGATTTACAAATCTGTAGAACACGTTCTTCACAATATTTGATTAATGACTCACCATATTCTCATTTCGAAATGTTACCAGTAACTTATTATTTCGTCTATCGTATAGAGATGTCGTCGAGTTATAGTTGTTAATAAATCTCAAGCTGGCATGCTCGTACGCAGCTAAATCATTGCAGAATCGTAGAAGGAAAAGGCTTTTATGGAACTGATAACAAATAACTACAATTTCCTTCATTTTTTCCATCCAATTCTGTAAAAGAAAATATTAGGCAAATTAAACAAAAAGAAGAAATAAACTAAGCTCAAGCGACTTACCCCAAAAAATTGTTTTGGCTTTTTCAAGGGAATGCCAAATGGAGCATTTTCTGGCCACCACTCTGGCTCACTGCAGTCTATTTTCTTTGGTAAATTAATGTGTCCCAAAGAGCATTGTACCATAAACGGTATAAAATTTTCCAACTGTGATTCAGTAATTTTCTCTAGGGAAGTTGGATATCCATTTGCAAACAGCAGAGGCAGATTGGAAATCATGTTCTGTTGAGATTTATCTGATTCCTCCATTGTTGCTAAAATAAATAAAAAGTGTAAAAGCAATAAATAAATGCATACTGTAGGAGGGAGGGGTGATCATTTTATAGGTGGTGATTTTTTTTTTTACTTTACTTTACTAATCCCTTTTCGATCTAAGAAGACTAGTCCTTGCTATACTATCAAATATTCCTGCGAGATTACTAAACCACTATTGAACAGTAGAGAAGACTTCCAATCTCACAATTTGGAAAGTAGAAGAGATCAAATTTAGACTATAAGGGAATGCTTAGGGCCGAAAGTAAGGGTCTCTGCACTCGACCTAACATGAATTGACAACAATCTACTTAAGTTTCCAATTTTATTCACTCCAGAGTTGACGCGTCTGAAAAACTTCGTCACAGCCAAGAAATCATCGTTTCAAAATTGGAGAGGAACCTTTCTGCAGTTCATTCAGAAAAGATTTGCTTAGGAAGCAGTGAATTAAGCAAAGAATATCTATAGGAATTCGCAAAAACTCCATAACGGCTGTCCTATTCTATATGGTTCAGTAGGGGGAGTAAAACTGTGCCCAGACAATAAAGTGCATCAAGCAAAGTAAAGTGAAGTCGAGGAGGAGTCTTCAACTCACATCCTAACAAAATGTATCGCCTTTGCCAGGAAAAGAACCAGCATCCTAAGGATGATTGTTATGAATGTCAAATACATAGTGGCCCTCGACCCATCAAAGATCCTGACATTCGTTCAGGAACTGGGGTTGATGGAGGAGCTATAGGCTCGGTAGGGGGCACAATAGATCTAATAGGTCGCAGTGCACAAGACCCCCAATTAATAATAATAATGTAAAATTCAACCCAACACAAAATGGATTCCACATTAAAATCTGTTTTTCTCCCTGTATTCCATATTTGGCTGCGGTAGACAGAAATCTAAAACGTTCAAACAAAAGTGATTCACTGCCCAACGAATAAATCGATAGGTAAATTGATCTTGACGTAAGAATCTCAAGGGGTTAATGAAAGTGGGTTGATCTACAGCACCAGGAAGGCAACTGATCACTGCAAACTGCTATAACTTAGTATCATTCCTAGGCAGTGCCCATGCATTATTTAACAATTGCACTTTTTGCGTTTAAGCTTGAGAACCATCAGGGTACCAAGTTTGATTACGTCAATGTGGTTAATTACATACAAGCAGCCGGATCGTATTTTCTTTAGAGTAAGGAAAAATAAAATGTATCCGCAACGAAAGTTTTAAGTGAATAGAACAGTAGTTTCCGTTAAGACGTAAGTGACCAGTTGGACAATACGAACTCTCTCTAAACTTTTTTTTTCATAATGACACTAAGCAGTAAATAAATAAGCAGAGAAAGAGAGCTCACACCTCTTCGATCGTACTTTACTGCAAGAAATGCAAAGAAACCTAGAGAGAGGGGAAGGGACAGAAATTTTGTTTTACTATCTGAATTATATTTGCTTTTGACTTGAAATTAGTTATTTTATCTTTACTTTGACCGTTTCCTTTTGTTCGAAACAAGCACGAAGCTAGCAGTCAAATCACGAACCCAATTCATAAACTGCCGATCGCTGAATTCTTAAAACTCGATCCCATATGATCATTTTATCAATTCTTTTCTAGCACAATATAGCCCGTTTTAAGTGTCAACTTTGTCAGCCAACTCCGAATCACTTTTCCCAAGCTACACACACAACATTATTGATTACTTGATTTAGTGTTTTAAAATATTGGGCGTATCTCGGATAATCATTAAAATTTAGAGGTAAACTACAGACAAACATTTTCAGAGAGCAGGGTGAAATTCCTTCACTCTCAGGATGAGGATAACTCTTTAGAATTCTTTGTCACAATTTGGAGTAATAGTTTTTCCACAAGCAAAAGATTTCATTTTCTGAGAACAACTTTTATGTGTGTGCAAATTTACTCATACATATACATGTATGTGACAAATAATAGGAATCCATTTTAAGAGCGGGGATGAGCTTTCAGGTAGTCATCGCAAGCCTCAGAACTGCGCGAATAGCGTCAGGCGAGGAAAACTATGAAATTATTGGTTCTCGCTGGCGAATAGCAGATAAAATTATGAACAAGAAATTCCAATGTGTAATGAAAAATACGGGTTTGATGTTTATAGGAATTTAATATGCGCAATGGTTTTGTTTGGCATTAAAATCTCCTGCTGCGCGCACCACAAAATACATATGTATAACAAATCGGTACTAGGAATATGTACATATATATATACGTATAATTAATAAAAACACTTATTTCACATTGCTATCTACGCGTAAATATATATTTTATCTTCACTGTGACGACACAAGAATCGCAAGCACATTTGTAAATAATACAAAATTATAAAACATTTCTTTCTTGGCATGACATGTTTAACACTTATGGGACTTGCAGTGTAAATTTAATGTACAAATTTGTGTGGCAAACTGTAGTTTAATGTTACAAACCAAATATGTTGTGTTACAATATTTAAGATATTTAGATTTACGAAACTCAGACTCTATAAAAAATTGAGGGTACGGTTTACACTATTAAGAATCGCAAAATAATTACATCTTTTACATTTAATAATCGAAATTGCTTTCCATTTTGTGTTCTTTATCGATTATATTATAAAGCGTCTAAATCGGAACGATGGAAACGGAACATAAAATACTTAACAGTAGTTGACTGGAATGAACCGAATAGGCTGAAATGTTGATTTTTACAGTAATCTCTTACTACATATTCTAGGTTTCAATTTATTTTATAAATATATACATATACATAAATATACACATAGAAAAGGTACAATTTTTAAAAAATTTTAACTTCTTGCATCATGTTTGTATTAAAACAAGTGGTGAGCTTGTTGTTTTTGCTGCATGAAAGCGGCGGGATTTCGCTGAATGCATCCAAAATGGAGGTACCGGAACGCTGCAAGTATCTGAAGGAGTCGGGCGAGCTGCTGCACCAACAGTGTAGAGGCAAATATCCGCTGGTGGCATACACCAAGTTCCGTGACACATTTATGAAGCAGACAGATCGCATGGCGATCTTTATGCCAACATCTGCCCTTTATGTGATGGTCGCCCTAAAAGAGTCGGAATTGCACGAATGCGACAGTATTCAACTCATCGAGCTTAACAAATACGTTTGCTGGCATGGCGCTGGTGGCAAGCGGACCGTTAAACTCAAATCGGTGCAGATATATTGTTTCCCATTTCATATACAGTTGCCCGATGATCTCATTCACGAGTGTGTGCTGGACAGGGATGGCGTTACGGAATCGGAACTGGAAGAATTATCGCTGCGCACCAAATGGGGTATCATACATTATGTCTTTGACAATGATTCAGCTTTGCAAAATTGGCGGACTCACGAAATTTCCATTCTCCAAACTATATTACTATTTGTCCTTTTTCTGCTTTTGTGACGGCCACATTATACTTTTATAATCTAGTGTAAATTATTTATTTCGAATTATTATTATTTTATGGTTTGTTATTGTCTTTCTTATGGTCGGCCTTTACCTATAAAATAGTTAATTCAAGTGCATTCGTTGCATTTTCTTCAATAGCTATCGACTTTGTTTCCCGCCCTTCCTCTAGAAGTAACTGTTAATCTAAGCACTTAACGTATGCTGATCGTAAACATATCACCTGCAAGTTAAGCACAATTGCGTCAGCAGATTTAAGGTGAAGCACTGCATACCTTATTTTAGAAAGGCATGCATAGTACAGGGTGGTGTTTGGATGGCATAGCGTTTCACTTCTGTGTTGTCAATTTTGGCAGTCGTAATGCAAAGATCTTGGAGGCTGGTCGATAAATGCGATATGGCAGTTGCTTGTATTTTATCGCTTGGATTGTAAATGTATACAATTATTATAAACCCTATATTGCAATGTAAATGAAAAAAAAAAAAATAATACTATCAGATTGTCAAAAAAAATAACATTGTATAGAAATCAGAAAAATCAATTCACTAAAAATCCCATCACTACTCAATTCACATACTATTTCTAACCTACTGTCGCATTCTTATTGTTTGGTACCATACCTGATTAATCATCACACTATTTTGGGGCGTATTGTACTAAATGTATGTACCAACTATATATGGTTATTTCGTTTATCAAAAAATTTTTTTTCCCAATTGTATTAAAAATGCATAATAATTCAAAAGGTTTTTTGTTTCAAAAGAAATATTGTATTAGAAATAATTCTGATCTATGGAAAAAACAGTACATGCTTATAGGTGAAGATTTTACCTTTTATTTATTATGAAACATACAAATGGTGAGCATAATAAACACAAAATGGAATTGTTGTAAACTTGCTACATTTTTGCTTCTCGATCAATTAAGATTCACTTTAGAGATGATCACATAAACTGAGTGAATCCAGTTGTTTTATTCCTTGTGGGAATGGTATGTAATCGAAAAGTCCACGCGCAGAAGGACAATGGTGAACAGAAATATCATATAAATAAAGCCTATTACTAGCAATGGTTCCTGCAGCAAGGACACCTTGGAAAATGTGTACTTCAGAGTGAATTCTGAAATGTGATTCTCAACCAGATTTTGCTTGGAGAAGGAAATAACTGGGCGTCCCACAGTATCCAAATAGGTGTGAACCAGATCGTTTTGATGACGCTTTATGCTAAACGGTGTTACCAGCTCAATATTCGCAGATCCTTCGGGTAAAATGACAGTAACAACAGCTTTTTCGATGGACATATTATCATGAATATGATCAATTAGATGCATTTTCAGCACATAATTATTGCCCGAGCTGAATAGATACTCGTAGGAGGGCACATTATAGCCGAGAGTATATTGGGTTTTCCATCCGCCAAAGAGTGGGAATCGTGGACGCAGTTCCAGATCGACAAAGTCGCGCATAAAATGCATATTCGATGTGGAAATGTTGCCATTGGTGTCGCGATAATACACCCCAGATGCGGATGCCGGCAAATAGGTTTTGTATGACTTAACAGCAGATTGGCCAGAACGTCCATCCTTCTGGAAATCATAACGCGAAAACGAACCCTTCAGCTTGGCTCCCGTGTGAGTCATTTCAATCAATTCCTTGACAGCAATATTTCCCCAATGAGATACTTCAATGCTGCGATCCAACGAGTTCACCGTCAAAAATGGCGATTGATTCTCATAGTGGATGACTAGTTCGTCCTCAGATAATGCTAAGACAGAATCACAAAATTGTTTAATATAAAAAAGATATTAAAAAATATTTAAAACTCACCTGCAATATTTTCATACGGTCCAAATGCCAATTTATTCGACGATACGGAATATGGTTTTGCCTGCGTTTGCGACAATATATTAGACGAACTGAGCACAACATTCGTTTTTTGTGTCTTAGTTGCGTACTTCGAGTACAAATAGAGACTTCCCACAAATTTTACTAGTTGTTTGTCGTTTTGTTTGATTTCGGCTGGATGTGGCAGTACATTTTTGGTAGAGACTGTTTCAATAACCAAGTTTTGTTGCGGCGAAACTGAGGCAAATGTTAGCTTAATTTCAGTCTGATCAAGTCCTTTTTTCTCCTCATACTTAACTTTGTTGCTAAACCCGTCCTTCACCGAAATAAAGGATAAATTCGGCTCTTTTACAACAAACACATAGTCTTTGAGGGCTTTGCCGGCTGTGTCTTCCACGGAAATTTTATATATGGTCTTTGCCAACTGCGACGTTAAATCCAAAGATCTTTCAACATTCTTGTTGATTATTTCCGCATACGTTACATTTAAGATTAAATATGCTATTGCCACATAATATAAAATCCACATTTTTGCCATTTTAATGTTTTGTGACACGTAATGTTGAATGTGTGTGAGATAAATTAGTTCATTTCGAGAATGCCGAACTTTGCTAGCTGAACGAAAAAGTTCGTGAATTGGAATCACAGTTGCGGTAGTGGTGACAATTTAGCCTTTTTTCTTAAATCTAGACGTAAATTTGGGGAGCAACCAACTGCTATATAATGGATAACTAATTCTTATATAATAATTAGCTTTTGTTCTCTAATTCTGCTGCAGTGGGGTCAATTTAGTTTATTTTTCTTTTGCTGACTGCAATTTTATTTTATATTTCTAATCTTTTATTATAATCACCTAAATATCGCTGTCATCACTTCAACGATTATTTGGATTAAAATATCGTACTTAAATTTTGATACGATGTTATCGACATGTTGTATCAGAAATTTATTTTCATCGAAACATGTATATCGACACATTGCTACAGATTCAACAAGCCTGCTGAAGTGGACATTGCAAAAAATATGGATAAAGTGTGGACTGATAAAGCTTTTTACAACAAAGCAGAAAAACTATACCAAGAATGGTTAAGCAAAGTAAGTGCATTTGAGAATACATATGTATTAAATATATGTATCCTTATATTTAACCTTAAGAAATTGGGTTACAATTAAGTACATGTGCATGTGAATGTTCAGAAATTAGTTCAAAAATGCACATGTTCTTGCATTTCTTACGTCACAAAAGTGTAGATAGGGTAAAAATATGAGTTATCCACCTTTTAATGATCGGTTAGTCTGGATAAATAGTTGTATGTATATATATGTATGCATAGGACGCTATGCCAAGTTGGCAGGGCAAGGGCGCAGGCCAAGCGACCTAACCTAAAAAAGCTGCATTCCTTTGCACAATTCGAGTCACAATTAATGCCGGCATTAGTATAGAAAAATGTTCTCTACTCAATACTGTATTTAATTTTAATATTTAGTTAAGTTATTATTCATGAAAATTAAATTTTCTTCCTTTCATTATTTAGGGTGCCCAGCCGAATAATTGCAGCCTCTTAGTGACGGAAATTGCGAAAGCCAGAGAGGATATACAAAGTTCACTTGAGAAGGTGAGTTGTAACAACATAAATCAAATATAAATATAGATAGATTATGTTCATATAGATCTAAAAGGCAGTTAATTTTGTTAAAATCTTAATTATCATATCCGTTTCGAGTACTCTGTAATGATTACATAGACTTTAATATTTAATTAATTCCTTGTCCTCCTATATCTTATTAAAATTTATTTGGTTTATTAAAGTAAAATTGTTTGTCGTTTTTCAGATAGATGATATTACATTTGAACCTTGCTCAAATTCAGGAATTTTAAACAGACTTGCAGTACTGGAAGCTGAGAACAAGGAAATAAAAGAGCTTTATCAAGCAATTTTGAAAAAAATTACGCTAATTGAGAATAACAATAATGCCGCGGCTCCTGCTGCTCCAGTACAAAAAGTAGACACAAGCAATGGCAATAACAAAGCAGCAGCTGCTGATGATGATGATGTTGACTTGTTTGCCTCGGACAGCGAGGAGGAGGATGCTGAGAAACAGAGAATAAGAGAGGAACGTCTATCCAAGTATAATGAGAAAAAGTCAACGAAAACCGCCATTATTGCCAAATCGAGTATTCTGCTCGATGTGAAGCCGTGGGACGATGAAGTCGACCTAAAAGCAATGGAAGCCAAGATTCGTGAAATCCAATTGGACGGTTTACTCTGGGGTGCATCGAAATTTGTACCGGTTGCATTTGGCATACAAAAGATAACAATATCGTGTGTTGTGGAGGATGAAAAAGTATCCGTGGATTGGCTAACCGAGGAGATTGAGAAAATTGAGGATCTTGTGCAAAGTGTCGATATTGCTGCGTTCAACAAAATTTAATTTATAATAAACTCAAAGAGAATGTTTAAATAAGATTCGTTTGTTTAATTTAGTTACCAGTTCCCTGATTGAATGCAGAAATCCGATTTTAAAGAATTTCAAGAAACTGCATACAATTTTTATCTATTAAATTCGACTGAGATTAACTTGATTAAATTAAATTAAATATTAAAAAGTTTTAGCAGATAATAATAATAAATTTCTTGTAATTTTTGATATTTTGACTAGGAGTTTTTTGGAATTTTTGATATTGGTCTTTCCCTCAGATGCCTTATGTAAAAAAATGTAATTCCCATAATTCCTTATGCAAAGTTTAAGTAAATTTCGTTAGATGTTTGTAATAAATTTCCCGTCAGTTTTCTAAATCTTTAATCATGCTTCAGCTAATTGAGATTTGGGCCAGTTATATTCGGATGTTCTATTCTTTTCCCAGATATGATGCCACTTTGTATAATAAAAAACATGAATTCTTATCAAAAGCAAAGAGTAAGTAGAATATTTCAGACATCTTTATTAAAACATCGAAATAGTAAATGTGTATGATCTATTAAGGACGTTCCACGGTAGCGACTGCCACTTGAGGATCACGGGGACCTGCTGGTTCAGGCTGATCGGCAATAGGTGGAGGAGTATCGTCATCATCATCGTCGTTTCCACCAGACTTTGATAACATTGTTGCACCACGCTTCTTGGCCATGTCCAAATAAAATAGATTTTCCTCATCAGTGAGCACCTTGAAGGGCTGATCTTTGCCAACAATGGCAACGGTAATCATCTAAAAGACACAAGTATTAACAGATTGCTTAATATATATATATATATATTTATATATATATTTATATCATACCAACTGGGATGCTCCGTCATCTTTGCTTAGTTCATCATTGGGCAGTGTGCTACGTATGGCATGGATGCCATGGCAAATGATATCGTCTTTGGTGCTTGTGTTAAACGTTGCCAAATGACGCTCCAGATATGTGCGAGCACTTTGTGATCGTGATCCGATGGTCATTGCCTTGCAATTGAAATAATTCGCCGATGGTTCCACTTTATAGATGTGTGGTCCCCTCTCATCGTAACCAGCCAACAGTAAACCGACACCATATGGACGACGATCGTAGCGTTGAGTTGTTGTTTGCATTTTATTCCCAAGATTGGTGATGAGACGCGGTACGGGATAAGTTGAGCCATAGGAATGTTTATAGCTCAAGCACTCGGATCTCAGATATTTGCTGAGCACACGGGCATCGGCCGTAATGCCAGCAATCGATATGCCCAAATGCTCATCAATTGCAATTATTTTGCGCTGAGAAGCAGAAAGCTCCGATGGTGGTTTGCAGAGCGCAACGAGAACTGCATAATCATTGTTTTTTAAGCCGACCGTTGCGGTGCCAAGCTTTACAGCCGCTATGGCGTATTCCACCTGATGGAGGCGACCCTGTGGACTCCATACTGTGACATCACTATCATATTGGTTGCGAAACTGCAAATATTTACATATATTATGTCTTTGATGTTTGTTTCATAGTATTAAAAGCACTTACCATTTTGCAAATCTTTCACTTGTTCGGCGTTGTTGAATGATGACAATCAAATTGTGATAGCGCTGGGGAAATTCAATGTATATCAAAAAATTTATCGATAGATCGCTGAGCCTTAAGTCTGTTCAGGTCTTTACAAAATGGCATTCAATAAGCATTCATTTTGAAACACTGAATAGGAACACTGTATATCGTTGCGTTGGTATATGCACATGAAAATACGCTAATAATATATTTAATGTTATACATATAAAGAAGAAATATCAGATATCTCCAATATTTTGACTTAATATCAAATATTATTTTGTCAAACACTGTTCTCCTTTTCAAAAATATTTTTTCGCGCTGCATAGTGCTTTATGTGATTTTTATTATTCATTTCAAAAAAATAACAGGTTATACATTAAAAACTTTTTAAAAAAGCCACCCTTTTACAAATTCTGATACAAATACTTGACAATTATATAGTCTTTATTGGACATATATATAAGATAATCTTCCACATATTTTGCTTAAAAACGTAAATATGAAACATATATTACTTACCAAATGAGTTAATTGATATTATGAAACGAATCATTATTAACTCTATAACTTTTGCTTTATTTTGTGATCCTAGATTGGAAATAATGGGAAATTTATTTACATATGGAAAGAGGGTGTGGTAAACATCAGCAGCACAAATGCAAGAAACCAAATAATCTGTTTTACATATTGCACAAATGGGAAAATGATTATGTGTATGTTAGTAATGTAGCTGTATTTAACAATCGCATATAGGACACATTATCCTATATAAACCTAATATAAGTGACTTCGGGTGGCAAATATAGGGGTAAATAAAAATTTCCTTTCTTACTGAGCATGCTCAGTAGTTGGGAACTTAAGGGTTGGTGAATCTGATTTTGCTTGCAGGAAATCGATTTAAGGAATATTTCAGAAGTTTTCTAGTTAAATGTGCTTTTAAGAAAATGTAAAATAATATTATATATCCCATTAAAAAAATTGTAAAAAATAGAGAAATTCTATGAAGTTAAGAACAAATGCAAATTACTTAAGTTTTTAAAACTCCAAAGTAATTATTCCTTTTTTTCAATTTACGTTGTGTTAAGAAATCAATCAATATATTAAGTTGAATTTTTAATTGATATATTCAGGTAATTTTGGTTGGTCCATCTTACAAAAAAATGCAAGTCCCGAAAAAGTTTGAAAATTATTTATTTATACAAATCCAGTTCTTAAGTAAACATATATGTATACAAATAAAAGTGCAACTGTGAATAATAATCAATACTTTGCAATACATAATATAAAATTGTGGCTTTAAAACGAATTAATATGAATATGAGCATTCAATACATAAATAAATAAATTTGTTTTTATAGTTAAAATGGGCACGGTTTTAAGTTTCAACCCACGGGATAGACATCCAGTATATTCGTCTCAGCCTAATTTTCCATATAATCAATCCGCTGACAGTCAAACTGAGAAGATAAATGATACTTCAGGGTCAGTTGACTCACATTTGAATAATTTCTCATATGAGCAATTAAATAATGCGAAGAACCGCGAAAACAAGAAAGCGATTACCCATCAAATATCCAGGAATGGCTCAGGACATCAAAATACAAGTGTGCAATTTAATATGCACTCGCAGATCAACTCGCACAACTTTAACAATCTAACGTATACATCTAAAGATACCATTAACAATGATTTGGATGCTCACAACGAGAACTCAACCATTATATCGGAGAAGAGTTCGATTGAGAAAAGCTTAAAGAAACATTCGCTGTTTATAAATGCGCTCTCGTGGAAGAAACTGTCCACATCGCATAATAAGAAGAAAGTTGAAAATAAGAATAAATGTGCGAATTTACCATCAGCATGCTTTAAGGCCCAGCTTTTAGAAGCTTCTTACTCGTCGTCATCGGATAAAAATAAAAACATTCAACTTCACTGCAATCATATTGAAGAGCATCAGCATCAACATCATCAGCATCAGAACCAGAATCAAAACCAAAATCAGAATCAGAATCAGAATCATCAATCGCATCATTGCAACCAAAATCAGGTTATTCGGGAACTTCCATTTCCATTCCCATCGACCAAAACGCAAAAGCCATCAACTGCCAAGGAACTGGGCCGTGTTAATAATACAAATTCGATAACGAATCACAATAAATTAATTCAGAAACAACCGTTGGCACTGACACTGCCCCAGCAGTTGCTAGCATCTTCAATACAACTTAAGAACACAAATCAGAATCACATTCCACGCAAAACTGTTATTCAGGTAATATTCAATAATATGTTGATTCGGAATTATGATTTATTGAATTTTACATTTGCAGGCATCTACTTCAGAGCTCCTGAAATGCTTAGGTCTATTTTTACATTATCGATGCCAAAGATTAAACAATTTTGATCCCGGAGACGCTGTCATGTGGTTAAGAGCTGTAGATCGAAGCTTGTTATTGCAAGGATGGCAGGTAAATTATTCACATTTCTAATTATACTCTCTCTTATTCCAATTGAATAGAGGCTTCCAAACCACATAAAAGTTCGGAAAAAGATAGAAATAATAAGAACTAAGTTGACTTACATAATAGAATTTCCTCTGATTCCTCACTTCTCCTTTTGTTTTATATTAATATCTTATTTGATAAATTAAGTATTTAAAATTCACATAAATTCTAATCAGACATTTTATATTCATATCAACATATAGTTGGTCTAAAGGCCATTAAATTTTAAAGTTCTGGTTTGCCAAGCACAGATTAGGTTTATTTTATTCTATCGGTAACTCCACCCGTTACGTTATTATATAGACATAAAGCTATTTCCGAGAACAATAATATACATAATCTCAAAAAATGTTGCTTCCCAATTGAATGTTCATTTTATATGTCGTCTTTTTCGGTTACTGTGCAACGTTTATCAAGATCTGATAATAAAAACCAAAGTCATCAAGCAAAAGATATTTTCATAATGAAAAAACTATTGTCATGAGACTGTCATTACTTACATACAAAATATTACTGAATTCAATATTTATTTTTAATGAGCTCTCGATTAGATCATTCTTACTTTCCTTTATATGTAGTGAGTTTTTTATTTTTTATTTCATTCAGTTCAGATTTTCTAAACACAAGATATTAATTATTAAAATTTAATTTCAGGATGTGGCATTTATAAATCCAGCAAACGTTGTTTTTGTATACATGCTAGTTCGCGAACTTGTCAACGGAGAGGAAACAAAGGAATCTGATCTTCAAGCATCTGTGCTCACCTGTTTGTATCTGTCGTATTCGTACATGGGTAACGAGATTAGTTATCCACTTAAGCCATTTCTAGTAGAGGACTCCAAGGAACACTTTTGGGACAGGTGAGCAGTATTTATATATATATTATTAAATATATACACATTTTTCAAACAAATCAAATTGTGTTGAAATAGTCTTTTAAGAAGGTATTATTTTAAAATAATAATAATAATAATAATAATTTGATTTCAGATGTCTGGTTATTGTGAACAGACTAAGTAATAAGATGCTAAAAATAAATGCAGAACCAGCATTCTTCACAGAAGTATTCACTGAGCTAAAATCCTGCGGTCAATTCCAAACTAATTCAATAAGAAGGTCATCCTGCGGAGGCGCCTGACGGAATGACGATGCCCGACAGATTGTAGTCCGACTCTCATTGTCCACGTACCAACAGACTTTTCCAGATCAAATAAAACCGAAATAGTGGTAATCAAATTAAACATTTTATATAGCATTAGAAAATTTCTTTGTCACCATCACACTTGTTCAAATAAAAAATGTAAAAATAGTGCTTACAAAATGGCATTGTGCAATTGTTTTGATGGTTCATTCAATAAATCTTAATGTCATCACATTACATAAATAGTTTACTTCTCAACGTGATTTTTACTTTACTATAAATAATGTTAATGTTAAAATCGAATTATTTGGCTTAGACTCCAGTCGGAAAACTGTTGAACATATCCCCAAACCAGGAACACACAAATATGTCCACAGCTTATTACCGAAATTATTAATGGCCAAATATCTGGAAGTCTTGCAGATGGTTCTATCGTCAAAAAGCCTACTAAAACACTAATCATTAAACTTTCCGATATTTTAATGATGGAGTTTAATAAAGGCTTTTCATCTTCCCTTGTTTTGTTGACCTGAAAATACCTACACTTAAAAGTAATATGAAATAAGATCATTAATACTATGGTTGGAACTAACAAGTTATCCCTTGTTAAAAGCGGAATCATAGTAAAAACTGACACCTCCAGAAACCAAACCATTTCCCTAGGCCACCAGGGAAATAAACATATCGCCGGCAATGAAACCAGCAATATTGACTTCTCATGAACCTGAAAAACAACCAGAAAATAAGTCTTTTTAGAGTTTGTGTTTGGCAATCATAGTTGTTAATTCATACTTGAAACGAAAACAGGAAGAACGCTGCAGCCGTATTAAATAATGCTAATAGGAATGTTTGTTTATTTCTGCGGAAAAATAGATGTATATTCGTTGGGAGTACTGCCAATAATGTGGTAACCAAACAAATTATTGCCATTTGGTCATTTGATACATGTTTTCTGTAAGTACACAAAAAAAATATTAAGTAATGAACAAGAGAGTTCATCAGTTAGAGCTTACTTCAATTTATAAACGACATTAAAGCTGCACCAAAAGTTTGCAACTTTGTCCTCAAAAACACCGCGTCCGAGCGGAAAAAGACGGTGAAGAACCTGCAAAGTTGCATCAAGTGAACCAAGCCAGGGCAACCATAAGATCCCAAACAATCCCAGCACAATACTTGCAATTCCCGCCAGCTCAACGGCAAACGATCTAAAACTGTAGGAAATAAGGATCAGTTTTGAAATCAAATCTTAGGGTTTTTATATAAATTATTGCGGTTCGAACTAATGATATATATTTAATTTGTAGTAGAGTTGAATTTTATATTTCCTTGTCCCTTTTGTGTAATTGCTTTTCTGACTTGTAACCATAAATTAAATTATATTGATTAATGTGTCTACTTTCAGTACGGTAATTTTTGAAAGTTCAAATTATTAATAATGCAATTAAAATGCGTACTTGAATTGCGCATGGTCAATTTCCATCTATGTAAGCGACATTCACGCTTCATTTGACTCATGCCGGACGACATTAAGATACCCTCCAATAACCCACATTAATAACTAGAAAATAGTAAATCATATGTGCAGTTCATCTTTGATCTTTTCATCGAGCTCTGCCGATCATACTTATAATCATTTAAAAATATCATTTACATTGAAGCTCTAAATAAGTTTAAAGTACCCCAGAAAGGAACCCACGTATGTAAGTCCGAACTGATAACCGTATTCATATATATTGTATAAATAATATACCTTTTGTGTGATAATGTTGAACTGAGAAGGTATGCAAAGAATGGCAATGCGTGATATAATTCCATTTGCTTGTAATTCAATGCTAGCGTGAAGGCAAATGCAGCAACAAAGTGTTTATTACACAATATCGCAGCTATGGCTAAAGCCGACAATCCAAGCGATATATTATTGTACTGAAAGTGTCCATTGTCGATCAGCATTTGGCCGGGATAAATTGCGATCAGCACAAACAATTGCTGCCTGATGGTGTTGGTTCTGTAAAAGGTGAGCTCAATGCAAATGGCCAGAATGATCATCGCTGGTATATAAACAACTGCATCCGCTGCTAAAACTGTGAGACGCATAAAACTCTTGTGTTGGCGCGTTTCGATGCCACGACTCGAATGCAATTCAACATAACTGTGATTCACCAATTCAGCTGCTCGGCCAACGAGATAACTGTGATATGCAGTTAGAGGCGGATAATCCAATCCCCAATACTGTAAATCGTTGTGTGTTCCATTCGTGTACCATTGCTTCGCCGGCACATTAACAGTCACCTCCTGCCAGTGCCGTTGTGCCTCATAGTCACCAAACATGGGCGCTTTGTGGTAGCCAGAGAACGAGTTCATTGATATGATAGCTCTCAACGCAAATGCTGCAAAAGCCACAGCTATCAATTCCGAGATCATGTTGGCTAAAAATAATTTTTAGTAATTTACATTAACAGAAATAGTGATGAGCAACATAACATATATCAGTGATAATAGTGGTGGTTAAAGATTGATGCGCCAAAGCATACGATGTCTATCGATATTTTCATAGTGCACACCAACGGTATAAGAAAAAGTGTTCGCATGAAAAGTTAGCAAACATCGAACGTAAATGCTTTACTTAAGCGTTAACATATTAAATAATTATTGTAAGTACGACCAAAATATGGTAATAAAGCTACACTTGTAAACTGAGCATAGATTCAGAGCATACCTAAAAAAGCTAGGATTTGTAAAAAAAAAGGCTGAATCCGCATCACTACTATGCAACATACCAAATCCTTCTGGGTTGCCCAATCATAAATTACACACTAAATGTTTGTGTATACAACACATGTACCTGCTCGAGTGGTAAATAGTGAATAGTACTATGTACGAATCTAAGTGCGCTTAACACGTCACATAAAATCCTACAATTAAATTAAGTTTGCATTACATTCGAAAAAGCCAGCTTTGGAAAAAAACATTTATGTGCTTATCTGGTATGTATGTATGTCAACATATATAAATATATATGTTAATATGTACATAGCCTATATTCAATATACACTCGTGTGTTATAAAGGTTTTGCTTCCGCTAACAATGATGAAATTCTAAACAAGTGAACATTAATTTGAAAGTGTTTCACCTTGAAAGTTAAATATCCTTGAAATGATGAAATAGAAAGATCAGCTGATTTCTACGCTCTTTGATTTTTTTATCATTCCAAGAGCGTTAATTTATCGATTTCAAATCGATAAAACTTTAAAAAGTAAAACGAAGTGAATATATTAATAAAAAATAATGTTTTTGGGGAAAACACTTATATATTGGGATAAATAATTATGTTCAACAGTGACGTGGACATTCAGATCGACAAGATATATAATATATATATATATATAAATTTAAAGCGAAAGATGACGGCAACTGTATGTTACAAACGAATGCACAACTTAATTGTGTGTTCTTTTTTAATGTTTTACAACACCTGCTGAGTTCATAAATACAACACAATTATATCTACAAGTCACTTAAATGTATAAATCACTTAATTTATCTATTTTGTTTTTAGAAATTTCCTATATATGAAGAGGAAACACGAGACGAATAAAAATGTATTCGATTTCTAGGAAATCAGTTGAATCTATCTCGTATTATTCGAGAATAGGCAGTAAGATATTATTTGGCGATTTTAATAATAACTTATATATTTCATACATATTCATTAATTAATTTTATTACAGATAAAATTCCAGCTCGTTTAGTTTTATATTTTCTTTCATGGTCTGGTTTCCTGGTATCCTTTATGATGCGCAATGACATGAATTTTGCTTTAGTTGCTATGATACGCAATGACACTGGGACACAACAAGACAACTCTAGCTCCTACTCATTAAATATGGTAAAAAGTCTTCGTATTAATATTATAATATTAATGATTATAAATATCAATTTGAACTGTATGCATTGTAGGGTGGCGCCTCTGAGGAAGATGTGTCAAAGGTGAAGTCATACATAATAAGCTCATTCTATTGGTGTTATGTTTTCTCGCAAGTTGTTGGCGGAATTGCGACGCAAGCATTTGGAACAAAGTGCGTATTTGGATGGTCACAGTTGGCAACTGCGTTATGCAGTCTACTTATGCCGTTAGCCGCAGAAGTTCACTATGCAGTTGTAATATTTTTACGCTCGATTCAGGGATTTGCTTCTGGCCTAACATGGCCAGCGATGTACGCAATTGTTGGCTTCTGGATACCTTTGCCGGAACGTTCGCGCTTCATGTCAAGCTTTCAAGGATTTAGTATCGGGATCGGTTTAACCTATGCCATCTGTGGTTTTATCATAAACACATTCGGCTGGCCGCTTGTCTTCTATACAACCGGCTTTTTAGGCATTGGTTGGTGCATTTTATGGTATACCTTAGCATTCAATACACCACAGGAGCATCCACGTATAACGAAAGAAGAGCTTAATTACATTGAGCTCAATGTTGGTGAGGATGTGTTGAAGGCATCCACAATGAAAGTGCCATGGGTCCAAATATTTAAATCCTTACCCGTTTGGGCAATTGCAATTACAACGTTCGGTCGAATCTTTGTACATTATGTGTTTATTGTTAGTGGACCGACATTTATGAAACATATTCTTAAGTTTGAGTACGATACAAATGGGATATTGTCGGGAATGCCATTTATATTTTCGTATCTTTCCTCGGTATTGTTTTGCTATATTGCTGATAAACTGTTATTGCATAATATTTTAGGTATGACTAATGTAAGAAAACTATTTACGGCGCTTTCGCAAATAATTCCCGGATTGCTTATATTGAGTATTGGGTATATAGAAAATATAATAATTCTCTTGACAATCTGGTTTATAGCAGTTATATTTATAACGGCATCCTACGCGGGAGCAATGGCTAATATAATAGATCTCGCGCCAAACTATGGTCACTCTGGAGCAGTATTAGCTTTCTGCCAGACAATTCATATGTCCGCATCATTTCTATCACCGCTGACTGCTGGATTCTTGGTCACCAAGGAGGTAAACACCAAACTACTTAACTTGAAATTAACTTGGGCAAACATTTTTATTTATTCCTTCTCTTAAAGGACTCGATTGACCAATGGCGAACTTTTTTTGTAGTCTCAGGAATTATTTCGGTGGTCACCTATATATTCTATCAGATCTTTGGCACGGCCGAAATACAATCGTGGAATATGCTACGATCAACAAATGATCAGCTAGAAGAAGAAATCAAAATATTGTCTAAGGAAGATCAGGAAACAATATACATTCCAAAATCGAAGTGAGAAAGTTTATTTTTGTACACTACTATATATATATATATGTATATGTAAATCAGATAGATTTAGTTTTATAGACAAATGTTACTTATGAGCCTAAAAATATACTAAGATAGTGGTTGTTTGTTAAAATCTATTAAACCTTTATCATACCTTTCTGTCTACAGGTAAACAAAAATCTTCATATTAAATAACTACTTTATTTTCTTCAATTTGCAACTTTATTTTATGACACTGCTTTTGTCAGACGAATAACAATAATAATAATAAACTAGCACTAACCATAAATTATACTAATTTTCCCAAATATCCTCGACATTGTCGACGACTTGTTGCGGCGGGGACAATTTGTGTTTCATAAAGAAACCTTGGATTTGAGCTGGACTCGCTTGACGATTTGTGGCCATAATTTTTTGAGAAAATTCTGTCGCTTTTGATGTTTCACAATCGCCAAAAAAGTTCTTAAACATCTCTTCCAACTGATATTGTGTACAATAGCCAATGTATTCTTTTAAATCAATGCGACCCGGTCGAATTAAGGCCGGATCCAAGCGATCCAAATAGTTGGTGGTCATAAAAACGATTCGCGCTTCGGTGGAAGCAACGCCATCCAAACAATTTAAAAGTCCGCTAAATGTTATGCGATTCAAGCCTTCGAATGCCGTTTTTTGCTGTAGCGTCGCTTCACGCGAAATAAATGCAGCATCAATGTCCTCAAGCAGGATAATTGTTTGCTCTGGCGCCACATTCATCAGATGATTTAAACGATCGTCGGTGAGTCCCCTTTCCGATAGATTTAGCAAACAGATACCATATTCCAATTCACCTGCCAGGGCAGTTATAAAACTGGATTTACCACAGCCGGGTGGTCCATATAGCAGATATCCTCTTCGATAGGGTATTCCACGTTGGGTATACCACAATGAATTCCCAATAAAATCATTGCAATCAGCAACAATCCTTTTCGAAATGCCACGATCCAAAACTACCGATGTCGTTGGTCGCCGTTTTCGTGGATGGCCGAAGGGTCGCCATTCCGAACCCATCGCTGTATACATAAGAGTTTTACCCTCAGTTGCTTGTAGCGCTAATTGGCGTGCTTCCTCAAGGATATCGAAATAGATTTGTTTATTATTGCCAAATGCTGTCAGTGTTACGGATTCCCATGGCACACCCATGTGTAGATCGAGCGTTTGCTGTTCCCGCGTCCGCTCCACTTGTATCCAATTGTTTTTGTACTGAAATAGATGTTTACCAATGCTCGGTATAAATTCGTAGCTTGTTTTGACCTGGCCATTGTCGTTTTGTATAAACGATGTTTCCACACTTAAATGCTGCGTCTTCTTAGCGCCTCGGATCGTGATCCATTTTAGAAGCCACTGATATGATTTATCTCGGCATGGCACCTCCAGCGTTATCATCATGTGCCGGCGAAAAAGAATCACGGCTCCTTGCAGACCCTTTCTCAGTATTGCTGCACTTGCACCGATGCCAAACAAACCAAATCCAGCACCAAAGTATGGGTTTGTCGACAGACTTGAAACGAGCTCACCCAAGGGCATCTTTATCTTAAATGACAATACAAGTATTTATTATTGTGGGACAACAGGCAAACACATTCATATATCATCCATTCCGCTCCATTCAAAAAACCTTGATTTGGTAAGTTTTAAACTTTGCATAAGGCAGACAAAAAACATATGATTTTAGAACACATTTTGACTGAGCATAGGCCGGTGTTTACAGGCAAAAATACACATGCATACACACACAGAAGTGTATGTAAAAATAGTGTTCATTTTGTCATAATAGGTTACCTCTTTAAAACCCCCAAATCGTGTCAGAAATAAACAATTCTTTTAAATTGCATATGTTATGCACATATGCTCATGTGAATTATTGCGATTGAATAATATTGAGTTATCGAAAAGAACAAAACAAGTTCGATTGGAGTGCAGAGCGAACTAAGTTCATGACTATTGCATATCGTTTGTTTACCATTCCTAACTTATTTAAAAATTTTAATTTTAATATTTAGTCATTTAATACTTTAAACAAACTATTGTATATTATAAAGCAATCTACCATCTACAATCTACTTTTTAATAGTAGGCCACATTGCAGGTTATAGCTCAAACGATAATTAGGCTAAAATGCCAGCACTGATCTGATCAGCTCATCGTGAACTAACGTGTATGGGTTTATGAATTCCAATTAGAAGTACAGAATCATATTTAGAACAGTGTTTAACAAGTGTTTGCCGCGTGTACATCGCTTCTTCATCCCAATATGAGTTTTAAAGTTCAACCCAAGGGTTTCGCCACCAAATCCATCCATGTCGGGCAGGATCCCGAGCAGTGGAAGAGTGCTTGTGTTATTCCGCCCATCTCATTGAGCACAACCTTTAAGCAAGATGCACCCGGTGAACATCGCGTAAGTTGCTCAAGTTCTAACACGCTGGCATACACATGTGTGCTTACAATACCGCATAGTAATCATATCATAAATGTATTAAAATACCATATAAGCATATATTTTTAGGTATGATAGTATATGTGATGTTAGCATTTCTATTGGTATTCATATCACATTAAAAAAAAAGATTAAATGACTTATAATCAGTTTTCTCATGCACAATAAAATAATCAAAGGCACACAATGAGTTGACATTTACTTAAGTTCTTGTCATAATATTGTTGAACTCGAACAGCTTGATGATTTTTAATTGGAATACTGGTTATCTGAATTCTGTTTGGCACAGGCAAAAAAAAAAAGAAAAGAAATCCAACACTGAGCTGCGAAATAAGCAAAATTATTTAACCTTTGGCATATGAAGATGACTTTTCAAATTTGCAAATTTACTGTATTCTATGTTATCTAATCTAAAATATAAAATATGTTTTCAAAACACGAGCAGTTCCATGGGGGGCCAAGGTTGTCTAAGCAAATTTGAATCCTTCGTTCAGGTGGTAACAAAAGACAGTTTTTAGAGATATCTTAATTTAATTTTAGTTATTTCTAATTAATTATTATTAATATTGTATTGTGTTGTTAAAATTTCTCTTCTAGGGCTTTGAATACTCAAGAAGTGGAAATCCGACACGCAATGTGCTGGAGAAATGCCTTGCTGCGCTGGATAATGCCAAGCATGGTTTGACTTTCTCGTCGGGATTGGGCGCAACTACAGCTGTCCTCACCATGCTCAACAGCGGCGATCATGTCATAATGGGTGACGATGTATATGGCGGAACTAACCGACTAATCAGGTAAGATTTCAATTACACATATTCTGTTTAAAAATTATATTCAAATAATGTTTGTTTTATTAATTTCAGACAGGTGGCTGCGCGTCTGGGCATCTCAGCAAGTTTTGTGGATGCGACCAATTTGGATAAGCTGAAAGCTGCCTTTAAGCCAGAGACAAGGGTAAGTTTAAGTCACTTTTTATAACTATTTATATTTTATTAATATTATTTATAATTGCAGCTCGTTTGGATTGAATCGCCCACGAATCCACTTCTTAAAGTGGCGGACATTGAAGCCATTACAAAGTTGAGCCACACATTTGAAAATGTAATAGTTGCCGTCGACAACACATTTTTGACCTCGTATTTCCAACGGCCTTTGGAGCTGGGCGCTGATCTGGTTTGCTATTCGCTGACCAAGTATATGAATGGACACACTGATGTTGTCATGGGCGGCATAACAATGAACTGTGATAGTCTTTATGCGAGATTAAAGTTCCTACAAAATGGTCTGTTTAGATAAAACATTGGATTTGCTAAGAAATAATATTTATTTACCTATGTATGATAATCTTTGTTGCAGCGGTTGGCATTGTTCCATCGCCCTTTGATTGTTATCAAGTGAACCGCAGTCTGAAAACTCTGTCGTTACGCATGGAACAACACCAGAAGAACGCAATTAAAATTGCCAAATTTCTGGAAGCCCATCAGTTTGTTGAGAAAGTGCTGCATCCTGGATTGGAGTCACATCCACATCACGCTATCGCTCTTAAGCAGACCTATGGTTACAGTGGAGTTTTCTCATTTTATATAAAGGGCTCCTTGAAGGAATCTTCGGCGTTCTTGAAGGCCCTTAAAATTTTCACATTAGCTGAAAGTCTGGGCGGTTACGAGAGTTTGGCTGAGTTGCCGTAAGTGTTAGCTAAATAATATTTATTCTATTTATTTAATATTGTATTTTTTTGAAAATGTGTTGATTTATACATTTTTATTTTATTTATATTTCATATTTATTATATGTTTATTTTATTCCTAGTTCCGTCATGACACACGCGTCTGTTCCCATTGAAGATCGCAAGACGTTGGGTATAAGTGATACTCTGATCCGCTTATCTGTCGGCCTCGAGGACGCCGATGATTTGATAAATGATCTGGAAAATGCTTTGGATGCTGCAGCCAAGGCTTGAAGAACCCCAAAAACAACCATAATTTGAACTCCAATTGTTTGACTGATTGCAAATTGTTAGATTTAATGCAATAAAAATATAAATGAAATTCTTTCTTTCTATACTTATTATTATGCAATGAGTCTTATATTTTTGGGACGCAACAAATATTAATATTTAAAATCGAAAACAAAAGTTATTTGCTGATTAAATTAAATAACAAGAGATACCTTCAGCAATACACACAATGTTTAGATTTCGGTACTTTCGCTAAGGAGTTTGTCCTCAGACATGAAGCCAATTAGATAATTTGCCGAATCGGAACTTAGCCAAATGAGTCCTACGAGCGCCGCCTCCAAAATGCCAATCAATGCGCCTGCGCAAATATCCAAAATGAAATGACGCCTAAGCACAAGTCTGGAGAGCACAACGCTTACGGCCCAGGCAGTGATGGGTATCCAGAATATGATGGGCAGTACATGCAGTTGGGTGAAGAAGGTGAGCACATAAAACGCTCTCGATGCATGTCCCGACGGAAAACTAAACTTATCCGGGCCAATAGCATAGGAGTCCGTAACTGGAGCAGGTCGTCGACGGCGCACAAATGCTTTTATCACAGCCACAATCACAATGTCCAAAATTAATCCTATCAGCATATTTGCTTGCATTTGGTACAGCTCCTGGGAGCTGAGTAGCCATATAAAGGCAGTCCATGTGCACAGCCAAGCGATTCCATCGCAGGATATTTCAAGAAATTTGCAGTGAATTTTAAGCGATTTGAATGTGGAAAATCGTAGCAAAAAGGAAACAAAACGATCCGTAAGTTTGACATCCTGATCCAAAATATACTGTAAAGCAGGTGATTGTTGGGCCTAAAATTAAATAAGCAACTGGTTCTAATGAACACAATTAAGAAATTTCTGCGTTTTCATTTTCTCTACCTTTTTCATTTTTACACTTTCTTTATATCCAATCAAAAATAGACGAGCCACTCATAATAAAACAAAGAACATTGATTAAGTAAACTGATGAAAAGAACTTGTTCTGCTGACTCGGCAATGTTTACTGATTCATTTTCAGCAGTGATGCCACTTACGCCTATTCCGTTTAAATGTGCGTTCCGCTTCTGAAAAATGTATAGAATTCAATTCTTATTAAAGACAAATTTTAATATGTTTATGTTTTAGCAGTAATTGTCATATACTTCTTTAAATGCTATTGTGATAAAAATGAGTTAAAACGAGAGAATGCCAAAAATCATTTTTAATGTGAATTTATACAATACATTTATTGCAGTCTCTTAATTTATTATCTACGAAATTCCGCAGTTGATAATTAAATAATATATATTTTTATAAATTCTTCAACTTGCACCATATGCGTTTTAAATGTTGTAATTTTTTCTGTCAACTATATATCGGTACATTTTGGAAATAACCACAATTGTTACCCATTACGATTCAAAATATAATTATTAAAACAAATTAAAAAAAAAAGAACGTTCTAATGACGAAAACATACCATTTACAATTTGAAGACCAATAGATCTGGTTATTTTTATAAGAGCCCTTCTACACGTTACTTGTATCGTCAGTCTGTTAACAGCAACCATTTATACCTATTTTAAAGAATGCAATGAAATAAATCCATTTTTGTAAGCTGCATACAAAGCTTAGGATATTATTGATAAATCAGAAGAAGGAAGAAGAAAAATCTTGCAACTTGT
The DNA here is from genome assembly GCA_035042345.1 of Drosophila fungiperda. Classification (NCBI taxonomy): domain Eukaryota; kingdom Metazoa; phylum Arthropoda; class Insecta; order Diptera; family Drosophilidae; genus Drosophila; species Drosophila fungiperda. The sequence continues at coordinate 9,830,955 of JAWNLM010000145.1, forward strand.
CAGCAAATATCATTAAATTAATATTGCCTCATTAAAGAAAAAAAAACTGCAAATTTATATCACATAAACTTTAGAAAAACAAATCGGTTAGCAAAACAAAAGTTAAGATGAATTGAGAAGTTGCATAAAGATAACTAATTTTTCTTTGTGTAGATGCACGCCGATACTGATCAGCAAAATGAGTATAGTGTCTGTATACCATAAGAATTTCAGTTTGTTTTGGATATGCGAACTATGTTGCACAGTGGGATTATTGTGCACATCGCAGCAGGATTATTGTGCCGAGCTGTCCAAAAAATCATTGAGCATGATCTTGGGACAAGCGTTCAATCCACGCTACATGAGCATTGACCCACCGAAGAGTGCATCAAGGGAAGAAACGTCAAATTTTGGCTCGAAGAGATCGCTATTGGATATACCATTCTATGCCGACAATAATGTTGTCTCGTTGGGCAGTTTTCCCGCTTGGGAGACGAATCATTTCGCATACTTTGAGAAGAAGGAGGAGATCTCATTAAAGAGACGCGATATAAATGTACGAAACATTTTTATCGAAAGCGGCGGCGGTGGACATGGAAAACCGGAAGTATTTAAAACTCGACCTTGGGAATGCTCCTCGATAATAAACTGGATTGACCTGGGGCTGAATTACTTTCCCCGCTACATCCGTTCAATAGAATGCATTGCCAAGAAGTGCTGGTACGGTCATTTCAAATGCAAACCCAAATCCTTCACCATTAAAGTGCTGCGACGCAAACCCGGCTCATGCATCCACGTCAGCGATAAACTAGTTCTGATTACGTCGGAGAAATATATAGATGATTATACACAGTTGTGGATATGGGAGGAGATCGCTGTTAATTTTTGCTGTGAATGCGTAATGCTCTTTTGATAATATTAAGTTTATAATTAAAATAATACTAATTCTGATTAAATCGAATTAATATTTAAACATAGCTGTGGATTTGAGAGGAAATTTCTGTGAATGCGTACTTCTCTATCGATAATTAAATATTACTACTACTAAGTTGCTACAACAATTAAACAATTAAAACAAAACTCAGTAATAAGATCAACAAAACACTTTAATTGCATTGGGAACAATGGTTACTTTTATAGGTCGTGGATCATATTCCTCGCCATCGATCGAATACAAAGTATTTGGAGTGTCCGCTGATGGATATAATTTTATTGTTCTACTTTTCAGTTCAAAATTTGGCTCAATGGTCTGATTCGTAATATTTGGTATATTCTTAATGAACTCCCAGCCAGGTTGCAGTGAATCAAAAAATTCACTTTTCAGTACGGAAAAGTTCTCCTCGTTTTCGCCAAGTGAAATGTTTATCTGATTGGAGGTAATCGTTCCATGTAATTCTGTGGCGCAGTCATCGTTTCGGATTTGCATTTGCTTTGCATTGTTGCTGTTATTTTGGGGTTTAACCAGTTTAGTTAAAAAGAATCCGGTTGACGGAGTTGCCTCCTGTTGGACACAACAATTGCTGCAGCCACGACATGGCGGCGAGTACACATATTCCGTCTCCAAATCCCAGGCAGAACTTGAGGAAAATGATTTGAAGAATGCAGCAATATGATGCTTTAACGGTCCCAGATACCAATATTTATCCTTCATCGTGTCAATGTCTTTCAACAAGCCCCACGAAAACCTGCTTAATCCAAAGATCGGCTTCAAATTGCTAACATTTCCCTCGTCGGACGAATCGCTGAGCACATCGTACTTGATGACACTCTCGTACTTGAATTGATTCTTCAGTAACGGAACTAATGCATTACACATCGCCTTCACATAATCCAATTCGTTGTTACGTGTTAAACTGAATGATTTGAATTTCAGCTGGGTTTCTCGACCCAGCGGCAAAAAGGCGATCGGACACGATTTGCCCTGGCGTCGCAGAAGGCCGGTAATTACCTCAGATTTAGTGCCATCGCCGCCGGCGACAACAATCACATCCGGCAGCGAGCTCAGTTCCTCCACATAGGATTTGGCGTGACCAATGTGATTGGTGCGCAGCACTTCCACCGACAAACCGGCTAAATGCAGAATGGGTTCACAGTATTTTTTAAACTAAAAGCGAATGAAATTTCGTGAATGAAAAATCTGGCGGAATGCAATCGTTTGAATTAAACTTTACCAAATTTTCGGCTTTTTTCTTGTTGGCAATCGGATTCATGACAACAAGCACATTTAACGGTGTATTCCCTAAACTTTGACTCGAATGGAGAACATCAGCAGACAAATCGGTCATGTAGCGCTTAATTCTGCAAAGATGTAAACATTGATACGCATTCACATTTGCAAGTCATATTCATTTTACTTACTGTATGTTTGTATGTATGGTTGAGACCCCATATCCAACGATGCAAGAAAAGAATACACTTTTCTTCCAGTTATTTCTTATTGTTCTTAATGCGTTCATTTCATCTATTTACTTATGTAAACTTAAATCTACAGAGCAAGAATGTTTAAGAACATCTGTGCAATTCGAAAAATGTGACAAAATAAAACAGATTGATTTGTTACATAGCGGCGATTTAAGACGACTGGAATGAAACACACTGAGATTCTATAATATCAAAATCTATCGGTTTTTTCTTAAAAGTGTTATACAATATTTTAATTGTAAAAAAATACAGAATAAACACATTGTACTGAGCTATGTAAGGATTTTCTAATATATCCTGAAATAAGTTTAGGTAAACACTGTTTTTCATTTCTTTTGCTCACTGCGCATGTCCTTTGAGTAGGAAACAAAGTAAAAAAAAAAAAAACGTTCGCGATAAAAGTTACATTCCTTAACTCTTAAACGAATTTAAACGTGTTAAATGTCTGACTAAACTTTGTTTTCACACATCATAAAATGGTTGATACACGAAGTGTTCGAATTATATTGTTCATTTGTAAGTTGGCCATTATCACAATATCTCGCAAAACTTTTCAAATTAGAACGTGTCGAGTGATAAGACTTTTATCCCCGTTTTGTTTGATGTTATGTATCTTTCATGGTTGATAATTCATCTAATAATTGAATTTCTGCAGTACTTTATAGATTAACAACATGCCAACGTACTCATTTCGATCCAAAAATAAATATGTCCGACATGTTTATGTTTGGCGATGAAGTTAATGGTTTTAGTTTTAATGAGGACCAATTAATGAAATATATGAGGCCGCTCGACAGAGGACCTTATTTTGATATAACTGCCACAAAAAATGTGACTTCTCTCGTTGGCAAAACGGGTCATCTGAACTGCCGAATTAAAAATCTCGGCAATAAAACGGTTGGTTCATAAATAACATTAATATATAATTACAATAAAAGAAACATTTGTTACTTTAAGGTATCTTGGATACGACACAGGGACTTACACCTTTTGACTGTGTCTGAGAGCACTTACACATCGGACCAAAGATTTTCAGCAATTTATAATAAGCAAACTGGCGACTGGTCCTTACAGGTATGAAAACATGAAAACATGAAATGATTGATACATTTAATATTGTTACACTGATTGATACCTAACCTCAGGTATTAGCCAAATATTTATGTCATATAATAGAATGTAAAAAACGCTTTAAATATCTAGAATTGTTTTTCACATTTTCAAGATTAAATATCCGCAAATAAGAGATTCGGGTGTTTATGAGTGTCAGGTGTCCACGACACCTCCAGTTGGATATACAATGACCTTCTCTGTTGTAGGTATGTTTACAATGGCTGGTTATGATTTTTTTTAAATCCTTTCATTTCGTTTGCTCTTTGCTTGAAGCATTGAAGACATGAAGTAACAAATCCAAATTATTTTTTAGAGCCAATAACAACAATTCCCGGTGGTCCTGAGTTATACATCGATTTGGGATCCACAGTTAATTTAACTTGTGTTGTGAAACATCTGCCAGACCCACCATTGATGGTGCACTGGACTCACAATAATCAGGTAATATAAAACAATTATAAATATAATACAATATATTACTATAATGGAATATTTATTAAAAATATATTATAATTCGAGAAGTAGTAACTATTCATACAAAAAAATTCGGTGCTAAAAATAAATGAATTCATTTCCTATATTTTCAGGAGATTAACTACGACTCTGCAAGAGGTGGAGTTTCAGTTATAACTGAAAAGGGTGACATTACCACCTCTTATCTGTTAATACAGCGGGCTCAAATTTCTGATTCTGGAAGATATTCTTGCTTGCCGTCAAACGCAAATTCGCAATCAGTAAATGTTCACATATTAAATGGTAATTGGATTTTGAGATTTAAATCCATGTTTTCTATTACAACTACTAATGCTCTCTGTTTGTATTTAGGAGATCATCCAGCCGCAGTGCAACGAGCGAATTCATTCGTAGGATTAAGTTTAAATGAGTTAGTGCTGATAATTATTATTGCACATATTTAGGTATAAGTTCACAAAGTTGTTCTTTTTGTAAATATACATACATTTCTTATTCAAGTAATAATAATAAATTAGTGTCCGAATTACAAAAATTAAAGACAAGCCTTGATAAATTTATTACAGCCATTCAAATTATTCAAATCCATTTCCAATTTTGTAGATTACATTATGTATCCGTCGTTTGCGCTTTTACCACACCCTAGTACACCGAATCACCGATAGATGGCAAAAAAAACCATTGTTGCCACTGTGTATTAATTTCCTCACCGCCAAAAAGACAAATTTTATACTTAAATTTGGACTTTAACGAGTACTTGAAAGTTTCCAAATTCATATTGCTTAAAATGGAATTTTGAAAATAATTATAATTTATTAGACTATACAAATCTATCGATATTTGACCAAAAAACAAACCAAATCGATACTTTCGGCAGTGTGTCGATGTGACTCGATAGTGTTGCAGCAGTATAGTACATAAAACAATTTTAAACCATTTTGTTAATTAAATATGCACATTGCTTAGCTGCGACTATATGATAATATTAAATAACGAAAAACTAAATATCATTGTGCAGTGTATTACGATATTTTTATTTTGTCAGTGCTAAAATCGATTTTCTTTTTCTTGTCAGTACTCGAATTCTTCGGCTTGCTTATACATCTTAGAGGTGAATATATATATATTGTCTTATTTGTGTATATATATATAATACACAAGAGAACAAACATAGAATAGTAAGTGCATGTAAATTTATCATAATTTTAAATAATTTAAAATCTAAAACATTATTACTCATGTGCAAAATTACATGGCATACACACATATATTTATGTATCTGTGTGCAAGTAATGTGTAATGTGTGTATTCAAACATTTTTATCTCAAAGATGTCTGTCTCTATATGCATGACTGATAAACAGAAGTACGCACATACACATATGTAAATAAAAAACTGTGTATATATTTGTTTAATAAACATTTCATGTAGACAAAATAACGTAGTTTTCAGTCTTAAAAGTTGTGATGTGTATGTGCATGTTACACACTTGTAAAAGAAACATCGATTTTATTTTTTGAGTACATATAAACATACTTACACACACCCGCAAACTCTCACACACAAACGTACACAGACATACAGAAAATTTTGCATTAGCCGAAAAACAAAAATCGGAAACGGTCAAAAGTAAACCTTTCGGTATTGTTTACTAATTGAATTTAGCAAGAAAATGTTGTGACTAATGCAATTCGACATTTTTGCGTATTAGATGCATACATACCTGTATTTATGAAAAACATACAATTTTTTGTATTATTGATTTTACTTAGCACACAAAATTCCCTTCAAAAATGCTAATTTCTCGTCATTAGTGAATTTTGGATAGTTTGATAAAGCTTATTTTTTTTTTTAAATTAATAAGGCAGCCTTGTTTTTATTAAAAATATGGCTGTCTCTGTGTTCTTATCAATTATTGTCTACAAGATATTATGATTGATAAATAGAAATAATAAGAAATAGTTAAATTTACAAATAGTTTTTTTTTTCATGTTTTGGTCACTTAGTTCATAGTGAATGTAATCAGCTAGAAAAATTTTTAATTTTGATTTTTATTTATATATTTTTTAGATCGAAATGGTCATTAGCCTTTTTTAACACCAATATTAATACAACGTGTAGATCATGGCCGCTCATCACTATACCGTCGAAGTGGGTGATACTAATTTCACAATACTTAGTCGTTACATCAAATTAAGGCCAATTGGATCTGGTGCCCAAGGAATCGTTTGGTAAGTGAAAAGAAATCATTAGAATTGCGTACAAATAACCAAAATCCCTTGTAATGCTGTTGTCCGCTGTTTCAAAGCTGGACATAATTGCACTGAATTAGATCATTAGATATAACTAATTAATATAAAATATAAGAAAAAATATTTACAAAAACAAGCTTCGCTCACAATCAGTTCGAATATTTATGATTTGATCGTTTCGATCAATCCCTTTAGTTCGGATTATGGAAGCGACACCAACAGGATGCGAATTCGCATGTCAGGAACCTGAACCAGGTTCAAAAGCGAACTTGAGCGAACAAGCCTGTCATTTAATTGATTTATACATAATTCTTCTAGGGGTTATCTATTATAATCAATGCAGTTCTCTCATAATCGATGCAGTTATTATCGACAAGATGAAATTATGAAGTTAAATTTTGTAGTTGAAGTAGTCTTAAAAATCGTGAGCAGAATTCCGTGAATTTGACCAAAATACAATATTCAGAATTTTAATTGTTTTTTTTTTTTTTTGTTGTTATAGTGCTGCCTATGATACGATAACCGAGCAACATGTTGCTATTAAAAAGCTATCTCGACCATTCCAAAATGTGACCCATGCTAAAAGAGCTTACCGAGAGTTCAAGCTAATGAAGCTTGTAAATCACAAAAATGTAAGTTGATCTTAATGCTCAAATCAAAAGTCTGGAAAAATCAATACAAATCAATTGATGTTTTTATTTTTTGCAGATAATAGGCTTGCTTAACGCTTTCACTCCTCAACGCAATTTAGAGGAATTTCAGGATGTTTACCTTGTTATGGAGCTTATGGATGCTAATTTATGTCAAGTTATTCAAATGGATTTAGACCATGATAGAATGTCTTACTTGCTTTATCAAATGCTGTGTGGAATCAAGCATTTGCATTCCGCAGGAATTATACATAGAGTTGAGTATTATTTTGTATAACAAACTGTTTATGATTTATTGTATCACAACAGAAATCCAATCCGAACATTATAAAACTACGAGTCCTACAACAAAGCTCTCTTCCCCTTATCGCAGGATTTAAAACCTTCCAATATAGTTGTTAAGGCCGACTGTACTCTAAAAATTTTGGATTTTGGGCTTGCACGCACAGCAGGAACAACATTTATGATGACACCATATGTTGTAACCAGATATTACAGAGCTCCAGAAGTCATTTTGGGAATGGGGTATACTGAAAATGTTGACATTTGGTCAGTAGGTTGTATTATGGGTGAGATGATAAGAGGTGGCGTCCTCTTCCCTGGCACAGATCATATAGATCAATGGAACAAAATTATTGGTAAGTTTTGGTACAAAATAAAAGCAAATTTTGAATGCAGTTAAATTTTGTTTTTCAATTATTATTATAGAGCAATTGGGCACACCGTCCCCATCATTTATGCAGCGTTTGCAGCCAACTGTTCGTAATTACGTTGAGAATCGTCCACGATATACTGGATATTCTTTTGATAGGCTCTTTCCTGATGGTCTGTTTCCTAATGATAACAATCAAAGTAGCCGACGAAAGGCATCCGAGGCAAGGGATCTTCTCAGCAAGATGCTTGTGATTGATCCCGAGCAGCGAATATCAGTTGATAGGGCATTAAAGCATGAATATATCAATGTTTGGTACGATGCTGAAGAAGTCGATGCTGTAAGTAATAATTATCTAGGACTCAGAAGTTAATATATGACAAATGTTTAATATATGTATATGTTTTTAAACAGCCCGCTCCAGAGCCATATGATCATAGCGTTGATGAACGGGAGCATACAGTGGAGCAATGGAAGGAGCTAATCTATGAAGAAGTTATGGACTACGAGGCCCACAACACAACAAATATTCCCCGGTAGAGCATGAAATATTCCTTAATAAGACAGTTATTTAGCCTATAGCTTATCTTCAATACATAAATTTTATTAAAATTTATAGTAATCACAACTACAAATAAAAAGCATAATGTTTGATGTACAATTTGTTTTTCTACTTATGTCAAGATTTTAAAATTGATTTGAGTTTGTGGGTTAGAATTTTTACAGGAATTTCGAGCGAAAATCGATTTTGTCAAATAGAATTTGGAACATTAATAAAGATGTCAAATATTTAACACAAACTGAATGTCTATTACATAGATAAAGTATAGACATTATTACCATATAAAATTTTTCTATGCATGTTCCTATTTTATTTTGTTCCAATTGAGCTTATTAATATTATATATCGATAAGAATAAATGTAAAAAAACTGAACAAAGCTGTAAAATATTATTAAGTTAAATTAATCGTGGAAACTGACTTGCCACCCTGAATGGCTAGTAAATAGATATCGATAGTTGAGTGTGTATGTACACAACACAAGCGTTATTGCCATCGCTAACTTCACCTCGACTTGCATGACTTTGATATTCTAAAAAGATCTTTTGTTTTTGGTTTGCAAAATGCCGTCTTTTAAAGGTAAGATATTATAAAAAAAATTATCCAAAATAAGGCTTATTTTATACTCGATTTATCTAGTTAAAGTGAAATGGGGTCGTGAAATGTATCCGGACATTGATGTGAATACCGATGAAGAGCCAATATTATTTAAAGCTCAACTTTTTGCACTAACAGGAGTTCAACCGGAACGCCAAAAAATAATGTGTAAAGGTGGAATACTTAAGGACGATGAATGGAATTTACAATTAAAGGATGTAAGTTGAACTGCATAATATCTAAGGCGAATATATACGATTATTTTCAAATTCTAAAAGGGAGCCGTAGTCTTATTGCTGGGCTCAAAGGAAAAAGTGCCAGAAGTGCCCCAAGTGTCAGTTAAATTTATTGAAGATATGAACGAAACCGAAGCCGCATCAGCGGTAAGCTAAAGTTTATACACATATATTATAATATATTAAATATATATATGTAATTTGTAGATGCGTGTACCGGCTGGTTTGACCAATCTTGGCAATACATGTTATATGAATGCAACTGTTCAATGTTTGAGGGCAGTTCCCGAATTGCGCAAAGCATTGGAGAAATTCCGACACGACGGCTCGGACGCGACGTCGTCGGCATTTACCATTTCATCGGCGATGAAAATTGTATTTACCCAAATGGAGAAGGGCACAACTATCACGCCTATTGTGTTGTTGCAAGCCTTGCATCGTGCATCGCCACAATTCGCACAGACCGGCGAAAATGGCACGTATCGCCAGCAGGATGCCAATGAATGCTGGTCGGAGATATTGAAAATGCTGCAGCAGAAGCTAATGCCACTCAGCCAAGGCAGCTCTGATGATGGCGCTGTTTTGGAAAAGAAAAACCATAGGTATGCCAAGCATCTTTACAAATATAGATATTGTTTATTAAAATCTATTCCTTGCCTTAAGCTCATTTATTGAACAGTTCTTTGGGGGCACATTTGAGGTTAAAATGACTGCAGATGAGGCTCCTGATGAACCAGCCACAATCTCCAAAGAGAACTTCTTGCAACTCAGTTGCTTTATCTCCATGGAAGTAAAGTATATGCATAGCGGATTAAAATCGGTAATTTTTAACAATATTTATATAAGCTGTTTTTTTTTTTTGCTTAAAGTAATTTGTTTTCGTACAGAGAATGAAAGAGCAGTTGGCTAAGAATTCGGAAAGTCTGGGTCGTAATGCCAACTATACCAGAACTGTAAGTTCTTAATTGTACAACGTTTAATAATGAAAAGACAATAATAATAACATTTTTTATAATTTGTATAGTACTTAGTGAGTCGACTGCCAGCGTATCTTACGGTTCAGTTTGTTAGATTTCAATACAAAGGCAAGGAGGGCATTAATGCCAAGGTCTTGAAGGATATTAAATTTCCAATTGATTTCGATGCCTTCGAGTTGTGCACACCTGAATTGCAAAACAAGTTGACCCCGATGCGATCCAAATTTAAAGATCAAGAGGACAAAAAAATGAATGTGGAATCGACAATAAAGAAAACTGCCCAATCTATGGAAGTCGATGACAACGATGATGATGACGAAAGCAAATATGAACCGTTCTCTTTCGACGATGACTTGGGCAGCAACAATTCTGGTTATTATACACTTAAAGCTGTACTCACACACAAAGGTCGCTCCAGTTCGTCGGGCCATTATGTTGCCTGGGTGCGTTCAAGTGGCGATGTTTGGTTCAAGTTCGACGATGACGATGTAACATCTGTCAGCACCGACCAGATCTTGCGACTCTCCGGTGGCGGTGATTGGCATTGCGCTTATGTCCTCCTCTATGGACCCAAACGTTTAGATAAGTGCTAGTATATCTATTTCTTTATATATATTGTTTGTTTTTTGCATTCAGGTGGTTTACACACAATCACAAACAGATCTTGTTGTTAACCCAATTCAATAAATTGAAATGATCAAACAATAATAATATTATAATTATTTATTTGTTTTGTTTTTTCTTTTTGCCGGTTTGAGATTTTTTATCCATTCTCAATTTACTGGACCTCTAACAACTACCAAAATTTCTGGTCCAAGCAGAGCTACACAGACTTTTCCTTTTCACGTTTACAAATATATTTAATGAGAATTTGCTTAAAATAGTTGTGGGCAAACAACAGATTATTATTGGCAATTATACGCGGAAGTGTTGAAATTTTAAAGTATATATATGTATGATGGGCGCTTTAATTAGTCGATTATATACTTAAGTAGTTACAGAAAATAAACAAATAATAAATTTAAATTACTTATGCAAAACAGTCTTCAATAACCTGAGATATTTCGATTCACGTTAATCTACGCAAAATCTGTCAAAAGTTTTTGCAAAGTATTTTTAAATATATTAAGAATTGTTCTTGTGAAATAAGTAGTTTACGGAATAATATATATATTTCTGTTGTTGTTTGTTATTTACTTGACTAAAGGTCTACAACAGTATTTTGCATTTTTATACAGTTGCAATACACAGAGAGATATACAACATCAACATCAGTTTGGATATAAAATGTCATAATGGCCGGGCCTATAGATAAGATAAACCTTTGGCTCCGATCCCTCGGGGAAATCATGGGCTTTGACCTGATCCCCTTCACCACGGTCCAGGTACTCGACTCGCACACCAACTCCGAGCGCTGTGCACAGTGCGATGATATGTATGTGATCGGATTCCTTGTACATCGGCTCAACTTCCTGATGACGGAACTCCTCAATTGAGAAATCGCCTTCGATAAAATTTTGATAGAAATCTGCGTCCTCTTGCAATTTGCCAGATGTTATTAAACGCAAATAGACGACGACATAATCGGAGTAACCCTGCTCATTGAATACTGTATGCAGTTCATTTTTAACTTTTTCATTCTCCTCGGAATTTGTGGGATTCACGCGCTTGATCACATCCATAAACTGGGAAGCCCATTAAAAAAGTAAAAATGATTGACAAGAAAGGATTTCCACAATTACTCACAGTTTCATGGAAGTCTTCCAGTGTGAAGCTTGGAAAGCCAAGTTGGACCAGTTTGTCCTTGGAGGACTCAGCGAGTGCTTTGAATTCTTGGTAAGCAGTGTTATTGGTAATCAAATACTCCAAATACGAATAGGCAAATGCGCGAAAGAAACAGTTGCCGTCGGGACGAGTCCGTCGAATGAATTTATATTTTTTCGATAATTCACGAATCTTATCTGTGAATATTTCATCGCCATTGTATTCTTCACGCAGGCAAGTCAACGGCAGTTGACCGCTCACAAGCGGCGTTGAATCACTGATCTTAAATGAAGAATGGAAAGTAAATAAGTTGGACATATAAATCGAAATCGCACATTGAGAACATTGCTGGATTGCATATTCACCTCTTTTTCAATTTCACGCTGCTGCTGTATGATTAATTCGTCACGGTTGGCGTCATTATTTCCAATAGATTCCATGATTTTTAAAAATAAGTAATATTTTGCTTAAATATCACAATTAATTTTCGTTGTGTGGACATCTAAAAAAAGGCCATAATGAATTAGTATGACCGTGTTCAGGACAACAAAAAATACATAATACATACAAACAAAGGAAAATGCGAACGCAAGTCAAGTTAGCGCTGAGATTTAAATGTTATCGATAGAGTTAATAATTAAGTTTATTAGATATGTTAAAAGTCAATGAATATACGATAATTTCTAATATTTTCTACACTACATCGACATTATTTAAATTTGTCGCTTACCAACGGGTGTACACACTGACCAGCAGTGTTGGTCAATGCGTGTTCAAATAACTGCCAGCTAAACAAATTTAACCGTCTTTATACCTGATAGGAAGAGTTAAGTTAAAAAACTGTTCGATTTAAAATAAAAACTTAAGCTTGACTTGGTTTTTTTCGATTTAAAAAAAAAAACATGTAACATTGTACCGTGCAAGGAATATTTATTATTTATACTAACTACAAACATTGTATGAAATTTGTATAAATGCGTAACACAAAAAAAAAACATTTTTACTCTAAGAGTCTACCTCAAAAATGCGCATTAATCAGGCCTACAGCTTATTTACAATTTGGAATCCAACACAGACAACGCCTCATTTTTTTCCTCCTGCAACTCGTTACCAGTCAATATCAACTTAGACTTGGCAAAATCGCTAATGGGCAAATTGTCGACGATTTTCCATTGCTTGTTCTTAATCTCCACGGGAAATGAGAAGATGACATCCTTAGGCGAACCATAGCTGCCATCGGAGAAGACGCCCATCGATACAAATTGTCCTGCAGCAGTGCCATTCCACCAGTCATGCATGTGATCGCAGGCAGCCTTTGCCGCAGACATGGCCGATGACATTTTGCGGGCGGCAATCACTGCAGCCCCACGCTTCTGCACCGTTTCAACGAATGCACCTTCGAGGAACGCATTATCACCAACGACCTCTACAACCGATTTCCACTGTCCATTGACGAGCACTTTGCCCTGGCCAGCATCTGGATACTGAGTCGAGGAATGATTACCCCAAATAATAATGTTATTCACACTACTAATTGGGACGCCAACTTTTGTGGCAATCTGTGCAGATGCACGATTCTGATCCAGACGAGTCATAGCCGAGAAGTTCTCACGTGGAATGGATGGTGCATAGTTGGCACAGACGAAGGCATTCGTATTCGCCGGATTGCCAACGACGAGCACTTTCACATCCTTCTTGGCCACCTTGTCGAGGGCTTCTCCCTGCACCTTGAAGATCTTAACGTTGGCGGACAACAGATCCTTGCGCTCCATGCCCTCCTTGCGGGGCATGGCGCCAACGAGGAATGCGGCGGAGACATCCTTGAATCCAACGAGAGGATCAGTTGTGGGAACAACTTGGCGCAACAGGGGCAATGCGCAATCTGCAAGCTCCATGACGACACCCTCGAGCACTCCAACCATTGGTGGAATATCGAGCAGATGGAGAATCAGGGGTTGATCCTTGCCAAACACTTCGCCACGTGCAATCATGTAAAGCAGGGAGTAGGCAATTTGACCTGCCGCTCCTGTGACAACAACGCGAATTGGTTCAGCCTGTAAATGAATTTGAATAATTCATTAATAATTGTATTATTATTAATAATGTATATATAATGTATACTATAACAATTATATAATAAATACAAATTATTTAACCTTTAAAAGTACATTTGTATGTTCTTGTTATTTAATAAATCATTACAAATTATAAAAAGAAAATTTTTACTATTATTAAAGAAACATTGAATTCATTAAAAATTTGCTTATCTAATCTCAGTAAATAAATATATATCTGGTCCTATTTTGAGAAAAAATTAGACAAGAAAATGATATATATATTCATGCATAAATTTGTTCTTAATTAAGCGAAGATAAAAATTATTTTAACCTCTGATAGTTAACAAATATATATCTGTTCAAAATGTTTAAAGGAACTTTAAAAATCATAAACTCCCTTAAATATATCTTTCTAGAAAGTGTATTTAAAATTGATCCACATAAGAAATTTTACATTTAAAAATCTATTACCTATCTGTTATTAGTCAAATAACATTATGGCATTGCATATACTTTAATTTAAAATCTATTTATAATAGCCTCAAATTGTGAATACAAGAAATAATATATAGTATATAGAATTATATATTGAATATATAGTAGTCTACTTATATTTATATCTGAGCATTGTTTGCTCTTATTTACTTATTATTCAATTGTTGAAGTTAAATTGCGGCCTACAAGAAAGGTTTATTCAAAGCTAAAAAGTATTATATTATAGTATACATAATATACTATAATATAATATACAGTCTGCTTCTGATTAAGCTTGAGCAATGTTGGGATCATAGTTCGCTGTGTTTATCAATTTTAAAAGCTTGCGTACTTTCATGTTAATACAATTTCCCTTATTGTTACTTAACCGTGTATTCGTTTATTATAAGCTTGCTATATACATTATTATTTTGCTTTTTAGATTACAGTTTTACATGAATAACTTTTGTTGTTGTTTTGTATGCGGTTTACAATTCATCCCTCTCCCAATTTTATCCTCGTTCTCCTAATAAAATTCAGTTTGGATCTTATTGTTTTTTTACCTTCACATATGTAAATACTATCGTCATGCTACTTTTTAATTATTAATTATTGGAGAAAAAGGTCAAATGAATGTTAAATGCATTTGCGTGTGTTTGTGTAACAGGCAAATATGTCAAAATTGCATATTCTTAATAATTCTTTCATAATTATGTTTGTTTTGTTTTGTTTTTTTTTAGTAGAAACGTTGAAGCTTACACTAAGTAACATATTAATGAAAGCTAAAGTCTTTTAAATTTGCTTACCATTTTTTATTCCAGATTCAACCCGTGGAGAAAATTCGCAAATTATAAAATATGAAGTAGTGATGTTAAAACATAAGAACATGGATATATCGATTTTCAGTCCATGCTAACCGAGCTATCGATACCATTTCGGCTTAGAAGTTCATTCAGTTTAATCGATTGTAAGAAATAATTTGTTCATAAGCATATCTGATTACTTATAAATTAAACAAATATTACACAGGTCTAATCGATCTGTGAGGTTTATGAAAAAGCACTTTAAATTCTTCAATCGTTTGTTATCAAAATTGCTTTTAATATTACGGCAGAAAACCTTATACGATTTATCGATCAAATATGAACAACTCTGACGTAAAATTATTGCAACTGTGTATAAATGGGCTACATATGTGTGTGTTTTCAATAGACATTCAATTTTGGGCAATATTAAATTATAAAATTGAATAATTAAAAAATAAAACTGATAAAAAATTTTGCAGATGTGCATTTAGTAAAACTAAACAACCACTCTAGGCCGAAGATATGCAGTGCCGCTCTATAATGCAAAAGGTACTTACCAAATTACGTATATATTTTATTATATATATAAAAATATATGTGTGTGTGCGTAGTGTTACATTGTTGGATTGAGAAATAAAATAATGTATAGAAAAATTAACTTTATATTTGAGCTTGTTACAATTATAAAGTTTTATATAACTAATCTGTACGTATGTAAATATGTAAGTATGTACATACATATGTATGCACATATTTTCCCAATAATTAAAGTAGGTTCGTATATTACTACGCATGTATATATGTATATAATAAGAAAAACTATATGCTATTTAAATTGTCGAAGAATTCGAAATACTAAAATGATTGCCACGCACAATATACATTTAAATACACATATGTATACATATATTTATGCTGACATGTAAATACATACTTATGCATTTGTACTTCTTTTCCCATTGCCTCTCTAATGTATATGTGCGTACTTGTATGTGTGTACTTTTAAAAGAAAAAAATTACATCCACGTTTTTTACTTACACGCACTTAAAATTGGAATTACAATATTTGATGAAATTGAAGGGCCATTTCCTCATCTACTTTTTGTCATGCTATTGATTATTTAAAAAAGAAATTTTTTCCTATAAAAATGTTTGGAAATGATCATTAAACAGCTGATTGTAATTGTTGCAGGGAAATTGAAATTATGTCAGTTTTTTTCTTTGTCTGTGCATCAAAGTGTGGAAATGCTCTTCTGACCATTTATGACAAATTTACGATTGTGGTTGAAACTAAGACGTAGTAAAATTAAATCATACTAATTTTTGGTGATCATTTGATAATTCATCAACTGCAGAAGACTTCATCTCTTCAAAAGTTTTTTTTCTACTCGCTTTGTTTCCATGTTGTGCGAGTGTGGCTTTAAAACTGTATAAAAGTAATTTTATCGATTTTATCGAGCAATTTGGAAAATGCAGAATATTGCGCAGTGGAAAGATGGCAACCAGAAATTTTATTTAATCATTTTGTTTACTTAGTTGTGTTCCACAAGAAACTTACGCTACAAAAATGCACACTTTTCAGTTGCGACTTTTGGGTTGTACAGCTTTTAATATATATTATATATTGAGCTTATGAGACCCATAAAAATAGATAAAGTTTATCTATTGACCTAGGGCGATATTTAATCATAAATTGTATGCTCTCAATTTATTGTCACATTTTAAATGTACAAAATATATGTATATATAAATATGTTTTTTAATTTGATTTTTAATAATTCTGAGTTTTTACTATTTTCAGATATAATTATCCCCAATTTAAATACTTTGTAACAAAATAAGAAGACAACGTAAGTATTGTACAAAGTTTTATAAAAAGTACTACAAATTATAATTAAGCAAGAAACCGTTCTTCAGGTGAATAGAAAATGCATATAAAGGGTAATATAAAATTTAGAAAAAGTTTGTCATGGGCATAAGGAAGCAAGAAGAATATATAAATGTTCTCGATCGGCAGAAGCTGAGTTGCATTAGCCATGTTTGTTTTTAGAAACATATTGATCTTAGACTTATAAGAGAATACATGTTCAGTTACCAATAAAATCTACAATTCTAAAATATATGGCAAATCGAGAACTAAATGTAGCTGAATTCATCATTGATCCAGATCTTTTAAGAATTATGATGTTCTTATATATTTATACTTATGAATAGGCAAAGAGTATTTTCTCAAAACTAGAACACTCTTAATTTTTATTAAATTAATTAATTATCTGTGTGTACTTGAACGAAGAGTGTCTTATTTAAAGACCTAATATAATGTACAAAGATTTCATATTTTTTATTTATTATTTTCAGATGAGTGACGTTGATCCGGAAACGTTGCTGGAATGGTTGTCCATGGGGCAAGGAGATGAAAGGGACATGCAGTTAATTGCTTTGGAGCAGTTATGTATGCTTCTATTAATGTCAGATAATGTTGATCGTTGTTTCGAAAGGTGAAGTGTCATAACTCCAATTAATTCGATTTAATATCTTAAGTAAATTATGAATATTTATTGATTCTTTGCATAATTGTATTATTTGCAGTTGTCCGCCGCGTACATTTTTGCCAGCTTTGTGCAAGATATTTTTGGATGAGCTTGCACCGGAGAATGTGCTGGAGGTTACTGCACGCGCCATAACCTATTACCTGGATGTGTCAGCGGAGTGCACACGCAGAATTGTCTCAATCGATGGCGCCATTAAAGCGATATGCAATCGTCTCGTCGTCGCCGATCTCTCGTCGCGAACATCTCGTGATCTGGCAGAGCAGTGCATCAAAGTGTTGGAGTTGATTTGCACCCGCGAAGCCGGTGCAGTTTTTGAGGGATGCGGTCTAAACTGTGTCCTCTCATTTATCCGAGACTGTGGATCTCAAGTGCACAAGGACACATTGCATTCGGCAATGTCGGTCGTTTCGCGACTTTGCACCAAAGTCGAACCCAATTCACCCAGTATAAATAATTGTGTTGAAAGCTTGAGCACCCTATTGCAGCATGAGGATGCTTTGGTATCAGATGGTGCTCTGAAATGCTTTGCTTCTGTTGCGGACCGCTTTACCCGCAAATGGATAGACCCAGCTCCCCTGGCCGAATACGGTTTGGTTACTGAGCTGCTTAAACGGCTTGAGAATGCTGGCGGTCCGCTAACATCCGCCACAAAACTAAATGCACCGCAACTAGCAAGTCCAAACTCGGATAGATTGAACGAGAATGTGTCGGGATCAGGATCGGAATCCATAGTAGACGGAGCAGCTGCAGCAACTACGACGAGTGCAACAACAGGCAAATCGCCAGCAAGCGAATCAATGCGTTCGCCTCAATCGATATCGACAACAATTTCGCTATTGTCCACCTTGTGTCGTGGATCGTCGACAATTACGCGCGACATATTAAGATCTCAGTTGCCGGAGGCAATTGAACGAGCCCTCAAGGGCGATGAACGTTGCGTGCTAGACTGCATGCGATTTGCAGATCTTTTGCTCCTGCTGCTCTTTGAAGGGCGTCAAGCCTTGAATAGGGGAAGTGCTAATTCGAATCAGGGGCAGCTCGTGCCGCGACCTAAACGAACTGATACCACGACAGATCGCACGCATCGCCAGCTAATCGATTGTATCCGCTCCAAGGATACGGAGGCATTGCAGGAGGCAATTGAAACTTGTGGTGTCGATGTCAATTGCATGGATGACGTTGGGCAGACCCTGTTAAATTGGGCCTCAGCATTTGGTACATTGGAGATGGTTGAATATCTCTGTGAAAAGGGCGCTGATGTGAACAAGGGACAAAGGAGCTCGTCGCTGCACTATGCAGCCTGCTTCGGGCGACCTGGCATAGCTAAGATATTACTTAAATTTGGAGCGTATCCGGATTTGCGAGATGAGGATGGAAAAACGCCACTTGATAAGGCACGCGAAAGATCCGATGACGGGCATCGTGAAGTGGCCACAATTTTACAATCGCCGGGCGAATGGATGTCGTCGGGACACATGCTGGCCGCCAACAAGGATGGACAGACGTGCACATTAATTGAGCCACGCGGTGATCCGGAAATGGCGCCCGTTTATTTGAAACTGCTATTGCCAATTTTCTGCCGCAGCTTTCAGAGCTCGATGCTGACGAGTGTGCGGCGTGCGAGTTTGGGCCTGATCAAGAAGATCGTGCAATATGCACATCCCACAGTGCTCAAGAGTATCTGCAAGAAGTGTAACGAGCCCTCAACTTCAATATCTGCTCAAAGTGTTGGCAACTTGTTGACCGAAGTCATAGCCAGTGTATTGGATAGCGAGGTAAGGCTTGAATTAGCAGCTTGATAAAGATAGTTTATTGATTTAATTACTCTTTCTAAAACTCTGTTTTCATTATAGGATGATGAAGATGGTCATTTAATCATTTTGAATATTATTGAAGAGCTTATGTGCAAGACACAAGAGGAGTTTCTTGAGCATTTCGCTCGCCTGGGCGTCTTTTCCAAAGTGCAAGCTTTGATGGATCAGGGCAGCGAGGATGCCAGCTCTAGCCAGCTAACAGGTAGCTCGCAGGATCTGTCAAAAGCAGCTGCTGCCCTTTGTATGCCGCATAGATCAGTGCAAGGTGGGTCGAGCATACATTTTAATAATGTTAATAAATTAATATTAATTATAATTATAGATGAATTAGTCGAGGACGCGAAGGAGATATTGCAGGGCAAACCCTATCATTGGCGCGATTGGAGTATTTGCCGTGGCCGAGATTGCTTGTACGTTTGGTCAGATTCGGCGGCATTGGAGCTATCTAATGGCTCCAATGGCTGGTTCCGATTTATACTCGATGGCAAATTGGCCACAATGTATTCAAGTGGCAGCCCAGAAAATGGAAATGATAGCTCAGGTGAGTACAGCTGCAGTGAAAATATTATCATTAGGAAACGTTAGCAAAACCCTGGTTAAAACAAACATTAAAAAAGGGTTAGATACGAAATGATTTTAATATAAGAAATTAAAGTCTAAGCTTTTCAAAAAATGCGGTCAAAATAATATTGGCTAATATAATATTTATATTATTTAAACTCTTTAAAGTCACAAAGGGATTTGTCAAAATAATAGTAGTGAAATTTTCATAGCTTTCGCTGGAGAAAATATATGCACAGGTAGCTCAGTCGGTAGAGTATTGGACTTTTAATTCAAGGGTCCAGGGATCAAGTCCCTGCTTTTTTTTTTAATTAAGGAGTACATTATTATTTTACTAAAACAACAATATCAACACGAATTTAAACAATTGTTCTATATTTTTTCTAATTAGAAAATCGTGGTGAGTTCTTGGAGAAACTTGTGCGTGCTCGCTCCAGCGTTAGTCCTGGCACTCCTTCGCAGCCCATATTGCCGACGGTGTGTGTGCTTAGGCTGGTTGTTGGAAATTGGGTGCTACAATCGCATAAGCCGAATCAATTGCAAATCCACAATACGGAGGGACACCAGGTGACCATCTTGCAGGATGATATGCAGGGATTTATATTCGAGAGCAATCGCGGCACAAAGCATTCGTTCACAGCGGAAACATCGTTGGGTGCCGATTTTGCATCCGGTTGGTCAACGGAGAAGAAGAAACGCATCAAATCGAAAACGGATGTGCAAAAGGTGCAAGTAGTGAATGTATCCCGAGAAATCTATAATAAATACTTCAAGACGGCTCAAGTAGTACCGCGCGGAGCAGTTGCCAAGCTGACGGCGATTGTTAAGGAAATCAATACGGCTCTTGATGAGCAACGTTTGGGCAACAGCGATTGGTCGACCACCCTATTCACGGCATTGACCAATCTGGCGCAGTTAATCCATGAGGATGGTGTTGTGAGTGCCTATGAGATGCACTCGTCGGGTCTCGTTCAGTCATTGGTTGCTGTACTGTCCAACAACTATTGGGAAATGCACTTGTCGCGCTGCAAAACGAATAAAATGCTCGAGGAACGCATCCGTATATTTAAAATGTGCATTTTCGGTGAAGACAGAGTTGAATTCTTATCAAAAACTCCAAAAAATACGGCAAGTATTCTAATACAAAAACTGGTTGCTGTTCTCGAGAGTACGGAGAAGTTGCCCGTCTTTCTCTACGATGCACCCGGCACTGGCTACGGCCTACAAATCCTGCAGAAACGTCTCCGCTTTCGTCTCGAGCGTGCTTCGTGTGAAAGTACTCTCTTTGATCGTACCGGACGCACTTTGAAAATCGAGCCGCTGGCAACTGTGGGACAATTGGCTAAATATCTACTTAAAATGGTGGCCAAACAGTGGTACGATTTGGATCGTTCCACATTCTTGTATTTAAAGAAGTTGCGCGAACCTAAGCAGTCGGAGAACATAACTTTCACACACAATTTCGATTTCGATGAGGAGGGTCTAATCTATTATATTGGGTCCAATGGCCGCACCTATGAATGGGTCAATCCCGCTCAATACGGTCTGGTGCAGGTGACCAGTTCGGAGGGTAAAACGTTGCCCTATGGCAAACTGGAGGATATTTTGTCGCGTGACGGAGTCTCATTGAATTGTCATACCAAGGACAATAAGAAGGCCTGGTTTGCTATCGATTTGGGTGTGTATATTGTGCCCACGGCATACACATTACGTCATGCTCGCGGCTATGGACGCTCAGCGCTGAGAAATTGGTTGCTCCAAGCGTCGAGGGACAGCGTTAATTGGACCACTCTAATTAGTCATGTGGACGACAAGAGTCTCGTCGAGCCGGGGAGCACTGCAACGTGGCCCATAATTTGTAATGCGGACGATACAAAGGGATATCGTCACATTCGCATACAGCAGAATGGACGCAATGCCTCCGGCCAGACTCACTACTTGAGCCTGAGTGGATTTGAAATTTATGGCCGTGTTGTTGGTGTATGTGATGACATTGGCAAGACCATCAAAGAGGCGGAGGCCAAAACACGGCGCGAACGACGTCAGATACGCGCCCAACTGAAGCACATCACGAGCGGAGCACGCGTTGTACGCGGCGTCGACTGGCGCTGGGATGATCAGGATGGTTGCTGTGAGGGCACCATCACTGGCGAAATCCACAACGGTTGGATCGATGTCAAGTGGGATCATGGGGTACGCAATTCATATCGCATGGGTGCCGAGGGCAAATACGATCTGAAATTGGCCAACTTGGAAAGTGTTTCCGTATTCGAAGGTGGCGTCAATTCGATGCTACCAATCGCCTCGTCGGGTGGTGGCGGCTGTTGCAAAAAGAATGATAAGACCAACGTGCTGACATCGCGGAAGTCGAGCTCGACGCCATCTCTGCCTGACGCTACGGAGATCAATAGGAATCATCATCCAGAGGATGCGTCCAATCAAACCGTTTCCGCCGACAATCTGGCCTGGAAGCAAACCGTCGAAACGATCACCGAGAACGTTTTCAGTTCGGCAAAGGCGCACATTGCAAACAACCAAGCGAATGCTGCTGCCGCTGCTGCGGCTGCTGTGGCAGCTTCAGCTTCAGCTGCTTCTGCAGGGTCTGCTGCAACGAGCGGCGAAGGTGGTCAAGAGGCGAGTGCTGCAGATCATCAAACATCCTCGTCGTCATCATCAACAAATATAGTGGCATCTCCATTGATACGGGAGTTGCAGCACATCGCCGATTTGTCCACCATTAATAACTCAATGCCGGCTATCAATTTGAGCAATGCTTTCGATTTGGCAACGATTACGGAGAGTTTATCCATTGTGGAGATATCCAAGGACAAAACTACGGATATCAAATCGAGCGAATCTGCGGCAGCAGTAGCGAATCCTGTTCTCACAAAGCAGCATACAGCCAAACGCATTCCACACATTGAGGAGAATAACAAGATGAATGCCAACAATGTGGCCAAGGGTCTCTTGATCAATCTTAAGCAATTGAATGCAGGTGGTGGCGTCAGCGGCGGCGGTAATTCCCAATCCCAATGTTCTGGTGCAGCTGAAACCAACGAGATCTTTGATAAGCTGCGCGATGGTGTTGACATGATACGCAACAATACCAACAATATTCTATCCTCGGATGAGTTGCATATACCGCGCACGAATGCAACAGCCAACCTTAAGGGAAATACAAAGATATCCGTGCTGATTCAACCCGGTAATCTCCAAAAGAATGAATCTGTCGACGTGGATAAATTATCGACGCCGCCACGTGATGAGAATCCAGGCATATCCATTGAGAACATTATGAATCCCCAGATTTCGAATGATGTTGTGTCCGCCGTCTCTAATCAAATGAGTATTAGTGTACCCAATTTAACCACTTCCTCGTCGGAGGTCTCATCCACATCTGAGGTGGCAGTCCATACGGGTCTGTTGGAAACATTTGCGGCAATCGCTCGTCGTCGCACCTCACAGGACACCAACAACGAAGAGAATCAGTCAAACAACACGAACGCCAACAAGAACGAGCACAGCAATCAGAATGTGGGCGGCGCAAGCTCCTTCTTTGCCCGGGGTCCCAATTCGGTGACAAGCCTGGTTAAATTGGCACTGTCCAGTAATTTCCATTCGGGTCTATTGAGCACCGCCCAAAGTTATCCGAGTCTGTCGTCGAATAATGGCGAGAATGCATCGTCAAACTCAACCAATAAGAAACTTAGCCAACAACATCCAACGCCCTCAATTAATCCAACTCTGACCATGAGTCTGACGTCCACGTCGAGTGACAGCGAGCAGGTGTCGCTGGAGGACTTTTTGGAGAGTTGTCGGGCGCCCACGCTGCTGGGCGACATGGAGGATGAGGATGACATGGAGGAGGAGAATGACGAGGAGGAGAACGAAGATGAATACGAAGAGGTGGGCAACACCCTGCTGCAGGTAATGGTCTCACGCAACCTGTTGACCTTCATGGACGATGAATCCCTCGAGAATCGCTTGGCCGGCGTCAGCAAGCGTAAATCCTGGGATGATGAATACGTTTTAAAGCGCCAATTTTCGGCCCTAATACCGGCCTTTGATCCCCGACCGGGTCGCACCAATGTCAATCAAACTACCGATTTGGAAATTTGTCCGCCCGACTCAAGTCCGGAAACGTATCAGCAAAGTGGTCAAATCAACACCGAGCAGACAACTCTCGGCCTGAAGCTACGTGGTCCCGGTGTTGGCGGAGTGCCCGACGTTGAGATCGATTTGGAAAACAGTGAGTGGACCATTTTCCGTGCCGTTCAAGAACTGCTGCAGAACAGTCAACTCAACAAGAATGACAAATTTCGCAAATTGTGGGAGCCGACATACACAATCGTCTATCGCGAGACATTTCCAACGGTGCTGGAATGCGGCGGTTCCTACATGGAATCGGATGAGGGCCAAAAGACGCCAGGCGTGTCATCGAGAAGCGGAGCATCGACACTGTCACCTAATTCACCGGTGCACGGCGGCCTGAGCATAACCGATAATAACTTGTGCTCCGTTGAGGACGTACTCGATTTGCTCACCCAAATCAATGCGCTCAATCAAACTGATGAAATAAATGGCGATGAGCAGAGCGCAGTATCCTCAACAGAGAATCCAACTTGTCTGCCAGCGGAGCTCTTTATGAGCAAGAAAATTACGAATAAGCTGCAGCAACAGATTCACGATCCACTTGTCCTCTCGAGCAATGCTCTACCTAATTGGTGTGAGGATCTAAATCAATCGTGTCCATTTTTATTCCCATTTGAGACGCGCCAATTGTATTTCAATTGCACGGCATTTGGCTCATCGCGTAGCATTGTTTGCTTGCAGTCACAGCGTGACATAACCAATGAACGCCAGCGAATACCCATAATGAGTCCACGTCGCGATGATCAACATGATTTCCGCGTTGGGCGATTGAAGCACGAACGTGTCAAGGTGCCGCGCAACAAGGATCTGCTCAAATGGGCCATTCAAGTGATGAAGGCGCATTGCAATCGCAAATCGGTGCTCGAAGTCGAGTTCATCGATGAGGAAGGCACCGGACTAGGACCGACACTGGAGTTCTACGCGCTTGTTGCTGCAGAGATTCAACGCTCTGATTTATGCATGTGGCTGTGCGATGATGAGTTGAGTGCTGATGATCAGGAGGCGACTAACCCACAGGATGCAGCGCCACAATTTCACAACATTGAGGATGCAACGAAACCGATTGGTTATTATGTGAATAGGCGTGAGAATGGTTTGTTCCCGGCTCCGTTGCCACAGAACTCGGAGCTGTGTGAGCAGGTCTCGAAGTATTATTGGTTCTTTGGCGTTTTCATTGCCAAGGTCCTGCAGGATATGCGACTTGTGGACATGCCCCTCTCCAAATCGTTTCTCCAATTGCTTTGTCACAATAAAATACTGTCTCGCAACGATGTCAAGCTTCGTTCCAATGCACGCTTCAAGGATCTGATTGTTAGCTCAGTGATGTCAAGGGATTCCGAAGGATTCTCTAGCAGCGATCCAAAGGGTTTGAACGATGATTACACCCAGTCCAAGTGGTTTAGCGGCGCCCTCAATATTGAGAACCTTAAAGAGATCGATGCAACTCGCTATCAACTAATAACGGAATTACAAGATATGTTGATTCGCAAGCAACGAATTGAATTGGACGAGAGTCTGAGCAGTGAGGAGAAAGATGAAATAATTAAATCTCTGATGCTGCGCACGAAAAATGATATTGAAGTATCGCTAGAGGATTTAGCCCTAACTTTTACCTATTTACCCAGCTCATCCGTATATGGTTACACATATGTCGAGCTTATTCCAAATGGTGCATCGATCGATGTCGACATTAATAATTTAGAGGCGTATTGTGAATTGCTACTCAACTTTATGCTACAAGATGGTATTGCCATGCAGATGCAGGCATTCCACGATGGTTTCTGCGAAGTGTTTCCTTTGAACAAACTGGCCGCATTTAATCCAACCGAGGCCAGAATGATGATTTGCGGCGAACAATATCCCCAATGGACCCGCGAAGATCTAATGGCGTTCACTGAACCAAAACTCGGCTATTCCAAGGATAGGTACGTTTTATTTACTCAAAATCGAATGCGGTTTTTCATTTTGCTTTGTATTTTTTTAGTCCTGGATTTTTGCGTTTCGTGAACGTTTTGCTGAGCTTCACGGGCGCTGAGCGCAAAGCCTTTCTACAATTTACAACTGGCTGCAGCAGTTTGCCACCGGGTGGATTGGCCAATTTGCATCCCAGACTGACTGTGGTGCGCAAGGTAGACGCTGGCACTGGAAGCTATCCGTCGGTGAACACTTGTGTTCACTATTTGAAGCTGCCTGATTACCCGTCTGAGGATATAATGAAGGATCGATTGTTAACAGCCACTAAGGAGAAAGGTTTTCATTTAAATTAAAATATACAGGAAAAATTTGGTCTTTTATTATTCATTTTTATATGATAAGTAAAATTTAAAAATGGTTGAGATCTATCCCAATCCCTATGTAAATACTAAAACGTACGACTAATTAACAAATTGCACCTTAATCCGAAATATTGTATATTACTTATAGCTTAGTTATTATCTATTTCAACTTATCAAGAGAAATATTCTGGCAATTGCCAGGCTATCATAATTATCAAATTATAATTTGTGGTAAAGTACGTATTTTAATAAATTTGCCCTTGATGTTGAACATTGTTTGTTTTCATAAAAGTCGAAATACTAAGAAAAGAATACTGCATAACAAGTTTATATCAAAACATAGATATTAAGGAAAACATATTTTAGATAAACTATGTGGAATTTATTTAGAATTGTAGATTTAATTTAGTTGTTTAGAAACAGTTCGCTCTCTTACGTTGGATTACATAAGACAGAACCAACTTAAGCAATAGCTCTTCTTGCCTCTTGCACTATTTTTCTGTTAGAAGTTTCGCAAGAGAAAACCTGGCCTCAGCGTAAGGGAAAGAAAACTTTGGCGTAGTCCAAGAGAGATTTGCAGCAATGCATGGGTATTTGTTTGTCGCAGTCGATTATACAAAGAGCTTCAAATGTAAATGTTTATAATCGCCCCAAATTCAGAGAGAAAGAAGCAGCACTCCTTGTACTTGTAGGACAGAGTCGAGCACACAAAAAGCTTAAATGAAGGCTCATCATATGCTTCTCAAGATGCTGTCACTTAACCGGTCAATCATAAATATAAAGAGAGTAATTGTCCGATTTCTTAAGGCAAGTAATTGTTGTGTGAAAAGTGATAGTTTTTTTTATTATATCAAAAACAAAGTGCATTGATAAATACACTACTTCAGCAGGATTATAATAAACTTATTTTTAGTCTCGATCGAAATACTTGTCAATTTGGAATATAGGATTATTGTGTTAAGAACTGATTAGTTAAACAATAACAAAGTCACATTTACATTATATGTAGCAATGATTTATTGTTGTAACTGTTAATAAGCATATCGTTAGTGATACATCATAACATCCGTGCTTTGGTACATGCACATATACGCATCGCAAAACAGACGCTTTGCGTGTTCAGGTAAAACTTTATCCTTTATTGATCTTTCATTGATTACTCGAGCGCCTTCATCGGATAGCCATTGAGGTAATTCCCGAACGGATATCATTTCAGGTATATTATATCCATTTTTTTCACCTATAAAAATCATCAGATTTAATAATAAATAAATTAAAAATGTGAATTTAAGATTTTTACCTTTTCTATCTGCCATTGAGTCAAAGAAACACCACGGAGCATCTGGTCCAGATCCTGCCTTTACGAATGCCACATAATGCGATGTTTCTATACATACAACGGCAAATAACTCCATATACAGTCTGGGTAAAGTCATGTGATCAGCCATTACTTTGAAATCCCTTGGCACAGAGAGTTTTTTCGACTCATGATTAGCTCTGAAAACATATAAAGCACAATTTAAATATTTTTTTAACTTAATAAGTATTAAAGAACATACCGTTTAGCATGCATATGAGCCGTATTAAGGCATTTCTGACAAAAGGCTGTGCCCTCAAGACCAGAACCTGCCTGCAAGGAACCAAAACATTCGCGACATTCATATTCAGCCAGCTTTCCACAAACCGAACACTGTCGTGGTGCTAACAGAAAAAATTGAAAAAAAAAAAATATTAAAATCTTAAGGAGACGACTTTTTCATAACTTACAGTCCTCAATTATATCTGTAATATCCAGAACTTGGGATGGCAAAATTCGAGAATACATTTTGTAACTCTTGCCAAAGCGAGGCATTTGTATAATAAGACATGACGGCACTTCTTTCAATTTGATATCGGACGAATGGAAACTTTGCTCAAATAGCTGCTGGACCGTTGGAAATGTCAGACGTTCGTCTTTCTCCACAAACAGTTGATAAAAATATGAATCTTGTCCAGAGCTCAACTAAAACAAGCATTTTCATTTTATCATATTAAATCAATAAATTTTGATCGTAATAGTTTAGCGTACTTTTAAAAACGGTTCCACTCGCATTATTTGCGACAACAAACTGTTTAAGAACTCTTCTGGATCCTTCTCCTCACTGGTCAAGCCGCTCACGGAACTAAGTTGATCCAGAAATTTGCGTAGTTTCATTACCCGATCCGCTCGAACAAAAACATTCTTTCGCAATGGATTAACAATCTCATCTCGTAATACGTTCTGAACAGCACTATAGTGTGAAATGTCCTGGAAATTCATAAAATAATGAATATTAATAATTCTTATAAACTAGTGATTTAAAACTTACCTGAGCATCTGGTCTTCTGTATAAAATGGAATCAAATACGCTCGTAAACGTGAACATGGAAAACAAAGTTGCGTCCAAATAACATGAATTATGGTGTCCCTGGATTCCTTTAAATTTGCCGCATATATTTTCTAGTTCATCGATGTTGTGTATGCCTAATATGAGAATTACAAAGAAATATATTTTAACACATATTATTTAAGTTAATTCCTCTTATATTACTTACCTAAAGGTGCAACAGCGCCCAAAACTGGAGGGCAATCAACATGTCCAAATTTAACTGCATTCGTATCAGTTGAAATAACGCTTACTGAATGATTACCTTCGGTTTCGACAAACCTACGATCATTTGTGCATTTACTGGGCGGCACAAAAATAGCTCCACCTTCTCGACACAGAAATAATCTAGGGAAAAATAAAGATTTTGGATGAGATAATGATACTTAGATATACGTAGATCATTTACCGAACACCATTGTAAGTTCCATCCGATGTGGTAAGATTTTTTAAGTTTGGATCATCTTCGACTTCGATGCCAACTAATATGTGTGGCAAATCCGGCGCTATACCGATCCAACGTATTACGCCATATAGATCGGCACAAATGCCAGAATTCGATACCTCAACGAGAGATCCGATTGTTAGCTTAGTTCCAGGAATTTCATGTAACTCCTGGTAATTTGAACTGTTTATCTCTAAAAGCAAAAATGTGCAATGTTTACATTATCATATTGTATAAAATATGATTATAAAAATTATACAGATGTCCGACACAAGGCGACAGAAAATATGTTGATGCATACCTTCAAAGCTATTTTCTATATTCTGTACACTGAACTCCAAAACCGTCAATGGAATATCGTACATTTTAATAAATGAATGATAGCAAATCGAATAAAACTTATACTTTCAATGATTATTCAATGAAAACAACACGACTCTCAAGTAATAGAAAATTATTGTGACAAAAATGTATACTTCGTTCACGTATATATATATATACATAGTATTCACAGCGCGAAAAAGTTATTTTTACAATGCCTATATTTATATAAATATATATGTACATTTATGTCGCAAGAAAGATTGAATAAGATTTTGAAGCACACTTGCAAGAACATTCAGTTTATAGCTCAAAACTTTTTAATTACTCGTTTTTCGAACGTAAAGTTATTTGTTTGTGCAAAAAATAAATAGAAAACGTTATTATTTACTTTTCATCAAGGCACAGATTCTAAAAATAAAACTGCTGCAGTTTTACATACACTTAAAAAAAGTCTAAATATATGTGTAAGGCAAAGACTGTTGTGCTTATATTCACGTTGATTATTTCGTTAAAGTTTGAAATTATGGTGATATTTTAACTTAATTCTTCTTACCAGGATTTGCAATAGATTTGACATCCACCGGCGAAATAAGTTGTTGTGCAAAGTCTTCCTTATTCCTTACAAAATTAGCAGACGTTGTTACCGATTTTTCTAAATTATTGTCCGTAATTTTTGGTCGGTTTAAAATCATGGCAGCTCCTCCAGCATTTGTTGGCCAATTCGAACCAAGCAAATCGGCCAAATCAACGTTCTCCTTTTCCTGCGGATTGTTAACAATGATGACATTATGTTCGTTCTTGGTGGATTCCTCAATGTCCGATTTGTTGATGACGATAATGTCACGATCCTTAATGTTCATTGTGTCACCTGCATGAAAAGTGTTCTTTCGAAATCCTGTCGCATCCTTTACATTGAAATGATTTGTACTCTTTCGTTCCATAGATGCCGGCACATTATTGCCTATAACCACTTTATACTCCTTATTGCTGGATTTGCTCTTGTCACCAATTGGTATACAATCCTCAGTTTCCAAGGGTTCCATTGTATCCAGATCGGCTTTAGCTCGACTCTGGCCAATCAGTGGGCTTGAATCATAAAACTGGGATGTCGGCTGTCGTTTCCTTTGTATGGTATGAACATTTGGCACAATGGCGGTGTAAACACGTTCAATTGTTTCATTAATCAATTTTCTTGCAGATAATTTATTCTTCAATTCACTTGGAATGGGAGTTATCCAATCAGCGGTCGCAAAGATCGTTAAGCTCGGCTCACACTGCATGTATTTCGTTGCGAATGGAATGTCTTTGACTTGTGGTGAGTAACCATTATTAAGATGCTAAAATAATTATAAAGAAAATAAATATTTAGAATAGATAACAAAGTTGCAGTCTGGCATAATCTGATATTTCTCGCAGAAGATGGGTGCCGATTTTGAAAAGTAGTCACCAGCATTAGCTTTAGAAATATATGAAATTAATGTTTTTATCGATTTGCACTTATCGACATTTTATATTTCACAACACCCCTTCTGCCATCTATATCAGATTATATATATATATACCAATACTTAGCAACGATTTTTGCGCACCAATATTTCCAATCCAAAAAAATAACCAACTGGGTTTAATTCCGGCACTGGGCCAATGTACCGTAGAATGCAATCAAAATGCGTATTTTTCTTCTTAAACAATTCTCCATGGACACTTAATAGATCGTCGACCTTTAAGTTAATCAACCAGAGGCATTGTTCCTTGTTGCAAGCCAGACGCAATCGTCGCTCCAAATTCACAATGCTTATCACATATGGCCAAAGAGCCTCGGTCACTTTGACCAGGTAACTTGTCCTGCATTCGTAAAAATTGTTATTTGTAGGGATGTTCTTTTTGAAGTCTATGAGCTGAACAATGTTTTTATCACTTTCGTTGCCATCGGGAGTGCCAATAATTTTAATTAATGCTCCTGGTTCGACAGGTAGCAGTTTCTCGGAATGTTTATTTGGATACGATTTGTTGTTAACATTGCAGTCCAAATCTGAATGCAGAAGCTCACATGGGGTCAGCTCAATTTGACGCGAAATGAGCGCATATTTGAAATAGTTTAGATTGGTTTCCATGTAAATTAATCACCAACAAATACAAAATTTTAATATTTAAAACAAAATTGACTAATAATAAACAAGTGAACGATGATTCAACAAATATCGATGTATTTTTTGTGGCTAGACAATTATGGTTATATCGAATTTAATATTGATATCGATATAATGATATAAAAATACCAACGTTTATACCTAATCGTTATTATAATAACAGTTTGGCCTACGTCCGTTATTAAAATTTTAAAACATTTTTGATTCTAACAATTTATTTGACATTTAATTCAATATATTTAACCTGTGCGATCGTATAATTTTTTATGAAGTTATTTCTTTATACTTACGACAGAAAGGGAAACTTTTTAAATGCAATAGGTAATTTCAGTAAAAATATTGCTAAACTAATTAAGAAGTTCGTAAAGCACTAAGCTATATTACTAATTGCAGATCTGGAAAACAATCATAAAATAAGAAGATTTGAATATGCTTTTACATGTAAGAGCAATTGAATACGCACTGATTGAACACAAGTACATCGCAAGTTAAAAACAACCCCAAAAGGTTAAGAGTAAACCACTATTATTGTGTAAGAGAAAAATGCCCAAAGCCTGTCCACTTGTTTCATTTGAATAATATTATAAACAATTTCGAGACAACACACTTGATCTTATGCAAATATAAACATGCATATTTAATCGCTTATCATCTATAATATTGAGACATATATTCCTAACATAAACATTTGCTATAAATTTTAATTATCAAATAAGTGCAAAAACCTATTTTAGCCACCCCTACGGTTTATTAGTATACATTCCTACACTTAAAAAATGACGACAAAAGCTATTTTTAAATTTGTTAATGATATATTTAGAAAATAAATTTAACACTTATATTTTATCGAACAACAAGATAAGAGTCTGTGTATTAAATATGTAGTAGAAAAAAAATATATGAACTTAATTTAACAATTTTTTATTATATATTTGACGCAAATTCCAGAAGTCGTTGGTTTATATTTTATTTAATAATATAAATACTGCGAAATTAATAAAAATTGCTTTTATTGTTAATTTATAATATTCTAATTTAACAAAAAATAAAGAAAGATATATAATAATTACATAATTCAATAACAGCAAACAAAAAAAAAATATATATATATATATATATATATTTATAATTTTTACCTAAGGTTTTAGTCGAACCCTTAATGCTTTTTAAGTTTTTACAAGAAACACTTTTTAGAATTATTGTGTTTTTGCTGTGTACTTACAGCATTGCCCTGTATAAAAATCCTCTCAGTATATCTGATGGCAGGCAAACTTTCTTTTTTTTGGCAATTCTTAAAACAACAGTCGAATGTAGGTTTCAGTCCCGGGTTGCCTGTCGCTGGGTAATGGTCTTCCATTAAACATAACTGAAACCCAGTGTTTGCGTTTTTGGCTATCATTAAAGTATGTATGTGTATATACACTCTGAAGGTTGTGATTTTATTTTGTAAGAAAATGAAAAATATGCACAACTCTTTGAATAGATGTAGTAGAAAAACATTGAGTGGGTTGCATGCTATCTTATGTGTTCTTGGTGTTATGTGAAATTCATGCATAACATATACACATGATGTACGTATGTATGTGTACATGCTTGCATGCATGTATGTGTTAATAAAACGACAAAATTGAATGTGAATATATAGTCAATAAGCATGACAACACACAATTTATGTGCCGCTACATTTGCTACAAATATACATATATTTGTAGGTTCTTGTTACAAGCATACCAATTATGCGTAATTTTTTTTGTTACATTTATGAAACAGGCTCACCTGAAACTGGCAATTTATAAGCAATACATACGAATGTGTAACGGTAACTGGGGTGTTTATATAATTTTACCAAACTGAAAAAAGCGTAAAAATATGCAAAATCGTGAAAAGTTCTATTTATTAAATACTAATTTTATACACAGTCATAAATAGTTATTAAAAAATTAAAATTAAACATGTGAATAACAATAACCTAAAGTTTGGATTAACGAGCTCAATGGACAACAATTTGAATACGCATACACATATGTAAATGTGCATGTATGAATGTATAGACGTCTTATGTTACCAGAGTTCTTAATGATTCTGGTCCGATTATTATTTTTTTTTTGCCAATTTCTCTGCCGCTTGTTGTTACCTCATAGTGCTTATGTAAAGACACACACACAAACCCGCACGCTCACATACATACATATATGTATATATCCTTATAAATGCTCTTACGTGTATACTAAATTACAAAAAGAAGCTTCTTGGCCAATTAGTATTACAAACAAAACATGCAAACTATGTGTTTGCACATTGAATTTGTGTCTGTGACGCTTATTGCAAATGGCCAATTATAAATAAATATATATATATATTTAAGCAATCCACTTGTATTTAGTTCTCATTAAATATTATTAAATTTTAATATTTCCATTAATTCGAATTGATCGATTTATTACAGTTCACGACCTCAAGGCGCGTCATATTTTATTGCCACGCCCATTTCCGCCTTTTAAAAAATGGCAACAAACTGGCTAAGAATTTGCAATTTGAACAGGAGCCAATAGCTTTGGCTGGGAAGAGAGCATTGTTTGCTCAAATTTCTCTTGCAACAGACCTACTTGTTCCACGTATTACTATAATAATACTTTCGATAATTTACTTATTCCATTAATTCACTTAATTATAATTTATAAACGATTAAAGTTTTAGATTTTTAGCCACACCCACTCCTCAACTTCTTTATAGACTTAGCTTCAAATTTAATTTTGTACTTCTGCTTACTCGAAAGAATTTCGAAAGATGTTTTTAGCCACACACACATACGCCCACCTGTTAAGAGCTGTTAAAAGTAGAAACAGCGACTAATTAAAACCAAGTATGTCTTGCAGAAAAAATTGTATTATTGTGTTATAGGTAGATGAAACCTACCAATAAAAAAAACACAATAAGCAACGCTGAACTAGTCATAAATATAATTTGCACTCAAAGGTTGCGATATTCAAAGGTTGATATGTGAGAAGGGTCAACTTGAGAGACTGACTGAAAAAAAAAGAAGAAAAAAATCAATGCCAACTTAACCTTAAGGACTAATGAAGGCTTTTCGCTTGTGCATTGTGTGGTCTCAGCTTGAAGAGCTTTGTGAATTTCTAAAAGTATGATTATAAAAGCAATAAGGTTAAACTACTACACACAGCAAAAAAATGTGTCAGACATTAAAAACCAGATTCACTTAAAACCATTTGAGACCTTGTCAAATGAAAATAAATAGCAAATCAATACATGATGAGGATAAGATTATGGAAGATAAGGATTAAAACAATTATAATATCCTTACATACCATATACATTATATATAATAATTATTATTAATTTTTTAATATATTTACAGGTTGCAAAGCACACATTCCTTGAGGCTGTGATTATACTTATAATTTTGTGAGGGAAAAATGTAAAAAAAATATGTCCACATTTTTCAATGTTATGTTTTTTACATAAAATATGTGAATGGCCCTAGGAGCTAATGCTATTATCGTGAGATCATCAATGTATATTGGTAAGAATTCTATTCCATTATTATTATTAGCATTCGTCTAGGCCATGAACTGTTTTAATTTAAATATAAATACAGCATTTATTTTAATCTTCTCTTTTTCAGAAAATTGGCTCGACCATTTATCGCGAATCGATAATAAGCGATGACAAACAAGATTCCAGCATGATGATAAAGCCAAAGTGAGTAAGTTTGCAATTTGGTATGCCTTGTACAAATCCACTTTCTAAGCAATGTAGAGTATCCATATTAGAGCAAACTCAAGACTAATAATACTGTCATAGATTATAAAAAATTATTCAATTATTTATTAAATCTTTTTTTTCGATCATACTACTTTGTTTCTAATATTTTTCATATTTTTCTTACGTCCATTTTGCATAGCTCTTTTCTTCCGAAACCGTCCGAAGCACATTTCGACTTGCCATAACTTCCAATTATTCAAAAATTTAGTTTTGCTTGAAACGTCCCTCTTGGATTCTTAGAAAATGCACGCCAATGCTGCCTCTGATCGCGGCGGATCATGGAGACTACCACCCGATGAGACATTACAGGTTCAAGATCCCAAAGTGAAAGACCAAGACTTGGATCTTGATGAAGGACACAACTGGCGCAGTATTATATTCTCTCTTTTAGTTATTAGTTTTGTAATAGCTGGAATTATAACTGCTATATATTTATTGGGGTAGGTATCTAGACAATTATTAATGCTAAATAATAATAAGCTATATTCAATATTAATTTGCATTATTTGATCTCTCGTTTACTTATACCCTTATCTCCATATAAAGGTATGTGGACGAACTCCTTTATTGGTCGGGTCGTCGCATGATTCTCGATGAATACTTACAAGGAGAGCTGACGCCGACTCGATTGCAGCCATCTTGGGTGACAACGAAGAAATATGTATTTCAATCCGATGACGGTGGACTTTCCATATTGGATACAACAACGAACTCAATCAATATTTTAGTTACCAATCACACCATTCGTCAATTAAATGTTAGGGGGTATCAATGTTCACACGATCTTAAATATGTGCTCTTTAGGCATAATGTGAAAAAAGTAAGCAGTGAGAAAGAGAAAAGTGTTCTTATTCTTTGAAATTTACATATTAATAATGCCCGATATTGCAGATATTTCAAAAATCGTTTACTGCGTTTTACACAATCTATGATGTGGATAATGACCACCATATGCCGGTCAAGTTAAAAGACTCATCGAAGGTGCAACGAACTCGACTTCAATATGCGTCCTGGCTGGGAAACACAACATCAATCATTATTGTTGCTGACAATGATATATTTGTAAGAGAATCGCCATCGATGGAGGAAGATATAAGGATAACGACAACAGGACATGAAAATCATATATATAATGGAGTACCAGATTGGCTGTACCAAGGTACTTTTCAATTTTCAAAATTAGGCATTATTCAATTGCAAAATTAACACAATTTTTCCATTTATATTTTAGAGGAAATCTTTGATGTGCCAGAGGCAATTTGGTCATCCATGGATGGTAGTCACTTTATGTTTGCCTTATTTAATGATACACATGTGGGGATGATGACATATCCATGGTTAGCATCTGGAGCCATAATCGCTGGTAGCGGTATGACATCGGGAAGCTCATTTCCTGAAACGAAAAATGTACGTTACCCAACGCCAGGTACTGCCAATCCAGAAGTTCAAATGTGGATCGTGGACATTACAAGTTTTGCATCCATCACTAAAATGGAATTGACACCACCACCTTCTCTAAATGGACAGTGAGTCAAATGCCAATATAATACTCAATTAATAATGATACATAATTTTATTATTATTTCAAATTATAGAGATTATTACCTAACATCGGCCAGTTGGGTATCCGGTAGCAATAATCAGGTATCTGTCGTTTTTATGATACGCTCTCAAAATTATAGTATAATCGCCACATGCTCAAAAGAACAAAATTGGACATGCGTTGAAGTAAGTAAAAATGTATAGTTCTTTATGATAATATGCTATATTTATTTATGTACATTATTTAGATACATTCCGAGCGTGCTGCTGAAGATGAATGGCTAGATATTTTTCCCCATCCAGTTTTTGCTCCAGATGGCAACAGTTTCTTACTGCTCGCAGGGATACAAGAGTCGGGAAATGATCATTTCACTCATATTAAACATATAACCATTTCACAGCAAAGGATTTCAGTAATATCGCATGGCCGTTATGAGGTAAATTCATTTAACTTTCAAATTAAATCTTTATTTAATATCAATTTGTTTACTAAGGTTTTAAAAATCTTGTGCTGGGATACAACGAATCACGTGGTTTATTATCTTGCCACTCAAGACAAAAAGCCTGGTCAGAGGCATCTGTATTCAGTTAAGGACCCCGTGCATGATGATACCAGAAAGTATGTTAAGAATTTATCATAAAATTGTCTTACTTTTTAAATGATTATTGTCTCTTTTTATTAACAGAAGCGAGCCTCAATGCATCACTTGCGATCTGGGCGAGGCTCTGTGGAGTAGCAGATATTACTATACGAATTGTTCCCACTTTGATGCCTTCATCACACCCACAACTGGCATTTCGACAAACTATGGAATTGATTTCTACATTTTGGAGTGTCAAGGTCCCGGATTACCTGTCTCGGGTGTGCACGCGCAGAAAACCCACAGTCTCGTTAAAATATTGTATGATACACGACCCTTCTACACGGAAAGATTGCAGAAACTAGCACTTCCCATTCAAAGATCATTCGAAATTCCCTTGCCCCATGGTAGCCGAGCCCAAGTGCAATTACTTTTGCCACCCAGCTGGCGTGAAGAACTCCGGGACGCAGCATTTCCAGTTGTTGTCGAAGTGTATGTTCTTTTAAAATACAACATTTGACCAAATATTAAAACATTTGCTTCTTATTCTCATTTCTAGAAATGGTCGGCCTGGCTCAGAGTCTGTTTCTGAAAAGTTTCGAATAGATTGGGGCACATACATGTCCTCCAGAAATGATGTTATCTATGTGCGCCTGGATGTACGAGGAGCAAAAGGTCAAAGCAAAAAATCCATATACCGTCATCTAGGTGGAGTCGAAGTTCAGGATCAAATTTCTGTTTTGAGGTAAGTACACAACTTCAAATATAACAAAAATGCTGAACTAAACTTATCATGCCTTTTATGCAGATATCTTCTGGACACTATAAGTTTTTTAGATGAGACTAGAGTTGGTATTTGGGGTTGGGGATATGGGGGCTATGTGACCTCAATGGTACTGGGCACCCAACAAGACGTCTTCAAGTGTGGCATATCTATTTCCCCTATCGCAGATTGGCTCTACTATAGTAAGATGCAACTACAACTGAAATCAGCTATTATATGTATAATGTATTTTATTTAAATATAGATTCTGCGTTTACTGAGCGTATACTGGGCATGCCGGCCGAAAACTATAAAGGATATGTAGAGGCAGATGCAACGCAACGAGCTCGTCTAATCAAATCAAACTCATTCTTTTTGATTCACGGCTTGGCAGACTCAACTGCACCGTATGTGCATGGTGTTCAACTAGCCAAATCATTAACGGAAGCGAATATATTATACCGATATCAGGTAAATCATAATATATAATGAGACAGGCAAATTCAAACAATAATTTCAGCTAACGAAAATTGTTCTGTGTCGGATGATTCCATATTAATTTATCTATTTCTTATATTTAAATTAAATCCACATCTTAGGCAAAGTTCAAATATTGCCTCTATTATTGATAAAGATACTTTTAACACTGCTCTGTATTTAATTCGATTACAGACCTACGCTGATGAAGGCCATGATCTTAATGGTGTGTTAGAGCATGTGTATTCGTCTATGGAACATTATTTTGCAGAGTGCTTGAGCTTGGATCCGGATGATACTAAGCCAGATCTAGATCAAAACATGGTACCTGCTGAGTAGCAGGCTTAAAAAAAAATCAAAAATCAAACATTTTTATATGTAAATAGAGTAGATTAATTATTATATTATGCAGAAATTTAAAATGTTATACTATTACAAATACACTGGTTGTTTTCCAAAGATGGATATATTATAGATTATAGCATGGCTCATGTAATGCTTTGTACTTCCAAATATATTAAGTATTCATATTAACGTCCTCAATCTTCCAGTTATACATAATAACCTCTCTATGATTGTATTATGTACCTTCCATATTATCGTTTACTTTTTGTATATATTTTTCTTTCATATCGAGCCACATTTGTGTATTGTTTTTTGTTATGTTTGATTTGTGACAGCCATGTTAATGTTAAAATACAAAAGAAAATGCTTCCTTTACTCGATTTTCCCAATGATATATTAATATAAAACTAAGAAAATAGCTTGATTTTGCTATCACCAGTTGAAAAAATGTTTTTTTCAATGATATCGCTAAGAAAATTTATCAAAGTCTAACAAAAAAAAAATATATATATATATTTGTCGTGAATTTATAATGGATGGCAGAGGTTTTTAGCAAAAGACTATCAAAAGTGCTTTCAGTAAAAAAATAATATATATATATATATATATATATAAACAACTCACTCAGGATTCTAAATCAGAATCTATCAGACTTGACCGTTCCGTTTTGGTTTTTGGATTTCACAAAGCAATAGAGTATTTAAGCAAATAATAATAATAACAAAAAAAAAAAACATTTCTAATAGTATTGTGCCTCAAAAATGATCGCCAAAGATCACAGGGAGCTCGATTTTGCAAAAATAAATCAAATAACTTTTCTTCACTTCTTCTGCTTTAAATCGATTGAACAAAATGGTTCAGTTGCTTTTACATTCAAAACGGTCTAGTCAACATATTGACTAATAGTAAGCAATTAAGAGGGCAATCAGCTGATTATTAAGTGCACCGCCAGATAACACTGCTGCCACTAAATACACCACTAAAAATATGTATAGACCCCAAAAAGTCCGAACTACTCAATTTGGTTGTTATTAACGTCTTGCAAAGCTAAAATTAAGGGCACTTGTGCTTAGTCGATTAACAAAATGTTGAACGGCTAATTTTAAATTAATAAAAATTATGTTTCGTCAGTTGAGTGCAATTATGCACAAAAAAAAGAAAATTAATAAAATGTGAGCATATAAATACCCGTGTTATAAATACATACTATGTATGCATATGTATGAATTATGTAAATGCATTGCAGGCTTTGAAATCTTTATTCAAAATGTAAATTAAACAGCTGATTAATTAATTATTACATTTAAAATTTCTAAAAGAATATCCTTCTGATCGACATTTAATGAATTCCCCTAATGTATAGAATAATATTAATCATAATATTATATAATATATGCTTCAAATTAATATTTTGTATATTGTATAATAATGGAGCATCAAATGAGTGTTTATTAAATTTTACAAGCGACTTTAAATACATATATATATATAATTATGTATATATGAACTTCGGATGCCCGAAGATGTCGTCTGAATTTATTTACATTATAAGGTAAACATGGTGATTAGTAATTTTACATCTAGATTGTACTCGTATGTAGTTGTAATTGCTATTGAATTTGTTTTTAATCTTCCTCACTTATTTGAACAACAAATAAACCAAATATATTTTATTTAGTAATTAACAGAAAAATCTTGTTTGATACTCAAAACTCTAGAAATTATTTAATTCAAACCAACGCAAATACATTTTTTATTGTTTCTTTTAATTGTTTGCAGATTATCAATATAATATGAATAGTATATGAATTCTCGATTTGAGTATATTTTCTGTTGGACTTTATTGGTATTCGAAATCTATTTTATAGATTTTCGCGCAAAGATGCAAGTTATCCAAAAACCTTTTCTGCTGAAAGTTAAACAAAAAAAAACACCACATGGAAAAATACACTATAGTCTGTAGAATGGTTGTTTATTATTATAAAACTCAACATGCAATAAGTACATTCAATTACAAATGATTGAAATAAATTCATTGTTCCTTATAACGATTACTTATCCAATTTAACAATAATCGTGTCGTAGGCATACATTTTTAATCTTTCGAAATAGATCTTCTCGTCTGTTTCAGTCATAAGCATGCGAATTCCACTATAAAATTTAGATGATAAATTTATTGTCACTTTGGTACTCCCAAAATTCGTAACTGACACAAGAGAATTCTTTCGTGGATATCTTCGGACAACAATTAGAATGTCGGCATTGCTATGTGCGAGTATTTGAGTATTTTGTTTATTAATCTCGCCCTTGCAAACGAAGCTTTTGTAAATTGCAGGAGACCGTTCACGTAAGGATATCATTCTGTGTACTATTTCACTTTCGGTCTGCTGATCCGTCGCTCCGTCATCCCAATGTTGAATAACTTGATCGGTAAGAAGCCTGTTTTTATTGCTTTGAGCAATGGCTATTTCATTTGTGTGCAAAATGTTTGATGTTCCGGGTAAAGTCAGCTGCATAATGGTTGCTGGGAATATTCTTTCCAGGTTGGATGACTGAAGGCTGTTGTTTGACTTAATTTCGCTAAGCGACCATTGAACCCAAGTCACTTCCTCTCCAATAGGCATTTTATCTAAAGCTCCTTGTATGCGTTCCTTCATTTGTAGCGCATTATTCTCAACATTGATAACAACATTAACCAAATTGATATGATCGAAAAGAAGAGAAATTTCCGATTTTGATTTATCCTTGAAAATAGACTCTTCGACAATAAGAACTCTATTCTGGCCAAGTATGCGTTTCCATGATGACAAACACATTGACAAAGCTGCATTGTTTTTTAATAAATCCAGTCCCTTCAAATAGAATCCGTTCACTCCCTGGTCTATCCAATGCTCTAAGGATTCTGAAACTACATCCAAAACATCTTTTTCGCTTCTAACAGCAATCACTTGCTGCAATGGCAAATCTAAAAGCAGATTGATGTTGTGTGATTGTAAAATATTCGCCAAATTTCGCACCGAACTTAGACTGCCTAGTTCTGGTCTTATTGTAATTAACGATGAATCGTTAATGTGTCTATCATTGGAGGGACCCGATGGAAAAATAGAGTTCAGTCGTAGTCCGGATATGTCCAAATTAGCAAAATACTCGATTCCGTTTATTATGCCGCCGATGTCACCAATATTATCATGATCAGAGTCCATGTAGGTAGCCGGATTTATTTCATAAAAAACACTTCCTCTGTACCATGAAATTCTGAAGAGCAAAAATAATAATTTAAATTTCACTTTCACGTAATGTTTATGCAGTTGTACTCACTTTGGGTTACAAACCTTTGGCATTGTAGCAATATTGACAACAACTATTGAACACATTGCCATGATTCCAGAGATGAAAAGGAAAAACGAACATTTTCGTATAATGGGCCAGTTCCAGGATACAAAATTTGGGGTATCTTTTGATTGCCGTCTGTTGCCATTTAAAAAGTGAGTATTGGAAGCCTATTTAGAGCAGTATCAATTGTTAATATTAATATTAAGCCAAATAATTAATATACTTTTCAATTACTTGATTTGTGGTAATGTTGTTGTTTTGTAAATGATGATAGTTCACTTTGTTGAATAGGTTGGTTGAGGTAGATTCCATGGCATCCATGGCGATGCCATCACTGCTGCCCGAGGAACTCGTTTCGGCTTTGCAATCTGTGTTGCTTATATTAGAAGAGGTAATATCGTTAGCCACAATATTCGGGCTCAATGGGTGGGATGATAATAGGACCGGGCCCAAAGCGCTGTTGTTTGAATGCAGCAATGGACAAATGGAGGCCTCTTCGTCCGGTAAAAATGTGGATGTTGACGGTGATTCAAGCAGGGTTTGTGGAAGCTCGACTTCAAGGAAACTGGGTTCCGTTGAGATACCCATACTATCCATTTTAATATATCCTGAAAATATTAATTTATTTACTCAAATCACATTAGATACAATATGGCGGTTGTAAACTAAATATTTATTTATTTAAGATATTTACTCAGCCTAATAATGCTATTTTAAAAATTCTCAACGTTTTTAGAAACAGACGTCAAGTTAATAATTTATTCCAAAAAACTCTGGGCATAACTGCAGCATCCCGTGGACAGTTCTTTGTTGCTGCTCATGTGACAAATATTTACATATACATCTACTACATGCGTACTTCATGCGGCTGCCACAAATTTTCGAAACAATTATATATATTAGCACACATACGCATACGACTTCATACATATATTTCTTCCAATTAAAAATGCATAGTTCGTTATAAGATATGTGTATAAATAACTATTGAAATAAAAAAAACTTTAAGCATTTAAATAATTTATTTAATTAGTTTTTCAATTATTATTAACATTTAAATTAAATTACCCAAAAATGTTATGGAAAACTTGCTCCCTGTCCCAAGAATGGAATTCACTGAAATGAAAAGTTTTATTTAAAGGCGCATGCGCTGTTAAGGGTAAATATTATCATAATATCGAGTATGCCAATTATGCAATCGATGATTAATGTAATTATCGATAAAATCTCTATTTTTGAGTAAGATAATTCAACATATTTTTAAACTTTAAATAAACAAATATTTTTAAAGCAGAACTATTTATTCGAAATAAGTTCTGATTTTATACACCCATTTATTCTTTAAGGAAATGAATTAACTTTGTAAAGAACGTTTTCTTTTCGGGATAGTCGTTTGTGAGCGTCTGAACAATTTCCATCAGAGAGTCGTTCATTTCGTTTTGATTTTCTAACTGCAGCTGAATTGCGCTCTCAGATCGCACGATTTTCAGTTGTCCCTTCGCGTTGAGTAGCTTTCGAAATGCTTTTGCCCGATTTTGTTTGCGCACAATTTGCTCTAAATTAGCATGTTTGGTCAGCAGGCCGTCCTCGATTTGAGCACGAATCCCGACGTCTTTGCTGGTAACTTC
Organism: Drosophila fungiperda; assembly: GCA_035042345.1. Lineage (NCBI taxonomy): Eukaryota > Metazoa > Arthropoda > Insecta > Diptera > Drosophilidae > Drosophila > Drosophila fungiperda. The sequence goes on from JAWNLM010000145.1 coordinate 9,875,096, forward strand.
CTTCAGGTCGTTCTCTATCTTTCGAAGAATGTATAGCATACGTTCAATTTTATTTTTATCGTCGACTATGCGAGTCTCTTGTAGAAATGTTATCTCATTTTGAATCATTTTGGTTTTATTGCGCACCTCATCAAGTTTAACTTGTACCTGCGATGAGTTCTTGATCTTTTTCTTCTTGGCATCGGTGTGCTCCTTAACAGTTGCATTCACAAAGATCTGCTCACGATGCATCACACAATGTTCCAGATCCTGCACCAGTTTTTCTTGTGCGCGTTTCAGTTGATTAAAGCGAATTGTCATTCTATGGATTTCGATTTTCATGGCACCGATTTCACCATTCAGCGATCGCTCTGTTTTAGTCCAAGTGATTGTTTCCTCAATTAGTTTATGTTTTGTTTCCCATGACAACGATTCTCTATGGTTGTCCAACACCAAATCCTTATGCAGTTCAATTTCATTTTGCAATTCATTAATATCTTTTTCCAATTTTAAAGTACTCAGCTCAGTATCCTAAAATTAAATATGTTAAATTATGTTTCGTATAATTGAAAACCTATACTCGTACTTTTAATTTTTGACTTAGCTCAGTTTGTTCGTGCTCGTATTCGCTCTCTTCGACTTCGTGATTTTTTCGCTTAGTGTATACTTTTTCGTTAAGCAACTCCAATTTTGAGGTATACTTCTGAATATCCAGATTTAAGTCTCTCGTTTTATTTTCAGAAGTTTCTAGGTCTTGTTCCACCTTAAGAGATTTCTGCTTGATGATTGACAGCTCTGTCAAGTTGGGTTGAAATGAAGAGTTTATGTTTAAGAACAAAAAAATTTATATATTATGGAAACTTACGTTTACGAGTCACCTGAATTTCATGGACCTGATCGCTTCTCTTATGGGTCAAATTGACAAAGTGGTTTTGAAGCATTATCCAAAACTGTTGATGTTCCCTGATACTGTGCTCGCCAATGTGAATCGATTTCTCAATTTGTTTTATCTAAAATTATATATGATGATAGCTATATAAATGAACAGATTTAATTATTTGTAGGCCTTACCTTCAGTTCGGTTGGATTTCCACAATCAGAGCCGAAGGCGGCTTGGATATCTTCTATTTGACTGTTCAATTTTTCAAAACGCTTCATTTTAATGTCAATCTTAGCTTGCAATTTCTTCAGTTCTTCATCGAGATCGTTGGATTTGCCTTCCGCGTTATTGAGGCTTTCTTGAATCTTGTCATTTTCCTTCCGTGCATTAAATAGAACACTTCGCAGCTTCTCCACATCCAGCATAGCCATTGCCAATAGACTTTGTACTTTCGACAATGACAAATCTACAACCCGACGTTGCTCTTGTGCCTTGTTTAATAATTTTAAGCGATAACCACTGGCCTTATCAGTAATCAGTTGATCCTGTGCCAACTTTAATATAGCTTCCTCAATTTGAAATTTTTTCTGATGATTTTTATCCAAGGTGTGGTCCAGCCGGCGGACTTCTGATTGTATCTTAATCCCTTCACGTGTCGCTTCACTCAAATCGGTTTCGGTTTGAGCCATAAAGTCCGGAAATTCATCAAGGTTCAATTTTAACAACGTTAAATTATCCAATTCCCGTTGACCTACACAAAACACCATTCAAATTCAATGTACATCAAATAATTCTAGAAAATACTTAAATACTTACAATCTCGACTAAGATTATTCATGTCATCTGACATGCGCTGCTTAAATGTCTCTAGCTTTTTATTTAATTCCATTTCGCGTGCAATCTGTTTTTTAACTGCCTCAACCCCATTCGAGTTTAGTTTTATCGACTCCTTTTGCATACTACAATAAAATCATATATTACCAGCATAGTAAAATAAAGTATTGTTACTTACCGTATGCTGTCCTGAACTTGGAATAGAATTTTATCTCGCAACTGAATGGCAATGATAACCTCAGACCAGGCCTGTGTTAAGCGCTTGTGTTCATTTTGCAGAGCCTCCAAATCGGTGTTGGCATCTGCGATACTCATATTTAGTACATTGACAACCTCCTTGATAGCGACTTCATCGTCGCTTATTGATCGCAATTCGGCTTCTTTTTTCTTCACCTCCATGTCGAGACGATAAAATAGTATATCCGATTTGCGTTTCTCTTCCGACAGTTGCTTTTGCAGTTGAGCATCTCTGCTAACGATGCGCTTGGCATTCTTCACCTCATCTTCGACATCGTAAGCCCATTTCTTAATATTGCTACGAAGGCTCTGTAAGTCCTCCAACTCCATCATTCGATTTTCATATAGCGATTTTTGGGTTCTTGTCAATTTGACTTTTTCATCATATTCCTTTTTGATTGCTTCTACATCAGCTTCTTCTTTTTGCCGCTTTTCAATGTGCTCATCAATTTGGGCAGATATTTCCCTGATTTGCTGCTCTTGATGGGTAATTTTAGTTTGCATATCATACAAGAGTACTCCTTGTTCCTCCCGTCGTTCCTCTTTGAGCTTAACTTCATATATAATATCCCTAATCTCATCTTTCAACTGGTTTTTCGTACGCAGCAAATGTTCCCTCAGTGACTGTTGGAACTTTCGCAGAAGCGGATGATCGGGCGGAAGAATACTCATTTCTTCGGGCTCCAGCGCTGGTGTCGGCGCATCTTCCGAACCAATTGTTAAATCGCAATTCTCAAAACTTTTAATATCAGACATTTTATACACAAATGTTTTGTGTTGGACGTTCAGCTTAAAAATTGTGTATTTACTTTATTGGAATCGGTCTATTTGATAAAAATAACAAATATATTTAAAGTTGTTAAGGCTACGGTTGCTAGTAAAATGAAAACAAACAGGAATATTCCACTCAAATCTGCTCAAGTATATTGAATCGATTAAAACACAGTTTATAGTTTTTCAAACTTATGTAATTAAACGTAATTTTACAAGTGAAATAGTACCCCATTGCTTATAGATCGCCAAAAAGTCCCAACTTAAGAACTGAGAAATCAATAATATATCTCACAAAAATTGTATAACAAATACAGAAAGTTTGGAAAGATATTGCTGTCATTCAAAGCAAAAATTCAGTATTAATCAAACTATTATCAAAAAGACCTGGCTTATCAAATTCTGATTACTTTTGTATAATAAAACCATATCCAATATGCGAACAGAATACTGTTAAAAGGTTAGATTCAAAAGTTTACTGAAATAAATGACTAATCAGTTGGATTGCACTTTATAAAAATTTATAAGTAATTTACTTTTTTCTGGTTTCGATGTGTGTAGGTTAACCACAGATAAGGCATGAAAACAAATACAGATATTCCCACACCATTATGCCAAAGAAATATATTTTTAGTTTTGAAATCAAAAATGATGATTATGTTTTTAATTATCCAAAAAATTCAACATACATTGTTTTGAAGATTTATTAACAACGCGAAGACTCAAAAATTGTTACTTATTTCCATAGTGTCATTCAATTCACTTAATAATTGTACTGGAAATACATACATTTATACATTCAGAAATCTGCACTTGAAAAGATATTTATGTAGTTATACACCTAACACATTGACAAATATATGGAAATTTTATTTAATAATCTGATGAGCAAAATACATATTTTACTTCCTGTTGTTAAAGGTAAAAAGGAACAAATGTAAGTAATACATTTATTTTATAGTATAATTATGTATGCATTTCGATAGAGAATTCATATAAACAATTTTAAGACACATAAACATATACAAATTTAAATGTTTATAAAAAAAATGATCGATTTTTCTATCATCAAAATTCGAGCTTTAACATTCCTTGAATATAGAATACACACACAAAGTTTAAATAGATCAAATATTAGTATATAAATTTGACAATTTGACATTTGCAACCTGCTTTGAGTAGTTGCATAGATTTTATGACTTTTGATAAAGATAAGGAATGTACGTAAATATAGACATTTCAATTACTATTAACTAATATTGTTTTTCTTTATTTTTTTTACTCTGTTTTGAATCATCTTTTTGTATTGAAGTAACTCTCAGCTTTCTGCTTTAACATTCTTATATATTTAACAGTTGCCGCAACAAAGTTTCTTACATATTTTAATATTTATGTTGGAAAGATTTAAGGATTCGTTTTGTGATTACGCAACTCTTGGCCAGCAAAAAAGTAAGAACGTAAATAAAATAAAAACAAAAAACATTATTTGAAGAAAATTTATTTGATAAATCAGAATAACAGTTATTGTTGTTTTTGGTCACAACGGACCTTTGATTAGAAATGCCTATGTGTACATTCCTTTTATTCTGATTTATTTTTGACTTGAGTTGCCATTCGCAAATTTTGATTAATTCATTATATAATGATTTATAAGTATATACTTTGATATACATATTTACAAATCATCAGTATGAGTGCTTTGACATCTAGCGACATTGTTCATTTCAATGAAATTTTGATATCTTACTTTTAAGATGCAGAAATGAGTTTTTCTCTTTACATCGCTGGTGGAAAATTTGTGACTCTAAATAACGAAATGTGCTGGTCAAAAATTGTATTCTTATCCTAATAGCTTGAAACACGTAAATGCACATGAGACATGACCTTGAATAAAAACACACATACGAATAGCAATACCTCGGCGAAATAAATATACGTGCTAATATTAAAATAAAAAATATTGATGATAACAATTGTGTTCAGCGTAACTCAGATTTCCACATTGTTAACTTATATCATAAAAGTTAACTTCCTCCTAGCTTTTACACTTGGGGAGTTGATCATCTATCAGTCAAAAAACTAAATTTAATTCTAATTTGTTATTAAAATACTAAATTAAATTATATTATACAATTTTGCCATAATTATCTAATTTAGTTTGCAGGAAAAAGTCAGGAAGATTTCCAAGCTTAACTTGTTGGCTGTACACGTGAGGTCAATAATTTAATTTTTCTGTCAAATAAATTAAAACACAACTTATAAAAAAATAAACTCACATGCATGCCCAAAAGTTAGAGGTAAAAATTAACATATACTTATATCACTGAGGTATATGTTTAGGTATACACCAAATATTTTGAAGAAATTTTTTGTCTTGCTTATAGGCAGATTAATTATATGTATATATATATATATATGCTAGTTTGAGGATTTCTTGTAAATACAATTAGAATAAATAACCAGAGCTATGAAACGATGCTAACATTAACGTAGGAAGATGTATTCATTTAAAAACCACATTAAGTTTATAATTAAATAAAAATAAAACAAATATTTAAAAATGTGTGTGTTTTATTTTGTAATATTTGTTTTTAAAGCGCCTGTTCTGGTTGTCGTTCTTTAAATTTCAACGTTTCATCAAATATTAACGATTTCAAAGCATCCCGGGATATATCATCGTTTTCCATATTAATGCGAAATGGTACTTCAGCAACAGGCTAAAAGAAATCAAATCGAGCAATATAAGTTGAATATCATTTAATAACACTTACAACAAAATTATTAATTAAACATTAAAATAGATTACCTCATCGCCAGGATCATAATACTGCTCCAAATAGGGATGTGCAAGAGCTTCCTCAACTGGAATTCGTTTGTGCGGGTTAAACGTTAACATTTTACCAAGTAAATCCAACGCCAATGCGTCTGCATTGGGAAATAACCTCGACCATGGCACATTTGGCTTAAAAGGCAACGATTCTAAATAATTGCGTGCCTGAAATAGAAATGATAAATAACATAAATGAAATCAATATTGATGTTTTTGGACTTGCCTTCTCATTAATAATACATTCCAAGTCTTCCTGTGATGGGGATCCTAACACGCCAAGTATATGGTTAAGTTGATCCAAATAATGTTTACCCGGAAATATAGGTCGATTACTTAGCATTTCAGCCAAAATGCATCCTACCGACCAGATATCAATTGATTTGGTATACCCTTTTGAATTAAGCATAATTTCAGGTGCACGATACCATCTAGTTGCCACATATTCCGTTAGGAAACCAGTATGGTCATGCTCTGGATCAGCGATTCGGGCCAAGCCAAAGTCACAAATCTATATCAATAAATAGTTGTTTCTTTAACCTTAATAATTTCCGTCGTAATATAAATAATACGCACTTTTAAATCGCATGTCTTATTTAACAAAAGATTGCTCGGCTTTAGATCCCGATGTAAAACATTTGCCGAATGGATATACTTTAAACCACGCAATATCTGGTACAGAAAGTAACAAATATGATCGTTACTCAGCCTCTGCAAATAGAAATTATACAGATTAAATTGCAGTGCTTGTGCTTATCTGATAAGTTAATTTATTTACCTGCGTTTTAAGTAGTTTATACAGATCAGTCTCCATTAAGCATTGTACAATATATACATCCCTCATTTGTTCTATGCTATCTACTCGCAAGATGTCACGTATATCAATGATCTAAAAAGAAATACACTTCGTATTGTAGTAGCATGTCAACAAATATCAAACTATTGCATTTGCATTACGTTTTCATGTTTAAACCTGGTGAGAATTGTAATCTCTCGTAAAGTTCGTTGACAATACGTCTGATGCTCGAATGGAGAAATCTTTTTGATAGCAACTCTTTGATTTGTCAATGTGTCATCAGCAGATCTGCAATTATAAATTATTGTGTCTTTATGAACAAGTGTGTCTCGAGTTCTAAAATAAAATGTTATATATTTAACAATTTAAATACCCAGTTTGCATTTAGAATATAATATGCTAATTGCTCTGCGCCTAAACAAAGTCATATTTGTTATTAATCGTTTACAATGTATTTTCAACCATTAAAATAATTCAGTCACCAATAACAGACGGATTTTTATTTAAACCCCGACAATGGGGACCACTATAAATGGGGAACACCTGTTATCCGATAGGTCGAGTAATTGGCTTACTACTTGAATTAAAGTGTACAGCCATTTTTTTCCTTTATTGTTATTACGAAAATAACTGCACATTCTCTGTTTAAGCATAATAAACAAAATTTAAATTTTGAACAGGTATTACTTTAATACATAATGGATAATCGATGTAAATAAATTTCATATGTATATATATAAATTGTCATATACAGTCACTGATATTTAAAAGACTAACAAAGACTGTTGACACCGTAAGAAGAAATGTTTAAAAAATATCGCTCATCTCTATTAAGGATGTATGTACACACTTGTGCATGTATGTGTTCAGATGTATGTATGTATATTGTGTAGAAGGGTAGGCTTCTTTAAGCGCATAAGAATCGAAAACTTACACGACCATTCCATATGCGCCTTCGCCAATATATGTTAGCTTCCTATATCTGGGGCCAACTTCAAATATTTGTCCCCTTATGACTTCGGCGTTGGGATGTGGTGCAGCCACAGCCACAGCGGCTGAGGCACCCTCAGCACTAACTCCAGCATTTCCCTCCGCCATCTTATATACACAAATTTTTTGTAATCTAAAATTTGAGCAGATAAAAAAAACGGAACTTTTAAATTATGCCATGAGTCACACAATTGACGGAGATATTGTAATAAGTGTGGACAATTACTTGAATTTACATGAACTTATTATAATGGAAAATGTATATGTATATTATTTTTGGGGCAACACCCGAAGCGATTAATTCAGTTTGTCTCTTTTAATGCGATAATTGTCCCGATTTTTTGACTTTGAAACGGATGTGAAATTAACACGTTATTTCATCTATTCACACGAATCACTGATAATCCAATAAGCTTTAAATTTATCACAAAATAATTTTCTACTATTTATTCATCTGAACGATTGCGATACATTTATTGTACAATGTACATATGTATTTATGGATATACCAAATATTAGAGATGTTCATCTCGATTCGATAGACTTATATTTCGATTATGTGAGAAGGTATTTAGATATATGTATGTATATGTATATTTAGTAATTATTCTTATCAACTATTAACACTGACCTCGTTGTTATAATGTAAATATAGTTATGGATGTACAATCAACAATATATTAAAAAAAAATAAGATAAATTACTCAACATTATGAACACATTTGTTAAAATCTGTTGATAAATAAATAAAAATATCAGAAAATGCAATAATTGTACGATAGTTGTAATGTTCTTTGTCCATTGTTCCAAACTATCGGTGTTAATATCGACGCTACTTTGTCCAAATTAAAAATGCCTATGAGAGCGATAACATAATCCGATAATATTGAATAAACTGTGAAGTATAAGTGTGTTTGCTCTATCTAAAAACCAGAAGTCTACATATATAAAAATTGTGTTAATAATTCAACATTTTCAGAAGTGTTAAAAATCATAATTCGTTTTTTCTAAACCCGCTGTACGCATGTTGATGATCTCGGTCTACGAAATTAGTGAATTGCATATCAAATATAAAAATATGTCGCAATTAATGGATTCTGAACATTTATAACTGAGCAAAAGTGCTGAAAGTCACGGCAGAATTGATTGAATGTTTTTGTGAAATTAAACAAAAACGACGTTGAACTTGGAAAAATTTTGGGACGCCATATTTATTTTAGCGTATTCCTTATACGAAGGTCACAACAAACACACACACACTTTATATATATATATATATATAAATATTGCGACACATACGAATAATTTTCTATGTGATATAAAGTTATACAACAAATAAACAAAGAACAAAATAAAAAAGTGCCTTTTGCAGCAGCAAACAAAAAAAACCTAAAACAAAACAAGTCGAAAGATCAAGCCAAATTTGAACAATAAATTTGTTGGTGCAGAGTGTAATGCTAATGAAACCGTGCCAATTCCAGCAGATATACAAAATCGAAAAAAAAGTGGCCGTTAAGAAAAGAATAATAGTTCATCCGGGTACCATGTTTAGAAACTGCAAACTCCTCCATACGATTACTTTCTGGGCAATGCATGGATCAAGAGCAAATCAAACGCGAAATAGTACAACGCCGATATTTACAATAAGACCGCATTGCGCCTAATTTGCATTAATTTCATTTCAACAATCCACACACATATATATATTTGTCTGATTTTAATTATATACAACTCAACCCAATCATCATCATCAACATCCTCGCCTGTGTTGATTTGAGATTGAGCAATTTGATTTGTCCATTAACTTAAAACACAACATTCGCCCGGATCTGATTATTTGACCCCTTGAGATCTTCGACGGGCAGACGGCAAAATGAAGCTGCTGGAAAGCTCTCGTTTCGAGGCCATCAACAATGCCATTTCCATACAAACTGGAGGCATCACCATTTTTGGACGCATCGAAAGCTATTCGTGGTAAGTTCACTTCATATCCTGTCTTAATTTTGTTTTGATTTATTGTTTTTGCTTAGCAAAATGGTTGCAGCGGAGAAGGTGTTGTATAAGCGCTTTACGGCAGAGACTCACGGACATGATCTGCAAGCGTTGTCGCCACCGCAAACACTGTCGGATCTGTCACCAAATTTTCATCGGAACAACAGTCAATCCGGCGATGAGGGCGTCATTCTCTGTGACACGATCTCACGTAAAACTCTCTTCTATTTAATTGCAACTCTAAATGCTTCGTTCGAACCGGATTATGATTTCTCGGATGCAAAGGCAAGTTGGAAGTAATTAAAAGAAAAAATCATATTTATTTGAACAGTTTTACTTTTGTATTTTGCAGTCGCACGAGTTTAGCAAAGAGCCTTCTTTGCCCTGGGTCATGAATTCAGTTCATTCAAATTTATCGGCCTTAGCTGGAGATCAGTATCAGGTTTTGCGCCAGCCTCTGTGGTCAGCCGTTGATGATGAGGTTAATCTATCGGAATGCGATATATATAGCTATAATCCGGACTTGAGCTCGGACCCATTTGGCGAGCCCGGTTGCTTGTGGTCGTTTAACTATTTCTTCTACAACAAGAAACTAAAGCGCATTGTCTTCTTCACCAGTCGTGCCGTAAAGTATGATCTGAACTTAAACTACATTATAGATATTTTTACTAAATTGTTCCTTATCCATCATCTGATTTCAGTTCGCTTTATGCTGGGGAGACATCCGATTTCTCAATGGAAGAGGATCTTTACTAATCAATTTTAGTTCTTGGATCATTTCTTCATTATGCTTTTTGTATGCAACAGCATATAAATAATCAATTTTTTTTTTAATATTTCAAATTTTTTTTAGTGCACTTTTTATGGGCACAAAAAAGCAGGCGAGCAAAGCGGTATAACACAATTGAGATCTTAAATTAAACGCTACAGCCATGAATTCAAATTCTGTGCAAAGCAATTCTCTAAATGCATCACTTACAGCATCTTTGAACTTTAGAAACTTACACAATACACCTGTAATATTTAATCAAGTATTTTATTCAAAACAATATTAATAATACGTTAAAAATAAACATAAGTTTCTAAAAATGTTACCAGTGTTTTCATATATAGTTATTATTGATGGGAACCAAACGAAGTAAAGTTATTGTTTAGATAAGCTACTTTAAAACTAATCCAAAATGAAGTGCAATATTGTTATAGGATTTAAACAATGACTATTTTTATGATATTCATTCATTATTTATCATTCTTAGTGGAAACTGAAGAATCCTTTGTTGTTTTGTTGGGTGTTGGATGCAAAACAGATGGCGACATTGTCTGCTGTAGTTTTTTCAAAAGCTCTCGATCTTCTAAGCTTAAAAGGATTGTGAAATACTTAAAATAAAAAAAAAGTTAAGTAAGTTAAGTTTGATAATATAGGTGTTCCATATTCTATTTATAATTCTGACTGAAAATTAATTTAAGATATGTTTCTTGGAAAACGGTCAATTTTCAACTACAAAAACTCAATTCACTTATAATAGATGTAGTCGTGATTGTACTCACTTCTGAGAATATGGGATATGCACTCCGCTGAGTCGCATGTTCTCCGACTAGATTAGACGTCAACAGTTTAGCCAAGTTTTTCCAATCTCGTGTAACCATACATTTTCGAGCCAAGTTCAGTTTCTTGTAGGAATCGGAACGCCTTTTCACATCGGATTGTGTGGTGTTCACTGGCGGCTGACACGATGTATTTCTGTTTAACCAAAATTCATCATTTTGATTATTAATTATTTCCAGTGTTCGGGTTAGCACATTTTTTGGAATTTGTCGTGGTGGGTAACGCGAAATTCGAAATTTTTTCTCTAAATTCTCTTCGAATGGTTTATTTCCATTTTTGGTTGTCCTGAAAAGATTAGTTTTTTTTTTAACAATTTGTATTCCAACGTTGTTTACATTTTGTTAATGTTTAAATTACAACAAAAAGTGGCTCTTCCTCTTCTATGACTTTCTAAAGATTAACTTACCGCTTTTGAATAGTTTTTGGTTTGTTTGCCATGTTTCTGAAAATTCTTATTTTATGGATCTTTGTCAAAATATAAGTTTTAATGCATTAAATATTTTAAAGAAAATAAACCGGATCTGCAATATGTTTTACATTGATTATGCCTATGGATGGTAAAACATTATCTATTAATCGATATATCGATGTTCGAATACTAAACTTGCAAATATTTATAATAATGGTCTTCTTAAAATCGAAGTTGATTGATATGTCGATATAATTAAATAAATTTAGCATCCCTAATGCAAGTCAATATGTTCATTCCTTTAGAAAGCGTATGCATATTTTTGTTAGTTTAATGTTACAGATATATCGATATATAATACTAATTGCACAACACATTTTATATATCGATATATATATATATATATTATATCAATTTACCAACCCTAATTCAAGTCTATATTTTCATTCCTTATAAATATTTATTTTTATTAAATTATTGCAATAATATAAGTAACCACTAACATATATATTTATGTGAGTATTAGTCATTGATTGTTGTAGTCAATTTGTTTAGCCTATAACATCTAATCGAATTCGTTGCAGTAATATTAATAATGGATTCGGAATCAGAAATGGATTGGTTTTCCCCACCTTTGCCGTGTAAAAAGTATTCGGAAATGCCTTTTAGGAAACAGATTAAAAGCGAAATAACATTTGAGCCCGAACAGATTACGGAGACAACGTTTTACGCGATGCCAACGGAACAGATCTATCATGAGGAAGTGGGTACAGTGGGTACAGATAGCGCCGAAATTGGTGAAATGTCCCAACTGCAGCTGGATGATAAGCAATCTGTTGAGTATTATGAATCTCAAATCTCTGATGCATTAAATGATCATAATTATACGTCACAAGAAATTGTAGTAAGTCAACCCAAATTGGGCAGTGTTAAGGATATGCTGCTGAGTTACATTGCACCAAGCAAAGCATCTTTTGAATCGATGCCAACAAATGTCACAAATTTCATTGACAACACCATCAATAAAATTCAAATGTTTCAATCTAAAAATACTGAGAGAAATGTGGATGAATTGTCTTCGCCGACGTGTGCATTTCAAACAACGCTGCCGGAGAATTGCTCAGAGCCCCTGGAAGTTGAGGTCAACGACGAGTATTTTGAGATCCTTTATAAGAACATGGGTGAAAATGAAGTTGCTTTAAATACGCTTCACACGAATACAATACAATTTGCAAAGGATTTCTATAACGATTGCAAGTCACTGGCATCAAAAACCGAAGAAGAATTTAAAGTATTTATTATCGATCAAATAAATAGATTAAAGACTGTTGCCAATATTGTGAACAAGACTGACAAATGTGTGCAAACACCTTCGAAAGTCTCTAGCAAAAAAAGGCATCGAATAAATCATCGGGCAAAAAGGAATCTTTTAGATACATCCTCGGATTCCAGCAGTGTTAGTTGTGGTGACCAAAAGTTGGAAGTGTTCAATGAGAGCAATAATAATGTGGATCGAGTTCAGGGCTCAAATAATGAAATTAAACTAAATATGGAATTGGAATATAGCGATGGTATTGATCTTAGTAAATATATTAAATTAGATATACAAAATAGGAAATTTCGACAAATGTCCTGTGAACCTGCCAATGATGGATCAAATACGTGTACATCTGGCGATAATACGGATAGAGAAATCGATAGGTATGTTATGAGACTTCATAATTTAATCTATACAATTGAAAAACACATTTTTGTTTTCAGGCTGACCAATTTAAATGGCCTGAAGAAGCGTCATCAAATTAATAGACGTGCTTTGCCCAAGGATAAAATCAAACTGAAAACGTTAAGTATGAAAAATACAAATGAACCAAATGTATTGGAAGAGGATTTGGAAATGTCGGACACTGATAATAGTTTCAAAGAAGTGAGTTTGTATGTACATTTAAGATATAACACAAGTTGGACAATTTTCTTAGAATATTTATGATTAGAAAAACGGAATACAAATATTTCAATTTTTTAGAGTGGCGACGAGGTTATAACGGAGAATCAGTATCTATCCCGATTTAATGAGCAAATTAAAATGCAATTGTTAAATGAGTCAAACAGTGACTCTGGCCTGTCGGATCAAAGTGACTACAATCACTCGAATAAATCATCATCAACAGATAATGAAAACACGAGGGATGTTGTTGATAAGTTTCTGGAAGTATTTAAGTGCGAAGCCGAGGAAACGCCTAAGGATGATGGCATCAACGAGGCCAAAGATAACAAATTTGAGGCGGAAATAAAGGAATCTGATAGTTTGGATGTGAGTGATGAATTGTGCAATGATAATTTAATTCAAAAAAAGCGATCGAAGAAATCATTGGAAAAACTAATGGCCGAAGCAGAAAAACGAAATCAACATGATGAAATCGTCCTTAGTTCCGAAAGCGATTACTCTGACGCAGAGCCGGGACCAGTTGAAGAAAAAACTCGATTTATTAAGCCCATGCTTCGTATGGATCAGTTGGCAAATGAGACGAGAGCTGCACAGAAATCAGAAAGTGAGCGAATCCGAAGATTGGATAAGAAACATTCAATACTTTCAAAGGCCATTAAGCATATCGGCGGAAATGGAAACAAAACCTCAAATCGATCAGAATTAATTTTGGACTATATTGAGAAAACGAAAACATTTGTTAAAGTGGACGAGGATATTGTTAAACAACTGAAGCCTCATCAAATCGATGGCGTCAAGTTTATGTATGATTCGTGCTACGGCGGAATTGATCACACCAAGAAAAACACGGGCTCTGGTTGCATATTGGCACATTGCATGGGACTCGGCAAAACTCTGCAGGTGAGCTATACTTTAAGCTTGTAACAAAATCAATCAATAATACATTATTTTGTATTCTTATTAGTTGATAGCTTTACTACACACCGTCATTTCCTATAAGGAGCTGAACACAACCAAAGTCCTGGTGCTCTGTCCAAAGAGCACGGTTATGAATTGGGCCGATGAGCTGCAGCGCTGGTTGGGGCCACTAAAAAGTAAAACCAATATTAAAGTTTTTGTTTTTCCGGATTCATCGTAAGTCTTAAAAAAAGTTCAATTATTAATAAGCGTTGGAGTATCATTACTAATAATTTCTTTATTACTCTAGTGATATTGCAGAAAAATTACGTGTTTTGGAGGAATGGTCGCACTCATCGGTCAAAAGAGCTGGTTGCTTGCTGGTGGGATATGAAGCTTTCCGAACTCTTGTCTTTTATCACTCGTACAAGAATCGAGGCAACTTAAGTTCTGCGAAATTAGAGAGTATTCGAGAGAAAGTAAATAACTATTTACTACAGCCAGGTAAAATGTACCTTTTAGAACATTGAAAAGGCAATTTTAAAGCAATTTTGTTTTGCAGGTGCGGATCTTGTCGTTTGTGACGAAGGTCATATCATAAAAAATAGCAAATCTGCTATAAGTATGGCTGTTGCTCGAATTATTACACCAAAGCGAATTATTCTAACCGGCACTCCAATTCAAAATAATCTTAAAGAATGTAAGTAGATATGAACTTAATTCGCTGAAGAGTTATTAATACAATTGGTTATTTATTATTATAAATTTGTTATGGCTTCTGCAGATTATAGTATGGTTAACTTTATAAAACCTCTATACCTGGGAACTGAAAAGGAATTTGCCAATTTGTATGCAAATCCTATTAAAAACGGACAACATAAGGATTCAGGCAAGAAGGATATCACTGTTATGAAGCAAAGATCATATGTCTTACACAAAAAACTGTCGAAATTCGTTCAGAGAAAGGAAGCCGAGTTATTGAAAACATTTCTCCCACAAAAATTTGAATATGTTCTTTTTATTCCTATGACTGCAGTTCAGGTAAGTAGAAAAAAATTATACATAACAACAACTAACGAATTTTTGCTTTAGAACACTCTGTATGAATATATCTTGGAAGCAATAGCCAACCGTGGAGATAGTCGAGGCAAAAGTCTAATCACAGATTATACAGTCCTAAGAAAGGTAGCTAGAGCTATTGCCGACACTTTTGAATATGCTAAAAATGCTTACTTCTAACAGATATGGACACATCCCAAAGTGCTGGAAGATGCGTGGAAGAATGCAAACATGGTATGTAAGTCATTAAATTTTTTCAACTCAACTAAATGTATGTATTACTATTTATACTGTTAGCAAAAAAACAAGAGGGATAATAAGCGTGTCGGGAATCCGCATTCAGATGATGATCAGCCTGATGACATATATGATAGTCAAACTGGTTCTATCTCTGTGACTAATGATTGGTGGCGAAAAGATCTTTCAAAAAAGGACCTTGAGACCATTATGCCCAGCAATAAACTACGCACAATGTTTTCTATACTTCGTATGTGTGAAGAGAAGGGTGAAAAATGGTAACAATTAGTCAAACATAAAAATAATTTACATAACTCATTTATTTTTATCAACTTATTTAGCCTGATCTTCTCTGCTTTCGTTGCTGTACTCAATGTGGTTGAATACTTTTTTAAAAAGATAACGGAATCTGACCCCGAAATATTACAACACATTCGTAAGTTTAAACAAACGAATCTAAAAAACTATAAAATTAATTGAAATCATGATTTCCATCTGTAGATATACCAACAAGCTTTAAGGTTTCTAATACATGGATAAATGGGCAGGACTATTATAGACTGGATGGCAAAACACCCAAAAATATCAGGCATGAAATGATAAAAAGGTTTAACAGTGAAGCCAATCGGCGAGCTCGCGTCTTTTTAATATCAGCAAAAGCTGGGGGACAGGGCATTAATCTAATTGGTGCTAATCGTGTAATAATATTGGATACTTCATGGAATCCATCCAACGATCAACAAAATATCTTTCGAATTTTTCGACTGGGTCAGAAGAAAAATTGTTACATATACCGTTTAATAGCAATGGTAGGTTCCATATTGTTTAAGCAATATTTAGAAAAATGTTGTAACATTTTTCTTGTACAGGGAACCATGGAGGAGAAGGTATACTCGCGATCTGTCACAAAGCAAGCGATGAGCTTTCGAGTTGTCGATGAACAGCAAATTGACCGGCATTATAATATGGCAGAATTGGCTGAACTATACACGTAACATGATAATTACCTTTTCATATATGCTCTCATTGTAAATGTAATGTTTTCACTTAGATTAACGTATCCCAAACAATGTGAAAGGACAATGCCCCTTTTGCCAAAAGATACAATATTAGCGCATCTATTGCGGCAATCGGAGTTGGTTTATAAATATCATGAGCATGACAGTCTATTGGAGAATAAGGTGGAACAAGAATTGAGCGAGCAAGAAAAAACGGATGCTTGGGACACTTATGAAAGGGAATTGCAAATGAATTTAGGTTAGTAAAAAATATAATAATTATATATTTTTATGAGCTTAATAAATTTATATATATTTTTATTTCTTATATTTATTAGCCCAACAAGAAGGATTAAGTGCCGAGAAGTAAGTTTATTTAAACACCATTATTTACTATAATCTATAAAAAACTGTTTTTATTTTTAGGATTCAAAACTCGATGCTAACCTCTAAGCTAAATTCATATTTGGGATCAGTTCCAAGTCTCGACGTAAGTATTTTTTTAATAAAAAGAAGTTCTGTTTAGTCAATCCGATTTGTTCTGTTTGTTTTAGATGCAAACTCTTTTGAACTACAATCTACAATCTGCGTCGCTCGTTCCACAGTACAATTATGGATTAAATCAAACCTATATGGACACCTTAAATATGTATCAAAAGTATACGGCTATGCGTTATCCCGATATGAACTCATGCTTAACTGATAATAGCTTTGCTTCATCGCCCTTTGGCGTTCTAAATGCCCAAAATCTTAATCGCCTTCAACCGAATCCATCAATGATGCCCAATCTGCCAGGCATTGCAAATCAGAAATCACAGGCGAGGGACTTTGGCATATATGATACTCAAAATAATCGCACTACCTCAATGACGCATCCACAACTTCTCCACCCACTTTCTGCGGAATTATCAGCACTCGAAAGTACCGCTGCAGCTTCAAACTTAAATAGTGTTCTTTCGAATTTAGCCCCTTACAAGCAAATGCTGGAAAATCCCTTGGCAAGTCTATTAAATTATTCTGCCCAGAATTATCCTGGTCAAGCCGAAAGTTTGCATCCCAATTTGCAGGCAGGTCTTAATTCATTTCCCGGCCCACTTTACCCAGAAAAGGTACTGGATACTGTTGAGAGTTTGAAAGATAAAACAACAGCAAAATCAAAAACATCCAGTGATTCAAATAATGCACAAAAAATCGTCAGTTCGGTCGATCTGACGATGCCGACGCAAGTTAATATCCCTGTTAATGCTAGCACATTTGCCAAAAACCCAATACCATTAAAGAAAGGGCATCAAACACAACCCGCAGGATCGGTTGATCTTACGACAACAACATCTGTTCCGATGTCCCTAAAAAAATTGTCAGCGTTGCCTGTCAATGAGATTTCGAAAAATGCAAAGGCTGCTAATTTAAATTTCGGTCCGGTATATCCTAGTGGAAAGGATTTTCTGAAAAGTAATTCTGAAATGCAAATTATACCGACAACTAGTCCTCCGGGTACAATAAGTATTACGAAGCAGCTTAATGAAATGTCTCCAAGTATTTCGCTAACTGCCCTAAACACAACCGAAAAAACCAAACCTGAAACGCAAAAAAACATTTCATTAAATTTAGGCACCGAAAATAGGCAGAATTCAAAAATGTATAACTTGAGCTCTGGTTTAAAAAACGTATCAGGTAAATTGAAATGAATTTATTTATCCCAAGTAAAAACAATAATAGAATTCGTGTGAATTATTTTAAAGCGGCAGCTAAAGCAGAACAGGCTAAGAAATCAACGGGATCTGAGTTTGCAGCCGTCAGCAAATTAATGGCAACGCCCCAAATTCTGAGTAAGAATACCTTGCCAGAAGCAGGCCATAAACCAAGGCAAAAAAACGCAATACAAAACACAACGGGTAAACAAAGTACGCACGATGGAGGAAATGCCCAACTGCCAATAGATGTCAATTTGCAGGGGTAAGAATTTTAAAAAATACTTTTACAATATTATATTATATATTTCTAAATTTAATTTCAGTGAAAAGTCACACAATTTCGTACGAAAGAGAGCATCGGGCAATCAAAGAGATAATTCAAATAAACGTACTAAATTATGAAATTCATAATTCAGGTATCTAAATATTAACACTGTTCTTAAGCTTATCTAAAATTATATATAATATATACTTTCAGTTTGTTCGAAAGCCAATCAGCAAACGCAAGAACAATGGAAGAATAATTTAATTTCCTGTGGTAAATATATTCATATGTCAATTATTGTTCATTAACTTAATCCATTCTATTGCTATTCTTTTCTTAAAGATTACTAGAACTTATGCATCTGAGAGTACATATCTGTTTTAACTTAGGCTCATACATCAGTGTCATCGAGTTGTGAGGTCTGCATTTGTCCATCAGCATTTTTGGCTTAATAATGCATGTCAGTGTTTATTTTTAAGACTGTCCATGAACTTGCTTCTAGTTTAATTATATTTATGGGTCAAAGTATGGTTTGGTTGGGTAATATGTTGTAATTTTTAATATAGCTGCAATAAATTATACATTTTCTTAGACAATATGAACAATTTAATATCAGTCGTTTTTCTTTTGCATTGAAGGGTCGGCTTACTATATGTATATAAGCCACAATCGGTCGTAAATATTTTATAATATATTTTTTATTCTCACTTAACTCCTATTTAAGGTAACTTATGGCCAAAAAATATTTAATTTATTTAAAATATAATTTAAATATGTTTTTCGCTGAACATGGAAGAGGTCATCAAACAATACACCGTATTTGAATTATTTTATTTGAATATAGTCAAATGCATAATTTCCAATTATTGACATGCGTCTCTGAGAGCTTTGTTCTCTGTGTAAGTTTGTTTTGAAACGTAATATTTGTAGATGTGTATTAATGTGAGTTTGTGTGTAAAAGTGAGCATGCTTATTATTTACTACTAAAACAGATGGTTTCTTATCAGAGCCCGACTCCAGTTTGCAGCTTGGCATAGTTGATTAAAAAAGCTTTCAATATTATATTGTTAAAATAAAGCACAATAGATAAAAACAGATTCTGCGCAGAGGACACGCGCACCAGGAGCATGTACCATGTACCCATGTAGCTTAAGCATCCGCTCCGGGGATTCGAGTTCAAAAGCTGCGCTTGAATATCTCAGTCATCGCAAATGCTCTTGAGGAGGCAGTCGTTCATCGCACATGCGGACACAAACGTCATCCGTTCATATCGGGCCGTGTAGACAAACAATATGAGTTTAAAAAAAAACCAATTTAATGTTTATTGTAGATAGAAAAGGCTCCCAGCAGCCATATACATTTGCATTGCATATGTAGATAGCATATATAGATGTATGTGACAGGATACAGTGCTCAATGTGCATACGACGAATACATTTTCGGTGCTTGTTTCACTGTGGTCCGTACAGGGAAGCGTTATGCGAGTGCGTCTGCTTGTGCTTTAATATCGCCAGCAAATATTATTTGGCCTGATAGCGCAATACGAAACGGGGAAAAAATAAATAAAAAAAATACCGGCTGCTTTACCTGCTGTTAATTAAGTTTATGTAACGACGGATGCCGCACAAAACGGAAATTATTTGGCTGAGTAAATACCGCAAATTATACGCTGTGAATGCCAATGTGTACATTTGTGATAAGAACTATGAATTTTGATAATCAAATTGTCACATGCGATGCATAACTAATAATTATAACGGCTTAAATGCGGCTCTCTTAATTATATTTGGCAGAGAGCGATGAAGAGATATTTGTCACACTTATGAGCGCATTTTGTCACTTAAAAAAATTAATTGTCATTCATTAAAAAAATAATATTCATTATAAACAAACAATGTGTGAAATCGTTTCTTTGCATCATTTAAATGCAAACAAACAAAACAAAAAATTTAAAAACAAAATTCCTACATACATATTGAAAAAAATGTATATGTCGACTTTTCACTGTGTACCTTTTGCATGTCCATCGGTTGAGCTGTTTTCAGCGTTGATTACATTAAAAACAAATGTTTTGGTTTTTTTTTTTGCAAATGTATCATTTTGAAAGCTTGATCTGAGCAAGTAAAAAAGTACATTTTAGGTACAATTGTACCAAATGAGTTTATCATGTTAAAGATTATTAAAAATCCACTTTATACTTGATCGAAAGTGTGCTCTTTGTATCCTTTTCTTATTTTTGATTCGTTTTCGCCATCACTAAAAAAAAACCAATTTCTAGAAGTTGGCATCCTCAGCCTTCAATTAATTTGAGGCACCAATTTCTTATCATGAAGCAGTTTCGCCTTTGACCTTTGTCCTCTGCCTCTTCAACCTGCAGTTTTTCATTACTGGCTATCTCCTTCCTCGCCCCACTTTTCCCTCCACACACATGCTTTGCTCTTTTCAAAGCGCCCGCATTTTCCTGGTAGTATCTTTAAAGTCTTTTTTCTTTTATTTGTATGCGCCAATTTCCAGCTATTTGGCAACTTTTTGTCAGAATTCTGCACAGTTGGCATATATCTCGACCTCGATTTCAATCAAGTAATGGTCTGTTTTATGTCTAAGCAATTTGAATTTGTTCATTCCAGAAAAATAACGCCAGCTTTCACAATATTTGAAATAAAAATTTCATTAGAAGAGGATTACAAAATGACTCGGATGTCGGGAGCAATGTGGAAATGTTCATATATTTTCATTGTTATGTTTATATTATATGTTGCAGCCACAACGACAGGTAAGAAAATAGCGCATAATATTTTTAAAAAATATTCAAATGATGTTAAGACGGAAGTTATAGAAAAACGTTTTAGGATTTGGCAAGTCACGAAGTTGGAAAACCGTTATATACAGTTTAAAAATCATGTTTACAAATTTATTGCTTTTTAATATTGTTTCAGTTATATTAATGATATAAGATATTCTTTAGGATACCCATAGAAAATTGGTTTGAATATAAATATTAATCTGAACCGAGCCATGATTAACAATTTATTATATTTGAAAAACGATTCAGTTTTGAAAAATTTTAACTCAGTACTTTTTTATTTTGCTGAATAAACATAAAAGGCACCAATATACTCTCTGTTTACACTTGGCAACAGAGTATAAGCCCTTCACTGCATAGATAAACCGTTTATGTAGCAAAATTAACTCAAGCAGTTTAAAATAGAGATGCAATCGCACCAATTAGTATATCGTTTAATCTACATAGCAATTATATACACACACATACCTTATCGCAATGTAATCTCAAAATGTATGGGAGCCGTGTGCTTCTTTAAAAAAAGGATTCATCATACCTTCGTCCCTCTGTAAGGGATGGTCGCGTTCTGCTTTAGCGGTGGAGTGTGTGAAAGCCTTTTGAAATGGGATGTAAACAACATTGGCGTGTTTGTTGTGTGTTTCATTTATTTTTTTTTTTCATTTTTTTCTTATTTTTAAAAGTCTGTGTGCTCGACTTGGAAACACCATTCACTTGCATCAATTAACGGAAGTGCTTTTTTAGGGGGTGTTAAAAAAAATGAATAATTATAATCAAAAATTATATTTTGCAGGGTATACAGATATGTATAGATATTAATATTTTGTGGTTTTTGCAGAGATTTCAAATTATTTTGACACACAAGGACCAAGTTTCTCCCTTGAGCCGCCTAGTAGAATTGAATTTATGAACACAGCTGGAAACACAGCTAATTGCATTGCACATGGAAATCCTGTACCGAATGTTCAGTGGCTAGATAAGGAAAATAATCCCATCACATCCATATCCAAGGTATGTAGTTTCACAATCAAATAAATCATGAAAAGTTAAACAAAATTTTAAAGTTTTCTGATAGAAATATTGAAGTTTGTACTACAAGAAGAGATACTTTCATTTCAGGTTCGACATATTCTGGCGAATGGCTCATTACATTTTCCACCATTTTCGGCTGAAGAATTTCGACAGGATGTGCATTGGTCGGTCTATCGATGTGTTGCATCTAACATCGTGGGTACGATTATATCTAGAGATGTGGTTGTTAAAGCAGGTAAGTGATTCAAAAGCAACATTGTTTGATGAGGATAACAAAATTGTACGAATTCTTCTCTTTTTTTAGTGGTTTATCAGCATTATGAGCCGGAGGTGCAAAATCCTGGTGGATTCATTGGCAGCAACGTTTTGATTAAATGCAATATTCCATCGTTTGTTAAGGAGTATGTCACAGTCACCTCCTGGCTACAAGAGCCTAACTTCAATATATATCCATCATTGGAGGGCGGTAAGTGTGTTATACAGATAAATGTATTAAATACGCCTTTAATTAATTAAATTACGTTTCGCTCTTTAATAGATGGTAAAAATCATATGTTGCCGACCGGGGAACTTTTACTGTACAACATCACTAGAAATGATTCGCAAAAAATATACCGTTGCCGAACACATCACAAATTAACACAGGACTCAATAGTCAGCAGTAATGCGGGTAAAATTCAACTAACAGGTAAGTTTCTGTCTAACTAATTAGTAAGCTATGAAATAAACAAAAACTTATTTATATTCTTTAGAAATGAGGGAGCTTGTGCCACCAATAATGAATGATAAGACAGTTTCTGTAATGGCCAGAGTTGGCGATCCTTTGGTCTTGGCATGTGTTGCTTATGCAAACCCGAAACCCACTTATAAGTAAGTAAAATATTCCATATTTCTACACTTTTAGTTACACATTTTTAGTTAGTTTCTTGAATTTGTAATTTGAAACTTTTTTTTTTATAATATATAGAATCTCTTCTTTTGCGATGAGCTGCGAACATTTAAGTCCTAGATTATGAATTTTCTTAGGAATGTGTACATATGTTTGCATGCTATGAATTAGTAATAAAATAATTTGCTACATGTGTAAAAATAAATAGTCCATCTTTAAGAGAGAAGCAAATGATTAAATTCTGGCATGTCAATGCACTCGAGCATATCAACTAAATTTGTTTCAATACTTCTTCCATCTTCACAATTGCACAAACATACATAAAAATGCACATGCATACATACATATATACATACACATACATGTTGCGATGGTGGTATGGGTCGCTCAGGCAACATCTCCGAGTCCCCGAGTCCGATAGGGTAAGCCTGACGCTCTGACAACTTCACTTAAATTATGTGGAGTTCGCCTCTGTATCTGGTGCATACATGTACAGTATTTTTGTGCATATGTGGGTACATGCATATGTATGTGCCTTTGGCTTTGCTGTACCCAATCCGACATGCATACAGTGGCTCACAGCTAAAAATGAACCAATGCACATGCAGGACATCAAGGTGCTGCGGAGCGTAATTGAAATTATGGGACGAAAAAGTAAAATAAAATATAGAAAATGTAGAATCGTACAACAGTATTAGAGTTTTGACATTTTTAATAGTAATAATTATGAATAAAATAAATAATAACATATTTTAATTGCAATCGACTACATATTCAAATATATTTATTTAGGTTTATCTCAGACGGTATGTGTATATTTGTTTGAATATACCCATTATTATTTTTTAGCTTGCACAGCAGCCTAAAGTTTTTAATCAAACATGGCATGCAGTGTTTCATTAAGGCTGTGAGCCACTGTATATGCACACATACATGCATAAACTCATGCATGTATACACATATCCAAGCGCTTAGCCGACGAGTCGTCAACGATGTTAGGGTTTGCTTTGTTTTATTTGCAATGTTCTCCTCTTGAGTTTTTCTGCATGATGTTTTCCTTTGGCTTGTGACTTTGTGGTGTGTGATTGCATACATGTACCAAACACACACACACACATACATACATTCGGTACATGCGTCCATACTGGTATATACATATGTATGTATTGGGTTTGCCACCATTTGAGAGGGGGATATGGATGAAAGGACATTCATTTAGGTACATGTGCATGCATGTACCCATGTATGTATATCTGTCTGCCTGGAACTCTGCGAGATTGCGGGTCCACACTTGACGTTCATGACCAAATCTACGTATGTACAATATATGTATGCATCTATTTATGTATGTATCTAATGTACATACAAGTGTATTCTAGCATAAGAGTCGCAAGCTTTTTTTTTTTCATTTATTTCATCTACTTTTATGCATACTGCTCTATGATATATTGCAAACATAAAAACATACATGCATATATGTATGTATATATGCATAAATTCGTATTTTTATACCCACTTGTATGTACATACAGTGGCTAACAAACATACCCTGACTTCTGTGCCAAACTTGTCCGCACAAAAACTCGAATGAATTTTTTTTTTGTAAATTGAAACTGAAAAACTTCAGGAACAGGCATTCATTAAATTGTAGAACTTTTGTGTCAGGTCTGGCAAGCATTCCTCTTAATGTTATTATATTACTTACAGATGGCGGACAACCCGATCGAATGTCGAGGAGTCCATTCAACATATGCTTGCGACTGGGCGGGCCAAGATTAAAGATGGCACTCTTATCATATCGGCGGTTGCAAAAGCGGATAATGGTATATTTTATTGCACCGTTACCAATTCGGAGGGCAGTGAAACGCTGGAGGTGGATTTGGCCGTTTCATCGCCATTAACCGCAAGCGTGCAGCCGAGAATACAGACTGTGAATCTGGGTCATACTGCCGATTTAGTGAGTAAAGTGACCTATTTAAACCAAATTGATTGGACCAAGACCAAAAAATCAACTAATGGAATTTCGTAGATTTGCAGCACATCTGGATTTCCGAAACAACAAATATCATGGTTCAAGGATGGTAAACCACTCAGATCTGGAGCACGTGTGCGTCTCTTGTCCAAGGAACATATGCGAATTACATCCATCATCAAGGAGGATAAAGGGATGTATCAGTGTGTGATCAAAAATGATGTAGAGTCCAGTCAGAGTTCAGCCGAGCTAAGATTGGGAGGTGCGTAGCAATAAAATTAAACATTTATTTAAAATCAAATATTTTCATTTATTTAAATGTGGTTTACTTTCAGAGGTGGCACCTCAACTGCTGTATAAGTTCATTGAGCAAACAATGCAGCCAGGACCTTCAGTTTCACTTAAGTGCAGCGCCAGTGGCAATCCAACACCCAAAATTGTTTGGCTCCTGGATGGGTTTCCCTTACCAAATGTAAGTATTTTCTAAATGGGTTATATATAATATGCGAATGATATGTTTTGAATATGTCTCTCAGAATGACCGTCTTATGATTGGTCAATACGTTACCACATTCGGTGATGTTATAAGCCACGTTAACATATCAGCAGTCAAATCAGAGGACGGCGGCGATTACGAATGTAAAGCGATTTCACGAGCTGGTGAAGTGGCAAATTCTGCCCGATTAAATATTTATGGTATGAATAAAAAAATATTAATAATCAGAATCAGAACTTGACTATTTATTCCAATTAATCAAATGTTAAAAGCTGCTTATTTATATGTTATAGAATAATTTAGAACTGCCAGTTTGTTTATTTGTAGTTCGTTAACACTTTAGTGCAATAAGATTACTTATAACATATTTATCAAATAATAAAAATATAATATAATATAATCCTGTAATTATTTATTTAAGGCATGCCCTACATACGACATATGCCAAAGATATCTGCTGTCGCTGGCAAAGTGTTTTCTTTAAAATGTCCCATTGCTGGATATCCAATTGAAAGTGTTTATATTGAGAAAGGTATGATTTTATTTAATAACAGCCATTACAGCATTGCTAAAGTTTTTTTTTATGTATTGTAGATGGCATCAGATTGCCAATCAACATGTGACAGCGTGTCCAAAATGGAACGCTTGTGATTGAAAACGTGCAACGTGCCGCCGATCAGGGCACATACACCTGTGTTGCAAGAAACAAACACAACTACACCTCGCAGCGGTCAGTCGAAGTCAAAGTATTGGGTACGTATCGAAATATGTCTTGAATTAAGAGTTATGCCCATTTGTTTTTAATTTTACATATTTTTATATTTTTTTTTAATTTTTAAAAATTTCTGGAGAAATGAACATTATGTCAAATGGGTGTAATTAATATTAAACTTGCCACATATAAATTATTGGTTATAATATAGTTAGGTATTTACTTGAATAACAATTATAATACGTATTTGATAAGTTATCTATATTTAACAAAAGAATTAATAAATTAACTTAAGTAAAACTTAAGCAATATTTATTATGTCAAGTTTTTGTAAATAAAAAGAAGGGCTAAAACTTGCAACATTAAAATTTATATTATAATTAAAATGGTATTTTCTTTAATAACAAATACATTAAGTGCTTAAGAAGTTGTATATTTTTAAGTTAAAAATTATTAACCAAACAATCAATATAATTAATTTTATGGTATTTCTAAGCACCTATTATATGTATTAGAAATCTTTTATATCTTAAGAGAAAACTTAACTGCATTCGACCTAATTTTCTCACAAATGCATGAATTTATGTACATTCATATTAAAACATCTTTCCATTTAGGGCAATCAATTTACCAATTAGATAAGTTGCACGTGCATAGATGAGTTTTGCATTTGAATGCACGCACCAGTCTCCACTCTAATTTAAGCAAAATAGTTATATTTATTAGTAATAATTCTAAAAAAAATAAACAATATATGGGTATATTCACAAATTATCTGCTGGATATTTAATGTGCGCAAGTTAGAATTCGTAAGCTTAAACTAAGATAAAGAAATAAGAAAATTATAGTCGGATATAATATAAGGCCATAATTTAAAATTTAATATGTAAGTTTAAGTATTGATTAAATAGATATGTAAGTAAAGCATTGAAAGTCTGTGATGATTTTTATAATGAATGAACGTTTTTCTATGAACCAAATAATTCATGTCAATATTAATTGTGGTATGTTTTTTTTTGAAGCAACCGTACGCACACTCTAAATATAATAATATTAATAATAGTTTTGTACTCATATCGATTTTGAATATTCTGTATAATATGCACCGTTTCACGCACTTTTTCCACTGCACTTAAATATGATAATACTAATAATAATAATTACAATAATAATTATAATTGCATTTGCATTTGGTAATCCTAAAAAATCTGCACTTGCACTTGCTTTTGGCATGCGCGGTATTTTTTCAGGGTTTCTGTCGCCACAGTTGTGAGTTGTAATTGCTCGAAATATCTCGTTGACTGCCAATAACCTATGACCTAAGGGCTAAAAAGCCTCAATTTGGCGTTTTGAGTTGGAGCCAGTTAATCATACTTCGCAGGTGTTTTATTTGGTAGTCTTTTTGATGGGGTTTCATTTGCTCTACCTACTACTAGAACATATCTAAAAATATAGTTTTTTAGAATATTGACCAACTATATAGATTTAATATGAAGTGACTTTATCGTTCAGGCACATTTTTGCAGTCCCGACTTAGTCTTATCATAACTTTAGTACACCCACAAAAAGACTACTTTATAACTCCAAGTTGGTGAAGCACATTTGACTCAATATCATCCATTTTAATGCCGTCTACATTACCGCAGGTGTGAATTCAGCAATTAAATATAAACATTACTTGAGGAAATACCAAATATTTGTATAGTTTTGATTTGATTTTCTGGTCAGTCAATATACTATTGCCATATCAGGGATATAGATAATGTCCTGTATTTAAGAACAGTTTAAGTATTCTATTAAATACACATATATATTCGTATACCGCTTTCAGTCATTTAGTGAACATGTTCATTGGCATAGTCCAAATATAATAATAATATTTACAGTTGTAAACTGACAACTATTGAATATATATATTTATATATTTTTAATTTACAAAACAAT
Source organism: Drosophila fungiperda (assembly GCA_035042345.1). Classification (NCBI taxonomy): domain Eukaryota; kingdom Metazoa; phylum Arthropoda; class Insecta; order Diptera; family Drosophilidae; genus Drosophila; species Drosophila fungiperda. The sequence continues at coordinate 9,903,357 of JAWNLM010000145.1, forward strand.
CCACAGCTAGTTTTGTGCCAGTTTCGAAAGAGTCTAAATTTTAATAATAGCAATAATATTATTATTTTCAAAATATAAAATGTGTAAGAGCAATGCTTTAATTGAAAATAGATTTACAAAAAGTGCCTCAAAGAAAATGGAATCGTTTATTCTTTCTTCCAAAAAAAAATGCAAAAAATACTCAAATGATAATGAAAATCCATGCAGTTCCACCCAAGATTACACCATTCTCATTCGCACGCGATCTGAACGTCGGTGACCGCACCAGCATTCAGTGCGTTATTGGCACCGGGGACCTGCCGCTTTCATTCACTTGGCTGAAGGATGGGAAGGCACTGCCAACGGCGTCGGGCAGTGTGGCCGACAGTGTCAGCGGTGGGCTTAAGGGTACCGGTGGCGTTGCTGTATTGGGTTCCGGCACTGGCACCGGCATCAGCACCGGCTCCGGCTCCGGATTGTCGCAGTATTCATCTAGCATGTCACCGTCGGCATCAGCGGTCGAACACATCGTACCGAATGACAATGGTCGTAGTGGTGGTGAAAGTAGCGGCCAAGTGACAATTCGCCAAAATGATGATTTTACAAGCGCCCTCAGCATCACAAGTGTGACGAGGGACCAAAGTGGCACCTACACGTGTCGCGTCCAAAACGATGCCGCTACTGTAACGCACTCTGCACAGCTCAAAGTTAATGGTACTTGTGAAAGCTTCATTTTCTTATTTAGTTTTTTCGTTTTTAGCTTTCTGGTTTTTGTTGATATGCAATTTAGTTGCATAATTGAAATGAATAATTTAGACATATATTTAGATATGCCCGTATTCGATATATGCAAATACATTCTTAAGTTGATCACAATTTCTAATTCAAATATCTAAACACTTATTGATTTGTGTGTCGATTTCAAATTAATTGTCCATTTTCAATAATATTTTAATCTGAATGGAACTTTTTCATAACACCTTTTTTTCTGTGCATTTATTTATAAATGGCTGTTTAACTATTTATGCATGATTTAGTTGTTACCTAATAAAATAAACCTTTTAATTATAAATAAACTTTTTACATTAAAAATACTACATTTAAAACTAAATCTTAATTAGATTTATTACATTTAAAATTTTAAACTAAATTGTTTTTAATTTACCACTTTTTAGTGGTAATAAAATTTTAAATATGCATATATTTAATATCTTCTAACATCTAACATGTGCTTATTTGAAAAATACTTTTTATTCATTAAATTTATTATTTTTATTTGTTTAATAAAAGAAAATAACAATTTATATTGGGATCTTTGGGATCACGTCAAACACATTAATAAAATAATAACAATAATAATATATATATATATTAAATATGCAAATTAATGACTGCATGTAAAATTTGTTTTGTAAGGTTATTTAAATTTGAATTTATAAAAAACTCCTTTAAGATTTTCCAGCAATTGTACTTTAGTTTTCTAATTATTGAATTGAAATCAATTATATTTATTTTTTCTCCACTGAGTACAGTGATAGAGATAAGTAAGTCTCTGGCTTTTGAGGTGTGCCCAAAAATGTCTAGGTTCTTGAAAAACTGAATTATAAAGCACAAATTATTTGCATTCATTTTGATTTATTTTTCTTGGATTTCAATTGTTTAGTTCCTCCGCGCATCTCTCCTTTTGCTTTTGAAGACGAAATAACTGAAGGTATGCGGACACAAATAATGTGTTCCAGTAGCCAAGGAGATCAACCTTTCAATATAACTTGGCAGAGAAATAAATTGCCGATCCTAAGTACGACAAGCACCGGCGGTGTCATCAAACCATTGACGACAAGACCGAATGAAGAATTTATACCACCGGATCCGTCGTTGACAATCAATCAATATACCCCATTTTCCAGCATATTGTCCATACACAACGTCTCCTCGGGTCATAACGGTAACTACACTTGTAGTGTGGCTAACAATGCTGGTACTGTTGATTATACAGCTGTTCTTTCGGTTTCGGGTAAATCAAGTGTAACTATTGTTTTCTAAAACATTTAAAAATAAAACAAAAACATACAATCGAGCTCTAATTCTAGTATATTGAAATTGTAAAATACTTTGCACAAGAACAAAACAAAATTCACCGTAAATATCGTAGAAACTGCACAAGGAGGATTCACTTCACTTCACTTACCCAGCTACTATAACGATTTGGATTAGTAATTTCAGGTCTCTCAGAAAATCTACGTGTTGTTTTTGCATATATTTTGATTGAAAATCGTATTTGACAAATTCATATGACTTATATATTAAGAATATTTACAGAATACCAACAAACATGCAGTAGCCGATGGATGAAAACATCTGTAATTGTTTACATTTGAATCAAACTAGCTAAAATTTTTACTAAAATAGATCCATTTTTATTGAATGAGATTATATACTTTTCTTGCGTTTAAAACGATTCTCAAATAATGAATTAAAAGCGGCGTTAACCTACCGAAAGCTTAATTTCACTATAGATTAAAAAAACTGATAGATTGTTCATTTGAAAGATATATGATATGATATAATAAACAGGTGTTGATTATTTTTTTTTGGTCCAATGGTTCCTTCCATTCGTTGCAAAATTCGAATACTCTCTGCAAGGGGCTCAAACAAATCATAGCATACATTTTGGGATTTTTTTTTCGACACTTTCCAGCAAACGTATCTAAACTCGACATTTACCGCATTTTCTAAACCGGTAAAAGATTAGGTGACTGATGCACTGAGCACAATGCACTCGGCACTTCTGCACCCACTTGCTCGTATACCTGTGAACCAAAAGTTCACTTGAAACCACCCACATAATTATAAGTCGCATGTATAATTGCATTTTTTACAGAGTTTTTTGAAAGATGGTTCAATTTTGTACATAAATGTGCAAATTAACACAACAAAATATTTTTAAAAGGTGCTTCAATAAGTTCAACTGAAGTCAAAGCAAGATAATTTTTTTGTGGAGCATTGCAGAGGACTGCAGACCTTTGCAATTCTGCGATAAACATCAAAAATAATTGAAACCCCATTTTTTATTTATTTTTTATTAGAATAGTAGTTAAATGTTTTTATTTAACTTTATAAATTGTTAAGTGAATAGTTTTCATTTGCGATCATTTATTTTTTTAAGTAATACTGTTTTTTTAAATACTTGTAAAAAGTACGTGTCAGCCAAGGAGGCAACGGTTAAAAATCTAATTCATTTTTAGTCCTTATCAAAACTATCATATTGGAAGTATAATCTATATAAAACGGTACATGAGTTCCATTCTTCACATTTCCAATGCAGCCTTAAACTGGATATTTAAATATTGGACATAGCTTGAAACGGGCACATTATTAAAACTTTATTTTATATATTTGTAAATAAATATAGATAAAATATTTTTGATATTGTATATATTATGTGTAATACAAGCATGAAGTATTAATAAGTAATGGAAATTTTGCATGTTAAGCTCCCAGTCTAAATAAATTCTAAGTAATTAATTAAATTTGAAAATTAGTACCACCTCGATGGATATTAAAGCCCACTGATCAGGACGCCATCCTAGGAAATCCAGTGATGGTATCATGTAAGGCCGATGGATTTCCCATACCCATCATACAGTGGAAACAATCTATAGGTATAAAAGTGAGCTTTTGATTATAACTAAAGACAACTACAAATGATATGCGTGTAAAGGTGACTCCGGTGATTATCGGGATCTCAGCTATGATATTGGCAATGGAAACTCACATTCGGCAATTGTGGCCAACTCCAATGGCTCCCTCATCATATCAAAGGTATCTCGAGAGCATGAGGGGAGTTATCTGTGCCAGGCGAGCAATGGCATTGGAGCCGGTTTGAGTACACTGATTAAATTGACTGTGCATGGTAAGAACAAAATTTAAATTACTTAAAATTTATATTTAAATTTATGTTCTTGTCCGTTTTTCTAGTTGGTCCTTCAGTTACCGTTGCGAAAAAGCAGTTATCAATTCGTCGAGGCGAACGCATCACATTGCGGTGCGAGGCCAACGGAGATCAGCCCTTGGACATATCGTGGCGCTCGAAGGCGAGTCGCATTGATCCATCCTATGATATACGATACCATATCAAGAACTCGCCACTGTCTCGTGGCGTCTCCTCTGAGCTGACTATACTGCAAACGGTTCTCACGGATCGCGGCGAATACACCTGCATAGCCAACAATGCATATGGACGGGACAGGAGTGTGATTATTGTCCAAGTACAGGAGCCACCAAATTTCCCTGTAAATTTGCACGTGAGAGATCTGGGCAGTCGTTCGGTAACTTTGGCTTGGTCTCCAAATGATCAGGACTCGATCATATTGGGTGGAGTTGGTGGCAATAATCGAGATGCTCAACCCATATCGAATTATATTCTACAATATAAGAAAGCCGGAGGTTGGTACTACCAGAAATAAAATATGTATTTATTGTTTACTTTAAATTTCTTTTGTTAGATGTTTGGCATGAGCATAACAATCAGAAACTTCTGCCTGGTGATAGGACTACGGCACAGCTTGGTTCTCTTCGACCCGCACAGGTTTATCACATAAGACTATTTGCCGAGAATCATTTGGGCACCAGTGCTCCAAGCGATGTGCTATTCGTGCAAACAGACTCGGAGGTTCCATCTGCTCCGCCTCAGGACGTGACTGCCGAGCCACTTGGACCACAGCAGGTAAGTGAAGCTAATAAGTCAATTGGATTTTTAATAAAAGAAACATTCAGATATTTTAAAAAATTTGCCAAAGCAGCTAACTTGATATTCAGAAAGTTATTTTTATAATGCCATTTTGTATAATAAATCCAGAGGTTCGCTCATTAAGAATGATAGAGTTGATTTTTTAAAACTTAGAAAATAATGTTTATATTGAGGTTATTTTTTTTTTTAGTTATGTTATAAATAATTCTGAAACTCGTTTTTGTCTTCTATTAATAATATTTGATATTTACAAACAAACTTAAATCATCAAACTTGACTACTTCTTTCTTGATATTAAAAAAAAATTTTCTTGTTAAAATAAAGATTTTCATTTCAACGTAATATTAATTTATTTCTTATAAAACAAAAATATTTTAAAAAACTTATGAATGGTTTTTATTTTGAATTTTAAGAAATTTTTGATTATTTCTAAAACCTAAAACATTTTTCTAGTTTTCTTTTAAGTTGGTTTTTTTCTGAGTGCAGTAAAAGTATAATTTCTGCTAAATAGTAATCTAATTAATTTTCCTTTTGTATATTGTAACTATCACACAAATAGTTGCTAATAACGTGGCGAGCACCGGTGCGAGATTCGTGGAATGGCGAACTGTTGGGCTACACAATATCGTATCAGAAACAAGGTACTCCAGATAGTGGTAAGAATCACACCAAGGTTGGCAGCCTAATTAGCGAGGGCATAAATGATTTTCGTCTGACTGGATTGGAGAAGTATACACAATATGGCATCACCGTGTCGGCATTCAATATCAAAGGCGATGGACCGCCAAGCGATGTGGCCCTGGGTCACACTCTGGAGGATGCTCCATCCGCATCGCCCCGATCGGTGTCATGCATTGCGCTCACAGCGCAAAATATACAAATCTCGTGGCAATCGCCGCCCAAGGAATTGAGTCACGGCATCATTCAGGGCTACAAGCTGCTCTACGAGCCAGGCTTCCTAGAGAGTGAATATAGCGTGAGGGAAACGAAGATTACATCCGCACTCAGCACAGTTCTGCATGGCCTGCAACCGTTCACCAACTACAGTGTTCAAGTCCTGGCATTCACTCGAGCCGGTGAGGGTGTCACAAGTCCGGCTGTTTCCTGCATTACGGAGGAGGCGGTGCCCGATGCACCCGAGCTGGTCAAGGCTGCTGTGAACACCGAATCCTCAGTGGTTATTAGTTGGTTAGCACCACGAAGACCCAATGGCTTAATAACCAAATACAATGTTTATATACGTGTCCTGGAAAAGGGACAGGAGTTGAAAATAATTAAAGAGATGATGCCGGCAACCAATCGACATTTCGAGGCAAGAGATCTTAATTTTCGGGAGACATACGAAGCTTGGGTAACGGCATCGACAAGGGTGGGCCAGGGTCCAAGTACACCGGTAATCAAACTAGTGCCAAGTACTTCGATACCCGCAGCCATAGTATCCTTCAGTCAGACGCTGTCCGTCACTTGGCGATCGGACATCAGATTGCCGTGTCTCTACGTTGGGAATCCTAAAGCGAATACCGAATGGAAGATCCTAAACACACGCTCCAGGCAGCAATACCAGCTGGAAGTTAGCAAAAATAATACCCTAAGTCTACGCAATATCCAACGATCCCACGAGGGAAATTATTCATGCGTTGTCAAAAATTCCGTAGGCTCCGATCATATTGTATATCAGCTCTATGTCCAGGGTAAGAATTTGAGATTATAACTTTTCGATTTAATTTAAATAATTGGTGGTTTTTTTTTGTTGTAGTTCCACCCTCAGCTCCAATTGTTTCTGTGAATTCAGTTCACAAGAATTCGGTGTCCATTCAATGGAGAGTTGATGATATTGGCCGTGCACCCATTCGAGGCTTTACTTTAACCTATCGCCGCGAATCCGCTGAATGGGACGAGATCCAAATCGATAGACGCATCACATCATACATGCTCGAGAATCTGCAATGTGGCACCAAATATCAGCTGACAATGAATACCTTTAATAAAATCGGTACAAGTGCGACCAGCACCATAGCTGCAGCACAAACTAAAGGTAATAACTGAAGAATATTGTATAGATTGGAAGGTATATACATTATTTTTTATTTCTTACAGGCAATAAACCATTTGCCCCACAAAAACAGAATTTTATCCGTGCGAATACCACATCGGTTATTTTGGATTTGTCCTCGTGGCAAGATGGTGGCTGCCCCATTCTCCACTTTAGCATCGAGTTTAAGCATTACAAGTCTTCCAGTGATTGGATTATAGTCTCAAATAAAATCGAAACACATGTGAGTTATTAAACAAAAAAACTTTATATAAAAAGTGAAATTTTATGTATATGATTCACCCGCAGAGCCGCTACAATATCGGGGATTTGGAACCAGGAACTGCCTATAACCTAAGAGTAACTGCCAATAATAATGCTGGCTCAACTACAAAGGAGTTTTATTTTGAGACACAGCATTTGATGGGATTCACTGGCAGCTCGGACTCTGAGGAGATACCCGATGACCAAGCCATGTTTACCGATGCCCATTTTATTGCTGTTATCATAACATCAATTTTCGGCACAATTCTTGCCTTACTTGGCGCTTTTATCTGCTTTAAAAACTGTGAGTATAAATTATATAATTAATTAAATTTATGAATTACTAAGAACTTTCTATTTGACAGGTCCTCGCACATTATTTTCACGTAATGTGGACTCACTTAGGCCACAAATTGGTGTCGCCGATGGCAAGGATATTCAAAGTCGTGAACACTTCTATGGCACCGTGCGCAAATCGTGCCAGCAATCTCCGCCAGAATCGGTGGCTGGTCTCGAGCGTATACCCGAATACTCGGAGGATATTTATCCATATGCCACATTCCATTTGCCCGAGCACGAAAATCAATCTGGAAATATTCCCCTAAGCTACACGGGCAATCCATCAAAGTACGAGTCTCGAGGCTGTGAGGATGAAAACACTTTGTGCAGCTCGGGGGCAAAGGGCAAACGAATCATGTCCACTAGTGTCGGTGGCATCAATGCCAATGTAAAACTGTCGAGTGTGATAGTTGGCTCCTCGGATGAGAGCAACCACCTAAACACGGAGAAGCGGCTGAAGCGTCGCTCAAAGATTATAAAGTCCGAATCGGAGGAATATGATAGCCTAAACAGTGATAGTGAGATTAGTGGAGAGCGCATTCGAGACGATAATCGAGGTATCCTCGAGACTACTACCTATATTGACGATGAGGGTCTAACTGGTATTTATATTTAATACTCACTAAAATTCCTCATTAAATATGAATTTTCCTATTTTTTTTTAGCACATGGCCGGAAAATTAGAAACGATGGTGGAATTGGTAAAGATAGGTCTTCGGTATTTAGCAGACCTCAACTGCATAGTAAGTTAGTACCTAATCTGTTTTATTCGAACTTAGAATAAGTACTCCACTTTTTAGGAGGTTTATGTTTCGTTTTTAAACAAAATATTTTATGGAGAAGAGTTTTCTGTACCAAAAAGAAAGTTTAGAATTGAATTTGCTTTGGTCAAATCCATATTTTATAAGAATTGATTTGTGTTCATGAAAAAATGCTTTTAATATAATGCTTTATACATCGGAACAGCATATATACCCAAATCTATATATACATATTCATATGTTTGTCTATTTTCCATTTTCTTAGTTATTATTATGACGATTTGTTTGGATGAATTTTGCTCTACATATTTGGGAAATTGTAATATTCGGCAAACCGAAAAATCTTTCCGATTGGAATAATATTTAACTCTTTTAATTGTATATTTATTGCAATAGCATTTTGGACATCGTGCCCATCGACTACCGGCTCATTGAGTCGTCCGCAAAGCAGCAGCGGAAATCAGCGAACCCTTGCGATTCCCAGCGGAAAGTTGGCACAATTAAATCTGTCAAAGATCCAGCCCAATCTGCAGATGTGTCCCGAGGTGTATCCAGTCGCCAGCGATTCAAAAGTACCGATTGTAATACCAACAGCAGCTCCCTTAATCGCGATTGTGGGGAAAACAAGGGCATCTCCCGACCAATTGCCCAACCGGGCTCATATATTGAAAAACTGAAGCCACAGGACAGAGATAAACTCGGTTGTTCCACGTCAATAACATGCTACAATCAGAGCTATGGTGATACGAAAGGAGAACTATTAATGAATAGTGTGGGGGATCAACGTGAGTTCATCAGTCATCATCGTCATATTTACAGCATAGAATCACTAGACTTATTGGAGGTCTCCAAGGATGCGGATAGATCATTCGAATACCATGCCATGGAGATCTTAAGCAACACGGAAACCTTGGCCATGGGCTCCACAATGAGTGACCACAAATATCAAATAGAAAATAGCTCAACTGAGAACAGCATCTCACATAAAAATCCAAAGATTGAGCAATTAGATTACATTTTAACTGAGAAGCATGTTAGTCCTCCGTCTGCCTTTACTGACAGGATTAGCCAAATTTAAATGTATAAGTATTGTGCAGGAGATTAATTACAAGATAATAACCAGGTTTAATGCATTTATAACATACAACTATTTACTAATTCAAATATTGCAATTATCATCAAAATGATTATAAAATGTTTATGAATGTAAGTAGTGCATATTTTGCCATTTGGTATAAATAATTCAATAGTCTAGTCTTAACTTGACCATCTGACAATTCAAATCATATTAATGCGATCCAGTGCTTCGACATATCTTAAGTGTTAATTAATGACAAAGATCATAATTGCATACATATATATATATATATATATATGTATTTCAATTTATTCACATAGATCGGCATTTACAGATTGCAGAATCACGTTTTGTGGCATGTTAAACAATCTGCAATTTAGAATTTTTGAATATTTTATTTTAACGAACTTTAATTTGAAATGCGATAAGTAGATTTAATCCCTGATTGTTTTTAGTTCAATAAGAGTTGCTGCTTGGGCCTCTCATTTTGGCCATTACGAATTTCTGGTCAGATGTCGCAATTAAGTATTTAGTCAATTGATAGTTGTATGCAAACAATAATTTGAATGATGATTTAGATGTAAGAAAATAGAAATTGATGTGAGAATGAATGGAATACAATTTTGAAAATTAATGAATACTATTACTAGTACTAACATTAATAATAACTATAAATTTACTTCATACACAACAATAGCTATAAGCACAATTTTTAGTGGATTTTGAAATTGATCTGTTTCGTGTTGGGATTGCATATTTGATCTAAGTTAAACAATAGATAATGCGAATGAAATACTTTATACAACGAATACAAATATTTCTTTCATATTATAAAATAATTTTTTGTATGAATTACAAAAAAAAAAAATTAATTCAAGTAGGCCGCACAATATGCACAATATATTTGTATGTATGCATGTCTCAAGATATCAATTGTATTATTAGACTGAGAGATTCACGAAATATTAAAACGTACATCTTCATACCATCTTAATATAAGTCAAATAATTTATAATAGTCGTTTTATACTGTTATGTTACTATGTGCGAAGTTCAAGACACAAAAACAATCATTGAATTTCTAAAGACATAATCAAAAAAAAAAAAAAAAAAACACTGTAGCAATTCAATTATTTGTACAACATACAATTTAAGCCCTATTTATAAGACCAAGTGTCAAAAGCGCATATCTGCTAAAAAAAAAATGGAAAATGTAATTCGTAAGACGAAGTCTTGTCATGATTCGTAATACGATATTTTAAGGTCGAGCTCAATTTGTACTGTCAATTGGAATAGAACATTAAAACGAAGTTGTTGTGTAAAAATTAAAAAAATATCTGTTTTTTTTCACTATATTTCAATTTGGTCTAACTCAATCGGAATTGAATGGAATTAGGTTATTATGCTTATTTTCTTGCCAATTAAAAAGTTCAGCTACGAAATCTAAAAGTTGCAAAACATCAGAAGGTATATTTTTTATTTGTTTTTTATATCCTCTTAAAACCGAATTAATGTAGATGTTTTTATAGTAATTGAGGTCGATTTATTCTTATCATCAATATAAATCGTGCATCTAAATAACTGAATATTAATTCAAATTAATAATAAAAAATCTTCGTAAATGTCTATAGACAGCACATTGGCCCTGAAAGGGTTAATTTAAAAGCCACTTTATTTATGTTTAAAGAAAAATTATAAGTAGTATATATAATTCTATCTTTTTTTTTATAGTTTGTATTGAAAGTTTACCAATGAGGTGTAGTCTCCGAGAAACCAGGGCTTTTGTGATTTCGACTAATTTCCGTCTCATTTGCTAGTAAAATATTATCTTGTGCTGTTCGATACAGTTTTCTTACAATTTTAACGCAATTAAAAATTCTAATAATAGCTGTCAACTCGTTTGTATCTCGAAAGGAAAGAAAGTATTTAAATACAAATGTTTTAAGCTTTGCAAGCGTGTAAGGGTCAGAAAAATAAGAAAAAATTGCGATTAACTTGGCCAATTCTGTATATACTTTTTCAGAGGGAGACAAACGAATGCTGCTTTAATATATTTTGGTAAGTCTGTTTATATTTATGTGAGTATGTGGAGAATAAATGTTCACAAGCTAAGTGAATTTCCGGAATATTTAGTTGCCAGTTAATGTGTTTACTAAGCAATGCCGAACTTGGACAAACCCCTTTCGATTCGCAAGCGATTGGCAAAGATATACTTAAGTCCGTTGTAATATAAACGATTTATCATGTTTATCAAACTGACGCTGTCATTGAGGAAGTGCCAAGCGAAACTGTGAAAATGGAGACAATTCTGAAATCTGGTCTATGTGCGTATAAATGTACATTTTAAAAAAAGCATGTACATGTTTATAGAAGCATGCCAATGCTGCAACAGAAGCAGAAGCAGCAGCAGCATCAGTGGCAGCAACAGCAACAGCAACAGCAGCAGCAGCAGCAGCAACTACTTCGAGTATGTATTACATGTTGCAAACTAATTTGAAATATGCTATAAGAACAAAAGGAATTCTTGCGTGAAGTGAATTTTGAAAACATTGAAAAGCAACCATAATAAGCTCTGTCAGCGTGACCAGAGCTGAAACACCACTCCCCTCATCTACCACCCCCTTAATCCTCTTTTACTGTGCGCTATGAGGGTGCACAAAGTTTACAAGGTTTTCGTGAATATTTTCAATATGAGAAGGGCATACTTACATATACATATACATATACTTACATAGGTGAGCTGGGGCTCTGTGCTTACCTGGAGCTGAATGGAGCCGAGCATAGCAAGTTCAGTGTTACATTGAGCCTGCCTTCTGCAAAATGTGTGCACGACAAATATTTGAAGCAGAAAATGCCACCGTCGGAATTCGTATAAGGGACTACATATTTTATATTACTGCTGTTTTACATTACTCGGCATTTTGTGCCAAGAAACAGAAATAGAGCAGAGCAGAGCAGCGGACACATAACTTAGACGCATCACGAAAAATAACTGTCAGAATGTGTAACCCTTTTCATTATCTTTAAGTCTTTTATTGGCTTGGATGATAAGATGATTCCATCATTTACAATCTGTTGTAATAATAGTTACTTTGTCCCATCCTCATAAACAGGATCTATAAGTCATAAATATGGTTTGTGCTTCAAATCGAAATAAGTTGCATGTCTTTGATAAAACTGAGTGCAAACAGCAGCTTGCAAATGCACATCAAAAGTGACTTTTGGTATTTTATTTGCTTAAAGTTTTACAATGTAGCTTCGTAATTTCCAGCAAGATTCCATTGACGAAACTTTTCCATAAGCAAATAAAACATTTAGACAAACATCTAAGAAAGAGTAGTTAAACATGTATGCCTGATAAATCGTATAATCTTATTTATATTTAACTTTTGGCTTTTACTGCTCCAGGGAATTGTCATTGTTTAGTTTCAACAAATTCCACTACGACACAAGAACTTATTTCTATACCGCAATAAATTCATCTTCTTTTGATAAAGTGATGGCCGAATTTTTTGGTAGATCATGTTTAGAGTATACTAAATAGAAAATTGAGCATCGAAATTTATTAATTTTTCTAGGTGCTGTTTCATGATCTATAAACAAGAATCCGATAGTCCAATTAGCTTGGCTTGGAGATACTCTAAAGATATGCCGATAAATATATAATAAAATAAATTTGATATGCGCGGGATAAACGGAACTTATATGAAAATAAATACAATCTGAGATGTACCTGTACAGAAAGACATGCCTATAGTCGATATTAAGAGGAATATATACGGTTCCTGCTTATTTTTGCACAAAAAAACATTATATTTTTATAAATAATTCCGTGTATAAAAATTCGGAGCAGTTGCCCACTTTTTGATGCGATATATATTTATTTTTTTACAAGCCAGCTGCACTTGTATCAAAACATTTAAATGTTCGCATGCTTAAATATATATATTTATACATATATATGTATGTAGTTCAGAGTCGGTCAATTGCTGTGTTTCTGTAATAGAGTGCTTGGAGTTCCGGTAATTTAATTCTTTAACGCTCCATTTGATGCAGAACCCGCTAATCAAAAAGTCGATAAATTGGACAAGTAAATATTGCACGTAGATATACAAAAATACACAAAACCAGTAAATGTAAACATAAACTCATATGAACACATACGTTTATACATATATACATACATGTATGTCTGTGTTAGTAAGTAGGTCTACAATAAAACATAATTCATTATTTTTGTACTTTATGCAAGAACTGCGTTCGACATTTCATAATAAATGTTGCGAAATGATTAATAATGTAATTATAGCAATGTGTCGTGTCTGAACTTTAACTGTTTTTAAGTTCATTTGTTTTGATAAATGACAACCAATATTAAATATTATTTTGATTAAGTTAATTATTACTGCAATTCTTACGGTAGAATAAATTTATAAACAGCAACAAATTCTAATGAAATGTCTCGGAAATAGTTGAAATATTATTATTATAAATATATATATAATGTATAAATACATAATAAATGCCTTCCTTCTTCACTGTCAGTTTTCGAGCACAAATTGCACGTAAATTTGGTCTAAAAAGTTTCAAGTCACGTTTGTTGCAAAATTCGTGGTACTTATTGGCACCAAACTAGAGATTAGAACTTACAACTATGAAGGTGTCAGTGAAAATCCACTTTGTTAAACAAGTAACAGAGCCCAAAGGAGAATGTTAGACTTAAATATACCCTATACTTAGTTTTGTATTGCTTTCGAATGCAGTCGGGCTTACTTTTATAAGTACAAATTGAAAAAAATGATATACTTTACATGTTGGTCGACAGAAGCTGTTTTGGAATCAAAAGCACAGCTTTCGTCTGTTTGTATATTAAGTCAATTTAGAGGTGGAAGCAGGAAAACTTCCAGTTGCGACTGCTTGGTGCATTTTCTTGTTGCCACATTTTCCACAACTTCCTCAATAATGTTAATAATATCCGTCGTCGCAGAAATGTGAGCTCACAAAATTCTAGTGTGCGATTTTGATTTATTTGCTGACTGAAAATAATAAAAATCGAAGCTCTATCATATTTTTTTTCTTAGACGCCCCAAAGATACTCTGATTTCTAGTAAAGTCGGTTCTTGTAAGTTTCTCTTTAAGAAATACCATGTTGTTGCAGCTCTCGATTAAATACAGACTTCTTTAGAAAATTGTTCAGTTTTACAACGTGAAATTGTATGGCAAAAAGTTGAGAAACTTTTTGTACCCAAACGTCTGCAATAATAAACATTAATTTTTATGCCACTTTGAATAAGTTTGAGTTCTTGGGAAAGTTGTTTTCATTGACATAGACTAATAATTAATATGAACAGGAGAATCGGTTATAGTAGTGGTAAAGACAATTTGATACCCTGCAAATATATAGTAGATATAATACACAATATTTTTGCATGGTTTTTAAGATATATTGTTAAAGAAAGGTAAGAAAGTTGGAAGATAAAATTAATTTCCAGAATATTAAAATTATAGGCTTGGAAACAAAGGAACTGGGAAATTCTACTGGCTCCGACAATATGAATGCAACATTCAACACACATTTGGCGGCAAAATATAATACAAATTGCAAGGGTATAAAAAAGGAATGCAAATTCATTCCAGTAAATAAACGTTGAGAATTTCGAAAACAGTCGTAAAATTACAAAGTGTTTAAGTAACGATGCTAATTAAATACGATAGGCGAGCACAATTTATGCAGAATATTTACTTGGTAGCGATTCAAAAGGTCGAGGGTTAAATGGTGGTTGCACAAGTGTTGCCACTTATTTATTTTTAATACACTGCAATCTACACACACTTATATATATGTACGCAAATATATACTTTTTAAAGAGTGTGGAACCAAATTTTTCAAAGCAGTATATCAAAATAATTAATGCTTAAAGTTTGCTGTGAGTTAAAACTAATAAGTTAATAGGAAATGTTAATCTGATATATGAATTTTAGATAATTGCATCCGTTGAATTATCTGACGATAGAACAACAGGTGGAAATTAATTACAGCACTCATCAAAATTAAGTTATTTGTGGCAATTTCTAAGTTTTGTGCAAAATGTAATTTTAGCCAAATCTTGTTCTTAGCATAAGAGCATGACACTGACAGCCAATCATTTTTGCACCCCCCCTAATCCATAGTTTATATTGTGGTAAATAAAGTGATGGTGTAACTATTCTAGGCAAGACTTCATTAATACCCTGTAAACGGTTTAAGACCTTAGATATTTTAGTTTTTTAGCATTGGCTTAAATGCTCAAACATAAAGCACATTATTCTATGTGGGTAACTTCATATTCATATTGATATGTTACATTTCCTTTGATTACTTAACACCCATCGAACGATTACATATTCTTTCGGTAAGAAGAAATAAAAATGATAAAAAAAAAGACAAATCCATATGCGTGGTATACGAAATACAACAAAGTCTCATGCTGAAACATGAACACTACAAATGCATTAGAACCGAGTTGAAGGATGTTTTCCACAGTTCAAACATTTTTTCATAAATACTGACAACCGTCTTAGGATTTCATGTTGACAGGATAGCGAGGTAAGCTGTATAGATATATATATATATATATATATTTTTTTTTTTGAGATATAAGCATACATACAAGCATGCCACACATATATCCAGCCAGTGTTCGAGGGAAAAGTGGAAGGGCTGAGGCCCATGCCTGTAATAAGTAAGACCGTGAAGCATGTTAACCCACAATGACATACAACGAGAGAATACAGATATCTTGGGTTTACCGACGATTCAATACCCTTGCACACATCTAGTAGAAGTGTGATCTATTTATTACTTTTCCTATTTCATAAATTAACTCAATTTTCAATTGTAAAGTTGTTTAGTTAACTTTTCAAATTTATTAAAAACGTGAGAGTTATATGATTTGGTAATTTGATAATAATATTTTCTTTATCAATTTTGTCGTTCTGATGTAAAAGTCTTTTACTCATTAATTTATGTTGCAGGCATTCGCCAAAGATCTAATTCTTAAATGTTATAGTTTATATGCAGTAGATAACTAAATTTTATTACGATTAGCTTATATGACAAATGCAAATATACACAAAAAAATTGGTTATCGGGAATTTTGATTGAGATTAATATTATAAAAAAAATATTTCATAAAAGAACTCATTTTAGGATCAATATCTTTTTTTTTTTTTACATTTAACATAACAAAGTTAATATATATAAATGCAATAATTAAACTTTTCTTTATGATTGTATAGTAATACCCTCTGTGAGGGTATAAATATGCGCTGGCTCTGACATATAAAGCCCACAATGAAGCTTGTGGTCGAAAGCTCAAATGTGAGGGTGACATGAAGGGATAGAGAAACTGACATTGCTACGCACATGTTGTTTTTTTTTTGCCTGTCAAAATTCTGTCAATTTTTTCGCAAACATTTTAACGCTAAATTATTAAGTGCCAAATGTCGGAAGTGTCTACATTATTGAATGCAAGCAAATATATATATATATATGTAACCATACACATATGTATATACATAAATATGTGCACACATTTACATGTTTATCGAACGATGAGTTACTGTGTAACAAATTTTATTTGTTTTTCATGATATTTTTACTAACTTTTAAAAACGGAGTCTACAACTTTGTCATATAGAAACACTCAGTGACAGAATGGACTGTAATTTGAGTTGTTCTATAAGTTTTAATATAAATAGATATATGTTAGGGTATTTAACATTTGGCAATCCAAAGTGCCTTTTCTCTTGTTGTTTCTAAACTAGTATTTAAATTTGCCTAGCATTTTGTGAATGTAAAATAAAGTTTGCCTTCAAAGAAAACTAGTTCCATTCACATCTTACCATATGCCCCTATTTTAATTGTGTGTCTAAATTGAAAAGATCTTTGCAGGGAGTATAATAATAGTGTCACGATGTGTCTGTCAACATCATGAAAACATCAGAGTTTGAAGTAAATATGATATAAATACATAATGTACATGCATTGATGCAAATTCCAGAAACCTGCATGCTGGGAAACGGATTACCTTTAAATTATTGGCTATAAGAGTTGGCTTAAAGTATGCTTTTACCCGACTCACTTATGAACATGCATTCAATTTGATTCAGTACGCAGTGTCTTTGATTGCATTTAAGAAAATTCTTTGACTATGCTTTTATTAGCTGCAAAAGCACAAAGGCCACACAGAATTGAACTTTTGGCATGAATAGGTTTTGAAAATCAAACCCTGGATCAATTCAATCCAACATTATCGCATCGTTGATGGATGCTGCCATCGCCTGCTTGGAGCTGTCTCAAAAATATTAAAAGTGAAATTTAGACATTGATTGTTTAGAAATTAAACCCCAACATTAGTTCATCACAGGGCTTGCCAATAAATCCTATCATCTACGTGGAGTGCTAATAAAAATATTCGACGTGTTTCAAATAATATACCCATGCCATGCCAGTATGTATGTATGTATGTATTATAGGAGAAGATATTGGAATACATACTTGCATGGCATAGCATGCATAATATTTAAGACAAACAAAGCACTTTCATTCCCGATATGCTTACAATGTGTGCCGATTGCTTTAAGCTCATGTGAAATGTGAAATCCTCTGTGGTGGTGTGTGTGTGTGTGTGTGTGTATGGGAACTACTCACACACACATGTTTATATATACATCTATTTAGTTATCCAGTGTTTGATCATCACGTTTCAGCGTGTATTGAAATATCTTTAGTATCTGGCAAATTCAATTTAAAGCAATCAAATCATCGAATATAATCGAATTGTATGCGATTTATGAATAAAGAGAATGATTTCTGCCACAAATTGACACCAAATAAAACATAAATTTCTCTTCTAACAAAGTTAGCAGTCAAAGTTAGCTTTGCTGCAAACAAAAACGATTTAGCTTGGATTTTTTGAAAATCCCATCACGTCGCTGTATGGCACCCACAGCTACTCTTGCTCACTGCTTTCCACTGTGAATGTTTGTGTATGTTTGAGTGTATGTGTTTGTGTGTGTGTGTATATTGCCACTCGCTGCTAGTCGTGCATCAGCATTGGTTGGATTGAGTTGGGGTTGTGGGTAGTGGAGGAGCAGGAGCAGGACCAGCAGCAGGAGCTGTAGTCGCCGGCAGCTACAATTCATGTGCGAGATGAAAACTCATCCGAGCGTATGATTTATCATCAATGGTCTGCGATTGCAATTTTAATTTATGACATCAATAGCCAAGTTGTTTGGCCGGCAGCGTGTTAATGGACACTATTGTTACTCAACGTGAATTCGACTGTATATATATATATATATATTTTTTACTGTGTGTGTATGTGTGTATCGTTTTTCAAAAGCAATTTTACTTTGTCAACAAGCTTACTATGGCTGATGACCTCTCTCATGTTGTTGTGAAAGGTGATGGACACACAAATCAAACAAGTTAAGACACAAAGTGAATGCGCCCCGCATTTTTCTACAACGATATCAATTCAATATAAAACAAAAGGCTTTCTGTTCTCATAAATATATATCTATTATATATTCATTAAAATGGGAATATTTTTAAAACTGACAAATGTGGATTGACTAAGACTATTATGCTGATCGAAAATACGCTTTGCACAGAGTATTGTGCAGTCGGCAATGTTTTAAGGAAATTCCACATTGTGTTGACAATGACAGAAGAGCTGTACTCGACAGACTTATAAAAAAAAAAATGTATTATTGTTATTAACCGACAAAAAAAAGGCTTATAAATAATCATTCGAATTATATTGACTACGTTGACTTATTAACTTTGATGGCTGTTTTAATAAACTGATATTACATTTACTTTAAGCCGTACATGCAAACATAAATATATAAATATTATTAATTTTTATTTAATTTGTAGTTGTCAACTCAGACATATGAACAAATTTGTAGTCAATGTGTAGTTGGCAAAAGTTCATTAGAATTGAGCATTGATAAAGTTTTGACTTCAGATAATTAGATTTAGAATTTTGAAAAGAAAACCCGTTTTTAGCGAATGCCAAGAAATAATTAAAACGACTATGGAAAAATTGTAAGCAAGATTCTAGAACAGAACAACTAGGATTTTATTGTGCTTACATAATCACTTTTTAGCAAAGCCACCAAAATGTGCCCGTCGAATGAAATAGTCAAATGAAAAGTCGAATGGCAAATGCAGAAGACATAAGACTGAAAAGCAGGCAGCAAAGGCAGCAAAGGCAGCAAAGGCAACCGTCAACCGTCAACCGTCAATGGCAGTCGGCAACAATAACTTTTAATCACTTTAAATAATAAAATCCAAGAAACACTTTCGGATTTACTGAGTTTCTTGTTGAGGATTAGCTGAGTGAATCTCAACGGCTTAGTAAAATGCCTTCAGCACTAGAACATCATGGCTCTCCTCCTCCTCTGCTGCGACGTCTTAAGACCGCTTCCCATTCAATCGTACGTGTGTGTGTGTGTGTGTATTGCTCGCAAATGCGGGCTTTGGCAATGTGCCTTACAGTTACATATACATACGTACATACACATACATTCATACATACGTAAAATAGCTGCTTTAAGGAGTCGACAGTTTGCCAGCTGAAACATAATGAAACTTAGATTTACTGAGATGGCGTTGGTGAATGTGTGGATAGATAGCGACTTCTTCGCCTTCTTCTTCTTCTTCTTCTTCTTCATCTTCATCTTCTTCTTCATCTTATTCTGTGGCACACTGCCTTCCACTGTGAATGCGAATACAACAAACTGTTATTGCTGCATAGATGCTTTGATAAATGCTATTCTATCACAATGATGATAATCTCAACTAATGAGGAATTAAAATTGGATTAGTGAATACTCTAATTAAAAGGATTATGTGAATGCAACAATGAATTCTTTACATTGGGATTATACTGAATACACTCAGACAAAAAGGTCAACTTTATAAATTTAAAAATATAACAAATAGCTCATTATTAAAAATGTATATTTTTTAAAATAAATATTGTGTCCCTTACCTAAAATTAATTAATTGCTTTTCTTCTAAAAATTAATAGGGTGCATTTTTATTTGTCACAAGTATTTTGCTTAATAATAGATAAAAATAGACTGATCGTATTTTAAGACATTTTTTACTCGTTTAATTTGATGTTATATTTAGAATTATTTCGAAATATATTTCTTAATTATAGAAAATTTTCTTAAAATAGCAGACTAGTCTTATATGAAGAATTTTTTTATCGTTCGTATATTAAAAAGTTATTTATAGTTTTTAGTGTAATTATTATACACAGTGATTTTTTTCCAAAGTGTATATTTTAATTGCAATTTTTTTTTATTAACAAAAGCAATTTCTTTTATCGTATACATGTTTTTTTCTGTAAGATATATATCCAGCTTAAGATTGCGCTCAACTCTTGAACTCTTGAACTTTTAACTGCTTTAAGCTAATTGGAGTGCAAAGAGGTACTCAATATTTTTGAGAGACCAGCAACAATAAGTAGTCGAATAAGACGACAAGTGACATTCATCCATTGTCGCTTAAGCTCTCTTCGTCGTCGTGCACAACGCCCGCCGGACAGACAGACAGACATAGCTGCTTGTGCCGTTCAGCCAGGCTAATTGTTTTCTGTACGAGCCAAGTAAACAGTCAAGAATCATTGTAATCGCCACCATTAAAACACTGTCAATCGCTCAACAGCAAACGGAGCAACCCTCTAAGTCCTCCTTGATGCACGGTACTGCTCTGTACTCAAACACTTGGACTGCCAAAACGAAGAGTAACAACACTAACAAGAACAATAACAAGAACAATAATTACATTCGCAATACCGATGTCGAAACGAAACAACAGAGATTATTGTCAGTCAGTCAGTCAAGTGGGTTGCTGATGCTGATGCTGCCTTTCAAAAAAACAAAAAACCAAAAAAAAACAAAAAAAAAACGACTTTGAACAATAAATGATGTGAAATCTGCTGAAAGAGTAGTGTGTACGTATTTATGTAAGTAGCAAGTGCTGCCTGTCTGTCTGTATGTGCACACACACTTATTGTGATGTGTAACTGCCACTAGAGCGATTCGCTTGCAGTTCGCGAAAGGGCGCATTCGCATTCGCCATCGCATTCGCGTTCGTCATCGCATTTCGACTATGCCATCTTGGCGGAGAGATCTTTGCTCCTCTGTTGTTGCCTGGCACTCATTCTATTTTTTTTCTTCTTCTGTTTTTTCGTTGCCGACAAAGCCGTTGCTGTTGTCGTTCCTTATGCATGGGTGCCTTGCCTGCCAGCCTGCCTTGCCTGCCTGCCTGGCTGACTGTCTGGGCCTGTTTGCCTGCAACAACTTCCGTTTGTTTTTCGGCACCGTGAGCAACGACTCGGTAAGCCATGCTCCACGTCTTCTTCTTCTGCAGAAGCTGCTCCTGCTGCTGCTGTTCCTCCTTTTTCTTCTACTTCTGTCACTCCTTCTGCTTCTTACGTTTTTCGTTCAAAAACCAAAAAGCAAACATTTTTTTCCTGAGACACTCGACTTGTACAAAGTAAATCGGCTTTTCGATTGTATTTGAAGTGGTAGCTCACACACACACACACACAAACACATAAGCACACACACAAACACACGCACACTTACAAGCTTCAGCTTGCATAAGTATAGCTCACACACGGAACACATCGCTAATGTTCGACGTAAGACGTAAGACAGATATGGCCACCGATGAAAGAGGACTAAGGAGCAAGTGGCCATGACAAGAGTCAATTGATGCCTGCTAATGCCTTTCATGAATATTTTTGGCTACTTGATTTTTACATATACCCTCTGCTCAAATAACGGATCCGACTAAGGTGTTTAGTATTCAATTATATGTTAAAATAAACAAATGCCAGCGATAACATGTATACAAGTGATCGATAACAAATTTTTATTAACAGAAGCTAAACTAGATCATGTTACAAGAACTCATTCAAAGTATTATTGAAGTCTATTGTGAAATAGTACAAAAAATAATTTTCCAAGAGTTAAAGTGCATCGATCTATTTAAGTTCAGTAATGTATGAATAACGAAAAAGTACTGGACGATAAGAGAAGTTGTGATAATAATACTACCGGAAATCTGTACTGAAATTCGTATACTTTTCGTAGGAACATCGGAATTGGAATCTATTCAAATTCAAATTGATCTATATAGAACAAAATCACTTAAAATATAATAATCTCGAGTTCGTGTAAATAAAACCTGGTTTTTTCAGCTGTGTTAAAAGATTTGGCTCACAGTCGAAATCTGTGCTCTGCAATAAACGACACTTAACAATAGAATAGTATGTTGTCCTTGCCAAATGCTTGAACGGGTAAGTACAGGTAACTGTACTGTACTGTACTCTCCTTTCCGGTAGACGTCTTTTTTGTACAATACTTGAAAGTGTGTAAATTAAACCCTCAACCAGCTCCGTCCGCCCATCACCAAACTAATTCTTAGAGATACACGTTTGCCAGGAAGCTGACCGCCACATTTGTGTATCTGTATCTGTATATGTGAGATACACACACACACAAACACACATATTCATAGACACGCATAAAAAGCTGGGGCAGCCTCATAGCTTTGGTGTAATGAATAAACCAAAAGGGACCTTGAAAATGTTAAATGAAATAATTTGGGGGACTATGCTTAGAAAAGAATTTCAAATATTTAAAACAAATATGTACACTGAATCTACTTGTGACCATGTTTTTGTTTGTTTGCATTTATGTTTCGGTATTCAATGGTATGATTTTTGTGGTAAGCAATGTAATTTTATTCATAAAAGAAATTTGAACTGTAGAATGCTGCAACAACAGATGTATTTCTAATACACAACTTGCCAAATAAAGTAAATTATTTTAGTTATGCATTCTCGACTAGAAGATACCCAGCAAATACTTATTAAGAGATGAAAGATTTAAGTAGATTAAAGAGCAACGATCTCAGAGACCATAGAAGCAGTGAATCGTAAATAACTCTCACATTACATTGGAGTGCGTAAAGTCTTTATAAAAAATTTGACAAAAAAAAAACCAGACAATTAATATATTTAATAACTGTATTCTGATGGAGTAGAGTCCCATCGACCATCGTTTCTTTAACCTATTCTCGTTGATAAGACATTGAATAAGTAAATTAATAAATAACAATAATATGAAATTTGCTTTACTAATTTTAAGGATAAGTCAAAGAACACATAATTGTAAAAGCCTTAAGGTTAAGTAACTGTACAAAATCAGTAATTGGAGATTCTTAAGATTTCTTAAGAGTTCGCAGATTGTAAGTTTTTATAAAATTACTTTATCAATTAAACTTTTTATATAACAATATGAAAATTATATTTTATTAATTTATATATAGTTAATGTGGACTAAACCAGTTTATTTTTAATAAATAAAAATTTAAAATATATGTTAGATCAAAGTTTCAAATTAAATAATATAAATTAAAAATAAATTACATTTTAAATTATAGAGAAACATTACTTAATAAATAAATAAATTTGTAAGTAAAGGAAGGATATTATATATAAGTAAAAGTATATAAATATTACCTGTATTTTCTAATCTTGAAGCAGAAATGAAGAGTTTTTCCTTTAGAACTGAACATGCGAATCAAAATTCAAATACTAATTTAGAAATTAGTTTGGATGGTGGAACAAAGGTGATAGGCATGCAGTCCACAACGCCACGTGGTGGAATCTGTCTTTCTATCTCCCAACTGGCTCTCATGATAAGAGAGAATCCTTTCGTTGCGCTCTCGCCAACCCCTGCCATATCGTTGCCAATGGGTGCACAGCAAACACTCTCCCCGCCCATTGGAGGGGCGAGATTCGGCTTCGTGCTGTAAGCCGAACGCGCACGAAGTGTGCCACGCTCAAGCATCAAAAGGCACGGACAACTTATCACTAGACGCCTTCGCTTCAGTCCCAATCAGAGCTTGTCGCGCGACGGTCGTGTTTAAGTTGCATTTTAATACAAAAACTGTAAGCTGTTAACTAAAACGCGAATTACCGTCGTTGAATTTATAATTAGTAAACAAGTTGGTGTTTCTAATCATTGAGTTCGTATTGACGAATTATAGTTGCTAATTACACTCATTAAAAAAATATATATATTCTGCAACTTTTCATTTGCTTCAGTTGTTAACTTACATTCCCAATTTTCTTTGTTCAGTTATTTTAAATAACAATGCAGTTAATGTTAATGTTTTGAAAAATTAACGATCGCTTGTCTTGTGCTAAAATGCAGCGGCAATTAATTTCGTTTAAAACTTAAGTGGCCCAGTGCAATTGCAGAGCAATCAGGATACAAACAAACATTGCTGTTGCTGTTGCTGTCACATCACGGACAGAAATGAAATGGAAACAAACAAGGAAACCGCAAACAATGAATAAAATTGGTCTTCTATCCATGTCCTAACTGTAAGCTTAAAAATACTTTACATATTCACACAACTTTACATATATATTTGTATTTTTTTTCTTTTTAATTTTGCTTTGAATATGTAGTTCATAAATAAAGAATTTTTTTTTAAGCTGACTGCAATAGCAAAATATTTTAAATTTGTCATAAATATTTTATATTAATAATTGATCTTTTAATATATGTATAAATGGTATACTTTTTTATCTACAAAATTGAATTTGTATAGCTATGATATTTCCATATTTTTAGATTAAGCTTCCAATGATATAAATATACCACTCTTGATCTGAAATAACAATATATTATTGACAAACTAATGCTTTAAAATGCATTTTTACACTATATACTTTGCAAATGTTATAAATTAAGTTATGATACCAACAAGCTCATTAAGTTAATTAGGTATGAATTTTAATCTACATTAGCAAACTTTGCAAATAAGCAGAAATAAGATGACAAAAGTCAGTTTCTAGTTTATACATTTATTTCACTTGTCAACTGTTCTCCGCTAATGAGTTTCCATATAAATTAATGAATTGCATTTAGATTAACTTTAACACAATAACAGATCAAACAGCAGATTCTTAATAATTTGCTTCAGTTTTTAGAAAAATTGATATTTGTTTAAAATTCATAGAGCACTTTAATTTTGGCACAATCTGGCTTATTATGATTGCCAGCAATAATTCATTTGATGCGTGTTTAATCTATTTTTGGAAAATCCATCATCTGTATGCTTGGACAAGCAAGGTTCAATTGACGAAATATCCATTATTTTTTGCCATTACAAATTTCTGTTGAATTTTCAAAGTTCGGCATATAAATTAATCAATTTTCATGGTAAAAGAAACGCCCCTCCCCACAGGCGGAAATTGGTCGAAAGCTGGGCAATCATTTTAACTTTGACATGGCCAAGCCGGGTAATTACAGCTAGTAAGCTCTATTTGTCTTGGAAACAGACGCCAGACTAAGTCCGAGTATAGACGTCTGTCCGTCTTTCCACCTATTTGGCTGTCCGCCTGTCCATATTTAGACAAGCTAGTCTCTTTCTGTTTAAATTTAACGAATAAACGAATTTGTTGTAGATATCGATATCGATTTGATGGAATAACTTTTTCACCGTGCTTATCAGGCATAATTATATTTTGGTGAATGTCGCATAAAACTCGTATTTGTTTCGATACATAATTGTAATCCTTGTAGAATCTACCGAAATTTAAACATTTTATTCCGGATTCTGAGATAATATTATATTATAATATGTATTGAGAAAAATAGTCTTAAGTGTTTAGTCTTTCTAAATTCTATATATTATATATCAGCAGATAGCCTAACTCGATTTCTCAATTCATCTTTCGATAGATTTTTCCTATATCAAAATCGCTTGACAAATTGGTCACGGATATATTGGTGACATTTGATTCCAAAGAAGACAGGTGTCAGATAGACATGGCTTAATAAAGGACATATTCTATAATTTATATATTTATTATATATATTTGCAAAGATTTCCTTTAATGCGCTCGTAACTTTACGATAAAATTATAATATAATTAACAAAGAAATAAATCAAATATTTCTAATTGTATTAATTTTATTAGTCTTTATACGTTTTATTTCAACATCACAATTAAATTACTTAAAATAATTAAAAATACTATTGAAAATAGGCTTAGATTTGCAAAGTTATGGCAGTAGAATATTTAAAATCGCTCTGTAATTATTTTGGGATAAACTTTGAGTAGGAATCGTTATCTAAATGTACTCATTGCATCTAGAAACCAAACGTTGATATATACAATTAAGTAGATTAATTTGAATATAAATTGCAATCACAATACAAATATAAAATAGACATACTTATGGGAAACAAATATATGTTATGTCTTATTGTCAATATTCGTCAAATACCTTAACAATGATATTTGATTAGTCTAAATTAACCTTTCACTTTTAATTGGATAGATACTTACTTACACACAAGCTACTTATTTCAAATAATGATTGCATATTGAATGAAAGTATTTACACAACATCTTCTTTGCTATGTTTACTTTAAATTAAAACTACATACAAAGGAATAAATTTAACTAATTCATATTAAATCTATAACAATCGTTGTTTGTGTGAAATTATAATTATATACATGTTTGTGGGTGTTAATTAACAAGCAAGGGAGATTGGTCAGCTGTTCAAATTATGTAAAAAAAAAGTGTTCCTGCTACTAGAATTGATTGCCCTTAGACATTTAAGCATTTAGGAAAAGGATTTGACAATTGCTTTTGTTGAAATTATGAAACCTTCTGTTTGCCACAAAACACTTACAACAGCAAGAACAACAACAGAAAAAGAAGACCCTCGAGACATTTAAATCGAGTCGGAAAATATGTAAATTAAAATGCCGGCGGCTATTATTAAGTGCCTTTTTCTTACTTCATACTCAACTAGCGGATTGCTTGCTATTTGCTGGTTTTTGTGCCCAGGCTCAGCTGTCATCTAACCGCAGAATTCTATGCTTGGCCTATCTATCGCCAGGGCCAGGCGAATGCCAACAGTGCCGCCTCGTCGAGTTTAGTTATGAGGCGCCCTTCACTCATACTCCATCTATTTGTTCGTTTGTTCGTTCGTCGTATCTAATGTAATTGAATTAAGTGGCGACTTGTTGATAAGGAGCAAAGTCAACAGACACGGCGCACGCTTCACAACTCAATTGGCAACGGACGTGACGGGTGCGGGGAGAGGCTGGTGTCGAGGTGGGGTTTATGAATAGTGGTAACGGCTTAAGGACTGCCTGTAAAATGAGTGAGAACATTCGTACATACACACATACATACATATACATACATATATACTGTATACATATATATGTATAGGCAAATGAAGCAAGCAGTGCAGCGCAAGCATTGTAGCAAGCATTGTAGCAAGCAGTGCACAGAAGTCTTTACAGTCTCCTCTCAACTTTTACGTGTAGGTTGATATTTATATTATTATCATCAAAATAGTTTGAATAAAACTTGGAGAGCAGCGAGTGCTCTCGCCCAACAGTTATGTTTAAGCATTCAGCATGCGACCAACCAACCCATCTCTTTATGTTTTTGTGTTGTTTGCCAACTTTTGCCGGACAACTATTTTGTAGTTGGCTCTTTTACACAATTGCACATTGTCATTGTACGGAGTGAGCACTGTCTCCACCAGTTCTTCTCCTCACCACACATCACATTCAGCAACATATGCAAGTGTGTATGTGTGTGAGTGTGTGTCTTTTACAGTATGTGTATGCATATTAATTTAAGAAGAACGTTGCTAAGCATATTAAAGTGCTAGCATTTCTATGTTCGATATTATTAAATTTAACACAAAACATAACAAGACATTATTATTATCATTACTATTATTATTATTTTAATTATGTTTATTGTTATTTTCAATTTGTTTTATACAATAGGAGTACTTTAAATTATTGGCTTAATAGTTTGTAATTATAACAACCTAAAAGTCAAGTAAATATCTAAAAATCACAATTTTTGTACTTAAACTTGATTCCTAATCAAATCAGAAAATATACCTAAAAGACACTTGCTATCTCTCTTATTCAAATTTTTGCGCCAAATAATATGCCCCATAACACATATGTTGCATAGCGTACATGCCCCAAACTTGTCATTATGATGTGGCTTACGATTGTGATTGGAGGCAGCGAAAACATTCAATATAATTTTTGTACTTCTGCACCAGTGGGTCGCCTGGAGAGACAAGAGCAGTTCACACGTGATGTTCATGCTATGCAAATGGAAAGAACTTTGACTTTTACACTGTCGACATTTATGCAGAGTGCTCGCCGTGTCACCAAATGGAACTTAATGCATCCTTGAGTGTTTTTCTGCTCATTTTTTTTTTTAAGAACTAAGACCGCTGCGACAATGGAGAAAACTTGAAATGCTTGTGTTGTCAAAAAAAAAGAGAGAAAGTGAGGTGAATGTTAAAACAAGAAAGGAAAGACATCTTTGGAATGCCGGATATGAAATACACTTCCAGACTGGAGACTCTTATCTGGTTAGTTTTGTCAAAGAAGTGAAATAGAAGAAAAGAAAGTTGATTCGAACTTTATTTTAAAAGTCAAGTTAAGCATAAATAATTGTGAAATGCGTGATGAGAAAGAGAAGGAAAAAGCAAATGTAATTTTCAAAAATATATATTTTTATAAATTATTTATAAATATTAAAAAATAATTATTTTTAATTAGAAAGCATTGCTCTAAATCGACAAAAGTGCGTCTAAAATCCTAAAGTGTAACAATCAAAAAAGAAATGCAAACCTTAGTTTTTAGATTTTCATAACCATTAATTTTATAATTTACTTTCTGAATAAAAGGACGACTAACTAACATTTTGTAAAAATTCTTTAAAAATTGTGTTCAGCAAATTATTGTTCTGCATATAATTATGAATTCTTCGTGTCAGAAAAAATTCAGCACACACTTTATAATACGCGGATAATACGGATAATAAAGAACGGAGAATACCCGTTAGTGTGAAAGATATGATAAGTACAGATTTATGGCCCTGTTGCAACACCTTCGAGCAAAAGCTCCTGTTAATACTCACTTATGTATATATATATATATATATGTATGTAAGTCTGTCCGTGCATGTAAAAATCACAGCAATCAATTTTTGGTACCGAAGCCGTTTGCTTGTGCGTAATGCTCATTCATCAACAATTAATTGGGCGATGGCCAAGTGTGTTAAAATAAAGAAAATATTCAGTCGGAATTTTTAATTCTCAACGATTTCAATCAAAGGATTTTACAAATGACCAACCCATCTGGCTTGGCTGGCCGCTTGTTGTATGGACATATGTATGTATACATGTTGAGGCACTGCGATTGCATAAAATGCTTTAACCACATTTCATGTTTGCTTTCGCACCACTCCGAACATCAGTCGTTGACCGCATCAACAGCAGCGGGAGCAGCAGGAACAGTGGGAGCAGCAGGAGCAGCAGGAGCAGCGGGAGCAGCAGCAGCAGACCCAAGTCCCTTTACTTTTGTGTGACATCATTGCCATCAACATAAAGTGCCTGCTGATCCATTTATTCATATTCCGTTTCGGCTAAAATCACATGAAGCGCTTCTTCTTATTGTTGTTGTTGTCATGTTAAATTTAAAACGGTACAGCCGAGAAAACATTGCATGCCTGCCTGCCAAACTCAAAACGAGATGAGTGCAAGGGCTTACACTTACTGCAATATGTATGTGTACACACAGTTGCACACATTACGCATGTGGATTGTGGATTTTGCATGACCAGATTGCTGGTACGGCCACCAAGTGGAGTACAACAATTACAGTTACAGTTACAGTTACAGATACAGATACATATAGATACAATGTGCTGGATTCTGATGCGGAATTTCGAAATTGTGCACTGTGTGTGTGTGTGTGTATGTGTGTCCGGGGTAATACGGAATTCCATTCGCCACAATTTTTAATCAGAAGTAACTGGTGTGGTCGAGCATTTCCGACGGGCCTAAAAATAAAAAAAAAATTCAAATAAAAAGATTTGCGTCTGAAATCTCATTAAAAACAATTCCGTTTGTGAAAACAAACAAATAAAAACAAGTGAGCGAGTAAGTAAACGCACACACACACACACAGTGAGAGAGAGAAACACTCACATTCACATCCACACTCAACATTCACATCCACATTCACACGCATGCGAATGCGATGCTTGCGTTGCGTTTCAAGCGTAATCCCAACAGTTGGAAAACTGTGGTGCTGCCAATAGCCAGATGCTCGTCCAGCCCAGTCCAGCCCACCCAGTCCAGCGACTGCGGTGTCCAGAATTTGCCCCACCAATGCACCCACTGCCTTGAACTTGTCAGTTCGTTCATCCAACTGATGCCTTGGTAGGCAGCCAGGCAGGCAGGCAGGCATGCAGCGTCTGCCTGTTTGTCCATTTGATGACGAAGAGCTACCATCAATTTGCAACACTGCTGCCACTACTACACTGCTACATTGCGAACGCTTAACTCCCACACGACCAGCTGTCCAAGGTCCGTGGCCACCATTCTGCCCATTCTTCCACTTTGAGTGTAAACACATAATCCATTTAAATTGTTTGTGGTTTTTCTTATTGTTTGTTTCCCTTCTTGTTTTCATTGTAACTGCCGTTTTCGCTGCTGTCGCTGTCATTTCTCTCCGGGCAAGCTATGCGCAAGCAAATCAGGATCATGTTATAGAGGCCTACACATTCCCAGCCCTCAACCTGGCCCTTGCCCTGGCCCCTAGATAAGTCGAGAAAGCCCAGTGGGAAAAGAGGGAAGTGAAACGGCACAACACATTTTTCTCCTAACATTCGTTAAGTAATTTTTTTTTGTTTGTCTGTTGATGCTTTCAAATTTGTTGTACTCCAAATGATGTGCATTATGTACGTATTAGTACATCTAGTACTACACAGATAACATTCTTCATTGTCATCCCAGCGAAAAGTGTTAGAATTTTCTATCCAAATGTGTATCGCTTTGGAGGAGCCTAAGGTAACTCCAAAAAGTATGCCACACCTTCTTGATCAATCACAAAACACACTGATCACTGAGACTTACATAGCAAATAAGCAAGTTTTAGAATTGAGAATCCTTCTATTGTGTGTACTAAATCGAACACACTTTCTGCAAATTATCGGTGGTCTACATTTATTTAGTAATTGCCATACATTTTCCTCTTAATCGGGATTTATAAAAATAAATTCCCTATATTTATATTTTCTTAATCAGTACTATAACCTGTTTATTTGTCACAACGCTCAGAAAATAAGATCGACTAGGACAGCCCATCTGTTATGTATATCGAATCTGTAGCAGGTAAAGTATCATAGCATTAAGCAAATAACACAATGCAATATATAAACATGTGATTCATGTAATCGCTCTCAGTGCAATTAGATATCGATAAAAATTGAAGCTTACCGTGGAACTTCTAGTTTAAACGTAAATACGAACAATAGTGCCTATAATTTAGTCTATAATATTATGACCTGTATTAAACACTTTTCCATTCTCACAAACCCCACAAAGAGCCAAAGTATCCTTTTGTTATGTATAATTGTACTTGGTCAATATTGTTACTGTTAGCATATTAAAGTTAAGAACAATAAGCTTGATGCTCCCTTTGCTTACTTTACTTACCAATACATTTACATGTAGTTTTTCTTAAATTTATATATGTAAATTGTTTCTTTAATTGTTGCCACAACTCACCCTTTTTGAATTAGTTGTATTATTTCACCAGTTTTCAAATTTTTTTTTTTCACAAGTTAAAATTTGGTACAGAAATTCCAGTTGGCAAAGTGAATTGCGCGACGCATTCCAGAAGAGGAATTTGGTTTTAACTTTGGTTGCCTTTTGCCCTTTCATTTTATGCCTTTCGGTTGAGCAAATAGCTTTACAAATAAAGATAATTATTGCATTAACATCGCATAGCATGCATGCTAGCTGAAAGTAAGCAAACATTCGAGTCTTTAAGGCATTGTTGTCTAAATTAAGAAAATGTATCATGAATTTAATTACCTCATAGATTTAAGTATATTTTTAAATGCGTGTAAATAATTATGCTTTTAATAATTTTTTTGCAGAAACTTTTTGGATGTGAACACATTATTTTTACTTATGCTATGTTAACGGAGACAATACTAGAAGGAACTGCTTTTTGGGTATAAATAAACGAATACCACAAGCAAGGGATCAGCTCGAATAGCGAGATTTTTATTCATATTATATAAATTAGTAAGTTGTTGGAAGTACCTGAAGATCCATTGACGATCTGAAGCCTATGATTAAAATGAAGACTGCCCAAATGACTCAGATGCAATTCTGCGTTCGGACCTTAGCCTCTGTCATTATTTTGTTACTCAGCGGCACCTTGTGCACCAAAGGAACTCATTCGTTCGTCAATTCACAGGGTAAGATTCGACCACATTTTCTATTTAAATTCGTAAGAGTATTGAAAACATATTTTAAATGCGTAATGCTTTGCTTAACTTACTCTTGAACTATTTTACTTATTTATTCTAATGTGGTGTGAGAATTAATTTAAATTGTATTTTATTCTACTGCCCAAATAGCTGAAAATTCTCACAAAATTGTTTGCTTACGCAAATAATATGCAATTATTTTTAAGCTTAGCAACATGGCAACAAAAATATAGAACTACCATTTTAAGCATTTTTCACAAAATTTAAATATTTATTTTTTGATATAATAGTTTTTGTTTGTATTTTACAAAGAGAATAAATATCATATTCGACCAATTTAAATCTAAGTTGCGCATAAAAATAAATGGGATTAAGAAAACTCTGAAAAATAATAATAGCTTAAAATATAAAAATTTTTCTTGTATATAAAAATAAGAATATGTAAATTGTAATGCTTTTTAGGAGTTGAGTTGCCCTTGGCTCGGAAAGCATAGCAATTTTTTACAATTCAAGGCGATTATTTTTTTTGAGTGCAACAATAGTTTGTTTAGTTCCTTTCACGTAATTTTCACTCTTTTAGTTTCCCATATGTTAATTGTACTTTTTACATTTGTGTAATTAATTTGAATACTCTATTCTCAAATAAAGAACTACTGAAAACGAGGGGGAATGTCCATCTGGTTGTCAAAGTATTAGAGTTACTCTAATTATGCCCGTGCATAATAATTAATGATTATTAAATATAGACTAATAAATATAGAACTTATTCCAGCAAAAATGTCAAGTCTACATTTATCCTGCTGTTGTTTAAAATGGGTACAGAGTATAGTGCAGTCCGCAGATTTCGACAGCAATTTTTTTATTTTCCTCGTTTTTTATTATCTGTATTGTAATGGAATATTTTTTTCTTCAGTAAATGTACTTCGTATGCTTTATATGTAAATTAAATGTGTAAATGCACCTGTGCTCAAATAAAAAGAGGACTTTGGACATTATAATTCTCTTTTGTTTTGCTGCTATAATAGGTCATAACGAACCCGATGAAGTGGGACCGCAGTTTTTGGCGCAACTATCAAATATAAGCGTTCCACAAGGACGAGACATATCTTTCACCTGTGTTGTGGACAACCTGGGGCTATATCGGGTATGTATTTTATTACATCTTTTGTTTATATTAATTTATTTAGAGTGGACTACAAATATGCAAAAAGTTTGCGTACAAAATTCAAATTTTAATGAATTTACAAATGTTTGTAAAAAAAAATATGTGAATGTAATTTTTTCTTACTGCCAAAAGTTATTTTGAATAATATGTGAGACTGTTTTTAATTTTTATTAAATTAAATGAATTAAAAATATATTATGCAGTTTGTGCTAACTTTTGATCGAAAATAGTAAAAAGCATCTACAATGAATTTACACAAGTAAAAAACTGTCAAAAATTTGTCTTAATTTATGTATTTTTCTGTTGATAAGACAGTTGGATAATTTATGAACCCACATTGAAAAACAAAAGTAAAGCTTGCTATCTACGTAATCTGTATATATATATTTATTATTATATAAATGTATTTAATTATATAAGTAAATGTTTGTTTTGCCTTCTATAATAATACGCTTTATGTCTACGCAGAGTCCATCTGCACCTACATAAAAGCCGTCAACTGTTTCTACCCCGAAATGCACTAATAAGCCATAAAATCGCATTTGCTTTAACCAAACGGTCGTTACGCACCAATACAGATGTCTTTAATCTTGTACTTACTTATATAACACATACATATATAGAAACTTAAGGTTTGTTGCGTGCGCGTAAGTATAAAATAATATTTTGGTCTACCGGGACAAAACATAATAAGCCACATACAAACATAGATATATGTGCATGTATGTATGTATGTATGTACTAGTAAGGACATATAGGATATGTGTGGAAGATAAAGGGGGGCGGGGCTTGTTAGTGAACTTGGCAGCAGGAAGGCAACTTGTTACACTAACGAACACTGGTGGTAAGGTGTAATACCATCTTCGCTTTTGCTTTTGCAATTTCAGGTGGCATGGATTAAGTCAGATTCAAAAGCAATACTTGGTATACATACACATATGGTATCCCTAAATCCGAGATTATCAGTGACACACAATGGACACAACACCTGGAAACTTCACATATCCCACGTGCAGCTAAACGATTCTGGCAGCTACATGTGTCAAGTGAATACGGATCCCATGAAGAGTCTGGTAAGTCAGCCAAACTCCAATGTCACCTCCACCTCCTCCACTGACTCCAGTTCAGTTCCTATCACTTTACCCAATGTCACCCAGCCAATTTCCCCGAACGACAACAGTGGTTTGTTTTCGTGTTTTGGTCGAGGCACTAATCTTATCGCCATATGCGTCTGAGCCTGGCCTTAACTGTGTATGAGTGTGTGAATGTGTGTGTGTGTGTGTGTATCTTGACCAGGTAAATAAAGTTCAGGTCAGGTCCAAAACAAAGCCATGTCTGCTACGGATGAAAATTTCATACTTATAACAACTTCACATAATTCCAATCGATATCACAATTTTCGTTTGTGGTTTCAAATTTTCCATTTAAGCAAGTTAAAAAAAAATGGTTAAATCGAAGAATTATTATCAATTATTGCTTATTTTGTCCATTTACAGTCTGGCTATTTAGATGTGGTGGTGCCACCGGATATTCTCAATCATCCTGACCAGAACATCGATGAAGGCGTTAGTACAGAAGGTGGGAGTATTGCGCTAATGTGCAGTGCCACAGGTATTAATAAATTATAGCAAAAGGATCAAGCAACTTGTCTAAAATTACTGACTATTAAATACCCTGTATTCAATTTGACACAAACACTCCAAACTAAAGCATATTTTTGTGTTTATTTAAATGAAATATTTAACTTAAAGTAAATTTATATAATAATAGTAGTTACAGAGTTTTATAACACTAAAAATACATAAATCTAATATATACTATATATATATATATATATATATATATATATATATATATATCATTTGTATATAAATAGGTGTGCCAACACCCATGGTGCAGTGGCGTCGTGAGGGCGGAAAGGACATTATACTCCGAACGGAAAGTAGAGACAAACAAGGTAAATATCAAAATATTTAAAACTTGATACGACGTTAATATTAATAATTTTTTTATTCATATAATTTGGACTAAAAACTGTTCACAATTTTTATAAACTTAAAAGTAAATACCGAAAAATTAACAGAAAGTAATAAAATTTAAATAAAACTTGATTACGGATATATCCGTTTGTATTAAAATGTAAAACTGTCCAACTAGTTTTGATAAATAAAAATGTAATATTAAATCTACAAATGAATATGAAATAATATTAAAAGGAAGTACTTGAATTAAAAACTGGAATTTCAAAATAATATATAAGTTATTAAGAAAGAATATAATAAATCTGTCTGTATTAAAATGGAAAATTTTCGAGATCCAGAAACTTAATTAGAACAAGAGTACTTGAATGTTATTAAGAAAAAGTGTGCTACAATTTATTTTATTTTATTTTATTTTCTTATAGCATTAAAGTCAGTGGAAGGCGGTCGATTGAGTCTTACAAATGTTCACCGCACCGATATGGGTGGCTACCTTTGCATTGCCTCGAACGGGGTGCCACCATCGGTGAGCAAACGATTTGATGTACACGTAAACTGTAAGTTTCTTAATCCAAACTTTATGCCGTTAATTAACTATTTTATTAAGTCTGCTTACTCACCACTTTGAGGTTTGGCCTACTTTTGTTCGGAATCATTGTTCTCCCCAGCTTGATAAAAGCTTTTGCATAAATATATTTACATTTTAAGACGAGCTCACCAAACAATAAACAATATTTTATTAATTGGAATGCGGTTAAGAAATTCTAGAACATAATACGTAGCTTTATCGATGGACTAACAGAGATTAATTTAAGTTTAAAATGTGTCTTTAAGTTTTACAAGTTTACAACTTTATTTTTGGCAAATGTGATTAATTTTATATTCAATAGGCTTTATTCGTAGAATAATTTTTGATATATAATTAAAATAAAACAATCCGACAGACGAATCAATAATTGCATATTTAGCTCTGCTCTGCTGCAATGCATGTTGAATAAATCCACATAATTATTTGTTAGATTGCCTATAAATGCAATAGTTCCAAGGTATTGTGCAGAGATTTTGTATGTGTGAATGAGGTTAATTCATTTAATAATTAGTGAAGCAATTGTACTATTGTCCATGTGAGCGTACAATTACTTACATACATCAGTGTAGTTAAGTGCAGTTGAATATTCTGCCATCTGTTGTTGTAAGGCATTAAAATGAAACCAAAGCAAACACAGACCAACAGACCCAACTTAACCTAAGAGTAAATTTCCAGTAATTTATTGATATTTAATACTAAACATTTAACATTGAGGGGACACCAAATAATACCAATTTGTGTGAGCATGTTTTAGCTTTATTCCAGTTTTGGTTGTACGATTGGTTTGACAGATTCTGTTGTAGATTTATCTGTTCGGATGAAACAAGGAATATGTTGCTGCAAAATATTCTTAAATAGAGGCTGTTTCGGATGCTTGCATATGAACATGCCGTTGGTGTGGCACAAGACACAAATCAACACCATGAGATTGTCAAGTCAAATTCAGAGAGTACCCAGTTGTGGAAAGTTGCGATAGTCGCACTTCGGCTACCAACCATAGCATATCAAATGTATGGCATATGCATATGGTATATGCATTAACAGTCATAGTTACAATTGTATGTGTGTGTTCGGGTGTGTGTGTGGGTGTATGTCTGCCCCATTGTGATAACTACTCGTAACTAGCAAAGCAGCAGAGGAGCTGGTAGCACACACATTGAACTATTGTCATGAGCTGTTGCCTCTATTATACTCTGTTTACTCCCAAGTATGAGTATGTATTTAAATGCATACGGATGTGCATATGTGGTTTATATATGTATGTATGCACATATGCACATGCAACGCATTTTACACAGATACATACATACATACATACATATATCTATCAGATGCAATATACATGCATGCGCACAGCAATGCAAAATCATGGCATATTCGTCTGCGTGGTAAACATTTGAAAATCACAAGTTCGTAATTGTGAGAGACTAAGCAATCCGACGGAGCATGTCTGTACGGATATGTATATAAGTGAAAGTCATGCACACATCCACGCAGCCAAGCAGCCCAAAATTCGAATCGTACAATTTTTGGCAATGTGTCCGCGTCAAAATCAGTAAAATGCAAATTCAAAGTTTGCAATTGTCGAAAAACGTTCTCTGCCTCGTTGTTCTTCAACAACTTTTATTTATTGTTAACTTTGCACAAATGTATAGTTAAATGACCATTACAGATAAATTACAAATCCTTCATATATATACACTAAAGCTATATACTGGCTGATCCCGCAAAACCAATTAACTGCAACTGGACAATGTTAAGGGGTAAAAATAGATCGCTGCTGTCAATTTTTACTACCAGTTTTGTTCTTTTCTTTTAATTTTTTGCAGCTTTTCTTATACTTTTCTTTCTTGCTTGTTTCTTGTTGGCTGTTTCTGTTTTACTAACGCTCATTATCCAAAGTATGTCAGAATGCAAACATTCAAGTTACTGTGAGAAAAATGATAAAAAGACTAATCTTGTTTGCGCCGCCAGGCAATTAATTTCCTTTAGTGTTTTACACATTTATTTTTTAAAAAGAAGCAACGAGCAGCTCTCCATGCATTTCATATGCTTGTAAAACTGCTCTCTATTTAAATTTTATTATTGCCTAATGAAATTTAAAAATCAGTAATTCAACGTACTTTGTTGACAAAAGTAACTAAAAAGTATGTAAAAAGTGTAACTTTGTTGTTTTCCACATGACACATATAAGTTATTATTCCATTTACTTTCGAAGCTAAAATAATTTCTAGTTAAGAACCATCCTTCAGGGTTACTACTGTGTTCAGTTAGAGGAATCTCTATGTATATATAAAGGCTTGTATAGTTGTAAATTATAAACATTACTGATAAATTACACTGGCTACAAAATTACAATATTCCTTTCCTCGAACTTGTTATTAACTTGCTTAAGTGCATAAATAGTCCTTGGGTGACTCATCTGATGGATATGAGGGGATTGGGGTTGGGGTAGGTAGGGGATATAGTATGCACAAAATAACATTCCTTTGCCACGGACTTATAAATGAAAGTTAATGCCGCTTAAGTGTTCCACTATATTACAATGTGTGCGCCGAGAATAAAATAAACAAAATAAGTTTATAATATGGCGGGAAAATCCACTATGCACAGCACTGTTATTATTGATTTTGCTGCAAAGCTTTAATAATGCTCCAGTGTTACTGAGGATGAAATCTATTTTGATGAGCGGATCATTGCGCTTTAATCCATTTTATTTATGGCTTAAAATTATCCTTTGGCAACAACGAGAACAGCTCCTATGGCAAAACACCAACCAGCGACAGGAAAAATAGCATGAGCCTTCGCTGCATTGAAACAGTCGTCATTCACACACACAGACACACACACTAGCTAAAAGACTCTTGGAATATAACACCCACAACAACCACACACCAACACA
The DNA here is from genome assembly GCA_035042345.1 of Drosophila fungiperda. Lineage (NCBI taxonomy): Eukaryota > Metazoa > Arthropoda > Insecta > Diptera > Drosophilidae > Drosophila > Drosophila fungiperda. Next base: position 9,942,638 of record JAWNLM010000145.1, read on the forward strand.
CACTCGCACACACACACACACCACAGACTTAGCCAGCGACTCACGCACCCATCCAACGATTGTGTGCACTCGCGCTTCTTTTGGGTTGCCCCAGTCGCTGTAATCTGTTGGGAACTGTGCAAGGACTAAATAGATAAAATAAAACATTTCAATGTAACGACTCACGAATACACTCGCAAACTATTTTTTAAAATATTATAAATATTTGCTATCTTCATAATCAACTGAGTAATGTTAAGCAAAATCTGGACTCAGCACTTTAAACTATTTCACTTTCACTTTACGTACGATTTTTACACAAGTACACAAGTCAAGTGGTCGCATAATATTTATATTTTATAAGCAGCGTACCATTTGAATGTTCAAGTGTTGTTTACTTTTCACACTCACTGTTCTTTTCACGCGCAACAATAAATAATTTAACGCTTTCGGTTCAACTTGGTCGCTGGTTGGAGCCACTGTTAGATCAATGCTTTAATGCTTATTAAATAGACTTATAATAAAAAAAATAAACAAAAATATCTTTATTTTTATTAGATTATATATATTTTTTGTAATTGCAATTAAATGGGGGAGTTTCTTTTAAGTAGACGCTTATCTATTAATACTAAATAAAATTCTTTAATGTAGCACGATAAAAATGAATAAAATAGAAAATTCAATTAAATATTTTTTCTGATACTTTTTAAGAACTGTTTTTCTTCTCTGGAAAAGCTAATGCCACAGTCGTTGTGGCCAGTTCCTGTTGCAAAGCTTTTAAACTGCGGGCGGAAAAAATTGAGTGTCTCCCCTCACAAGTTATTGCAACGTGTGGCCTCTTCTCCGTCTTCTCTGTCTTCTCTGTCTTGTCTGTCTTCTGTATCTTCTCTATCTTCTCCACTCACTCCTACTCCGTGGTATCTTTGCGAAATACGAAAAGTTTGTCTTTGAAATGAATGCAGCAGAGTCATTTGCTGGAACTTGGTGCAGTCATCATTGAGGTGACTAATAAAAAGAGAGAAATAAGTGAAAAATTATTGTTGCAACTTCAAAAGACGATGCACAGTGGAGACAACTGACCTATTTTTCCATTCACATTTAAGCATATTTAAATTTTACATATTTTTATATTTGTGCAACAAATGTTTCAGCAACAAATGTTTCAGCAACAAATGTCAGCAAATTAGTTTAACTATTTAATTCAGTTGTTAAAATAATATATATTTATGCCATTTACATTTATATAATGACTATAAAGTAGTTTCTTTAATTTGAAAATTTCAGTTCCTCCAACTATTAAAGCCGTAAACCAGTTAGTGGGAGCTCCTGTCGAACGAGAAGTGATACTGGAATGCATTGTGGAAGTATATCCGAAACCCCTTAACGGCTGGTATCGTAATGAAGGTAATTTATTTTAACGTATTACACCAGACATATAAATTGAACAAGCAGTAAGAATAGATACACTGCGAAAACATATACACACTGAGCGAATGGCCTGTTTTAGACTAAAATTCAAGCAAAATAAAATTCCTTTAAAAAAAAAACAATTTAAAAATAATTTTAAAAAATTAGAACAAAAATAAATATACATTTGTTTCTTTTATGGACAAAACTATTTGAATGCAATATGGACAACTTACTTTTTAATCTTTTCAGTCATAGTATAAACTCTGTATTCTAATTTGATACACTTTACTTTCTTTCTTCACAAATATTATGATTAAAACTCAGAAAAAACAACTTCAACAATTAATTTGAGGAGAAAACTACTACATTTTCAATAAATTGGATTAAAGCTTGAGCTCCACATTTATAACAGGCTTCAAGCTAATATTACCTATTTTAAAATATATTTTACTTATTAGTTTAAAAAAATAACTAAAAGAAAAACATATAAGAAAATTCTCTCTATTAATAATTATAGAATTAGGCAATGAAATTTTATTTTTTTTGCGTGTACTCTTTCAGGCAACATTAAGCTGCACAATGGCAACAAGTATAACATATCTGAAGCCATGATTAACATGTACACGTGGCACCTGAACTTGACGATACGACACCTGACAAAGTCGGACTTTGGGGCTTACAGCTGTTCCAGTGTGAACGCTCTTGGGAAGAGTGAGGCGCGGATTCGATTGCAAGGTGAGTCAGGATGAATGAACGAACGAATGAATGAATGTATTCCATTTTCAAGTTCACATGCACATTTTGAAGCATTTGTAGCGCCAAAGGCTTGGCTTAGCCAAGTAGTTCCCTCAATAAGAGCCCATCAATTTAGTTACGAATGAACTGAGGGTCCTCTGTACGTATGTATATATATATATATGTATGTATGTGTCTTCATCGCATGTGTAATTCGTTCAGTTTCCTTGCAATAAATCACATAGGATTTCCGTCGGTCTATTATTTTTATCGATCTCATTTAAAGACGACTGAAGCATTTCTCTATCTTTCATCTGCGCAGCAAGTCCACATCCCCAACGACCATTGCCAAAGCAAACGCAACGCAACGCTACCAAACCCAACCAAACCAAACCCAACCAAACCAAGCCAAACCAAGCCAAACCAAGCCAAAGTAGAGAGTTGGAGCGCTGAAACTAAGCATGAATTATTGCACAATCAGCGGAAAACTTTCTCTGCTCGCATTGCCACTGGAGCTGCATCAAGTTCGTGGCAGCAATTTCAATTTTCACTTAAAAGACTTACTGGAATGAAACTCTAGGCATACGCGTCAAGGGTTTTTCCATCGATCTTTTTAATCTTCAAATTAAATATATATTTTCTTCAGTCCGTTTTTAAACAAATGGGTGATTAAAATGATCCAAAATCTGCATTTGCAGTTTTTGGGTTAACCAGACTAACAACCCTAAATCTTGTTCAACCTTTAAGTCTCTTTGCTTTTTAAATCAAACGATATTTCAGTTTCATAAGAATTTTATATTAGGCTTATAATAAATTTTTACGTTAAACGCTTACGTTTTTGAAATGTTCCAGTCAAATTTAGATTAAATCAATTTTGCTGTAGCCATTTAATAATCTTTCTCAGCTAAACCCAAATGCAGTCTTATATTTATTTGTTTATGTCCTGCAAATTATTACAATGATCAATGATCAATTATACCAAGCAGTATAATAAATACAAATTATCTTAAATACGTTAATTTTTTAAAAATCAATTTTCAATATTTATTGTTTGCTAACCTTTTTATATAATAAGCCGTGTGGCAGCCGCATCTTTTTCCAATATATAAACAATACTATTTGCCCGATAAACTTTTAAATATTTAAAAATTTAAATGTTTTCTAGTTTTTCTAAGATTATTAAAATTTAGCTATGTTTTTCGCTGGTGACAGTTAGGAATACGAAGTATACTCGATTTTAAAAATAAATTCAAAAACACTTGTGCGGAAGCCAGAGAAAAACATATCTAAATTTGAGGAATCTCAAAAAATAAGTAAACCGAAAGTACTCCAACTTCATTTCATATACACAAAGAGTACTGTTAAAGTCCTGGTATCCGAATAATTCTATTTGAAATTGTTTTTGCTTCCGCACGGCTTACATATTTGTATTTAACGGATGTATGCCACCCCATTTGTTTTGTTTTTGGTGTCCACCCATGCAAAAAGAGGCATTCGGCATTTCATAATTGGTGCAATTTCTTGCAGAATTACGATTACCGCCCAAGTCAACAACGACACCAACACCTCATGTGCACACCACGGCCAAGCAGCGTCGGAAGCAGCAGCCCGGCCACAACAAGGGACTGAACGAAGTGGTGCGTGCCAAGGAAACCCATTTCTCAAATCAAATGCAGCAAGAGAACGATGTATTCGGCAGCGGGATTGGTGTGCCCCAAAGCGCCAACGGTGGCAATGGAGCCGGTGCTGCTGCTGCTGCTGCTGGCGGCGGCGGTGGTGGTGGTGATGGTGGCATTGTGGCAAGTGGAAACGTCAACGGCATGATAAACGGAGCGGAAGGTAAGTTACGATTTAGAAAATTCCACAAGTACATGGTTGCAGCACAAGCATAGAATGAAGTCAGGCATAAGCGGCAGTTACAAACACTCACACACACTCACACTAACACACTAACACACACACACACATACAAGCACAACCACAGCCATATATATATATATATATGCCGCACCGGGTTACTCGGCTACCTAAACCATACACAAGCCGTGGGGCACTCCAACGCCATAGGGACTATGACTTGGACAAATATAATGTCGCTGCATCAGTGCTGCTTGCTGCTTGCTACTTGCTACTTGCTGCTTGCTGCTGCCCTTTTAAGATACTCTTGGTGGCTTTGCTTCTACTGCTTCGATCTTTGGCTACCAGAAGTACTAATAACAAACCGCAACATACTCATTCCCAGTTGCAGAACGTGACCCCCTTTAAAGCGACCAACTCACAACCCACTCCTCAGACTCCGTACCCACTCCCCCTCCAGCCAGCAACCCCCTCAGCCAGGCAGCCAGGCCAAAACAACTGTGGCAGTCAGCAGGACTTAGCACTCGTGCAGCTGTCGAGCACACTGATTTATCAACCGAAATCGTATTTTGGTACTACTCGGGTACTCGCCAAATCTCTTTTGAAGTTAATTTTCCAGCAGCCAGTTTCAATTTGGAGTGTGCATTTCTATTGTCGTTTAGAGCCGATTCTATCTTGCAACAGTGGCAAACGGAATTTCAGTATTCATTTTAGGCCTTATTTAAAAATGAATAAAACATTTTTAATTAGTTACACGCTTTAGAAGGGCTCATTAAACTTGCATTGATATTAAAAAATCAAAAAACAAATTTGTATTTATACATACAACAATATAAAAGCTAAATTTGCATGAGACACATGCATTAAGTGGGTTAATTTTATTTGAATTTTTAATGAGCAAAGGAAAAAATCAAAAATATGCAGAATATTTATTTTATAGAATCAAATTCATTGGGTGGCATAATTTAGTTTTTATGAAATTTAAATATGTAAAGAATATTATAAAAATAATTTATTATTAATTGCGACTCATGCATCAAGTGCAATAATTGAATTTGAATCTTATTTAATAATAATTACATATTTCAAAAACACTATTTTAATGAGACACATGCATTAATTTTATATGAAATTTGAAATAATTTCAACTATTTTAATTGGCAAATGCATTATGCGCGTGAATTTATTTGAGCCAAAATAATATCAAAAATACAATTTTAATGCAATAAGTTGAATAATTTAATGCTTTCCATTGTAAAATTATAATTTATTTATAAATGCACCAACTGCACATACATTTATAAACACGTATATAAACTCTGACATTACTTGTAAATAATTAAAACTTTATCTTGATATATGTGTGTTTTCAGTGTATACGCAAGTCCCGGCACGTAACGGACACGAAAAGACATATAAGTCGCCGGGTGGTGTCGCCCCTTCGCCCCGTTCGCCATGGATATTTGCGAATGGAGGGTCGCAGCTGCTCGGCAGTGCAACGATAGCGACAAATGCCCTGATGGCTTTTTTCACTATACTCACTATGTATTCGGCTAAGCTCATTTAAAATTATGCTTCCAAGCCAAATCCATGCCAGACTGTATAACAAGCCCGGCACCGAGGCAAGAATACAAATAGCAACAGATGCAGTGCGAGAGAGCGAGAGAGAAGAAGGTGCAGCTTTTCATACATACATATTGAGTATATAGTACAGCGATTCCCATAATTAGCTATGCTATCGGGAGCGTTGGTCAAGTTGGTCGATTTTCAGCGTTTAAGTTAAAACTTGCTGTTTAATTTGTATTTGCAAAGTTATTCTATAAATATATATGTCAAACTTCCATCGACTCAACTTTTCCATATATTCTTCTCAAAGAAATAAATATTTATTATATTCGATATGTATGTTTGGCTAATGCACGTATCCCAAACTGTTCCCCCCAATGCTATAAAAACATATACATACCATATATATATAAATATATATTAATAATAAATGTACTTTACAAAGTTAACAATTAATCGAAAACATTAACTACAATTACGGCCTAGAAGCGGGCCTTATAGTTTGATCATTGAGGAAGATATTACCCAATAAATTTTATTTTCCTCAAAAACGGGAAAATCGGGTTTCTAGAAATTATAAAATCAGCTTGAAAATCCAACTATGCTATGAAGACCAACAATTGCATTTTCATACAGTATCATATCTTCAAAATCTGAAAGACAAATATATCAAAAACTATGTCGGTGGTTACAAAATCTATTATAATAATCCAACAATTTTATTAAATCGACCAAAATTGTAAGCAGATCAAATTTTTATTTAATTCAAAAATTTTCAGAATATGTATAGGTTTCCACGAACTGCAAAGCTTAAACTTGCTTAAATTACTTTATGTTATATAAAAGATGTAATATTTTATACATTAAAGCACAACATCAACATTTGGTCAAAAAGCTTAGAAACAAAAAAAATCTTATCTTAGCCACAATTCCTTAAGCTTTATAAGTTAAAGCTAGTTTCATAAGGCGCTTAAAAAGCTGCAAATTTCTTATTAATTTATTTGACAATTTAAATGCACAATTTCTATGTTTATAGTTTTGAAAATATATATTTGAATATCTATAATTGTATATATGTTATTTGTAAGAGTAACGATTCGGATATGTGGCGAGAACATATTAATAATAATACATTTGGCAACATAATCATTATAGTTAGTTGCTACTTAGTATATATACTAATGAGTACATCTAAGGATTTAATGTTCTCCCTTTAAGAATAGTTCAAAGTCCAATGATATCAGTAACAATAAAACATAAACCTATGCTTATAAACAAAAACAATAATTATACACAACAAGAAATTGAATGTTAACGAGAATTTTTATATATAAGTCATTATACTGAGCTTATTTGCTCACATTAGATAATTAACGTAATCAAAAGTTATAAAATGAATTATGCAATACAGAAATGTCTTCCGCAAAAAAGAAATTGAAATGAACAAAAAAAAAATATATGAATTAAGCTTGACGTTTGTATGAAAACAATAATTATATATTAATTGTCAACATATAAATATAGTATATAAGTGCTCAAGAGAAATATACCAAATGTGCATATCCCGTACCCAAAACTGGATAAAATTGAGAAAACATCTCTAAAAGTACATAATGCATCTAACATTATATCAAGATCAATCCGGTTATTTTTCAATAGTTAATTTGAGCGACTATTTATGGGGACAACAAAAAAAAATTCCCAATACTTGATTGAGCCTCTGCCTCTGGGTACAGGGTATCTCCTAGTCGGTCACTCTCGACTAGAGCACCCTTACTTGTCTTTAATTATTTATGTATTCACAAATGTCATCAAGTGAGCAGAAATGTGTAAAAGGAAGCATGCCAATTGGGTACAGAATGTTTCCCAGTCGAGTTTGCTTGTTGTTCATTTTTTAATTATTTTTAATATCCTTTTTTTGTTTTTATTTTTTTTACCTTTTAAATTTTATACTTATGTATAGATATATTACTAAAACGAAAATTCAGTTAATTTTATTAAATTAATATTAAATATTAAAATCACTAGATATATTTATACATATACAATTCACAGACATATACTTGACCATATCCTGAACCAAACAATTTATGCATGTTGATTTTTATTTAACACACATGAACATTACTACCAATATATACATATATATATATGTGTGTGTGTGTATTTAAATCATAACAAAGCGCGACAACGAAAATACAGAAGTGATATTTAATTTCATTTATACTATTATCATTTATTCAATGATTTGTTTCCAAAAACGGCCCACAGACATTTTCACTCCCAAGCTGCAAATAATAAAATTAATTTGTATGCATATCCTGTGCATGTATTCATATACACAACCAGATAAATATTTATATAAATGACTATGCATATCTATTGATACACACATATAAACATCAATACGTATGAGTTACGCAGTCGACTACATATATATATATATATATATATTTCCTTTTTTTTTCTTTCCTGTGTGTGTTTGTGTTAATTTCGCGCGCGTTTGCCTTTCGGCATTATTAACAAATGAGCAATACAAGATGGCGGAAATAGTAAAACATGTGCCAATTGCAGTAACATTATGAATATGATTGCCAAACATTGCAACAAACATCACTGTCATGGTCAAAACAATCCAACTCTACGCCTTTCATGTATGTGCACAGCGGCATGCATGTATGTATTTTTATAAAAGTGCGTTAGTATGCGTGCACATGGGCGTAGTCAGCTGCTCAGCTGCGGGGGATAACTCAATTTTTCCTGAGAAGCAAAACAAAAAAAAATAAAGAGCTATGCCCAACATTTCCTACATTATTCTTCTTAACATTTCCTGGTTCCAATAAAAGTTCTCGTTGCTGCCTCCTGATCCACTTAATTTTATTAATTAAAATATAAGAGATTGAAACAACCCATCATATAACAAATAAAATTCTAAATTAATAGAATATTTAATATTTCCGGCTAAGAAATGGCTACACAATTATGTCTCCAACATGATTTGATTTTGAAAAGTTATCATCATCAAAATTATTTTTACTTACTACAAAATAAACTAAAACAAAAAAACATTTTTTTAAACAGATAAAAATCAAAAATAACTTAAAAAACATCTAATTGTTTTGGCCATGTTCTAAAGGGGTGCTTGGCCTCCACTGCACACACTACACGCATGAGTATGCACTTAAGTACATATATGAGAAGGTATATGTGTGCGTGTCTGTGTGTGTCCGTGTGTGGATGCTTGTATGTATGTAGCTATTGTTGTTGCTGTTGGTGTTGCTCCATTTGGGGGTATGCAGTTGTGGCATTGAATTTGCATAAATGCATGCGATTGAAAATGCCAAAGTGGCTGCTTTTGCATTGCAATCCCAATCCCAATCCCAAACTGAACTCACCCGTAGAGAGATGAGCAACAAAATGCGACAGCTTTGGATTGCTGCAGCGATGGTTGGGGCTTGTTGGCCATGTCCATTTGGTTGCCATTTGGGTGTGATACGAGTGGGGTTGTCCAGTTAGCCGGCGTGTCGAGTTTTTTTTTGTTTTTGGTGTGCTTGTCGCAGCTATTGTTGCATTTCGACTGCTGCCTCATGTAGCAGCGGTCTAAATGATTATGCGCATTTGTGCAAATGACGTCGGCAGTGGCAACAACGGCGGCAATGACAACGCCGCTTGTATATTAGCCTGAATGTTGTTTATCGAGTCCGCGTGGACAACGGTTGATAAGAACAAAACCTTCAAGTGCGCTCTTGATGATGCCGGCAGTGCGCTGGTCAGGAAATAATAGCCAACACGCCACACCTACACCTACACACACACACAACACACACACATACACACACACACACACACAGCACACAGCACACACAGATACACCCACATACATGTGTATACGCATTAGTGAATTTCATGCATTTCGCTCTACTCCGCTGCACACTCGTTGTCACTAATTTAGAAGCAGGCAGTTGGAGCGGAGAGCAGAGATTAAGTTTGCCACGCCGAGCGTAGACCAAAAGCAAAATAAAAAAAAAAAAGAGGGAAAAGTGAAAAGAAAAAAATTGGCTGATTCGACAATTGTCATCACACCCACACAAACACACATATATATATACATGCACATTATACAAGCAAAGCATACTTATTTGCTGAAATGAGCGCGTTTGTTTGTTTGTTTGTTTGTTGGTTTGAATCGCAGCACTTTGGCCAACGCCAGAGCCTGATAATGTTTTCGACATTAAATTCCCATTAAATTCTGTTTTATTGCACTCGAAGCTGCATGCATAATTTACTTGCCTCACTGCTACGTGACGTCGAATGCAGGAAAGTGCATGTGGTCGACCACAGATACTGAGTCCGCTACTTGTGCGTAATTGTGTCACCATTTCCCAGCCTGCTGCAACTCGCACTAAATATTTCAAGTTGCATCCCAACGAAATATCTATGTGTGTGTGTGTGTGTGTGTGTGTACATATGTATCTGGTGGCATCGGCTAAGTACATCATTTAAACCCACTTATTAGGTAATTCAAAACTAGAATGTATTTGGTTAAGCCTAATGTCTTTATTATGAAAATCCAGTTTTGTTTGATTTGTTCTAAGGCAATAATATTTTTTTCAGATTCTAAAAAAGTTTAACAAAACCAATATAATATAATTTTTTTTTCTAATGAAATCAAGTCAAAAGGTTATAATTTTTATTTTACAAATGTTTGCATCTTTTGTTTGTCAATAAATTACAATTTAAATGTATAGAGAAATTTTTCACGCATATACATATATATGTAAATATATTTGTGCACTTCGATAATGCATTTACAATGTAATAGTATTGTGTATATAGGGTATTTTAGCTATGTCATAAAATGTGTTACCTAAATTAGAAGTCTGCTTCAGTTCCATAAAACATTTATTTTCTCATCAGTGCTAATTAACTTGAATTAAATAAAAATATATTCATACACCTAAAACAAAGTTTATCCAAAAATTAAATAGACTATATTAATTAAGAAGGTTGCTTAAATAAAATAAAAATAAATTCTTTAATCAACTCACAAAATTATTATCTTTTATAATTCATCATACATTTTTTTTTATAATATTATTCCATGTGAGCAGAGGGAGTGAGGCAAGAGTATTTAGTATTCTGCAAAAATGATCTGTTTTTGCTGGTTTTTATTTGTAGATGTTTATATTTGTACGTGTTCATGTACAATTTGCAATGCATTTAAATGTTTGTTTGTTGATACCATTATAAGTAATAGCAGACACAAAGCAGGGGCCCTTTCAAATACTTTCACCCAAAAATACAGAATTAGTTCAATGCAGCAGTAATAAATTTTGTGGCTGGACAATTTAGTTGCTCTTCTCAGTAAAATTATATGCATGCCACAACACAATACAACTGCAACACATACACGCAACACGTACACATGTAATTATCAGTAGGCAAACTTGGCATTAAATAACCGCTGGCATAAAGATACAAATTGTGTTTGTACTTAGTAGTTATAACATATAAAAGCCACATACATGAAATAAAATCGCAAGCTTGCAACAAATTTGAAACCGAGTATCCACCGAAAATTAAATCAAATGTCGGAAGACAACTCAAAAAAAATAAACAACCTGTGTTTGACTAGGAGATGTCCTGTACCCTTCCAAACACTGTAAAAAAAAAGTATCTACTGATAAAAAATCTATTTAAAATTTTGGGTTTGAAGTTGCGTTACACAAATGCTTTTTACAACCCATCATGACAGAGTTGACACAATTTCATTATATAATTTCAAAGTCTTTTCCTTTAAAAGTAAACAGTTTCAAAAGAAAATTTACTTAACAAATTTGGCTGAAAAATATCTTAAAATATTTCAGCGGATTAAATTAAACAAATCAAAACAAACCTATTAAATGATTCAATACATATAAATCAACTCTGATTTGCATAAGCAGAGATTCAATATTGAAATCAGGGAACACAAATAAAACCATTAAAAGTTCAGCTTTATTTTTTAATTTCTTTTTTTTACCAATTTGTTTAATTCGAAATTAAAAGTTTTTGTGATGCCTTTGAGGCGTATTTGAAAAATTGTTCTCCTAAGTTTTTAAACCATTTTCACTTGTTAGCTTAGCTAAATTTTTTTATTTATCCTTTATTAATAAATAAAAGTGAATTTATTTATTGAGTTTGGGTAAATATTTGTCGATATTGAATTAAGTCATGCTACAGATTTACAATAAATACACACATAAAATGATGAATCTTTGGATTATCCTCTAAAAATTCATAAAATAACGGGTTGAACTTATTGAATTAAGAGTAAAATATTTATCGATTAAATTAACTTGTATATAAATGCAATAATATGGCATCGATATATTAGTTCTAAGAATTAACGCGATTTTTTTGCATGAGTGAACGATTGTTAATGAAATCAACAGATCATAAATATGTAACAATATGTACAATAGATTATTACATGGAAAAACGTGTAAGTCGAAAAAGTGCATTTAATTTTGTGTATTTAATAAAATGTCAATAAGAAACCAAAATAATAAAAATTGAAAGTTACTACTATTCAAACATTGGGTATCTAATAAAAGTTTACGTTAATTTACATGATATATGAAAAAATATATATATAGGTACACATATATACATACATACGTATTTGTAAAAAATATATGAATATACACACATAATTAACAAGTGAAATACTCAGAAATGAAATACAGGACAATAAAAATATATGTATTTTCTATTTAAATTAAAATCGTTCTTAAGTTCATAAATAACTGAATAAAATTGAATATATTTAACATTGACTTTTGAATATCATTTTAGAATTTGTAGCTGTAGTGTTTTAACTCTGGGAGTCTATTTGTTTATAATTTAATTTGTTTACATTTTTTACGTTAGAATATTAAACAATTAAAAAATAATTAATACTTATAAAACCACAGCAGAATTATAAATAGGCCCCCAATGAACCGACTGGGAAGTACGCAGCCTGAAATGCAATCTCGGAAAGTTGCCTCCTACAGAAAGACCGATTTTCACATTTTGCTGGTATGTTTTCTGATTTATCAAACACTGTCGAAAATATCCTTTTCTCTATCGTTCAAACTAAGCTCTGCACAACAAATATAAAATTTTGGTGAAAGCGCTATTTTGACCAGCATTTAATAAAGTCGTTAATGGCTCGATTACAAATTCTGGGTATAGGGAGATTAAAACTCAGTTTGAAATCAAAGAGAACTCAAAGATCATTAGCGGGCAGTCATTAACGAAAGGATTGATACAAAATAAAGTTTTTGTAATGGCCAAAATACGCTTCCAGTTCGGCCATTTAAATATGAAGGTTGTTAAGCTCAGGCAACAGAATATTATGGTTAATTGAATCAAATGAAACAAAATTTACACATATGCATATATTGGCAGGAAATACAATGTTGAAATTTATATGTAAATTGTAAACTTATAATCCAATAAAATGTTTGCACCAATTGACAATTTTCGTTGCCACTGAGCCGAATGTTCGTATATCACATTCACATTGTCCAATTGTCGCCATGTGTTATCACTAAGCCAATTGGAAATTTCGAACGAATTAAAGTCACCCGCAAATGTGAAGCAAAACAGGAAAAGGAAAAATCAATCCGAAACAGCATGCGACAATGTCGAACTGACGAACTGGCCAAATGCCGATATGGCCAAAAAGGCGAAAAGCAAGAAACCGGCTGCACGCTGTGTGCACTGTTAAGCGATTAGAATGTCGGTGACCGAGCAAAAACAATCTGAGCTCAATAGGATTATGAAATGTGTCACTCTCTCTCTCTCTCTCTCCCTATATCCATCTATGTCTCTCTCTCTCTCTCTCTGTCGCCCTCTCTTGCAGTGTGTTGTGTTATGTTTTTGCTATCGACTAGCCGAAAATCCTTGCAGCAACCAAAAAAAACACCAGCAAGAAAATATTAAAAAGAATCCCATCTATAAATGTGCATATGGGGCAGATGTGTCTTACTATAAATTTGCGAATTTCACACTACACATTTGCCAAAAAATACACTTCGCAAAAATCACTTTATATTAGTTGCTTAAGAAATTCTACATTTTATGGTGTAACAAAAATTTATTGTTGTTGCGAAAAAAAACACACTTAAATTTTGCAATTTCTTTAAGAAGATTTCTTGCAATCAATTTCTTAAATCCTTCTCTGAGTGTGTTTTTCTATTACTAAGAAAGATGTAATGTTTTGGGGGAAATATTTTAGATTTTGTATGTCTTTAAAAGAGTTTTTACCCATTCTACAAGGTCGGTCTTCGATATATCTTATGTTTCCGCAAGTATTCAAAAATATGCTTCATGATGCAATTTAATTGTAAAATGCAAAATTTTTTAATAAATATTATATAAAGACAAAACGCACATGGCTATATCGACTCGACATTTAATTCAATATTAAAATACCATCTATGTCTTATACATTTTTAATTTAAGATAAACAAACATATTCAATAAATGCATTTTTCTAGCTTAAAAAAGCTTCATTGGAATCGCATTATGCTGATTTAGATATGCAGATAAATGTTACTTCAATTGTCGCTTGCAATTAAGTAACGTTATATATGCAAAATATGAAATATTCATAATTTGTTGGAGGTGTGGGTAGGTTGGGGTAGGGAGGGGTAGGGAGGGTGCTTAAAAACATCGTTTCCCTTGCCCGCAGCAGCTTGGCTTAAACTGCCGTACTTGGAATAATTGTATTGTTGTCTGCTGCCCATTCAGGCTTAGCAGCAATTAACGCTTTTCAGATTTACTTAGCCCGCGGTGCTCTCTCCTTTTAAACCTTTCCGACACTCACATCCCTACCACCCCCCAACCACTCCTCATCCACATCCCCTACACCCTCATTTCCCTTCCGCTCGTTAGATTTTTTGACTGCTTTCTGATTGCTATGTTCCTTTTTGCTGGGCCCAATTATAATTATAATTGCAGCTTTTAATTGCATTTTGTTAACTATTTCGCAAGTCATTTCCCGCTTTTAAAGCGATAAAACTATTTACTCAAAAGTGTCGCCAAATGTTGCACTCTCTAATGGACTAGTTTTCGCATTTAGCATATGCCTGCATCCGCCTAAGGACTATTATAATGTGCATTATAAAAAAGTACGATAAGCTAATGAACAGATTTTGAGCAGGGAACATTCACATGGTTTCCAGATAAGATTTTTAAATTGATAAAAGAAACCAACCTATACGCATAGCATAAGTTTTTCACACTGAAAATCATACTTCGACAGAGATGTTCCTATGAGAGCTATATTATTAGTAGTCAGATCTCAGTGAGATTTACTATACATTGTTACGAATTGAGCAAATGATAATGATAATGATATACAAAGGATAAATAAGAATGTCATTTTTTCGATGTATATACACAGTAAATGAAATGTGAATTGTTTATTTTATTTACTTCGAATTTAATATTAAACGAACGAAACATCTGTAGATATATGTATTTCTGTAGTTAATTTTCAATAATAATTGAAGCGCATAAATCAAATTTTTTTTTTTTAACTGAAATTCATGGAGAAGTTAAATTTAAGAATGATTTCCGTTACAAACAAAAATATACACAATATGTTTAAAAACATTTAAATACAATTGTGCTATTAAAAAATAAAAAAATAAAAATAACAATGAGATACTTTCTTGACATACTGTAAATGCGTGTGTGTGTGTCTGATAGTATATGAACAGATGTGTACGCTGCATACGTATGCACTATTAAATACATATTTATGTTCGAAAGAAATTATACATTTGTATATATGCAAACACAAATGTTGATAAGTACTCGTGTGCACATATACACATATGTGTAAATATATATATATATATATATATATATAGATATATATATATATATATTTATCAACATATTCTTATGCGCGAATATGCGCCATCGTGGTCATATGTACATATGCACATACATATGCACAGCCATACTTACGTATGTGTTTGCTTTTTTTATGAACGCCATTTTCACAACGCTCCCCGGTCCAACATTATTTGGCTGGCATGCGTCACCCTTCGATATCGTTTGGGTTTTCGTTTTCGTTTTCGCTCTCGTTGCCATTCTCACTGCCATTCTCAGTCCCGTTCCCTTTTCCGTTATCCCGTTGTCCCGTTGAATTGCGCCCACACGGACACTGTGCAACGTTCACTATTTACTGGCGTTGACCAGTTGTGCTCCGAATATTTGCAGCGTCAGGAAAAACATACAAAAAATTCTTGTTATGTATATGTAAATACAAACATACATACCCACATATGTACATTCACCCATGAACTATGGTTAAATTTGCAATCATATTTGGCAAGAACAAAAAAACCAAATAATAATAAAATATATCAAATTTAGGGTATACCAAAATTCGCATATGCGTTTTTTGCAACCAATGTTGAACGAACCCTTAATATTCCTTAATTTGTTGTACCAACAATACAATACGAGTGTTTTATACTATTAACGATTAATTTTATTGTAATGAAGATCAATTTTAATTTAATATGTTTATTTATTATTTGTTGACCTCATTTGTAATTCAATAATTTTATCCAATTACATATCACACGTTATACTGAATGATTTATAGAGAGTTTCTGACAAGCATGAAAAAGTTCGTTGCTTTTTGCTGATTTTTTACGTGTTGATTTTTTACGTGGAACAGACAACTAAAAGTTAAGGGCAGGAGAGATAACTTCTGGGTTGCAAATTTCGAACTATTTGGTATAAAAAAAGAACCTATAATTTTTGCAAAGGGAAAAATTTAGCTTGGAAATTCTTACAAATGATCCATTGTATGATGGGCAAGTGCGTATTGTCACTTTAACGGCCACAGCCTTTTTTTTGCTGTTTTATTTTTCTTTTTTTGCGAATTTTGGCAACAGCAGCTGGGCCACCCATCGACATCGCTCTGATTGCTGCAGCCAAGGATGCAGTCTGACTTGCGACTAAACTCAGCAACTCCACATTACTAAAGGGAAGGGGCAAACAACCATTGGGTGAAAGTAATTGGAATCACACTTGTACTAACACAACTAACTAACTAACTAACAACAACTCGAACAAAAACTAAAAATGTCCATATACGAATATTTTCGATTCCAATTTGGCATTCGAAAAGATAGCTGTATAAAAAAAGCAAATGAATGGTGCAGTTTTTAAGGACTTTGAAAAATACAGACAAATTAACTGAAAATTAAAGAAAACTGTGGATAGTAAATTTGTTTTTTTAAATCGTCTTAAAAAATATTCGAGATGTGCTCAACATTATTTACATGCAAGTTCAGTTTTCAAAATGTGTCAGTATTGAAGTGCAACTTGCTTGCTTGTGCTAAAACCTAAGAACTGAATTTTTAAATGATAAAATTTTAAAAAATATCTAATTTATATTTTCTGCTTGACAAACATAATTTACAGAGTATGACTACTGTGCATTTAACGAAATATGAACAAACATAATGCACTAATATTAACATATTCATGTGTGTGTGTGTGTTTGTATGCCATAAATATTTTTATTTCGAGTCAACGCTCAACGCTCCCGCATTTATTTACTAGGCCATTGTTTTGGTTTCATATAAGAATTTTTATTGTGTAACATGAAACAATTTCATCCGTTTGGTTTCCAATTGCAGCTGACAGACACACAGACAGTTAGATAGACAGAATTTTGCTGTCTGCCGTCTGCTGTCTGCTGCTGGCAGAGTGTAGCTAGAGCAGCAGCAGCAGCAGCAGCTACCGCGATAACACACTCCTGCTGCAATGCATCCTACACCCTACCCCCGAGCGCCGGTGCATTAGCACAACTAATGATGACTTTGGAATTGCATCGCAACGCGGTTGTCGCATTCAACTGGGTCCCTTTGCCTTTATTCTCTGCCACTCACTCCTCATCCTCATCCTCGCTCAGTCACTCTCTGTTTCTCTCTCTCTGTCTCTGTCTCTGACTCGGTCTCTGTCCTTTTATACGCTTGCTCTGGACGCCGCTGATAGACCATTGCATTAGCGCGGTAGAGCGCAACATAATGTCGTTGTGCACTTTCCACAGCAATTGCTGCAGCAGCCATGGCGCTAACTGGAGACAATGAAACGGGTGTGTGGATGGCGGGTGTGGTGCGGGGCGACAGTTTCGCCATGCAGCTTACGGCTAGAGCTTTAGCCTAGGCCCAACCTTCCTCTACCTCACTCTCTGTTTCTCTCTCTTCCTCTCTCTCCCTCTCTCTCTCTCTCTGTCCCTCTTTCTCTCTTTCTTATGCCGTGATGTGGATTTCATAATTACGTGCACTGAGTGCGATTATTATGATTGTTTCTTAATTCACAGATTTACAATATGTGTGTGAGTGTGTGCAAGTGTTTAAATATATACAGTCATATCCATTATATATATATATATATATGTATTTATATACATACATACAATTGTGTATGTGGGGATGTTTAATTGTTTAGTCGCCGCAATATCATTCTAATTTTTTATGCTTCACTCGACGTATATAAAATCTTTTTTTTTAAATACCAAAAAGCTGCAAACGTTGCACACTAATGCAGATTCACAAATATATGTATATATATACACACTTACTTATACAGTTGGTTGACAAACACATCGCTTGCTATTTTCAAAGGGAACTTTCTTTACTCATTAAATTTGTATTAAATCCACAACTCGACCAAATTTTCTAGGGAACTTTCTTTAATTATTAAATTTGTATTACGCTCTTCGTGCTTTCCAAAAATAAGAAACAATAATTATCCTCATCTGACTATAAAACTTCAAGTTCTCATTGAAAGAATTGATCAAAAATGAGAATTATAAAATTGGTAATATTGTCAAATTGTATTTTAAATATTTTTCTTGTTGCCTCATTAGCTACTTTTATTTTCTTTTCAAGCCAGCTCATATAAGTTTTTTAAAATTGTATGTATAATTTTTCCTTATTTTAAATATTACAAGTTTTCTTAAAATATCACTTTCAGAACTGTTCGCACGTAATATGTACTGATTTTTTATTTTTCATCAATTTAAGATTTGGATCTATATTTTTAGGATTTTCTACACAACTAATTCAATAAAATCTTTTCGAGTCCCGATTAGTAAAAATGCAGAGCTTAAATATTAATTTTCTGGTTTTAAAACAACATCCTTTTTGTTGTAGGTCAAAAGTGGAGCCATTATGCTGTATCCATCTGGGGTAGTTGAAGAAAACGAATCGTGCGGCATGCTCACTGTGCCCGAATCATCGGTGGCCAATAATTCTGAAAGATTGCCATCAGCGATGATATTGAACTTTTGCATATTGCCAGCACTGTTTGTCTTGGCCAATATGTCCAAATTGGAGTCGTGGAGCCGTGTAGAAGTCAATCGAGCATTTGCCAACAGCTCCATTTCATCGTCCGACTCTAGCAGCTGAACCGCCGTGGCGGGTAGGTCAAGGGATGGCGTCAGCAGTCGCGGATAGTTGGATATATAATCGATGACTTCAAGGGCAGTGGGTCGCTTGCTGGCATCCTGACTCCAGCACGCCTTGAGGAGGCCCTCCAACTGTGGCTTGACACCATTCGGAATTTGCAACGTATTTCCATTCTTAACAAAATCAAGAACTTGATTATTGTTCAAGCCCTGATACGGATACGAACCGAATGTGATGACCTCAAAGAGTACAACACCAAATGACCAAATATCCGAGGCTGACGTAAATAAACCCAGTGACAGCGTTTCCGGCGGCATCCAGCGTACTGGGAACAATTTACGAACCCCCTTCCGATTGAAGCAATAATAATCGCTCTCGAATGTGGGTCGAGCCATTCCAAAGTCACCGATCTTTACCACACGCTGAGAGTCAACCAAACAATTCCTACACGCGATATCACGATGCACATATTTCTGATCCGCCAGATAGGCCAAGCCCCGGGCCACGTCCATGGCGTACATAGTCAGGCGTTTGGGTGATATATCCGATTCATCAGTGGTCTTCTCGTTGACCATGTTTCTGCGTGCCAGCAGATAGGTCTTCAAATCGCCGTACAGCATGAATTGCATTATTGTGTAAATCGGCTCCATTTGCAGACAGACGCCCAAAAGTTTAATAATGTTCTTGTGATTGAATTTCTTCATCGCTTCGGCCTCGGCCAAGAAATCCAAGCGATCCTCCGTCGAGCCACCAGATTTGAGTGTCTTAACAGCCACCGCTGTCCAATCATCCGTATTGAATCTCGCCTCGCCGCCATAAACAGTGCCAAAGGCACCTTCCCCCAATCTTCGATTGACGACCACATTCTCCCTGGGCACTTCCCATTTGTCGAGGGTGTTGATTTTATTACGGGATGGTGATATCAAATCGATGCCAAACATTTTCATTATCTGCACCGATTGTCTCACTTTCCGATCATAGCGTTGCTTCCAAAAATAGAAAGAAACCATCGACATGGCCATAATCACCAGCAAACACATCAACACACTAAAGATCATCGATGCAATCTCGCAATTCACACGTAGCAGTCGAGCCAGTCCCGAGAATCGACAATCGTATCGGCCATCCTCTGGTATACGACCATGGAACACATCTCTGGCACTAAACGACAAATTGCCACCACAAATATGGACATCGGAGCCATTACCCAGCACATGAGGTTGAAATGTGCCGACTTTAGCAAAAGCTCCATTTGTCCATTGTAAGATATCCAGATCGATAATTCGTGATCCGCCAAATTCACCGTGGCCAAAACGCACCTTGCCCGACAGCCCATCGAAATCGGTTGCCCAAATGAATTGGGCGAATTGATTTACAACCTCCTTGGACCTCAGATTGTGCACGGCATATGTGTTGTTTTGCAGCAATTTATGTGCAGCTAACGCATAGGTCCAAACGGCATCGTACACGAATCCCACATAATTCGAGAACATTTCGTTTTCATGGCCATATGTGGTTAGCCAAGAATTTATAGATTTGCCCTCTTGCATTTTGGCATTTGGTTGGCCAAAGGGTGTGTGCCTTATACTAAAGTGTCCTTCGATGGCCTACAAAAATATTAAATATCATCACTTATATAATCTTTACATTTTTAAATTTTCATCTTAAAAAAAACTTACGTGTTCTAACTGTTTGGCAGTGCATTTATTCTCCACTTTTAGCTGCCATATTTCAAAATCCTTAGATAGCCAAGTTGGTAAAAACCAAATATAATTTTGTTTGTGTGTCATCTGATATAAAAGAAGTTATTTAATATTTAATTTTAATTTAGATATAGAATCTTCTAGGATATACAAAAGAGACTTACGCCCAATTTGATGGCTTCACATATGGCAACTGCAGCATTATCGCTATGAAGTTCTGCTATGATGATCCTCGTGTGAGCTGCTTTCAATTGACCCAAGTGCTAAGAGATTTAAATATGTATATATAAATCAGATATATTATACAATTATTATATTAAGCAGACATACCTCACGCATATCCTCAGCTGTAACATCACTCGGAAACTTCCAACTAAATGCCAAAGTGAAATTATGTAATCTTAACTGGGTCTCCATGCGCGACATATACTCTGTGTATTGCTGGCTATCCTCCGTCAAGGTTGAGACACGACTCCAGCCAAGTTGTTGCATTATCCTCATATACGCATCCACGAAAACGCTTTTCGATCCAATGGTACGAAAGAAATACGGATATGCCTTGCGATCCACAAATGAGGAACCCTCAGCCGAATAGGAAATTGCCATCATATTTAAATGTTTCGAAATTCCGGCAATGGGCTCAACTGTTTCACTGCAGCCCGGGCCTAAAACACCCAGCATATTTGGTACATTAAAATAGTGTATAAAGGCCTTCATAACCAGATCGGATTTGCACTGCCCATCGTTAATCATTATCTCCAAATTGTAGTCTGGCAAAATGTTTGGATCTTTGTTGATTGCCTCAGCGGCTTTGTGGGCAGCTCCAATAATATTCAAATGTCCACGATCTGTGATATTGATGGGAAATATACCGCCGATCGATAAAGTTTGTGCCATATTCGGTAATATCCATTTGCTGTATGTTCTCTTGTTGTTCAATAACCAATTACAAGCAACTTTATCATATGGATCTTTCGAGTGTTTCCGTTGAACCCTCAACTCCCTCTGAATGTACTCGATGTCCTCGTCAGTTATGAAGAATTTTCGAAGCGCATATATCAATCGCTTATCATTGGCCAAACTTATCGTATAGTATTTAAGGATCGGAGTTAGTTCATATTTGCAATTTGTGATTTGCAAATATTGATAGTCCTCACATCGAGGCAATGTGATTTGTGTGAACTTGATGTCGCCATCTATTATTTCCGATGGTAGCCAATGCAGAACCATAAATCTTTTCTGACCGCGTCCATAAGATGTCTGATAAAGTGCAAAAAATTCCTGAATAGTGCTTTGAAATTCGTTGCCCAACCAAATCACATTTAAAAAGCTCTCCTTTAGCTGATTTTCAATAAAATTCGAATCATTACGGAACTCTGCTATCAGCATAGCACATTTGACATTAACACATTTTGGATTTATGTATTCTCCAACACTGTAATAAAAAAATATATATTAAATAAAATATATATTTAAGCAAACCTGCTCTAATCGACAGAGGTCGTCTAGGAGAGAGTTGCAGATATTAAATAGATCAAATTATATCTTCAAATCTTGCATATTCATTCTATAAACAACTAAATAATTTTTCTACAAACCTTCTGTTCCTCAATACATCCATAAGTTTATCTTCCATAACATACAGATCATAATGTATATTGTGTATATCTTTGAAAACATCATAATGCAAGCTGCAGTTGCTGGCATCTGGGGAAATTTGTGCTTTTGGTACGAACCAACTGAATCGACCGGGTGTTATGGAGGCACCTGCATTCAATATGTTTGCAGGCGGCTCTCTGTACACGCTGTAGGGCATCCAAACTTCCAAATTGATCATGCTAATATTATGAAAACCATTGTAGGTCCTACAACGAAGAAACATAAGCATTCGATCGCGTTTAACAATTATTATTAAATATAACATTAAATATTACCTAACATAGTCCAAGGTGTGCCAGGGATTATGTGGATCTGATGAGTTTGTATAGTGTATTGGAATGATTTGAATATCTCGATAATGTAGAACATCTTTCAAAAACGTATAAAATATTCGTGTCATCACCTGATGCAACGATCTATTAGTTACTTGCAACCCAATGCCAAATCCACTCGTGGGTGCCTCAAATAAAAAATTGTCTATATAAAAAAAAACCAAAAATTATTGTCGTAATAAATATGGATAGTTATGTCTGTGTATTTCTATTGTGCAAAGAGCAAAGTTTTACATATTTTCAGATCTTGACAACAAGATTATATTGTCTCTACAGATTTGCATATGTGACAACAATTCTGCATATCAGCAACATGTGGAAAAGTTTCAGTTTTCATCTGCTCATCAAATTTGCACTTACCATTTGTTTGAATGCATTGATAAGATGATTCGCTATATCCAGGAAGAACCAAAATGAAGCAAGCCAGAAGACCGACGTATTTGAGAACAGTCCATTTTCGCAATATTTCCATTTTTGACATTTTCAGTTTTACATTTGCCGCAGCAAAATTTTCATACTGTGGAGAAATATAAATTGTTAACATTCGCAAAATGCTCTTAAAATTAGTTAGGGTTTATGGATATTTTTGAGTTTTACAGCTAAAAGTATAGATTATTATTATTATTACAAGTTCAAAGTTTTGAACTTTAATAGCCCTTTACATATATATTTATTTATTTTTAATGCGGTGTGCTTGTAAATAATATTAGGTTTTGTCAGCCAATCACTTTGAAATATATTGGGTGTCTAATTTTGTGACACCCCCTCAAATACTAAAGAATTTTTGTTGAGTCGCGGATTGATATGTATTCGCTTCTAGAATACTACATCTACTTTTGGCTAAGGCGACACAATTTGCTATCCGTTACTGATTATATCTAGTTTAGCTAGGTAAAGAAAGCCAAAAAAAAACTACAGGAAATTTGTATTACTAATTTCAGCATTATTAAAATTTGTTTAAGCATAACTAAATCGAATTGATTTTCTATAACTTATTTTCAAGTTATATAGATTATACGGGTTGGCTTAAGTCAAGTATTTTAATTGAAAATGTTGCCAATTCGTTTTACTAATAAAAATATAATGCACAAACTGTCACTTTAGTTTATCAGAAATATTGAACTCCTCAAGATATTGATACATTTTCAATGCACGCAATTTCAATTTGAATTTAGAGTCGTTATCCAAATATCTTTTAGATATTAATTTGAACAGCGCAGTATTTTGAAGATTTTACCCAGAAAAAAAGAAAATAAAATGAAGAGAAATTCTGATGAAAAACACTAAAGATCTTCAAATAAATTCCAAGATTTAGTTTTAGTTTCAGCTGATCAACGCCCACGAATTCGTTCTTAAAATAATGCCCGACCAAATGCTTAAGCGAAACACTTTATCTATTAATACGCTGTTTTTTTAAATGGAACAAAAGTATATAAACTAAATTTTTTATGAGACATTAATTTTATGCACTCAAAATCCAGATCACTTTACACTTTTAAGGTCATTGACACTGTTTTAAAGATAACTTTTACAAATTCAAATAGTGGTTTTTCCACCTGTTGTCAGCTTCAACTTGGAACAGAGTAGTCTGTAGTCGGTAATTTTGGCACAGCTATCGCTCTCATTTGTTATATTTGTGTTTACGCAAAAAATATATACGTATTAATATTAAAAGGCGTGGTCTGCTTTTGTCAATCAGTTTTTATATTATTGTTGTTGATATTATTTTGTTTTCTTTTTTTATACGAATTGTTGTAAACAATTTATGTGGTGATTATGATCCACGCGCTAATATAAATATATTCCTATATGTATTAATATATGTGGTGATTTTATTTTCACTGACATCAAATATAAATATAATATTCATTCATTTTGAGTTAACCAATTGATAAACACAGAAAAAAAAAACTTAATTTTTAACACGTTTTTTGTCTTAAATTTTCACTTGGAAAGTTGGATTTAAAGAACACGTTTTTAATATTACACTTTAATCCAACTGATGAATGGCGTGGCCAACTTGTCTTTGTGTTTAAGATGTTGACCGATCCGATTGAAGTTTCATAATTAACTGAAACTGTACGTTCAGAAAACAATGCAAATAATGAAGTTACTCTGCGAAACCAATTCAAGTTTCATGGATTCAGCCGCAACAGTAGAACCTCATTACCAGCACCACCTCCAGCGGTCGCGAAAAGAAGAGTCTCTTTTCTCCTGGCCAAGAAATGTCGCACTTCTGTGGCGACTGTGAGCATAATGCCGCTCTTCAAAATTCTGTAGAATTAAACAAAATTTAATTATACTCTGTTCACAACACACAAAATTGAGTATATCTCTCTTTAATTTTTGTGGTTGATGATCATTGCAACCTGATAAACTGTCATACAATTTTGATAGAGTAACCAAATTCCTTTAGATATCCCAGACCCGCTGACCCAATCAAAAATAAAATAAGCAGTTGATAATGCTTTTTCATCCTTTTAAAATCTCTGGCTAATATTTACAGTTTAGTTGACCTTAGGTAAAAATCAATTAGTGACTGGAAACAGTGTAGTGAGAAGTCGGTTACTTTATATTGCACCGTGTTTACATGTGTTGAGCTATAACAAAGTGGCAAATATCAAAAAAGCTTACTTTGCATATTCCGCAAATTTTGTTACGATAAACATATATATTTATATACTATTTAATTATGTATTTAATTGTATGTATGCATTTAATGCTTGTAACGAAAAGTTGCTCAAACTGCAAATTTATTGGCAGCCCCTTAATTATGACCTTAATTGTATTATCATATTTTAAAAGAAATAAAAACCACCGCTTGATATAATTTTACAAAACTTACAAACTGCAAATTTATGGGAAACACATTCAATGTAATATTAATTATATTATATTTTTTTAATTGGGAATCAAAACCACCATTTGACACAAACCACCCGTTATAAAATGTTATATAACTAGCTATTTTCCGAAAGAAAAACTTCTGATGCACTTATTTTGTAATTGGAGAATTTTTGTTTAAATTGACAATAAAAGACTGCTAAACATGCAAGATTTATAAGGGAAACCTTTGGCTTATTTTTTTAAGGATCATATTTAAAAAAAAAAAATAGAACAACCTACCTAGGCTCGACGACCATGGTATACACTTTTTTTTTTTATTAATTAAAAGTATAAGGGTTAAGAAAAGAAAAGTTTTTTTCGGTAATACTTAGACTTGTGTTTATAATGTATAATTTTTTATTTTGAAGATATATGTTTTAAGCACCTAAAAAAAACCCAACATATACCGGTGCTCATTACATTTGTCCTGCCTTAAGTTTGAAACCTTTTTAAAAAATAACAGCGGATATAGATGCAGAATCAGGCTACAAGTATACAGATTTATAGATAGAATCACATTAGTAAGTATGATATTTCACGCTTTATATTGCTGCAATTTTCATACCACACGATAAAAGCACACTACTATCATAGATGCCATCGTTTTTTAGTATCTTATAACTTAACTATAGGGTAAAACAAAGTATTGAATAATAGTGCGCTTAAAATATTTCTGTTTTCATATTTGTACATGTAATATTTTAATCGCAAATCATAATTTATCATATGAATATGTAGCAAAAGCAACTCTCAAAAGAATTTACACCATACTGCCCTTCGAATAACATATCGATACTTCTAGCTCTGCTATAATTTACCAGTGCTCTGAAGTGCGTCGAAGCGCAATTTCTGCGTTAACAGTGCATCATTTTGAACAACAGCATTGTTTTCGTAGAAAAATGTCTGGCTTTATTTTCAACCTGTAACAAAAAAACATTAATTTATATTTGCATACCAACATCGAACAAACGCAATAAATGATATTACTAATACTGACAAAATGGACAATACTCTACCAGACGACGCCTGGAAGGATTCATTCGATAAGCTATTGGATCAAAAGCCGTAAGTCAATTTGTAAACATGAAATTGACGTCTTTAACTGAAAGAAACATCTAATAATTTATAGGCAACTACGAGATCTGAACGTAATTAAAAGCGATGTGCGAGCATCGTTTAATATTGATTCCAGTGTCGAGAATACCAATCCAAATATATTGAACACCACCGAATGCTCCTTGACAAATCCAAATTTGTTGACTGTTCCCCAAGCGTTGAATCCAAATAAAAAGAAAAAAAGCGATGTGATTTCAACACCTTGCACCAAACTTCTCCACTCCAATTTGTTCCATTGTGCATTATCCCCCATAACTGGCATGAAAATCGATGGATTAAAACCAGTCGACGACAATCAGAAGCTAGCCGACATTGGTAAAGCAACAGAAGCAATCTGTGTTAATTAATTAAATCATTTTTTTAAATAATTCTCTAGAAAAAGAGCAACCACGAAGACGAAAACATGTCTGTTTTGAAGTGAACTCGTTTAGCCTGGAAAAGTCCAATGATTCGGAAATCGCTTTAGACGGCTTCAGGATATGGCCCAAGGAAGTTAGATCTTCACTCGTCCTACAGCCAGGGAAATGGAGAAAATCCTTAATCAGTTGGCGCCGCACCCACAATAATGAAGTGGTTCGTACCTTTAGTCCAACGAAACAATTGAAAACGCGAGCGGGAACAGCAGAAGGATTAATCCCTAGTCATGTGACGCAAAGGAAATCGGTTCAAGTGAAGAATAGCTTGGAACGCCAATTACCACTAAGTCATGAGCAAGAAGTTCTCAAGTATTGTGCTCAGCCCAGACCATATAAATTTAGCTCAGCCTATGCATTATCTAAAATGATCGACACTTGCAAGATAGGCGAAGGCGTCTACGGTGAAGTATTTAAATATACGCCAAAGAAATGCACGAAAAACCCTGTGGTCCTCAAAGTGCTTCCGATTGAGGGTGCTGCTTTGGTCAATGGAGAAGCACAAAAGACGTTCGAGCAAATATTGCCAGAAATTATAATTTCTAAAGAGATGAGCAATCTACGCTTGAATCCAACTAATTCTACCAGCGGATTTGTCGACATTTACAATGTAAGTTTAATTTTTATATTTGTTTTTTTTTCTGATTGCATTTTATTCTGGATGCAACACATGTTGAACCATTTTGCATTTATTTATTTATTTTCTTTAATTTAATTATATAAATTTGTTTGTTCTTTCTGTATTTTTTTGTCGATTGTCATAAAATAAATGAATAATCTTTTCATTGTTTTCAGTCATGTTTAGTGAAGGGAAAGTATCCAAAGCATTTATTAAAACTGTGGGAGGACTACGACGATGAAAAGGAGTCTGAAAACGATCATCCTGAAATGTTCAATGATAACCAGCTATTTATTGTATTGGAGTTAAAATTCGCTGGCGAAGATATGTCGTCATTTTTATTTTTAAATGCCGAGCAGTCCTATTATGCACTAAAACAGGTAATTTAGTTAACTTAACTTTAATTAAACACTTAATTATTGACTTTGTTATTTTTATAATTTTAGATTATACTAACGCTGGCCGTTGGCGAGGAAGCATTTCAATTTGAGCATCGTGATTTGCATTGGGGAAACATACTTATTGAGAAAACAGATAAAAGGAAAATTGCATATAAACTCTGCGGGAGGGATTTGTTGGTGGCAACAAAAGGAGTTAAAATAACAATCATTGACTATACGTTATCAAGGATAACGGTTGACGACTGTTGCCATTATAATGACCTCTCCACCGATGAGGAGCTATTTGAGGCCACTGGCGACTATCAATATGACATTTATCGCATGATGCGCGATGAACTCAAGTCAGTCAAGTAATTCATCCTAAAAATGCTCTTTTTTACAATCTATATTATCTTATTACAGAAACAATTGGTCGGCGTACTCGCCAAGGACGAATGTGCTGTGGATATCGTATGTCTGTTCCAAGCTAATAGATGGCGTTAAGTACAAAAACACAAATTTCAAGGTGCATAAAACGCATGTGGAGAAGCTTAAAGCTTTTGATAAAGTCGTCCTGACCCTTAACAGTGCTGTTAATTGTGCCGATTATCTACATAACTTAACTTAATTATTTTATATTTATATATTTTTTTTAATTTGCATACCTTATATATTTTATGTTTTAAGTAATTGAAGTTACATTTAAATAAATATATTTTTGCTGGTGTACCGAATTGCATATGTTTTCTGAAAGCTAAAACTAACAGTCTGTTAAACCGGTGTTATTCCAATGCGCTCGAATGCTTTTAGTAGAGCTTTCGCTCCCTTTCTCTCAGATGAATTTCAAAGGAATACGATTCCTGTGCGTGATACAAATTTTACGACAGTAGTGCAAAGTGCAGTATTTCCCACAGGCTGATTCCTTCGCTGATGTAAATAAAAAATAAAAAAATTATATATATTTAGGTCGAACTACAAAAAAACTGCGTTTAATCCCACAAAAGAAAATTACATACTGCAGTTTAAGCAAACAAAAAATACAGCTTAAAAAGTGTAAATGAAAAGAAAAATATTTTAAATAAGAATTTTAAATAATAAAAATGGAACACTAAAAAAAATCGATATTGATATAGTTTAAAGTAATGAGTGCAAAATTTATATGCATATGTATTTGTATTTTTTCTTTTTGTAGGTGTTTATTTACCTTGTAGGTAAATACACACTTACATATGCATATGTGTTTATCTATCCATATATTGTTATATTTCCCTTATGTTTTTAAACTCGTAGTGCTACAATGAATTAAGACGTCGCATTATTCGATTAGAATATTATTCGCTTAATGTGGATTAACGAGTAAACCGGATTAAACAGAAAGTCTTTACACACATATACATACAAACAAAGGTGAGTAACGATGTGAACAATATGTATGCTGTAAATACATATACATACATAAATGCATATGTGTGTATCTAATGCAAAATACACATGCAAGTTGCATCTGTGAGTATTTGTTATTATTTATGTATGTATGTAATATATGTATGTTTGTATGAATAGAGGTATCCAACCTACATTCAGATGAAAATATCCATTTAGGGGTTGTTTCTGAGAACAGAGAATTTCCATTAACATATGTGAAAACAGTTGGTTTTTTTGTACGTATTTACACATACACACACAAATGCACACACTGTAAATATGTACAAATGTTTGTATTGTCAAATACCGTAAACCTGTTGAAATGTTGGCATGGCAATTGGTACACAGGCTCAGGTAAAGCAATAAACATATTGTGTGTATGTGTGTGTGTCTTAATTATAATAAATGCATACATATTAAATTGACAATAGAGCATAGCATACGTTACTGCAATATCATGCAGCATGTATGTGTGCATATGGGCATGTAATAATTTATATGTTGCAGCCACAGTTTTTAACGGGGTGTTTTGTTATTTGTATACCCTGGACTAGCTAATAAAAAAGGCAATATTATGAAGTTGAGCAAATTATTAATAACAAGCATACTCCGCCGATAAATAGCACATTTCAGCAAAAACCGATAAATGTCGATTATCGACCGTACTCTTGGAATAATTTATAAAGAAAAGGTATACAATCTGTACGTACCAGTGAGAAGGAAGCATCTCCGATCCCATAAAGTATATCTATTTTTTATGAAGCCATTTCCGTCCATCAATCCGCCTGTATGAACACTCGGATCTCAGAGACTATAAAATAACAAGTTTGGTTAATTTGATCGATAACTGCCTCCGCTTTTTTAGTTTAAAGTTAGTGCTTCTAAATTATATATATATTAATTATAATGAAATTTTTGTTTCCTTATATAGGTTTAAATATGCATTCCGTGGGCATACACTCAGCCATGGCGATTAAGCGTCAGCGTAAGCGTCGCGATGAGCAGAAGAGAGCCAGAGAGAGACGTTATAGTACTCAGAGCTCAGAGAGCGGAGATACTTTTCATTCGCCGAGCGGATCGGTAAGGCGTAAATATCATCATCCGCACCATGCGGTCAAGGCCGGACCCGGAATGTTGGATAGCCAGGTTAAATATAAATACATAAATAGGTCTCTTTTGATCGTTCAGAATACATTTATATTTTTTTATAGGTCGTAACAAGTATTGGAATGCTCCACATTGGCATTGTTTTCATTGTATTTGGCATTTTTTTATGTGGTGCTGGTATCATTCCGGATGAAGCTATGTCCTGGAATGTATTTAGTAAGATCCTTTTAAAAATAAACCATATTATTTATTAATACGATTTTGAATAGGCTCTAGCTCGGCATGGTGGAATGAGGTGACATGCACTGGCCTCTTTTCGTTCGGATTGGGCCTATTTCTGTTGGTTTTGAACTGCTTGATAAGCCGAAAGGAGGAAGAGGATCTCGAAGACTATGTCCAACGGCAGCTAACCAGATCGCGTTCAGGTAATGAATATTTATAAGCTTGAATATAATATGCTTCATAAATATTATGTTTTAAAGGCCATCGTCTTGAGCGTGATGTAGAAACTGGAGTGTTAACCACACGACACGCTCGCAAAGCTGTTGCATTGCAAAAAAACGGACGTAACGGATCCGGTTCCGGATCAGCGTCGCCCACTGATGTTGCCGTCGTTCATTGTGGCTCGGCGGAGATCATTTCGAATGGTCAAATCGTCGGTCGTAATGGTAAGATACAATCTCATGGATCCACTTCGGCAATACCTTAAAACTACATACAAAAATACAACAACTCCCAGGTCCAAATAATTCAGGCGATATCCTACTCGAGAAAATTGTGGAGGAGGACACTCCGTATTTAAATGATCATAGTACGGGTATATCGCCAATTGAGATTGAAAATGATACAAAACAACTTCTAAGAAGGGAATCAATAACAGATGCAATCAACATAACGCGCATATAAAATTTAGATATTTCGTAACTTATAAATGCTATTTTTTCTAATCATTAATGTTACTGTTTAAACAATCCGCAACAAATTTCCAATAGCTATAAGTATATATATACAGTATGTAACCTTTTTAACTATTTTTTAATAATGACAACTACATTTAATTATTACACTTAAAATATATACATACAATGTATTTATTAAATTTAAAAGACAACATAAATTACAAAAATAATAACAATAATACATATGGAAAACACACATAATTTATCCGTGCAAATATGTAAACGGATTATAGTTATAAAATTACAACTTTAATTCATGTACATAAACCTGTGTATACTTTTGACCTACTGCTTTTATACTTACGTACGTATCAAAATGATGTATGTAAACTAAGCTATCTATAATGACTTTCTTACTTTCTTAAATTACAAGAAAAACAAAACAGAACATACATCTATATATATTTATACATATATAAATATATAATTTAGCTATTTAAACCTACTTATATATGTAAGTAAAACGTGAAATCAGACTTAGACACATATATTGGTTATATTATTATAAATTCAATGCAAAACTACAATTCAAAAACAATAATATGCAATATTTAGTTAATCTGCTCAGCTGCCATCAATAAAATATATGAAATGTGTAAATGTTACTGGACGTGTAAATCGAAGATAAAAATAATTGCTAATTTGCATTTATCCCCCTATTAGCATTTATTCAAATTATTATTGTTGCTTTTATTTGGCATTTATATTGCTACCACTTTTGTATAACCCAACTTTTTGTTGTATATATGATTTGAATATATTTTTACAGAATTTAGTTCTACAAACACAGATGTACTATAAGTAATTAATTATTTAAACTAGGTTACTTGCTAATATTGTATCGTACTTGTATGTATTGTATTACCTAACTTACAGAATAATTGGGCATTTTCCAAAATACATATATTAATTCAGAAATTTTGATTTTCAAATTCTGAACCAAAGCAAAGTGCACAACAAAAGAAACAAGACTATTTAAAGTAAACACTGTTTTATCTGTATATATATATGTATTTTTTAGGTTTAGATATACCAAGAAATCTACACTAAGCCTAATTTTTTATTCCTTCGAAACAAAAAATAAATAAATCAATAAAAAAAATTTCATAATTTACAATTATACTGGTTATTGATATTGGAAAAGTACTCATGGATAGATTCCGGTTGCAAAAAGCTCTGCACAAAAAAGTTACTCAATCTACCCATTTTCTTAAGTTTCTTTTAGTAAGTTTCCACTGTGGTACCAATTCCGATTAATTATTACATATAAACCAATCGGTTAAGTATCGAGTTACTTTGAAAGTAAAATCATGTAACGCTGAATGTTTTTACATTTAAATCAACGACAAATACTTATTAAAAAGCCTTATATACTAAAAATACTATATATTTTGTTATAAAGCTAACATATATTAAAAATATGAAAAATGTTGGTATTTTTTGATGCAAATGCAACACAGTTAAAAACACTGTAATCGAGTATCGCTATTTATTTATCGATAACCGTATTCTGACTATTTTGTGCAAGATTAATAATAATTAAACGATAAGATCGTCTAAATGTTTATTAATAAACAAAAAACATAAAGTTATTAGCTGTTTGGCAAAAACAATAACTTAAGTGCGACGAAAAAGAAAAAAAACATAACTTTGTCAACGATGAGCAATGTTGACGAGATTAAAATCGATCAGCCCCCCCTAAATTTCGAAAAATGTATGTCACAAAGGAAACCACTTCCATTGTTTAGCATATATATAAAGCAATACACATATACTAATTGGCAGGTCCAGAAAACGATGAGGAGCGCACGAAACGTCTGCTGATAGAGAAATTGATTTCTCAGAGCGACGACAATTACATACCGCTGCCAGCGTTGCGCGAATTAGCGTTGAGTAACTACGGCCTGGTTAACGATGACCTGCGACGGATACTGTGGCCCCAGTTGGCCGGTGTGGATGTGAGGAGTTTGGATCGTGTGCCGACACTCGATGAACTACAAAGTCATCCGGAATACAATCAGGTTGTACTCGATGTGAATCGCTCGCTGAAACGCTTCCCACCAGGCATTCCCTACGAACAACGTATCGCTTTGCAGGATCAACTGACAGTTTTGATATTACGTGTGATTAAGAAATATCCAAATTTACGCTATTATCAGGGATATCATGATGTTGCTGTGACATTTCTATTGGTCGCTGGCGAAGAAGTTGCCTTTGCCATCATGGAGGAACTGTCGACCACACATTTCTCCGAGTGCATGCAGGAAACAATGGAGGCGACCCAGAGACGACTTATGTTCATTTGGCCGATTGTCAACTTTGAGCATTCAGATTTGTTTCAGTTCCTGCAACGTTCATCTGTTGGCACACTTTTTGCATTGCCCTGGTATTTGACCTGGTTCGGGCACAGTTTGAATTCCTACAAATCCGTTGTGCGATTATACGATTATTTTCTGGCTTCGCCAATATATACGCCCATTTTTGTCACGGCTGCCATTATTTTGCATAGATCAAACATAATACTGCAGGAGGACTGTGATATGGCATCAGTCCATTGCATACTATCAAAGGTATATCAATAACATGGGAATATAATCAAACATTACTTAAATAATTCCCTCATTTCAGTTGCCCGATGATTTGCCGTTTGAGGAACTATTGATTACATCCAGTAAGTTATATGACAAATATAGTCTGACTGTAATCGAAAAAAAAGTGGAGGAACTTATCAAATTAGAGTAAGTGTTATCTGTTTTAGATTGCAAATCGAACAACAATAATTTATGAAATGCACTTGTCGTATCTATAGGAAAGAACAACGTTTGTTGGAGGAACGACTTCGCAAACGTCCACCATCTGCCAAATCGAACAACAATAATAATAGCGTCAGCCGATGGTTCTCAAATGTTTTAACACCAAAATCAGTTATTATGACGACAGCTGTTTCGCTTGTGGTTGGCATCTGTGCGTACTACTACAAGAATCAGTATTTATCCGCCGGCATTAGCTGAGTGTATCGGCATTTTCATCCAACCATCTATTATGTTCTCCGTTCGACCCCAATGTATCTTTATAAGTGCGGCTGTATGTTTGCAATTTGCGTTTATTAATTAGCTAAGCTAAAAATCATCTCAAAATCAACATAACCAAAATTAAGAGAACAGTATGGAATCCAAAAGCGAGCCTACATGAAAAACAAAACTTTGTATAAATCATTAAAAAAATAAGGGAAAAAAGTAAAGTAAGTGTTTTGAAATGAGATATAGTAACATTTTTATATTTTCTATTATTGTATATATTTAGCATATTATAAACTTGAATTTATATATATAGGCAATTAAATATGTACACATAACTTTGTTTACCTAATTATATATGCTTATATGTTTAAACAGTAAAGAAATGTAAAAAAAAATAAACCTATTTAATTATCTGAATAAGTTGGGTTTTATTCAAGTGGAACATGTGAGTTTGGCACCGTAAACAAGTGATATTTTTACAAGACAATTTGTACTAAAACCCATGTACAAAATTGCATTAACAAAAAAGCTTAGACGAGGGTAGATTTTGCACATTTAATCTAATAATTTAGATGCAAAATCATGATATGCCGAAACAAAAGAATCGTATACAATTTTCGTTTAATTAGATTTGTATTTTGTCGCTTTTGAGAGATTTTTCTAATACTTCAATCATTTCGTTAAGTTTCTTCAAATCCAGTTCGAAACAGATAACTTCTCGCTTGGCATTTGATTGACAATGTAAATTGATTGTAGCCACTTGTCGAATATTACCCCGAAAACTACTGTCGCCCAATATCAGACGTGTGTCCCAGGAGAATGATACAACACACTGCACATCGTTCTTTAAATACTCCCATCTACCAAGGGCATATTCCACTGCATCCAGTCGTGCTGCCAGCACAAGTGGCACAAGCGGTCGCAATTCGGGGCTCAACGAGGGCAATTTTTCAGCAATATCTACCTCGGCACCATCCAAACAACATTGCTTATAGTATTTGGATATTGTTCGCGTTGCAAGTAGGAAGTCATCTGGGTTTTGAAAGCCATATTTGTGTGATAAGCGCAGAGCCTGTTGTTCATTAATGCTTCCAATTAGGAATTCAATGGATAAATGCAGTACCTACAAGAAAATATTAATAAATTTAGACTTTCCCGGTTGGCATGCTTTTTATACCTTAATACCTCCATAAGTATTTCTTTATTATTAATACTCTTTAATAGCTCCATTCTAAATAAATGTCAACAATTTAGTTATTTCCGAAATATATTTGTTAAACTTTAGTATCGATTGGTCAACACAACTAAAATACCGATAGTATCAAAAACTGCAAGTACTATATCGATATGTTGAAAATCAGCATTTTGAAGCGGAACTGGTCACGCAACTTTATTGTATCGATAGTTTCGACGGTTTGAAGATGGTTTTAAGGCACAAATTAAAAAAAAAAAACTTTTGTCCATTCCTTTTTATTAACAGTGCTTAACTAAGAATTTGTATACATATTTTCTAACTTTACATATTATTTGAAGTAACTGTTCTTTTGTGACCCTCATTTTCGTGCGCGACATAGGGAGCATTCGAAACACAGCCCTCAGGATCATCACGCCAAAATAATTTAGTGCTTGTCTCATTGAGATTAATCGCAGCGAATCGATCAAGGACGGGAGATATTGGAAGACTATGGTAATTATCATTACGTTCGTCATCATTTCCAAAATAAAGCCGCAATTGATGCTGAACATTTTCCTTTTCATTTGCACGATTTCGTTGAAAGTCTTCTTCTACCCTAAAAAAAAAATATATATATATAATTTATATATACACAAGTTTTGAATGCGTACTTTTTTAATGCTTCCAGTTCGTCTTCCACAGACATTTTAAGTTTGGCAGCTTTTGTGAATTTCTCTGGATGTAACTTTTTTTCCAATAATCGTATTTGATTATTGAATAAAAATCGCTGATGAAATGGCTTATCATCGTCCAATTTCAGACCCTCTTCATTCTTAGACTGGATATGGGTTTAAATTTATAATTAAAAATGGGTTTAAGGTCTTAAATGTTTAATTTTTGAATTATACCGTTATTGGAAAAATCGGCGTCTTATCTTGTAGGCTTTGTGGCATATGTCGTTGCCGGCTTTTAAAGTTTCGATTTGTTCTGGCCTGTTGGGTATTTTCTTGCGATTCAATTGTTGGGGCAACTTTCAATGAATTAGATTGATCATTGCTGCCCGGCAAATACATTACGTGTTTTCCGCCGGTTAGAAACTTGATCGATTGTGGCTCTACGGAAAGTAGTCTCTGCCTTTTACTGCCATGTTCCAGACTTTTCGTATGCAGATCCGTACTGCTCACATTCTTATGAAGCATCCAATTGTTGGAGCTTTCAAAATTGGTAGCACAACCATTATTAAGTTGAGCATGCGATATTAAATTTCTTTGGCTAGACGATGGATTAGTGTTGCTATTAAGATAGTTTTCCGGCTTCGATTTCTGCAGGCTTTTGTAATTGCAGATCTGCGAGTTGTGAAAATATATGTTAGAGTATAAAACATGTTGTTATAAATATTAGACGTACTTCGCTAGAGTTTAAAATACCAAGGCCCCGAGCATTGTGTATATGACTATCCCTGGGCAGGGACAAACTGAATGTGTGGATTGGCGTTCCGGTATCATTTTTGGTCTTGCTGCCGTAAAATAGAAAGCCATCTTCCTCACATTTCGAACGGTATTCGTCCGAGCTGGAATCGTCCACGGCACCCAGGCCCTTGACTCTGTCATCATGGTCATCCTCAAGATCTTGTTCGGGTGTCCAGGTTGTTAGCAAGTGGGTTGGCTTCGTAAGTTGTTTAATTTGTGTAAGTCGATTGGGTTGAATGGGCATTTCACTCGCTGCATTTAAGGTACTATTTCGAACTTGAATTATATTTGATTTATCGATGCGTTCTTGTTCCTCGATTAGGGAACGCCAGGCCAATGTTGGACTAAACGATGGTGTCTCCACTTGTCGACGCGGCAGCGTTGGCCGAATGTGCACAAGTAATCCATTGTCATCTAAATTTTCCTCCACTTGATCAGATTCCTTATATTCAATGTCATAATTGGGGATCATTGGCAGTGGAGTTATCTCAATTGGAGCGTTCTTTTCCTCAGCTAGAATAAATAATTTAAAATATACTATAAAGACTAAAGATATATTTCATTACTTACCAACTTCAGTAGGCTGGTTAACATCAGTGGCTGCATTTCTTTCCATGCCGAAATAAAAGGTACGTTGAATTTTATTTTCCTGCACCGGAACGATTGCTACATTATCAAATTTATCTTTTGGATTTAGAGATTTGACTGCGGGCTTTTGCGTAGATTTGTGGTTACTTTGATGCTTTGGAGGCACTTCCAAGGAAATTTCTCTACGCTCTGCAGGCTGTTCAGATTTTCGACTTTTCAACATAATAGCGTCGGAACTTTTCTCACGCCTATAAATGATTTTGGGCGATTCCATTGACTTGCTTTGTATATGTAAATTTCCATTTACAGATTTACGTATCTCATTACCCCTTTTAAATACATCATTTTGGGTCTGCACTGGCCTGGATGTTTGTTTGCTGTACTTACTCAATCGATCTGAATTTTTGGCAAAATGTGTCGGCTTTATGTTATCCGTTAAATTTGGAGTATTACGAAGGATCTCAACGGTCGGCTTTGTTGGTGGTGCAGTCGGTACAGAGACTATTTGAGGTGCTTCCGGAGCTCGTCGCTTTTTGGAATATTTATTTCGACTGGTTGGCTTAAATGGTGGTTCTGCAATATTTTTCATTGATGTTCGTTGCTGATTTAACTTATTGATGAGTTCCGGCTCTGAGTATGTGTGCCGCTGCATTCGAGATAGATTCGTCTCATTCATATTATGATCAGCATCTTTGTTCTTAGCCTTAACGTAGAGTAGCGTTTGGGATCTCGTAAATTCCGGCCTTGAATCACATTTTTCATTCAACGTCGAGCTTATATCTTGCCCTGTTTCAACTATGAATGTCTTTGATCTTTTGCTGATTGCATTTGATAAGCTTTTCGATGAAATTTCACTAGGTTTTCGTCCACTGATCGTGCCCCCAGAATTTAAGATTGCACCATTTGTAGTAGCCCGTAGATGCAATCGTTTATCCACTTCGGGTAAGACTTTAAAGGCGGTTTCCGATTGAGCATTGGGCTCCTTATTGATGACAGCTGATGGATATGATCTTCTCCATTCTGTGCTCAAGCTACGCTGAGCATTGATTGGGCTGCTTGATCTTAGGGTTGGTCTACCCCATTGCAGATGACGATGTGAGTTCTGGTTCAGGTGTTGGAAACGTGTTTGAAAATGGGTGTTTCGATCAATACTCGATCGCTGACGATGTATATTATTAGCACTGCCCGAGTTTCCCATTGTGCATTGGGCACTCCACACAGCGGATCGTATGTGACTTGCTTGTTATTTGTAATTTATTTACTAAAGACTAGCTGCATAAGCGATCATTCAACTCTAAAAGTGAAATAAAAAAATAATTATGCTTTATATAGACAACAGATCTATAAAAAATTAACAAACAAAAAAATTTAATAGTTTTCCTTGGTAAAAGGTGAAGGTATTTATCGATTAGTGAATAAGCTATCGAATTAAAAATAATTCAAATTAATAAACGCTGGGAAAAGAGTTAGTACCTATCGACAATTAGAATACCTATTAGGTACAAATGCACTAATTTTAGAACACTATTCTTTAAATGATAAATACACATTCGAGACACATGCTCAATACATACATTAAATATATGTATTTTTTTATATTTATTTATGTACTTTTGTTGACATACAAATCTACATGCGAACATAAACTTGTTGACACGCTCAAGCATAAGTATGTAAATAAAAACAAACTGAGGGAATTATAAGAAAGAGACTTAAGCCCATGGCCAATAGCAAAACATTGCTCTAAATTGTACACAAATGTTCAACTTTAGCAGAGTTTCTTCTACACATACACACACACAAGCACACATACAAAACTTAAAAAATCACACAAATTTATTCGCTGAGAGTGAAATAAATTGTCTATAGTCGGAGATATCTTACTTTCTTTTCGCAAAAATTTACATTGATTCGAGAGGGTTTTTTCGGTTTGATTCGTACACACACAACACACATACAAAGCCACACACGCAGGCACGCACACACATAAGCTGCACATATGGATCGAAAACAAACCTACTTTTTTTAGCAACTGTTGTTAGAACTCGCAATACACATTTTGGTAACTAGTTAAAATATTTTTTGTGTAGAAAACGAATGCTTGTAATATAATATTTATGAATTTGTCTACAAAAATAAGGTGGCTTTCCGCTTGCGTTAATTTTAGTAGACTACGTAGACACCAAAAACCGCAATGCGCGCAAACGCTTTCACAACATTGATCTCAGTAGTTGGAAACTTGCGTTGTTTCCATTTTCAGTGAGAGTAGGGAGGCAAAAGCTTCTCTCTCTCTCTCTCTTTGTTATCGACAGAAAAATAACCCAGCACAAATATTTGTGTGTCGTGTTTGTGTGTATGTGTATCGTGAGAATTTTACCAGTTCTTTTTCATTCATGATAGAGCTGGCTTGGGCCAATTTTTGATGTATGTGTGTTTGTATATTTAAGTAACTTGGCACGTACAGATACAAAACAAATTCCTGGTCCAGATACACGTGTGTATCATAATTGTGTTAATTTAAATGAATTTTTTATGTAAATTGTTACATACCTCTATTATCTAAAAATTTGGAATCTTAATTGGTGTAATCAAAAATTAAATTATAAAATGAATTTACACAAAAACTTGTTTTTCTACTCAAGTTTCTTTAACACAAGCAAACATTACCATGTATTTAGTAAAAAGAGCACGGCAAACAGATACCCTGCACCAAAAATATTAACTATTCCCATTTTAACACTAAATGCATTTTTAATAAGTTGTACACAATTAAAGTTCAATTTTTGTAATTACTTTATTCTCGTTCCACAAAAAAAATTACTGTAATCATATATATTATACATATATATAACAGAAAATACACACATACAATACATATAAAATTCGGTATGTGTATGTGTATGTATATTTGTTGAATAAGAATCTTTTATTTTTATTAAAAATAAAAAAATATAACGTTACAATTTCAACATTCAAAAAATTCTACAATTGATTTTACTAATTATAAATTGATAAAATCTTAAACCATTTTAAACTTAAATAATTTCGTTCCAAAACGCATATTTATGTTTTCTATAATTTCCAACATTCAAGGAACCGATCGGAACTGAACAAATCAATTGACGTTGACACTGTCAGTCGGAATCATTATTTGCTTTTTTTCTCTTTTTTGCTGGCTGCGTAACTTTGTGTTTTGACCAATCCTCCTGCAATATGAATAGAAATTAATTTTTTTTTTAAAAATACATATATATGTACAACTAACTTTGATTACTCTTACTTCACTCGAGTTCTCATCAGACGAGTATATAGTTTTGACAACATCAGAATTCTTTTTACTGCTTGCACTATGATTACTTGAGTCCTTTTTACCAACGGGCTGCTTACGTCCACGTCCGCTGCCACCACGGCGACCAACGGCCGTCGTCTCATCTTCCGCCGCCAATGCGAATAGATCGCTGAACTGTTTCTGCTCAAACGGAGATTATGAAATGTATAATTAAATGAAATATTTTAGATTAATGATATATTCTTTTTACCTTTGTGCTTTCATTGCTATGTGAGTAAGCCGATTGCAGTGCTCGCTGCATCATATCATGAACATAAAGTCCTGTTCCAGTTCCATGCCTACAACTTCTTCTATAATGCTCCAGATGATTTAACACCTGGAAATACAAAGCTTTCTTTGAATAACTATCCCTTGGTTATAGAAGATCGGCACTAACGTGATCTGCAGAAGGTGTACTGCTCGCAGCAGAACTACCTTTAGAGGGACGCTTTCGTTTGTTGGGCGATGAGCTCGGGTATTTGGATGTAAGCAGTGATGCTATAATTTCCGAAAGCTTCTCTTCACATCGCTGACACCAAAACCTATTCATACATTATTTAATAGCATTTCATTAAAAAAGCACTTAATATAAGGCACGCACCTGAGAGCAGATGTGACAAATGGATCTCCTCTGGATTTAGCTTCCCTACTGAGCAATAGTCTGATTATTTCATTTGTTGGCTCCTCATTTTTCAACAGCAGCAGCAAATGGCCAAGAGCTTCAGGATGATTGGCAGCTTCTAGTTCTGGAAGTAAATCCTGTAAACAAAGGTATATTTAAATGTATGTTAATGTTTTGGCATAATAGAAAGCGATGATAACTTACTTGAATACATTTTAGGGGTACATCGTGTGCTTGAATAAACTGCCATAGGCAAACCTGCTCATACGTCTCATATTCCAGGCTATCGCGAATGCAGTCGAGCAGGCCGTCCTGCTTGAATATAGTAAGTTTACCCTGGGCAATCGAATACATAATGTCGCGCACGTTTTTCGCATCGATACAACGGAGAGTGATGCGCAACAGTTCCGTATTATTGATGGCTATCGTTTTGAACTCCCGATAGATGTCTGGCAGCAGCCACAAGTATATTGTAGTGTTTTCCTTCTCGAGCAGATCCAAATCGCGCACAAGGCAAATGCCAATCTTTTCATCTGTTGCTTCGCATATTTGTCGATAGACTGTCGTCTTAAACTGATACGATTGTTGTGCGTTTTTACGCGTCTGCAATTTGCAGTGAATTTTCATGAAGTAGAGCAGTAAGTAGCCCGTTTCAGTTAAACGCTCGCATATCTCAGACAATAGTGTTTGAAATGGTTTTTTGCTCTTATCTTCATTCTCATATAGAAACCGAAATAAGCCATACAGTGGGTAACTAATGCTCTTGGCCAAAAACTTCTCCTCGGTTTTACTCTCCGAGAATACGTTCTGCTGTGGCAATGTTTCCCGTAGTATCAATACCGTATTTGAGATCACATAGTTGAGCTGTGTTTCGTCCAAAGCTGAGGCAGGTAGCGTGCGAAAGTCTTTCAAAAATGCCTCCCATGTAAAAGAGTTGCGTTTCGTGACAAATATCTCAAACGATTCAGCTATCGCGTCGGGCAGCTCAACCTTTTCGGGGACTGGTTTCTCTTTAAGCCTTACCTGCAAAACAAATTTAATATTTTAATGCTAATTATACAAGTCAAATCAATTATTATTACTTACACTAACCTTTGACAGTGGCAAGTCATCGTCGTCATCAGTATTTTCCTCATTCTTGCTTGTGCTGGGCAAATTTTCATCATCACTAAACACTGCCTCATTTTCACGTTCTATATTTTCTATCGGCGCAGTTGCTATTTTATTGTCATCGTCCACAAGCAGATTAGTAACGCTGCCAGCCACAAAAACCCCTCCGCCGCCCGCTTCCATGATCTCTGCTAAACGAATATATATATCAAGGATAGTTTTTTGCCAAATATATATATATTGGATTACATACCGCCTTGCATTAGGCGTTGATCAGCTTCTTTTTTAAAGATGGGCGCTTGAATTGTATGCGTTGCTGGATACATCGACTGTGGCATATTTGCTATGGGAGTCACAAATTCTCGGAAATTCTCACGTATTAGGTTTCGCAGTTCTCTGTCCAGTTTTGGTGACTCAAATAGTGGATGTAGGTTTGGAATGACCTATAAAATGAATGCGATTTTTGTTAAGCAGTAATTCCCTATAGTTGTGTTATAGTTTTATCTTACCTGTTTGTCGAGTATCAATTTTAATGAATTATATACACCCAATCTGATTCTATCCTCGTTCTTCACATAAAAGTTCTTTGTGATGCGGCACAAGAAATCCAATAGTGTGCTGCTCACAAACGGATGATTTCGGATCGAGTGATACATCACCAGAATGCCCGGCTCAATATTCATAATGTTATCCTTGGCCGGATCGAAGAACAGCCAATCGTAAAACAGTGATAATTTAGCATTGGCGGAAGCAATCGGATTCGTGCATGATGAGATTAGCCAGCCGATGATTGCCCATCGTGGTATGATGTCCGAACATAGCATATCATTTGTGGGATGGATTACGTTAATGATGAATCGAATCAGGTCTGATCGCAAACTGTGCGACTCGGGCGTAGCAAAATATTTGTCTTGAAACCAATCCTGGTAGCGCTTTTGATTGCCAAATTTAACAGACGATGCCAAAAAGTGCAATTTGCGCTCCATCTCTGGAAGTAATCGACACTGTAAA
This sequence comes from Drosophila fungiperda, assembly GCA_035042345.1. Lineage (NCBI taxonomy): Eukaryota > Metazoa > Arthropoda > Insecta > Diptera > Drosophilidae > Drosophila > Drosophila fungiperda. The sequence continues at coordinate 9,986,581 of JAWNLM010000145.1, forward strand.
AATCGTCGACTTGTGCGTATTTGTAGTAAATGCCAAATTCCATTAAATGTTGGGTGTAAACTTTTCGGATTGTATAAGATGTCCCTCCACAATAGTTCAAATTCCGGAATGCGTGCAACATTTTGCAGAAGCCTAAACGAAAATATGATTAGATAAAAATATATATAAGACAAAAAAAAATATTTTTTAATAAAAATATTCAGCTCTACTCACCGTACAAAATCTCTGCCCAATGGTATAATGTCATGAAACCGATCGCGTATAAGTGAAATTGTAAATTTAACTTCCTTTTGGCGTAATGATATAAGGGCGGGATTCGCATGGTCCTCGATAAGGCGAACAAAACTATACACGGAAGACTGGACAAGGAAGGGATTCGTCTCAAGCCACGCCCGATACTCAATGAAAATGTCCAAAAGACTCTCAACCAGAAATAGATTCTTATGCGATACATCTCCACCGCCCGCTTGGCGCAAACAGTTCCATATCACATTTTCAACACTGAGAACCTGATGCTTCACAAATTCACGCAACACCCAAATCAGTTGTCTCCGCGCCGTCTCCGTCAGTTTTGCGTATTTTTCGGCAACTAAAAGTGTAAGATGGGCAACAATGACATTCATGCCGTCCCGGGACACGAGTGTTATGTCGCGATATGTTTTGGGTGCCATTGCCGGATCGGTAAGTATTATGTAGAGGAAGCCAATGGATATCTCCTCATGTTGTTTCTCCTTACAAACGAACTGGGTGAGAATGTCATGCATCTCCTTATCACTGAGTCCAGCAATTTGTTGCTGCAAACTAACATAGGATCGCTCGAATTTCTACATTTGGCGCAAGCAAAACAAATATGTTAGTTTAGGATGTCAATTATTGGGAATGAGTGTGTAAATTTACCTCCTCGACCTCATCTTTACAGTCAACTGCCGTGCAGACAAACAATTTAGAGATGTGAGCTACGCTTTTTTGTTGTTGCTGTAGTTGTTGTTGCTCCATTTGCGTGTGGTGTGGATACTTAGTTTGAGTATTGCTCCTATATATATATATATCTGCTGTTTTTCAGTTCCTACTTAGTTTCATAATTATATAGAAACATTAACTGAAATATTAGAAAGCTTGATTTGTATAATAGCATTTAATAAACCATAACTATATAGCAATTTCTGTTTTGGTTTGTAGACAGAAAAAATATGGTTGCCTAAAACAGGGCTGCCAGCAATTAGTATTGCCAGATGTATGCAAGCAAAATGCTGCCACACTTTGCAATTGTTAAATGAACCAGTGCTCACATTTGCTGTTTTTTGTTGTCAGGTTTATATATAAATTATAGTTAATAGCTTGTTGAATGTATTTCATTTCTAAATGTAACTATATAAAATTTTAAATAAATTGTAATTTATTTATCAATAAGCAAAACTATAAGTAAAAATTCATTTTCGATTTTTAATCACATAGTTTTGGTGAATGTAATTTTTTATCTTGTGATAAAATTGTATTTTAATGCCAAATGACAAAAAAGAACCAGACTGGCAAATTAAACACTTAAGAATTTTTACTGGTTCATTAACTTTGATTTCAATACGAGTAACAGTTACACAAGTACGCATATCGTGCACATCGTTGGTTTTTCTCTTTACACCACATCACGAAATACTATTGCTAGGAAAAATTTGCACATATACATATAAATATTTGTATATATATGCGCACGTATACAAAGCGCTTGGACAATTGCAGCTCGTGAACAACAAACAATGGAGGAACTGTTAAACGAAGTGGTGCCCCAAGAAGATTTGGAGGTGGTGTATCAACAGATATGACCTCTGCATATGTATTTAATTTGATTTCGTTGCAGCGATTCGAGAGGAAATATCAACACGAACATGAACTTGATGGCGAAGTTTCAACTGAAACCAAATTTGAGTACGTAATTTTAATCTAATGTTTTCCAGAATTCTAATTAGATTTGGGGAAATATTGTCTCATGTTTTTCAATTTGATAGATATGCTTTTTGTTTGGTGCGAAGTCGTTACACCAATGACGTTAGAAAGGTGAGTCAGTACGTATGTACGCAGTAGGTGCACTTATGTATGTATGTAAGCTTATTCGTACTAACTATTGCATATATATTTATCTGTCTCTTAGGGCATTATGATGTTGGAGGATCTGGCTCGTTTGCATCCGGATGGAAGACGTGATTATATCTATTATCTGGCATTTGGCAATGCACGTATTAAAAACTATTCCGAAGGCTTAAAATATTGCAGAGCATTTCTCGATATTGAATCCAATGATCAAGTTCGCGCCTTGGAGGTAAGTCTTATATCCTATTTGATATCCTTATTACTTGTGCACATTTGTAAATTTTGTTGCATTCAGGAGCACATCAAGAAACAGAGCGACAAGGAGGTTGCCAAGGGAATCGCTGTGGCTGGAGGAGCAGCTCTTGTGCTCGGTGGCATCATAGGCCTTGGAATTGCAATGGCTAGAAAGTAAAATGTCCTTGTTTTAAATTACAAACTGTTCCTTATAACATTTGTGTTTACATATAGAATTACAATTATCATTATTTGCATAGAAAATTTTAGTTGTAATTTTATTTATTTAAAATTAAATGTTATAATAATCTATTTCTTTTCAATTTTCTTGTAGTAAACCAAAGCGCGAAAAATAGTGAAAACATGTGATAGAGTTCGTTACGGAATCCAATTCCCTCCCAATATGTATACTTATATATATATATATAATACTATCACTATGCGGACGTGGGTTAAACACATTGCGCCAACTTGCTAATCAACATTGTCTTGCACTTGCAAACTCTGTTTTTTCTTCTTGTAATTAATTACACACACATTTTAGTTAATACATCATTGTTAGTATTGTATATTTAACGTGATATTCCCCTGTTCATCACCAAAGATGTTAGTGAAATAAATCGTACAGTTATTAATCTCTGATCATATACCGCATATTCTCTTCCAGCTTTTACACGAGCGGAATTCTCTTCTAATATTTATATATTCGATTTCAATTTGAATATCGGAAAAAAGGGTTATCGAAAATTTAATATATTCAACGCAGTTCACTTCTGGAGTCCCGAACATTATCATTGCCTGTTATGAATCTCTTCATGCCACAGATATAAAAAAAAACCCGCAAATTCATTTAATTAAAAATTATTTATTAATTAACTAAGCTGTGCTTGTAAATAAATGCATCCGTTTCCAGTAGATTAATTCGTGATCTTGGATCAATAGTTAACGGTTTCCTTGAGAGCCGCAAGGCAGCGATGCTTGTCGGGCAAATAAAACGGTTCGAAAACATGGGGGAATGGAGTATCCCAGCCAGTAACTCGCTTTACTGGCGCTTCTAGGCGCAAGAAGCATTTTTCTTGTATATAAGCTGCGATCTCAGAACCAAAGCCTTGGGTATATGGAGCTTCGTGGGCTATTAAAACGCGTCCGGTTTTATTAACCGACTGAAATAAGATGAACACATTAAAATAAAAGTATAAAAAAAAACCTGGGCAGTGTCTTACATTGCAAATAGTTTGGGTATCCCATGGCAAAATTGATACTAAATCGATAACTTCACAATCAATGTCCATTTGTTTCTTTGCCAGTTCAGCGACCTGTATGACAAAAATAGTCGATTTAACTTTATATAAGCTTTTTTCAATGTATCCTTACCTCCAAAAGAACATGCACTTGTGTTCCCCAGCCGATAAGCGTGATATCTTTACCCTCGCGCAAAATATCCGCTTTGCCCAATTCATGCACGTAGGATTCGGTGGGCACTTCTTCAACTGCGGCTCGATACAATGTCTTTGGTTCGAACACAATGCAAGGATTTGCATCGCGAATACAGGCCAATAGAAGACCCTTTGCCTTTATGGGACCACGGGGAATCTGAAATTTGTTTTTTATATAGATTTATATAAATCGAACAAGTAAAATTGAACAAATACCACAACACGCAGCCCGGAGGTGTGAGCAAAGTACGCTTCGGGACTCTGAGAATGATATAGGGCACCATGTCCGACAGCACCAGAGGGAACTCGGAACGTTAGAGAGCCGCAGTCAAATAGACCGCCACTTCGGTAACGGTATTTCGCAGCCTCATTTACGATTTGATCGAAACTGGGAAATATATAGTCTGCAAACTGAATTTCGGCTATGGCTGTAGCACCGGTGTTGGCAACGCCAATGGCAAAACTATAACGAAAATATATTATTTAAATATATTATATTATATTATTAAACTGAGTATAAGGACCAAACGTACCCTGCGATTCCCTGCTCACACAGGGGTGTATTAAAAACGCGATCCTTACCATACTTATCCCGCAGGTTAACCGAGCAACTATTATGAAAAAAAAAAATATATATATATAAATGACACAACATTTCAAAATAAAATTAAAAATACCGAAAAACTCCTCCGAAGCCGACGTCTTCACCAAATAATAATGCTGACTTGTCTTGTTCTAGGGCCAAGTCCATTGCATTATTTATTGCCTGAAACATGTTCATTTTTTGCACATCTTTGCTGCCCTCGGCGAATTTTGTCGGGTAATACGTGAAATGCGATCGGGTCAAAGATCCGGCATTAAACTTGATTGCATTGAACAATCCGCGGCTAAGGGTCGATACTTTCATGATTTAATTTTAATTAAATTCTAAGAAAGGATTCGAATTAAAATAAATAAACGTTCTTATCACTATTGCGCAACAAAATACGTGTGTACGATGCGTATGTGTGTCCGCATGTGCCGATGTATACAATATATGTATATATGAACATTTTATCACATCGATCAGATGGCATGGAGCTACCAGATCAAGCAGAACCATTAGCAATGCTCCTATCTATTATCAAACATTACCTTTTAATTCAAATTAAGTGATTTTGATAAAGATAATACAAAATTAATAATAATAATGAATTAAAAATAAACAAAAATTCAAATTCAAATAAAAATAAAAACAACAACGTGCGAATATAAAAGTTTAAATTTAATTTCCGCTCAGAGACATTTAATAATATCGATATATTGTTTACTGTCTCATCACAATCGAGTTAGAAATCGAGCATACCCCTACTATAAACGGACAGTGCACAAAGAATCGACCATAATTGATGAAGCCATCTAGCAGCAAATAAGCTACAAAATAAAAGTAATAGCAAACAATGTCGAAAATAATAGAAATACCGGTGCATGCACAAAAGTTGCTGACTATATTCAAAACCATAATACCCAAGCTAACAAATGGAAAATATAAGGGTCAATATGGCCGTATCGGCGTCATTGGGGGCTCCTTGGAATATACTGGAGCACCGTACTTTGCAGCAATAACTGCTATGAAAGTCGGCGCAGATCTTTCGCACATCTTCTGTCATGCCGATGCGGCGACAGTGATTAAATCGTACAGCCCCGACCTGATTGTACATCCCGTCCTTAACCGTGAGGATGCAGTGGAGGAGATTAAACCATGGATCGATCGATTACATGTGGTCGTATGTGCAAAATCGAAAAGATATTATTTACCATTTTTTAATTCATTTGGATAAATTTCAGGTTATTGGACCCGGCTTGGGAAGAGACGAGCGTGTTTTGAAAACTGCCACAGATGTTATCAAATTTTGCCTGGGAATTGGAAAGCCAATTGTAATAGACGCCGATGGTCTGTTCATCTTAAACGATAATATCGATCTGGTGTGCGGACAACGTGATGTCATCTTGACCCCAAATGCTGTCGAATTCGAGAGATTATTTGGCAAAGATCCAGCCGCTGCAAGTAAAAAGATGTTGCTTCTTGGCAATGGTGTTGTGGTCCTCGAAAAGGGGGCACACGACAAAATTCATATACCACACACAAACGAAGTATATGCGATGCCAATCGGTGGATCGGGTCGTCGCTGTGGCGGTCAGGGGGATTTATTGAGCGGTTCTCTAGCAACGTTCTTTTATTGGGCCTTGCAGTCCAACCAATCGAATCCGGCCTATTTAGCTGCATGTGCCTCAAGCTATTTTGTGAAAAAATTGAATTATGCAGCCTATCAAAAGCTGGGACGTAGTTTGGTCGCCAGTGATATGGTTAATGAAATATCTACTGTGTTTAAAGCTGAATTCGAGAACTCGAATTCAGATTAATGCAATTATAGCATTGTTTGTTATCTAGTACATAGAGATCTGTATTGGACTGATTTTAAAATGTTAGCATTATTATTACATGCAATAGATTGAACTTTGGAATTTGTAAGCTAGATTAATATATTAGAAAATAACAATAAGGTTTTCCTCGTATCGAACGCAATAACTTAGTGCCCTTATCATATATATATATATAAATATCTACATATTAATATGCGTTTTATGCATTTTCGTATATTATAATACTTAAATAATAAATTAAATAATCTGTTGATGCCAAAATAATATATATGTTTTTCCTTATGTATATTTTGTGTTTTCTTTTATTTAGTGTGTATTTAAATTGGGGAAGCACTACTTTTTAAATTTCAACATTAATTTAACGATCGATTCAATTTTGCATTATAATTTATGTCTAATGTTTTTGATATTTGTTTCCGTAAAAGTATTTTTTGGTATATTAGGTATTTTTTAGAGCGCGCAATTCGAGACGTTTCCTATTAATTTCCTATTTATTATATTTAATATTTTTTCTCGCTTTACTATGGTATTAAATATATCGTAAATTGTTAATTCGGCACTCAAAATGTTTCGCTGAATGAATCAAACATAGTTAAATTATTAACAACCGTCTTGCTGTGTTTTTCTTTAGAAAACAGTTGTGTTTATTAAATTATGTAAATGATTTAAAATCTGTTATTTTCAATATTATTTTGGGACTTTTTTTCGTTTGCTTTTTAATAGCTGAATGGCGCGGAACTTGTTGCGTCCATTGATGAGCCAAAGGGTCTCCTGGTAGGTGGCGGGCAGCACCTCCTTAACAGGCTCCTTCGCCTTGTAGGTCATATGGAGCATGTTTGTTGTTATCTTTTCCATGTTGGTCGCATCCAAGGCTTGGACAATTGTCAGCAATTGCATATACTCTTCATATGTATATACGATATAGGCGGTTAGTTTTAGGAACGAGTTCACCTTCAACGGGCTATAGAATGCCACGTCCAGAATGCCATTCAGTAATGGACGAACGCCCGCATATATACAAGCGGCGATGAAACTAATTTCCACAGCTTGGCGCATGACGAATCCACCGAATATGTGATTATGCGAGTTGCGGTTGTCTGGGAATGCGTGCAGTATGGTCGTCTGAAAGGAATCGCTCATCCATCGACAATTGGGCGGCGGTAACTTGCTTTCATCCATGCTGCTGATGTTGGTGCCCTGGGTGCGTTTGAAGATCTCATACATGAGTTTCTCGTCGTCATTGGTTGGTCTCACATTCAATACAGATTTCGATTGCTTTGCCATGCGCTGCTTGTGCCTTTTGATAGATTCCTCATAGCAGCGTTGCTCCTTCTCGTTAGCCGGCTCGAGGGCGTTGACTGGTGCCGGACCCGTGTTGGTTGCATTGCGTGCCACCATCACAAATATGGCCTTTCCAATAATGTTCGATTGTTGTCGAATATACATTGTTATCTCCATAGAGCTTCTACCGGTCCATGAGACATGACCACAAAAATCCATATCCTCATGGGCGGTGAACCCACTTTCATTTTCAAAGTCCACGCTGTCCACCAGAAGCGTAACAAATACATATGGCAGTGGGATACCCTTTGGTAGTAGTGGCAAATTCACGTGACGATGACATATCCATACGGCAAACAAGTCCAGGTCCTCCATCAGGCGACCCATTCGCACATTTCCCAAATGATTGACATATAACTCCTGTATCGGAATTGAACTCAATGGCAATACCGCCGTAGTGAATGAGTCCGTTAGACTCCGCTTGGGCAAATCCTTCTGCTCCGGTTGATATTTCAGCAGCCTTGCACGGCACTTTGGTATTGAATGGTAGCCCGGCTCCAAGCCAATACGTTGATTAATATCCTTTTTTACTGCCGCAAAAAGCGTATTATTCATATATAACTACATGAAAAGAGAGATACAACTATACAAATTTACCATCAGACATTGTACCAGCACAGTGACCCGACTCCAATTCATCTAGCTCGCAGAAATCTCCCCAGACGCGTCGAGAAGCGCTTTGATAGAAATTGCGTATTGATGCCTTAAACAATGGATTTAGAACACGGTTTACTCCAAATTCAAATCGTGGTTTACTCAGCAGGCGCACCATTCTTAAGATTTATATAAATACATATTATTTTGACTATTACTCCAAATACTACTAATTTTAATAAACATTTTTACAAATAATATTTATAGTTGGGTATATGAGTCACTTTGACAATTTGATATTACAATAATACTCAACTACCAAATTTTATGAACAGCCTTAAAAGTTGCACAGTCATCATTATTTTACAAGATGTAACATTACGTCATTATTATCATCATTATGACAAAACTAAGTAACAATGCTATATCGACTAATCGATACTCTGCACCTTGTTTCAAGAATTCAGTTAAACTGTTATTGATACAAATAATTTATTAGTCGACGTATTTGATTTGGTGTAGAATTTGTATTTAAAGGATAAAAATATAAGTGATATGTATTTTACAAAGACGTATTGTAAATACATATTTATAAGCGAATTTACAACAGAGATTGCACTAAGGTATAAAAATACATTATCATCGTTAAACAACGTTTTATTAAAAGCTCAACAAATATTTGAAGAAAAGCTTTCCCAGCGTATGTTTCGATCCACGAGCATATAAAAGCAAGTAAACCTGTTCGCAGCATTAGTTTCATTTATTGCTTTGAGCTGTTTACGACTAAACAAACAATATGTCGAAAATTACGCTTTATGGAGTTGATATCAGTCCACCGGTCCGTGCCTGTTTACTCACACTTAAGGCATTGGAGCTGCCCTTTGAGTACAAAGTGCTAAATCTCCCCGCAGGCGATAGTCGTAAACCTGAATACTTGAAATTAAATCCACTGGGCACGGTTCCAACGCTCGATGACAATGGAACTGTTCTAACTGATTCGCATGCCATATGCACTTATTTGTGCGACAAGTATGGCAAGACGGACGAACTCTATCCAAAGGATCTTGTGAAACGGGCTGCAGTCAATCAACGTTTGTTTTTCGATGCCACTGTCCTTTATAGGGCTGTGTGGAACACGGTCAGCGGTTTTTGGCGCAGTGGCCACTCCATCGTTGAAAAGGAAAAGGTCTTCAATATTCACGATGCTCTCAGACAAACCGAACTTCAGCTGCAGTCTCCCTACATTACTGGCGATACTTTGACCGTTGCCGATCTCATCTGTGCCGCAACTGTCACTTCTTTGTCGGTGGCATTTGAACTTGATCCAAAGCAATATCCGAAGATCCACGCTTGGTTGGCTCGTCTCAGTCAATTGCCTTACTTTGAGAAATTCAACAATGTGGGCGCCAAGCAATACACGTCTTTTATGCGAAGCAAATGGACAAAAGTGGAGCTGTAATTAACATGTTAACAATGCTAAGTAAAATACGTAGAACGCTCTAATAAATATATTAAATCAATTAAAAAGCATGTTTGTTTCAAAATTCCCCTTTAAGAGACTTTGTAGACACAAATCTATGCTCGTAATTTTACAGTTCAGATACTGAAATTTTAAAAAGCGAATCATTCAAAGAATTTAAAGTTCAAGGTAAAGCTCTTCTGGTATCAATTTTTGGCTTACAACATTTGGAAAACTATTCTATGCTGTCCACTTTTCTGATAAAGATTATTTGGTTATCTGTTCATCCAATTAAGTTAGACATTTTACACAGTTGTGTTAGTGCTCTATGGAAATATTGATAATATTGTCATGACATTTTTGGCTTAAATCAATTTTAGTCAAATGACAGATTTGGTTCAGTTTTTAGAATGTTAGGTTAATAATCTAATCTAATCATTGTACTTATTTTTATACCCTGTACCCGTTCAAAAGGGCTTAAAAGGGTATAATGGATTCCTGCAGAAGAAAGTATTTCCTACCTATGCGGTATATATATATATTATTGATCAGAATCAACTGCCGAGTCGATATAGCCATGTCCGTCTCTCCGACCGTCTGTATGTATGAACACGCGGATCTCAGAGACTATAAGAGCGAGAGACTTGACATATGGAATATAGGTTCTCGTATAGCTTTATTTTCTTGGATAGATATTTGCCTCCGTTTCTCGATTATCTATCAATTTCGATTTCAGAGTGCTTTTATTGCCACAATTTCTTCTAATTAAGACATACAAAAATATATATATACTTTACTTCTTCCTGTTGCACATTATATTTGCACAAAATCATTATACCATTTTTAACCATTTCAATGGGTTCAAGGTGTAATAAAACATTGAATAAAAATTATTCAATAAAATCTGAAATATTTATAAGCTTTCTGGGGATATTTAGAAGCAAAATATGTTATCATATGTTGCATGGATTGCATGGGAACACCGAATTAGACCAGTCAATCAATTCAAGTTAATACGATGATCGGATTTTTATTGATGGTCAAGAAGTGAATCTAAATACTTTATTCAAACTGTCATGTGGCACCCCTAACAGCCTAAGAAGCGCTGCGATAAAATAAGATTAAGTTACACTTAGCGCAGTTCAACGACATACCATCTATTTTGTTATATCTCTTGCAAGACAAACATTAAAGAGCTTTATCATCATTATTCTGGACTACGCCCAATTGAAAGCTCAATGATGCTTATTTCAAATATTACGTTCTACACACATTTAAAAGCAGTGAAACCTATTTTTAGCATCAGTGCAATTTATTTTGTCGATCCGTTTAATACTCACAGCAAGATGTCAAAAATTGTGGTTTATGGAATGATTGAGAGTCCGCCAGTTCGAGCTTGTTTACTCACGCTCAAAGCACTGCAGCTGCCCTTCGAGTACAAAGTGGTAGATTTCGCTGCAGGCGATAATCGTACACCGGAATACTTGAAACTGAATCCACTGGGCACTGTTCCAGTGCTCGATGACAATGGAACTATTATATATGATTCACATGCCATTTGCATATATTTGTGCGAAAAGTATGCCAAGACAGACGAACTCTATCCCAAGGAGCTGGTGAAGCGGGCAGCAGTAAATCAACGTTTGTTCTTCGATGCCTGCGTCATCTATAGGTCTGTCTGGAATGTGACCAGCAGTTTCTGGAACAGGGGCCACACAGTCGTTGAAAAAGAGAAGATCGACAATATTCACGGTGCTCTCAGGCAAACCGAACTTCTGCTGGAGAAATCCTACATTGCTGGAGATACTTTGACCATTGCCGATCTTTGCAGTGCACCGACTGTCTCAGCTGTGACAGTGGCAGTTGACCTTAATGCAGATCGATATCCGAAGATCATTGCTTGGTTGGAACGTCTCGGTCAATTGCCATATTTTGAGGAATTTAATAATGTGGGCGCCAAGAAATACACGGATTTCATACGCAGCAATTGGACGAAAATAGAGGAGTAATGTTTAAGATTAAGACTAAAATCTGTTGTCAAAATAAATAAATAATTAATTCTTCAATTAAACTTAACATTATTTGGAAGAGTTGCATTTAACAAGGTGTCATATTTATTATCCGCAATGTAAGCAAATTAAATGCGTAGTTGATTTTTTTGATGCGCGGTTGGTTTGTATGCCAATTGGAATTTGCGAGCTGCATATCATGCCTAAGTGCGATTATCGATAATGAATATTAACTATCGATAGAGTAAACTACTCGATTTATTTAGCGAAAGAATAGCAAAAACAATATGAACAAAACTAACAAAGTTGATTGGACCGATGAGATTTTATTTTTTATAATCAAACATGTGAAACATGCGCCATTCGTCTGGGACAACACCCATCCCATGTATGCGTATAAGGGGGACAAGGCGAAATTCTGGTCGCTTCTTGCAGAGAAAGTAAATGCACACGGTGGCTTCCTCTCCACCACACCAATTACAAAGGGTAAATTGAACAAAACAATATTCAATTAGAAAACAAAGGTAAAGTAAATAAAATAATATATTAAAGTACTGATGTTGTGATTCTAGAGGCTCTGCAAAAGAAATGGACAAATATGAAGACATACTATTTGTTCGAGGAGAGCAAATCGCGAAGAATCGGCGCCGATGCGGATAATTTCAGCACAACTTGGAGATTTAGATCAACATTGGCCTTTTTAAGCGCAACGCTGGATGCACCATCGGCTCGACCAAATATAAGCGAAAGCAGTTTTGATTGTCTGTCTGAGGATGATCCTCTGGCTACACAAGATAGCAGCCAGCCAGCCAATATGGGTATAAAAACAGAAGAACCTTCCATGGAGGATTCACCAACATCGAATGATATTGAGGATGAATCCTTGCCAAGCGTGCGAAAAAGGAGAAAGGAATCCAAAAGCATGGACTTGCGAATTCCAAAGACTACCCACCGTTCAAATTTCTATCATTATGGAATGACGGTTGCCCAGGATCTGGATCAATTGGATGAGGACTTTAAAATTGATGCCAAGTTGGAAATAATGCAAATTATTGCCAAATATAAGAGAGAACAATACTTGAATCAAAACAAAAGTTAAAAATAAATTATAATAAGTTTTATTTATATACATTTCTCCGTTTGTTTTCGAATCGAGCCAAATGTTGAGAAAGCTATCGGAAAGAGGAATAGATGTTTGTACTAATCACAACAAAAAAGCGAAGAATATTTCTGTAATTTAACAGCACTGACAGCAATATCGCATGCAGACATTGTGTGTTATCGATAGGCTAACAGCTGTGTCAGTCAAGGCAACTGTTTCTTTTTCAGCATAGTGTAGTTAGTAGTATAAGAGGTTATCAAAGGCGAGCATAACTTCAAATCTTTTATTGAAAAATGATTGTGTAAAATACTAATTGTTTTTATACATAAAGCAGAAAAAACGATAAATGATATCAAACTAAAGCGAAAGGGTGACATAGCTGTGTGTGCGCCAAATCAATTTACGGTGCACAAACGTAACGCGAAAATCGATTTCAGTTTTGCCTGCTGCGCTAACAGCTGCCGTTCTGTTCACCTAATGTACAATTAATTTTGTAGAACAAGTGCAACAAAATGCAAAGCTGGAGAATCTCGCTATGGCTTTCGCTCACAGTTTCTGCATTAATTGCTGTTTGCAGTGGAGCGGACACGGATATAACACTCGATGCCAAAGCGGCGCTAAATCATCGCATTCAGAGTCTCGATTTGTTGGTCTTCGTGTTCCTGTTGGCCCTTACAGTTTTGACCATTTGGCTGTTCAAACATCATCGCGTCTCTTGGCTCCATGAGACCGGATTAGCTGTTATTTATGGTTAGTAAATAGAAAACACATCTTGTTGTTGTCATTATCAACTTTCTGTGTCATTTCTTCTTTGCCTTTTCCCTTTACTTTTCAATTTCATTGTCACCTGCAGCTTTCATTGTCGTCTCTGTGTTTTTGTTCGTTTTTTCGTATCTATTAAGAAGCTATATGCATGTATATACGTATATAAATATACAAAAATATAAATACAAACGTTATTGCGTACTTTTACACTTTACGTGCTCAATCCATCATTGACCTCACGCCTCCCTTTCAATACCCGCCCATGTAATCGAAAAAATTGAAATGCGACAAAGCTTTTAAGCCCGCATGTTTTGCGCTGTTGATAATATGAAACCTGTATTTACGGTTCTAATTACACAACGCAGCACACAAATTCTTTGTTGCTATATGAATATAATATTTGCTATATTTTGGTTAAATGCAATTACAAAGTCATACATATGTTTGTATGTAGCTTATAGGTTCATTAAGAAGCCCTTTTCTATATTCCAGAATATTCCATGCTTTTATCTTTTGGTTATTTTTATATTTATACTAATATGTATGTACAATTACGAACAAAATAATATTACCACTCTCACAAGAAAGTTTATCAAATTTGTAAGTTTAATTAATCCAAATATGTAGTGGAAAAAGACTCTTAAAAAAATTTCACGTTTTCAATTTATTTAATTTAAAAATAATTAAAATATTTAATATTTTTAAATTGAAAGAAAACTAACAAAAAAAATTATTTTAATGTTCAGTTATAGTACTGAAAGTTCAAAATAGTTAAAGGATTTTTATAATGTGCCGTTTTTTAAAATTGTATTAAAAGGAAAGTAGTAAACTTAATTTATAGAGGAACACCACATAATATATAAAAAATTAACATTTGAAAAAATGGCAGAAGTATTGGTTTCTTAAGAAACAATGTCGGAGTGGTACTATTTTTTTTTAAGCAATTGTATGTCCATTGTACTTACTCATACTGTGGTTTTGTGTTTGTGTGTGTGTATTTGGTTTCTCTTGGGGTTTTCCTTCCACATTGTCTGTTTTTATATTAATTGTATTTATTTTGGGTATTTTTTTCACCGTTTCCATTTGCCAATCAGACTTGACCCATTGTAGTCACCAATAGTAGAATTTAAGACAATAAAGCTAATTATTCACGTGTCTTAGACAAGAACAGCATTTATAATAAATGTTCTTGTTACCTGAAATAAAAAAACTAGATATTCAAATTAAGTTATTTATCTAAATTGGCTTATTATACAAATATTGTGGCTACTCACAAAAAAACATAAATTATACAATGCAGATAACACACACTCAAAGTTGCTGTCTAATATGACTTGCAGTGGCTTGTTTCGACTGAAAATGAGTCAACAAACGTCAAGTATAGATGTGTATTCATGCTACATTTGTTCAACACGCCCTTATCTCGCGCAATTTAAAGAAAACAACAACCCCATTCACTTAGTCACTTTGCGATAGGTCAGGCAATAATCAAAGTATAGAAATTAAAACAATTTGTTTCGATTTGTTGTTTGGATTTATCGTTTCTCCAGTTAATCCTTTTCCAATTAAGGGCGTATAACATAAGTTTTCTCTATTCCCTAAAGGCTAAAATTAGCAATTAGTCAGAAATTGTATATAATTGCAAGTCAGTGATGACTAGCTAGTTTCTATTTCTATTTTAATTGGTCTGGTGTTATCACTAGCTGAAATATTTCCCAACTTTACTTTGTATAGTCATATATAGCAATTATTGATTTTTTTTAATACATGTTTACTTGTAATTGTTATTTGTATTGGAGACAATTATTTAATTCTAAGACTAAACACATAAAGTCTTCAACAGTTATGAAAACATCTCTATTTTATGGTTATTACTTTTTTTCTCTTGTTAACGTTAATTCCAAATGTGTGTTTATTAATCTTATCCACTCTGACTTTTTGAACTAATTGTAGGTTTAATTGTTGGTGCCATCATACGATATGCAGGCACAAACACAACTCTGGTGCACATGCAGGTGGAAACGCAGGGAACACCCACGTATAGTGACAAATTACCTCCGGATACATTGTGGTTTAAGGTGCGTACACTTAATCTGTCCTTTACATTTTGATAGCAATAGTAATCAGTTTGTTTTTATTATAGTATCCGGTTAATCAAACAAATGCAACTAAGCTTCCCGAGGACGTTAAGACATATGCGTACGTGTTTCGTGGCCAGGTCTATGATATCGATGAGAATGAAATCGATTTGAAGGCCACATTCGATCCGGAGGTCTTCTTCAACATCATATTGCCACCAATTATATTCTATGCTGGCTACAGCCTGAAGAAGGTTGTATTTATTTACAAATTTATGTATCACATATGAACTATTACTAAATCTAATTTCATTAACCTTTTTATAGAAATACTTCTTTCGCAATTTGGGTGCCATTTTGACGTTTGCCATTCTGGGCACCACCTTATCGGCGTTCCTAATCGGTGGTCTAATGTACGGCTGTGTGAAACTGATGCCAGAATACTTGAGCAGAAGTTACACATTCCTGGACACGCTGTATTTTGGGGCGCTGATATCGCCAACAGATCCGCTCACCATACTGGCCATATTCAATGATTTGCACGTCGATGTTAATCTCTATGCGCTTGTGTTGGGCGAATCTGTGCTGAACGATGCCGTTGCCATTGTGCTAAGCGGGTAAACTTAATATAAATTTTACTATTCAAGAGTTAAAAATTGGATCAGGTATGTCAAAGCTATGGTCATGAAAAGGATATTTTTGTTTAAGCAAACAATTGACAGTTAACTTAGTCTCACAACGTAAAGCGTAAGCAATAAGAGAACAGGTATAACGAGAGAAAAGGTTACTTTTACCATACCTTTTACCATATATATACTTGATCCGTATTAATAGTCGAATGGATTTAATAATGTCCGTCTGCCAGTCTGTGTAAAAAGCCGATTTCAAAGACAGTTAGAGCCAGAGAATTATATTTTTTAATATTAATTCCCATATAGCATATGATATAGATATAACATTCCAATTAATATATAATACATCCTAATATATTGTTGATAAACTGTAAAAATTGTGTTCAGATTGAAAAAAGTTTAATACTTCGTTCCGGGACTTCTTTTAGTCGAGTTGAGCACCATTTTTTTTATATATATATTTGATAGTAATTCTTGATGTTTTATTTGCAGTGCCATACAAAACTACGGCGAACATTATTCAAACTCGGGCGAGTTTGAGTCGACGGCATTTTTGCGCTCGCTCAGCGATTTTGTAACCATTTTCTTCTTGTCGCTGCTAATTGGTGCCGTCATGGGCTGTTTTACAGCATTGATATCCTTTTTAAAATAATTAAAAAAAAAAAGAACCATAAATGAATAATTTTATAAGTATTTGCTTCCTTAACTCCTGCCACACTTGACCAAATTTACGCGCGTGCGTGATTTTCCGTTGCTGGAGTCGGCGCTATTTGTGCTGATGAGCTACAGCACATTTCTACTGGCCGAGGCCACGGAGCTGACCGGCGTTGTAGCCGTATTGTTTTGCGGCATTTGTCAGGCCCATTATACGTATAACAATTTGTCAGAGGATTCGCGACAGCGCACCAAACAGATCTTTGAGCTGCTTAACTTTCTGGCCGAGAATTTCATATTCTCTTATATTGGCGTCTCGATGTTCACATTTCCCAAGCATCACTTCGATGCCGGCTTTATTATAACCGCATTCGTAAGTCCAGTAAAATATTTAATAATATATATATAAATTAATGTTTGCATTATTCATTTATTTGATAGATCTGTGCTGCTTTGGGACGTGCCGTTAATGTGTATCCTTTGTCCTGGCTGCTCAACATTAAACGCAAACCAAAAATCTCATCCAATTTCCAGCACATGCTGTTCTTTGCTGGTAAGCTATAATTAAAGCGTATCTGGAATTTCAGTACACAGCTTTTTTTATTCAATTTAGGTTTACGTGGTGCAATGTCATTTGCCTTGGCCATTAGGAATACGGTGTCCGATGCGCGACAAACCATGTTAACGGCCACATCGCTGATTGTTATCTTTACGGTCATCATTCAGGGCGGTGCGGCTAACTTTTTGCTCAACTGGTTAAAAATACCGTAAGTCAAATTGTTAATAAAATAAATCAATGGCTTTTAATTGTCATATTTTTTTATTGCAGCGTTGGCGTTGATGATGAGACTGAGCAATTGAACAATTACCATGTCCACAGTGTGAGTATCTGTGCAATAAGTTCATTTATTCATTTATATGATAAGATCTGTTTAAATTCGGTTTGGGCTTTATTCACCTTTGAAGAACCTTTAAATATATAATCACAGTTTAGTTTATATTTTAGTGAGATAAGTTTCAATTAAAAATTAATAAATGTAGCTAAACTATATTCTAAACCTCGTCATACAGTGTATTAAAACTGTTCAAAATGGAACTCTTTGGGGATTATCATAATATATGTTCGAGGTGGCACTTTTAAGTTTCGTCTGATTATCGATGAATGATTTAATTAACATTGCATTTCTGATTCAGTTGTTGTTGATCGTTCACTTTTTAATGTAAACTCTAACTTAATTATTTTGTACATTTCTGCGCAATTCACGACATTTTGCATCAATCGAAAAAGGTTTACAATTCCATGGACAATTCACATTCGGCTCCGGTACGTTGATAATAAATTCCATACAATTGTCAATTTGTGTGTGTGTGTGCTTCTTTCTTTGCCCGACGTCCTCTGTTCCTACACTACACATTTATGCATTTTTTTTAAGTTTGCAGCATTTGAAAAGGTTTCTTCTTTAGTTTTGAGTTTCTTTCTTATGTTTATGTTGGTACTCTCTTTTCTAAGACCCATTTTCAAAACCCATATCGCTAATGTTGTTTCGTTGAAATCTGTTTAGTCTGATGGCTACTTGCAGGATGTGGAAGGCGGTGGCGGCGGAGGAGCTGGAGTTGGAGGAGTAGGCGGTCGCGGCAAGACACGTGTCGTTGCTGGCGCCGACTCCAATCTGGATACGCCGCTAGATGGCAATGCGGTGGCTGCAGCGAGCGGACGGCGCCGCAACAGTCACGAGAAGGCGATCCTTGCGCGCATTTGGGGCAATTTCGACACCAAGTGAGTATATTACAGATATCATTGACATAGTACGGATATGTAACAAGTATATTCGCCAGATATATGAAGCCATTGCTGACGCACTCGAGGCCCACTCTGCTGGAGACATTGCCTGTATGCTGTAATCCTATTGCTCGACTGCTCACAACAACACAGCAGCTGACGCAGGTATGCAAAAAATCATTTCCGGTTGTTCATCTGTATTAAGAGATTCATTATTACGTTGCACAGGATGGCAGCGAGTTTAGGCGAGTTGATTCCGATTCGGATATTTGCATTGACAACGATACGGGCAATGGAATCAGTCAGGATGGCCTCGTTGGTGGCGGGCGACGCAATTCGATAAATCGCGTAAGTATTCGGTACATGGGCGATACTCAGAACCTACTTGCTAGCTACAGAAATCTTGAATGAAGCACCAAAGACTAATACCATGTAGAAAGAGAAACTAACCAAACCACACCAAACCAAACCAAATCAAAAAAGACATCCGAAACAACTAAATTTTGGCCATGTAGACGCATTGTTATAGCTTTTAAGCGAGATTTAATCAAAACTAACTTCAACTACAGCAATTACCAACTTACTAAATATATACATATATATAAAAATATTTATTGTATATGTATCATAACAAACTTGTGATTTGTCTTATTGGTTAACTCTTTTATTTCAATGATTTCAATGTTAATTTTATAAATCAAAAAATTAATAATTAGGATTTTAAAACCATTTTATTATTGTTCTGTTAATTATAGTTATAATTTAAAATACGTCAGGCGAGTTTTCTAGTCTTAATCTATATTTATTGTATATTTTTGATTGTTAATATTTTACATACTGTTTAACTGCATGGCTAACAAAATATAAACGTACAAAACTAAAAAAAAAAAAACAAAGAACAAACTTTAACTTTCTCAGCGAAAATATTAATTTATTTGGTTGCTGCGGCATCTTTCTTTCTATCTTTCCTCAAATCATCTAAACAATAAAACAACAACAAATCATGTGGACTAAAAACCATTTAACTATTTGGTTTTTTCGGTTAACATCTGCTCCCCAAACTCAAACTGAAACTTAAACAATAATCATACATTTACTTAACCTATGCTAAACATACTGCCTCAACAATAGTCAACTATTATAAATGAAACTAATCACATTGCAAACGAACTCAGCTTGCTTACCAATAATTTCATGTAAACCATTGGAACCCAATCGAATATCGAATTTAACACAACAAATTTAACCCAGAACCACTTTTTCCGATTTCTCTTCAAATTGTATGGGTTTTGATTGATTTGTATTGTTTTGTTTTTTAATTGCTACATTATCTTATTTAAGTATACGTACACAACTGAATACAAAATTTGATAAACGTTAACGATCGTCAAATGTCGGCCTACCTGTCCGATCGCACAAATATATTTAATTGGGCTGGTGAAGGGTATAATAAGGTTTGCTTGTGAATTGAATCTTATTAATAATAGCACAATATTGAAGTGGCTTTTTTGTATTTTTTTGGTAATTATTATTTATGTTTACGTATCTCACAATCTTATTTCTTAGAATCTAACATGCGACTAACCATGTAAGTATACAATTATAAGTTGATTTTAATTTTACATTACTATTCTTATCACAAGTATGCCAGTCTAGTTTCAGTTTTCATTTATTACATATTCCTTGTATAAGTTTATTTCATTTTTAATTTTTTTTTTATAGGTTACTTCCGAAGATGGGAATATTCATATTTAAGTTGATTTGTTGTCAGCTACACAATAATGCAATTGGTCTCATTTGAAATGCAAATTTGATGCGTACAAATTAGTTTTTTTTTTTAAATTTGGAATCTTGTTTAATTTGTAAGACTTTGTGATTTGAATTCTAGTTACAATGATTATTTGTTTTGTTGTTGAATATTGAAATATGGATTATTACGTTCAATGAACATACCGTTAAATAAAATAGTTTGTTTAAATTATGATTTAATAAACTATTACATATAATAATGTTATTTTTTGTCAATAAAAGGATACATAAACATAATTTTCACATTAACTGAAATTAGCTTGGAAGCCCAATATGAAAATTTGTATGATGTTAATATAAAAAAAATACTCATGGCTTTATTATATTCCCTCTCTTTTTATTTAAAACCGCTGCAACATTTTATTGAAACTGAAATTGAAAATATGTACACATTCTAAAATATATAAAACTATTCTTCAAAATCGTACCAAAACACAAATGTTTAGATGGAAATCCTGGAGCATGTTCAAAGTCCGGTATCAACGAGAATCAGGCTATTAGGATTTTATGGAAAAAAGTTATAAAAGATATACAAATAAATAATCGTTTATTTTTTACAATAGACTAGTATTTCGAAATACATAAACAAAATAATTCAAAAGAATGCTTTCAAATTTGCGGAACAATAATTAGTGTAAATACAAGTATTTATATATAGTTTAAACTGCATTAGATATGTAATTGAGTTTTGAAATTAAACAAACTTACAAACACTTTGTTCATGTAAATTAAATATAATATGTAAAAGACGGTGCTTGCACGGTAAAAATAAACACACACAAATGTTAAAGATTTTCGGTTTTTTATATTCAATATTTCTGTCTATGAAAAAGTTCTTATTACTACATACTACAAATATTATTTAGATTAAAGCATAACTCTCTTAAATGTACATTTATTGAAGATATTAATTGCTGTGCTATTAATTTGTAAGTCAAAAATCAATAAAAACAAAGCAAAACAAAAAATTCGATTTAATACTTCAGCTACAAAAAGGCTGAAAAAATATAATTTTCTCATCTCTGGTGCCTGCAAGTGAGAGCATTTACAGTTATTTGATGACAGCTTTTTCAAGTTGATAAAAATGGAGTAAGCGAAAAGTGATTTAGTTAATTGTCTGTCTTCGTTATGGATATTTGTCAAAGTCTAAGTAAGAATTGTTTGATGGACAAAAAATGCGTGCGTTCCTTTATAAAAGGGCGTCGAGTGGAACGCGAGAACGAAGTATTTAAGGTGCAGTGAGTTCAACAAATACTTGTGCAAAAATTTAAGTTTTAATATTGCAATAAAACAAAAAACAAAAAAATTCACAAATATATATATACATAGAGCAAAAGAAATACAAGGCCGCAATTTACCTATGCCGATCGATTCATACCGAAACGCTTCAAGCCTGAAAACATTGACTACAATCTTAAGTATGTGGGCAAGCGTAAGGAAATGGATATTCTTAAAATGGTGTGTACATGATGACAAATATATATATCTTTCATTTATATATATATAAATATATATATAAATTCAGAATCTAACCCAATCATGCAGCTATTGGAGTCACAGCAGCTTTGCTTTCGCCCTAAACAATGTCTTCAATATGCAAGAATTTCGCCTACTGCAATTTAACGATATGCAGGGTCAGCAGTGCTCCGATCAGCATCGACGCAGAGGAAACGCACTCGATGATGGAGATTGGCCATGCTGTCCACGCACCCGGCCAATTGCTTTTCCTACTGCCACCAATGAGTTGCCAAATCTCTGGAGTTCATTTGGTATTTCCTCACCCAAAATTAAATAATTGAAAAATTGTTAACAAATTGTTTGTTATTTTTGTATTAGATATTAATATGATGGACTGGTCGAAAAATGGCCAGCTGGCCATTTCGTTTGGCGAAAACTTAATTATATCGCGGAATGAGGATAATGTCAGCATGGTTTTCAGTGTCGAAAATACATATTCACTAAAATATTCGCCATCGGGGCGATATCTGGCCATCGGCTGCATGGAATCCCAATTTCCTGGTAAAAATGGTTATATAACTATTTAGGCATTTCTGTTTATTTCTTATAAACAATTTATTAAGAATTCATAAATTTGTTATATGCCATTTTAGTTCTGGAGCTTTGGAAATTACTGCCACCAAATGAATTTTTGGTAGCCAATGGCAAATACTTGCCGAGATCTTTCGGAAAGATATGTTGCATTGAATGGACTAATAATAGTGATAGTATTGTCTGTGGCACAACCAGTGGCATAATTGTTGTAATTCGATTATCCTGGAT
This sequence comes from Drosophila fungiperda, assembly GCA_035042345.1. Taxonomy (NCBI): domain Eukaryota; kingdom Metazoa; phylum Arthropoda; class Insecta; order Diptera; family Drosophilidae; genus Drosophila; species Drosophila fungiperda. Next base: position 10,009,263 of record JAWNLM010000145.1, read on the forward strand.
GAGCACAGAGCACGTTTTGCGTAAGCATAAATATAAAATAAGTTGTATGCGTTTCTCGCCGAACGGACTCTATTTGGCCACAGCCGACTGCCTGGGACATATCTTTATATACGATGGCTGGAACTTTAATGTCGTATTGCGATTGGGCGCCAAGGCAGGTGGCAGCGTCTTTGATTGGCATCCTTGGTCCGATAATGAATTGGCTATTTGTAAGTTGTATCAGCAAAATTGCAATGTTTCTATTCCAATTATATTTCAAGATGTATATTTTTGAGCAGCGGAAAAGCTCCCCTCATCCATATATATATTTAATGTGCAACGTCGTGAAATTGTTGCCTTCTATCAGCGAGGCGATGAGAAGATCTTAATACATTCGCTTAACTTTAACAAGATCACAGGCGAGTTGCTGGTCAACACTTGTAGACAGGGTAAGATTCTACATATAGATGGAGAACCGGTTTTTATTTTATATCTACATAGATGAAAATGGCTGTCAGTGCTATGAGATCTTGGTGCTTTCTTCATTGAATCGGGTAGTTGACATATTGGGTTTTCAGGACAGAGGTGCATTGTTTATGATGTGGAGTCCAGATGGAAGAAGTCTCGCTGCGGCTGGCGTCGACGACTCGTTTTCCGTTTGGGACTTTTACCCCGCAGATAAGACAAAAGCTATAATTATTAAAGAATTCTTTGAAAAAGAGAATCGTAGTGTTCTAGAACTTTACGCTCCTTTTAAGTAAATTTCATATTGTTTGCATTTGTCGCAAGATTTTACTTGTAGATTTATTATGTTTTGTACTTTTAGTGTTTAAGTTTTAAATTAATAAAAAAAAAATAGTAATGCTGAAAAAATATAAATTTTTCACATAATACAAGGTAATTTTAGGGAGCGTTCGATAGATTTAAACCAACCGCCAATTCCGAATGGACAGCTAGCCTATCGATAACCACTCGTTCACACTTGCCAATTTGTTTCGTTATCAGACTTATTATGTACAATCCGTATTATTTTTGCAGCCCTCGCAAAGTGCGTCCATTCATTTGGCTTGGTTTAAAGTTTTGCAATTGAACAACTACTTAATGAATAAATAAATCTCAAAGCATAGTTTCCATGGATAAAGTAAAACGAGCATTTTTGCGCGCCTGCATTAATCACAGCTGCCTAGATCCAGAACTAATTGATAATATATTAACAGAGCTCTGTGGGCTCCACCAAGTGGAAAAGCCCGCCAATAATAATGCTTTGCACAAATTGGTTAGTGAAATTGGAGATACCATAAAGGAGCTGAATCAGTCATTGGGTTTCGTGCAGCATCCGATTACTGGCAAGGAATATTTGGTATTTGCCATAACAGAAGCAACGCCCGACAAGCTTGCTCATCCCGGTCTGTCCGCCGAGGAATGCCAGTATTTTTCAATTATATTGGATAAACTGGGACATCGCGACGATTTGTGCATAGCATGGAACGAGGCATACTCTGATCTAAACTTCAAGGGTACTTCCACCAAACCGCCCAAGAAGATTCGCATGCAGACACTGCTACAACTGTGGAATGATATGGGCTACTTTGTCGAATCGGACGATCACCTTTATCTGGGTCCGCGCAGCATTGTTGAGTTCGAGTTCCATCTGCGCTCGCAATTTGTGGACACAATCAAGGAGTGCGCTTTGTGCAGGAAACTGGTGTTCTGGGATGTCAAATGCTCAGATTGTGAGCGGAAAATCCATCGTCAATGCATACGAACATATTTGCGAACGCGCTCTAATTGCCCCACCTGTGGCAACAAATGGTCCACACGGCTTAGTCAATAATAAATAAAATTAGTTTGATTAAATTTAGTACACTTGCTGAATAAGATTATTTATTTTATTTCAAAAATTATTAAACATACGCGTATTTATTAGATAGTCTTTCATTACTTCAATTCATTTCATAAATCTTTCATTAAAATTTCATATTAATTGACTTATCTTAGGGATTATTCTTTAAGCATATCATTTCCCAAATCTTAAAAATTTTATTAAATGGTTTATTTTCTTTCACAAATCAATATATGAAAACGATAAATTTCAGATGGTAAAAAAAACCGTTAATTGATTGAAATTTTCTATGTTACTGTAACTATTTGTATCTTTGTATTTTAAGAGACGAAATTCTTTTGCTTAATCTCTAACTTTTACACAAGTGCATTACTTTCGCACTATCCCCGTCTCTGGGACTCCTGTTGAAATATATATTCTGCACATGCCTCCGATTCCAGTCGTCGTTTTCTATTCACATGTGGCTGAATTAAAAACCGATTGCTGCAATAAACCACCATTGTGGATCCGATGGCGATGGCCATCAAGCCGACCGTCGTTGAGGCGAATTGTTTAATGAAGCTCATCTGTAATAAAAAAGAAAAAAACAAAACGAGCATTAATATAATATTCAATATTCAACTATTTTTAGAGCGCACTTTGAAGAATTCGTTGCTGGAGCAGCTGTTATTGTTGTTGGTTCGCTATTTTTTTCCGCCTTCTGTTCGTTTTTCAGATTTAATATTAATGGCCGCCAAATATAAACGCCACCGAGAAAACCAATTGCGGTTACAACCATCAATTGAGTTACTGTAACACCACGTGGACGACGTATTTGCATTGCATTAAAATGAAATTAAAAATTTTTTTACCCGGCTGCTGTTACATCAACTTAAGTCACAACACATAACAGCTGCTTGGGTTAGAAAATTTTACAGCACTTTAAGTTTGGCGTTGCCAGAAGCAATGCGAAACGTATCAGATTCGACACCCGTTACGTTAAACGTTACGGCATCGTAAATGTTTGTTTAAAAATTAATAAACGCAATATCAATATTTTGCATATGTGACACGCTTAGGGAGTTTACTTATTTTAATGCTTCAGTAAATTTATAAGTTGGGATTTTCTAAGGAATTTTGAGTTATTGACGGAAACGAAATTAATTTGCGGATTTCCTTTTGACCGGCAGGAATTCCATTTTTTCTCAGCTCCAAACACGTTTATGTGAGCATTCTGGTGCCTATTTATAAAGCTAGCAATCAACAGTTAGCAGCATCAACAAGCGAATAAGCAGAATAGACACAGAAAGAGAGAGCAAGCAAGCTCGTGACGTGCGCTGCTTTCTCGGCTTGGGACTCCCTTTAAAGCGACAGAGCGAAAAAAAGACGAGCAGCAAAAAAACGACGATGTTAAACAGTAAGCTGGTTTTAAAATGGCCTGCCCGCTGCTAGTTTTGAGTCACTCTCAGTTGGACCCGAGTACCAAACGGTTCTATAAACATTCTGTGTGTATCGCTGCTGCTGCTGCCGCTGCGACTGAGACGAAAAGGAGTGAAAATACACACACAAAAAATATATACGTATACATACACAAAACAAAATTAAATGATAATATTTAATATGTGTTCGTTGCTGCTGCTAATGCTGCTGGTGTGCCTCGCGGCAAATATTGATGGTAACCCAACAGTACCCTCAACACTAACCACACCGACTGGCGTATTTGAGACGCGCACTGATCATGTGCCCAGCATCACCAGCACTGAACGTTCACCGATTCCGAGTCCGGTTGCGGCATCATGGCCGGCTGCATCCTACGATGACCTCGACACATTTGTACCATTTCGCAGTGATTCGCACGATAATTTCTCGTGGCAATTGATGAAAACGGTGCTGCTAACCGAGACGGAACACCAAAATGTGATCATATCACCATTTTCTATTAAATTGGTGCTGGCACTGCTGTCAGAGGCCGCCGGCACAAATACACAGACGCAGCAAGAACTGATAAGCACACAGACCGATATCAAGTCTTTGAATAATGTGCGTGAATTCTATCGCAAGACGCTCAACTCGTTTAAGAAGGAGAATCAACTCCATAACACGCTGAGTGTGCGTACAAAACTTTTCACCGACAGTTTCATTGAGACGCAGCAAAAGTTTACTGCCACACTGCAACATTTCTACGATAGCGAAATTGAAGCACTCGATTTCGCCGATTCACCAGCTGCTGCTGCCTATGCCATCAACGAGTGGGCCAACAATGTAACCGATGGGCGTTTGAACAATTTGGTGACACCAGAGACAGTGCAGCATAGCGTTATGCTGCTTACGAATCTCATCTATTTTAAGGGACTGTGGCGCCGACAGTTTTTCACCACATACGACGGCGTCTTCTTCAGCACCAGAGATGCGCAGACACGCGTCCAGTATATGGAGCAAACAGACTTCTTCTACTACCACAACTCGGACAAGCTAAAGGCGCAAATATTGCGACTGCCCTACAAGGGCAAAAACTCAATGTTTATCCTGCTGCCGCATGAAATGGACGGCATTTATGAGCTGCTTCAGATGCTGGAGAACGTTGATGTGAAGAGCGCTCAGTGGGCCATGCAAGAGGTGAAGGTGAAGGTGACACTGCCCAAATTCCAATTCGACTACAAGCGCAACTTCAAGCAAATCCTTCAGCAGTTGGGCGTAGGCGAAATATTTGAGGATAGCGCCTCTCTGCCGGGACTCTCACGGGGTGCCGATGTTGCCGGCAAAGTGAAGGTATCGAATATATTGCAAAAGGCCGGCATCGAAGTGAATGAGCAGGGAACTGAAGCGTATGCAGCCACCGTCGTTGAGATTGTGAATAAATTCGGTGGCCCCACCAAGACCGAGGAGTTCAATGTAAATCGCCCATTTGTGTTCTTCATCGAGGAGGAGGCCACCGGCAACATTCTGTTTGCCGGCAAGGTTCATCAGCCTTCCTAAGGACGCTCCACAAGCACACAGGTTGCGCTCGATATGATTATTTGATTATAGAGTTACATTGACAATAAACAACAACTATCCTATCTATACGATTATAATTGTTTTTTTTATTAATACGCAACTTTTAAAACTCGATGACCCATTGTGCCCTTGGAGAGGGTACGAAATGTGTATTGCATTGACGAAGAAAAATACTATCCATCCATACTCCCCATTGCAAAAATAGAAGATTATAAATATTTCAAAAATTTGCTAGCGCATTAAATATTGAACTCCACTTTATAGAATTTCCCAAGCCCATTGAAAATTGGTATATTGAATTTGAATTTGAATTTTAAGTTTACATTTGGCTGAGTCACAACTCAAGCACCTGAATTTCAAGCAATCAAGCTGATTCTACTAGAACTCGCCTATTTTTTGTAGTTATTTATTTATTTTATGAGTAGTTTATAGCCAAAATTGCGTCAATTAGGCACTAAGGAAGATGCATGTGTAAGAAAGTGTATTGTAAAGCAGGGAAATTCCCAAACGCGGCAAAATATGAAATCTTTTGTATGGATGTGTTTGTTTGTAAGATAAGTAAAAACACATGAAAACCCACTTAAGGAATGAGCATGACTCACGACGGGTGTGGGGGATCTAATTAACACTATCTTACAGCAGAGTCAAGTCACTGCACGATCCCGAAGTAAACACCAATATACAATAACAATGAGGTCAAATTAAGTCAAGTGCCGCTTTGGTAAATAGTATTCTCACTTTTCAAAAAGGGACAGAGAGAAAGTTTTGAGTATACCATTGATATTAAATGTTTTTTAATTGCGCTTTTAATTGGGAGAAGCGCTTGAGAAGACATCATTTGCAACTTGGAAAACCATACTTAGCGCAAAGATACAAATTAGAGAGCTAGAACAAGTTACTTTATCTCACTTGTTTGTTTAAAACGCACACATTGTTATCATCTCAGTCTATTTTCGATGAGAGAACGTTGAAGTCTACTCAAACATATATATGACAACAGACTAGTATGCATGTATTTGGGTTTTTTGATAACAGTATGAGTTATATTTTTGAAACAGGTTTCAAGCATAACAAATATTAGTTAGTCTGTTGCGTGATTAGTGACCAGTGACCAATGATGATCACTCATTTATCTTATTAATTAATTAATTTAGAATAATTATCAGCATTCACTGATTAATCACGACCTACAACAGATAAGTTGCTGAATGTTAAGACTTCTAACACATATATTTTGCCACTTTTAATTCTTATTGTTAGAAAACAATAATTGGTTTTGGATATGCATAAGCTCAAACAAGTTTAAATAGGAAGTTTTTGAACAAGAATTTAATCTGGATCTTAGCAAAGTGATTATTTGATTATTATTAAAATTTTAAAATGTGTATTCGCTTAGTTTGATAATATTTGCTTGATCATGTCTATAATATGAGAACCGAAAGTGCATTGCAAATATAAATAAACTGCAGTTATTGTTGTGTGCCAATTGATTCATGGTTCATCAGTATATATATATATATATATATCATAATTATACATATAAGGCCATCCATTTTTATGTATGTGATCTCACTTACATATACATATGTAAAGTTTTTATGGCGTGCACGTGTTTTTTAATAAACAAACCCTAAACAAGGCCTCATAAACTGAAACACTATTGATAAAGTTGCACGCAGCTCTTTTCCAAGCAAAAGAAAAAGATTTAAATTTTGACAGTTAGTATACCGATATTTGATGTATCAATTAAATGTTATATCTATATAATTGAATTTTCTGCCATAAATAATCGATTTGTATCGATATGCAAGCAGTTATAATATAATTATGGACTTACCTCCACCGCTGCCGCCGGAGAGCATTGCCATCGGCTGTTGCGATTCAATATGCGCTTTGTTAAAATTATTGTTGTTATTATTCGGATTGTTTTGTAGATGTCGCAGGTGCTGGGTTGTGGAATGTTGTTGTTGTGGTTGCTGCTGATATGGATGATAATGTGCCGCAGGTTGGGACATTTCACCAGTTTGGAAATTTACGCTTTCTGGGAATCGCAAATTTGCGTCAGCACGACGAGCATTTGTTGCTACCGTCGAATGTTCCGATTGCATCATGCTGCCCCTGACTGTCTGATTGTTTTTACCACCAATAAGTGCGTTCAACATCGCATTGGATGTTGTTAAATCCGGACGCATGCCACTTCTTGCACCCACCATTGTTGTTGGCAATGGGGGTCGCGTTTGCGGCTGCTGTTGCTGCTGCATCTGCTGTGACTGATGTTGCTGCTGTTTGCTGGCTGGATTATTCATGTTAAACATCTTTGCGGTTTGCTCCTCCATTTTGCGTTTTAAGACCGCATTGCGCATTATGGTATTGGCATGCGCCTGCAGATCCTCCTGAGACAACTGTAGTGGCAACTGCTGTTGTTGTTGTTGCTGCTGCTGCTGTTGTTGTTGCTGCTGCTGCTGCTGTTGGCGAGCAGCCAGCGTTTGCTGTACAATTGCCAAGTTTTGTAGATTTTGCAATTGGCTGGCAATTACTGTGCTCGACAACATCTCCAGTTGCTGCTGGTGCTGTTGTTGCTGCTGCTGCGTATTGGTAAACTGCAGCACGGCAGTGATGGCCTCGCGGTCCATGTTGGTCAAGCGTGGATTCGCCAACTGCACAAGCAAACCATGCTTCGATATTTCACCTGCAATACAAGTAATATTTATTGATTTATAGATTTATTGAAAATAGATAAAACATTGTTGTTGCCTACCCTTGGTCAGGCGGAGCAGCAGAAGCTGCGTATCGGCGCGTCCAAGGATTGCCTTAAGCTGCAGGCTGGCCAGAAATGCGGTTTGCTGCTGCTGCTGTTGAATGAGAACGTGTTGCTTTTGCTGCTGTTGCTGATATTGTTGCTGTTGCATGATGAAATTAGAAATTGCATCGTTGCCAACATGCGGCTGCTGCTGCAGTTGCTGCTGTTGTTGTGCCGGCAATTGAGGTACCACTTGTTGCGGCTTAGCACCACTAAGAGCACCAATTAGTTTTTGAAAATTATCAGACTGTTCGCTGTTGTTGCTGTTGTTAGCGTTGGCATGTGTTGCAGCTGCTGCTGGTGCATCGAGCGAATTGCGTCGCCATTTGGCTTCCAGTTGTTCCACCGATGGCATTTGATTAATATAGCCAAGACTCTTGGGCTGATTGCAGGTATTGCTATTGCTATTGCTGCTGCTGTGGCACATGGCCTGCTTGAAAAACTCATTCAACGATGACGACGAGCCCTTCTTCTCTGCCAGTTCGCTTGCAAAGAACGGCATAAATTTGGAATTGTTATTGTTTTGTGACGATTGCTGCTGCTGCTGCGGCTGTTGCGACTGTTGCTGCTGCTGAGGCTGTTGTTGTTGCGACTGCTGCTGCTGCTGCAGTGGCTGATAATTATCAAAGTGCTTTTGATTGTGATTGAATCTATCAAAGTTAACCGAACGTCCGCTATAACGTTTCTCATGATCAGTTGCGTGCACCTTGTTGAAATTCTCGGATGCATTGCTATTATTGTTGCTGTCGTGCTTTGGCCCACTATTGTTGTTGTTGGTGTTGCGTCCAAGAGTCTCGCGATGCTGTGTTTTGTATTTGTTATGATCGATCTGAGGCAAAGTAAAAAGTTTCAAAGTTAATTTTGATAACTTCTCTAACATATTTTGGTCAAATAGAACAAAATAAAATTAACCATTTTATGTTTATTTCTTTACTTACTTTGTGCTTTTGCATAATGGATTCCCTATTAACTTCCTTTATAGTGTGGCTACTCTCTTTTAGCATGCGCTCTTCGTCCTCATCGAAGCCACACAATTCGATTGTGTCGAGTCGGGAGGTGGGACCACAGCTAAACCACTCGGGCTCCTCATTTTGATTTCTATAGCGACGATAGTGTCGCTCCTCCGCCTCACGAGATTTTGTTTTGGAAACGACCAAAAAGCCAGACATGACACGCTTCACATAATTCTCATTGGCACGATTCAGATCCTCGATGGATTCATTCGATTTCAAGCTTTCATTTTCCGAACGATTATTGTTATGATTGTTGTTGTTGTTGTTGGACATGCCCATGATGGGTGTATTTGGGCGACCATTCGACTGCTGAGTGCCATTCATTTGATTGGTGCTGATCTCGCCATTATCGAAGAATTTCATAACCGTCATATTGCTATTGTTGTTGTGATGCTGTTTCACATCATCCATGTGACATTTGGTACTGGCCTGATAGTTGTTGTTGTATGACTTGTAGTCGTTGTTGTTGTTGTTGTATGACCATTTTGTGTGAGATAGACGTCCACTGCCAATGCGTCTCTGATTAACAATAGCTGGATCCTTTAGAATAGTGCAATGCTTATTAATTTAATTTATATGCTAAAATTGTTAAATTGCTGCTAAATTTTATAATTTATTTACATAAAAAATGCATGCTGTGCATATATGTATAACACTATGACAATAACTCATTTAAATTGTAACTGTTAAGTAACGTTCACCGTTAATCGCTGCGATTGTACATCACTAGCAGCTGGCGGCAAATAGTAATCGCTCACACATACAAACAGCACAATATTCACAGCGACAGCTGTGAGAGAGATTGCCACTGTAAATACTGATACACTGATAAACCCGCCAACTTGCGAATATTCGTGCACAGCGATGAGCGCAAAAAAACAAAAGGGAGCAAATAAGCAAAATGAAAATGGTGCATGGCAAGAGCAACAACAATACCACTAGTCGAAGATGCACACAAAAACAAAGTGAAACTAAAACTGAAACGGTACCAGCGACAGACAGTTGACATTGTGCTGTCCCGTGGATTCCATCGGTTGAACGGTTCTATCGACAGATTAACTGTAAAGAGCAGCTATAAGAGAGGAACACATTGTAGAATAACAAATAATAAACCTATACACAGTAGGTTAATGCATTGATAGCAAAACGCTTCTAGGCTCAGTGACAATATGCAGTTTGTGGCCACCGGTAAGAATCTGATTAGATTTAAATTATATTTATTATATGTATACATCCATAAATATATATATGTATATTCAAAAATATGTATATATAAATATATATATGCATGCACTTCTTTTGAATTTAGAACACCAACACCGACGTCTTAATCCATTAAATGGACAGTGGGTGCTGGTTAGTCCGCATCGGATGCAACGGCCCTGGTCTGGCCAAGAAGAGAAACCGCAACTGAACGAACAACCCGAATTTGATCCCAACAATCCCCTCTGTCCGGGTGTTAAGAGGCCCAATGGCCTCGTAACCGAACGATACGAGAGCACCTATGTCTTTGATAATGATTTTCCAGCCCTGTTGGAACAGGTGCCGTCACCGCCTGCTAGCGATGATCCGCTGTTTCAGGCAGCTCCAGCGCGAGGCAATTGTCGCGTTATGTGCTTCCACCCCAAATCCAATTTAACCTTGCCAACGATGAGCCCAACGGAAATTTGTGCTGTAATCGATGAGTGAGTAACACTTCGATCGAAATGTTTATTGACAAACAGGATCTATGCTTGCCAAAATTAACAATTACCTCTATTTCAGATGGATAAAACAGTTCAATGAGCTGAGCCCGAAATATGCTTGGGTGCAAATATTTGAGAACAAAGGCGCCAGCATGGGTTGCTCGAATCCGCATCCGCATTGCCAGATCTGGTCGTGCTCGTTCCTACCAACGGAGCCGCAACTAAAGCAGGAACGATTGCGTGCCTATTATGCCACCTACGATCGTCCGATGCTCAGCGATTATGTGAACAGCGAATTGCAGCGACGTGAACGCATTGTTATCGAAAATCCCGATTGGCTGGTGGTGGTGCCCTACTGGGCCACCTGGCCCTTTGAAACGATGCTCATATCGCGCAATAATAACAAACGCATCAATGATTTGACCAACGAACAGCGACACAATCTCGCACTGACAATCAAGGAGCTGACCATCAAATATGATAATCTATTTCAATGTTCGTGTCCCTATTCAATGGGCTGGCATGGCGCACCCACTGGACCTGAGCATGCGCACGCCTCGAGCGCCCATTGGACCCTGCATGCCCTCTACTACCCGCCTCTGCTACGCTCCGCAACCATACGGAAATTTATGGTCGGCTTTGAGATGCTGGCAATGGCACAGAGAGATTTGACGCCGGAGCAGGCAGCGCAGCGACTGCGTGATGTTAACGGTAAACATCACTATCAAAGTAAATAGTTGCCAGCCTAAGCTAAATTCAAGATCTTTTTCAATATATTATAAACTGCTGTTTTAAAAAATATATGCAAAATCTAAATTAACAAGTTAAAAAGAAGGAAAACAGACATATTATAAAAAGAAAAGTTAATTAGATCGCATTTTCTCACCACTAATCAAGATTGCAAAACAAAACAAAGTCAAAGAAAAAAAATAAAATAAACTAAGATTGAAATATATATAGGATGACTTTAAGTTAAGCAATCAAAATTAATATATATGTTCACTAAATAAGTAAGACTTCCACACGACGCAAAAGCTCTTATCAAAATTCTATCAGATTAATGAGCACAATTACCAGATTAGAGCCGCAATATATATACATATATATATATATATTTCTGCTCTAATCTATATATATATATATATATATGTATATAGAATATATATGCAAATGCTCACCTGAAATTCGTGCTGTGACTGCGGTGGCTGGCTCTGTATGATGGACTCATCAGGTTGTTGCTGTTTGGTTTTATTCTTAAAGAAGGCTGGCATGCACTCGTTGCTGTTGTTGTTGTTGCCCGGATTATGGCTATGATGCGTGCGGGGGGGATGCAGCTTCAAGTTGTGCTGTTGTGTGCCACGAGCATCCGTGTTGCGCCAAATATTCATGCGCCGCAGACGTGCCTCCAGCTCGATATCATCACAGGTGGCAATGCGTGGCATACTGAAAGTCAAAGACTCCTTCGACCGATGAATAAGTGCATGCATCATCGCATTGCGTATCTCCAGGAGATGATGACGTGTATAACGCTGCAGGCTGCTGGGCAAAGTTACAGCGATTGCCGATGACTGTGTGGCGCCGCGTAACTTGCCCACTCTAGCAGTAATGCTAGCTGGTGCCGAGCTAATGCTGCGTGGCCTCGATTGTTGTTGCGACGAAGCTGCTGGCAAATGCTTCTTGGCTGCTTCCTTGGCAGTCCCCAAATGTGGCGGACTCAAGTGCAGGTCACAACTGACGGCCGTGCATGACAACTGGCTGGTAGGCTGTGTATAGGGCGTGGAGGCACGTGCCGATAGTACCTGCAATGACATCAGACCCTGACCCTCATCATCGTAGGCCGTCGCTGGCAGAGGTATTGGCTCCCTTGAGATGATCACATTGCTCGATAGCTTGGCCATCAGTTTGACCACCTTCAGTTTCCTATCGAGCTGATGGAGCAGTGCGGGCCTATTGCACTTGGGATGCACGATAAGAGCTTGGGAGCAACATGCAGTACGAACAGTTGTTGTCGGACATTTTGGCGACATTTCGACAAAAGCATCCACTTTCAAAACATCTAACACGGGAACGGACGACTGTTGACCAAAAAATTTACAGATTATTGCAATTTTCAACTTAAATCAATAATGTTAGCGAAAACTAAAACACAAAAATTTCAATGGAAATTCATAAAAACATCAAATAGCAAAAAACACCAATTAGTAAATCATTTTTGACATTTCCCTATTTGGTTAGGTGAAGGAAAATTCAAATTAACCACATTCAAAACATATTCCCCACTAAAAAATTAATAAAATTGCAACTGTAAAAAGACTTACGTCGAATTTTGAGCAATGCAGTTGCTGCAATTGCTCCCGTTTATTAGACCCCATTTTCGTGATAGCCTCCTCCAGAGCGTCTTTTAGCTTTATGGCCGTAAAATTGGCATAGCTCGCGCATTTGGCCAGGGCTTTGCGTGGCAGCGGTGGAGGTGGTGGAGGCGCACAAGGATCTTCCCATTTCTCCGAATTTGCCTCGTCATCCGTTTCAGGGGCCGATGGGGCCGCCGACGGCGGAGGGGCCTGAACTGGTGTGGGGGGTGGAGGTGGTGGTGGCATCACAAATTTCGACTTTTCAACAGGTGTAAGTAATTGTTGGGTATCTTCGCCATCTTCATGCGGAGTACCATCAGCATCCATTAGATGTAAGTGTCTGTGCTTGATTTTGCGTTGCTCCTTTGGTGATTGCTTTTGTAAAGCGCCAGCGCCATTTTCTTCTTCGATCTGTTCAACTTCGAGCAATTGCTTTGAACTAGTCGACATTTTCTTTTCTAGTCATTTGCAAAAACAAAAACAAATTTCTTTCTTTATATTCTTTTATGGTGTAATTATACTCACATTATTAATTTTTTTTTTATATATATTAAAAAGGCACTCCAAAGTTGTAATGCAAACTCTAGCTTTAAATATTGCAAACTAAAATCACGCTTATGGCGAACTCGTAAATGCCGTTATTTGATTTTTTCAATCGTGTGGCGGCTTTGCGTGTATGCTTTGAACTCACTCAATGAACGGAACTGGAATCAGGGGTAGTAGTTCAGGGATGGCCAGTTTCGTCTATCGAACAATCCACTGCTCTCGCATCGTGTTTTACAACTATGCAGTATTTTATGCTAAGCGGTTTAACCAAAAAAACCAGTGAAAAAGTTAATATTTCAGATGATGTAATGATATATTTTATTAATTTGTGGCGACATATAAATTTAGAATAATTCAAATAGTTGTAGAGAAAACATAGATACAAAAAATTATTATCTAATACATAATTTATTTTGATTCACAGTCACTGGTATTTAAAAATAACAATCGTGGTGGACGCAGTTAGTCCATCTCTAGCATTCTGCCATCTTTAGCAGGCGTATAGCTACGCAAAATGAAAAATAGTTTTTTTTCTCTCGCCTATAAATATTTGTTGAGATAAATCGATTTAGAGGCTAATGCAATTAAAATTCAATTCGATTCAAGTGCCAGGATTTTAAGAAACACGCTTTGTGGATGGTGGACTTATAAAGTAAGTAAGACGATGCAATTTGTACAATTTCGTAAACAACATATAAAACATAACCTCAATTTGTACAATTGTCTAGCACGAAAAGAAGGGTAATAAAAATACATAAACAAAATGACCCAATACCTACCGCCAAATCTATTGGCGTTATTCGCCTCTCGCGATCCAATACCATTTATGCCGCCAGTGGATAAATTGCCACACGAAAAGAAATCCCGAGGCTATTTAGGCGTTGCCAAATTCATGGACGACTTCGAGGACCCAGAGGACACACCGCTTCCAAAAACTGTTGAGACGCGTCAGGAGCGTCTCGAACGGCGGCGTCGCGAAAAGGCCGAACAAGTCGCCTACAAGCTGGAACGTGAGATAGCTTTGTGGGATCCAACTGAAATAAAGAATGCCACAGAGGATCCATTTCGTACGCTGTTCATAGCACGCATCAATTATGACACCTCAGAGTCCAAGCTGAGGCGTGAATTTGAGTTCTACGGCCCCATCAAAAAGATCGTGCTCATTCATGATCAGGACTCAGGTAAATTTTGATTTTTTTTTTACTTTAGATTTTTGTACTTTGATATTGACGATATTAAGATTTTCTTAAGAAATCGATAATTGCACATCGATAAGGCCACCCATATCTCAAAATTGTAAAGCTACTGCCATCAAATTTGGTTGGTAGGTGGTTGGCGAGTTAGAGTCATCAAATGGATGGCATATAATAGCGATTGATTTGTTTGACTGCGAAAGGAATGTTGCTGGTAACTGTCTGCAAAGATCGGCATATTAATTTTCAGACCACTCACCAACTTCGGTACTAAAAATCTGAAATGCGCATATCTTTCACAATTTGTCAGCTTACAGAGTCACCAAGTTTGAGAATATATCGGCGGTAGCTCCTTTGAAAGATCGATAAAAAAAAATTTGCTAAAGTTACCAAATTTTAAAGGTTGAATTTCAGATAGCTTAGATTTTAAAGTTGGAGGACAGATTACTAAGATTAAATCTTCGATACTATACACAACCTGTTATGTGGCACCTGTTATCAGGTGGTGTTACCTATTGGTATGACTATATTTCGTTCTCACTTTCATAAATTTTTCTTTGTTCATCCAACAGGTAAACCCAAAGGCTACGCCTTTATTGAGTACGAGCACGAGCGTGATATGCACGCGGCGTACAAACACGCCGATGGTAAGAAGATTGACAGCAAGCGTGTCCTGGTGGATGTTGAACGGGCCCGCACTGTCAAGGGCTGGCTGCCAAGACGTCTGGGTGGCGGATTGGGCGGCACCCGGCGTGGTGGCAACGATGTAAATATCAAGCACTCCGGCCGTGAGGATAATGAGCGCGAACGTGAACGCTATCGTTTGGAACGGGAGCGTGAGGATCGTGAAGGTGGCGGTGGTGGTGGTGGGCGTGGTGGTGTCGGCAGTAACGGCATCGATTCACGTAGCGGCGGCGGCGGCCGTGGAACACCGTATGGCGCCGGTGCTGTGGGCGGCAGCGAGCGGCGCCGGTCACGTTCCCGCGATCGCCGGGAACGTGATCGTGACCGTGGCAGTCGTGTTATGGGACGCTCACGCAGTCGTTCGCGTGAGCGGAGGAAACGTCGCGCCGGCAGCCGGGAGCGAGAATATGACGATTTCGATGGTCGACGCGACAGGCGGGATAGGGACCGCGATCGTGATCGTGAGCGTGAAAAGAAAAAGAAGCGCTCCAAGTCACGCGAACGTGAATCGTCACGTGAGCGGCGTGATCGCAAGCGTGAGCGACGTGATCGTGATCGGAGTGGTGTCGAACGCGGCGCCGGCGGCGATCGTGATGTTAAGGAGCGTAAACCCGATTTCCGTGAAATGGATATGATTAAGATTAAGGAGGAGCCCATTGATGATGGCTATCCGACGTATTCAATGAACGATTATCAAAATACGGCCATCAAACGTGAACTGGATGATGAGAACGAGGAGAAATATCGGCCGCCCGCAGCACATCACAATATGTTCAGTGTGCCTCCACCGCCGATACTTGCGCGCAGCAATAGCAATAGCAACTCTGACAATGGTGGACAAAATGCCAACGATCCGGCATGGTGGCGACAGTGAGTGAGTCCTGTACGTGTCGGTGTCCTGGTCATCGGATGGTAATCGATACGATTAACGATAACAACTTTTCAGAGTTATTATTGTGTAATTAACAAACTTTGCTGGATGGTAATACTACTTTTAATGCACTAGAATCGTAATTACAATCAATAATTTTGGGGGGCGCAATTGAAACTAACGATTTTTATAATTGCTTTCAACATATTTATTCAATTGAAATTTGCAATTCATAGCAATACAGTGGGACGATGCAGTATTCGGATACAACGAAGCGTAAGACATGCTGTAAGTCCGTTTAAAAGCTGTGGGAGCCCTTGTTAACTTCCATTTTAAAATTTACCATAAACACAAGAGAAAAAACAAAAAAGAAAGTAAAACAAGATAAAAAAAGAGAAAAGAAAAAACACACAAAAACGTAAATCAACAAATAATTGTGCATAGCTTAAATACGTTTAAATATGTAAGTAATTCTTAACAATTGAAATGAAGAGTAAGTAAAAATAAATCCGATCAAGATGTGTGTGTTTGATTCCCCACCTTTGGTAAGGGGGTATATGGGAATGCCTTGGTGTGTAAGAGTATCCATCGTCCTGGATCCACATGGCTAAAAACGATGCACTTCAGCACCGATTGGTTGGTTTGTTTGATCAAAAATACTTAAGCAAAAAAAACAAAAATACAAAAAAAAACCATACTTTAAACCCGTGCGCTAACTTGTGCCATTTTTATTTTCTTTATCTTTTTGCAGTTTTCAATATTGAAAATCTGATAAACTCAATAATGGTACGATATGTATGTATATTATGTGCAAACAGAATCACAAGTATTTCAACAACAAACAAACAAAAAAAAGTAAACTTCCGAAAGACTTCCACACAAAGTAGTGAAAACTTGACCTATTAGAAACTTGCAAAAAATCAGGTAATTTCTTCAATACACAAATCTCACTAACTCATGCGTTTACCGTTCTAGGCCAACACTAGAAACGTGATGGCTCCCTGGGAAGCCAGCTCACCTTATTCAATTGGTGTACATTTTGTATGTATTCTCCAAACCTGCTGGGGTCTGTGAGTAAGTTTAAATCGGGCCTGCTTTTTTTTCATATCTTTTTCTTTAAATACAAATGATAACTACTGACGATTGTAAGTTGTTGCAAGTTGGTTTGGTTGCTTGTTGGTAAGATTTCTGGTCAACTACAACAAAAAAAATAAAAAGAAAAAAAATTACGCATGTCGCGAGAGGTGTGCCCTTAGAAATGGTTATGGTCTGGAACTTACATATCATATGTATATCGTATGTAATCAATCTTTTCATGTACGTTTGATTGGTGATTGTTTATTGGTTCCCCTTTGCTTGCTGACGAAAACAACAGAACGAACACATGATAATATTCCAAATGCAATAAGGTTTGTTTTTGGTTATGATCGCTCTACTTAAACCTGGTAAGGGTTCTTCCTCTATAGGCTTAACATTGCAGTAGCCGAAAGGATCCGTATTTTTTAAATACGAAATGCAGAAGGGTGATGAAGTCATGAGTAATCTACAAGCGTTTTTAATGACTACTTTTGTCGGTGTCATAATATTGGAGAAAAAAATCAACCCGAAACAATCCGAAGGTAATTCAGACGGGTTCATAATAAGTATTATTTTATTATTATTTTTTAACGAAGATTTGTGGATGATCTCTTTAAACAGGCACTGGATGTGCAAAAATTTATATTTTTGTTACTTCTCACTTAAAAAAGTTCGTTAATAAGATTATACTAAATACTGCCCAAAAATAAAGTATTTTATTACAAGAAAGAAAATTTACCATTTTGTATTACTTTTAATAACATAAACGGTAAAGTGGCTGATTATGTTGAATATCAAATTGTTTTTGGTTTTTTAAATAGTTATTTGCGTACCCACAGTTTTACTCTGTCTTATAACTTTTCTGGGATTTTCGAATTACTCTAAGCATCGTGAAAATTAAACATACATGTTGGTAAAGTTAAAATAAATTCCCGCCAAAATTTATTTTTGAGTTTGTGCGGGTTTGAATAATCAGAAATGATTTTTAGAACATAGCAGTTATATTTAGCTGAAATCTTTTCCGAAACTGCAATACTAAGATATTTGTTTAATTATTATTCTTAAATTGAATATAAGTTAAACCACATTTCATTAGAATGTCGTCTCAAACACCGTAAATGCTCTTCCATCAATTTTATACAACAGTTCTACAACTTGTAATAACAAAATATTGATGCTCAATGCTAAAGTTATTTTCAATGTAAACTGTAAACTCAGTCGAAGAAAGATAGTACATAGATGACGCATCTGAAAGTACTTGGTCAGGATAATTCAGTAGTCGAATTTAAAATAAAGAAATACACGCCCTGCCGCAAACTGATGAACGCCTATTGCGACCGTGCCGGACTCTCCATGCAGGTGGTGCGCTTCCGATCTACTTCCTTTATTCCAACTAATTTAACGTTTGATTTAATGTTTTCATTAATTTTCTTTGTTTATACTTTTATAACATAAACAATATTCTGTAAATTTATTGGTATTTTATAATGTCCTTCGTTGAACAACTCATTCAAATACCGTATTATTTCCGATTGACTCAACAAATACATTGTAGCAAATATATATTTTTAGCCATCGCCAAACACATTTAAAAGAAAATTTTAAATTAATCCATTATTTATTAAATGAAGATACAAATAATTGTATATATTAATATTATTTTGAACTAGAATTAAATAATATACCGACCACTATCGCATTTAGTATTATAGGTATTTAAATGCAACCCTGGCAGAATTGGCATCTTTGGTCATATTTAGTATATTATTTCGCTCATAATTTTTCGCGCTGTAAATAGGGAGACACTCCAAATACAACCATTTTTTGGCGTGTGTGAGGCAAACGCAAGCCGCTTAATAATCTAAAAAAAAGTAAGCGAGCAGTGAAACGTTTTAAAAGAGTAAGAAATTTATCTATATTCGAACGCAATCGTACAGTGCAAAACAACGCAAATCGAAAATAGTGAATTTTTATAAATTTCTACATATTTTTTTGTCGCTATATATATATATATATATATTTATTGTACAGCACGCACGCCCGGCATCATTGCTTTTTTACGTTTGTGAAAAGAAAACGAGAGAAAAAAAAACATGTCTGACGAAAAGAAGGGCGGCGAAACCGAGCACATTAATCTGAAAGTACTTGGCCAGGATAATGCAGTGGTCCAATTTAAAATAAAGAAACACACACCCTTACGCAAATTGATGAATGCCTATTGCGACCGTGCCGGACTCTCCATGCAGGTGGTGCGCTTCCGATTTGATGGACAGCCGATCAATGAGAACGATACTCCGACCTCGCTTGAGATGGAGGAGGGCGACACTATTGAGGTTTACCAGCAGCAGACCGGCGGCGGCGGCTTTGGCGATGTTTATTAAATCTAATATATATAATACTTGTATGAATGTAGTTAAGCTAGTTACTCTTCATTTTTATGACAACAAAACAACAACCACAGCGCAAGCAGAAAACAAACAACAGCGAGAAATATTCTACATAAATAAAAACAAAACACACACATGAAGATTTCCATTCAGTTCCGTTTTGTTTGTAAAAATAAAAAGCAGAGATAAAAAGAACTAAAAGGAGTGTAGCTTTCTCCCCACCCTTTCCTTCCCCATAGAATGCAAAACAAAAATCTAGATATTTGCTAACAAAAAACAAAAAAACTGGAAAATAAAGCATTTTGTAAACTATGATTTAAGAACGACTCACAAATTGCGTGTTCTTATTTTTTGTTTTTTGGTGGGTAAATTTGCCGGTGGCGCACATTTCCCGCTTGATATCCCTCTGTCGAACGCACACACACAATCACACGCGGAACACATGAAGCGCATGATATAAAATGGTGTGTGTGTGTAAAGGTTTCAGCATTGTTGCTACACACAAATACAAAACGTACGAATTCTACGTGTACAGTAGAGCGACTGCGTATGTGTGTGTGAAAACGAGTATACATACACAATCGAAGCAGACAGACATCTGTCCAAGTAAAAACCCAACATAATTATGTATATATGTCTGTACCTGTGCTGTCATTAGCAGAATTTAATCAGCTCAACATATATATCAGCTCAATATATATATAAATATACATGGTATCGAAAGAAAATTAGATCTTCAGACATAACCTTAAAAACCATGTATATATATATATATATATATATATATTTGATGACGTCATCATTGGATAAAGGGGCGAGAAATTGGTATACATTAAAGCGGGCTTAGTTTTTTGTTGAGCACAAACAAAAAAAAACTTAAATTATGTTTTTAATTTAGAAAAGAAATCTAATTAATATAGAAAAAAATACAAATGGGTATAAAAAGTATTTCAATAATGAAAAACCATTTTTTTTCTCTTTGTAAAAATAATTGTTTATTAATGTTTAACGCATAAACTGTACAGGTATAAATATTGTCAATTCTTACATTACTAAAAGTGACAACAAGGCATCATTCCAACCCTATATTATATTTTATACAGTAATTAAAAAAGTAAAAATTTTTAGTGGATTGGTTTTTTAAATCCATTCCTTGGGATTGCGTAGAACCATCAATAAGTCGCTCTCTTTGGATTTAAGTTGCGGCTCATGCATATATTCCCAGCGCGCATGCAAAGGCAGCGACATAAGAATGCTCTCGTAGCGCGCACCTGGGGTATACAGCCCAAATTTGGTGCCACGATCATAGATCAGATTGAACTCCACGTAGCGGCCACGTCGCAGCAGTTGCCACTGCCGCTCATTGTTGCCATAGGCAGCATTCTTGTGCTTCTGCACCAGCGGCAGATAAGAGGGGATCACTGCCCGAGCGCAGCTGGTGACAAAATTGAATGCGGAGTCCTGGGTGGGCGCATCGATGTCATCGAAGAAGATGCCACCGATGCCGCGTGACTCGTTCCGATGCTTGATATGGAAGTAATCGTCACACCATTTCTTGAACCGCGGATAATAGGTGGCATCGTGCTCATCGCAGGCACCTTTCAGTGTCTTGTGGAAGTGACGGGCATCAGTCTCGTCCAAATAATACGGTGTCAGATCTGTGCCACCGCCGAACCACCATTGCTTTTGGCCATCGGGCAGTTCCACCTCGAAGTAGCGATAGTTAAAATGTATCGTCGGCACATGGGGATTGCGTGGATGAATTACGGCACTGACCCCGCTTGCAAAGAACGGCAATTTTACGTTCTCCGTTAGAGCTTTGCCACGAGCCCGCATCTGTTGCACTGCAGCCGGCGGCAGTGAGCCGGTCACAACCGACACATTGACACCGGCCTTTTCAAAAACATCGCCGTCTTGGAGGACACAGGTGACACCACCGCCGCCCTCCTTGCGCATCCAACGATCCACTTTGAACTTTTGACCATTAAACTCCTCCGATTCGAGAGCACGACAGAATTCCGCTTGAATCTCCATAATCATGAGTTCCATGCGATGCCTCATATTCTCCTGATCCTCCAGCAGCAGAGTTGCGTCCGTTATCGGATCCGCCATGAATTTCGATATGTTCAGCCGGCGTTTGACCTTTGCGGCCTCTGCCTGTGCGTACGTGACCGTTGCAAAGCTGCAAAGACCCAGCCCGGTACCAAGTAGAAAGCCCCGCAGATGTTGGCTTCTCATGCGTCTGCTCAGCTGGAAAGTGCCCAGAGAGAGCAGCGATATTGTGTGCCTCATCGCATTCATGTCGATTCAATTTTTTGTTTGTTTCTGCGTTGCATAAATTACACGAAACTTTTAATTTGATGGTGCAATTGTTATTATCTATCTTCTTCTTGCGCCGACATTTAAAGACCACTAGATAACACACACTATCGATAATTGTACATTTCGATTGCGAAGTGTTTGAAGTGCAATACTGTTAAGTAATGGTAGTCTAGTCTTATCTGCCAAAACTGATAAGCTTGCAAAAGCTGTGAAATGGCCTTTTATATTTGGTCCATTTATGCCACAATGCAAACGTTTTTGTTAATATTGCCTTTTATTTTAATAATAATTGAATACGTTTAATAAATTCTATTGAAATGTGCTTGCAATAATGCAGCCCTTCTAAAAGTATCGATTTTAAAATTACCCGACAGTTTTGCAGAGCGTCGATACTTACTTGTGGGCACGATCAACTCGTTTGAATACAAGCGGCTGCAAAATTGGTATATTTACCTAACTAAATATTTTTTCCAATAATTCAAGTGAGTAAATTTGTGTTTGGCTTTGTAGGAAATAAGATTCTGCGAGTTTTGTGTATGTGCAAATCATTTGTGTTTGTTTCAATATAAACGGACCTCAAAGAAGCGAAATGTCTGGCTTGGAAAAATTTGAGGACACTCCAGCTTGGCGTCAAAAATTGATCACCCATTTGATGCGGTAAATAAAACTCGATGATTTTACAATTTTGTAATGCTGATGAATGTAAATAAATAATTTGGAATGCTGTTTGTATTTAGAATAGCTCGGAAAATCTACTTTTCATAGATATTAGATATTATTATCAAATTACAACTGTAAATAAGAAGCCTAAATTTTATTAAATATTTTTTGCTTCATTTTCTTTTTTTTGTAGTTCGCCCCCTCCCCAGAAGAAAAGAGAATCAATGGATCCACGCCATAGTTGTGATATTGTGCTTGATTTTCCAGCTTTGATTAAGGCCAAGAAGGCCGAACTTGCCGCTCAACAGCAGGAAAAGTGCGAAGACATCGAGAACAACAGCGACGGTAAAATTATTAATATTAGCTCGCAATTTGCGGGCATTTACGAAGGATGCGCAGATACGTCGCTCACGGAAAATGCCGATGAGACTTTTGGTGTGTTTGAACGTATGTGCGATAAGACCGGTTCCGATCCAGATAGCACGCTCTTCCAATACCTGCACAGCGATGATAGGGATCAGATATTGGCCCTAGCCAAGGAGCGAAGCACGCGTGCAGATAAATGTAAGTGATTGATATGCATCTTGCTTTGCTTGTTAACAATGTGTTTATTATGCAGCTGGTGACATGGAAATGGATGCACTGCGTCGCATGTTCGACGAGCTAAACAGCCAAGACAGGCTGGAAAATGAGAGTCCTCTCAAGAGTGCTGACTGCACACAGCTGGAAGATGTTGAAGCACCATCTCGCTTCTGGGACTCCACACTGATGGGTAACGATTCTGTGTTTCAGCCATTGGCTAAGACGTCACCGGTTAAAATGGTGGGCCTAATGCGTCCCTCCACCATATTGGAGGCCAATGAGGCAGACATGTCAGGTCAGCAGTCCGCTGATTCCTCGTCTTCGCTCACCAACAACAACAGCAGTTTTTTGACAGCACCAACGCTGAAAACGGCACAAAGCTATGATACTATTTCATCCGGTTCCAGTTGCTATGAGACAGCTGGAGACAATTCGCAGGCAAGCATTGAGAAGATGGAGGAGCTGGGAAGAACGCTGAACGTGGATGATTTGTTTTATGCGGCCATTGCCAAAGCAAAGCCACATGGCATCTCGCCAGGTGAACAGGATCAGTTGCTCAGCGATTTTCACGAAACTCTATTCGAACTGGCCGATAATGATGAGCCGGACGATACAATTATCGAATTGTCCTCAACGGATGAGGAGGAGGAGGAGCAGGATAAAGCTATGGATGAGGCTGATTTAAAATCGGACATAAAACAAGAGAAAGTTTCATCGATTGGCGTTGCAATCGAGGAGGAGGACAAGGAGAACAAGTCTATGGAATTCAATGATACCATTGAGGAAATGGATTACAGAATGCGGAAGGGTCGCGAACTAATTGCCGCCAAGGCAGCAGAAGCAGCTGCAGAAGCATCAGTAGCTTCAGCAACACCATCTTCTAAGGCAACCCCAAAAGCATCCCCAGTTGCCACACCTACAAAACCGCTAGCAAATGCGAATATCATCCATTTGCATTCGAAGCAGAATACATTTGTGTTGACGCCCAAAAAAAAACCATTAATAACGCCAACACCGTCACCATCATCATCACACAAAGGAGTCAACAGCAGCAGCAGCAGCAAGTTGCAAGGATCAGCCAGCAAATACGCTCAGATCACACTGTCATCGAAGCAGGATAAATTCTTCAAGGAGCCCTCGGCCATACCAATGCGACGCCTGCAGCTAGGCGTAAAGGACAATTATGCGCACATTGTCAGCCCGATACGGGCGTACACCCACAAATCGGGCACTGCACCCCTGATGAGCATGTTTCGCCAGACGCCAAACATCAAGGATGCCTTCAACACGCTGAGCAGCAAGGAAATGGAACTGGAATCGCGTCTCTGTCAATTAAAACGTGGCCAGGCCACCGATCGTCTTGGAAATTTCAATAAATCAAAGCTATCTGCGGGCTGCATTGATTCCACTGCTCGTTTGCTGCCAAAGAAGGCGTACATATCTTCCGAGCTAATGCAGGTGAGACAGTGCTGTGGCATCTATTTATTAATTATATTATTATTATTAATATTTATACTTTACAGGTTGTTGATGAGCGCACGCCACGCCCCATGCCGAATGTTCCGAAGATTCAAAAGTATCTCGATTCGGCTGTGGAGCCAACCGTGATGCGACACGATGGCAAGATGAAAATGCCCGGCGAGAGCCCGTTCAAGCGCACATCGCATATACCGCGACCAAACGAAAGCCTTGCAGATCTGTCCCTGGCTTCCGGCGACATCTCTCTGTACACACTCAAGGATGCCCATAAGTTATAACTGATCAAACAACAAATTTAAACTCCTCTTTAACATACAAATATTGGCATTTGTTTTCATGTTTATAACAAGTGAATACTACCAATGGACAAACAACAATTTAGTAACTAATAAATGCCATCGTTTGCTTTGTGAGAATAACTATGGATTTAGGTCTGCTTTGAGGCTTGCTCTTTCCAGGCGCGATTCACCTTGGACTCGGAGGGTCTGCCCAGCTCGCTGCAGATGTAGCGACCCACTCCGATGAGTTTGTCCAAATCTACGCCGGTTTTTAGGCCCATGCCATTCAGCATGTAAACAACATCTTCGGTTGCAGCATTGCCAGAGGCGCCACGTGCATACGGACAGCCGCCCAAGCCAGATACTGAGGCATCCACCACGCGTATGCCATACTCCAGCGAGGCGAGTATGTTGGACAGCGCCTGGCCGTACGTGTCATGACAGTGAACGGCCAGCTGCTGGGCGGGGACAGCGCGCGTCACTTCATCCAACATTTTACGCATGCTGCCCGGCGTACCAACGCCAATGGTGTCGCCCAGCGAGATCTCATAGCATCCCATATCATGCAGCGCCTGCACCACCTGGACGACAGCCTTTGGCGCAATGGCGCCCTCATAGGGACAACCCACCTGGCAGAAAACACAACAGTTGAGTTTATCGAATGAGATTGGGTACATTGCCTACCACAGTGGACACATAGCCGCGCACACGAACTCCATGCTTCTTAGCCGCTTCCAGGACGGGCTTGAAACGTTCGATGGCAGCAGATGCGGTGCAATTGACATTTTTCATTGAAAATGCATCGGAGGCGGCACCAAATACGGCCACCTCTTCAGCGCCTACGGCCAAAGCGGCCTCAAATCCTTTCAGATTGGGCGTTAGCACTGGATAACTGATGCCGGGCACTCGGCGAATACCACGCAACACTTCTGCATTGTCGCCCATTTGTGGCACCCATTTCGCGCTGACAAAACTTGTTGCCTCAATCGTTTGCAACCCGGTTGTCGACAGGCGATCGATTAGCTCGATTTTAATTTTAGCTGGCAGCAGTTTTGCCTCATTTTGCAAACCGTCGCGTGGACCAACCTCAACGATGCGCACTTTGTCCTGCGACAACTGGGACATCTGTCGCGATATATTTGCCTGAAATATGGGTGATTTAGTGTTAATTATTATTAGTTTCCTAAAGCTGGAGTTGCTTACAGTGGTCGTGCATCGGTATAAGGGACGTGCCAAGTATCGTGGAATTAGCATTGTTATAAATATAATAACAACTTGTTACGTGCAAGGCAAACAGCTGAATCTTATCAGAGGATAAGATAAAGTTATCGATCGATCAATCGATTAAAGCACATACATATTGTTGAGCTACTCACAACACTAATTTGCATTATATGTCTATATATATAAAAACTTATGTGCAAGATAACCAGCTATTTCTTATCAGAATATGAAAAGCTTATCGATAAATCAATTGATCGATTAACGTACTTACATTCTATTGAGCAGTGCACATCACTATTTGCCAGTCACAGTACGCGCGAATAAATGGCAGACAACAATAAACAAAATGAAAACAATTTAAATATGATCAGGCAGGACGAAAGTGGCGACATTGAGGATGTGTTTCACTTTGAAACGGAGCACTTGGCGCTGCGTGGCAACCAGTGCTATAGCAAACTTCTACGCACCATCGCCATGCTGCAGGCGCAACGCATTCGCGTCCACCAACAGATCGGTGAATTGGAAAAAACTCGAGATTTGTATCTGGAGAATCCGCAGCTGATGCTGGACAAGCTGCGCAACAATGAGCCTCTAATTGAGCCCGACTACGTGGCCACTGTTCGCCTGCCAGAGTTGCCCACATTGACCGTCAAAGATATGGTCAAATTGGAACCGTTAAAGCCAAAATCAAGTCCCATAAATGAGGAAAACGATTGTAAAAATGGAGCCAAGACTGCAACGCGCCTATGGACGAATGAGGAACAGCGTCGCTTAGAACAGTTGCTCATCGAGTATCCGCCGGAAGAAGTGGAAATGCGACGTTTCAATAAAATAGCCAAAGCACTGGGCAACCGAACCACTCAACAGGTGTTCAGTCGTGTACAGAAATACTTTCAGAAGCTTCACGATGCCGGTATGCCGGTGCCTGGACGTCTGCCCAAATATAGGCGTGGTGGTGGTCCAACGCGACCCAAATTTAATGTGCGCCGTTCCACATTCTTTCCGGCACAGAATATTGAGATACAAATGCCCGAAGATGAGTACACTTTGGATGATCTGATGCCTGTGGCGTCATCGCCATCAACGCCTTCCATTAAAATCGAAACGAAGCTGGAGCCGGAGGCTCTCGAAACGGAGCAGCGCCGCAAAAAGCTGTTGCAGCTAAAAATCTTAACATCCATACAGGAGGAGAAGCTACAAACCGGAGATGGCTATAGTCCCGATCCATTGGCACCCAGATGCGCCGATTGTGAGGATTCGGCTGTGACGCGAACACGCTGGCGCTGCAACAGTTGCTATTGCTATCTAAATCTATGTGGCGATTGTCTGGCCGACCAGCTAATCACGGAACGCTTCGAGCATATGACTCACGATGTCGCTGTGGATCTGGAGACATAGCTTGGAATCACTATAGAATTACTTGTAAATAAAGACAATCTGAACTAAGTTTAATAAGTTATTAATCATTGATTAATATCACTAAGAAGAGAAATACAATAGCAATATCAATTGCTGATTAAGTTTTTTGGAATCCTTTCGCTTGTAAATAAATTTGGAGAGCATCCAATTGTTCCAATATGCACTTTTAACAGAGAAATGTGCCAAATCCTATATATATTTAACTTTTGACTTTTTTTAAAAAAATAATTTTTAACAATTTTAACGGTCGATTGAAACGTTTATTGGATTAAATGCATTCGGTCTAATCGTACAAAGTTATTTACATTTATCTATAAACGAATCCCGAATTAAATTGAATTTACTGATATTTTTTTGTACACATAGACGACTCAATGTATTGGAATTATCAAGAATTAGTTTATGCTATAGCCTTATCCGGTTACTACCCCTATGACCCCGCCCAACACTACCCAAATTGCACAACAAAATAAACAAAAAACAATTGAAATTCTTTGGATTTGGCTGCTCAACTCTTGACACGCGCTGCACTGCGTTTGCCCTCGATCCATTGCTGAATCTCTTCCTTGAGCGTCTCATTTGTCTTGATCTTGTCCATGGTGAGCGGTTCGCGATTGAATGGATCTGTCTGATCGCTGAGCAGATGCCTTGCAATTGTCGAACGATCAACGGTCATTTTGGAGCTGGGCAGCACAACTGGATCGGTCATCAGTGTGGATATAATTGGATCCAGATATTCCTCGGGCGCATCCGCAAGCAGCTCCTGCTCTTCCTTATAGTCATCGCACATTTTCTGCACCTTGGCGGCAAACTCAGACATGTCGCCAATTAGCTGACCACCACCGATGCGTATCAATATATTCTCCGCATAGCCAAAGAGCTGTTCGCTGTAAGAGCGTCCATCCTGTGAGATGGCCAGACAAAACGAATTGTCCGTACTTAAATTGATATAGATGTGGGCAATCTCCAGCACCATTTGTGCCGGATCGAACTCGAACTCCTTCTTGTCCTTGACTTTGAAGCGCTCCCGCTGCGGCCCCACCAAATGGAGTAGAAAATAGTTGAGCATTGCTGCAATGCGATCCACCATGCTGTTGTGACAGAAAATGCTCTTGATTTCGGTGGTCAGCAGCTTGAGCAGATTGATGGTGTCCCTGCCGAGTATGTTGTCGAAGC
Organism: Drosophila fungiperda; assembly: GCA_035042345.1. Classification (NCBI taxonomy): domain Eukaryota; kingdom Metazoa; phylum Arthropoda; class Insecta; order Diptera; family Drosophilidae; genus Drosophila; species Drosophila fungiperda. Next base: position 10,037,808 of record JAWNLM010000145.1, read on the forward strand.
GTGCCAGCATGCCCAGATGATGCAGATTCATTGTCTGCTGCTGTCGCTCACTGGGCGACAAATTATTCCACTCACCATTGTCTTGCGCCTGCTGCAGCTGTTTGATCTGCTCCAGATTCGACAGGGATTCATCCAGCAAAAAGATTGCATCATTTATCAACAAGTTGATGAACCGTAAAAATATTGGGGGCTCAATTGCCTCCATGTTGCGTTCGGCTTCGCTGGCCAGTTGGCGGAAGCATTCGACATGCTCCTCCTTAGTCCAGAGGAACTCCATGATCGCGTACATGGGCCGACGATAATTGAACTTTTGCTCAAACTGCACCGACTGGCCGGTCATCTCTATGCTGACGAAGACATTGAGCAGACTGCGCACCACCTGTAGCCGATCCGTGTGGTTATCAAAGACGTGTGTGTTGAAAGACTTCCGATTGCTTCCAGAGATTTGTGAGGGCAGCAGAAACTCGAGCGCATCAGCGAGTTTGGCACGCAGATGTGGATTTTTGACCAGACCCGAGCTGCCCATAAAAAGCAGTATCATCTTGAAGAAGGCATCGTGCGAACTGGTGTACATCTGTATGAACTGATCGCCCGAGAAGCTGCGACAGAAATTCAAGTACGCCGCAATATTATCGATGATGCACTCCGGCACCGATTTCATGTAGGGCGCCACAAATGGCGGCGTCTCTGATAACAGCTCCATATTGCGCAACATCTGTGGCGCAAAGTCCTTTTTATCCAAGGCCGTCTCATAGCTTTCGCGCGGCAACATTGCAATCTCCGTCAGCCAAATTGCCGACGCCTCAAATAACTTTAGTATGGCCGTGTCGTTCTCTGGTTCGCCCAAACCGTTGCGGATGCACAGCATCTGTTGCATTTGATCCTGCAGCATGCGAAACAGATTTTTAGTCAGATCATTATTGGGATGCCTGGTGGCCACATCCTGATACGCAGTCTGTGTATTCTGCAGCTCGCGCATCATGCGCGTCAGCCGTTCAATGCACGCCCGATTTCCCAGCTCAAATGCCTTGTGCGCCATATAGAAGATCTCGGTGATGAAATTGTACTTCTCCGCGCTCAATCGCTGTTCACCCTCCTCTGCGGGCAGCAGGCATGTCTCCTCGTAGGCTTTCAGCATGCTTATACCCTTCGCCTGTCGCTCATCGGCATTGGCGACGGCACAGTACGTGGGATCGACTAGCATCACCTGCAAAGACAATATACAAATAGGATGACGAAAAAGTTTAAATAAGTAAATAAATAATGTACCTTCAAGGATGGCGCACAGAGCGGCGCACACAAACGCATGAGGACCGCACTCAGACCGGTCATAAATGCATCGCTGGCGGTGCTGTGCACAGTCTGCTCCATATTTAAATTAATGGTGCTCCATAGGTGACCACGTGATACATTCGCATCCAGACAGTTGGCGATCCACTGGAGTGCCTTCTTTTTGGTTGTCGGTGACTGGACGAGCAGCTGTTTGATCAGCGTAAACATGGACTGTTGATGATGGGCCAAAAGCTGCCAGAGCGAAGGATCTGTTTGCTGTGAGAGGGGCGAAATGTCTCGAAAGAATTCATACGGCGCCGTTTGCGTCTTGGGCATGATGGATATGCAGAGCAACTGGCCGAAAAGTGTGTCCATGTAATCGCCACCTAAAAATATAAATATGTCAACAAGTCTGCACAACGATTAAAACAAAACAAAAATACAACCTTTAGCTTGGGGATTGGGTGTTGTGTAGTCAATGAGCAGCTCGCCGAGAATGCCGGCACGCTTCTCGCGCACAAAGAAACCCAGTATCCAAAAGATGTTCTTGCGTATGGTTATCAAGTTTTCCTTAGACAGTTGCTTGTGTAGCTCGCCTAGCATCGGATAGAAAATGGCCTTAAGAGCACCCAGCGCCTCCAGTGGCTCATCCTCATCGAGCACCTTGCATGCCACAAGGACTAGAAATTCTTGGGTGTTTGTATCATGCTCGTCCGCTTGATCGAACATCTCCAGCCACTGGGCGGCAAATGTTTGCGGGGCAAACAGATCCGGCTGACGCATACAGGTGCTGGCATTATTGAGTATCAGCTCGAGGATACGATTGCAATGCTGCTTGTCCTGGGCGCTGCAATCCCGCTGTATATTATCCCATCTGGTGTAGGCACTGTACAGATAGCTTATTGCGCGTGTCTCCAAAGCCTCCAGCTCATGTTCCTTACTGTGATAAATCTGTGCAGCGGGCATCAAATACTTTGCGGTATCGTTGAGCATGAGACGCTCAAACAAAGCATGGGCGAGCAGTTCCTCGCTGAGCGTATCTTCGCCACTATTATCGGCCACAACAACATCGGCCAGGCAGAGCACCCCTCGCTTGCGACTGGTGTTCGCCTCTTTGCTCAGCGTAAAGAGCAAAATTGATTCAATCAGCTGCTTGGACACACCATTTCCGTGGGAGCTCTCTTGCAGCAGAGCTGCGAATGGATTATCTGTCTCTCCAACGCTGGACATTGTTGCGACCTGAATTCGTTGCAATTAGTTATCGTTAATATTTAGTTTGCCACAAATTAACAAATAATTATAGATTTTCTGCTACCTGTCACTATGTCACTAGGAGAATTACTTCCGAACATCGAACAATAATCGATTTCTTACCGATATGTTAAATACCAAAAAAAAGGGCATTTCTTGCTGCCAGTATATTTATCGAAAAAAAGTAGTAACTAGCTTATCAACTAATTTATTTAATTTGATATTGCGAATAAGAAATATTAAATTAAGTATTGCGGGCAAGAAACTGTTGGGCGCCGCAAGATAATCGCGATTATAGATCCTAATTTCAGTTCACTTTTCGACAAAATCTTAGGAAACTTTCAATTAATTAACTTAATTTTCCTAAAAACTTTTCTGTCAAATTATTTCTGACTTCAACTGACTAACATTTATATGTTACTTTTTGTTTGAAAAAATAAACGGAAAAATAAAAATGATATTTTGTTTTCTGAATATTAAATTCAGAAATCTTTAACTTTTTATTATTTAAATAGCTACTATTTGTTTTACATTCTTGTACTGAAACGGTTAATGTTTAAAATATTGCATATTCAGAGAAACTTCACTCTAGATCCGCAAAAGAAACTGGCCAATGGGTTTTTTGTATAACACTTCCAAACTGTTGTTAAATTCTAAAACAGATTTCAAAAATATTTTTTTTCGAGAACTATATCTAGTTTAAAGGAAAATGTATTGTTTGCCAAACAAGATATCCACAATGAGCAATTATACTTGTGATTATGCTTAAATTACTTTAATAAAAATCATAGACAACAAACTAATGTATCTTATAGTAGTCATGCGCACAAACGGTAGTAGATTTAAATTTAAATTAGCCAAGGTAGATATCTTCAGCATATCTAAATTAATCATTCTTACTTATTTGTGTTCAGGGTATACAAAAACGAAGATTGCCTAAACCAACCACAAATTAATTATAATAAGTTGTCAAATTGATTTTTTATCAATCAACAATAAATAAATTATGCTTGCATTTCCGTCGTAAAATGTACTCGTTTAACCTTCATTATCAATATTTAATAAATAAAATGATTCGAAGTCCTCAAATCGTTTAAGCGAAATGTGGAGCATATCAGAAGACGTGAAGGCGCATGAAGCGATTAACGGCAGCCGCATGCACTCAAAAACATTGTTTTCTATGCATGTATACAAATGTAGCATGTGAGCATATTTGCAGTGGTTGGCATTGCCCTAAACACCATGGATTAGACCTGAGCTCTGCAGCTGTTGCCGTAAAGTCTTCGTGTGATTTTACAATGCTCTCTCGTTTCCTAAATTACCGTTACGGTGTTCGTGTCTTTTGTAAAGCTGATGCAAGTTTGTATGTTGTATATGTGGACGACGCTAAATCTAAAGCCAATTAAAGCAATCAATTGCTGAAAAGTCACTCACAGCACAGATACAAACGCAGTGGCCACCGGCGCCTGGCACTAAACCTTAACAAGTGCCGTTAATCGCTTACTGATCGGCAATATTCAACAAGCTGTAGTTCGTTGATTTGCCATTTCTTCGCATCAGTCTGTGCTGCATTTTCGTACGGTAAACACATAAACAAATAATTGCCATTTGAAAACAAATGAAATCAAATCGCAACTAAAGCGTTTCCACCAATATATACAAAACTAAATAAACAAACATTTAGTAGTTGAGTTTATAAAAAAGGTCGTTAACTGTTTTTAATATGAGCGTATGTGTGAAGTATTAATATGTGTTTAATTTATAAAAAAAATAAGCAATTAAAGTTATAATCATAGCGCATATTAGTTACTACAGACAACCTGACAAAATCTAAACTTCATTATAAAATTCTGCAACATCGATTTTTAGTCAGCAATTTGAAGCTTAATGATAGTTTTTGTATATTGCTTAAAAATTAGCATAACATTTGTTTTCTGTCTTCATCACCTGGTAAAAAAATAATTTTTTTTTGCAAGAATTCGTCAAATTGCTTCTATGTCAGTTATATTGTGATATATAGTGTTACGATTCACTCGGATCAAAATTAATTCTAAGATTTATCAAGACAACTTAAAAACGGGGCGTGGCGACATCAATTCGTTTAGTGATGCTGAATAGTGGTGAATTTATCAAGATGGAGAAATTTCCTTTAATACTTTTTAAAGTTCACCACAAATTAAAATTACCCTCCTGCCAGGGAATAAAAATGTAACACGCACAAGCGCAATTTGATGTTTTATTGATTACGTGTTGATTACTTATTGGTTTTTAATTACGAAACGAACACGTGAAAAACCACTTAATGTTCACCCAAAAAACAATAGTTGATTGAAAAGTGCAAGAAATATTTGAAAAATGGAACAAACAGCCTTAATAAACAGTACAAATTCAAATCTTATTAATTTAATTTTAACTATCTAGCATTATCTGTCAATTCAACAATTTTTATTTCTTTGCCAAAGAAAAGAATGAATCATAAGTGATTTAGTTCTTGTCTTCCATGGCTAATGAACAATATTCAAACAGGTGTATTATTTTGATTATTTTTACCATAAATGTTGTGAATTTTCCTTCTTTGCAGAAATGAGCTCGTTACAAATACGTCCTCTGAGACCAGCATTGCAGGCAATTGCTATACAGGAGCTGAATGAGCTACCCGACCGCCTTGCCGATGACATCGAGGCACTGAGGGATTGGGTGCTCAAGCAGCCCCATTTGTGCGCCTGTACAGACGACCAGTTTCTGTTGGCATTCTTGCGCGGCACCAAATTCAGTTTGGAGCGGGCCAAACAGAAATTCGATCGTTTTTATACACTCCAGGCAACCATACCAGAGGTATTCAATGAACGCCGTTTGGTCGACGATCCTCTGGTGTTGGATATCATACGCTCAGGGTGGGTAAACTCAATGGATTAATCTGCCAAAAAGAATGGTTTATAACTCTTTCCCTCTTACAGCGTCATATTGCGTTTACCGCAAGATGAGAATGATATTGGTCCATGTGTGACAATCATACGCGCTGGTTCCTATGACACCAGTAAATTTAAATTTCAGGATGTTATCCGGGTGGGTTCCATGTTCGGAGAGATTATGATGTTCGAGGATGAAAATGCCACGGTTTCCGGCTATGTAGAAATAATGGATATGAAGGGAGTGACGAGTGCACATTTGTTCGCCTTGCAGCCGGATCTGTTGCGCAAGTTCTCCACATATGCGGATGAGGCGATGCCGACGCGACAGAAGGGCATATATTTTATAAATGTGCCTTCAGCATTTGAAGCCGGTTTCAACACGCTCAGAACTTTCTTTCCCGCAAAGGTCAAAAGTCGAGTGAGTAAAATTTACCACAGATTTGTACTTTTTTTATATCTTGTTTTTAATATGAATTTAATTATTTTTTGATTTTGCAGATTTCGGTGAGCTCGGATCCTGATGCCATTTTCAATATAGTGCCTTGTGAATACTTGCCCTTGGAATATGGTGGCACGCATGGCCTTGCCGAGGATATTAGTCGCTCCATGGAAAGGTTGCTCTCCACTTATGCAAAATATTTCGTGGCATCCCAGGACTTTGGAACCGATGAAAAGTTACGCGATTTTAGCACTGACACCCAGGATAAAGATTCCTCGTTTGGAGCGGTGGGTTCATTTCGAAAACTGGAAATCGATTAAACTGACCGGATTATAGGCAAATTGACAGACAATAAGTTTTATTGCCACACAATGGTTTAAATTCTGATATCTTTTTATAGCGAGTGCTATTTTCTATAATCTTATCGTATAATCTTTTGTTTACTTTTGCGATATTGTAAAATTACACTACTTATAATAATCCGGTTTGAAGGTCAACTGGTCAATACCAAATCGAAATTTATGGAATTGAAAAATGTTATCTGCGCCTAGATTGGAATTGTTAATAATTGTGTAACGGAATAATTATGTAATTTGTGATTGTGTTAATAAAATATAACTTGAATACCGTTTTATATTTGGTTTATTTCAGTTATACGATTATCATTTATCGTTGAGCCATCAAATGGTTGATCTTGGATTTGATAATAATGACTCAAATATGCCTGATGGGAAAGTTGTGTTGGTGGTGTATACAATTATGTGAGTCGCTCCTAATTTCGTAATTAACCCGATAATCTTTAATAAATATACAATTGATTTGAACTAGTTATTGAGAGTTTCTACAATTACACCGTACAGAATAATGATGATAATAGTGATAGAATTCCGTGGTCCATCATCCATTGTGAAGTACACAGTGAGTGCCGCACCTTTCACACCTCGTTGATGGGTCGCGAGCTGTTTTTACGTGGCGGCGGCGGGCTTGGCGGAGGACTAAAATCCGTTTCCGTATCATTGTAATTATATCGACTGTCTGATGGCGAAAGCGATCGATATGTGCGCGGCGAATGCATATAGGAATCATTATGGCCACGATGGTGACCCCAGCTGCCGCTGTGACGCCTATGCCGGTTCATGCCGCGATCATCGTCATCATCATCATCTTCATAGTCATCGTAGTCGCTGTAATCGTCACGATCATCGCGATGTGGCGAATAGCGATCCCGCGACGAGGATGCCGGCGGCGGTGACCGCATGCGACCCAGCGGCGGTGGACGTGCACCACCAATGCCGCCAGCTGGTGGCGGCAAAAATGGCGGTGGCAGGCCCATGAACGGCGAGAAGGGCGCCGGCAGGAATGGCAGTGGATTGGGCATATTCAACAAGCCGGGCGAGCCGGGCAATGGTAGCGGCGATGGCGCGCCCGTTAGTTCGGGCGCCAACAGAAGACCGTTGGCGGGCAGCGCGTCCAGCGTTATATCGCCAACAGTGCCAGATCCACTGGCCATCGCTGTCAACTTGCGCCGCAAGCCGGCCGCTTCGGCCTGCGCCTCCTCGCTGCGACGTTCTGATTGACGCGCCGCCAGCCACGATTCGTGCGCACGATTCTCCAGCGTGCCCATCTGTGCCTTGTGCGAGGCAATCTGCGCCTCAATCTCGGCACGCAACTCATCATTTTGAGATCTAGTTAATGGGTTATATTTAATAATATATTTGATTGTTTAAAGATTATTGTGACTTACTTTAGAGTCTGAATTTCGTTCTTCATTAATGTTTGTGTTTCCACAGTGCTCGCATTCTCGCCCTGATGCTGCAGCCACTTGGCCTCCTGCAAGCTAAGCTCCCTGATAGAAAGAATCGCAAGGATTTAAAAACGTATAAAAATGATTTAACTAAAATTAATACAATTTTCTGCTTTTAATACGAACTTTTGCAACTGTGTCTCCTTTTCCCTGAAGTAGCCGGAGAGCACCTCGAGACGCGTTTGTGCCTCCAGCTTGTCCCGCTCGGACAGATTAAAGTCCTGCTTCAGTTGCTCAACATCAGTACTGGATGTTTGCAGCTGATTCTCGAGACGACCTTTAGCTGCCAGTTCCTGTTCCAGCTTCGTTTGCAGCGCCCTAAATTTCTTTTGGACCGCATTTAATTCGCCACGCGTCTTGACCGACGTTATCAGCTCCTGGACATTGGCATTGGAGTCCTTCTTGATCATCTTTAGGCACTCCTCGAGCGCTTCGATTTTCGCCAAACTAGTCTGCAGTTCGCTATGCTCCTTGTCGTATTTGGCACTAGATTCCATGATCTGATGCTGCAACCGTTGCATTTCATAGTTGCGCGCCTCCAGAGCCTTGGCCAGCTCCTGCTCGGATTCCACTTGGACTTCCTCGATGCGCGTCTGCAGCTTGGCCTTCTCCATTTCCAGCTCATAATTATCCTGTTGCAACGATTTCATTTCACTGGCCAAACGCGTTGTGGCCTCTGTGTACGAGTATTGCAGTTCGCTATTCTCCCGACTTTTCTCCGCCAGACTTGCGTTTATGTCCATGATAATCTCTGCAAGAAATAAAATCAGTCAGCTGCTCAACATATGCTGACTGCATTTAACTTACTCTCCTGATCGTTGAGCTGTTGCTGCAGCTCATCCACGGTGCTTATGAACACCTCATCGCCATTCTGACCGTTCAACACCTCGGATAACATTTTATTTAGCTCCAAGCCCGCTTCTGCAGCATTGTCCAAGTCCTGTGCAAGGTAAATAATAACATTATTAATATATATTTAATTAGAAGCAATCCTGAACTCACCTTCTCCAGGGAGCTAACCTGCTCCTGCAGCTTGCCCTTCTCATAGAGTTCCGTTTCGAGTTGTTTCTTGAGTGCAACAACCATATCATTGGAGCCAAAGGAATTATCCTCAATGCTGGAGAGTTTCGTGCGTGTTGTCATCAGCTCATGCTTGACAATCACGTTCTCCTTGTGGGCAGCGAGCAGACTGCGCTCAAAATGATTCAGCTTGGAGAGCAGCTCACCTTCCTGACTGCTGTTGCAGAAGCAATAGTATGTCAAAAGGAAGAATAGTGACGATGCCGCCGCAATCACAACACAGAGCAATAAAATACTATGATCCAACACTTTTGCCGCCAACACATCCACAAAATTGTCCAAGCTAATCGCAGCCATATGACAATTGTCCACATCCGTGGGATGCTTACAATAGTCCTCGGCTACCTGTGCATCGACTGTGGGCAGAGTTTTAAAGTATTGTATTTAAAAATCCAAAAAACTACAACTTTAAGAAACTTACCTTGTGGTCTCTCCGCTTCTGGATAGAGCAGTCGATGCAGTTCATCGTGGTCTGTTTGGGGCGCAGTTTCCGGTTCCTTGCGATCCTGGCCTTGACTCGAGATAAATGTATTGACCGTGTTCATAATGGTGCTAAAGAGCCCAAGTCCCGGTCCGGCATCTTCCTTGACGATGCTGCTGGGTTCCGGGGTCATCGATGCTGCTGGCAACCCGATTGGTTCGATGGAACCAACAGCAACGTTCGGTTCCTCATCTCTTAGGGCCGCAGGCGTCGGCTCTGCCTCATAAACTGCATCATAAGCATTTAAATAGTCCTGCTTGGGAGTGGTGTGCTCCTCCAGCATTTCTTCAGACTCCGTGTGCACATGTTGATGGATGTCTCGAGGCTGTCGTTGATGGTGCTGCTCCTGCTGTTGCTGTTGTTGCTGCTCCTGCTGCTGTTGTGGCTGCTCCTGCTGTTGTTGCTCATTCTGTTGATTCTGCTCCTGCTGCTGTTTTTGGTCCAGCTGCTCTTTCTGTTGCTGCTGTTGTTGCTCAAGCTGCTCTTTCTGTTGTTGTTGTTGCTGCTCCAGCTGTTTCAGTTGCTCCTTCTGTTGCTGCTGTTGTTCCTCCTTCTGTTGTTGCTGCTTTTTTTGCTCCAGCTGCTCTTTCTCTTGCTGCTGTCGTTGCTGCTCCAGCTGTTGTTGCTCCTTCTGTTGCTGCTCCTTCTGTTGCTGCTCCAGCTGTTGTTGCTCCTTCTGTTGCTGTTCCTTCTGTTGCTGCTCCTTCTGGTGCTGCTCACTCTCTTTCTGCTCCTTCTGTTGTTGCTCCTTCTGTTGCAGCTCCTTCTGTTGTTGGTGCTGTTGTTTCTCAAGCTGCTCTTTCTGTTGCTGCTGTTGTTGCTCAAGCTGCTCTTTCTGCTGCTGTTGTTGCTGCTCCAGCTGTTGTTGCTCCAGCTGTTGTTGCTCCAGCTGTTGCTTCTCCTTCTGTTGCTGCTCCTTCTGTTGTTGCTCCTTCTGTTGTTGCTGCTCCTGCTGTTGTAGCGGCTGTGTTTGTTCCTGCTGCTGCAGCTGTTCCTTCTGTTGCTGCTGTTGTTGCAACTGTTTGTAGTATTCATTTGGATTGTCCATATATTGTTTCTTGAATAGCGGCGGCAAAGTTACCGGCACCACTGTGGGCGTGGCCTCAGTGGGTGCCTCAATCTTTGCCTGCTTTTCTGGAATATCGCTTGTAGCTGAAAGATCTGCAGTTTTCGGCAGATTGTCTTTTGTAATTGGTTCGATTTCAACGGCAGCTTCTTTGCTTGCTGCAGCTTCTCCGGATCGAGGTTCATGCTGTGCTTCAATCTTCGGCGTTTCGATGACTACTTCCGGCTCAACTGTCACGGCATCTGCAGCTTTAATTGGCTGAGCTGCAATTGTTGCTTGTGTCACTTGTTGAGTCTCATTTTGTGTATTTTCTTGTACTGTTTGCTGCTGCTGTTGCTGCAACTGCTCATCTTCTTTTTGGGAAAGACCTTCCTTAATCTTTGGATCATTCGCTTGAATTACATTTTCTTTCACAAATTTTTGAGCCTCTTTCGGCAACCCATCATCAATATTTTTAGCTTGTATTGTTGGCTCCTCAATTTTTAGTTCTGGCTGTGCTGCCTTTTCCACTGTTCCTGTTTGTGGCTGCTGTGGCTCCTTTAACTCCACCGGATTTAAGATTGGCTGGCTTTCAGTTACGGGTTTTTGGTTTGCTTCAGTTATTTCCGACTTCAGCTCATCCACCGCCTCCTTCTTCTCCTCCATCACGTCCGAGGTGGGCACAACGCTAACATTTCGCGTTTCAATCAACAAATTGCTTTCACTTGTGGCTACTTTTTCCAGTTTATTAGCTTCACCAGAGGCTGCCACGCCTTCAGTTGTGAAATTCACAGCCACTTTGCTGTCGGCATTTGTGTCGAGTGTCTTGGCCAGTTTATCGTTTCTTATTTCGTTATCTTTGCTATCAAGAGTCGCCAATTCGTCATCGTCATCATATCTTTCGTCGTCATCTTTTTCGTAATCGTTAAAACCATTTTCAACGCTTTTCGTTTCATCGATTTTAGTTGCTTCGCTTTGGATTTGTTCTGCTGCTGCTGCTGTTGCAGTTGCTGCTGTAGTTTGGTTTAGATTGCGTTCCATGACGTCTGGCACCACTTCCAAGGGCAACCTAGTGCCATCGACCATGCGCAGATTTGGTTGCACAGGCGTTATTGGTGTGGCTGCCTCGCCGCTGTTGCTGCTCGCTTGATCCTGTTCGGTGAGTATGCCCAGCTTGAGTGTGTCCAGCGGTGAGGTGGTTGTCGTTGTCACCTCATCAGCCGTTTCAGAGGCATTCAACACTGGCTGCACTTGCTCCACTGGCACTACCTCATTCGGATTATTTACAACGGGTGGTGGTGTTTCCTCGGCTGCTGCTACTGCTTCAGGTTTCATTGGCCACACAACAGGCACTTCATAGGTGAGTTGACTATCTTTGATCAGGACTTTCTTCTCCATTATGAAATCCTTATTTGCAAAGCCACGTCGTCCATTGATCTCGACGCCCCACAACTTTGGATTTTTGCCGGCGCCCTTGGACAATATGCGCATCGGTGAATGTATTTTAAAGGATATCATACCCTCTTCGGCGGCCGCATATGTGATTTTGGCGTTAGCCATCGATATTATGCCTGTGGAAAAATTTTATTTTTTTGGTTTTTTAACAAGCACAGCAATAATCAATTAAAACAAAAACCAATTTCTTATCACAGACTTCAAAACTAGGTTAGCGGTAATTCATTAAACCGTTAAAAGGCATCAGAATTCAATAGAAAACAAAAGAAAGAAAAACTAAACTGGTCGCTCAAAAATAATTCTGATTAATTTTTGTAATTTTAATTGCAATTTACTGATTGATAAACGGTAGTCTTAATTTAAATATCGAATTTTCGCAGACACTGCAATATTTGTGTGTATCATAATATCATAATATACCAAATTTAGCAAATGACATATGTAAATTAATTGATTTTATTTTTATTTTTTGCTGCATAGAAAAATAGTTGCAAAATTTTAGCGAATTGGAATCAGAGCGTTCTTATTACTCGCATTAGCGAGCGACCACTGTATATTTGGATGTCGTATGCATATGTTTTTATGTAGTTTGGCTTAGTTTTGTATTAGATTTGTGTTAGCTGGCTGAATTACTGGTTTCGAGACTTACGTTCACATTTTTCGTCAGCGCACAGTCTGAAATCAGACAAAGCACACGTCGTTGGAAGACTTGAGAGGGAAAGTGTTAGTGTTATGATCATCAGACCGAGGGGCAAATCATTCCACAGCGTTTGGGTTTGGGCGTTTGCGTTTGTTTTCCGCATTTTGCATTGTTTTCACTGCACTGTTTACAATTTAACTGAACTAAATATATAACAATTAAGTGAGCGTGAAAAACTTTTTGTGTATAAAAAAATTTCTTCCCATTAGCTGAGTTGGCTTTTCGTCACAACAGCTGCTGTTTATCGGTGCTGCCACATATAAAAAACATATATCGATATTCACACTAGTCGATAGATTAGTATTTTTTATCGTTTAAACTTGATTTCGTTTGTCTTCTTTGCTTGCAATACAATGAGAACAGTGTAACAAAGTTTTTGTTGACTTTATGGTAGTCTTCTATAATTTTTTTGTAATAAGTGTATTTGGTATTTAAGTGTAACTGTCAATTAATATTTTGGTATTTGGCGGTTAGTCATTTGCGGTCGCACCGCATATCTATTGTGGCATAGCTACAATTTTAAATTCTTCAGTCTTTTTGTTGTAAGACAAAAATCCGAAAATGAGACGCGCTTAAGTGTGCACGCAACCGTCGAACAAATAAATAAAGACACTACACAACAAGAAGGTTTTAGTGTATTCTGACATCATTTTGTGTTCTAATGTGTGTTAAAATGTTCTAAAAATCAAGTAGTGCGGTGTTAATCGATGTCCTCCGTTTTGTTCGTTTCATAATTTAAAAAAACAAAAAGGTTTATTGAATTTGGTTACCGTTACATGCGCTAAGATTTGTACAAAAATTTATTGTTTTTGTTTTTATGTGCACAAAAAATCCTCATGTTAGCAGGGAGAGGAGAGCTGCGTAAAAAGAGCGCGACATTTATTGCGCTGCCAGATAAATGATTCCAAAGTCAAGTTTTCTCGATTAATGATTAATGGATTAAACTAGATGTTTTTTAAGGATATTAATTATAAAATGCATTCAATTTTAAATAAAATACATTTCGAATAATAATTTTGTGCAATATATGATTTGATAACAAATGATAGAGAAATCACACCATTCTGGCAACGCCGTCCGCTCTATCCAAAATAGAGTTGTGCGCGTGTCGTGTTATTGCTATGACTTCTAGCTTGACTTTATTAAAAGTTTGTATGTGTTGGTTTTAGCTAAATGCCGTTTAATTTTTATAGAATTTGAGTTTTACACTCGTTTGTCGTGAATTACAATGCGCATCTCTATCAACTAATGTGACTACGAGAGAAAGAGAGAGAGCCGTACGTGTTCCTGCTGCTGCTGCTACTGCTACTCATTATTTTCGATTTCTACCTTTTGCATTTTAAACGTCTTTGTGATCGGTTGTTGTTGGCTGTTGCTCGGATGCGATTTTGTTATTTTTGTATGTTTATTATTTATCTCAACGTTCTATTCTCTACCCATCGGATCGAATGTACTACAAAATATTGTGTAACACAAAAAAAGTTAAATTAAAAATGTGAATGCGCCAATAAAACATTTATGTGGATGTACGTATTTACTTATGTATCTACATCTACAAAGTGTTTAAAAATGCGCAAACTAAGCAAGTAAATGCCAAAGTGTAACAAAAACAAAAACATGACCCAGGGAGACAAAAACAAAAACGAAACCAAAACGCACAGCGCTTAAAGCCAAATAAAAATGCATTCCAAAAAGCAAAGCAAATACCAAATGCAAAACTAAACGAGAAACAAATCCTATCCGATTAATGCAGTAAAAATCCTTTGTTCATATACAGACAGACTTTAGCAACAAAAATCGTTTGTTTTTTCGGTCGACAAATTCACTCTCTTCAAATAGAGATAGAGAGCGTGTCAGAGAGTGGGAAGGAGAGAGTGTGAGAGATATAAAATGTGACGTAATTTATATTTATTCTAAACAAAATTTCAAAGTGAAATGTCAAAGAAAAAAAATCAGAAATAGGGCGTGTGCAAATTGTACGTCCCTTTTTGACGGATTGCAATTACCAGTTGCAATTGGCTTTTAATTTGAATTTTGCATGCAACAGGGCGCGTGTTATTCACAGACAGGCAAACACACACATTCATATACATTCATACACATGTCTTATGAGAGAACGCAAGCTGTTTGGTAAACAAAAATACATACTGTGCATGGGTAAAACGATAACAACAACAATAGCGATTGCATGAAATCCCCCCTCTTCTTTATCTGCTCTCTCTCTCTGTATCTCTCTCTCTAATGAGCCAAACGATTTGCTCGCAAAAGTCGCAAACGAAAAGCAACAAAACAAAAAACAATAACAACAATTAGGTAATGTTTTTACGCCATTCTCTTTTGCGTCGTCTCTTCTTTCGATTGTGTTGAGAGTGCGAGCGCAAGAGAGAGAGAGCAATACCGCGTTTATATTTCAATGCCGCTGATGTTTTATTTTTTCTTTTTGTCTTTCTCGTTTGTTTTTTGTTTTGAAACACACATTTTACATGGAAAAATTTTGTTTTGCTGGCGAGGAAACTTTTTTGTGCGTGCATGTATGTGTATAAAAAATTAGATATAGAGTAAAACCAATTATTCAAATAAATTTATATGTGTATGTATGACTTATTATACATTTTAAATAAAATCTTATTTAGTGCTGACCAAATAATTACCAAAAAAAACATACGTATTTTAAATTTGATATGCATTTGCAAAACACAAAAAATGTAAAAAAATAAATGTGCATGTAATCATAGAGAAAAGATTATTAAAAACTCAAACATTTGTATCAAATTAATAAAAAAAAAAGAAAGCGAAAAAGAACATTAAAAGCTACAAAATTAATAATAAAACTTAGTTGCCATGTTGCATAAAATCGATGAAATTGACGCGCCAACAGCAACAGCAGCAGCAACATTAACATCAACACCAACAACAACAATTATGGCCCCGACAGAAACAACTGGCAATGGAACGGAGCCAACAATTTCAACGCACCTTGCAAACGCAAATGCGATAATAGAGCCAACGACAACAGTCGCAAGCGCAACAGCAGCAGTGAGTGCAACGGAACAAGAAACATTCGCTGCTTTTGTCGCCCCCGCAACAGATGCAGAAGCAGCAGCATCCACAACAACAACAGCAGCTGAGGGTCAAGCAACAGCAACAATGACAGTGACAGCTAACAATATATCGACGCCATTGCCGCCGACGCTGTCAGCTGCTGCCGAGCTCACCGAATTAGCAACAACAGCTGATGGCGTCAGCGTTGCCAGCCTGTCCCAACAAACCGATGTAGTGGCAGAGACGGAGGCAGAGCCAGCATTCGACGTTCAGATGCGTACGCAACAACAGCAGAAAATTAGAATTTATCACGGCGCCAAACAGAGCGCCGTTTGGCGAACCGATTCGCTTGCATCCAATCCGAGCATCAATCGAAGCGGCGAAACAGGCTCAACGGATTCTAATACCAGCAACACTAGTCGAGTCAGCGTTGGCAGCAGTGTTTACTATGCAACAGCGCCCAGTCTGTTGCAACGTAAATTTTCGGATAGTGCATTCAATGCGGCAGACGCCATGCCCCGTCGTGTCTCATTCCCGGAAAGTGATAAGGAGCTCGTCACCGGATATCTCGAGCCGACCAATCCATGGGAAAAAGGTGAGCCAGAAAAAAATACGAAAACTGTAGCATATATAAATGTTACACAAAATATTTGAAGTGAATATTATGCAGAGCTAAAAAAATTAAGCAGACAATAATACACAATGAAAACACTGCTTAGTGGTGTTACCCACTTTTCTGGCCGTGTTTTATTTGTGCCACTCATTAAATTGGGGTTTTATGCGTTGCTATCTACAATCTTGGATTTGATTCAAAATGGCAATGCCTTTGAAGAGTGTTTCAGTGTTGAAAAAGAATTGAATTGAAGAATTGTAATAATTTCGTAGTTAGCGAAATTTTAGTGAGATATTTTTTGTTTTTGAGTAGAATAAGCTATACTCAGATATCTTTTCGGTCTTGCGACGTTTCACATTTTATTGTTGGGGAACTTGTTTGTGCAAGCACGGAAGTAAAACACTTGAGACACATGTCGTAAATTGCACTTCCTGTCATTTATTTCATTTACAAACAGATTAATTGAATTGCATGCAGAAGCAAGCTGAACAAGATGAAGAACTACATTGTAAAAAGGACTCGTATAAAAATAAATACGTTCGATCATGTTAAGACAAAGAGCGCTAGACTGAGGGAGAGAGAAATATAGCGATAGGGGGTAGAATGTGGGTGGGATGGCGAAAAAAGCCAATTCAACGAAGTGCGCACAAATATTTTTGCATTTACTTTAGTCTGAATAACGGAACGCGGTACTCACCAATGATGATGATGATTGTTGTCAAGAGCCATACGTTTTAAACGATTCTTGTGTGTTTACGTATGTGTGTTTGCGTGTTCTCTTTCCTTCGTTCTTCTACATTGCAAGCGATGCGCACAATTCAATCATGTTGACAATTGGCAATTGCGTGGGGCAAGAATGTTGCCACCCTTTTTTCAAGGTAATAATATAATTCTACAGAAACGTTCTTGAAAAATTTTCTTTCTAGTTGCCCCTTTATATTTATAATAACAATTGTTATATATCTAAGGGAAATTCACAAATTTTTAACAACATTTAATAAACAGACATTTTATTGAGTAGCCGAAATGCAACTGAAATACTGAAAATATTCGATATTTCAGCGATGCAACACACTCTTGCATTTTTACCTGAAATATTATTCTTTGTTTAATTTTGTTCTCTCAGCAAGAGTTTATGCCGTCGTTTATATTGTTAGTGTCGGTGTGACTGATGATTGGTTATGTTTATAGTTTGCCTTTGATTTTGTTATTCGTTTGCACTCGTGTTCGAATAGTTTTTTTTTCGTTTTTTTTTCTTGCCAGCGATAAAGACCACAACAACAGAATCACTGATAAGATACAGCTAATTCAACGTATCAACTCAGTTTCGACTTAGTTTCGGCACCGGTTCGCTGCTTACGATTTAGATTTGCGCTCATTTTGGTCAAGCCTTGTCTCTCTGCTCTCTCTCACTCTCTCTGTTTCGTATTTTGTTACCGGCTCCAGTTGGAGAAACACCTAATATCTGCCATTCCGACTGGTATCTGTTTTCTCACCGTAAATACAATAAACTGTGGGAACGAATCCGATTTGTTCGACGTGTTTGTTTGTCATGCATATTGATACATTTGAGTGTAAATACTTTAATATGTATGCGATGTGTGTATATTTATATGTGTTTATTGTATTTGTTTAAAATCGTCTCTTGTTTATACACATCTTGTTTGCAAGATTTACTGTTGTGTTTTTTCTGTTCTTTTTTTTTGGTTTAGCTTTCTGCCTTTGCTTTGCTTTGCTTGTTGTAGGTGTAAATAATTTGTAGAATGTGTGATGTCATCGCCGTCACTTTACAACAAAGAGGAGTCGTCAGCTCCAAAATACGATATAATACAACTTAAGTGCAAATGAATGTCGATTAATAAAGAAACAATTCATATGTAGAAATTAATTTAATTTTTCATAAAATGCTTTCAACTTAAAAACACTATTTCTTTTCTTTTATTTCTCATCGATAACAACAAAACAATTTATGATCTTTATAAAATTGAACTAAAGCGTTACTTGCGTAATTAATAATATTGTAATAAATAAATACAATACTGTTGTATTTGCATAAGAATTGCATGCTCAGCGCATTGTTTAAGAATTGAAAGTAAATACGCCATATATATTTGTTTACATACATATATATATATATATATATATATATACATAGGGAACCATATATATAAATATATAGCACTTAACATACTAATGAAAGATGATAAAAATGTCACGAGTGCGTTTAATGTATATTTTGTTGTAATTAATTAATGCAATTCCAGCAAAGCAATACAAAGCTAAGCTAAAGCAAAATAAAGCAAGCAAAACAAACCAGCCTAAAATAAAGCAAATCAGCTAAAGCAAACAGTAAATTAAATAAAAAAATATTAATCGTTACATTTAGCTGAAATATCAATTGAAAATGCGATCTTTTGTTTTTGCGGAACCCATTCCCTAATATGCCAAAATTGTGTTGAATTCTATTTTTATGCAATGCATAATTTCTCATTAATTTTCACGCTGTGACGACCTCAACATATTTGTGTCATTAAATCGCTCGTATAACATTCGTTAAGGCAATTTTCTCAACATATCATTTCTAAAAATGATGAACGAGACGAGGCACTATATTTGACGCCACTCAACTGGCCAGGCTGATTACCCACAAACATATCAATAAGTGCGATAAGAATTGTTTTGGCCACACCAACTTTTGCTTATAAAGATTATTTCACAAAGGGGTATTATGAATTTGTGTAAAAGTATGCAATAGGCAGAATAGACCTTTACCGACCCTTTAAGCGTTCTTTATTCCTGATTAGGCTTAAAAGCCGAGTCGATTTAGCCGTGCCTGTCTGTCTATATAAAGAAACAGATATCAGCGACTATAAGATTTGGAGACTTCACATCTGTAATATACTAATGCACGCATATTGATTTTTTTTCTTATTCGATCACTCCCTCGTTTCGCGAATATCGATACAAATAAATTTCTGATAGCAGTAAGTTGTATAAAATTGTAGTTTGACATTTGAGTTTTTTTTTTATCTACCCTGGATAATCTAAAATATATTTTTAATAGAACATTTTCTGCATAATTGAAATTACTTGGAACTGCAAAACTACCTACTACCTTACTATACAGATAACCTAATCGATATACACTCTATTTAAACCTACTTTCATCTATCTCATTGATTAATGTTATAATCGTATTTGGTTTTTTTTACCAGAAAACAAAACGTCACCGATAAGCGAATTACTTGCGTGATTTTATTGAAGTGCTTACGTTTTTTGTTTATAGATATCTGGACACGTTCAATTAAACATTCAATTGACGTGCTTCTGATTAAATAAATTATCGACTTGATGCCAATATGTTAGTTCGACCAGCTTTTTTCATTCTATCTACATTTTGAACGCGTATTTTCTCTCAGTCTTCGCTTTGAGTTACATTTGGTTTTTGCCGAAGGTTGTTGAAAACACAAAAACAAAAATAAAAAATAAAATAAACAAAATTCAATAAATGGCAAACGCTGAGAACAAGTTTCGAGATACAAACGCTCGAAGCTGTGGATATTGTAAATGTTTAGCCGAAAATTAACAGCAATTTAATTGAACCATTTGTTTTTTGCTTGCCTTTTTGTTGCAGCTTTTAACATTTGCCCGTTGTTGTTGTTTTTTTGCCCCCTTTGTCGATAACGCATAAAAATCAATAGAATAATAAAAAATTGAAAAGCATTTAATACGCCAATTGCCCAACACAACACACCACGCACACACGCACACCAGCTGTCTGCAGACACGAATCATGCTCCAAGTTTTTATTTTGCTGTTACCACTGCTGATGAGCTAATTCTCCATCGATCGATAATTGAAACATTGTGCATTAGCAGTCGATTCTTGATTGCTTGCAACCTGCTAAATACAGCCTTAGTTTTAATGTATTTCTCGTGATTTCTTCACGTTTCCATAGCGATGTACCTCATAAGCGTCAATTCAATATATATATAAATCATAACTATATATAAATTGGTTTTTGCCACTTATAAAAATTGCACTACGTTTAAAATTAGACCAGCTATTAAAATGAGCAGCCAATTATAAAAATATTTTATCTAGAATTTCTTCAACATTTATACTACAGTCCAAATGCTGACTATAAACCCCAAAATACTTTGAATGAAGCCATGCTATGCTTTTGTTGTTTAATTTAAGTATATACAATTATATTATCTTAGTGTTGTGAAGATAAGAGGTCCACAAAAACAAAGAATTCCTAACTAAAGCGCAATTTTTCTAATGTTTTATAGCAAAAATAAATTTTGTCGTATTTAACGCATTTAAAAGGGGTAAATTGGGCTTAATGAAGATATAAAATGCAGTATGCCAGACGCAGATTTAGTTTATTTTATTTTATCGATAACTTTTTCAATTTATTAATTTATTATTTATTAATAGATTTCTGATAACAAAAAACTTAAAATTTCAAGATATAGCCTAACAATTGAGAATTACCTAAACGTATATATAATATTGATCACCTGTAAAAAATTGCATTAATTTTAGATAGAAAACTTCCAACTCCCAAGGGTATCTTCCCGTCGAGCACTCTTGTCTCAAACATTCTCACATGTTTTTTTTTTATCTCAATTTATTCACATAGTTAAGTTATTGCTTTGCTTTGGGTATTGTAGAATTGCTTTCATCTTGTTTTCATATTTGGCTCACGCATATTTCATTTCTTACTGCCGTTTTCATATAGGCCTATATTTCTATACCCTTAATGCAATATACTTAATAGATATACGCAAAATATATATGCAAAAAAAAAAATCAAACTAATAACTTGATATATCTTTAATTAATTCCATATAATTTATTATAACTAAATGACTTTAATTGCATGAGATTTATTTTATATAATAAGTATTACTTAATAACCAGGAAAAAATATAAAGATTACGAAACAAACAATAAACGCTTTTGAGCTGTCAATGGAAAATATTTTATCAGTTTGAAAAATAATTTAACAATAACTCAAAGCGCACACAAACAAAAACAACATAAAGTGGAAGCCGGTCGTCACAATGTCTGCCAGTGCAAAAAACATCTATATCACATATGTAGTATAAATACATATATATATATAATAATGGTTCTGAGAAATTGTTGTTTTTAGTGAGCATGCAAGCGCTAATGATTCATTAAACAGATGTCCGTCTCGACCGACAAAAACTATGAAAACTGAGATGTATTTGCGACAGCTTTTGAATGATTGCCAAATGTAAAACACAAAAGAAAAATATTGCTTCTGTTGTTGTTTTTTTTTTTACATTAAAATGTTGCGACAATTTTATTTTTCAAGCCGTTTGTGTTTGCATTAAATTTTTGTCGTTGGATCATTTAATTGCCATCTGTATTGCTAGATAATGCAATGATAGATTAATTTGTTTACGTTTCTCATCTCATGCAAACTATTTATAAAAACTTTTTGTCGCTATGTCTTTGAATGCACTTGGCATTTGGCACAATTTTCGCTTCTTAGTCGCGCCCAGAAATGTTCAAATTAAATATATATATTTAGATGCAAATATATAATTCGATTTGATACGCCCCCAAACGTACAATTTGCAACCAGAAATTTGGATTACTTATGCAAATGCAAAGAAATATAAATACATATTCGAGTATTGACATTTGCGCTTGCTTGTTTATTAAGTGATTCTCAGTATTTGGATAGCCGCCGCCCCCTCTCAGATTGTCACACAGCACTAAAGTAATCAAAATGATATTCTAAATATAGCTAGAAAATTATTACTCTGCCAAGTGCACAATATTGATAGACGTCCAGAGCATGTCTCAGTCATCTCAATTCTAAAGTCGCAAATTACAAGTTCACGATGATAATTTGTGTCAGGCAACAGAATCGTTTGGAAATGCCGCAATTTCATTTTTCGACATTAGCGGACCATTTGTCTATGTCGGTTCTCAAACTCTGCCGACTCTGCCCCTCGCAATCAAGATGATCATCATCATGATAAAGATGTTGTCGTGGCTTTTGATGACAATGTGGGGGAGATACGCATTCGCAATCAGCTCGTTTTATTTGCCATATTTGAGCAATATTTGCCAGACATTTTGTGGGGACGTTTCCATGACTTTGTTCAATGGCCGATGAGTATTTTGGACTATCAAAAATAATCCATGAATGGGTATATTTATTTATGTAATTAATATAATTAATTTATTACGTTGAGTATTCATTAACTACAATTAAAAAAAATAGATAACAATATTAGAAGTAGTGTAAAATGGTTTACTTATTTATATAAATATTCATATTATTTTTTATTGTTTAATTTTTATTAGTTATGTGTGTAAGGAAAAAAATTACATGGGACTATATTTATTGATTTAATTATTTGTTATTTTTAATTAATTTTGTATCTTTTTTTTGCAATAGTTAAACTGTATACAGTTTTATATTTCTTTTATTACTTATCAATATTATATATATTTACTTTTATATATATATTTATTTGTTCATGCTGAGAAAGATAAATCAATTTATTAGATAAGATGAAAACTTTTAATAACTATTAAGAAGAAGAAGTCAGTCAAAAAAAGTAAGACAAAAAGAATGGCTTGCTTTTGGATTGCCTCAATTTTCTATACCGAGGAGATGAAATATAGAATAAAAGTTTTGGGACGAAAGACTCATTGAATTCTTATAACCCCTGCTTAATCAATTGTTCAGATTGGTATCAAATAGAAGCTTATTATCTTTAATTGTAATGAAAGATTGGCAATCGTAAATGTGGCTAGTTCTGTTTCAAGTTAAATTTTAACAAATCAACAATTTTTTTTTTTTAATATTTTTAGTCTTAAGAATTTGTTAATTTATCAACATTTTAACATAGGTACGTCATATCTAGAAGTTGGGCAATGCTGGATTTGTCGAATTTTATATTTTCGACGTAGTTACTTTGGAATTGACGCATTGCGTGACAAACGGAAGCTTCACACAGTTTATTGACTCAGCAAATGTTTTTTTTATTTGGTTTTATGTATTTTTGATCACAAATTGTGGTATTTTGATCAGCTGCCTATGTATATATAATGTATGTACGTATATATAAAAGTATGTATATATAAATGTATGTATATATAAATGTATGTATATATAAATGTATGTATATATAAATGTATGTATATATAAATGTATGTATATATAAATGTATGTGCGCAGTTGCGGTCAAAAATTAGTTGTAGACCATTCATTGAGAATTACTTGCTAATTGACGTAATTGTTTTGCATATGTATATTTTGGCAACATTTATTTTAAGTCTGACGTCTAAAATTAAATTGCGATTTGTCCAGTCAAATTAATAGTCGGTCTTTCGTAGAGAATTAATTGTTTTGCATCTAAAACAAATTCGGATTTGAACATCTCTATTTAGCCTAAGGTCAGTTTAATACTATTATTGGTAATCTTTAAAAACTATATGTTAAAAAAATAATTTAATTAAAAAATAGAGTAAACTTTTTGAGACTCAAAATATATACATAAGGAATTAGACAAAAGCGCAGATAATATATATTTGATGAAGCACCACTTCTATTATTGGCACCGCTGCTGTACCATATAGACTCTCAGCTATGAAGTGTGCGCGCGTGTGGCAAATACAAATTATATGTTTTAATTTCCCAAGCAATTGAAAATTATACAGATATTGTGTGCATATTCCCAAGAAATGAAACTGAGTATGTAATTTGTAATTTGTTTCATAAGTGACTTTATCTTGGCTTTAAAAGCTATTGCATTTTACAAAAGTATCGTTTAAATTAGAAAGTTAAAAAGAATGAACGTATATTTTAGGCATGCCAAAGATCAAATACACTTAAAAAATTAATAGTTTTTTTATGGGAATGCTATTTGATATAGATTTTCAATGTTGACGAGTTGCTCTCAAAATTTTAGAAGCATCATAATACAAATAACTGGAGATAATTTACTAAACTAAACAAAAATGTTGCAAAACCGATTGTTCCTATGGCAGCTATATGTTATGAATCAAATTGGTTTTGGCAGGTTTGCGGACCAAGAAACCATATGGGATGGTGATATCTTCTTCAAGTTGAAACAAATACCAGTTGCAATATTATGAAATTATAGTGGCATTGCATAATATTGCTTCATGCATAGAAATCTGCTTGGGTTTTATATTTTCAAACTGAATTTTCCAACTTAATAATAAATATAAAAATAAATTATTTTTCTTCAATTTTTACCTGATTGCAGTCTATCAGGTGTCGAGCATCGCTGAGATCACTGAGCTGTATGTGCAGTCCTGTCATAAGCACTACACCAAGCCGCTTCCAGGGGTCGTGGAGCATCTGAAAGGTCTGGATTTGAAGCTGATGCGACAACCGCTGCTATCGCTCAAGGGCGTTCAGCTGACGCCCAACGACTGTGAGCCACTCGAGGAGATATTCAAGCTGGTATGATTTTCCTATCCAATATGCTAAATGGATATATATTAATTTCTTTTAATGTATTACGCTCAGATCCAATACAAAGCCATTGATTTCTCCGAATGCCCATTGGACGAGAGCTGCCTGCGTGCGCTGTGTGAGATGATTGATTACTATGAGGCTGTCAATGAATTGGACATCTCGTACAACAAGGAGCAGATGACGCCTCGTGGCTGGATTCACTGCACCCATATGATTAAGCGCAGCCAGGAGTTGCAGCTGCTCAATGCCGAGGGCAATCAGCTATCGAAAGTGGGTGCCGAGAATTTGGGTATTGCGTTAAGCACCTCCAATCTGCACACGCTCAAACTGGAGCACTGCGGCCTCAAGGGACCACCACTCACTAGCTTTTGTGAGTATCTCGGTGCGGATTACTTTTCAATATCTCCTATACAACATGCCTCAAAGTGTGCTTGTTCCTTTGCCTTGTTGCGTCAGTTAATTTTGTGATTTTTTTTTTGTTTTAGGCTGCAAGTTGTACCACAATAAGATACTTAAGGAGCTGTGGCTGGGCTACAATGATTTGGATTGCACCGATGCCCAGCATATTGCGGACATGTTGCGATTCAACCACACCATTGAGCTGATCGATATCAGCAACAATAATATACGAGATGAGGGCGTCATGTATCTGGTGCAGGCGCTCATCATGCAGGCCACAGAACTCGAACGACGCAGTGGCCTGCCGCTGAAGCGTACCCAAGCCATTGAGGATGATGAACCAGTGTCGCCTGCAGAGACATCAGCGCCGATGTCCAGCGATCACGGCAACAGCAATGGCAGCAACCAAATGCAATCTGAATCGCATGCCAATGCGTCCAGCACACAGACAGATGCCACTGAAGTTGTGGCAAAGTTCGCCGAGCAGCAGGCGAACACAGCAGAGGAGGCAGTGGGTGGCAGTGAGCCAGCTGTGGGTGTCTTGGTTGATGTGGAAAATGATGCGGACGATGACAACACCGAGGAAACGGTGCGCACTCTGAGAGGCGGCAATCCGAGTGCGACGGGTCAATCAATGCTGGGCAAATTGCTATCCATGAACAGTGAGAGCAGCAGCGAGGAGCCAACATCCAACATATCCACCGATACAATTGCCGCCTTCTGCTCCGAGGACATCAGTGAGAACAGCAATGATATTTGTGACCCTGTTGGCAATTTGGAAAATCCAGCAACAGTCGCCGCAACAGCAACAGCAGCAGCAGCATCAACGACAACATCAACGGATGAGTCCACAACAGAGTTGTTGGACGCTTTCAACACGCCAGCAACACTGGACAGTCCAAGCATGGAGCAGCTAACTCCATTACTACAACAACAAGAGCTGCAACAGCAGCAACAACAACAGCAAAGTTCCCAAAATGAACGCAACTTATGTGGTAATTTTGATTTGAATGCAATTCTATCCAATTGGATTTCTCTCTGAACATTATTCTTAACAAGTACTAACAAAATCAACTACAATTTCTGCAGCAGTATTTACAGATCGAAATATAAAAAACTTTCCCGATAAATATATATAAATATTCTTTTTAGATTTTCCAAGGATACAGATTGTGTATTTTTATGTATTTAAAAGTAGATTACCATTTTTAGAAGAAATGTTTTCATTTGTTTAAAATACATTCCTAATAACAAAGATTTGTGCAAATTAATTAGGAGCTTTGTAGGATCTCATATACATAGATTTGTGGATGTTATTAAAGAGCTTATAAGATCTTATATACGATCCATAAATACCTAAATATGTTTAGAAATTTGAGAATTGCTTAAAATAGCTGCCGTATTTTTGTAGTACTTTTTTTTTTAACAATTACGATAATATTATTATAATAGACTCGTTAAATATAATTTTGATGGGACTCTTTTAGTTAATCAATATTTAAAAACTGTTAAAATATAATTTATGATTTCTTTTTGCAGATATTACTCCCTCAACAGAGGCTAAAACCGTTGAACCCAATGAAACCTGTGTACAGAATAACAACAATGCTAATTCCCCCAATAACACAAATACCAATAACAACAACAATAATAATAATAACAACAACAATCACCACAATACCAACAATAAACATAATAATAATATTGTATTAAACCAAATACCGGAGGCGGCGGCGTCAGCAATTGGCGCCAATGGGAGCGACTCTGCGGCGATTTATGAGGTAACCGCCGAGGAGAGCGACTGCATCAATGGCATCAGCGCGGCGCCAAGTGGCTCACGGCCGCTGGACATGAACAAGAATGCGAATGCAGGCGATGATTTCGAGGATACGCACAGCACGTATTCGCCATTTGAGAGTGCATCTGAAAGCGACATTAGTCGGCATCTGCCCGACGAGTTCAGTCGTTTGTCCGTGTCGCTGGAGAGCACGCGACTCGATGACCTGAGCAAGGAGATGGCCATTGAGACGGCGACAATAGCCAGTGAGTCCAACGAGTGTCTGCTCGTCGCCGAGGAGGCAGCGACGACTGCGGCAGTTGTGTGCCTGCAGCCGCCAGAATTGCAGCCGGAGGCAGCTGAAGTAACGAAAACGATGACGATTACGTCGACGGTGGCGTCGGTGTCCAAGGTAACGATTGATGCCAAGGAGAAGGAGCCCAGCGGCAGTCCTTGTCCCAGTCCGACACCCACACCGCCGCCGCCTTCGACATCACCGGGCGGCATCAGCAGCGGCCTGCGACGCACTGAATCCAGTTGCGCATACCTCAACCAATCGACACGCAATCGCTCCCAGAGCTCGGATAGTTTGTGCAGCGAGAATTCACTGGATGGCAGCACGAGCAGTGTCGCTGATCCCCAGCTCGCCGAGAAGCTGACCAAAAACGATACCCTCTCGCGACGACATCTGGTCGATGCCACACTGGAAGCAGCAAATCGTGCGCCGAGCGGTCTTAAGGCACTCGCCTTATGGAGCAATAATCTGTCCAAGGATTGCGGTCCGCACATTGCCGAACTGTTGTCGCGCAGCTCGTCGCTGGAACTGCTCAACATTGGCAAGAATTGTTTGTCCAATGATTTCGTGGCGACCATCAAGGACAGCCTGACCAAGAACACAGCCCTAACGACGCTGGGCCTGCAGAGTGCCCATCTCAGCGCCAAGGGCATCGAAACGCTCGCCTCCATTCTGACCTTTGGTGGCAACAGCAAACTGCAGCGCATCGATATACGTGACAATAAACTGGAGGTGGAAAGTCTGAACATAATCGCCGAGGTGCTCAAGTCCAACAAGACCATCACCCAAATCGATATCAATGATGAGCCCAAGCGTCTAACGGTAAGTCAACAAAAGAAATTGATTCAACGATGAACGCCACGAATCCTTGCGATCTTCTACAACGCCATGCGCCCAATTTTAAATACTGCCCCTGCCCCCCTTCAACCCGCAATGTTTGTGCTTCGCCAGAAAACGAGTTGAGGATGAGTTATTTTCAAGTTTTCATTTAATCCATTTATAAATGTCAATTGCATAAGCCAAGTTTAATCAAAATTATTAAGATTTTCGAGTTCGTTTTGTGATGAATTTGAAATGAATACGAAACAAATTTTCAATTGATGCTTCATTCAAAATGAAGTTGTGTTACAGACATATTAAAAAAACAGATTTTCTTAAACAAAACTTATTTTCAAATTGACAAACTAATTGAACAGAAATATAAATATTTTTTTATCAGCTGAGTACAGATTATCCTCAAGTCAAACTCTTTCGATTTGTTAAGAATTTTAACTCATTTAAAAATTATTATTAATTATTTAATTAGCATTCAGCTATGTAATTGACATTTTAGACTTGGGCAAAAGCCCATTTGAATTAGGTTATATATATATTTGATTATACATACATATATATATACTTATATATATATATATATATACATATATTGTAGTTGCGTACAGTTGTGCGATTTGCCGTTGATTGTTGATTGTTGATTTTTAATTGTATCATTTTCGTTTTGTGCTGTTATTGTTATTGTTATCAACTTTCCTTCCCCTCATCGCAAAAGTTACCAATAGTGCCGATAGTAAAAGTTATACCGCCAACGCCAATGTCCCAGGATAGCGTAAGTAAAATCCCATCTCATCATATATATACAAATATATATATATATATGATTTTGCTCCTGTCTCTCTACCTTCAAGCATAATCGCAAAAAGAAAAACTTGGCTTGCTACTTCTACTGCTACAAAACACTCTTTTTTTTTATATTTTTTACCGCTAACAAAGCTAACAATGCAATATTGCTGCAGCTGCTGCATCTGCGTTTTCAAAATATATAAATCACTCTAGTTTTCAAGTTAAAAAAGTACAACAAAAAACCAAAGCTACAAGAACTGAGCACTAATATTGAAATTATTACTCATACGACCAGTGTTTTTGATAAAAGGCGCGCAACTGAAGTAGATGTCTTTTACATATAAAGAAATACAAATATTTTTGAAACATGCTTTATTATTGTACTCTATTAATATTAACAGATTGTAGCTTAATATTTTCCAAGAAATTTTATACTTTAAAAGCGCTGAAAAGTATGCTTTAAAATATTTTCAATATAATTTAAAAGCAGTTGTCCAACTGAAGCGAATTTAGTTTCTCTTTACAAAGCTGATACTTAAAGTAAACAAATTTTGATAAAGATTCCGATATTCATCCAATCGATTTTTTTCAATTTTACATTAATTTTTAGTAGTACATAAAAAATTAAGAGTTTTTGGAATACTCTGTGAAACCATTGTGCAAAGAACTTTCAACTGGGCACAAATATAATTTATATTTATATATTATATTTATTTATGTGCCTTATGAAGTATAATGAAATTGCTGTGAGCTGCAAGGATACAATATAAATGCATTAAAAAAATCATTCTGTTTTTTGTACTCTGAACCCATTCAAAATGGTGAAATCTCCGACACAATAAGTTATATTTATTTATGATCAGTATCAAAAACCCAAACGTAATTCAAATTGTTTAATATAAGCTTTTGTTTAGCAGCTACAATATTTTGGTTTCGATACGGAACACTTAATCAACCGGTTGAGGGATTTGTTATATTTAAATAATAATTTTTTTACTGAATTTCAATAAAATTTTACACACTGTGCAATACTTATAAAATATGCCTTGGAATTTAGTTAAAAGATAAACTGAAATATCTGAAAATATATGTGTGTTTGAGTATGTTCAAATATGTTTACCTTCGGTTGTTGTGCACACACACACATGGCATACACAAATAGTATGAGGTATGTCAACCATTTGATAAATGAAAACTAATGCTTATTATTTTTTTTGCATATTGTTTGCCTTTTTGCTTGTCAATTGCGTTTTGCAGATTGGCAGCGATGCGCATTTGGATTATACGCGAGTATTGGGAACAGTGCGCTCCATGTGCTCGCGCAATGAGAAAATGCAGGCGGAGGAGCTGGAACTGGCGGAGAAGGCGGCGAACGTGGGCGTTGGCTGCAGCAGCAATAACAATAGTAACAACGGCAACAACAGCAGCAACAACGCAAGCAGCAGCAGCAATGGTAACATTAGCAGCAACAGCAACAACATAAATCGGTGTCGCGGCGGTTACTACTTGGGCTCGCGGAAAATCTCGCTGACGTGCCACAGCCGACCGCTGGTGGACCCAGCGACTGGCACTGTGTCCGCTGCTCTGGCAGTAACCGCAATGCCAACGCCGGCTGCCAAACTGGAGGCGAGACGCAAGACAAATGCACGTCTGCGCTCGCCGGGTCCCAGTCCGCCCACGATATCGCCGTCCTCCTCGCCCAATCGCAGCCGCTTTCATGTGTCGCGTGTCAGCGAAATTGGCAGTCCTCTAACATCGCCGCTGGCCCAAGTGCCACCACAAACGCAGACGCCGACGACAGCGGCACGCTTGGCCAGCAGCAGTTGCATGTCCATACCGGTCAACACGAAGAGCAGCCCGAATGCGCTGCTGCCGTTACCCACATCCAGTTCGTTGCCATCGATGGCATCGGTCACCTCGTCCGTGCAGACCGTTAAGCGATTATCAGTGTCGCCGCGCTCTCGGTTTCATGTGTCGCGCATCTATGAGGATCCGCTGACGCCGCCAATTTTCTTGCCACCTACACCGATGGTTAAATCGGTGCGCAAATCCGCTCAGCAGGCTGAGGCACTAGGATCAATAACAACAACTACAACAATAGCAGAAACAGCAACAGCAGCAGCAACAGCAGCAGCAGCAGGAGCAACAACTGCAGCGACTACAACAACAACAGCAATGCCCATCAGCAGCGTGATGATTGTTGAACCTTCACCCACCGCCGTTGCCGCTGAGGCTGATAAGAACAACGACAACGACAACGCACACCACCAACCAAGTACAAATGGCGTTGCGGCAGCTGCCCAAAAGCTGTCGCCCAACTCGCCCAGCACATCATCCAGTTCATGCAGCACCTCGCCCACATCGAGTGCAACAAACAGCAGCAATAGCAGCAGCAACAGCAGCAGCAGTTATTCGGATGTCACCGATGGCAGCTCGTGCAGCAGCAGCTCGGACCTGGGGCCGCTTGTTGCTGCCGCAAAGAGTTGCCCGATTGCTGTGTTTGGTGACAATGATATAACGCTCACCAAAGAATCGGCTGCCAGTGTGGCGCTCTCGTCAGTTGCCGTCAACAACATGAACGACAGCAGCAGCAACAATGCAACAAATGCAGCTCCGACTGTGCTGCAAGCACAGCCACAACCACCAACAACACGTGCACGCAAAGCCTCCTGGATAGCCAATCCAACGACGGTGGACAAATTGCTGACACTTTTCAATCCGAGCAGCATGTTTCAGCGTAGCTCATCGCCGGAATCAAAAAGCAATGCTGCGCCACCTTCAGCAGCAGCAGCAACGCCACTCACAAACACAAACGCACAGAGTTAGTTCAAAATTTAAAATATAATTAATCAATTGAAATGGACTAATTAAAGTAATTATTTCCACTTTGGCAGATATAGCAACAAACGCAGCAGCGTGCGGCAGCGGTGATGTCAACGTGACGCGTAAAATGACGCCGCCGTTGCGCGGCAACAATGGTAGCGGAAGCAATCTTATTGCAACAGCGGGGGCATCAGCAGTCGCAGCAGTAGCAGCATCAGCAGCAGCCGGCGGAGCTGGAGCGGGTGGTGGTGGTGCTGGTGGTGGAGGAGCAGTGGCAGCTGTAACAGATGCGGGAAGCTCATTTCTGGACACAGCGTCACGCCAGCTGAGAGACTTTAAGAAGCAGGTGTTCCGCCAGAACCTCGCGTTCAACAGCAGTGGCGACAGTGTGGCGACACAGCTGGATGTCAATGCCAGTGCTGTTGCCATGGCAACATCGCCCATATTGTTGAGCAACGTGGTTGAGTCAACAGCGACGTCCGAATGCGCCAATGCCGTCCACATGCCATTGAGTTTGAAGCGTGAGCTCAAGGAGAACATCTCGCCGGAGCACACCATCAACGAGGACACGTTGCACACGCTGCAAAAGCTGTCGCGTGTCGAGGATGCAACGCTCAAGGCCGAGGCGGCCGCAGAACTGGGTGACATTGAGATTGTGATGCACAGCGAGGTGTCCGACTGCATGCCAGAGGCGGAGCAGGAGAACCAACACCAGCAGCAGCGGGAGGATCTGGGTTAGGTTTACAAAAAAAAAAACCAAAAACAATTTAAATAATCAAAAAGAAAGCAGCAAAAATGACGTGTGCAATTCAACAATGTGTTGAGCAAATAATAGCAACTGAAACCGGCAAACCACCCACCTCAGCATTCTCCCTGTCTCTCTCTCTCTATATATATATATATATGTGTGTCTCTCTCTCTCTCTATGTGAGTGTCTCTGTAGCCCACCCCACCACCTGTCTCCGCAGCCCAACCAAACCCACACAACAACAACAACAGCAACAACAACAACAACAGCAACAACAACAACAACTGTAACAATAAGAAACAAAAAGTACACAAGTTTTAAACATAATTTTGTTTTATTTTACTCTTTTTACTATACACAACAAATATAAATATATATTATTTTTTGGTTAAATTCTTTTTAAGTTTTATATACTTATATACCTAATTATAAAAAAGAAAGAAAAAGAAAATATATATATACATATATATTTTAAAAATATCAAATGGCATGTGAAAGATGCAAAACTTCAAATGAATTATGAAAAACGAAAAACAACTACTTAATATGTATGTAAATTATGCCAGCAAATTAGGCTAACCACAAAAAAAAAAATATATATATAAATATATATACATATATATATATATATAGTAAAAATGAATATGAGTTGAGTTGGCGCTTTGAAAAGTTGTATTTGAATTAATGTTAATTTTGTACTTACCCAACAAGATGTTAATACTTTTATAATTGTTATGCATACTTAAGGAGCAATCAGTTTTTGTATATTGTATATCAAATACGTTTGCTAACCAAATTTTGAAACATAAAAACTTAACCAATGTTAACAATTGACCTCAATAATGGCAATTACTTATAATGATATGACTTGAGTTGGTCAGTTTGCCAACGTCTGCGCTTAGTTACTGCCAATTTGTTTGGATGTACAAAGATATATATAATATATATATATATATATATATATATTTATGATTAAATCGGTTTACTATAATTTACGATAATTGAATGATAAGCCCACCACCAGTCAATCAGTAAGCAATTTTAAGTTCAAACAACATCGTACATTCTTACATACATATATACTTAAAAAGAAAGGAAAACAAAAGAGAAGAGAAGAAGAAAGAAAACCCGAAACGAAAGAAAACAAAACAAAACAAAAGAAAAGAAAACCTTAAAATAAATCCAATTGATCTCATTATGTGATATTTGTCGTAGTAGCCCACTCACTGTATCCATGTTAAACCAAGCATACGAATTAAGTAACAAACAACAAGTTTCGCTCAAAGTGAACAAACAAACAAACAAACAAAAACAAATACGATTAAAACCCCAACTGTAAACCAATTTCAAACATATAAATCCAAACAAATTGATAATTCTTGGCGTAGTCGAATGCAAATTCCCAAAATATTATGCAACTTTTCAAACTGCCAATTCATATTGAAAACAAAACAAAACAAAAACACAAATTGAATATAAATATTCATACTTATTTCAAATGATATAAATGTATCTATAAAGATCTTGTAAATACTGATAATTGTGTTAGATGAAGCTCCATTTGAACTAATTACGCATCAAAACTAATACATTGGTGTTTCTTTAATTTTTTTTAATTTTTGTATTGTTAATGTTGCAAGTTTTTTTTTTTGTTTTTGTTTATCAATTGCAATGACTTTCCGATCGTACTTAATTTACAAATTTATAATAGATTTTTATTTGGTGCTCATAGTTCGCTTTGAGACCTCGGCTTATTTCTTGTTGGATGAATTATATGTTGTTTTTTTGTTTTTAATTTTTTATTTACCAATCATTTGTTACATTGATTTCTTGAGAATGTACACAAATATTGAAGATGGCAACAAATATTTTTGTTTCAAAATAGTTTGACAATGTTATGCGTAAATACTTACTATAATTTAAGCTCACATTTAGTAAACCAAGAAAAACTACTAAAAATTTACTGAATAAACTTTTGAAAGTTATAATGAAGACAATTTGCGCAATGTTGTTATTTTTATTGGTAATGGGATATGATACTAATATAAGTATTGAAATTAATTGATGTAACGGCACTTCAATTAAATACAAGTGTGCTTAGAATCATGCTCTTCGCTTTAGTTATTTGTAAATTGAAATCAAATCAAATAACATGACAACTGTTGATATGCGAAACACACAACAACAAAGAAGAAATAAAATAAAACAAGGATAGCAAAGGAGAGGGTAGGGCGCATGAGCGAAACAAAACCAAATGGCATTGAATTTCATTCATAAAAGTCTCGAGTATTTCAATGTTTTGTTTACGCAAGAGGAATCGGGCGTAAAAACTGTATATACACACATGTCTATATGTATTTGTGTGTGTGTGCGCGCCTGGGGTTGCTTTTGGGGGCAGTTAACAGTGCAGCGCTGTTATGTGCTATGTTAAGTCCTGCGCTGTTAAACGTCGAGCATCAGGCTAAAGCGCAGAGGCTGAGCTCACATTTTGAAATCTGTGCGTTCAGTTGCAGTTGGCGCTTCGTTCGGTGCGGATCGCAGCAGTCGCGCAGTGCGTGTTAATATTATATTAGATTTATACAATCCTCAAGCAACTTCATTTCGAACATGTCCACTGCTCAGAATTCGAATATGTCGACCATGTGCCAACTGGAAACTGGAAGTGCACCTAAATGCCCCAATGGCAATATGAATAACAATAATAGCGCACGCTCAAGCCGTGTGAGCAGTGCTACTGGTACAAGCTCGGATCCGGGTACGGATCCGGAACTGGAACAGGAGCAGGAGCAACGTTTTGGCTGGCATCGTTGTCAGCCGCAGTGGCTGCAACGTTTCTGCACCGCCAAATGGGCGCTCTTTTGGCTCTGCTGGGGCGGCGCACTGCAAGGTGAGTGCGGGCGGGGATAGTGTTTAAGGGATAGAGGGTAGGGGGTACCAAATATCGGTACACTAAATTCTCATTGTGGCTCTTGCTTAATTCACTTAATAGCTCCGTCTCGTTGATCCGCCCACATTCTTTCCTCTTGAATTCTTCACTTTGGGCATACGAATGTGTAAATAACAGTTAAACCTGATTTTGTTTGACATCACTAAAAAAACACCCCGCAAAAATGTTTAAAAAAAAGATAACTTTAAAGTTGAAAAACAATTTTGATAAATATTTGTAGTGGGTATTTTAAGTTTGTCACAAAAAGTGAGTTTTAGATAGGCATAATTATTGATATGGCAACAAGACGGGAAAATATTCATGCTGGAACTAAAAGCTTTAAATACGCACAGTGGGATCTGCGATACAAAATGATTTGCATATATAATATACAAATTTAAAACTTAAATAATTAAGGAAAGTTTTATACAAGAAGCAACACTTTAGTCGCACAAGTTTCTCTAGTCGAAATATTTCGACATTTTTTTGGTTAAATTCTTAATGCAACTTAGATGTATATATAAAGAAAACATAGAAGATACCAAATGGAATCTTATTTGAACAGCGCAAGAGTTTATAGCACATTCTAATCTTATCTTATAGGTTTCAAGTTTGGTTATCTAATCTAGATAAATTTAACTGGGTTCAAGAGTTATGCAAAAAAATGCTGCTTGAATCATATTGCAGGCAAAATATTTATGCCCATTTTTAATGATTTCAGATCACAATAAAAATAAATTTATACTCTAAATTGAGTAATATGTTAATGTATATCAATGTATCTCAATAAGAAGCCTCTGCCTTTCAAATTAATGCTTTTTTTTATCGCTAAAATAAAATAAAACTTAATCTATATATATACAGACGGTCGGATGGATGAGGATATAACAATTCCATCTTCCATGCCTCGTTCACTTAAAGCGATGTCACAAAATTACCAATAAATGCAATTTGGGCCACTTAAACGCCTGTTAGCCAGGCCCTTACCTATGCCCAGGAATCTTTAACAAACTTAGTGCCAACCTCAATTAAGAAGTGAACGGTGAAAAGTGGTTGGAGGATGAGTGCATCATTAGCATCGCTGGGCAGGCTAGCTTGCTGCTTGAGTGGAGTTTCAGGAGCCGAAGGCTGTGTGCAACAGATAAGCGCCTGCAATGGTAGGTGGATGGGGGGCGGGCGTCGGGTGGTGGAATGGGGGGTGGAGCACATTACTGAATGGAAAGCGAGTAAATAATTAATATCAGCCCCAAGCAGTCAACAGACGCAACATTTTTGTTATTTTTCTTATACTATAGCCGGAGGATGCATTAACCTCAAAACTCAAAACTGGCGTTGCTCTGAATAGTTTGAATGAATACTGAATACTGAAGTCTGGTAAGTGAGTGCATTGAATACACTCACAGTTGTTGTCATAGGCATAAATCAGAGAGCAAGTGTGCTCTCCGCAAGCTGGTAGTTATGACAACCATCCCAAAGCCCACAGCCACCAATCCATATTCATGTGGTTAATTAAAATTCAGCAAATTGCGCAAAATAGTGGAAAAGGCATGGCATGCCCAGGATTAGGCAGTGTTCCAGGGATTAGCACACGACTCGACAGTAGTGGTAGTAGTAGTATTTATGTCTTGGTCGTGCTATAAACATAGGATGCAGATTATAGTCTAGTAGTATGCATGGATTGCCGTTTGGCATCTGTTGCACATTGCACATTGTGCTACGTGAGCGCATTTCCTGGCCCAGCTTTTTTGGACTGGTGTCAAATCCGATGACAAGCCCTATCCTCCAAATGTTTGCCAGGTCGCGTGTTGCGATAAATCTCTCACAGCTCGCCCTGCTTGTTGTTGTTGTTGTGTGTGTTTGTCCATAACGGAGCCGTACTGTTATGAATGGCGGCACGTGACCAAAAATATTAATCAGTTGACATGGCATTAACATAAATCATCCGCAACAATTTTGGATTGCTGCATCGCTGGCTTCTTTTATATGCGGCCTCTTTTTTCGCCTCTTTTCCACTTGCTTTATTTTGTTTTAATTTGCAAGGCGTGAGATTATCCTGTCCCAATAAATTACACCCTTTTTTGGGGGGTATTAGAAGATGACTGGAAGATTTTGAAAAATTCATCGCATAAAATTCGACAAACATGTACATTTTCTATGGAAAATTAGAAGAACTACTCAATGTGGTAAGGAAAATATAATGGGTATTTTACAGTCAAAAAATAGTTTTTACCTTATATATATATTAAGGTATATATATATAATCAATCGTGTTGATTTAGTCGTTTCCGTCTGTCTTTCTTTCTCAGAGACTATAAAAGCTAGCGAATTCCATTTTAATATATATTTATGTTCTGATTGTTATTATTATTATTTTATAATTTTTTTAAATTACTTCGTTTTAAATATTGTTAAAAACCTATTTCTGACAGTACAAAATATAGATCAAATTCTTAAATCTGTACTTGATATCAAAATTTCATATTAAAATAATGTTATTGAGTAAGTGTTAAAATGAATTCAAGATTGGAGAAGAAACACCGGAAATGTAAGTCTAAGAAAACAGCAGCAGAAGATAATCAAAGCGAGCAGAAATATTTCGTAAAATAAATAAATAAAGAAAATTTAAAAAATAACTTTGCCTCAGATTTTCCTTCAGTTCAAATCCATTAAAATTTATTGCATTTTTATATTTGAAAGCAAATTGTAACCATTTTTTTAATTTAGTTAAATTGTTTAACAACTGCGTTTGGGGTATGTTTAGGCGAGCAATCCTTATTTAAAAAATTTTTTTACATTTTTATATTTGAAAGAAAATTGAAAATTTATTTTTTAATTGATTTTAATTGTTTAACGACGAGGCTTCGGCTACCTTCAAGTCGAGCACTTCTTACTTAAAAAATGTATTACATTTTTACTCCTTACTTAAAAAATGTGTTAAATTTTTATATTTGAAAGAAAACTGAAACCATTTTGAACCAAATTTATTTAACTTGATTAACAGCTGAATTTAGGGTATCTTCAAGTCGAGCTTCATAGAGATTTGAATAAACTAAATGTGCATATTAATAGTTGATCAATCGAGATGACAAAGATGGCCACCAAATCTGTTCTTAAAGCTTTTTTTTTTAGCTAGATAAAGATAAAATATATTTTCTTTACTTTAATTACTTTGCGACTAATTAAGCCTTAAGTGTATTGAAAACTCATCGATGTAACTAAATAAATTGGTTGATTGTCACGTATGCCACAGAGTCGAGCATACTTCTGGCAACGTCACTTCAAATCGAGGCCCAACTCCATTATTTATTGGGGTTTTTTTTTTATTTTTTAGTCCTCATCCGCAAGGAAATTGATCCATATTATTGCTGTTTTCAGGGGTAAATGACTTATGAGTGCTTGAGACATTTAAGTTCCTGTCCTCTGCCCCTTCGCAACGGGGGCAATTGCTGCCCATCCTGTCCAGCACAAGTGTGTGTGTGTGTGTGTGTGTGTGTGACTAAAAGGACATTTTTCAAGCAGGTCGATTATTGGAAAATAAATTGAATTTGTTGTCGCCAATGTTATATTCTAAGCGACACAATGAGTCCAGCACCTCAAATAAATACATAAACATATTATTTATGGGACAAAATCAATTTGTCGTACAGATATTTAATTTCTAGCATTCCCCACCCCGAAACCCCCCTATCCTTCTGCTCTAGCATCCTGCTGTCAGTTGATATTGTATTGCAATCTGTTGATGTAGCTGGACAATTCCAGTTTCTGACAATTTGCCACCAAAGTCATAAAATCATCTTAGCTACTCTAATTTTTTTTTATTTTTTTTTATGACACCAGCTTTGAGGGTTGATGTTTTGTAATATGGCCTGGTCTTAGCCTGCTTAGGGGGAAGGGAAACAGGGGGTTAAAACCAAATCGAGGAGGGCGAATTAGATTTATTTTGGCAGTGCTATAAATGCTTAGTTGCTGAGAATTGTTATAAAAACCAAGTTCAAATGAAAAATCAAAGGAAAAAAAAAATTTGTGAATTATAATTGTAAAATATCTTTTTTTTAATATATATAAATCCGACATTTCAAAAACAAAAAAAAACTTTAAGACGTATAAAATACTTTTATGCTCATTTAAAGTTTAAAAAAATTAAAAAACATTTTTAAATTAAAGATATATTTAATTTGAGTTTAGAACTAACGTTTAGATATTTTTTTCCTTCAGAAATTTTCAAGTGAATTTTAAACTTTATAGATAAAATTTATATTGAAGTGGTCTAATTAATTAATTATTAAGCATTGTTTTGTAACAAATTAATGAATTTTATGAAATTTTAATTTTTGCAGGGCTAATCGTGAATGGACTTGTCAATGTGAACATTTCCACAATTGAGCGTCGTTTTGGATTGCGTTCGCGGCAGACGGGTTTGGTGGCCAGTGGCTATGATCTGGCGTCGTTTGTGTGCCTGGTGCCAGTGACATACTATGGCGGACGGAAAGGTGCATCCAAGCCGTGCTTCATTGCGATTGGTCTGCTGCTGATGGGTTTGGGCTCGTTGATCTTCTCGTTGCCGCATTTTCTTGTCGGCAGCTATCGGGCCACAATTGCCGAGGCAAACATCTGTGAACGGGATGGCCTGGCGAATCAGACGACAATGCAATGTGGAGGAGGAGGAGGAGGAGGAGTCATGGATGAGCTGGAGTTGGGTGAGAGCTTAACTTGGACGGTGTGGCTGTTCTTTGGTGCACAACTTTTGCACGGCGCTGGCGCCTCGCCGCTGTTCACGCTGGGTGTAACCTATCTGGATGAGAATGTATCCACAAAGATGTCATCTGTTTACTTGGGTAAGTTTAACTGTCTTTTGTCTCATTGATAAGGCATTTGGGGCGAAACTTTTCTCTCTCAAAGCAACTTTTGCACACATGCAAAATATTTATTTTTATTTGCAATATTGCCAAACGATGCCAGCTACAAAGGGCAAGTAAATACTACTCACTATTTGCACCCACACCATGCCCCAAGACCCATCCTCTAATCTAACCATCCCGACTGCTTATCAGCGACAGCGACTCAGGGAAGCTGGCACATCTGCGTCTTTCGATGTTGACCCAATTTTAAAGGCATTGTTGCTGACTCAGCCGGCTGAAGCCAGGAAGCAGCAGGACTGATGTCAGGACCCAGCACAGAGCCAGGACAGCCAAGCGAAATTTATTGCCTCTTAGTTAAGTTTATCGTGCGCCATCCGACAACGGCATCGGAATTATCAAACCCGTCCAGCAATGGATATGTCATTGTCTCAGCCATTGAAACAATTGAAATTCGCTTTTGGGGATTTTGTCTACGCTTTATTTGCTTTTTTGTTTTTGCTTCCCTTTTTTTTTTTGCTTTTGTGTTTTTATTATTTATTTGTTGCTCTTTGCCTGGCGGCACCAGTCGAAAAGGATAATGTGCAAACACACATTCGGAGTACGCCCCCAAGTTATTAAATTTGTGCTCGCCCCTCACTCCCCCCTTCTTCCAATACTTACTTGCCACTTGCCGCCTGCCGCTTTGAGTGTGCCCTTTGCGTATTGTCATGCAAATTAAGATGCAGCCAAATGATAAAACATGCATCGACTTATTGCCAAAAACCATTACCAGGCTGACAAAATAATTTAACCGCCTTTTCAGTTAGACAACGCAACGCAAAGCGAATCGAATTTATTTTAATTTACTTAGCATATTCAAAGCGAAACAATTTCAGTTTAGTTTCAACAATTTGTAAGTCTTAAAAGTTGAAATTATTGAGCTGAAAATTGAAATAAATATTAAAAATATTTTTTATTGTTTAATTTAAATTGAATTTTAAATCGTAATTTAAATTTAATGTAAAATTTTTTATATTTTGTTGCAATTGCCAATTTGTAAGTCTTAAAAGTTGAAATTAGAGAACTGACAATTGATCGAAATATTATAAATATTTCCTATCTCTTAGTTTAAATTTAATTTGAAATTTTAT
Source organism: Drosophila fungiperda (assembly GCA_035042345.1). Lineage (NCBI taxonomy): Eukaryota > Metazoa > Arthropoda > Insecta > Diptera > Drosophilidae > Drosophila > Drosophila fungiperda. The sequence goes on from JAWNLM010000145.1 coordinate 10,078,982, forward strand.
TTGAAAGTTAATGTATAATTTTTTTATGTCGACTAAATTTAATTGACGCTAAATAAATAAATGGTTGAATATACCCGAGATAAACTGCGCCAGCTTGGAGACTGGGAAACCGATAACATCGATAAGTGCAAATCGGTAAAGGAATTTTAAAGCTGGAAACTTGATGTCGTTCTAAGATATATATACAATTATTCTAGACACGCCCACATATATATATATATATATATATATTCCTAGAAGTATGGGTATATCTTACACAGCTTTATTTATGGAAACTAACTATTGACTCTTATCGATGGAAAAATCGATAGACTCTTTAACAGATAAATTGCTGGTGACGCACATTAAATATCGACTTATAAATGAAGCGTCGAAAAAACCTACAAGTCTGCCATGGTTCTTAAGGTAGAGTCATATTTATAGGTCTTCCAACAATCTTAGTTCCTGCAAGTATATGCGAATCCTTGTCAGATTGAGAGTTTCCAAGGTTTGCTTAGAATACTACATCTATTTTAGAGTCTCCATCTATTTGCGTATATATTTAGCGAAAGTTTAAAGTTAGTTTCAACAAATTTCAAATATTCTCGAATGACAGCCAAAACCCCCGCCGCAACACCTTCTGTTCCACCTTCACAGGAAGATTCTAAGCCACCTGTTATCAAGTTTTCCATTATCCGAGAATTTCATTCTTACTAATCTTAAATTTTCATTCTTCACTGGCTTAATTTGATTTTAAATATCAGAGTCAATAATCGAAAGTGGCGCAATGAATATGTAAATTATTTGTCAACAGGTATTATTTAATTATTTGTCATTTGTTTACAGGTATTTACTATACGATGGCCATAATTGGACCCGCAATTGGATACGTTCTGGGCGGTCAATTGTTGCTCATTTATACGGATTTCGTTAACGTAAACGCAGCTGAGTAAGTGCATATTTATATAAATATATATATAATATATATAATTACCGATATGTGTATGGCTTTGAGCAACTGATAAAAGCCGTGATGATTGTTATTAATCGTATGGGCAGCGGGCAAATGGCTTTAATGGTGGCTTCCTGAGGGGCCTGTCCTGGCCTGGCATCGTTCCTGCAGTGGCTTATTTCAGCGAGTTACCAACGGCAACGACAACGGGAATCGGAATCGAAACGTGAATCGGAATGGGTATGTGGCAAATGCCACAAGCACAAAGCACGCCGGAGCGTAAATATCTCCGGAGACTAATAAAACAACATTTCGTGCTGACAACGAGCAAATAAGGTGCGAATGGGGATTAGGGAGTGGGAAATTGGGAACGAGAGGCATTTGTTTGATACCAAACGTTGTGCAGTGGTTTCTGGTGGGGGAGGGGAGGGGCGGGTTTTGCGGCGGCATACGGCACGGATAAACCACGGGGCTTATTGTCAAGGTGATGCCATAAGTCATACGGAGGTCGGAGTTGAATCTGCTTGCCACTTTTACGGTCGTCGCGTTCAACTAAATTATGCCAAACAAACTGAAAACATTTGGTTTATGTGCCAAAAAAAGCGCCACTTGGCTTATAAATGTAAATTAACTGAATTACGATTTATTTGCTTGTGATAAACATGGAGATAATCACAATTTTGACAATAAAATTATTGTAAACTCAAAAAATGTTTGGTAACAAACAAAGGAGAAAGAAAATAATAATAATAATAATAAATAACAGAAATAAAAATTAAATTTTACGAGCAAAGTATTTGTTTTTGGTCATCATCCAAATAGCAAATACAAAATCACTTTAAAACCGACAAAAAGTTGATTACATGCATGAAAGCTGTAGTCGAGTGAGCTCGACTACGAATTAGCCTGAACACAGCTTTTAAATAAATTTTACAACAGAAATGCATATTAAATATTTATTATAAATCTGATAATGAAATATTCCTAAAATCTTTTAATGGATTCTAATTATATATTCCTGTAGCCTAAGCCTGACGAGCGATAGCAAAGTGTGGATCGGTGCCTGGTGGATTGGCTTTGTGTTCGCCGCGTTGATCTGTTGCCTTATTGCAATACCCATTTTTGGCTATCCGAAATCTCTGCCCGGTGCTCAGCAGTTGCAGCTGGCCAAAATATCGGAGGCGCATACCAAAAAATCCAAACTAGATGAGGAGCCAGCGAAAACGGAGCAGCAGCGACGGCGTCTTGGAGAGCTGCCCCAAGCAATACTGGCGCTCTTTAAGAATCCGACTTTCTTCTTCCTGAATTTGGCAGGTGCCACGGAGGGATTGGTCATAGCGGGATTCGCTGCCTTTCTGCCCAAACAAATTGAGAATCAGTTTGGCATATCGCCAGTGATTTCGGCGCTGGTCATGGGTCTGATAACGGTGCCGGCGGGCGGAGGTGGCACCTTTCTGGGCGGCTATCTGGTCAAGAAGCTGAACTTGGCCTGTGGCGGCATCATCAAAGTATGTTTGCTATCCACAGTGGTGGCCACGTGCTTTACCAGCTGTTTCCTCGTCTCCTGTCCCAATGCATCCTTTGCGGGCGTAACAACTCCCTATGCTCCAGTTGGCCAGGTGAGCAGCGGGCAAATCTGGGAATTGGATGCGCCCTGCAATGCCAATTGTGGCTGCAGTCGTGGCAACTATGATCCCATTTGTGGCGCCAATGGCGTCATGTATTACAGTCCCTGCTTTGCCGGCTGCGGCCAGGAGCAGCAACTGGACACCCTGAAGACATACAGCAACTGCAGCTGCATCGTGGAGTCCCTAATCCAGCCGGAAGCGACCAATATCATGTGCGAATCCAAGTGCCACAGTTTACCCTATTTTATTGGCCTCTGTTTTCTCCTGATGTTCTTCACTTTTCTGGCCACGATGCCGGCGCTGTCTGCCACCCTCAGGTAAGTTCTTCCTCCTAAAAGAAAACTGTTTCCTTATCTTTTTATATAGTTGCCGTGCCACTGATTCACTGCATCCGAAAAAAATTAAAATTATCAAATTTATTGCAGATGCGTTCAGGATGAGCAGCGTTCGTTTGCGCTGGGTTTGCAGTGGATCAAGGTGCGTTTGATGGGCACAATTCCAGCTCCTCTGATCTTTGGCGCTCTGATTGACGAGTCCTGCATCCTGTGGCACGAGTCCTGTGACGAGCAGACTGGTGGCGCCTGCTTGGTCTATGATAATTTCTACATTAGTCGGTTGGTTGAGAGTCGTTTAATATATTTCTATTTAGTTCCAATTGTTGTAAAATGTTTTTGACTTTCAGTTATATGTGGCTGCTGGCGTTGATTGGAAAGGTTTGCTCGGTGCTCTTCTTTTTGGGTGCCTGGTGGTTCTATGTGCCACCCAGCGAGTCTCCACATAACAAAAAAGATGCCGAAATGTAAGATAAGCATTTGATATCTAAGGGACTGAAATATAATAAGTAAGCTCACTGCAATTTTAATGAATACGAATAAATACTTAAATTAGTTCACAAAATAGATTCGATTGAAATTCAAAAATATTGTAATAAATCAATCCATCATAGTAAGCTTCACACATAAATAACAAATTATTACTGGTCTCATTTACATTCTTAGGCTCCCCTATGTCTATTTTAATCAATAAGTATGTCATAAGTATTTATTAAATATCACATGTATTTGTAGACCTATAAATTATAATATTAATAAATTTGATAACATTTCAAATCAGCGGTCACATTTCAAATTCGCTTACAGTTGCCGCCAAGTTAGTTAACATTAGTCTGTTAATGTAATACTGTGTGACGTTGGCTGTTTACGCAATGTTGCGTTACGTGAAGTTAACTGCGCATGCGACAACGAAGATGCCACCTGATGATGTTTACCTCTGCACACACTCTGGCAGTACTGGGGAATTGTTTTTTAATTTGTTGTTGGATTTCGTACGGTACGGTTGTGTTGAGCGCGTAGCTTTTGCTGCAAATAAATATGCCAACTTGACGCATTATTTTGTTTAAGCCAAAGCTAACAAATTTTAAAATAGAAAAAAACTTAAGCAACGCAGCGGTTGAGAGGTGAAGAGACATTGTGCAACATTTAATTTATAATTAAATGCAAATGTAGCAAAAAATTAATTGATTTTATACAAAAGTGTTTAGTGCATTTGTGTAATAAAAGTAAGCGTAAATCATGTGCAATTAAAGGGTCAATCACCCAATAACACAATAATAACAAACAGCAACAATAAAAAACCACAGTAATCCTATCCTACAAACAATTATATTTAATAAAAATTTTACAAGTTACACGAAGCTGCTGAAAAAACAAATAAGGTAAAATTAATTGATGGCGAGCGAAATCGAATTTGGTTTAAAAATCACCACACACACAGTGATGCAACTGCAGGCGAAACAAAATAAAACATATGAGTTGCATCTGTGTGCGTATGTGTTTGCACACGTGTGTGCACACACATTGAGAAAGCCAGCATTAAAGAGGGCTGCGCAAAACAATAACAACAGAAACAATGCAACGAAAATCAGCAAAAAACAAACCAAATATGAAAATTTAAAAATTGAGCAAAAAAAAAATGCAAACAATGCAAGGTGATTTTGAGCATTTAATCTACTTACCTCAGTTGCAAGAGTCTCTTTGTCAATGTGTGTGTGCGCATACTTAAATACAAAAACACCTACATATTCACATAAATACACATTCAAACGTGTCTCGTCTCTTCCTTCTTCTTCTTGGTTTTTTGTTGTCTGGCTCCAAGTCATATGTAGAGTGTTGTTGTTCCCCCCCACTGTCTACCCTTCATGAAGACTTGTTTTGCCCTACAGCTGTACATTATATGTATGTGTGTGTGTGTATTTACGTTTGCAGTCGCACTTGTTACAGATTCATTTTTGGTTTTCTTCTTTGCTACCCCCCACAACGCCAAAGGTTTTCCTTTGTTGTCGCTCACGTTGTCCATTTTTTCTTTTACCCCCTATACCTATAAAATTTGATGTTAGGAAAGCATATAAAGCAACTGTCAGCAGTGCATGGTAAAAGTAAACTTTGTTCTTTAATAGATGTAGGCTATTTCGTTCTCAACCCTTATTTCCGATAACAACAACTCATGCACAATGATCAACCGATAAAAAGGGTATCTTTTGGTGATGCCAATTTTGTATGATTTGTTTCTGAGTTTCCTATTGTTTTGTTTTTGCATAATCGTTCTTCTCTAGAAAAAGTCGGCCATACTTGTGTATTAGTGTACGCTAAGTGGTTTGGCAATGCCAATTCATACAGACATACATACATATAGATATATATATATATATATATGTATTTACCTAAATATTAAATACACGTGTGTATATGTGTGTGTCGGTTGCCTTTATCGATCTGTGCTTGATGTGTTTGTGTTTGTATGCGTGACATGCGTGAATCTTTTCAAGTATGTGCTAAAAATGCCTCATAATAGCAAAAGTTCACAACTTATAAATTCAGCTGCTTCTGAAAAGTATTTGAGATCGTATTATGAATAGCATAAAAATCTATTTATCGTTTCGTGTTAATTATAAAACTCACATTGAAATAAATTATTACTAATTGGGCTAAGCAATTTATATTCCGTAATAAATTGAATTATATATCAGCGTTTACAAATTTTATGCACACATGTTTCGAAACGCATTTGATTTGAAAAGGTTATTAATTATTATAATGTTAAAATTGGGTATTAAGTCATTTAAATGCTCTTTTATAGAATATTTTTAAACTCGAAAGCTAAGCCCTAAAATGATGCCCTTTATTAGGCTTCCACTTTCACTGCTGACAAAAAAAGAAAAGACAATCACTTCATAAAAGTCCCATCGACTTTTTGGTCACTACCAAATTCCATTTTAGGATTATTGCTATTCTTAATATGGCATTCAGTTGTATTCAAGTGGGTTTTATAAAACATAAAATACCCAAAATGCTTACAAGCGAATCAATTATCAGTTTTCACTCTTCATAGACAAAAATAATGAGCAGTTAGTGTTGAATAAATTGATGTTAGTAAACGAAATGATGATTGCCAAATATTTAACAGGTGTGTGTCTTTTTTTATTTATTGATTTTGTAAAGTAAAAATTATTATAAGCACATATATATTTCAGATTCTCGCTTTCGTTTTGTAATAAGTTCTTGAGTTTGGTCATGGCATAACTAAGCTGTTTTCTTGTTGTTTCTTCTTTTTTGTTATTGTTATGTGTTTTATTTTTTCGCTTAGCTGTTGCCATGTTGTCGTTAAGCAAACTGCAATCAGATCAGACGACGAAGAGAAAACAGGTTTTTTACACTGACACACACACAGATTACTTGTTCTTTAAGCATTTATCTGAGTCAACATTTAGCGATCAACTCAATAAGTTAATGAAATTATCAACAAACGCAAACGTGAGCAAAATGTTCAATATTTTTAGAACACATTTTTTTGTACAACTTTTTAGCAATATTTCGCAGAATTATTCAAATTATTCAGACAAGTGCCAAATATATTTGTGCAGAAATCCAACTTTTGTACGATTTATAAATTGTGTGATTTCAAATATATCTGAGGTGTAATTTGCATGAATATATATTTAATATATATGCCCAACAATAGATTTAATATTCTGTGTTAAGACTAACACACACACACACCCATAGACTATAGCTGTTGTGGCCCAATATTCGAGCAGCTGTGCCCATTTCTTGCGGTTGGCTGCCTCAGAGTTACCTCACCCGCTCTCCTCTGCCTACTATTTATCTAGTTCTGGTTTGCTCTCTTCATTTCGTTCCTTTTGCCGTTCCAGTTCTGCACATTTTTTGGGCCCAGCTCACAATTAGTTGACTAGCAGCAGCGGACGACGGACCTGTTGGCTTTGCTGTTGCCAAAAAAAAAAATAATATTTCGCAAAAGCTTCATACATATTAATGAACACAAGTCGCAGATCTAACGGTGTTTGTCTATCTCATAGGTAACCATTGAGAAAATTTAAACCTGTTTCGTTTCGATCGTCGCTTCGTTATTTGTTCTCTCGCTCTCTCGAGTTGCTCATTGAACCGATTCTCGCTCACTACAAAAAAGAGTACCTGTGTGTGTGTGACAGTGTGGCTGTATTTGTGGTCTTTCTCTGCAATTCTTTTTGATCGATGTACATAAATATATCTCCGTCCAAATATCTCTTAACGAAATGCATTAAATAAAAGAAAAACACATATTTATTCACCGCCAATAAATTTAAAATTTTTTCATTCCCAAACAGCAAAAAATATTTACGTAAACACAAGAATATTTTGTTTACAAAGAATAAATAAAAAAAGCCGAAATATACCGAAATTTAAAACGAAAAAATTAAGCTATTATTGGGCTGCATTCAACGATCGTCCAAGGATAAAACCATTTAAATATGACATAAAAGGTGAGTGACTACATACTATGTTTTCTAGTATAAGATATAAGATATGATAAAATAGATATACATAAATATGTAAATGTTAATAAGACAGATATTCTAAGAGTTTAACATAAATTACTCACTGAGTTATACCAATAAAATTTATTTATAGACAATATTTATCAGCACATAAATAAAGATTTAAAAATCTTTTTTATTATTGGTTTTTTGTACCCATGAAAGTTTTAGTTATTTATTTTTGAATGTGAACGAAAACTATTTCGCAAGTTGTGTATACATTGAGAAATTGTCAATTAGCATTTGAATAGCTTGGTTGGATTTGGTTTTTGTTTACATTACGGGATTTGTATTCAATTTGAAAAAAAAAACGAAATAAGAAGCTAACATTTAAATTATAAGACAATGTGACACCAAATATCAATCAAAGCCCAACCTTTGTTGAAAGCTGAAAGTTGGGCATTAGGCGCACACACACACACACACTCACATACACTCACGGCTAAACGAATAAGTTTACAAACTAGCAAAATGTTTGGCAGATTTGTTTGTTGTTGCTGCTGCCCACAATAAAGGCATGGAAAATGTGTGGAAAATCGATTAAAACAACGTAATGGAAAAACTTCAAGCTGCCAACAAAAAAAATATAGCTTGTCAGCCCACAACAATTTTCGCCACCGAATATAGAAAGCACTTGTATATTTTTTGTTAGTTTTAGTTTTCCATCAATGGTTTTGTGCCTTCTTACGTCTTATAATCATATAAGCAAATAGTAATTCTCAACATCAACATCAACTATATATCGAATGTTTGCTTTCATGTTTAATGCCTTTTTGTGGTCTTTGCCTTCGAACCCAGTCGTACCTTAATCTTTTTCTTTAGGCCTATTACACTAACGCATTACAATTAAGTTATATAAATTGTGTGTAAGCACTGAGTGAGTTTTTTCTTTTATTGTCTCTAATAATCAGTAAAAACTCATAGTGAAGTTATTTTTTTGTTTTCTGGCCTAGGAGGAAATGTGTTTATAATTCGATATATAACTTTTTACACCTTAATCGGTTAATTATGAAATCAGTTTGTGATTATGTAACAACATCTGAAGTCTATGTGCGTAATTATATAACATTTCTTTTGTGTAACAATTCATTAGTATGATTTATGTTGAAGTTTGCGTAAATCTATCATTTGTTACAGAACTGCTTAATGTAAATTTATTTTTAAATAGATTTCGTCCGCTAAATATTAGTTTAACACTTAGCCCTAAAAGTGTTTGGTAAGCCACACCACTAACATTTAATTTGATTTATTTCCTTGTACGCTCTACTAAACCATAAAAATACAAAGCAATATTAATGCCAAGCACAAGCAGAACTTTTTACGAAGTGACTCGAATGTAAAAAAAACACTTTTGTTGTTAACACAAACAAACAAAAGTTTTTTTGTGTTTTTAGATTGACTTTGCCTATTTGACGGAGCCATGCCTAAACTTTCCATTCCAATGGCCATTAAATCCACATTAAAATAACAAGGTGCGCACTTAAAATTTCAAACAAACGGCTTACATTTTACTTTTATTATGCGCTTTAGTTAATAACAAATGTCTGTTGTTTTAATTGGATTTTCAAAATATTTACACTCTAAATGAAGTCGTCACTTAAAATGCCTAATATAAATAATACGTACACGATTCCTATAAATCCACAAATAGAATTATGTATTTTTTACTAATGCAATGTGTGGCTTTAATAAACACCCCAAAAAAAAAAAAACAAAACAAATCATAAGACAATGGCTGGAAAATAATTTCATTTTCAGATGCGGATTTTGTTTTCGCTTCTCCGATTCTGACTGTGCGGAGAAAGCAGTTGGCGTTGACTTAATTACAAAAAAACAATACGTAATTTTTGAGAGAAAAAAATAAGCAAAACTGAAAAACTTGTATGGCGCTGGGTATGCTGAGCCTGACTATGAAATACTCTGAACCCATGAAAGAATTTCTGATTCCATAAGGTACATAAATTCACGAGCAGCCTGGAAGTTCATTTGTCCATCTTTTAAGGAAGAAACATATTTAAATATAACTTTTAAGAATTTTCAAATCAGTTAAGAAATACAAATAGCTTATAGCTTTCTTATATATTATATATTGTGCTGATATTTGTGAAGTTTGAGTATACCCGTTATGCTTTAGTAGTGGGTGCAGGATATAATTATATGCCGCGCATTTGCTTGCCTCGATAACCACAACGGCAACAAAAATAATAAATAAATAATGATAATAATAATTTGTGTAAGTTCAAAGCGACAACTGCAACACTCAACAATTTAACTTCTGTGCGTATTTCAATGTATATCTGTGTGTGTGTGTGTGCGTGTGTATCTATGTGTCGAGTGTCATTTGAACGGATTTAGGGCACACCTATTCACCTATTTATTTAATTTCGTTGTACACATGCATATGTGTATGTGTGTGTGTGTGTGTGATTGTTGCTCTTTGTTGCATGTTTGAAATTTACAAACATTTTTTTATTTAGGTCATTTTTTTATGTATTTGTATTTGTGTGTGCTTGCCACTGTTGCAAACGCAAGTCGTGGCGTGTTTATCTAAGCAAGATTTGGTAATAAAATCTACGCGATTTTTGCATGAGTCGCACAATTAAAATGAATTTTCTACCTTTGTGTTTTGCATTTTCCTGTCCGATTGCACAATTCATAAGCCGGAAGTGAGTGCGCGATAATAAGTGCCATGTAATAAACACACACACACATACACACACACACACGCTGAAATAAGTACAAAGTCAATCAAAAAAATGTCTACGTATTCATAACTATTCAAATTGCATATTTTGCTAATTGCTCTCTTTTTTTTGGCAAGTTCAAAATTTTTAGATTTAATTGCCACAGACAATGTTTGAATTATCCACATATTAAAATTACAAATGCATTCATATATTATTTTTTTATATTTATTTATTTTGAAAATTAAGCCAAATTATATATTGCTCAGTGAGGTGTTTATGGCTAAAATTGTAAATTGGTTTATCAAAGCTTTTCCAATACAGAAATAACTTTTCAATGTGTATTATTTATGTAAACTAGAAAACTTTTCGTGTTTGTATTTTTTTGGTTTGCTGCTGATCTTTTCGGATCATTGACTGCAGACTTAGCGGGTGCATTTTGTATCTGCTTAGTTGAATGTTGTTCAAGCTAATTTTCAGTATACATAAACAATGAGCAAATAGCTTGAGTTGCACAAACAAACTCAAACGCTGACAGTGGAGAGCTTCTCATGGCTGCTGTTTATGCCTCTCAGATAGTGCTTATAGTGCATCAGTTAATGTTGTGGGCACAACTTTGCCTGTCAGTCTATCTTTATAATCAGGCCACTATCTGTTTGTTTTCTTTGGTAAATACAATTCAAATTTTAGTACGGCCAGCAATGAGATTAACAGCAACAGCTTCCATTTGTATACCCTGTTAGGAACAGGCATTCCCGACTAATATTCTAAGTTTTTCAAATTGATTGTGTTTACTGTAATATTTGTCATACTTATATCAAACTTGCGTTTACAATCAGTTTCGATTCCTCATCCTTTTATATATATTCCAATCCTAAATCGTGTTTTTTTTAAATTATAATTACATTATTAATCGAATTGACATATCAGCTATTACTCAAGTTACTTAAAATTAATAAACTAAAATTATTTAAGCTATGCATTTAAATTCTTTTAATACTCTCTGTAGTCTGGTTTATATCATATTCTAGATGAAAGGAATAAGTTGACTTTCAAGATCGATATTCAAATTGCTTAAACTTTATATCACAATTTACAATTTAAGTCACTAAATTTAATTAAAGACACTTTCAAATTTCTTCCAAAACAGTTACCAGAGTAGGCAGCCGTCGGTTACAACCGATGGTAAACTAGTCACTTTTGTTTTTTTTTTCTCAGTGTGGTAAATTTATTTATAATCTCAATGCGGTTCGCGTCGTAGTGTTGTCAGCCTCCTACGACAACATTTGTGTCCGTTGCTGTTGCCACGTTCTCTACTCGATTATTTGCCTCGTCGTCTTGGCGTCTATGGATGTGTGTGAGTGTATGTGTGTGTATGTGTGTGCGTGTGTGTGTTTAAGCTAAAAGTTATTTTCATATTGGCGCCCCGCTGCCCACATGCACACACACACTCGCACACACACAACACGTGCCTAAACTCACACACATTTAATATAGTGTCATCGTTTTCGGCGCTGTTTCTCTTATTGAATTTAGTGCTAATCTCATTAAATAAATAGCCAAAGCAATGCATATATCATACAAAAGTGACACAAAGCGAGTAAATGACGTTTATTTAAATTTCTTAAAAAATTGACGCACGTTTTCATGATATTTGCTCAGATAATGTTTGTACAACTCCAAATGTACAACTTAAGATACCAAACAAAAAAAAGACAGAACATAAACAAACAGCAAAAACATTTTAAGTAGTTGGCCATAAATTGCATACTCTTGTGGAATGGAGTCAACTTGTTGACAACTTGATTTCGGACCGGATATAAAATTATTATTTTGTATTTCTATGTTTTAAAGAAATTTTAGTTATTTGTTTCCTGTTTTATGAGTTGCTAGCACTATTTGTGATTCATATGTTATCATTTATTTTTGTTAACATAATCTAAATTAGATTTGGTAAAAAAAATAATGTTCTTAAGCGAGCATAAATATTTTGACAGTTTGTTTCTATTTATGATTTGATCATCTAATAAAGCTCATTCCAATTCTGCGTTGTATTCCATTTTTGACTTGATATTCGCTAATTGCAAAATGAAAATATAATTAAATTAAATGACAATTACTAAAAATGAGTTCAGACTGAATATGGCTATATCAAATCAGCTGGTTTAAGTGTGCATATACACTTTATGGGGTCGAAGACGTCTCCTTCACAAAGCCTCTACCCTCTACAAGGGTACACACAATAAAATAAATAAAAAAGTTGTGTTTTTTAAATTTAGAGCCAAGCAAACAATGCACAATAATTCATAAGTTGTTCGCAAATGTTTCCCCTTTTACTGCAGCCATAAAGAAAAATCTGACTTATGACGTCAAACTCGAAGGAACCTTGTGTGCACTCGATTTACAATTGACTTGTCTGCCACATCGAGATACATGTGGCATGTATGCTGTGCATTGATTTGCAGTTTGACGTCACAATCCATAAGCGTTGTTTACCTCTCTACAAGAGATTGTCGGGTTATTTATGTGGCCGGTGGGCGATCTAAAAAGTTGTCTTAACTTAGCAATTAAATCCAGCAAAGAATTTATATAAATATATTATTTCATTTGGTGTTGTATTAAGTTAAGCCAGTGTTGCTGCTCAAGAATAAATATACTTTGTGGTGGCTTGAAGAATTCAACGTTTAATGCATTGCAAATCTGAACAAATCTGAGAGGTGCAATAATAACATTTTCCAAGGTGGATTGGTTATAATTACAAGTCTTTCATACAACAAGCAAAAAATGTTGAGGAAGCTTAGACCAAGATAGAACTAATTGCCATGCAAAATGTGCCGCACAGTTTCAGTTATTCTTCCAGTAAGATCATTTATAAATACATATATATATATATATATGTATATGCACCGATGTCACGTCCCTTCTGGGTTATTCCATAGATTGACTATCAGCAGACTGATGATGCGAATCACGCACAAATGCCACTCTTCTGTCTACTGTCTTTTGTCTTCAGTCTTCAGTCTTCTTTGTCTCGGGGGGCGTACATTGACCCTGAACCTGAATCGCACTTTTCTTGGCAGGCTGATGTAATTATGGGGGAAAATGCGATTACCAGATGAATGTTCAAATATAGAAGAATATTTAAACTTCTTTGCTGTTAAGTAAACAGTGCAAGTTCCCCAAGTGTTTTTCATTTCCTCTTTTTTATTGTCAACATTGAGTCAAAGATTATTCTGAACTGTAAGTCTGTCTGCCTGTTTGTGTGTCTGTCTGTCTGTCTCTGGCTTTTGGCTAAAATGGTAAAGGTCATTAAAGTGTAAAAACATAAAAATAAATATATATAGAAAAAAAAAAGTTTTCAAAGCCACTCTAAAGAGCCAAATACAGAAACTTGTTTGAGCAGCTAAATCGTCAAATGACCAGCAGGTTGGCGCTTTCAATGGGGCGTGTGTCATGCTAAGATTCTCTGTTTTTTTTCCGTCTTTATTCCTCTTTTATGGTATATTGTTTTTGTTTTTTTTGCTTGCTTAATTGTTTTTACGCCTGATTCATTTAGAATTCAAATGGATATATTAAAACAATCAACAAAAGTGTTCGCTTAATGTAAAAAAAGTGAAAAAACAAATAAAATTGGCAACTTTATTTTTGATTCGGAATGCATTTATTGTTCCTGGCTTCGTTTTCTAGCAAAAGTATTTTATATATATATAAAAAAAAAAACGTTCTCGCTTCGAATACAGGAAGCTAATTTGCAAACTTGTTTATATTGTTGTTGATTTGTTTTGCTTGTTGTTTGTGTTTTATTACCAGTTAAACTATTCACATTTTAACAAATGGGTTTTTACTGCAACACCTCTTCAGTTTTTTTTTCATAGATGCGTGCAATAAGAGACAATTTTCACAAAAATAATTATTTTATTATGTTGATTTATTAAGTGTATAAATGAATTATTTCTATCAAACGAATTATGATAAAATATTTATTTATGTGCAAATTTGATAATTTCTGTCTTAAATTAGCGAATTAGAATAACAAAAAAGTACAGCTAAAACTTTTCAAGTTGTTGTACAAAAAGATACACCTTTAAAACTAGACAAGTTGATAAGTTTTGTTTTGCAGCAGCCTCTCAGAAACATTTGTTCACTTCAAATATACATTGCTGCTGATAATAAGTGCAAATTATCATTTCTGGCACTCGAATATTCCATTTGCCAATTGATAACAGATGAGGAGCTGTGCTGATAAATATGCACATGGAGACAGCAATAGCAAAAATCAGCAGCTGCAGCTGTTTTTCAAAATTGCTTTTTTTTGTTTTTGCTCTTCTATTCGAAAGTCTTCGGAAGTTGTTTCTTTGTTTCTTCTTCTTATTTTGTATACATGTTTTTTTTTTGTAGGCACATTTGCGCAAATAGAAAACGCTGTGTTGCTCGTCGAAGCAATTACGAGAGAAAAAATATATATTATGTAATATATATTACATAAGCTGATAACACTGCGGACGTTTTGAAAACTAAACAATTAGAATTATGGCATTTGCGTCTCTTTACAACAAACACATAAATTTAGATAAATACAGTAATGGGCACAAATATGGCACCATTATTGATTCACAGTTTAAACAATGAGCTTTGTATTTTTTACAATATTTGTCAATAGAGAAAAGGCTTTTGTAAAAATGACTTGTGAAACAAAAAAAAATGTTACGCTTAGGTGTGGCATTATTGTGTAATGTGTAAAAACAGTCACAGATTAACTTTTTTATGTTGAAATAATATCTTTTAATATTGTCTTATGATGAGCTGTTTTTATTATGTGTATTCCCGCAGGAAAGAAGTCCAGAATTGCTTAGGGAATCATTTCGTTGTCCTGCCTAGTCGCCATCTAATTTTGTTGATTATATATTTTTGCTATTTGTTGCTAGCTATATATATATATATATAATCATATACATAAAGTAAGTAGCTATTCATACAGAAGACAGATCAGAGATATGCGTGCATATGTACATATGTACATATTATGTACACACGTCTATGTATTTATGTAATGCTGCATAGCCTCGACCGTTTTCATTTGACATTGATGAGTTGATAATCTCTCTGGGGATGGCAGACACGTTTATTTTTATTTTCTTGTTGTTTGTTTGTTTGTCTGTTGGTTTGATAACTTCCCTAAGCTTAAAGTAAACTATTGCATTGCGACCGGAAAGTCGGCTATAAGCGCAGCTATCTGTACAGAAAGGGCAAACACAAACAATTATCGTAAACTTGGTACACAATTATGTAGGGCAATTTACAATTTGCAGAGTTACATTTATCTTCGCTGCTCCGAAAAAGGCGTATTACATTTTTGATATAACAATTCACTTACTAAACTAAATGTAACTGTCAGATATTATCGATCCATAAAAGATATATGCATGACCCACTGAATTGTCATAAGATATATATAATATTAATTATGATTTGATAAAAGTTCCATTCAAATCAAATTGTGACGTATATAATGTAACCACAGATAAGCTATAATTTTTTATAACAACTTTGCGATAAGTTTGAATTTGTATAATACGTATTAAAAACAAGCGTTCGAAAAGAACACAATTTGTGATAGGAAATTTTGTGAGATTAAAAAGAGGCTTGACTTTGTGACCTAATTATATATATATATATAAAACATATATTTAGAATCAACAAAACACATGTATTGAATATATATTTAGCTGTCAAAACAGATTTCTAATCTAATTTCTAATTGCTTTATATATGTTTTGTGTTGTATTTTGTATTTGAGAATTGCTTAAATTAGGTTTTGGTTATATTGACTTTCGCCAGCTTAAAGTAACTTTTTGTGTAGTATTAACCAACTGCAATCTCGAGTTTCCTAATGCCCAAAATAAAAAGCGCCCCTCAGCTGCTCCCATTTGTTGCAATTGAGACATTCGTGCAATTACTTTAAGTTTGAAGGCTTTTTAGTTTTTTTTTTTTTTTTTCTTTTCTTTCTATTTTTTTTTTTTTTGTTTCTGTTTGTAAAAACCACATAGCGATTTGCAAGTGGGTTGCAGTTGATGTTGATGTGTTGCTTGCTGCTGTTGGTGGTGTCTAAATGAATGCGAGGGGCTTCCATATTGTTGACGTGCTTGGCCACCCACCCAAATGACTCGTAGAGCACAACGCCAACGTTGCCAGTCGCCCGTCGCCGGTTGCCAGTCGCCAGTTAGATGAAGTGTATCGAATTTCAAGACGACTTGCTTGAGACCGGGAGTAACTAATCCTATTAACCAGTTTGTAACATTATTTTTCTTGTTTTTTGTCTAACTCACACTCTTCTCACACAATTCACCCAACTCACACGCTCACTTCGCACACTGTCATACGCAATATTGTATATAATAATTCATTATTGTTTCCAATTGTGCAAAAAGTCACATGTGTCACACTCGTCGTTGTCTCTGCTGTTGTAATTGTAATTGTTGCGTCTTGAATAATCAACGGTGCATGGAGTGCACGCAAAAGGTCGCACCTTAGTCATCCCGCCCAATTCAAGTTGAATGGACCAATAACAACGGCAACATCAACGGCAAATTGGACTTGCCACGCGCAAAAGTTTGGCCTTTGTTCTGCTCATATTTTTTCCAAGTATTCAACTCGTTTATAAGCTGATCTTCAAGCGTCGATCGACCATTGGCTACATAATTATATATCTACATATATATAAAGTCAACTGATCTGATCTGTTACTGGTTTAGCTGTGGGTGTGTTTCTCTTCAGCTTTGTTTGTGTCTTTTTGTTTTTTTGCTTTTCTGCAATTGTAATTTGTATTTGTGGTAATTGTGTTGGCCAGCTTTGAAGGCCATGCTGTCAGCATGACAGCGCGTCATGCCTAACGGGATTATGTGTGTCGCATATAAGTTATGCAAAAAATTATAAATGACATCAATCATTGGATCCATTATGTTGCAAATTGAAACTTGAAAAAATCAAAAATTGCGCTTGAACAGTGACTGGCATTTTGTCAAATAGGCAAAGCTTCGTCAGCGAAATATTTTAGCAATCTTAAATGTTATGTTCATTAATAAAAATATTGCATTTTGTAATAAACAACATTACTATTCGAATAATTAAGCAATACTCATTAGTTATAGCTTTAAGTCTAATCTTGATTCACTATTTTTATAAAAGTTAGTTAAATTTGACCAGCCGTCGAATTTCAATTCATTTTTTAAACAATTTTTAGATGTTGTTTTGAATAAGTATTATTATTATTAGTAGTCAACCATTTTTCATGCTTGCTCAAATCCAGCTATATTTGACAAGTCAAATTTTAATTAACTACAGTTTCAAATGGTGTTTTTTTTTTTTTACTTTTCTCATAAAATGATTATTAGTCATCATCAGTTTTTACAAGTTTCTTTCTAAAATTCGATGTGAGTAAAATGCATTTTCCTAGTATTGAATATCCATATTTTTATTTCATCATCTCTTGACTTAATTTTTATTACTTATGAACACGAAAACATTGCATAAATGGCTTATGCAATATCTGCATGCAATTAAAGTTTTATAATCGGCATCATGAAAAACCCATCAGCAGTTGTCAGCTGATTGGCAGCATTGGTCCAATGTCCCAGCTGCCAAATTATTACCACTGCTGCCCTTTGGCCGTCTGTCCCCAACTTAATGCCACGCAATTTACTCAAAAAAAAACAAAAAAAAAGTTAAGTCCATTTAAAAAGTTGATGTTTTTTTTTTAATGCTGTTGGCAATTTTGTACTTTCACCCCATTAAAATTTAAAGAATTTCAGTTTCAGTTGTTAAATAACTTTTCTGTGGAATTATTTGACATTATGTTGCACAACTGTGCCCAGTGGAATTTGAACTTGTTGCAGCCATTATCTTTTTACTTGGAAATAACACTTCAGTTCAGATAACTGCATAATGCAATTTTAGCAGCATCGAAAAACATGTTTTTTACTTAATTAATTTGTACTTTTCCTATCACGATTAAATTTTTGTGACGTGTTATTTATATGTGAATATAGAGCTATATATAGATTCGATCAAACTGAAGTTACTTTTATCTATCAGGCATAGCTTTCAATTGGAAACAAGGCAGAAAGATATTCAATTATGATCCATCAATATTGATGAATTTTATTCGTTTTGTGCCTTCACTGTTTTGGGACACAGGCTCAGCTAACCAACTAACAAATTGCATTGGCCGCATGCCAAGCTCCAAAAATGAAAACAAACAAAAAAAAGAGAAAGAAGCAAAAGTTGAATTTATAAAATTGTTGTCCATTGGATGCGATGCAGATGCGACAACTTTTGCACTGACCCCAAAAAAAATGAAAGCCATAAGCTGAAGCATTTGTGGGTCAGCACAGTATCCGAATAGGCCATGCCACATATGTGGAATGGAATGTTGGCTTCACACTTTGGATGAGCGAGGAACACACCATAGGAGTGGGAGTGGGGAGTGGGAGTGGTGAGTGGTGAGTGGGAGTGGGTTGGTTATATGTACATGTGCATTAGAAGCGACACATAATTGGTTAACTGGTTCAGTGAGCAGCAGCGCTTAGCTGGAGTGCTGGTGTAGTGCAGCCAGGAACAAAATTAGCCGGGCATTTGCCTTTATAAATGGGTCAGATTGGAAGCCGTAAATTACGGTTTAAGCACCGGACCCGTTGACCAAAGCCACACCAACAAGAACTTAGCCACGGCAAATCTTCAATTAGTTGGCCCCCTTCATGCAATTTACATTAGCTTAAAAAGAACTCCAAGTTGTGTTGATGAGGGAGGGGAAACAGCAGGTGGCACAAAGTTGGCAATTTGCTGATTTTCATATTTCCGTTGGCGTTTGCCAATCGATAAACTTCTGGTCATTGCGAAACACAGTAGTCGCTCGCTAAATTGAACTTTTACATGTAATAAATTTTGTTTAATATGCTTTGCATATTTTCAGAGTAAACAAAGTCGAAAGGAGGCAAAAAAGAACTTGAACTTGTATAAAGAAATATTATATATATATATATATATATATAGATTATATAAGTATAAATTAATGTCGTTTTTGTGGGCGAGTTTAAGTGCTATTGTGGTTGCCGCTGCTGGAACCCGCATATTAATGAAAGGGAAATCAGCAGCTGACGTCTGACGTCGAAGCTTGCGTCTTTTGTTGCCAATCCATTTCATGCCAAGCTGTGGACACACATCCTCCTCCTCCTCCTCCTACTCCTACTCATCGTCCCACTCGTCGTGCTGTGCCAAAACGAGCACATCAAACAATTCAGTCTACAGCCCCCACATGGCCTGGCCCAGCCTATCCTAGCCTGGCCTGATCCTACATGTAACGTGTGTATTTTTAATATGAAACGGCATCAGCCTCATCCTTCTAATATGTGAGGCATAGCCTCGACTTGGGTGGCAAAGCGGTGACAGGCTGGCGCCTTCCGTAATCATTCCGTTTGCAGCAGTCGCATGTGCAGCAGCAGCCCCTTGCCTCATGGCCACTTGTCGCTAGCTGGCACAAGGATTTGAGGCACAATTAGTCGCGCAATAGGAGCAACACTTCAGGACTCCCGGAAGTGAATTGTCTGCCACGCACAGCAATCCACACAATCCGACTTACACACCAGATATATCTATGCAGAATTGTATATATGTATATATATCATATATATATATATATATATCATTTATGTGTATTCATTTGTTGAGCATCGTCGGATTTCTGTGGAAATGTGTATTCCCATTCCTCATTAACTTGCTGACTTTTGTGCAAGCTCATTGAAATTGTATGTATAAATATATATATATATATATGTATAGATATGTATATTTATATATATATGTAGATATGTATATTTATATATATAGATTTAAACATTAAAGTCGTGCATAGAATCTTAATATTTTGTATTATTATGATTATTTCGAATATGCCTGAATTTATCAAATCTTTTATTTACTTTTTTACTAAGAACTGTAGAAATAAACATTTTTAAATGCAGTTCCATTTTATTATTAATATCTATATGTATATGTATATCTATTTCTATATCTATATCTATATATATATGTCCATATTATTTATTTGCATATCCATATCTCTTCAAATCGGTATTCGCCGCTTTGGATTGAAAATGATTCAGTTAAAAACATTTCATCTGCAGCCAGCCAAATTTGGGGATATTAATTTTTTCTTATATTATGCAATCAATAATTTAATGTAATCCATTTTTTTATCTTCTATCTTATTATGTAATCAATAATTTTCTCTTTTTTTTTGCTTGCAGAATTATGCCACAAGCAGAAAACTCAGCCCAGTCCCAGTCCCAGTTCCAGTTCCAGTTAGCACTGCAAGTACGGAAAAGAACTGATTGAATGGTGGTGGATATTGTAAGCATTACAAATATATATGCAACATTATGTCAGGCAAGAGATCCGGTTCACAACTACAACAGGAACAGCAACAGCAGCAGGAGCACATACAACATACAGAGCAGTATACGAATCCATCCTTTGAGCTGGAGCTCAGCCCAGCGACGGGGCAGACGACAAACAAAGGCGCCGCAAGCACGGTGACAGGCACGACAGGCTTCTCAGTTACAGCCACAACGACTGCCACATCCACTGCCACAGCGGCTGGCAACGGCAACGACAACGGGACCGGGTCCATTGGCGCTACAGTTGCAGGCACAGGTGTTTGCATAAACGATGCCGAGGCGGGTGGCGCCACAGGCACGGCACATCGCAAAGGTCACAGGTGAGCCAAAAGAACAGAAAAATGTGCAATTGCACGACATTAGTCAAGGCATTTCCCAGACCCCAATTCACATTAATCGACACCTCGTCGGGCAAACATTGCGCGACATTTATCCTCTTCCCCATCCAACTCCAAGCAGCAAACAACAGTCTCGATTGGATTCGTGGCAGAGGCAAATTGCCTGCAGCTCAATAATTCATTAGGCATAGATAGACCCACAATCGATGGCAGTCGATTACGAGGACTCGGTCAATACTTAAATATTGATACAGGAGTCGAGTCGAGGAGTCTCGTTCTTTTTTTTTGTTGTATTTTGTATTTTGTTGCACAAGTCAGGGCCAGGCCAGGCACACGCTGTGTCTGTCGGTCACGTGAACCATTTGGCCACCAGTTCGCTTTTGACGCAGTCTCGTTCCCAGTTCACTCCGCGAAGTCGTCTGCAGTTGCCTGCCTTTGCCAAGTGAAGCAGCACAGACTTGGCCTCTGGCAGTGAGAAAAGCCTTTTGTTTCTGACATTGAATCCGGACTTTGCAAGTGAGTCCTTCGATTTGAATTTGAATTTGGCCAGTCCAATGCCAGTTCTAGGCCAGCTCTATGCTGGCTTAAATGCCGCCTTTGTTGTCTAGAATTCTATTCTCTGATGGAAATTGACAATTACGTCAGTTATGAAAAATTAAATTGAAATATCTATCAAGATTTGCAGTTGAATCTATTTGATGTGCTCATCGAATGCTTGTCAAGTTTGCATATGATTCCAAAAATTTGTTGGTAAATGTTTTCTTTTATGTTTTTAATTCAATCAAAATCCCAATTTAAATTCATATTTTGTCCAAAACAAAAAAAAAAAGTCATGAGAACGCACTGTGGAGCTGTAGCTGATAGCTGGTATTGATTCATCTAATTGCAGGCGACAGGAATCCATGTACCAGATGACAGGTCTCTACTCGGAAGCGAACAGCGGCGATGATAGCAGCATAGATGCCGCCCATGACAACGCCTCCTCCTCCCAACTAGGTGAATTGTCCAATCCCTCTGCGATGATGACGATGGCGACAACGACACCATCAGCTACGATGACGACGACGACGACGACGACAGGAACAACGACTGGAACGACAACTGCTTTGGATAATGCCGTCCTCAAGTGCCACAGTCGTCAGCCATCCGCAGCAGCTGCAACCAGCAAGTGCAACAATGCGGATCATCAGCGAGACGATGATGAGGATGAGGAGGAGTTTCGTTCGCGGGATTGCGGCATATTGAATTGTCGGCCGTATGGTATCCAAAGATTTGCTAGAATTAAGATATTTGTGTTGCTCCTGTCGCTGCTGGTGATGATGCAGCAGGCACTCAGCTCTGGTTACATCAACTCGGTAATCACGACAATTGAGAAGCGCTTCGATATACCCTCGAGTTATTCGGGTTTGATTGCGTCCAGCTATGAGATCGGCAACGTCATCACTGTCATCTTTGTCAGCTACTTGGGCAGTCGCCGGCACATACCAGTCTGGATTGGCATCGGCGCTGTGATCATGGGCATTGGTTCGCTGGTGTTTATGGTGCCGCATTTTACCGGCGAACCGAATCCGGGCATTGCCATCAAGAACAAGACCAGCGACAACATTTGCCGCAGTGCTCTGGTACGTGACCAGGACATGGATCTGGGACGCCTCTCCAGTGGTCTGTCCAATCAGCCGCTGGCGCCGCACACACTGCGCGAGGACAACTGCCTGGAGGGCAAGGCGTCGACAACGGGACCGGTGCTGCTCTTTGTGCTCGCCCAACTGCTGCTCGGCTGCGGCGGCAGTCCGCTCTTCACTTTGGGCACCACCTATGTGGATGATCATGTGCGCACCGAGAGCTCATCGATGTACATTGGCTGCATGTACAGCATGGCGGCCTTTGGACCAGTCGTTGGCTTCCTGCTTGGCGCATATTTGCTATCCTTCCATATGGACTCGCTGTCATCCACCACCATCATTTCGATAAGTGAGTGAATGAATATCCATCTAAAGATTAACTATATTAATATCTGTCGTTATCTATTGCAGCGCCTGGGGATCGTCGCTGGGTGGGCTTGT
The DNA here is from genome assembly GCA_035042345.1 of Drosophila fungiperda. Taxonomy (NCBI): domain Eukaryota; kingdom Metazoa; phylum Arthropoda; class Insecta; order Diptera; family Drosophilidae; genus Drosophila; species Drosophila fungiperda. The sequence goes on from JAWNLM010000145.1 coordinate 10,101,947, forward strand.
GGTGGGGCGGCTTCTTGCTCTGTGGCGTCATATTGCTCATCGTGGCTGTGCCGTTCTTCTCCTTCCCCAAGGTTCTCACGCGCGAAAAGAAGAAGATACGCAAAAGTAGCGTTGTGCAGCTGGCATTGCCCAACAATTCGGGTGCGGCGGTGACCACAGATGATCTGGGCAAGGTGAAGAAAGAGATTGTGGCAGTGACCAGTAAGGAGGAGGATGCACAGCCACCGCCCAAGGTGGACACCGGCTATGGCAAGGATATTAAGGATATACCGCAATCAATGCTGCGACTAGTGAAGAATCCTGTGTACATCGTCACCTGCCTGGGCGCTTGCATGGAACTGATGATTGTCTCCGGCTTCGTCGTATTTCTGCCCAAGTATCTGGAGACGCAGTTCAGTCTGGGTAAGAGCCAGGCAAACATATTCACAGGATCGATTGCAGTGCCCGGCGCCTGTATTGGCATCTTCCTCGGTGGCTGTGTTCTGAAACGATTTCAGCTCAAACCGAAGGGAGCCGTTCAGTTTGTGCTCATCACGAACGTCATCTGCTTGGCCTGCTATGCGATGCTCTTCTTTCTCGGCTGTGACAATCTCAAAATGGCCGGCACCACAATACCCTACTACACCAAGCATGGCAGCACGCTGGATCAGCCGTTCCAGGTCAATTTGACGGCCGCCTGCAATTTTGGCTGCGAGTGCCTCACCAGCGAAGTGGAACCCGTTTGCGGCAACAACGGCTTGACCTACTTCAGTCCCTGCCATGCCGGCTGCACTGCCTTCTCCTCCAGCTCAAACTACACGAACTGTGCCTGTAAGTCTAGTTGGCTTCTAATCTTAACTGACTATTGATTATTATTTTCGCATCCTTCGCTTAGGTGTTCATGCCAACATTTCGAGCAACATTTATCGTGGTGCGGGTGGCAGCCAGGCGCAGGCTCTCAGTGCCAACGAGGACTTTGCCGAGGTCACCGTTGTGCCGGTGGCCACAGCTGGGCCCTGTGCCACGCCCTGTCGCACCATCTATCCATTCCTCATACTGCTCTTCTTTATGACATTCATTGTGGCATCCACACAAATGCCGCTGCTAATGATCGTGCTGCGCTCTGTCTCGGAGGAGGAGCGCTCCTTCGCCTTGGGCATGCAATTTGTGATCTTTCGCTTGTTTGGTTACATCCCAGCGCCGATACTCTTTGGCAATCTGATCGACTCCACTTGCATTATGTGGAAGTCGTCGTGCGGTGAAAAGGGCGGTCGTTGCCTCATCTATGACATTGAAAAGTTCCGCTACAAGTGAGTGCAACATTTTGGTGCAAACTAAACAACTGCGTCTTTTATAAAAATGCTCTTCTCTTGCAGATATGTTGGTCTGTGTGCCTCGGTTAAGCTGGTTGCGCTCTTCATTTTCATTGTGGACTGGTGGCTGGTGCGCAGGCGCAAGCAGCTCGAGAAAATGAAGCCGCTGAATGCCAGCGATCCCATCATTGGTTCCATCATCAGCCTGGACAAACGTTAGTTGATATTATAAATTTATGCATATCCTTGCCACATTTGCCATGTGGAAAATATATTTTAGATTTTGATTGTATTACAATTTTATTTGATTTACCATTCGCAGTGTTTGAGGAGAAGCTGACTGGCGGCGATCCAAGCACCAATTTTGTTGGCGGCCATGGTGAACTGATCATACCATCCGATATCCTGCGTCATTCTCGCAACGATTCGCGCACCATGCACCTGGAATATGGGTAAGTCTGCACAACAACTTGGTTGTATTAGTAAAAATATCTAAAATCTGGTATACTTTGCAGCTACGACAAATGCGGTCAAGCGTTGCCGGCGGGAAGCACCTGCAATGTGCCACAGACCAAGTCCAAGAAGCATTTCCGCAGCTCATCGTGTGATGTGAAGATGATTCGAAGCTTTGCCAAGGATCACAATGTGGCGAGCAGCGTTGTAGATGGCGCCGGCGATAAATTTAGGAATCTGAAGAAGTTGCAGTCGCACACACGCAATCACTCCACGGATCTCAATCCGCACGATGTGCGCCACAAGACGCTGCGCGACGATCCCACGCTGCCGATACGCTACATACAGAACCAGCTGCGGCCGCAGGACTGTGCCGAGGAGGATGACGACGATGAGCTGACCACCGGCTGTGGCCACTTTGTGAAGAAGCATTCACGCAATCACAGCTACGATCAGATTTATATGCCCAACAACATACGCTTTGATGCCGACTTTCTGCGACATCCGCACCCGCATCATGGCAATCCCAAGAAGAATGTCAATCTGCTCAAGAATGTGGTGAGCGATGCGGCCAAAGTAAAGAATTCCAATAATGAGTCGGACGTTGCCAGCGGATCGCGTTGTCATTCGCGCACCAATTCCAAGGATCTAAATAGCCAGGTTGCCTTAGCCGAGCCCCCATCGAGTGGACTCAACATTCTGCGACATCGCCGCACCAACTCGAAGGATCTTAACTACAGCATAATCCCAGGTGGCAACAGCAACACCAATAGCAATAGCAATAGCAGCACCATAGACGCCGCCGCACCATCAAATGCCCAAAATCAGCAACAGCCGCAGCAGCAGCATACGCGGAACACATCGCACCACAAGATCCAAATCGACGATGATCGCAATGAGCTGATCAACGATAACGATGACTACGACGAGTCGACTTCGATCCGCTTGTAGTTTTCGTACAGCTGAATATGTTCCTGAGCAGCATACATTGCCTGTGCAATCTCTCCAATGTCTTACATAGCGTTCAATGCGGATTCAGTCGTTTATCTGTGCATTCCAAAACGAGTGCATCGAATCAAGCAAACCTATGTCTGACTATATAATTTCCTTGAAAGCGGCAAATATCTGCTTAACACGTACTTATAACCAAGTGTTCAATTGTACTTTCCTTGTAGAGAGCAAAAAAAAAAAAAAGAATCTTTTTATACTAAAAAAAAAAATTTTCAAACCGGTTCACTAAAGTTCATATTTGGAGCATTGCAAAAAATATTTATAAATAGTTTATTTATTGTGTAAGCATAGTAGATACATATTGTAGTCTTAGGTCCTTGTGATAGGCATATTTTATATTGTACACTTACCATTTACACTTTAAGAGCTACTTGACTGTTTTTTAAGAGCCCAAAATAGCAGTCAAACCACAAAATGAAATCCCCAATTTAATAATTAGCCTCTGTAAACATTCTTAGCTCAGATCAATTTTAAACAAATGTTGTCAGCTGCCAAAATTCGAGTCATTTTGCAAATGCAATAAGCCCATAATAATTAAACTACTCTTAAAAATTTCAATGATGATAAAAAAAACATCAAATTTTTGCATCCCTTGAAGCTTTTACTCAATTTATTGTGCAATATCGGTTTCGAAATACAAATTTTGCTTATGCGGAAACATTTTAACTGCGGGTATTTAAAACATATAATAATATAATAATTCAAGAAGCAGCTGAACTAATAATATCAATATACTAACAATTGTCAATGGAAATTGTGCTGTGAAATAATGTGTGAGTAAAACAAAAAAACAAAAAAAAAAAATACATTCACAAATGAATGGTTAAAAATTCAATGAATAGAAGCGAATTAAACTAAATTATGGAAAAGTATATAAAAAAAAAACTCACATCAGAGTTAAATGTCATTAAAATGATCGAGTCTCACACTTAAAGAGTATTTTTAAAGCTCGTCGAGCGTAGAACGAATTCCTTAATTTCCTGTTTTAGCATAAGAATTTGGTAATGCCACATAAGCCACGTTTAAATACAGAACGTCGTACTTTAAGCGATAATGCCTTAACTATATCAATTAATTTTACACAAAAAAAAAGTGCGAATGCATTATAGAAAAGTAACTGCTTATATATATATTTATGTGTGTATGTATAGGTAGTGTCTGTTGGAAACTTATTACATAATTGCAACTGTATGTTGAAGGAATGGCATTCGGTATTTGTTGGCCAAACTTTTATTCATAATTATTTCGTGTGATTTCTCATGATCGATGTAGTGCAATTGCTGTATTCAATTATTTTTATAATACTTACATGTTTTAAAGCCGTTCTGGTGCATGAGCTATAAATTGTATTTAGATAACAAATAAGATATATATATATGTATACATATATTTAGTTTACACTAACAAGTCACATGCATTGCATACATAATAAAATACATAACAAATCGAGCACCCCAGCAATCCACACGTGCTCCACAATAGATATGCAATTATACAATGGATATGATATGTACAATATAAATGGATTTTATGACACAGTTTAGCTGCGTTGCAATTAGGTGCGAGTAAATTAAACATAAATAATGTGTAGGATTTTAAGAAATGCATATTTTTATTTAGAGAAAATATTGAATAACTAAGCATTATGAAATAAAACATGAAATGAAAACATGAGACTATTGACAAACAAAATAATAATAAATGTACTAGACAAATGCAGACTACTGTCTTTTTTTTTGATTTGCATTATAAAACATGCTAATATAAAAGGTATATGAATAGGTAAGTAAACAACTGAATAGTAGATAAATTCAGTTTCTAGTTATTTAGAAATGTAAGCTTAAAGCATATTTTTTGGATAAATAATAAAGTTCAATCTACAAACTACTTTTAGGAAATGTACATTTTAATGCATACTTTTGGGACGAGCCAAAAGCCTACGACATTTATACTATAAACGCAGATATCCTTGTATATCTTTGAGTAAACTTTAAATGATAAAAGAGTTAATGCTATCGAAAAGACAAATATTTTTGAGCTCAAATGAAAAGACTATCGACAGCCATTTAAAGAAGAACAAAGATAGTAATTGATCTGTTGATTAAAATAGGAAAAAAAAATCAGAAACAAAAGGACTTTAGATCATGAGTTGGCTAAATTCTTGCTGATCCTATGGAGTCGTTTGTCAAACGATTTGTTTTACCGTCTAGATAGATTCCGAGAAAGAAAATGATAATCTCATTTGGACCTAAATTTCTTAATTTTCAGTCTATTCGAAAAAATCAAACGAGTTAGAATTTGCAAGGATCTATAAATCTCCACCCAACCAATTAATAGAAATGTTTTACATTATTTAATAATTTCCTTTATTTCGTTTTTATTCAAGTTTTCTGGCTCATTAACTTATCCTTTATTCTTATGCATTCTCTTATTTTGTCTTCTCTAAATCGAGTCATTAAAATTACAAAATAATAGGAAGTTTTTATTGGTTTTTATGTATGTTTTTGATGTTATTATAAATTCTGATTTTATTTTCTTTAAAATATCACGCAAATTTTTGGATTTTTTGCGCAATCTTCATATTTTATATATATTTATTACTGCTCGCATTTTCTTTTTTAATAATACACAGTTTATACAGCACGAGAATAGCCAAAGAACAAATTTGACGCTTACAGATATCACATTAACAGAAAAACTAAATCAAATTTTTTAATAATAACAAAGTTTTTTGCAATTTGGAAACATATTTGTCTTAAATTGTTGCATAAATATATTGTAATTCGTTTCCACATCGAGTCTTTTTACTTTTTTTTTTTTGTCAAAAGTTTTTTGTTGTTTCTATGGGAATATATAATATTGCAAAATTTGTTCAAAATTAGAAAATGTACTGCCCTATTTGTTTTGTAAGCATTTTTTTAAGTATATTTACCAAAATAGGCTTTGTTTGTTGTTGTTGTTTAGCTCCATTTTTACTTAACACTGTACAGATACTCGTAATGTAAGCTAATGTTATTTATAATTATTTATTTATGTAGTTGATTAGTTCATATGCCAAATTTCAGTTTCAGTATGTTATATTTTATCCGATTGTTTTTTAAGTGTTGTCTTTAAAACAAACAAAACAAAAATAATTAAATTAAACATGTGACTAATCAATTACATTTTGCTTGCATAAATAATTATACATATGTATGAAACTTGTAAGTGTTTTTTGTGTTTTTAGCATAATGACAAATTAACAAATACAGTTAGATTTTGTTTGCCCCTTTTTTTAATGGGGTTTGGTTTAGCTATTTACGGTTGTTGTTCTTGTTGTCGCCTGTTGTTGTTGTTGACTTGTATGTTTTGTTGTTAAGTTAATAGTTAGCGTACTTTAATATATATATTTATAATTTGCGAATTTTCGTTTCTTGTTGCAGCTTGTGGTACGTGTGTAATGCTGAGACTTGCGCATCATGTTGCGTACCTGTGTAGAAGGAAAGGGGGAATCATTGGTTTAGATCAATTGATCTGCCGCTCTTTCTACTCACCGCTTTGTCCAAAGACGCGCAATTCGATCGTGCTCCTCACGATTCTGCAAATATTGCGTGGCAATGCTGCCAACCAAAGGATCAGCTGCATTAAACAAAGAAAAACCAGATTAATGAACGTTATTAACAATGGAATGTAGATATTTGAAATGTTACGCACCAGGATTACAATCTGTGAGCAGGGAACAAATCGAGAGCAAAACTTTTGATATGGTCAGCGCCGGCGACCAGTTGTCCTTTAATATATCCAGACAAATAACGCCCTGGCTATTTATATTGCAGTGATAGATGCGTGTGCGAAATGTGACTTTGGGCGGCTTAAAAGGATACTCCGGTGAGAAGTGTATGTCCAGGAAGAAAACGCCACCCTCATACACGGAGCCAGGTGGTCCCAATATGGTTGAGACCCATTCATAGAGATTGTCGCCCTTGGGTCCGGCACTGCAATTGGGCGGCGGATCTAATGTGATTTCAGCCAATTCCTTTTGTATGCGCTTGGCCGAGGTGCCCAGTGCTTTCGATATTCTAGGCGTTGACTTAGTATCCTTGCGAGGCTCATCACTGGCAACCGATCCTGTCGAATTGTTGCTGCCCGAAGCTGCGTTGCTGGCAGCAGTGCCTCCGTTCGTATTGGCGCCACCGCGTCCGCGTGCTGGAGTGCTGGCGGCTGTGGATTGATTGGTTGAGGCAGTGCTGCTGGAGGAGCTGGCGCTGGATGTGGCCGCAACGCTGGTGCTGGTGGCGCTGCTGCCAGCACCAGACGCCGCTGCTGGAGTTGAAGACATGACGCGAATTACAGTCTTTTCTCTTCTGGTTGTGTCTTAGCTCCCAAGCAAGGCTAAAAAAATAAAATAAAAGCGTTAAATTTGTGTTGAAATGTCTTCGCTAAAATCAAATTTCCAAAATAATACACAAGCTTAAGCCAAGTAGAATGAGAAGGAATGTGTAGGATCTATTTGACAGGTTCGCGAAAAAAGTAAACAAGATGTTCAACAAATAGAAACCACTCCACAATGCAACTGATTGGTTTTTTTTTTAAGTTGACTGGTTTTGAGACAGCAGCGTTGCCACCCAGCTAGAAATGTCTTTATTTATTAAAAGGCATAAAGCAATAGATGAATTCTAATTTTTTGAATTCACGTATTATTAAACGATAAATCGAACTAACTAAGGAAGCAATGAAACAGACCAAGCAGCAACAGCTTCTTGCGGCAGGTCCTTGACCCGCCGCTTGACAAGCAAAAAAGCCAAGCAAACTGTAAAACAAAAAATAAAAAGACTCATGCCACAATCTATGCATTTAGGGCCCCAGCGTATTAATTTTAATCGCCGGAGCGCGCTTCCTGGGCAGAAAGAGAGGCGCAGAGGCAAGCGGCCATTTTGGCAAGCGTTGCTGCTGCTACCGATGCTGCTACTGCAACAGCAGCAGCATCAAACACAGAGAGAGAATTAGCAGTTTGGAGTTTGCCATTGGCCATGACAATGTGTGCATTGTGTGCTGTGTTTAATTTTAGCGTTAATCAAATATGCACAAATGTTTGTTGCTTGCACGCGGCTGCACGCAGTGTGTGTAAAAAAATCAATCAACATTTCAGCGCAGACATTTGCAAAACGCGTTTCCTACATGCCGCCAACCCCTCACAGACCCAGAATTGATTGCACAATTGTTGTAGAAACAACACACACTCACACAGGCACACACATAATGAAACACACATTGGCGCATTGAGACAAAGAATCTGCATGGGGTTAATTGTACAATACGCACCTTTGCAAAAACACACACACAAGTTTTGATTAGTTGAAAACGTCGCAAAAACACTGCAAATTATTCTGCTCCCTGCTGTCGCCTTCGCTCGCTCGCTCTCTCTTTCTGGTCTAACACTTTGCTGTTCTTAATTTCTTCCTGTTGTGTTGCACTTTACTCTGCCGTTTCCTAATTATTTTATTGTTAAACTTGCAGCTACATTAAATTTGCAGAAATTGTTGGCCGTCGTCGTCGTCGTTGTGGTTGTTGGGCAGGCAGGCAGACAAGCGCTGGACCGCTTTTACTGTTTCTTTTGTTGTCAAATTAATATCGATGCAGTGTTGCCGCTATCGATAGTCGTGCCTATGTCCGTTCAATATATTGCCGGTATCTATTGCGAATTAATGAAGTCGATAGTTGATTGTAGCAAAATAAATGTACAATTTTATTTAAACTTAGCGGCATCTAACAGTTTTACTAAATATATAATAAATGATATTATGTCAAAAAATGTTACTTTGTCTCCATATGTTCGATTGTTGCTTTGCGCGATTTGAAAACACGCACAGTGTTATCGACACCACCAGACACAATATATTTGGGATTCGACCAGTCGATGTCAAGAACCTTTTCGCCATGTCCCAACAAATCGTAAAGCGGTGCTTTGGGACTACGGCAATCCCACAATTTATTCTGATTGTCATACGAGCCGGAGACGAAGAGAAACTCCTCCGTAGTAGACCACATCACCGTCTGAACCCAAGCATTGTGGCCCAAATAAGTGTTACGCACCACAGAACCCTCTGCAAAAAATATATATTATTAATTATTATATATAATTTATGAATCAAAAGAATTAACATACGATTTGTGCGTGGATCATATAGACGCAGATTCTTGTCCGCTGATGCTGTGACAATCAAACGATTCAATTTCGAGTAGCTCGCATCGAATATTACTTTGTTGGTCGATATCTCTGTCTTAATGCCCTCCAAGTTCAGATCCCACACCTTAAGAGTGTGATCCCAGCTACTAGTGAGCAGTGTGGTGACATCGATCCACTGTACCGCCGAAATGCTCTCCCGATGGCCCTGCAGCGTCATTTTGGGTGTCTAAAATTGCAAATGCCAAAAATAAATATTAGCTTTCGTACAATAAAAATGTGAACAAAAACAATTCCCTGCGGCGACTTACGCGAACGCCGCTTTCCTTGGCACGCTTTGCGCTACCCTCGCTGGCATCATCCAGTTCGGCTGACCAAAGCTTGAGCATCGTATCCCACGACCCGGTGGCAAGGCGTTGTGCGTCCGGACTAACGGCCACGCTGTCGACACTACGCTCGTGGCCCTTGCATACAGAGACGCATTCGACGGAATTTGAGTCAATTTTCCATTGCCAGAGCATCGCTGTCTGATCCTGTGAGGTGGACACAAAGCGTCCATTCACATCATCCAGCGATATCCAGTCGACTGCTTTAATAGGTGCCGTATGACCGGGAATGGTAAGTATATGCTTGCCCTTGTTAGTCCAGAGGTTGATCGTGTTGTCGTAGCAGCCAGTGAGAATCCATTTGCCAGATGCCTTCACAGCCGATACCCAGTCATCGTGCAAGAGGCAATCCTGAGGCTCAGGAGCTGGGAAACGCTCCACATACTCAATTTCGATGGCATCCTCAAAACTGATTGCCTTCTCGCGCAGATGATCGCACAATCGGCCGCGCAGATACTCATCGAAGACGAGGAAATCAAAATCAACATTTGCGCCGCCTTCATTCTGCAGCAGTGCATTTAAAAATATATTCAGTTCCGTGGTGGAAACGCTGCCCTCGATCGCATATGGCACATCCGGTACAGCGTAACTAAAAGTGTATTGAATATTTTAGTTATAAATAATATATATTTATTATTTTTCCTACTGTTCTTGTTTGGTTTTCAGGTGCACCTGCACCTGCCCCTCGCCGTTCTCTGCATCCATATTGCGATACACGTGCGTTTCAGAATCGGCTTTTTTGTCTCACTTCTGCTGCTCGTATTTAAAAGCGATCGATAATTAATCTATCTCTTGGTTCTTGCCCTTATTTGGCGCTGTAGCTATGTTCAACTTTTACTATTTCTTATTCGCGTTTAAGATGAGAAATTAATAATTGTTAAATAAATCGGCAATTTATTGTGGCGGACCACAAACAGATTAGCGATGCGCAAAGGTACCGAAATATCGATTTCGTGCACGCGGTGCCAAATCGATAGATTTGCTTGGTCAGCGGAACTGCCCACTCGGCGTTAATAATTTAAAGATATGTTATCGTTAGTAAAATTATTTTAAATATACCGCGAAACATGAAATGCAAAATGAAATCTCTAACTATGATTCTCTAATGACAAAGCTTGAATTTTAGGAAAAAAACGCATATATGTAATTTGAATGGCTCCTACTTAAGTTATTCAATCATATATGCTCTTATGCAATTCCAAAGAAAGTGATAAAACTAATCGTTTTGTTATTAATTTGGATAAGCTAAGCTGTCAAAGAAGATACATAAAAACACAAACACCGATGATGTGCAATGCAAACGTTGATGGCTTACGCAAAAAAATTAAAAGAAAAAACCGTGGCTTGCAATCAAAGCAAGCTGTGCGCAATTGTTAAAGTTTATTAATACTGGCCGGCCGCGATCATTAATGAACCAGATAGCAATGCCCACACTTGAACAACAACTTGTTGTCAGTCGTCACTCGGCTCTGGGTCTGCACTGGAAGCAACATGGGAAGGTTAAGCGCCTCTTGACATTTCTGTTGTAGCTTAACCTTCACAACAAAAGTGGACAAATGCCCAATAATAATCTAAAAATAATCAACTTTTATGGGTCACTTGGCAAAAAAACATAAACTTCCAATGGAAGATATGTTTTTAATTTCATCTTCTTGTCAAAAAACAAAAAAAAAAAAACAAAAAACCAGAAATAAGCAAGCGAAAAGTTTGGCGGTGCCAGCGACTTTCCAGACGCCACACTTCCAGCGCTAGCTCAGCTTATAAAAAGCGTGCGGCGCCTGCGCAGCCAAATCATTACAACAAAGCTCACGCGGCAGGTAAGACAGCATCGAGTGTGTGTAACAAAAAAAAATCAAATTATATAAAACGCGCAACTTTTGCAGTCGACAAACATGAAATTCTACGCGCTGTGTTCATTGATGTCTGTGCTGCTGCTGGCCGGCAGCGTTAGCTGCTTGCCCCAGACCCGTGAGGGAGCCGCCTACACAAATGAGGCGATTAGGCAGGCACAGCAGACACTGCTCATACCGAAGGATGCACAGATCCAGAATGTGCAGGAGGGCATCGAGCTGGGCGCCTATGAGCAGATACCCGGCAATCAGCGCATCAATCTCTTTGATATCCTCGGCGATACGGTGCCATCGGAGGTGATAAACAATCTGCAGTCGCAGGTCGATCAAATTGGACGCAACTAGACGTCGCCAACTCTCACATCATAAATCAATCCATTTTGGTTTTCACCACATTTTTGTTAAGTTTTACAAAACACCCAAAAAAAGAAAGAAACAAACTCTAAAATAAAAATAAATAATAATACATAGAAAAAAATAGTATTACAAATGATGACTTTTGCTCTTTCAAATCCACTATGAACAAAAGCGAAAGTCTAGGCTCCTCCAAACCAGTTACTTCCTCCAAACGAAAGTGTTTTTGCTGGGATTGCGTCTAACAACTCACACACGAAGATCGAGACGACAAAGACTTTCTCCCGTTGGGATCTCGCGGTGCATACGAAATGAATTCAAAGTTCGTTTTGCAGCTCCTCAACCTTGTTGTTATATAAGTTGAAATCACTTTTATTTTCACTGAATTGTGCATTACAGTTCAATAAATTTGGTCGTTTTTGCTTTTGGTGTTGCTCGAGGGGTAAACTGAGTCGCTCTTTGCGGTTTCTGCTGGTGTTGCTTCTGTTGCTGTTGCTGTTGTTGTGGTAACTTTTGCCTGTGATGCAACATTCGCCGTCGTCGTCGTTGCTGAGTTTTTTTTTGTCTACGTTTTGTTCATTTAATTTCGTGGTAATTGCCGTCGCATGCACTTGCATATTTAATGATAACTCAAGTTGCTGTTGATGTTGCTTTTGTTGTTGATGTTGTTGTTGTTGTAGGTGTGTCCAATTGCGCAATTGTTGCTACGCATATTCAATCTATACTTACACTTTTCTCAAACCCAAATTAGAATCATCAATACAACTTTTTTTTTTACTAATTATATTCTTTTATTATTATGCGTACACATGAAAATGATCTTGATACTAAATTTACGCTAGTTAAAGTCGACTTTTAGTTTTTTATAAATTTATAATTTTAAAAAAATTGTGCGTTTATTTTATACTTAACATAACTACATTTTTTTCGCACCTAAATAAATAATCTTTTATATTTAATAAATTTTTTGTAGGTTTTGTTTATTCATATATATGTATATATTTTTTTCTGCTTAAAAACATAAAAATGACTGCGTTTTTGACACGATTTTATTTTTATTATATTTAAATAAATGTTGGGTTAATTTTTCGATTGTATAATTTGCTTTAAAATTTGTTGTTAGATTATTTAATAAGTTTATAAATTATAATTAAATTATTTGCTTTAAATTAAAACTTTCAATATTCAGTCTAAACTTAAAAGCTTTTCAAATCGAAGGGGACTATATAATTTGCTTTAAATAAAACATCACTAGAGCATTTGCAATTCGTTTGTTTTTTTCATACTTTTCGTTTATGCAATAAATTAAATATTAAATAAATTCATAGTAAATAAAACAATCTAAATAAAAAGTGTAATAATTTTGTGTGGTCGATTTATATGTAGGAATGTATATGAATGTGAAATTTTGTTGATTTTTTTGCTGTGTTCTTAAAGTACAAAAAAGATTTCTTTATTTATATGAAAATAAATAAATTCTACGACTATAAATTTCTTTTGCATGCAATGTGCAAATAGTGAAAAGTAAATAAAAATATATATATTGCATTTGGGGAGCCCAGCTTTACATATATTTTTCTGTATAATATTTGTTGTTTACTTCAATCATTATGTTTTCCTTGATTTGTATATAATTGTTGCTAATTATTAGTGGCTTAATCTCTAAATAAATTCAAGTTTTAATTTGCATAACGCTAAAGTGAGATTTGCATTAAAAATTGTATTTGCAGCTTACGAAATTTAGATATTTTTTATGTGGCTCTCGTTTCTTGCTACTTAAATTTAAGACTTGAAATTAACGACGCATGAGAAAATCGATACTCGATAATCGCTAATCAACTCTACTAGTTTTTTTTTTGAGCTGTAATAACTGCTTTTGTTCATTACATACGATTAACAATTATTTCAGTATGAAAAAAGAAAAACCATTTCAATTACTTGAGTAATGCGCATCCATTAGTTTAATTACTTGGTAAATGTTAAATTACCACGACGGGATTACTTAATTATAGTCACAATTTGTTAAGCAATTGCAATAGTCTTCATGCACTTTACTCATGCATTTTTCTTTAATTACTGAATTAACTGCAACGGTAATTGTTATGGTAATTATGCCAATTACAGCTCTGCTATCTTTTATATAGTTTGTATATACACCAAAAATTTGTTGTGCTACCTGTTTGCCACTCTCTCAGTATATTCGCTGCAGATAGAGTCGCTCCAGACGCTGTCCCACTGTCGCTTCAGCCCCCGCTCCGCCGATTTGCTCGACGAGACTCTTCTCGACACGGGCCGAGTCCTTGCCAGCGTTGTTTGTTTTGGTCACAGCGTCCGCCTGTTCGGCCTGGCTTTCATCCAACTTGAGACTCTCCGCATCTGCCTTGGGATCCTCGGCCGTGCTGCTCTGTGGCTGGCCACCACCCGAGCCCAACTCATCGATGTCCAGTGCTGGGATTCTGGTTGCTCGCGGCGTTGTTGGCTCTCGAAGATCACCATTGCCGCTGCCGTTGTCCAATTCGCCGCTCGTCTCATTTTCCCTTTGCCTGGCACTAATCTTGGACAGCTCGTTAACGGTTTGTATGCGCGTCTCGGCGGAGTTATCCTCGGCGCTATACATTAGCTGCACCTGCGACAGAGCCACCTTCTCTTGGCCAGATGCTTGGGCCAGCATGTATTCGGTTGTGGAGCCCAATGATTGATAGAATTCCATGTCACCGCTGCCACCGCCGCTGCCATTGCCGCTGCCATTGCCACTGGCATCCAGGATGCTATCTGTGACCGGCTTGGAGCGCTTATTGTCGCGCTCAAAGGGTCCAGCAATGCTGCGCTGCTCATCCTTGTTGGTCTCCATCTCGACCAGCTCTTCTAGTTCAACGAGCGGAAAATTAACATCGCGCAAACTGAAATCATCTTCGGGCAGCGATGGATAAGCTGGATTCGATTCCACCTGCGGCACATCATCCTCTTCCATGTGATGCAAGGAATGTGTCGTGCTTGACGCGGGTGATTCGCTACTGCTACTACTGCTGGCCAGAACCAATCCCTCTGTGCTGGACTCCAACTCCGAGGTGCTGTTGTTGCCCAATGTGAAACTCTCCTCGGAAATGTGCATAATGCCCTCTGTGCTCAGTTGATGCTCGGTGCTGCTGCCCATGGCCCCGCTGCTGGGTCCCTCTGTTGTTGAGATGATATGGTAGATATTATCGCTGCCCGCTGTATCCGGCTCCAGTTCGACGGCGGTTTCAACAGCATTATCGACGAGCGCATTTTGGAAACCATTCTGGAGAAATGTGGAGTCTGCACCAGCAGCAATTGCCACGCCCTCTGTGGTATACTCCCTCTTGATATTCACCTTGCTGGGATCATTCTCTGCCACCGGCTGCAAGCCATCTGCCGTATAGCTGACTAACGGTTTCAGTGGCTGTCCCACAAAGTTGTTGTTGTTGTTGTTGCTGTTGCCGAGCGGCCTCTCAATGTAGCCCACAGAGGCGCTAAGCTTTAAGCTCTCGTTGCCAATGACTGGAAGTGCTTTTTGTGGGTTTGTGTCCGTGCTAAGCGCTGACTTTTGCGTTGGTGTTGCTGTCGTTTCCATTGCTGCCGTCGACGGTGTTGTTGCTGCTGCTGCTGTTGCTGTTGTTGAGGGCGCTTCACTTGTATCAATTGGTGCAACTGTTGCTGCGACTGTTGTTGTTGATGGGTTTTGTGTTGTGGCGCTTGTTGTGCCTGTTGCTGCCGTCGAAGGTGCCTCTGTGCTTGGGGCTTTGCGTGTGGGTATCGTCTGCTTGACCTTGTGATTATCATCCGTAATGCGTATTTCGGTCGGCTTGGTTATCTCCTTGATGGTTATGTTCCAATTGAAGCCCGCCGGCGGTGCAGACGGCATTGGCTTCGCAGTTGGCGGCGCCACGTTATTCAATTCGCTGCCCAACGGTGGATTATTGTCTAGAACTATTACAGAGATAGAGAAAGAATGGGAATGATTAACAATTGTGGCAATTTGGCTATGATTTGATTGTGCTCACTTGGACAGTTGTCATACTCGGGACAGCAGCGGCCCGGCACGTATTTGGGCAAACAATCATCGCGTCGGAAACAGGTCACCGAGCTACACACAATCTCCCCACCTGCAATAATTGATAATAAGACTTAATTAAGTATTGCAGTTGTGGCACAAGTTGAGTTCGCATTTTAGAACACTGATTAAATTGTAAATAAAACATTTCTTGGCGAAAACGTACTTTATTTTATTATTATGATTGTTGTTATTATTCCTATTTTTGTTATTATTATTATTTGTATTATGATTGATATTGTTATTATTATTACTATTATTATATTTTTATTTTTATAGTTGCTATTTTAAAAATGAATAATAAATAATTTACTTTCCATAAGAATTTTTTTTTTTAACAAAATTAGGTTAACAATGTTTATAATCTAACAATTGCAAATTTAGAATTTACCTTTAACTGAGACTGAAACACAAAATTTAATCAGCATTCCTTTAACTTTGAAGGTACGAAAATATTCTAAAATATTTAATTGTTTATCTCCAATAAAGGAGTACAACTAACATATTTATAACTCTTGAATTTTCATTTAAATAAAAAAAATAATCTAAAATAATTTGCAAGCAGAATAAATTTTTTATTATAGATTTACAGCATTGCTTTAAATTTTTTTTGAGTTAGCTGGATAAAAAGTAGTTTTAAACATTGAACCACATATATTATTCCGTTCTTTGAAATATCCTTGAATGTAATATTGTTTTTTTTATCAAATCTGAGTATCCCTGTCTCTTTACCTTTGCAGTAGCATACGGTGCATGGCGTATCCGGATCAACCAATTTATAACCATTCGCATAAGTTTTGCCATCCTTTTCACAATCTGCCGAAGAGAAGAAAAAATGTAATCCCAAAAAATGATGTCTGCGAGGTGGGAGATGGAGGTTAGGCTGCAACTGCAACAGCCGCCATTTGCATATGAATGCTAACTTACCGCATTTATAATCGGGGCAACAGTGTCCAGTTCGCTGGATGGCACGGCAACTCGCCTGCTTCTCGCAGCGCACCAACGTCTCAGACACCCAGAGGCCGTCGAGCAGGCATTGGCCTGTAAGCAATTGGAGTGCGATATTGTTTGGCTGTTAGTTTGGAGCAGTGCCGAAAATGGATGTGAGTGGGGGCAAGATAAATCCGTGGCACTTACCCTGCGGCTGCTGTTGCTCCAACAGCGATTCGCCAGTGGGGTTGCTGCTGCTGCTGATGCTGCTGGAACTGGAATTGATGCTACTTGGCGTGGCCGCGACCGTGACAATTGTAGAGGATGCGCTGTTGATGCTGCTGCTGCTGCTGCTGATGTCGGTGGGCACTGCAAGGATGTAGAAGCAACAAAAGGCAAATTGTGTAATGTTAATTCCACAATAGCTGCTCTGTGTGGGAGTAGAGGCAATATCGAAGCTGAAGCTGAAGCCCCAGTCAACGATCCATGGCCTCGTCGTATATATTTGAATGAATGACATTTTGATAACAGTTGTTTTGTTGTCTTTTTGCTGGCCAAGGTAAAATTCAAACAAAATACGACAAAAGTTAAATGAGTTTAGTTTTAGTTTGTCTTTTCTTGATTTTTTTTTCTGTTTCTGTCTGCCCACTAAACGCAATGTGTGCCACGCTGTTGGAGCCTTTGTCAGTTTTTGTCGATTGTGCCGTGTCCTTTCATTTAGTTCTGATTGCCAGCCAACTGTCAACTGGGCCACACAGCAGCTCTTTAATTTCCATTGGACCATGTTTTGGCCTTGAAGGCAACACTCAAATTGTTGTCTCCTTGCTGTGGGCGTGTTGCCAGCGTATAATTTCATCTACTCTGCTGTCACTTTGCTCTATGAAAAATGATTAAAGATGTGCAGGCATTAATCATACGCACTGTGTCCCACGCACTTGTATTTTTTTAACAACACTTCACTTGTATCCCAAAATTGTTTTGCCTTCTGCTTTATTTGGTCAATGTGCATTTTTGTGAGAAAACATAAGCAGACATTTATCTTGATATACTTTTACTAACTTTAAGTGAAAATGTTCATAGTAAAAAAAAGGACACCATAGAAAATAACCTAAAACTATTAAGCACTTTATGCAGCTGCCACTTGGTAGAGATTTAAAGTTTATTTCAAAAAAGTTAAATTTTTTAAAAATATCACATGCCTAAAATAATATTTTAAAAAAGTAATAAAGAGTTTATTAACATTTTACATAAAAATAAATAATTCTTATGCACATAAATATTTAAGAAATCTGTTTAATTGATATGCCACAAAACGAGTTTTATAGATTGCCAAAAAAAAAATACTTAATTGATAAAATTATACAGAAATTGAAACAATGTGCTTTGATTCAATTTGTCATCAAAATAAAAAATAATAATTAAATACATATACTACGAAATATTTTGAATTAATGATGTTGATGAATCAAACTGTTTACTTCGCTGCCATTGGACTGTTGACTGTTTGCGTTATTCACCGCATCTCTGATGGCATTTAAAGTATATTAAGTGTTGAGACAATTGCCAACGAAATAATATATATATATATAATATATCTAGTTATTCGCTCCATATCACTTCCTAGTCGCATAATTTCCTGGTACTTAGCTAAATCATGCCATGCTTCAGCTCCTTTTTTACACACTGTCTGCACAACAGAATAGTTCTCAGGTGATTTGGTTATGAATAAAAAAATGGGTTTTTCTAATTTCTGTGGTGCTACTCGGATTCGGGTTTGTTGAGTAACACGCGAAATTTGAAACGTTGCAATTAGCTGAACAGCTTCCCGTTTTCATTGTAGAACGCAATGCTAATTTCGTCGACCTCCCATTGTATTTTGCTCTTTCTTCTTTTATTTGTGGTGCTCGCTTAAGCCCATTACTGTCTGTGTGTGTGTGTGTTGGTGTGTGCCAGTCTATCTGTCTGTCAGTTTTTGGCTGGCCGACACGTTTGAAATGAGCGAAATTATTATGCGCATTATGTAGAACAGCAGCAAAAACAGCAGCAGCCAACAACATCTGTTTTATTGTGATTTTTTAGCTTGCTTTTTTGTGTTTTATTTTTTTTTCATTTTTATTTCGCCGCACCACAAACGGTAATTTGAGTCGTGCATAAAGCAGCAGCTAACTGAGATTACGTATACGCCACCGGAAGATCTTATTTCAGATTTCGAGCTTCAGCAGGCGCTTCTTTATGATTCCGTGTAAGTTGTACTTAAGATTGTCGCTTTTGTCTCAAACAGATTTATTACTGCCTGTGGAAATCGCAATTGGAAATTAGCATTTGATTTTTTGTTGTTGTTGTTGTTGTTGTGTTGTGTTTCCCTCTCTCGTTTAATTCATATGCAAATCTTGCAATTCATGGCCAGACATATAATTGCATTGACTTTGATTCTTATTTCAGTGCCGTACATTTTTGTGGCTGGTGATAAATGATGGGCGCAATTTGGCGCAATTGCTGTGAACAAACAGGACTGCGCAAACAAATGAAAATTGGTCGCAACGATATGGGCTAAACCGCGCTATTAATATTACTTATGGCCAGAACCAGCCCATAAGCGTATAAATACAGCAACAACAAATCACACAACCATTTCAGGCCTTTCGACAATGGCAGCTTGTCCTCCAGTCTGTCTATCTTATTCACCCTCCCCCTCTCTTTTATCCCTCTCATAAACTACTCAACTTTGGCTTAAGATGGCCAGAAGAACATTGTCGACTTTGGCTGTGTGGCCGTTATTAGATTTCGCCAAGTCACTTGAGCTGCAGCACCCTCTTGTCGTGGCGCCACGCATAGTGGCAACCAGCAAATTTCCTGTTATGACCCTGTCTCTAGTGGCTGGGCTCTCCAGTTAAGCATTTTGCGGTTAGTTGGCTCGAGAAACAGTTTTGTTTATGAAGTGCAAGCGGCAGCTGTGCTGCGAAGCGGGAAAACCAAATGAAATTATATATTCTTTGGATCATAAATTGCAATTGTGATTGCTGAGATGCCGAATGCAACTGTTATACGGTTACTCAGAATTTATGTGATGTGAAACGGCGCAAAATATATATATAGACAGTTTAAATCTGATATATGTATATATATATATATATATATATATATGTTTTGTAGCTATTGTTCAGCCACGCGTAAGTCGGCAGCTGATGTGCGATTTGAAATTGATGCTTAAGTGCCAGTCAAAATGAAATACAAAATAAACAAAAACAAACAACTTAAACAAAATCAGTAATCAGCAGCGACAAACAGACAGACAGATAGACAGACAAACAGACAGACCGGCAACCAGACAGGCAAACACAGAGTCAGACAAATGACAACAAATGAGCGATTTGAGTGTTGTCAACTTTTCGTTTTATTTGTTTGTCACACTAAAAAATGATAAATGAGCAACATACGATATAGAAACCAGCAGGTGGACGGGGTAGGTAGAGGGCTGCTTCCTAATAAGCTGGCCAGAATAAATGCCAACTCATGTTGGCCATACAAAAGGCAGAGTTAACAAACTACACGCCTTATAAATAACAGGTGACACTCGTACTTTAAGATATGATTTACCCAAATCATAGATTTATATATATATATATATATAACAGGCTATACTTACAGAAAACCTGAAAATTGTTGTCATTTGTTTAATTCTATGTGAGTTCGTAGGAACAATGTCGTCAAAAACTTCAAATACACTAATCAAATTTAACAAGCACTTTAAATATAAACATTTGCATACAACTCAATTAGACCCATATTTATTTATTGCCTATCGTTGCGTCAACTAAGCAAAAACAGAATTGGCATTAAAAAACTGTTGGTAGCACAAAAATGATGCAAATTACATTTGAAATCGCTAAACTACGTGCTCCAAAATGCGCAAATTGCACGAATCTTGGCTTTTCTAATGAGCAATGAGGCAATGAGTAATTTTTGTACCAATTGTGAAAGTTAGCAAAATTTTCCATTTAGTTGTAATTATTCTGTATTTGGATTATGACTTGTGCCATTGCCAATTTTAAATAAAATAAGTAGCTTACATTTTAAATAGGTTACGTTAATTTCAACATTTAATAAGCGAGTCTCAGCAATAAAAGCTAATTAGATAAATTGATGAATTGTTTAGATGAGGAGGGTTTGAATTATGACCATCTCTATCTGTAATCTTATTATACAAAGTGAGCTTTAAAAAAAAATTCTTTAATTGTTGCCTTCTACATGTTAAATATCAGTAAAATACATTTGTAATTTTGACAGCTGTGTCAAATATATAATTTTGCGCCAACTTTTACAGCACTTTGCACAAATCAAATAATTGTTCATGATAAGCTGGGCAACACCTCTTTATGATATTAT
Organism: Drosophila fungiperda; assembly: GCA_035042345.1. NCBI lineage: Eukaryota > Metazoa > Arthropoda > Insecta > Diptera > Drosophilidae > Drosophila > Drosophila fungiperda. The sequence continues at coordinate 10,122,844 of JAWNLM010000145.1, forward strand.
AAAAGTTGCCGCCTTTGAAAGTGCCGCCTCATGCAAATGAACTACTAATGGTTCAACTGATGTACTAGTTTACAAATCAAAGCAAATCATTGCCGCAACATGCATATGAATTACTAATGGCTCAACTTTTGAGCTTGTTCACAAATAAAGCAAATCATAGCCGCCTCACGCAAATGAACAACTAATGGTTCAACTGATGAACTAGTTTACAAATCAATGCAAATCATAGACGCCACATGCAAATGAACTACGAATGGTTAAACTTTTGAGCTTGTTCACAAATCAAAGCAAATCAAAGCAACCTGATGCAAATTAAGTACTAATAATTCAACTGGTGAGCTAGTTCACAAATCAAAGCAAACCAACCAATAAAAAAAATGACAAAACGTAATAAAAATAAGCGCCAGCAAACTGCGACACGCAAAGGTATTTGTTGTGCTTTAGTGCTTTAGATTTCTTAACTGTCAGCGAACCTATCAAATAATCAAACCGAGCAATGTGTGAAATAATGCAGTTGTTGTTGTTGTAGTTGTTGTAGTTGCTGCATTTGTTGTCTGCCAGTGGAGCCCACACCAATTTGAGGTTGGCCCATTGCATGTGTAACTGTCTCTCTGTCTGTCTGTCTGTCTGTCTATCTGTCTGTCTCTCTGCCCGGCATTTGCGTGCCTCGTCGTCTGTGTCGATTTGCCCGCTCAACATGCTATTTAAATTAATAATGCCTTCGCCTGCGATGACAGTTGGCGACCAGAGTCTGTCTCCTCATTAGGCACATTAGCAAAGCATTAACAGATGTGCCTCAACAGTCACAGACGAACAAATGCAGATGGCACGTGCCACAATTATCTGTCGTTGATCACACAGGCAGCTGCCTAATTTGTAGCTATCTCAATAATAATAATATCAAAACGCGCTGCATCTACAATTTGTATATATTTTACAAATGTGTAAACACGAACCATAAAATGATTACAATAAAAATGATTAAATAAACATTCAAGTTGACAGCGTTCATTGCTCATACGCCATGTAAGCCAACAAGTCAGCCAACCAGCCAGCCAACCAGTTAACAATGCATTACTTCATCGACCATATTGACAAATTGCATAAGTGCACAGACTGATGGCTGACACTGTAACCAGCAGCCGCACACACAATTAGCCGAAAACTGAGCCCAGACCTCAGACTTAAGGTTTGACTTTATTGGCAGTGCATACACACCTCAGTGTACCCCGCACGATCCCCCTTTCTACCATCTCTTTGTGTTTGTGTAGATCGGTGTGTAAAGTGTAACACAACATTAAACAGATGCCTGAGTTGAACGTGACCACAATATAATTACCCGCAGCGCCACTTGTTGACTCTCTCCTTGCCCCCACGCCCATCACTTTGAGATGGTCTTTAAAAGCTAATTTACATGCCCGGTTCGCTTGTCGGGCCCCAGTTGGCCTGGCCTGGTCCCACTCTTGGCTAGGCTTCAACAAAACTCAACAACAACAAAAAGTGCGCTGAAAGTAAAAGTTTTAACACTTTACAATTTAGAAGTATGCCCACCCCCTCTCTCTCTCTCTCTCGCTCTCCCTCTCTCTCTCTTTCTTTCTGTTGTCTCTCTTGCTGTCCGTCTGGCTCTCCACGTGGGTCTCTGTTTGCTTTAAGTATTAAGCTCGGAGACGTTAAACAAATTATGAAGCCTCGACAAATGTCAAATGAAAGTGAGTTTTTTTCTCGTCGTTTGTCGCTGCTGGAATTGGAGTTGGTCTGGATTTGTTTTTGTAATTGTTTTGTACATGAAACAGCAGTCGTAATGGACTTATACCATTTATCTTATTACATGCACTTTTTAGTTAGTTCAGTTAGTTTTTTTTAATAAGATTTTATTTAATTGCATTTTTTTTTATGGTTTGCCGTAATTTTAAGACCAACTGTGACCTTGCTGCTAGAGTTTTATCTTTGCTTTTCATTAGGTGTAAGCAAAAGTAAATAATTAAACTTTATTAAAGAAATAAATTAGTAAACATATTTCTTTAATAGTAGAAAGCCTTTAATTTATTATTTATTTAGCTAAAAATAAGTTAGTAAACATATTTCTTTTTAGTTTGCTTAATTTTGTTATATTTTATAATATAAAGCCTGTTTTTATTAATGATTTAGTTAAAAATTTACCCTTTTTCTTTTTATTGGTTTTATGTTCTATCCCTTTAAATTTATAGAAATTCGTTGAAAACTAAGTTCAGATATTTTGTCCAAGTCATGTTTGAAGAGCTTAGCAAATTGTTGACTAAATTTGCGATACTTTTAAGATGGCAAAAATATGTATTTATGTGCATATTCAACGAACAATGTGCACTTAAACCATTATGGCTGGCAAATAGAGAAACATTGCCAAGGATTTGACCCACACACACACACACACACACACACACACACACACATACACACACACACACAACACACACGTAGCAGTCATAGTCTGAGGCTTAGCCAACTTGCAACCGAGTTGTGTGGAAATTGTGGAATCATATTCACATACTCCACTGCTGACACTGCTATGCCTTCATCTGGAACTGGCTTTAGTCTAAACTACCTATCATAATACGTGCTCCATATGCGCCAATAAGCATAATAATGCTCAGACCAAAACCAACAAAATCCAGACACAAAGCTACAAGCCACAGACAGTAAGCAGCAGCAGCAGCAGCAGCAGCAGCAAACAGGACAGGCTTAGTTGGACTTTTGGGCCAGGTTAAAAAGGGCTGCTTGCCAACAGCCAGCTAACAAATCTGAAAACTTACAAGCGCCACTTGCACAACTTTGCCACACAGCATACACTTGCCCCAAGGTCAGGAGTGAAACTAGAATTGTGTGTGAAAACGGAAAATATTTCCCCAAGGAATTTGTCAAAAAAGAAAAACAAAAATTATGAACTTTGTTGACGGGTTGAACTCCTGTTGGTTTGACCAAAGCACGCATTTTGTTATTGGCCACTGTTGCCTTTTGGCATGTGTCGATTGTTTGGCCTGAAATGAGAGCTTAAAGCGGCATTTACTACTCATGAGCACGACCCACTGAGCCGAATGACTGCCCCCTTTTGAGGACACACGCCCTTCCCGCACACACACTCCCCACTACCCGCTCCCTTGACCATCACTTCCTGCTGAGCAGGCATACCTATTGATATGACATTGATGGGTTGGCCAGTTACTGTAATTGTTGGTCCACTCCTCTGGCTGTGCCGAACCACAAAGTCCTTTGCTGTCCTTTGCATTGGCAATTGGCCAAACTGTTGCTGTTATCATAGCCAAAAAAACACACAAACAGCAACAGAGCTGAAAAGTTGAATGCAGTCAGCACTCGAAATGGGGAAAACTAAAATGCAAAGTTCAAATTTTAGCAAACATTCAACTAAAGGTTTTAAGTTCAAGGCCAAATGGGTCAAATAGTGAAACCTAATACTTTGAAAAATTATAATTAGCTTTAATTATGTTTAGTTTAATGATTCTAATTTCCAAATTGTAGAAATAACATGGGTTATCTAATTAAATACTATTCTCGTATTTTTAAAATAAGTTGGTTTTATTTATTGTTAAAGCTGCTAAATTATTAAAGAGTATAAGAATTATTGTATACATTTATATCATTAAATAATACACAAAATTTGACTTTGGCATTGCAAAAAAAAAATTTAAGTCACACTTCTTTTTTGACAACTTCTCTTTAATTATTTTTTTTTAAACTACTTATTTGTTGACTTTTCTTTCATTATTTTTTTGAATACAAAATGATGTTAAATGAGCCTAACAAATGCAAAATATTTTCTTGCCAAACTTTAAGTTAAGACGTGACTCGCAGAGCAGTCTCGCATTGCTGTCAAAATTGGTGTCCGGAGGGTAAAAGCAACTTTAAAATGGCTAAAAGAAATAACATTTTGACAGCTGGCGAAAGAACACAGCAGACCGTAGTCAATGCCTGCTCTTAATCCCGATTGTATTGAAAAATCTTAGCAAAATATTGAAATAAGCCAGTGACAGAATCGAATCGATTGAAAGGGTCTTTGGGGGTAGAGGGTGGTAGACAGGTAAATGTGCTAGATTAACTTTATAAAGTTTGCGGGCTTAACAGAAGCTGCATGAAATCAGCAGGCAGCTTAATAAAATGGTAAATTAAATGCCCTTTTTTGTTGAAAATGGAACTGATAAGATAACAATTGATAGTAGGAACATTGTGAAAGCTTTACCTTTTTTCACTTGCCTTCTTTATTTGGCCAACTTACTCATTGGCGACAATTTGCCGCCGTCGCCTTTTTTTATGCCTGCAAAGTGGCGTTAAATTAAAGGTTGGCTGCGCTCTGAGGCAACACTCTGCGGGTGGCATCCAAAAAAAACCAAAAAAAAAAACAAAATGGTTGCACGACCCGCACTTGCCTTTATTTTACGCCGTTTTGATTTTTTGCACTCACTGTCTGTCTGCGCTGTTTGCTTTCCTCGCAAGACTCCATTAAACAATTCAATTAAGAGCCGCCAGTTGCCATTTTTTAAAGTGTTGATTTGGGCGGTCAACTGGCCTTGTCCACCGTCTCGAACGGTAATTACAACAATTTTATGCAAATTTATTTCGCTGTCCCTTTTAATGCTATTTTAAAACTGCCGTCTTCTGACACTTAAAGTATTTACTTTAATTTAATATATAATTTAATGAGTCAAAAAAAAATAGGAACAGCAAAGTAAAACAGGAACATGCACAACATATTTACAAAATGAGGAAAGCGGAAATTAAAACACATCCGGTTTGCTGCATAACATTTTGTTTCTCTTTGGAGACTTAAGAACTGTAGATGTGGCACTTGATTTTAATGCTAATTAAAGCGTCACACTTGGAATATTGTTGCAAGTGGCAGATGTAAGAAAGCTCTTTATTTTTATTTATGCAAATTTCAGTTTACAATTCTAAGAAGAAGAAGAAAAACTAAGGAATAAGTTTAGAAATTCGCTGCAATTTTTAGCAATTAATAAGGAGATGTTTGGAGAGATTTATGATGACTTTTTAAAGTAATGTTCTCATCCGCAGCATTGATTAATTCTTTTCTTCAGCAAATACATGCTAAATATTTCAGTTTCTGCTTTTAAATAAGCCAATAAATGTTTTTGTAGTCTTCAATAAAAGTTGTGTTTTTTTTTGCAATTGCCATTTGCAGCTTGTCTTTAGTCCTAGTTTATGGGTGCTAATCTTGTCGTTATATTTATCGTTTCTAATTTATCTATTTTGTGGCCCAGGCCGATACGAGCCGAGCACATTGCTTATAAATGATCAATAATAGTTTTGAGGGTGTGCATAGTGCCATAAAAAATGCAATTGGGGGCCAACGTTGCGTATACTTCACATGCAGACAAACTGTGGCAAGCTCAGATGCTGCCGCAAAATGGTTGACAGCAGGCAAAGTTCTTAACGGCTGTGTGGCAACTTGATAGCCAAGTTATGACAAGGATTTATGAAGTATGCATTCAAAGAGAGCTGCTAGCCGGATACCAACAGCCAACAGCTAACAGCCAACACACCCATTGACAGAATGTATGAATATGTTTAAAGCTTTAAACTTGCTATATCCACAAAATGTTGCACATTGCTGCCTTCGCACAGCTATGCCCTCAAGACGTTTGCCTTTCCCACGATGTGGAAACACAAAATATTTTCATGAACACTTATTCTCGGAGCTGGTTGTTGCCCATCCTGTTTGTCTCGTTGTCTGACTTTGACTCTCTGACGGTTTGTCTTTTCTTTTTTATATGTTTTTTTTTTGTCTGTTGTTTTTCGTTTGTTTTGTTTGCTTTACCCAGTTCTGTTTGCCATCACACACAGAATGCCGCAGACAATTCGCCGACGTTGATATTGTCACATTGCCCACCCACAAGACAGCAACAGCAACAGCAACAGGCGCCCGGCCACCTTGAGCCGTCTGCCAATGTTTTACGTGCCACCTTTGGCGGCAACATACAAATATATATATCCACTGTGTATAAATCAGCGCAACATTTGCCTCTGCTCCATTTTACTTTTTACTTTTTTACCATAGTGGCACCGCCATATGTAAACATGTCGTTATTTGCCCATTCGCTGTGACTATTGCAACGCCGGCAAACAATGCTCACAGACGAACTTGCTCTTTACCTTGCCCGAGGGTATTTAGGATCGCTCCTAATGGGAGAACATGTTGTGGTTGTTCGTTGTTTTGTTTAGACACACTCAACGCGAGTGTGAACCAAATAGTTGACAAGAAAAAGTAAAACGCACCAATCTGGAAAATGTGCTAGTTTCGAGGAATCAGCTTTAAGCTACTTTTTAGTATCTTAAATTTCCATTGAAAATTATTCGAGGGCTTTCTATGTGTTTTTGTTTAACATATTTCAAATATTTACCTGGCGCCGAATACTCAGAAAAAATCGACACTGACAATTTTTTTATGTTTTTGAAATATTGCATAAATTTACAAGACAAAGTCTTAAATAAGAGAGAATTTTTCTTTCATTCTCAAAAAATATATAGAAGAAAAATGCAATCACTTAATTTAGCTGTCTCAAGTTCTCATTTTGTATCATTAGAAAAAAATTATGTAAATTTTCTTTTTTTTAATTTTAGAAAAATATTTTCTTAAACATAAAGAAAATAAAAACTTTTCTATTTTACAAGTTATTAAAGAATATGTGTAAAATAGAAAAGTTTTTATTTTCTGAAATTTTTTTTAAAAAATCATGTCGATTTTTTTCTGAGTGTATAATTAAGTGATTTTTATTCGCTGCAATGAAATATATTTTATTTTTTATTCAATTTATTGTAGCGTTAATACATTTTTGTAGGCATGGATATATATATGAACATATATATGCCTATATATATCCAATATCCAAGCAATTATCATGAATAAACAAAAATGCGTTTGCTTTTGAATTAAATTGGAATTTATCACAAATATGTTTTAATTAATTTTGTGCTGCTTAAAGGTGGAATGAAATAAGTGTAAACTAAATAAGATTGGTATATAAATTTTAATTTTTGTTAAAAGTATTTATTGGAGTAAGAAAAGATAAAAAAAAAACTGAAAATAGCAGCAGCTTTAGAAAACGTATATTTGCTGAGTTTATCACTCAATCAATGAGGGGTTAACTTGCAGCAGGTCTAAGTAATTGCAATGCTGACATCTCTGGCTTAACCCAAGATTACCCGTTAGAGCTAATACAATGTTTCGCTGTTCGTCAATGTGGATAAGCAGAGCTCTCAGAGACGCGACATGAATATAAATCCAGTCTCCGATTTGTGGCTCATTATGAAAAAGCACGCTGTGTGAGAAAACACACACACACACAGAGATAATATTTGCCATGCACGATGAGCTCGATTTTCTTTTCATTTTCCCTTTTCATTGCACGGGTTTTCATTTTGGTAATAGCAGCAGTCGTTTACTTGACAATTTTCATGTGAACTAGCTACAATTTTTCTTCGTCACCCTGCGGTGGTAAGCGGCAGCACAGGATGCTGCAACAGCAGCAGCAGAGGCAGCAGCAGAGGTAGCAGCAACAGCAGCAGCAGCATAGACCTCAACGAACTCAGTTGCCAACTATCAGCGTGTGAAAAGATTTTTTTCAGACACACACAGGAACAACAAGACACTTGTGCCGTGGCAGGAACTTAAGTAGGAAACAGGAAAAGTAAGTTGCACCATTTTTGTGTGTGCTACGTGACGTCTTTCTCTTGAGACGTCACAAGATTTATTGTATGCAACTTATGTGGCTGTATTGTTTGCACAACTGTACTAGTTGTACATTTGCTGTGTGTGTGTGTATTGCTGTGTGTGTTTTTGCCCGGGTGTCTGTAGCCAGAATATGCAAATCGGTTTGTGCACTGCTGACGACTTCTTTACAGCAGCTGAATTGTGCTTAAAATTTGCAAAATTGTGCTTCATTTTTAGCTGCTGTCGATGTTTTTTTTTGTAAACCTTTGCAGAGGGTATACACATTTCGCTAGGCAGTTTGTAACGCTTTAAAATCTATGTAGAATTTTATTAAAAATAGATACAGACAATGCTGTTGCAATATAGATTTTATAAGGGCTTATTGCTACAAACGTTGGATGTCTTTAGAATTTTTTGGAATTAAATTACCTATTTTTATTTTGTAATAATTATTTATATTTATTTTTCTTTATTTAGTTCGATTTAAACTTACTTCTAGTTGTTATTTAAATAGCTTCTAATCAAGGGTATAAAATCTGTTCCACAAAAAACAAACATTTTTCCTGATTTTTATTTTTATTCCCATGACTGTCACACCTACACAATTGTGTGTATGGGTGTGTGTGTGTTTTAGGGATTACTTCGGTTTGTTATTGCACTTTGCATATTTTCACCTTGCTACGTGTATTTGATTTGACTTTATATCCCATTGCACCCATTTGACACGCCCTCTTTGCATTTACCCGCCCACCTCTCATCAATTTAAATGCATTTTTTTTGTCTTTTTGTTTCTGCTGTTTTTGGCCTTGTCTTTTTGTGACTTTTGCTTTTGTTTATGTTTGCCGCAGGTTGATAAAATGTGCAGTTTAAAACTTTCCACAGATTTCATGAAAAATTATTGAAATTTGTATGGTGTCGTAGAAAATATAATTTAACTTATTTTCTATCTAATAGTTTTTAACATCTTTTTGTGTAAATTATTTAAAGAGCAATTCGTAAATTTATTTTTATCGATTCACCTTTGCGGCTTAACTGGACACTTGGCAGTGCAAGTGGCAGGTCATTTGGGTTAAGTCGTTCAGGTAACTGGCAGGATTTCTACAAAGTCTAAAAAAATAGTCCTGCTGACACAATCCTTTTTGTTTGCGGAGCGCTTAATAGAAAATGCAAAAGGTTGCGCAATAAAAAATTAAAATTAATTTCGTGACGCTTGACCAGAATAACAAAAAAAATAAGTGAGAAAGAAATGTGACGACTGCAAAATACTCTGTAAGCCATATAAGAAAAGCTTAAAGGAGCCTGAGAAGTGAGCCTATTTGCTATCGCTGGCTTTAATAGTGTCAAGTCGACCCGTTTTCCCAAAATTGAAAAAAGACTTTAGGGATACTGAAATCAAATTAAAGCAAAGGCTTTAAGCGCAGGCATAATTTTTTGTGTAAAATTGCGGTTTCTGATGTGTCTATTTAAGTTATGCCAAAAAGTGTTTTAATAACCCGAATAATTTGAACTATGAAAATGCTGAACTTGAACACACAAAATGCATGGTGGACAACCAAAACTAAAGTGCCACAGCGTCAGCTGCATGGCACACGCACACACATCCAAAAGCCGCAACAGCCACTTCCGTTTGCCACACGATCCTGTGAACCCAACAGCCGCGGTCAGCTATGCCACTGCTGCCTCATTTGGAGGCTGTGAGACACAAAACTACGCCAGCAAAAATGTTTAAAAACAGCTGCTAAACACACATAAAAGCAAACAGTCGCCTGTATGTGTGAGTGTGTGTGTGTGTGTGTGTGAACGTGTGTGCTTCACGGCAAGCGCCCAAATGCAGCTTAGCATTTAAAGCGCTTTTCAAATTAGCGCTGGGGGAAATTTTTGGCGGCTATCTTTGCCTTGTCGTCTGTTAAATATTTGGTAAAGGTTGGAGTTGCTCGGTGGAAAGGGGGGGGGGGGAGAGTCCTGTCGTTGCCTGGCTGTTATTTTGGCTACAAAAACGGTTGTTAGCGGTTGCCCTGGATATGTGGCATGGAGGGATTGAGGGAGACTGGGATTTTTGAGTAACTTTGCGCGTTGCCAAAGTTCATGTTTTGCTAGTGTTCATTTTGTTGCCAAAACTGCAACCAGCGACATGTTCATTTTCATTTTCATTTTCCATTTTCAGTCTTCCCTTTTTGTTTATTTAACAGTTGCTGTTGTTGTTGCTGCCTCATTCTGTTGCTCGCTTGTGGACAGAGCCTAACCCATGGGCATTTTAAATGCGGCTCTAAACAATCAGCGGACAAATATGCAAAAACTGTTAAAACGTTTAAATTGAATTAAGAATTAATTTAAGGTAATTTATATTAATTATCAGTTGAATAATCTAACAAGTCTGTTTTTATTAAACATAGAAAATTTTTAGATATAAATATTATAGTTATAGCTTCAAAAGCAGTCCATGAAGTACGTTCATAGCTGGACCAACTTGGTGCTCACAATAGGCCTACCCTAAGATGGGCACAAAGCGAAGCAGGACAGCAGGCTAAAATGGGTGCAGAGAGGCACCTAACAGGGCCACAACTATTTTGTGGCATAGAAAGGCAGAGAATGTGGCTGCAACACAGGATCGAAGAAAGACAAAGGAGACTACGGAGCTGGGAAGGACACCAGGATTCCGACAGGCCAAATGACGTTTGGGCGGCTATAATCATAAGCGATTTAAGCAATTAATATGCATGGGTGGAAATAGGCTTAGGATACCTATCGGTCTACTAACAGGACATAGACTAAGAAGCCACCTATCCAAACTTGGATTCTCTAGTAACAATCGACGTAGGTTTTGTGAAGGTGAGGAGAAGTTCTCAACTCACATCCTAACAATATATATTGCCTTATCAAGGAAAAGATGCAGCATCCTAGGGATGCATGAGTGTCAATGACATAGAACAACCCATCCACCCATCAAAGATTCTGTCATTTGTGCAGGAAATGGGGTTGATGGAGGAGCTAGAAGGGGGCACAAAAGATCTAATAGGTCGCAGTACAGAACCCCCAATTTACATATATATACATATTATAGTTTCTGGCTTCTTCTAATTAACTTGACGGACTTTAAATCTCTTCCTGAAGTATATAAATAAAAATAAAAAAACCCTTGGAAAAAATGCAAAAATAATAAATAAAAAGTCGGCAAACAAGAAACAATTTGTAATCAGACATAAAAATACAGTTGCAACTTGAAAATGACACTGATAATGTAGATGTGACAGGACTGTTGTAAAAAGATATCTACCCCAAGACCAAGATTGAACTTTTGACCTCCAAGACGAGCGAGACAGTTGGCGAGGAGGTCGAAGATTGCTGAGAGCTCCTTGGTCACAGTCGGAGCTTACCATATTCCCTGTTGGTTGTCTGCTAAATTGTTAAATAAATCAAAATCAAAGTCTGCGACCCACAAGCCAGCTGCCAAGCCAAGAGCCAATTGCAATTGCCAAGCCAATAGCAAAATGCAGCAATTGCAAAATGGTGCAAGGGGCAAGTCGCAAGAGGCAAGGGGCAAGTAGTAGTCATGGTTTGTGTGTGGGAGTGGAAAAGTGTTATTGATGTGATTTTAATTGAGGTTTGGATGTGCCTGCAGCATCTCAACGGCAACACATGTCTCGTTGCCCGTTCTCTCCTCTCCCCTGTTTCCCTTCTCCCAATCTCCCATTTCTCAGGTTTCATCACATGTCAAATCATTCAACTCGTAACGGAAATTTTATTAGAACAACACTTACCGGCATTCGTGCAATGTGCCAGACAAATCAAAATGCCCAAATTGATCGACAAGCAAAAAAATCCAAAAGGTCCTCGTCCGAGCGGATGTTGTCCATGTCCATGTCCATGTCCATGTCCTTGTCGTTGCTCCCGACGTCGTCGTCCACGTCGTTGTTGGTTATTTATGCACTGCTTGCCGGGCATTTGCAGATTTGTTTCCATATGGCAAATACCAAAATCGGTTCCAAGCCTTGGCTCCACATGTCTCTCTGTGACTGTTGCATGCATCTTTTCTGTTCTGCAATTGCATAGAAAAATCCATTTTAAATATAGTTTGGCAATTTGCTAAAAATTTCCGAAAAAAACATCTGCCCCAAACTCAAATTGGGTGTCAACCCGTTTTGCTACGTGACAATCTGAAGTGCTTCCCCGCCTGCCCCTCCCCAACCCACAGGCATAATTTGTATGTAAGTGTTGCTGCAAGTTTCAAAACTATTTTTTTTTCCATCTTGTTTTTACATTTATGCATTTTTCATAACTTATGCAAAAGCTGCGCATCAGCAAAAAAAAAAAAAAAAAAAATAAAATATGAAATGGCAAAAGTTTTAGCGCTAAAAAAATTGGACAGCAAATGAATTAAAGTTTTTGTCTCAAGTTTAAGTGACAATGGAAAAAATGGTCAACATAATCAAATAATTCCTTTTAGTGAACTTTGAATAATAAATTGTCTGAATTTATTTCCGCTTAAGCAGCACATTTAACAAATTAATTATCACTTGAACAATAAGAAATTCTAAGAATTTTGGGCCAGTTTAATGAAAACATTTGTCAAGCAATCGAAAAGATGAAATTCAATTTAATTGTAGATTATTAATTGACAACAACTTATAAATTTGTATACCCTATAAAACGATAGAGAATGGGTAGTATTGATTTACAGCAGAAGTCAAATATGACGCTCAAAACCAATAAAATTAATAGACAAATCGTATAAAAAATGAAAAGAGAATAAATCAATTTATTATTTATGGTGATTCGCATAAATTTGTAAATATAATTTGCTTGCCAGCTTTTTGAAGTGGACGACAGGTGTCCAGGGATTCCCCTGGATTTCGCAAAATGACAGCTGTGACAAAAAGTTGACATTATTTAGATTAATGAACAAAATACCCAGATTCCCAGACGGTTTCACTTGTCAGAATTCTTTGTTTTTTCGCTTCACTTCAAAATGATGTGAATCATCCGGGAGATGAGGTGAGGGAACAACAACAACAACAACAACAACTGCTGTCATCGGCAATGCCAAAATGCCCCCGTTTTGATTGTTCTACAATTTGAAGCAAAAAAGCCAATTTAATATTAATTAGTGAGAGAATTTAATTAATGCATTTTTACGTGGTAGGTGTTAATTATTAATGAGCGTGTTTTATTTTTATCCGCAAGTGTTGTGTTGCCACAACAAAAACAGAATCTGCGGATTTGTGTCGTTAATTACGTTAACTGCAAATACCATGCAATAAATACATTTATTCTGGCAATGTGTCAATTAATAATAATAACAGATCAACTGAGCAAAGCGTTTATCATTTATATTGATTCACTGCACACATATCACAAAATTCGTATTAAAGCCTAGTCGAAAGTCCCATAAAAATAATAATAAAGGTGCAAGTTTACTAACTGAATTAAAAGCACAACTTGTTTAAAATAAACATAATTTTTAAAACATATTTGACAAACAATATATCCTAGCTTTAAAGGTCAGTTGCCCTTTGAATAAATTCTCATTTGACGAGCATTTCGACAAAAACTCATTCAGATACCAAAATTGTGTGTAAAATTTAACTATTCATTCTGCATTATAAATTTAAAGCATGCCGGTTTACACAGGTAAAACAGTTAACAATATATAACAAATATATATATATATATATATTTAAATAGGACCCGGACCAGCTGCTTATAGTTTGCCCAGCACTTTTGGCCAGAAGAGTGGTGGACCACAGTTTTCGTTTGGACGCAGATCGGCAATGCCAGCCACAAAAAAATCGGGTCCCGGCCCAGCCGATTACCAAGTCGGTGGTCAGATAACGCGTTTTGGCAATGCCAAAGGGCTTCAGTTCTCCATGCTAAAACGAGGAGTACTAAATAAACCAAATTCGGTGCATTTCGATTGAGAAGGCAATACGAAAAGTGGCAACACTTTCAATTGTTTTGTATTCCTATTAATAGTTGTGTATTAAAAAATATATAAATACATTTTCCTTGGAAGGTGCACAAGTCGAGGAAAAGGCAGCGGGGGTGTGGGGGGCTTGTAGACGGCCTAGTCACTAAAGTGACACTTGGTAATTTAAAAAGAGTTTAAAGTGCACACTTAAGTTGTACGTTGTGTTGGCTTATGTGTGTGTGTGTGCCTGTGTGTGTGTTTGTGCGTGTGTGTGTTTGTGTGTGTTGGTATTTGTCTGTGGCACGTAATGATATTGTCGTTGCATTAAGTTGCCCAAGCCCTTAAGTAACATACTTTGCCCAGTTTGACTGACTGACTGACTGAGTGGCTTTGGTCCAGCTTTGGTCCGGCTTTGCCCAGCGAGCGTTCTAAGCGCAAGCCTGTTATTTTCCAGCTTCTTGTAATAATCACAGAGCAAAGCAAAGGCTGTGAGAACGCAGCTGAAAGCAAAGAAAGGGCCTCCAAACTGACGGACTGACAACATCTTTGCCGCAAGTTGTAATTGCAAAGTCAACCTAAATGCATAGCACGAGAGCAGCTCAGGCATTTCACGGATCTGCGGATGTGCCTTGCGATGCGCCTTGCGATGTGCGTTGCATCTTGCAGATGGCCTCGTTGGACACTTGCATTGGGTTGGTTAAGGCTGAGTGCTGGGGGGGGGGGGGGGGGATGGGGACTGCGCACAAGCTGATAAGTGACCACTGTCCAGAGTGCGGCACATCACGTACGCATTGCACAAATACAAACACGCACACACGCATACACACACACACACAGACACACACAGACATACTAATATACTAGCAAGCGCACTGTGAAAAATTTAAGCAGTTTTGTTGAATTTAAACAATATTCTAAATGAGTAATAGTCGAGACAGCTCAACTAAAAAATGTGCGGACATTTGTTTCCTGTGGAGATTGTAGATCTAAAATTATAAGTCGAGTCTGTTTGACTTGTAGATACACTGTAAACAGCTGTTAAATACTTGCTGATAATAGTTTAAGCATAATCTGTGTTTCTTATCCGAACTTATTTAAATTTTGTCAGTTGAATCTGAAAGGCTTTACAATTTTATTATATGTATTATATTTTATACTATATTTTACAATTGATCTTTTAATAATATCCTATTTAGATTAGTATCGATTTTAGCGAAAGAGTTCAGCTATCGATACATTTTTAATAATTTGTTTTGTGGTTAGTTTTCTAGAACTTAAATGCCAAATTTGATTTAGAATTTATATGCTTTATGGATTCGTTGATGTTTCCCTCTGAATGTTCCATACTTCAGCACAATTTTAGTATATATCTCCTATTTAATAAATATTTTGTGAATATATGTTTGTGCAAATTGCAATTAAAAATGTGTTATATCGAAGATACATATTTTTAATTTTTTATTTATTTATATATAAAATTATTTTATAATATGTAAATAAATAAATATAAAAAAGCAGCTTTTTTTAGTGCATGCGCCCAAAATGCAATCAATTTTTCTCAGTGCACGCATTTGATTGCATTTTCACTGGACTTGGCCGACAGTTTCTTCCTCTCGCCTGCTGCAGTGGTCAGGGCCATGGTGCAATGGCAGGGGGGGGAGGGGTTGGTCCAGCAGAAGTTGAAGATTTATCTGCACGCGTTTATTTTAATGTTACGTTCTGGCATCTTTTGCCTTTGCCTTGGCCTCCGCTGCTTAAGTTTGAGTTTTTGGTTTGGTTAAGCAGCCGCATTCATTGCCCACTGTCTTTGTCTTTATGGGAGATGCTGCTGCTGCTGCTTCTTCTGCTGCTGCTGCTGCTGTGGCAACATCATCATTCTGAATGCTGTGGCATTCTTTGGTACGTGGTACGTTGACCGCTTGGAATGTTGATTCATCTCCTCAGCTCTGCTGGCAGCAAAAAAACTTCTTTTATGACTCGGACTTGCTCTTTATGTCAATCAGCAGATGCAGCAGCAGCAGCATCCAAAGTAGCAGCAGCAGCATCATCATCAGCAGGAGCAGCATCATCAGCAGCAGCAGAAATGTTGCCCATCGTTTATGGGCCATCATCACGGGTGCAATTCTTGGACTCGCTTCTTGACTGCATTTGGATGTGCTCGTTACTATTTTTAGTGCATATCGCTTTCCTATTCTATTCTTAACTTGTTAGATGCGCAATTTGCAGGCCCTTTAGCCATAATGGGGTAAATTACATTTAAGTGATGCTGTTGCCCTTCTCTAGACTCGACTAGACTCGACTCGATCGGGCATTTGGCATTTATAATGCGTTCTTCGTTATTTTTAGCACGATCTTGCCACATCGAGCAGACATTCGTGGCACATGATCACATTAAATGTATAGGCTTTAATTATAAGTTACAAGGCGCATACAGTTAATAGTTTGTTGGGTAATTGTAAATGGTCATTGTTATTTAAGTGGCATCGAATTTAATTGCATATTTAAATAGCAATTAAAGTTAACCCTTATCCCAAGCAACCCAACAAGCCAACAGTCAATAAGTTAACCCATCCAACTGGCCACCTACCGCGCATATCTAATTAAATTGACTTTGGGCCAATCAATGAAACAGCCTTAAATAAATATTAGTTATGTTTTGCCAACTAACTTGATTTTACTTCGATTACAAGCAGAGCCACAGAAACACATTTTGACTGTCTAAATGGGAAGTTGCCACAGTGGCACGCAATGTGCGCTGACCTTAAGCGTAATTAATTAATTCTATTTTACTCTTTTTATTTATCTATTGCATTTTTTTTGTTGTTAAACGTTGACATTTGCGTATGCCATGTAAATCGAATTCCTTTGCTTAGCCTCCCCTTGGCATCAGACCCTCAGAGCACGTGACCAGCTTAGCTGATTTCCTAGGAAACTACGCACATATTTTTCTTCAACACTTGCCAATTTGGTTTCCTATAATTTGAAAATAACAGCAAAAAAAAAAACTAATGTAATCAAATTTAATTTAACTCAAGTAGAGTAGGAGAACATTTTTGTTTATGCTGCTTTATTTAAATTTAAATTCATGTTTTTTAAGTGATATAATTTTTTTTACAAAGTTTAGTTTAAATTATGCCAAAAATAAGTTATTCATATTTTTTTTAAATTATGGCAAAAATAAGTTATTCATATTTTTTTTACAAAGTTTAGTTGAAATAATGCCAAATATAATTTTTTTGAAAATTATCCTAAGCCAACAAATCTATATTAAGTTGCCAGCTTAAATGTAAGCCCAACAAAATTAAAGGCAGCAAACTTGAAGACACATTTCAAGTGTGCTCAAAATGGGCCAAAACGGAGCCAACAAAAAATAATTTTATCTTCCTGAAGCTGTTTTGTTGCTTTAAGAAAAAAGTAGAGCAATGCCCGAAAAAAGGCAGTCACGTCTTCGAGCCAAGTTATCAGCAACCACGAAGCAAACCAGCAACAACAACAACAACAACTATAATAAAAGTGCATTCACATTTTGAAAGTAAAGCGAGCGAACTTTGATGTTTTACCAATGATGGGTATTTGGCACCATTGCTATCCTTAAAGATACATTTGTATCTTTGTATCTTTAAGAGCGTATCGGTGACAAGCTAAGCTAAGCTCAACATATTTATGTATTGCTTTCGCATTGCTTTAGATGTGTTACCAAAACACAATTCGGTTGACACTCAATTATCCTCTTGTTCGTGTTCTTGTTCTACAGTATCTGATCTGATATTATCCACCGCATCCCGTCTCCTCTCCTCTTTTCTTCACTCCTTGTCGACTGGTTGTCGTCAGTCATCAGGTGAAAGGCAAATAAAATGTCAATTTGTATTGCCAGTTGTGTCCCTTTTTGTGTCTGTGCCTGCTGGCTTGGATACCTCATTATTCATACGCATTTTACACATTCAGATTTTATTCACAGCACAATATACCCCGAACCCCCCTAACTCCCTTACACACCCTAACAGTTAACCATATTCAGTCAGTTGGCATCGTCCTTTTTCCTTCTTTTTTTTGTGTCAATAATCATTTACATGTTTATCTAATTTGTGGGGATTTTACGGGCATGTTTTGGCCTCAATAGCTTAAAGCTAAGAAAGTTAAAGCTGTGCAGCAAAGTGCACAAGAAACAGAATTTTATTGGTGCCACACAGATACACCAATACACACACACACCGAGAGACAAGGCGTATCTCTTGCATTGGACTACTTTAAGTTCGGCTGGCAGCCAAGGCGAATCCATAAAATTAAATGAATTTCGCTTGTTTCTTTTTTTTTGAGCTGCCAAACGAGTTGATGACCAAGCCGCAAAACTTTCAGTAAAGTTGTAAATCGAACACTAAAAAGCGACTCATCAAGAAACAAAAAAAAAAAACCAAAAAAAAATTAAAGAGAGGAAAAAAGAATATGCCAAAAATGCGACCAATGCCAATCGAGCAACTTTGTTGCTGCTATCATTGCAAATTTTATAGTTACAATTATTGTTTATTTCCGTATGCCAAAATTACATTTTGTCAGCTCAGTGACAGAGCCGAAATAACCAAATTTCCCACACAGATGCACATAAAGGGTGCTCCCCAAAATGGCACTCGTAAAAAAATAGATTATTTCAACAGCTGCGCCCAAACAATAAATACATCAATCCATAAACTCATTTCTAGGCTTAAATATTTACTAACTGAATTCGCTTCAAGTGTTGTCAACAATTATATCAAATCTGGCAATTCAGTTAGAGCTCCAATTCATTATTTAATGCAAATAATACTCATTTATAAATTACAAAATTTTCTTTTTTTAGAATAACAATATTCCTTATTTAAAAACATCTGCTCTGTATAGAAAATATAATTATATTATTTTTTTTAATTGCAAATTTCTCTTTAAGGAAAGTAGCTTCTATAAATTGCTTTTCTATTCAAAAAATATAAAAATGTTGTTTTTAGAATAACAATTATTCCTTTTCTTAAAAATTCTCTTCTGCATAGAAAACAAAATAATATTATTTTTTAAATTGCAAATGAATGCCAAATAAGAATATATTTATGCAGCTCCCTGTTCGTATGCAAATAACTGAACAATAAATCAAAAAAAAAAAAATAAGCTGTCAACCACGATTCAAATCATGATCCACTCACTTTACGCTTGGTTGATCTATATATTTTTACATGCAAATGATTATTCATATGTGTCGAGCAGCTTCTCGGCTTTATTTAAATAGTTAATGTATGCAAATACTTTTAAATTTTCAGTTTATAGTGTTTGTTTTTTTTTTAGCTAATAAATAAATATAAAAAAAGACACGCGCAAATAAAATGTATTTAAATTTTAACATTATTTAAACCTGTTTCCGTCATTTATTTTTGGCATATAATAGAAATTCTCATTCATTCAAATGTTTATTTAAAGTAAGTTAAATTTAATTTATTTACTGTTTATTTGTCAGCTTGCTAAATGTGTTGCTATTTGGTCATTCTTTTTAGGCAAGAATTCTGCTTCTCTTAGATTTAATTTCAATCAAGAATTTCCAACTTTTATCGTGACTATCTGAAGATAAAAATAATTGAAATTATTCGAGATATGGTATAGAATTTTTTGTTAGTTTTGCAGCACAGTTTTGTCATGTATGGCAATAAATTGCTCAACATTTCAGCAAACATTCAACAAGCTGTTGTCAGCTTGTCTTATCAGAGTCTATCTCGTAATTCCACTGAGTCGCTAGAACTAACTGTGTATCTAACTGTGTCTAAGATGGCCATGTGTGGCACGTTCAACACTTGACAATCGTTGAACTTTGTTTGCTGTGCATTTTGTTGCTCAACTCTCTGCAGACAGCTTTATGGAGTCGCCTCAAAATTTGCGCTTATTTGACACAAAACTTGATGTGAGTGTTTTCGTTGAACTCCCTCCGACCACGCCAAAAAAAAATTAAACTTCTGTTGTTGCTGCCACAACATCCAAATTGTGCGCAACCCGGAAATCGGGCGATGGGGCAAAAGGGCTCCGTTTACGCTATAACAACTTTTATTTGGGGGGAGTGGTGAGGCGAGGTGAGGCTTGTTTTATGCCGAAGTCGAAGTCTTGTTATGAATTTTGTTTCCAACAGATTTTAACAGCACTTTTGTGGCACTTGGCTACATAAGCGCAGCTATGGCAACAATTTGTGGGCAAAATCAAACAAGCCAAGAATTTTCATGCACATTGCTGCTGCAAAGTTAACTGCAGTAACTGATTGCTCAATTCAGGTCAAATTCCTAATTGCCTGGCCAACTCTGACCAAAAGTTATCACAAATATTGTATTGCAAATGTTTATCTGAGCTTCGAGGGTTTAATTATGTTCTTGATCAAGCTGACAGCAGCCATTACAGCCATCAAGTGAATAAGTACACCAGTTGAAATAATTCTACTGTCGGTTCTCATCAATTTTGCAATTTTGCATCCAGGTAATATAGAGCGAGGATTCTATTTAATACGAAAATAAGATTTGTGCATCTACATGTATCTTAATGAAATTTTGACTGTATGTCTATAATATGTCTGAGTATTTTATATATTAATTGGAGAGCTCAACTTTAATATTGTGTATATTTTTGCTAACGATAATCGATTAGAATCGATATTCGAGAAAATAGCGCAGTTTTTGATACAATGATATAAACTTGATCTTTATATGTTATTATTATTATTATCATCATTATTTCTATTTTATTATTATTATTATTTATATTATTATTATTATTTATATTATTAATATTACTTTTATTATCATTGTTATTATGTTATTATTATTTTATTGCAAACGGAAATACTATTCAATCACTTTATTAAACCTTTTTTTTTACCATTTTTTAATGGGTTCATCATATTTGGTACTATTCTACTTACTTTTTAAGTGTTCTGGTGAAAAGATCATTTAACCAAGTTGTTGGCCTTTTGTTTGCAACGCGTTTGCTCAAAGTGTTCATTGGCCTTTTATCACGATCTATTATATGATTTATCTTGCACAATCACTTCAAGTTGAACCTCAACATCAATTATCAAAAAACCAAAAAAAAAAAAAGAAGAAATACTCACGCCTTAGCGCCAATTTGGCGTTCAACTTAATGGCCAATAATAAATTGTCAAAATGTGTGTAGAAAAAATGAAAACGGAACAAAAAAAAAAACAACTAGCAACCCTTCCCCTGCCCATAAAATAAAACGTAATATTAACGTTGATATATTTGTATTTATTGTTGTTGCCGCATGATTAATGCGTGGTAATAAATGCGAAAAGCCTAGCACAACAAACCAAAATGAAATGAAATACTCATCGATGGGACAAAAGCAACCACAATAAAAAATAATTTTGAAAAAAAAATCACAAATCGAGGCTGGCTAACAGCTCAATTATCATTATCGATCGATATTAAAATTGAGGCCACAACGTGCGAAATCCGATATATGATTTTTACAGTTTCGCATTACGAATTTCTAAAAACAAAAGCAAATAAATTAATTAAATTTACACGTACGTGTCGAAGGCTGCTGTGTCCGCCCAAATGGGCTCGAAAGCATTCTCAATGAGGGTTTTTGCCTTTTTTTATTGTTGTTGTTTTTGTTATCATAATTGTTATTTTTTGTAGTGTGTTTGTATATTTGTTTGTTTTCCAATGCTGACTAACTAAACGAGGCGCCGCCAAGTCGCGTAATTAGCTAGTTGCGCAATTTGCCCAATTTTGGTCAGTCAATCAGTCAGTCAGTAAGTCAGCTCAGTCAGCTAGGTGATCTAAGCCGACCTGGCAGTGAGTTGACACTAATGACAAACTTACAAAATCATTGGCCAAAAATAACACAACATTTGTTTGTTAGCTGTCTATGCCATAAAAGATTCATTCAAATTGCTTATTCTTTCATTCAATGTTGTTATTGTTTATAATTTTTTATTTCAATTTTATTACTAAGAGTCCAAATCATACAAACTGGTTCTGCCACAATGATAAACAACAACTTGGTCGACACTTGTGAAATTCTCGAACAAAAATAAATAATAAACAATAAATGTTAAATAAAAGCCTTGTGTAAATGACGCTTTTCTGCTGAAATTCACAATCTGTTGCTTAAGTCTGTTTTCTCTGCATTTACGTCAATCTGGGCCTTACAGATGCGTCACCAGAAATACTCGATATGTGTGGCCGGAAATGCGGTAAACTTCCCCAAGCAACAACAACAAAAACAACAAGCAGATCACCTCACTATAAATTTCCAAGATAACAGGTGCGTCAATGCCTGGGAAGCCCTAGCAGTGAAACATATTTATTTATATACACGTTGAGCTTAAATATTTACTTCCCAATCCAAAGATATGTGAATTGAGAAACTTTGACATCACTTAAAAACAATGCTAAGAATGTGTCAGTCGAGAGAGCTCGAATATTTGGAAACTTTTCAATCAATTGACATCACTTAAAAACAATGGTAAGAATGCTTCAGTCGAGAGATCTCAAATTGTAGTTGATATATAATATGTCGATAACAAAGATTTCACCTTAAAACTGTTTCATTTATGGATATTGATAATTGAGATTTTAACTTTGGTTTTGGGGAAATATGGTGCATAAAACAATAAATTTAGAGCAGTTTATAACTTTCATAAAAATTTAATTAAGTCGCTGATATATCTATCTGACAGCTAGAAACATTACCACAATTCCATTGTTTACTTTTTACCCATTTTCCAAACATTGAATCATCATTTTTTTTTCACAGTTAAATCATATTTAAATTAATACATTTTACTCTTTTAACAATTTTAAAGTGTTCATCATTTTTTATTGATGTTTAGTTCATTCTATAGCAGCTTTTAACAATTGACAAACAAGCCTAATTCGCATCAATTTTAAATTGATAATAATAAAATGTGTTTTAATTTGAGTACTTTATGACAAAGATAGCAAAAATAAATAATAACTTCAATGATTTAATTATTCATGCATGGAGTACATATTGGAAGGAAACAGGCGCTTTTCACGTTTTTCACATTTGTTTATTTTATTTTGATTAAAAGTTTTGGGGCAAGTGGGTCGCCTGCCCCATCAGTCAGTCAGTCAGCCAGTCAACAAGTTTTTATAGACTCATATTTATATTGGGCACAGCTCAAATATGCAGACTTTTTAAAAATTTTGGCCCCAAGGATAAAATGCATATTTGCCAACAGTCATGTAAAAATTGGCACAATAACAAAAAAAAAATGCTTTAATGGATATCGTTTGATGATTTGTGGTGCATCTTAAAGTAAGATTTATGATATAATTTAATAACATTTAAAGAGTCAATAATATGTTCAATAATACGTTCTTTATTAAAATAATAGAATACTGCTATCAATATTCTGCCAAATCATTTGGCGCAAATTAAACTTTAATTCAATTCATAAATATAATTTTTTTCACTTACCTCAAGCGTTATGAAAAAATGATTTGTTTGTGTTTCTTTTACGATTAATAAAAAAGATTTCCTGGTAAATAAATTCACAATGAATTAAATAATTTATTATTTATAATCGAATATGATGCGTTTAACTATTTAATTATTTATTGTTTTCACGTTTGAGGCGTTGAAAAAAATTGAATTAATTTTCTTGCACACATGCTACATCTATTTGACTGTGCATTAAATAAAAAATCAATTTTTTTTTCAGTTTTTAACACGAGCAATTTAACAAAATTATGCTGAAACTGGGCAAAAAAATTTGTTGATTTTTTGCGATATTTTTTTTAGATTGCTGAGTGTGTGAGTGTGTGTGGGTGTGTATCTGTGTGTTTGTGTGGGTGTGTGTATATTGTGCTTTCTAGTAACTGGTAGCTGAGATAATAATATGAGTTGAGCTGAGCTGAGGCGTGGCGAGGACGTTGCACACAAGACGCCGTTGTTTAATTGAATCACAGCAAAACAAATCAATTAAAAAATTCTCGACGAGCAGTTACCCTGCTAAAATGCTGATGCTTGCCACGTCAGCTAGGCAGTTAACTCTTGGCCTGGTTACAGGGTATCGAATTGTTTGCAAATATTTAGGTGGCAATTGGGCATGCATGCCGTGTATCTGTCAACTACTTTTCACAACTCCGCACAACGCGCACCATGCGAATTCCAATTTGAAATGCTGCCATTTCATTCATAAAATTCAAAACATATTTTTTAGCGCCTGTCTAATGTCAACTGTGCACCAGTTTAAATCGCTCCACGTGCCGAGCTGCCACGCTGCGGAATGGGGCAGCTAAGATTTGACTTGGGTTTGGCTAAAGTTGGCTTATTGGCTGCGATTCGCCTGACT
The DNA here is from genome assembly GCA_035042345.1 of Drosophila fungiperda. Taxonomy (NCBI): domain Eukaryota; kingdom Metazoa; phylum Arthropoda; class Insecta; order Diptera; family Drosophilidae; genus Drosophila; species Drosophila fungiperda. The sequence continues at coordinate 10,146,811 of JAWNLM010000145.1, forward strand.
TGACTTGACTTGACTTCGCTTGACAGTTGTGTGCGGTAATGAGCCAAGTTAAAATGCGTTAAATGATTTTTGTGTGGTTTTATTTGTCTACTGTTTTGTTTTACACCATTTTAGCTTCTTATTTTTTTTTTGTGTGTTGTCTGTTCAACTTTGATTCGGTTGCCATTTTTGCAGACGGTTGCCAATTTATTCGTGTCTCTTTTTCTTTTGTTTTGATTTCTATTCATTTCATATTTGCCTATGACTAAAGTTTTTTTAATGTGCCTAACGGTTAATTGGTGGTTATGCTTTGGCGTCTGCTTCTGCCGCTGGCTCATTCATAATTTCTATGCGTTGTGTGAAAAGTGTTTCAATCAAGTTGAGTCAAAGTATGCAAAAAAAATACAAAAAGAAGCGTTTGTATATATATTTACGATCAGTCAAAATCCAACATTTTAATATATAAAATTAGCATATATTAAACAGCTGTTAACAGGGTATTTCCCAGTCGAGCGCTTTCGACTTAGCTGTTCTGTTTTGTTGGCATTGCCAAAGTCGAAACGCATTTCTGCTTTTGGGTTACGCAGGAAGTTTTATGGCCACCCAGCAGACAGCAGTCGTAGTATAATTTTGCAAGCTGCTTTGGCTTTGGCTTTTGCTTTGGCTTTTGCTTTGGCCTCTTGCCCAAAAAATGCTTGGCAAAAAAGTGAGGCTCAAGTGACGCGGAAAAGCGGCAACAAGCTCAATTTAACTGGCTGAGAACAATTTCTCTTAATTTTCAGATTCTGCTGTTGCATAGCTTTGCGGTAAGACATAAATATTTTTACCAAAAGCAGTTTCATTTTCGTTTTCCTTTCCGTTTAGCAGTGAAAAATTCTTAAAACAAAAATTGTAGTGATTGTTTTAATATCAGGCATCTTTTCGTTGAGTTTGCTTAAGCTACTTAAACAAAGCACAAAACAAATGAATTCAATCTTGAAAACTTGAAACATTTCATATCTAGCAACGACTGTCTCTTTTTTCGCATCTCTAAAGAAACACGCGAAAGATATTTAAAAAGATAAAGATATTTTATTTATATATTAAAATATCACATAAAAAAGAAAAACCCGCCAGCTGTTTAGAATTTCGCCTAATCTCACGTAGCGTAGAAATAGTAATTATATAACGATATATAGAACATCGTGTTGCCAACCATCCATTGTGCAACAAAAGACTTTTCGTACCCCGCAGACAAACATTAAAATCGCAAATCATACAAACAATTATTTGTAGCCTTGAACTTGGAACCATTAGCGCAACAAAGTTAATAATTTACAGCAACAAACGTTAATATACAAAAAAAATAAATAAATATAAAGCAGCTGACCGAAACAAGGTGCGATATTTCATAATATTCGCACAGCGCCAAGAATCTATTGAATTGAGTAATCAGAGACGCCTCAAGCCGTATCCAATTTTAACACATTTCTTTACCCAAACAAACCGAAAAGCAAAAAAAAAAGACTTTAATTTAATGGACAGCATGTGGCTTTGTATACAAATGCTACAATTTGAAATTAGCACGCCTGTTATCAGACAACAATGAAGCTAAAAAAAAAGAGCAAAAAAAAACAGAAAATATGCACAAGCCATGGCTAAAAGGCGGAGACAGCGACGCAAACACACGCGTCGGTGTTGACGGCTTCGTGTGTCAATTTGGCATGACGTTTTCTTCTTCTTTTTGCTGTTGTTTTTGTTGTTTTTTTTTTGCTGCAGTATTGCTGCAGCAACAATGCCATTAAGCTCAAAGTTTTATTATCTATCTATTAGGCGGCCTACATGGCTAACAAAAAACATATGATTGCAGTCGGGCATAATCGACTGCGGCATACTCTGCTTATTATTAAGAGATGAAATAGGCGTGTCCGAAAAAGACCCTTTTGTCAAAAAACAATCAAATTTGTTAACTCTACTTCAAAATTCGTGACTTGAGCAATTTTTTTTGGAATGGGTTTTCTTTTCAATCTTAAGCGGAGGCCTAATAATTTACTTTCAATTACTTTCACATTCTAAAAACTGGACTAATTTAAAATTATATATATATATCGATGTTATCGATTTGTCAATCCAATTTTTAACACTTTGCCTGATGCTGGCATACATAAATAAATAAACATCAAAGTCTCTACTTCAAAACTAATATGCTCTTCTGATATCGAAATTAAAGTATATAAAAACAACAGCTTCAAAAATCCATAAAAAAAAATAAATAAAAAAATTCAAATTGATCTGCGGCAAGTAGCAATGAACCCTGTAAGGTCTTTAAGGCTACTACTACTGTACAGACATAGATAGATCAATGTACATAAATAATAAATCTCATACAATTTTTAATATTAATTTCAAATACTCATTGACAGTTGCCATTGGAGGCAGGTTGCCAGCAACAAGCTATCAAAATTTAACTGAAATTTCAATAATAATAATTGCTCAAACTCGTCAATTTCAGTTGCGTTTCATGTGTGTCAAGTGCGGGAAAAGGCAAAATCAGGCTAAAACAGACAAATTGTTTGATGTTGTTGACCAGGTTGACCCATTGCTGGGTTCAAAGCATTTTCATGGGTTCATTCAAGTATCAAATTATCACAAATTTCAACGGCTAAGATCGAGTGTTGTATTGCAACTTAAGAAAATGTTTAAATTAATTTGCAAAGAGAAATGTAATAGCTACAATCATTTTAGATATTAGTTTCAAACCCAGTTCAATTTCAATTAAATCAAATAATAATAATAATTAATATTTTGTCCAATAAGGGTTTAGAAATAAAAAAGAGCTTTACTAAAAATATTGAAGAAAAATAAGTTTTTTAATGCGTTTCTAATTAAAAACTAAGGTAAAGCAATAACAATTTAATGAATATGGTTAATTATAAAAAGAAATTCGCAAGCATAAATTTAAATCATTTAATATTTTATATTTTTACATATTTATGTTCGTGTTGCGTTTTATTACAGTTATTAAATTTTTTTCATTACTATTTTATTTTTCTTTTTTTAATGAACTCGAAGTGTAGCTTATTAAACAAAATTGCTTGCATTAAATTTAATTTTTTAAAATATTCCCCAAAACCAATCTAGACACCCCTCCCACATCCCCCTTCCCCATGCTGAGACCCAACAATTTATTGTTCAATAATTTCACTCTTGGCAACCAAAATCAACAACTCTGCATTAGTTTTGTTGCTGCTTCAATGTTGTTGCTGTTGTTGTTGTTTTAGTTGCAATACATAATAATTGTCGTGCTGTTTGTTGTTACTAACACACACACACACACACACTCACACACATTCAGCTCATGTATAGGGGCCATCAAAATATTTCGCGCTTTTTCGTATGGGCTAAAATATTTTCTGATTAACGTACTTAGTTTTTGTTGTAGTTGTTGTTGTTGTTGTTGCTGGTCGCTGGCTTGCTCATTGGCTTTAACACGTTTCTTTGCGTTTTCTTTTGCGTTTTGTGTGTGTGTTTTAGTGCTTTTCCAATTTCTTATTCACTTCATGTCTGCACAACGCGCGCCTTCAACACACACAAAGAAACACACGCACAGAAGCACTTTTTACACAACAGACAACGATCTAAGCTTTTGATTTTGATTTTTCAAGCGCGTCGCCAACGTTGAGCGCTCGAAATCTCGTTACTAACTAAAATAAACGACGCGAGCCGCGCAACCAAACTGAAAACATCAACAGCAGCAACAACAACAACAACAGCGCTGTCGCAGCGACGTCAACGTCAGGCGCCTGTGTTAGTGTTTGGGTATTGTTGCTGTCGGTAACTAAAACAGATACTCGATACACAGACTAAGTAAGCCAACCGCTCTCACACACTCACACTCATGCACATCGAGCGCGACTTTGGCTCGAGCGCAAGTTCAAGTCGCAATGTTAGCTTAAGCCGGCTGCGACGCACCCAACTGCAGAGCGAGAGAGATTGTAAGTTTGAGAGAGAGAATTGAAAAAAGAGTATTCGCCTTTTTTGTGCAATGATTGTAACGTTGTAACTTAAGACAGGTGTTTCCGATTTGCTGAAATATTATCAGAAGCTTGATTTTCTTGTGAAACTATTAAGTATTTCATATTTTATTAATTCTTAAATATTAAAATCATTATAAATTATGCAGATGGCAAACTTTTACTGTAAGCGTATTTCAGCTGCGGTGTATTGCTGGCTGTACCTCCTCGCTTGACGACGAGTTCGAAACGAACGTCATGGCATGCTCGCACCAACTTAAGCCGAATTTTAAGCTGCTGTTGCATTTGTTGTTGCTGATGCTCAAAAAATTAGCAATGTTGCTGGATGCACTGGCAACATGTTGCTTCCGCTCTGTGCTCGCAACCAAATGTTACCAATTTAAATATTCTTCTCAATTTGCTGCTAGTTTTGCATATTTAATGATTTGACTTTGACCATCAAAAATTCCGTTTGATTTTGGTTTTTCCTTTTTTATCTGTCAAACCGTCTGTTATGGATTATTTTTTTTGGCCATGTTGTTGTTGCTGCAACAATGTTGTCGATTGCCCAGCGGCATTTGATGACGTCTAATTTCGGATCCGAACTTGTTTGCTTACTCACCACACGAAATTATGTCAGGAATGTTGGCAGGCGGCGACTGTTGTCTGTTGTTGTTGCTGACATTCGTTGAAAGTCGGTGATTAATTTTTGTGAGAGCAAAAGCCGGTTAGCATTTCGGTGGCTCAGACGCGTGCCAAAGTCGAAGTTAAATTCCTGGCTGTCTTCTGGCTGCTGGCTTCTGGCTCATCACTGCTGGCATTGCTCACTTCGTTAAGCAGAATTTCAAAACTTTTAATCGTTTTAGAAGCTGCTAATTCGTGCGAAATTTCGATTTAATATCGAATGATTTCCATTTAAATACCACCAATTGGAGTTTTTTGAACTCCATTTCACAAAGCCATTGACATTTGCTTATATCTGATAATTTGCAATAATTGCACCTTTATTAATTTACATTCTGCATGCTCAGCTTCTATTTTTATTTAATTTATCTTTTTTTTTAATTTGCTAACCATGTCATTAGCTCAATTTCGTTGGCTAAGCAAAACAGAACAGCACTTTTATCATATACATCAGAAATCAAAAGAAGTTTTTGCTTTGTATTTTAGCCACGCGACTCTAGCAATTTCAGCAGATTCGAAAACTTGAAGCAATAAATGCAATTCAATAATATTCTTTGTTTTTTGCAAAAACGTCAGCAGTCGTGTAGAAATTAGTCTGTTACAGCTAAAGACACTCAATACCTTTGTTAAGATCATTTTTGAATAAAAAAAAAAATAATAGTGCTTAGCAATTGAAATGCGAGCACACAAAAAGGGAAGCAGTGATGCAATCAAGTAATGAAAAAAATTGGTATATGAAAATATATTGTAATTACTTTTCTGAATTCTACAGAAAACTTCAAAATCAGACAATAGATTAAAAATTTAAAAATTATAATTTAAGCCAACAAAAAACATGTCTTTGTAGAAATAAGATTCAGATTGAGGGATGAATATGCTGCAGTAATCCAAATACAAAGTCGCAATGTGACTGTTCAATAAAATTACAATTTCCTTAAAAAAAAGGAGGAAGTTCTTCAAAAAAACCAAGGAACCAGACATGGAAGACATTTGAACTGACACAATTCAATTTCAGCATTTGAAAACTGATCCAAAACGGCGAGAAACGGATTGGATTTGTGGCGAACCCGAAACCCAACTGGGGCAACCATACAGTTACAAGCAACAGTCATGATGATGATGATGTTGATGGGGGCTGCATCTGTTTTAAATTTAAGCGTGAGGTAACAAGTAAAGCAACAAAAAAAAAATGCAATCGATGCTTTGAAATCTAAGCCCAGCGGCAACCACAACAGAACAAAACGACACAACTAACACCAAACAGCAATACAAAAACAACAATACCAACACCAAACAGCAACACTAAAAAAACAATAACACCAACAACAATAAAAACTATTGTAAAGCCACTGGAATGTTGGCGCAGCCGCAAGTTAATTTCTATATAAAAAAAGAGATAACTGCAATGTAAACAAAATGCGGAAGCCATTTGATGAAAAAAAAATACTGATATTAGTTTCAGTTTTGGCATTGATGAAATAGAATAAAAATAACAATAGAATGTCAACATGTGGCATACAATAAAAATGCTGAAGACCATGAAACATTCATAATTCCTGTATTGCATAGCATTTAAACGGTTGACCAATACATAAAAATCGGTATAGTTTCGATTGAAAAAAAATAATCTAATTTTGTGATCCAATATTTGTTTTCTGCAAACAGACTACTACATATAAAAAATGATTTTAAGTCTCATCTTATAGTACAAAATAAGAACTCGTTTAAGTTAAAAGATATAAAAATATATGTTACAAGAGAGACTAACTTGAGAATGCCGAGAATTACTTATCCTAGAAGACCAGAGTCCAATGTTGAAATTTTACTATAAACTATCAAAGATGTTTGTACGAAAACTTTAAGAAAGAGTATTCCGATATTAATGACTTTTTTTTTTAAATTTGAAGAGCAATAACACTCATAACTGAGGAATTTAGTGGGGTATATTCTTAAACAAAAAAAAGTTTAACTAAGATCTCATCTATCGATAGTTGTAGTTGTCCAATATGGAAAAAATTTGACGATATTTTCAGCAATACGCATATTATGAAAGTTTGTTTGGATTGTCTAGGAAACCAACAAAATTTGTTAACGGAACTTAAATATAGACCGACTATTTGTTATATATATTATATATATTAAAAAATAGCAATTCAACTAAACTAATATTCCAAGTTTAAGGAACAAAATAACATGTACATTTTTTTTTTAAGTTTTCCACTTGCTTACTATTTGTCAGATTTAAAGCAATTTGACAGTCCTTTTCAAAATCGAAGCAACAGAATATTTATTTTGTAAATTGCATTTTATGCAAAAACTTACCTTCTGGCAGCGAAGTCCGTTCAACCAATTGGCAAGTTATATTCAAATTAAGCCGCTTAGCCAAATTCAACTGCAAGTTTTCATCGAATTCAGCGTATTTTGTCAGGCTTTGATTTTGACTGCAATAAAATCGAATTTGCATTTGAAAATGCATTTGACTGAAACAACTTTTAGTCTGTTTTTCCATTGGGCATATTGAAATTTATATATACAGAATTTGATTTGTTTTGATTTATTGAAATATATATTTTAGATTTATTTAAACATTTAGATTTTAAAATTTTGATTCGTTTGTACATAAAGTCGAATAATTTAATAAACATTTTTTATATTTTATTGTATTTATATTACTTTTTTGTACTGAATAAAGCAACAACTTTTGATAAATAAGAGAAATAACAATTGCGAATAGATTATTTTGTATATTTGCTGGATATTTGATTTTTTCTTTTTTTTGATTAGATTTATTGCAAACCACAAGTGTAATTTTCAGGAGTTGATAAATATTTTGTTAATGAATTTACAGAATGTAAATTGAAATTGGATTTTTAGTTAAACGGTGGGTAATAAAATATTAGCCAGCAAAAAAATCATTTTTTAAGCTTTAGTAAGAGTAATTTTTTTAATGAAATAACACAATTTGCTGCTTATTTGGAGATTAAATATCTGCAATTCGGATTTTTGAATATTTAATGTAGGCATTATATCATTTTCAATCTAAACAAAACTGCATAAAATTTATATTCAATTAGTATTAGTTTACTGTAATAATAATCTTAAATATTTATGGGTCACTTTAAACACATTCCTTTGCTGCTTAAGATTTGAGATATTTGTATTATCCTTACTACGGCTGCGAAGCCATGCGAATCCTTGCGGTTGCACGTGACTTTGTGTGGATCTCAGCGGTTCGCAGTGTAATTCCAAAGATGTCCTCATGATACCGATTCTCGTCCTGTGTGCGTGCCATACAAAACAAAAATGTATATATATATGTGAGTATATGTGTGTGTTTGTGTGCATAGTGATAAAAGACCATAGTAAAACACTCACAATATAAGAGTAAGCGTCATCATATTTGTGGCTGTCAAAAAGGAAGGGCAAACAAGCAACAAAGCAAAACAAAAATAGAGGTTGAAGCACTTTTCCACAAAGTGATCAACTAAGAAATACCCTGAACTACAATATACTAGAGAGATTGAAAGAATCAGATTAATAAATATTTAACACTATATTTATAGTAATCTTAAAGAAATCAACTAAAAAATGTTGAAGAACTGGCATTAAAAAATGTATCAGCGAGGCAAGACTTAAAAATAGCACTTTACCTATATTGTTATACTATATAAACTACACTATCATTTTTATTAGATTTACTCAATAAATATTTGGCTGCTTTATTTTTAAGTTTTTAATGTTTCCTATTTTATGCTGTTTTTTTCGATTAGAAATCTGTATTATTAAACTATTAATTGTATTGTCTTTAATTTATATATAAACAAGTTAAGTGGGTCTTCAAAAAATATCTCAAAGAAGAGTAGAATATCTTTCACTAAATTTGATACTTCTAGGCTTTCTGAAACATATGTATATTTATAAACAAACATTTATATTTTGTTGAACTTATTTTTGCCTTGAAATGTAAGCTAGCAACTAAATGTGAAAAATCTAAACTAAAATATAAAATTCTAAGTCATAATAATATTAAATATTAAAATACCTACAAATGAAAATAATAAAATATATATATAAACATTTTATATTTATAATATATTCAAAATAAAATATAAGATTTTATAGATGTTTGACTAAAAACTAAACTCATAAAAATCTAAGCCACCTAAATCTCAGTCTCTGCACGAAATAGACGATATAAATTTGGCAAATGAAATTTTTCCCAAAGCTGTGCACTTTTGCCGTAGCTGAAAAGACCCCATTTCATATATCTCATTTTTATATAGAAAACTGCATTTGAATCGCCAAAGGAGCTGTAAACAGCCGACAAAGTTTTGCTTGCTTGCTCTCCCCCCACCCCAACCCTTCCCACGGCAGCACGTTGCTGCACGCTGGGGTCGAATAAAATGCGCATACGCCGCATGTGACGGGAGGGAAATCCTTCGCTTTCAATTGCTGAGAGTCACACTTGCTTTGGGTTATTTATACGGGCGTTTTACGTTTGTTTAGTTTAAGGATACTTACGCGCAATGTGAGTAAAAAAGTCTCAACTTCCGCCTCTGTTTTATGCTCCTTGCCAGCTATGCACTTCCTGTGAAGCAATCAGAAAGGAAGAGCAAATAAAATAAAAGAGCAAAGAAAATGTACAAAAGTACTTTATTATTAAATTTTTTGTGATATGAGCATATTTAATAAATGAACGCTAATTAATACAGCAGAGCTGATGGGGCGGAGGTGTTGGAGGAGTATTGCTGAAGCTATAAGCTCATAATTAGTGCCTCTTAGCTGCCTACACAAAAAATGCGAACTTTTCATATGAAAATCAAAATAATATTCTCTTCAATAGAAAAATTATTTGATGACATTGGAACTTCATTTATCATCGATTGGTGCATGTCAATAATTCTGTTTATATAATAAAAGTTGCCAGGTGATATTATTTAAATATCCGCAAATATATTGGTATTTAACGACCCATAAAAATTAAATTGCTTCAGCACTGAAGATATAATCTACTACTTTAACTAAAATCATTAGATTTGCAAGACTATTACATTTTTCTACTTTATTATTTTTGCCTACAAAAATGCATTCCAATTTGTGAACTGTTGGCAATTGACTACCTATTTTATTATCTTAGGAGTAACTACAACATTCCAATCTGTTTACAATTTTGTTCCGTTTTTTTTTTTTTGAGTGTACTCACTGCTCTTCCATAGAAAGAATAATTAACATAAGCCGCTTTAGATCAGATAAAAGACCGAAAAGCTAATGAATTGACATGAAAAGCACAACTTGCAATGAATGGCCTCTGTTTATCAATGTGAATGTGAATGCGTATGTGTGTGTGTATGTGTGTGTGTGTACGTATGTGTGTGTGTGTTTGTATTCAATCTGTGTGAGCATCTCCCTCAGCTGCTATGCGACAAACACATTTCACAATAAAACTTGTAATCAAGAGCTAGTTTTGTATACACAAGGAAAAAAAAAAATGTGAAAAACAGCAGAGAAAAATAAGAAAATGCTGCCAAACCAAACCAACCGCAAAGCATTTGAAAAGTAAATTCCCTGCAGAGCAACGCCCATGGCTGGCAACGCCCTACCTCCCTCCGTCCCCACTCCCCCTGGGCACCACCCATTTCAGCAGCACACAATGGCAATCAAGCTAAATAGCAAAACTAAGAACTATAAAATCAGCTCTCTGGAAAACTGGCAAACTGGGGAAACTCTGGCAAACTCTGGCAAACTCACCTGATGGTCTGGTAAACATGCTCGGCCATTGTGACATCGCCACAGACATACACATGTCCTCGCTCCAGGACAATCAAATTGTACAACGAATCAAATTCCTGTTCAATCAGATCCTGCACATATGTCTGCAAGTAAAGAAATAATCAAGAACAATCAAATGTTAGCCTAGGCTTAAATAGTAAAAAATTTAAGAAAATGTGATTTGTGATTTGTGCAAAATGCCAGCAATTCAAGTTAAGCAAATCATTTCTTGGTAATCCCTCCACTTAAGCACTTTGATGATGAGGCCTAAAACAATCAAGGCTGACAACAGGGAATTACCAATTGTTCACTTTAGAAATTTTATTGTCTTTTCACAACTACCTAATTGAATTGCTGAACTTAAATCAAAATTGACTTTAGCTTGGTTGGTAAAATTCATTTATTTTAATTTAGTTTAAAAGTATACAAAATAATCAGTTAAAATTGCTTAAATTTTATTGCCTATTAAAATAAAGAAAACAGGCTATAAAAATTTAAAAAACTTTAAATAGAGTAAAAAAAATATAGAACATATTCTGCAACTCACTTTAATGTAATTCTGAAATTTTATTGCCTATTAAAATATAGAAAACAGCATTTGAAAATGTCAGAATTTAATCAGATTTAAAAAATATAGAAAATATTCTACGAAAAGGTCTCAATTGACTCTAAAATAATCAGTTAAAATTTCTAACATTTTATTGCATATTAAAATATACAAAAAAGGTTATGGAAAATGATAAAATTTGTGTTTGACTTAAATATATAAAACATATTCTACGAAAATGGAAAACAAAATGAAAAAGATAGATTTTTCAAATTTTATTTATAGTAAATATGTAAAATATAAAAATGTCAAAACTTTTATAGGATTAAAAAATATAGAAAATATTTTACGACTTACTTTTAAAATATCAAAAACATTCTGTGAAACTGTCCAAACTTTTACTCACTTTACAAATTTTGAGCTGTGACAATGTTAAAATCATCGTTAAATCATAAAATATAGAAAAAAGCATATGATAATAATTTAACATAAATTACTAAAATATAAAAAATATTCTAAGAAAGTTTTGAAACTTTTATTTACTAAAAAAATACAGTAAATAATCAGTTTAACTTTTAATTAAAATTTTGAAGTGTTCATTTCATTATTTGTTTGTCAGTTTTATATTTAAACTTACTAAAAAACTAAAAAATACTCACTTTGGGTATGTCTGGCTCCCTGGATAGTGCCAAGAAAACACGATCCATGATTTGATCCTGCAGCAGTTGCGCCTTCTCCTCGGCATACAGATCCACGTCCCGATTGCGACAGCCAAAGAAGAGCCACAGTTTTGGCAGTGCCGTTGCCGCATCCACCTCGCGCAGCACCTGGAACTCCTGCCAGAAAGAGCGGAAGGGCGCAATGCCAGTGCCGGGGCCAATGAGGACCACCGGACGACTGCGATCCGTGGGCAAATGGAAGCCCAAAGCGCTGCGCACAAACATAAATAGATCGTCGTCGGCTCGCAGCCCGGCCAGATAATTGGAGCAGACACCGAAACGCTCATCGCCTTGGCCATCCTCGGAGCGATACTTGACAATGGCGACGGTCAGATGAATCTCATCGCTGACGCGTCGTGGCGACGATGAAATGGAATAGAAACGCGCCTGCAACGGTGTCAGATGAGCCACCACCAGTGAGGCGGGCGGTCGACACGAGGGGAACTCCTCGAGCACATCCAACAGATGGGGCAGACGCCAGTGACGCCAATCCTCATAGGCCGACGAGTCAGTGGCCAGCAACTGCATACGCTCCGCATCCGTATTATCATCGCAGAAGCCCGCCAGCAACGTGAGCAACTTCCTCGATGGCGGCGTCGTCAGATCAAAGAAACGCGCCAACAAATTGCGCAACGTGTCGGGTGGAATCTTATCATGTGGTTCCCAGCATTTGAAGATGCCATTCGAGGTTTGCTTCTCCTTCAGCAGCTGCAGTTGGAGCACATCGTCGGGCGAATCGACGCCAACCAGTCGCTCCAGCAGTCCGTCGACCAACTCCTTGCGATTCGCCGGAAAGATGCCCACATGATCGCCCGGTTCGTATTCCAGGCCGGGTGCACAGATCTCCAGCAGCATGGTCGTCTTGGCACCCTCGCTCAGCTTGGTTAGATTATGTGGCTGCGTCTTGATCTTGCAACAATGCACCTTCTTGTTGTGGTACTTGGAGAGGGCACTGTCCAGCGACGACTTGCTCACAGATGGCACCAGACGCACCGTGTTCACAGTTAGCGATTCATTTTGCAGTGCTATCGATGCATCCGACAGGCTCTGATCCGGATCCAGGCAGAAGGTTTCGCAAGCCAGCTGTACACAGAGAGAAAAACATGGATTCTTGATTGTAATTCTAGTTCGAATTCAGTTGGAGACTTGTTAAATCTCAACTCACCTTGAACACCTCTGGTGCCCACTTGCGAAAGGATTGCTCCTGTCCGCACATCTCGTCGCCATAGGCAATCCTCAGCAGACGCTCGCCGCCCAGTTCGCCCAGAATGTTGTCCACATATTGGCCAAAGGCGCAAAAGTTCGGATATGCGGAGGAGCCCAGCGCGAAGACAGCGAATCGAACATTGGACAGCGGTCCAAAGGTCTCATCCGTAAAGGTGTCCGAGGTGGAGCCACGCAGCGAATCCCAGCGATCAATTTTCTTGACTTGTTGCAGTGGCAACTTCATAAAGTCCTGCCGCGAGCTGGCCTTCATGAAGGACTTGGATGAGCTGACACCCCTGCTAATCATAAGTAGTGTTCCAAGACAAAAAAAAACAGAGATGCCACTTTTAGTTGGAAATTGAAAATGCTTTTGGTTTTTGCTTCGTTTTGTTGGCTTTTTTTTTTGCGTGCTCAGCTTGAAATAAATTTGCACAAAGGCGGCCAAACAAAGGACCTGCGCCCCTTGACAGGCTATGACAAAAGGCAAAGGACACGGCAAAAAAAAATACAACAAATACAAAAAAAAAGAAGGAACACAACAATAAAAGCAAAGCATACAAAAAGTGACGGCAAAACATTTATTACGCTTGTCATTTGACGTAACCAAAGTGAGCTGGAACCAAAAATAAAATACGTCCCTCGAGAGGCAGGCCTCGGATTTGCAACTGGCAAAGCGTAATCATCCGCTCGTCAGCAGCTCGTCAGGAGCAGCAAACAGTAGCACTCACAGTCGCAGTCGCAGTCGCCGCATGTGGCAAGTGCCCCCAATCCCAACCCCAAAACATTAGCATTTGAGTGATGATCCAACAATGAACCGTGTCAGCTTTTAAGGAGCACAGCACTGCAGAGAAATGGACCAAAATCCATCTTGCAACTGCAAAATCCAGCTTAGCGCTGAACTATCCACCAGCCAGAGCTGCAGTTGTCTTCGAGGTCTTTAGATGGGTCTTCCGAGGGGTCTTAGCCTTGTATAAAACTATTTGAGCTGCTGCTCAGCGTGGCTTTGGGTCAAAAGTTTATGGCTTTGGTGCCGTCGTAAAAACCTGTTGGTTCTTATATAATCAGCTGCCAAGTACTGCTGGGCTTGTCACACACACACACTGCACCTACCCCCCTCCCATATAGCATATCAGCTATATCAACATCATCATCAGCTGGTGGCAGAGCTTACATGTTGTAACAGTTTGTTAACAAAAATGTTGCACACAGTTGCAGGCCAAACACATAAATATTTTCTAAGAATATTGGCGAATCATAAAATGATTATATAAAAAATAAATTGATATTTCCAAAAAGTCAATTAGTAGAACTATCAGAAAATGATAAGCGATTAAAATATATATTTATATATATATAAATAAGTCACATCAACTTTAAGCTTAAGCCAAATAATACTTTATATATTTTCTATATTCTTGCAACATTTTAGCTTCTTTTACTTTCAGTTTAAGCAAAATTATACTTAATATTTTTATATTTTGCATATACTTGCAACCTTCTGTTGGCGCTTATTGAGCTATTTGTGCCACTGTGGCATTCTTAGGTCATGTGCAATTCATCAAGGTAGCAAAGCGTTGAGTTGCAAAGCTGCGTGCCACTTGCTGCGTGCCGCTTGCTGCTTGCTGCCTATCAACTTAAGCGCAGCACTAAACATATGAAACTAACAACACAATCAGCAAGCAGCTAAGCAAAGGAAACACAGAAACAGACACGCAGACAGAAAGACAGACAAACAGACAGACAAACGAGGCAACGTTATCCTTGTTAAGTCTCGAATTTCATTGTGGGGGGTGTGGGACGGGGCAGAGAATGTGGAAACTGCCTGCTGCTGATGTGCATTGCGCAACCCAAAAGTGCAGCTTGGCGTGAAAAGAGTGTTGTAATTTAACAGCTATGCAACGACAGGTGGCAGTGGTAGTTGCAGTTACAACAAAAATATAACGGCAAAGTAAACGAGGCAGTAGAGAAAAGCAACCCAAATTCCCCTACTCCGTTGAGACTGTGGCATAATTAAAACAGCTTTCGAGCTGTGCAGCACAAAAATTTGCTGCTACTTTTGCTGTTTCCCTTTTCGCCATCATAAATCCGTCGAGTGCCCAAAAGTAGGCAACAGTTTTGTCTCTTTTTTTGTCGGCCCTCGACTTGAGTCAAGTGGCCTCCCGACAACTATTGCTCCAAATTGTTTTGAGCACTCGAAATCCTGTTGGAAAGTGTTGAAGCGTTTACGATTTGGATTAATGATACCCTATAAATTATAAGTGTTCAGTCGAGCTGTAAATACTTGCCAGCCATTCAGCAATTTATGCAGTTTAAATAACTTTTAAAAAAGAAAACCAAAAACTAGCAAAATATGCAGAAAAATATTTATAAAATTAGCAGGTCACTAAAAATTAAAAAAACTACCAAAGTATGAAGAAAAATATATTTAAAATTAGCACATCTATAAAACATAACAAAACATTATAAATGAATACAAATAAAAACATAAAAGGTTAAGGAACATAATTTTAATTTTTTATTTCGATCCAACGATGTCTGCTTTATAAAAATAAAAATATATATTCCATAAAATAGCTTAAATCTTATTTTCCCCGTTTCTATTTTACTGCAAAAGATGTTTGGTAAAAAAAATAGTTTTAAGTTGAATAAGTTCAAAGAGTATTTATATTTTGAGAACCGAAAAAAACTACCTTGCAGACGAGCAGATGGTGTTGGCAATGAAATGTGTTAAGAAATGCCAGTTTCAGATTTGATGTGAAAATTAAAGGCAAGTAAAAATGATTGGGGAAATAAAGCAAATGTTGTGCAAACTTGATGAGAAAAGAAATAAAAGTGGAAAATGTTTCTGACGAGCTTGTTTAATAACAATATAAATATAAAAAAAAGTATAGCATATTTTATTGCGGAACACATTGTGAGTACAACAGCAATTTTTTATATTTATTCAAGCATTGCAAATATAAAAAAATATATATAGCTAGGGTATATGATTTTCAACAAGGATATGCAATTTTTCCTGTTGATATTTGCAATTTCATTTGTGTTTCTTATTATGCAAAGTGGAGTAATTGCAAGTTTAGAGGCAGCATCATCATAAAAAACTATGATGACAACAGCTGTGCGCTTCTCCCATCCAATATGAGCAATAATGAAAATAATGTTGATGACGTCTAAATGAATGACTATTGGCTAAGTGCCACTTGTGCGCTCAAGCAGCTTGCAGCTTGCAACTTGCAGGATGCGGATACTGCAACCCAAGCACCCACTTAAATATGGGGCAAACAGATAAGCAACCTGTGCTGAGTGACACTTGAAACGATACTTGAAGGCGTTGATGGCATAATAGACAGCAATTAAGTGATGCACTTGAGCTCACAAACACAGAAGTGCATGTTGCATGTTGCAGGAACATTGACAAGGCCATCAGCTGATTGTTCACTTTTTGGAGGTTGACATAAATGGCAGACAATCAAATTAACAGACATTTGAAACTGACTTCAATTAATTGACAAATTGCCAGGGCCACAAAGCACATCACTTGCGGAATTGAATTCAATTTAAGTTTTCGCTGCAGCTGAGCCAAATATGAAACTATGCGTAAACTCTTAAGTAACTATTTTGTAAAGTTTTAGCGCCAGTCAAATGCTTGCCACATGGCAGACAACAAGCTGCAGACACGAGACACGAGAGACATGGTCGAAAGTTGCAGCAAAAGTTTTCGCATTCTTGACTTTAAAACATGAAATCAATTTGGGGCAAACAATTAACAGTCAAGCAATTTCCGAAGCGACAAGCGCCCAAAGCACTCACTGAACTGGAAAAGCGGCCAATAGGAAAACGCCAAGAAAAACCAAAAGGAAAATCACAAATCACCCAAAGGCGATGAAATCAATTCAGCTGTTGCACATACGCCGTCTTCCATGCCCCAAAGGCAGCTCTACTAAGTGCTTCACAAAATAATCAAATTACCAAAAAAAAAAAATCTATCTCGATATAGCCAACATCAAGTGGCTAAGCTAATGCGTAGCCAATCAAAAAAATTGTCTAAACTAAGCTAATTAACGACTGCCCAAAAAGCAAATATGATTTATGGACGTGCAACAATTTGCCGCAAGCAGCAAGACAATGAGACCAAAGTGAAAGCAATAATAAATCATTTTAATTGGTATATGCTAACTTGGCCAAGTGCTTAACGCAAAGGAGACTTTTCACATTGTTATCATAAAATACAAATTGCAATAATAACAGCAAACAGTGCCTCACAAAATTATGTGCACATTAAGCTTATGTAATATTGTATTTGAAAACAAGCAGAAAAAACACACATTTAAAGAGGCAAAAAGTGCTTTTCAAAGCAGCCGCAGGACATTTTTTTTACTGATGATGCGTATCAGCTTCTGTTGGACTGCCAAATATAACAACACACACACACAGTCACACACACACACACTCCCACACATGTTATTCTTTCTGTGTGTGCCTGTCAATATGTCTTTCGCAAGTCTACGCATTTTTTCAACAAAAAAAATTTCAATATCGCCTTCAAGAGCAGCAACTGGCACTGACTGTAAATTTAGACATGTACGAGGGAAAAAGAGAGTGCAACAGTTGGAGAGAGAGAGAGGGAGAGTGTGTGTGTGTGTGCGTGCGTGTGTGCACAGCAAGTTGTCAAAGCCGTCAACCGGAAATTCCGTTTACATCATAAAAACAGAAACACAAACGAGTACAAAACTGTTGCGGCTGACGTATGTAAAATACCCTATCAAAATTGATCATAGGCAGATGGAAATATTAATATTTAAGAGTTAATGAAAGAAGAAATAAAATATAAATGGTGTTAAGCATATAAAAATATTATATGTAAAGGCCGCATATAATTCTTAAGAGAAAAGAATAATGATTATATTATAAATTAATATAATAAATAATTTTTATAACAAGCCCATAAAATCTATAAGTCTGTAAATTTATTAATATAGAAGAACATAAATAATAATAAAATCTAATTTATAACAAACAAAAAACTTTTAAATACCGATTTACACTTTACTATTATTCATTTCCAATTTCAAAGTTATTTTGTAATGCAATTTTTAAAATCAAGCTTACTATTATTAAATTTCTTCAGCTGTAATTAAGTGTTTTTTTGATTCGTTTAAAAACCTGCCAAGACACTCTTTTGTTCTGGACTTGTAGGGCATAATTCTTGACATACATAATACTTATACACACGCCACGGAAATATCGAAATAACAAAATTATTGTTATTGTTGGGGGTTTTGGTTTGGAGGCTAAAAGAAATTGCGCGGATTTCGCTGTACTCCCAAGCGGCACTCACTTTACTGTCAAATTGGGGTTAGCCCTGTGTGTGTGTGTTTGTGTATGGATGAGTGAGTGTACTTTATATCATCTCGTTACAAAAATAAAAACAAGTACGTAAGCCAATTCATATTGCAGAATATTAAATATGTGTCAGCAAAAATGCTACCCAAATTCAATTTGAATTCCTATTTAAAAAATTTCACAGATGCCTGCGAATAAATGTAATTAATTCATTTTTTATTAAAAACAATTTTTACTCAGTTTCAAGACCTGCCCTTTCGATGAGCATCAAATTTAATATGTAGAATAAATAAACTAATTTAAAATTGAAGAAGAAAACTTAAAATTGAGTGGAGGCACTTTTAAAATTATTTACTGCTAACCATATAATGAAAGGCAAATGGCTTACAAATTATGCAATTCTTGCTTAAAAAGCAATTTAGTTGCGACCTTTATAAACCCTCATTTATTAAACTGGGCAATCTCGTCCAGCAAGCCCCGTCCCCGCAATACCCCGCAATACTGTTGCCAATATTGGGCAGACAGCCAAATTGATTTATATGAAATTTATGCAGAGCCACAGATAAAAGCATCACAAGAAAGAGAAAAGAGGAAGGGCAGCCCAAAAAAAAGTGGCCACAACAAAAGACGAGGCCAAAGGTTAAAGGCAACAACATTTATTTGACTCCTCGCAACACTCACCTGGAATCCTGTAGACCATGTTCCCCCGACTCCTGCACACGCATTGCATACAATTCCTGCGAGAAGAGCTGTTCACATTTGATGTCAT
The DNA here is from genome assembly GCA_035042345.1 of Drosophila fungiperda. Lineage (NCBI taxonomy): Eukaryota > Metazoa > Arthropoda > Insecta > Diptera > Drosophilidae > Drosophila > Drosophila fungiperda. The sequence continues at coordinate 10,165,819 of JAWNLM010000145.1, forward strand.
TAGTGTGTTGAACTTGTAATTGGCTCAATCATTAATTAAGTGCTTGATGATCAAGACTAACTCACCTCGCCATTCTCGGGCGGATCCCCGTTGCCAAAAGTGGAGGCCACAACAATTAGCAACGCCTCGTGCTCAATTGAGGATATATCGTAATCGGACATGCAATATATCTAAATAAATAAAGAAACGATTTACTCTCTCAATTGACAACGAACAAACTTGGTTGAGCTCAACAAATTTGTGGTCATTAGTACATAAAAACAACCCAAATTACTTCTACAGTTGTGGGTGTGTATTCTGTGTGTGTGCGTGTGTATGCTGTGTGTGTGTGTGTGTGCGTGCATGCTGTGTGTTTGCGTGTTTGTTGTGTGTAGTTTGTCACAGGTGCTTGCTTGCTGCTTATCTAGTTTTCAAGGCAACGGGCAGCTGTTATTTTATCTGACCAGCATTTGCTTCCGCACACACACCCACACACGCACAACATACACCCCAACTGGACACTAAGCTGCCAAAATTTGCGTTTCACATTTTGGGCTTATGCTAATTTGCGTAATGTGGCATTTACGATAGGTCGCAGGTTGCAGGTTTATTTTCGTCTAGTCCAAAGCATCTTTTTTTAATGTCATTTTGGGGCTGCTTTTGTTTAAATGTTGTATGCTTCAAATTTGGCATAAGCCGGCTCAGTTTACTGCCTGCTTGCCTATTTTAAAGCTTGATGAATTTTACTATTATTATTTTTTTTATATGCATTACTTTATTTTTTTTTTTAACTTAAAAATTTACATTTTCTTTAAAAGTAAATTTTCTAAAATTTTGATTCAAATCAACATTAAGTTCCCTAAACTTTAAATTTTTACGTTTCACCTATTTTGTATTTATTTATTTGCAGACCTTAAATAGATTTCGCTAGACTCATAAATGGACGGCAAATTGATGTTATATAAAATTCAATAAAATCCAATCAATTACTTATTATTGGAAAATAGAACTCACCTGTGCATTGAAGGCATGTCCCAAGAGTTCGCTTAATTGTTTTGCATACTGCTCCGATTTGCCCGTCTCTGTGGCATATAAAACTGTTGCTTTGATGCGTTTCGACAGAGCGCGTCCAAATAATTTCGATGTAAATTTCACAGCGCTGCAAGCAAAAGACGAACAGGCAAAATTGTTTTCTTGTCTATTAGAGAATCAATATTATTACTATTACTAGTATATATATATATACAGTAATTTTAATGCATATTTATGCAGCTAGTTAAGAGCTTCGTTAAAAGGGGCACTTTGAGACTTTGAGCATAGTCAGCAGCAGCAGAGAAATCATTAAACTTTATAAGGCTTTATAACACACAACACACAAACACGAAGACTGCTTGATTGACATGATATATAATTGGAAAATTGTCTTGAAGCACAGCATAGAAACAGACGTTTAAGTGCCACACACACACACATATATATATACAAATATATATTCTAAGTCCTGCCAATAGTCAATTGACTGCAACACTTTTATTACTTGGCAGCAGGCCTTCATAATCAGGGCAACTGCTCAACTTGTTGTTCCTTGCTTTAATCGTATAAAACACATGAAATTTTAGTGCAAAGTGTTAAATATGAATTATACGGAACGACTACACTTAAACAAAAAACGGCTTGAGTTTATGATATTCCCATTATTATTAAAAAAAAATATATTTATTTATTTATATTACAGGTTCTGCCTAATTCTATGGTAAATTTGTCTACAATTTAGAAAAAATTTGTCGTTTGCAGACTAAATTTTATATGTTGTAAGCTTACACGCTGCTTAAATATTATTATGATTTAAGAGTATGTAAAGAATTCATATAAACAAACATTTTAGTTCGTTTATAAATATACATATTTAAATTGGGAAAAATTATATTCATAAGAGCCCGAGAAAACGAGTGTGACTAAACTAAAATGTAATTTGGAATTTGCTTGAACTCTAAATAAGACAACAGCTAAGCTCGAATTTATCAATCGAGTGACGAAATTTCATTACCATTTTCTAAATTTCAGAAAGATCTCAGAAATCATGCTGCACACTATTATTCAGAAAGTATATTTGTATATAGTAAATGATCTATATTTATAAAAATCCAAACATTATGATTTCATAATGCTATGCTAAATTTCTCAAAAAGCTGAAAAAATATGTCAAAAATTTGCAGAATAAATTTTATATATTATAAGCTGGAATATATCAGCCAATTGTGGAAATATTATTACCATTTTCTCAATACTAAAAAGATCTCAGAAATCATGCTGCGCTATTTAAATTTCTAAAAACATTTTCTATCATCAGAAATCTATTTTTGAAAAATATAAAAAGATTAATTTTTAATTTTCTGGTATTTGCTTAAGTGTACTTTTGCCTGCTGCCTGCTATTAGAATATATGGAATCTTTAGCTTCTTTAGCCTACACTCCCACATGGTAGAACTGTGCGGGGCATGCGAATGCTTATAGCCAGTTTAACTGTAATTCAATATGTCGTCGAGGCTCACATTTCGCAGCAGACTTTTGTGCGTAGCATAATTTGATTCTCATAAAGTTGTCGATGTCAGCGCTGATTTAATTTCATTTTATCAAGTTGGCAATGAAACAATTAAACTTAATTATGCCACGAGTATGTATGTATGAATGTGTGTGTATGTATGTGTGTGTGAGTGTATGTAAAATGCATTCTGCCACGTTTTTTTTAAGGCATTGATAAAAAGTTTGCCGAGCAACGGAAATGCTCATTTTAAATGCGTAAAGCTTCTCTGTTTGTGTGAGTGTATGTTTATGTGTGTGTGTTTTTTTCGAATAAATAACGATTTTAACTTGTTAATTGACTACTTTTTAATGAATTTTAATTCTTTCATCTATATACATATTTAATTGTTCAGCAATGTTGCGGAAGTGCAGTAAATTAAAATTAATTAACTTAACGAAAATGTGCAAAATGTGCCAAACTGTTACGATTTAAATTGTGATTATTATATAATTATTACGTTATCTTTTGTTTTCTGTTGTTCTTTTTATAATTCATGTAACAACAATCTGTTTATTATTCGAATTTATCTCACCATTTACAGTGTTAATTACATTGTGTTTATTACCCAAAATTAAGGCAGCTCTCAGCTAAATTTGAACAGGTGTTTAAATAATGAGACATTTTTACACAATAACTCGCATAGGGCATTTGAAAGTAATGAGTAGTTTGTAAGAATTCTCACTTGGCTATAAATTATTATTTGCCAGAGTTCTCAAAGTTTTCCCTAATGAGTTTTTGTTGTTTTGCTTTTACAATGACAAATATCATGACACACTTGAACTTTCAGCTTCGTTCTACTTTGCTTGATTTTTGTAACCTGTACCCATTCAAAAATTATAGAAGTGCAAAGGAAGCATCATCATAAGGTATATATATTCCTGATCAGCATCAACAACCTGATAGATTTAATCATACTAGTCTGTTTGCATGAGTAAGCTGAACACACAGAGTCTTCAAGTTCTAACTATATAGAAATATAGGTTCTCGTATACCATTTAATTTGATTGATATCTTTCTCAGTTTCTAGAATATAAATATTAATTTAAATCGATTTTAGATGTACTTAAATGCACAAGTGTAAATAAACTTTTCAATTGATAAAAATTATACCCAACTCTAAACAATTCATTAAGCTCAAATTTTGTTAACCCAATATTTTTTTTCCTAACAATCAAATTAATTAATCAATTAGTATACATTCTGGTTAAATAGCTGCCTCGACAAGATATATTTTACTAACTTCTATTCTAAACAAAATGCTTATCAAAAATAAAACGACTAATTTGAAATGCGCTTAATTAGGGAAATCAGCTAATTATTGTGCCAGCAACTAACTTTGCATATTTCAGCAAATAGTTAACACTTAGCTAGATGCTTTTTAAAAATTAAAAATAATAAAAAATAAACCCTGATGAAATGCATCACATTTGACATCGCTGACAGGCGAGGGGAATAATGAGAATGTGGCAAACACTTGCAATCGGTTGTCATAAACCACAATCCATGTAATCTACTTAAGAGCTAATCTCTGCTGATGCCGTGTTGTGTCGTGTGACACGCGCCACACACAACACACACACACACATAACACACATGCACAGACAATGATGAAAATGCACATAAAAGCCAAAGATATCATCGGGGCTACGCTTAACTGTAAAGGTAATGGCAACAATTTGAGCACTTTTAATCATGCTCCTACTTACCGAGCGATTTGTTTAAAATTGAATTTACGTCTTGGCTTTTTGCCTTTGCTTTCGCCGCGTCCCTTTTTCCAGATGTGCGTGCGCCAAGCGGAATCCTGATATTCAAACGAGGGCTTCAAATAGTACAATGCCATCTCCTGATGAAACACAGGCGTTATGGAACCAGATAGCGGCGGCACAATCCATATCCAATCCGCTGGGCAGCCATTCCTAAGAGAGATGAAACACAGAGAGAAACAGAGAAAGGATGAGAATCAAGTAATTGTAATGGTTGCTGCTTTGCTGCTTTTCTGCTTTTGCTTATTGGCTGTAATTGACATATCGCCGCAGAGCACAAACTACAGCTAATGGCTGGCCCTCCCCACATCCCTCCCCACATCTCTGCTTAATTGAAGCCAACAATCCAGCTGGAGGATACCAAACGCTTATCTGATGTATCCGCTTTGTGTAGCATTAGAAAATGCAAATTGGCTGTAATTGAAATATGGCCATGTATTTTTAGAGCGCAAAATGGCTTAAACCGAAGCGTGTTTTTAGCATTGTTTCTGACTCAACGGTCGAATTTATTTAACTTTTAATTTAACAGGATTTAACAGTTTAAGCTGTTTTTAGCAGTTTACTTAACACAACATAAAATTAACTTAATCACAGCTTATTGAAATTGGTATTTCTACTTTTGGCTTTTGGCTTGTTAACTCACAAGAGTTTATATAATAATTAACCTTAATAGTCAGTAACCTTAAACTCAAGCTAAATCAATGTTTAAGATGCTAATTACAATTTTGTTAAATCAAGCGTTTTAGATAACCACTGTATTATTTCATCAATTATGGCCTCCAGCCAACTGCAACATGATATCTACAATTAAAATTGTCTAACACATGCCAGATGTGTTAAACTACATTGGCTATACACTCAAAGAAATATTCGTCTTAATTTTTAGTGTCAATTATAAATCACCATATTATGCAGAAAGTATATTTTGTCTTTTTAAAAAACAGTTTTTGTTCTTTTTCAGTGTTTATAAAATGTATTTTTACTATCAATTTTTAGCTCAACAGCTAAATAAAGACAATTAATTTTCATTCTAAAATTCATAAAGTATTTTTCTAAATATTGAGTTTAGTTATAATAATTGGTTTAATAATTTTCTATTATTAATAAATAAATTTCTGATTCTTCATTTTAAGAAATGCTTTTCAAATTTAGAAAAAACAACTAGGAAAAGTATTTCCAAAAATATCAATTTTTGTTCAGAAAAGAAACACTTAATTTTAAGAAATGCTTTTCAAATTTAGAAAACAACTACGAAAAGTATTTCCAAAAATTGCAATTTTTGTTCTGAGTGTAGAATATTATTTAAGACCAATAAATGTGATAACGTTGCTGGCAACAGTTACGCAAATAATAATATATAATATATATATGGCACATATATCATAAAATTACGGTTACCAAACCGAATTTTACATCCTGCCTCTGCGTGGCAAAGCATGCAAAGCATGCAAAGCTTTTGAACATATTGTGTGGCATTTATGAGTGTCTCGTGTGCACTTTATGTAAACCGCTGACAGCGGCAAATTGAAAACAATAAATTTAAATCGCAAACCTGAAAAAGGAGGGCCAACCACATCAGGCAGTGCATATAGGAAGTTAAATAAAACACGTTAAGCCATCAACTTTTGGCTGCAATGTGTCAAATGCATATTGCCATATTGCGTATACGCCCTGTTCCCCCCTCCACCTATTTGAATGATCAGTTAAGGTGAAATTATGCTTACCGTAATTTGGACTCGTTCTCGAAGTGCTTCATAAAACTCTCGCTGGCCGTGTGATGATCCACAATGGTCACATTGCGGCTCTGATATGAATGCAGCACTGCAATATTCATTTCCACAACAGCCTTATCCTTCCACAAGGATGTCGGTGTTCGAATGTCCAGATTCATTTTCAGCGCCACCGTCTACAAGAATATTCAATTTTAAATTATTTGCTGCAAGCTTCCTCTTAATTTCAGCACCTGTATAATTGCTGTGATGTTGTTAACTTTCGATTATAGGCAATGGTTTTTTTTTGGTTTTTTTTTTTTTGTGGCAAACAAATTAATAATTGCCTATCGTTATGCCCCATGGCAACAAGTGGCGAATTTTGTTTTGTGGTCACTGGACACACCGAGCTGACATCATTTATCGATTTGGCTGCCGGCCATAAAACATGGCATTTGCCTTCTAAAACTGGCTTTCAATTATGTGAAACTTAGAGGAAATGGAAAAGTTTTAAATTGGAAAATATAACTTCATTATGTGCAGCTCTGACAAACGTTTCCCCAGACATCTGCTAAATTGTTGCTACACATTTTAAATTCATTTGGATCTTGGGTGTGCTTTAACTTTTGGAAGATTAACGACTTAAACTAAAAAGATTTTCCGAAATTTACTGGACTGTTATTTATTTTTTAATGAAAATAATAAATAATAATCATAATAATTAATCTCCCTTTATAAATAAAAAAAATATCACATGATTAGGCATTAAAAAACTTTATAAAAATAAATTAAAATAACATTAAATTTTTATTTAAATTTTTATTTACAACACATATATATAAAAAAGATTGGAAATTTAAAATTAGCATTCATATAAATAATCGAGCTTAAGCAATAATACTGATAAAGTAATTATAACAAATTACTGATAATTAAAGAATATTCTCGATTAGTTCGGTGCGCAAATAATTATAATTTGAGAGCAATATAATTGCATGTACAATGTGAGTGTGAAATTACCAAAATACAGATAAAATGGTACACGATATGTGTGTGTATAAAATGCTATCATCAAATTAAATCAATTTACTTGTCTGTGCTAATGGCTAGTTCGTGTTGAAAACAAATTGAACCAGCATTTGGCAAATGCAAAATTCATTTCATTGCAAAATTTATGCAGCTCAAATAACTTAAATTTTCGAGTATCCCAATATCTGGCAGCTATTAGTTCAGCCATGCAAATACGGAATCGAGTTGTTGCCTGCATGATTCAATGTTGTGCCATTAACACTATTGAAAGAGCATTTACTCAAAATACGCTCGAGAGGCTTTTAAGTAATCTTGACTATCCACAGAAGCAGCTATAACCAGGAGCTGTCTCACACACTGAAATATTTACCCAAATTGGTGTTTTACGGCGGCAAAGTAAACGCGATAAGGCAAACGGATGAGTGCTGAACTTAAAAATGGATCGACTTGCAAGTACTCAGTAAAAAAAAAGGTAAACGACTGACTTGCGAAATATTAATAAAAAATATTCTGTGTTTATTATACATTTTTATACTCAAATATGAAATAGAAATAGCAAACAGTAATTAAAATACTCAGTAAACAAAAGGAAAGAAAAGTAAGGAAAATTAATATAAAAAATATTCAGTCTTTATTATACTTCATCTATTACATTTTTAGAATATTGTCTCTAATAACTGTAATCTCACAAAAATTACATAGAAACAGCCGAGCTGAAGGCCTTAGTCGCCACTACTCAGCAATTAAAGTTATTTAAATATTTTATTTATAAATTAACAAAAATAAATAAATTAACAGAATTCAGAAAAGACTTCAAGAATATGCACAATGTTGTAATACGCAAAATAAGCATGTTTTTTTCAACAATAATTTTTTCTAATCAGAATCTACAGCACAAAGATAATAAAAAATTAATATTTTCATAAAAGGTTCGCAGTTTGCGCCTTTAGAGTACTTTTTATAACTTAAACTGGTGATTAAAATGTTTTTAAAGCATTTTTAGCCGTTGCAGGGTATAATAAAAAGGAAGAATCCTTGCGGAAAGGCGGCCATTATGCGGCGCTTAATGAAATAAATGCCGGAACAAGCCAGTGCAGCGGGGACAAATACCCAAGGACATAACGCTACTACAATTCCCGTGCTATCAATAATGCACTTACAATATATATGCACCACAAAACCCTACTCCTGCCACAAGACCATTTAACGATTTAAATACTTTAATGAGTCGACTACAGCTGGCAACTTACCTCCAACATATTCCGACGATTTGTGTCGCATAAATTGCGGCAGCCAATCTCTGTGGACATGTACCAACCGCTGAATGTGGTGGCCGTAAACTGTATGCCCCCCACATCGAACAGCATGCTAGAAACGGCTGGCAATGCATACCACCGTAAACCCAATTCCGTAAACCACTCAAACCTGCACAAGACAGAGAAAGAGATAGAGAGAGAGAGAGAGATGGTTATAAGTTTAAATATTTGTGTGCAAAGCGAATCACTTGAATATAAATGCTTTGGTTGCATGACTATTTACACACACTCCCACACACACACACACACACAAATACACACTCACTTGGGATGAGTCAGCGGCACTTCTAGTATCAGTTCCGGCGGGTAATCAAAGTAGTCAGGATCGTGACCATTGGCAGACACCAACAGTGGCAGAATGTCCCATTCGGTGCCCTTTCCCTTCCAGCCCAGTTTAGTGCAAACCTATAAGAAAACAACAATGAACAAACCTAAATAAAAGAAATAACAACAGCACGGAAAAAAAAAGAGAGGCCAACATAAAACCGACATGTGTACAAATATATGTGGCACACTTTCGAGCTGGGTTGCATGCAAATACATCAGTATTCAGCATATTGTATCCTGGCAACATATGTTTCAGTTTGTGTCCTTATTGACAACATTGTTGTTTGCTCGTTATACGTCTTTCTCTTTTTTTCCGTATTTAAAATGCGATTTATTACACAACTTTTGTCCTGCCAAAGTATACAAATGTTGCTATAATTTGTTGTATTATTGTGAATTGAGAGATTTTACAACTGGTTTGGTTTACTAATAGCTACAAGTGAAAGCAATTGATGCAACTTATAAATTGATAGGTGGATTACAAGCAATAAATAAACACCAGTTTTCCCATTGTGCTCAAATTGCAGCCATTTTTGTGGGATTCAGAGCACTTTATTGACATTGAAAAAGTAGCTCTATTTATTTCTATATATTTAATTTCTGACTTGAAAGTACAAAATAAGATAAAATAAATAGTTATATTTGTTACCTCTGTAAACTCCACATTCATTGGATCACCAATAATCTTGGCATCGGCCTGCTTATAGCCAGCATAGGAAATAAGCTGATTATTCCAGATGCGATAATCGTGACGAGCATCTGTGCGCTGTGGAAATATTGTAATTGCTGATCTGCAAGCATGCAAAATAAACCCATTAATATATATATTTGAACCAGTTTAAGGATAGCAATAAATGAGTGCGCAAATTTTCAGCTAAAATAACATAGATCCGACTAGAGGCCAAACAATTTATATTTTTGTAAGTTCGAAAGGGCTTTAAAGTTTGCAAAGCTTATGCAACTTTGGCAACATAAGCGGCTTCCAACGCTAACAAAGTCAAAACTGCAATTGATAGTCAGTTTTGGGCATTATTAAAGCTATCAAATTTTCAAATATTTACCAATCTAATTTGCAGCAGAAAGCTCAACTTATTGCAAATTAGCATTGACCAAAATGTTTGGCCGTCATTTTGGCAAACTTTGAAATGATGGCTGAAACGCTAATTTAACGTTTTCAGGGGATTATTGCGTGTCAATGAAATTTGAAATTATGTATTCCAAATTTACCAATTGGCATAGGCTTAAAAGCATAGAAAATAATGTGCGGCTTAAAATAGGATATCTGAAAGTTATTTTCGCTAATTAGTATTTGCTGGCAATTAGCCGACGTGCAAGTAAATCATTTGAGAATATGATGCAAATGCAAAATAAATAAGAGCAATTTATTGCAAATATTCATAAATAATTTATTGGGAAATTAAATTGCGTCAATACTCAATGTGTTTTTACAACTTAGTTTTGCAGAGCCTGAACTCATTAACAATTACAATTTATCGTGTTTATTAATTTATTTCTTTTTAAAATTAACTGACACTAGTAATCATTAAGTCATCTTTAAAAACTTCGTATATTTAATTGATTGTAAAAAAAAATTTTAAGAAAAGGAACACTTTTACTCTTTTCTTTTTATATTTTTTTGCGATTTTAAATTTGTTATTGTTTATTAGTTAAATGTTTCAAATTGATAACTATTTGATATTAATTTTAATATAATTTTCTATATACAAACTTACCTCAGATTGCCTTTATTGGTTGCATATTTTATGTGATTGCAAATTGCTTCAAACATGCCACTTGTTGTGGTCACATAACGGCAATCAAACACCTAAAAATAAAGTTAAAAACAATTACAAAATAGTTATGTAACTTTGCATGAATATCTAAAAAATTAAAGCCAACATTTAGTGTTAAGGTTAAGTTTAGCAAGGCGCTTAAATTCTCAATGCTCTGCAAGACCAACTAAAATCAAAGCTGTAAAGTTGCACACCGAGTTCCAAAGCTGATATTAACTAAAATATTCATAGCGCCGATAGACACAGGCAACACCCGAAATAACAAAAAAAAAAAAACAATATAAGTAAGAGTTGACTATAAGATGCCCTGTATTAATGAATTATAGACTGCTTGAGTTTTATAATAATTCAATTTATATTTGCATAAATATGTGTGATATGAAAAGTATTGTAATATTTATAATAAATATATATATAATTTATTTAATGATGAATTTCGGGTCAGAATCTCGCTTGCAACTTTAAATGTAATTTTTTGGTAGATGTCCATTCATGTCTAAAAATCACTGGTTTTTGAAAAATCAGATCTATAATTATATCTATATATGTGTCTATATCTGTATCTATATCTGTAATTATTTCTTTATCTATACCCATATCCGTTACTGTGTCTATTATTATTGGCATATATAATCAGCTTTTGCCTCATCATCATTCCCATTTCCCCCACTTGAACTGCACAGGGTATTAAAAGCAGCAGTTACTGTAAAACAAAAACAGTTATAACAGTAACACTACATGAATTTTAAGTTGCAGCGGCTCTGGAAAAACTGTAAATTAAATCCGCTGAGTTAAGTTTTGCTCTGTTTCTGTTTTGCGCTGTTCTCATCTGTGTTTGCTTGCAGTCCATGGCGCCCAAAGGCGTATGATAAATGTGATGCAATCGTTTTTTGTTTCGATTGTTGTTTTGCTGTTTTTGGGCGTTTTAAATTTTTAACTGAGTCTCTACCCTTTTTCAATGATTTCGCTTCAGCGCACTTTCTAGTTATTCCAGATATTTCGCCAGTTCAACTGTTATAATTATAATTATTTGATCAAATTTTCACACCTGCTGCTGCTATTGCTATTTGTGCTTTTTCAATGAGTGCCAACACTTGACCCTATGGGATTTCTGTGTTGTCCACTCAAATCCCTGAACCGCACTTCATTTTTTTTTGCCACCTCCCATTTTATTTCTATTTGATTTTCTGCTGTGTTGGGTTTTTGTTCAAATGCTGCCCCCCATTTATTTGTAATTAAGCTAGAACCTTTTTTCAAGTGGTCGCCCATAACCCATTCGTTTGAGCATGATGCATGCATTTAATTTTGAACAAAGTTTTGTTTTTCAAGTGTTATGGGATAACTTTTTTTGGAAAATCATGGCGTAAAATGAAATGATCAGAGTACAACACAAGCGTACAACCAAAATTTCTATGTGCAAACGCATTTTTTTTAAAGAATAAACTATGCTTTGAAATTTCCACATCATTTCGGTAGTCGAAATGGTTTTGGTTTTAGTGAACGTGTGTTTTATTTTCTAACCATGATAAACAAAAACAAAAAAAATCTTATAGCTTTTCTTTAATTTACCTAGTAACCATGATAGGGAAAAATAAATTATGATTATGTTTATAATGATACACAATAATTTCTTTTCATTTTGACAATCAGATACCAATCGAAAACCAAAATATAAATAAGTTTTTAGTATATAGCTTTAAGTGCTTAAAATTTTAAATCGATTTTTAGAGCATAATTTGTTAAGTCAAACTAGTTTATTTTTTTCGAAATATGTAAGCCAAGAGCAGCGAGTATTTGTTCATTAAATATGCAAAAATAGACGTGTGTACAAAAAGTAAATATTTAACGCTAAGTGAATTTCTTAAGGTGACTTCAGAGACACTGAATTGGGAATTCGTGTATGCATTGAGGCACACACACACGTGCAAATTATTGAGGTGGGAATGCAAATCTGCTCACACATTTCTAGACACACGCTGTCAGTTTTTAATGTCAACTACTGATCATTATAATATCCGAAAATACATATAATTTACATACACATATAAATCTAGGTATGTATGAATAAATCTCTGTGGGGCAGACACTAAAATTTGTGTATATTAAAATTTACGAGGATTTGCATTTCAAATGTGCACATGGCTTGCCTTTGTCTCTCTCCCTCTATCGCTATCTCTCTCCCTCTCTCTTTCTCGCTCTCTTCCTGACTTTCTCCTTCTATATATATATATTTAGATTTGTTGTCTCTGTGTGCTTTCTCAGTTGGTGCCGTTTTTTATCGCCTTTTGGGTGCGCGTTTTGTATTTGTCATTTTGTTGAAACACGCATAAATCTTGAATAATGTTGCCCAGACATACAAGACAAACATATATTCTGGTATGCTTTATATGCATATAACTACTGGAAATCCCTCCTTCCAGCCACACCACCCCCACCCTCCTCTCCAACTGCCTGTGTGATTTGTGCGTCAGCTAATTTGCTCGACTATATTTTGCGTATCTTTCAAAATTCTTCTAAATTACACAAATTTGCCTAATGTCTCTTGATGAATTGTTGAGTTGGCACTATGAAAATAAAGCAAATCATTGCAGAATGCATGACTCAAGCTAATATGTTGCCCATAGGACTGCCAAGGGTCGAGAGTTGTATGAATATGCAATTTTGACTGTAATTTGAAATTATATTTTACAAACATTTTAAACAGCTTTCTTTTTAGTCTAGAAATATGACTAATAACTTGAAAGTCTATAAGACAAGCAATATGTCTGTTAGAATACGATTTTGAGAAATGTGGAAGAACAGACGTAGAATACTAAGGGGTCTTTAGGAGAACTAAGATGTCACCTAACTAAACTAGATGTTATCAGTAGAAGAATCTTTTAACTTTGTGACAATAAGGAGAATAGTTGGCAAAGTTTAAAATCTCCTAAAATAATACTAACAATAACATAAGTATCGGTCAAATATTTTTTTTATTAAATATTAAATATTTTAAATAATATTCATTTCAATTACGAAATTATGTGACCAATAAAAAAAAGTCTCTTTAAAACAGGGAAGCTCGCAAATATTAAACAGACTTAATATTTTATATATATCACACAAGAACTAAACTGAACTCTCTATAAATCACATTTATAAGCATTTAAATCAGTGTCCTTAATAAAGTCAATTTTCTTTGCTGGGTACAAAAACATTATTAAAGTAACTAATTTATAAATTTTCTGCCATTCATAAATCAAATGTGGAGCTCACCTGCAGCTTGGACCATTGAATGCGACCAATACATCGGGAAGAATTTCGCCAAGCTAATTTGGCGCCATAAATTAGCTCAGTTTCCGTTAGCTGATAATGTCCCGTTGTCTCAATGCTCTGCCGCACCTGTTTCCAGCGTGTATCGTGGGCAGCAGACGAGGAGCTGCGAGTGGAAAGTTGCCCAAATTTGATGTACATTTTTCATTTGACATTTGTGTCCACTGAGTCTGTGTGTGTGTGTGTGTGTGCGTGGATTACCGTTTTATTGAGGTGAAGTACTGATCCAGAAAATCCTTGGCGTGCTCCAGTACCAAATCTGACTTGCGCGCCTCTGCCGGAACATTGCCAATGGCCATGATGCTGCTCGTACAGGTAGCCTTTGAGCAGGATAATATCTGGAATGATATCATAAATAAATTAGTCATTAACTTGTCAAAACATACTCTGGGTTTTAGTATTGTGACAATTTAATTAAAAAAATGGAAAAAAAAATATAATTGCTTATCTGGGTAATTAAATTTTTGATTGCTCATTTCGTTGGCCCTAATTGCAACAACAATTGAAGATGAATGACAGAGCTGACAGTGCTATAATAAAAAACACACCCCCCAACTTGTTGCAATGAAAGTGAAATTAAACAGCAATGGCGCCAGGAGTCATGGAAAAGGTCACAACTGCTCGCCTTAAGCTGTATTACCAAAAGTCCTCAACAAGTTGGCTGTTTGCTTCCTGCCTTTGCCACGTTTAAAAAGCATTTCACTGTCAATTGCGAATGTTACTTTTGACTTTGCTTTACTCTCACAATTTTCTTCATTTGCTTTTTTCCGATTTATTCTGTTACATGTCGCTTGTTAACACTCTTTAATAAAATCATTGATCGCACAGAGCTTAAAGTGCTTAAGTTCAGAACTAGTTCAGAAACTGACCAGAAGCGTTTTTAGCTATCTGGCAACCTTCTTGCAATTGTCCCGATAGCAAGTAGTCGTTATCAGTAGAGTATCGATACTAGATGAGATCATTAGAATAAGCTGATAAGCCATTTATTATAATAAGAAATTTAACTATTTAATAATATCTACAAATACAAAAAGTAGCTTAAATGGAAAAACTTTTAGGCCAAGACTATTCTACCTAAACCAACTATTCTTTTATATTCCTTTTCAAGCTCAACATCAAATTGTAGACTAAACTCTTGCGTGGCACCACCAAGTCGAGTACTGTCGAGTAGAATTACGCTACTGCTGAAACACTCAATTTGTCTGATACCCCGCATACCCCCCGCAGTCCACACCTGTGCTGTGTGCTGCCTGTTAGGTGTTTTTCTTTACCTTGGCTTACGGCTTGTTTTTCCACGACGTTTTAATTTACTCAATGCCAACGTAAATGCCTTCAAGGACCAGGCAACGGCAAATCTACCCGCGGTCATAATTAGTTTGTTTTTACAGCCAGTTGAGCTTCTGAATTGGTTGCACACAACTGAATTGGTCCCCTCTAGAAACGTTCAAGTGGTTTTACCTTATTGTTGCTTATTGTTGTTGTTATTATTATGACTTTGAGACTGCGACTCAAAAAAAAAAACATCGCTCATACGCAATGTAACCTCTTCAGTTACCTTCGTTGGTTTTCTGTGTTATGCAAATGAGTTCAAATTAAAAGTGTTTTCCAACTGCTGCTGGTTTTCCTATTACGACTTTTAATTATGTTATGAAAGATGTTACTCTTGAAGAGTGTTAAAATCTTTGGAGAAGTTAAATAAACTCTTCTGTTTATTTTTAAAACTTTTTTGTATATTCAAAAGTGACAAAGATAAAACCGAATATATAGGATTTTTTTTATATTCAAAATATAAGAAGGTAAATGTTCAGTTCTAAATATGCAAAAAAAAGTCGATCGAAAGAGCTTTGAATCCCATTTCCCATATTCGTATTGAAAAGCAAAAGGCAACTTTAATTCCTAGCACATTGCCTCTGGCTGCATTTTATTCGATCTCAATAAATTCTACCGAATAAAGAATTTCTTGGCACATATTGCAGAACCACATATTGCAATCCCAGATGTGCCATGACAACTGAATTGAATGGCTTCAGGGACTTGGTTTCAATTATATCATCAGCCTGAGTTTCTTTCAATTAATTTTTAGCTCTTTATTGTGATATGGTGCAGGAATAAAAAAAACTTTAACTAACTCTGCTAAAGAAAAGATAATAAATAAGTTTTAACTCTATTTCCAGTTGATTTATCTGTGGTATTTTAAAATAAATCTTGTTTTCTGTAAGTTTTTAGCAGAAGCTAAAGTTAATGTAACCACACAGTAAATTCTGGTTGTCAATTTATGAGCCCCTCAAGCGATCACAGCCACTATAAACTTCAGGTCCAACCACACACATGTAAAAAATAAAAAAAATAAAATTGTGGCACACGGCTCTGGCATAAACTTTGCCAATTTTCACAGGACAAATTTATGCAGAATGCAAAGAGAAAAAGCAAACAGCAGATGTAAACAAAGCGAAACTTATTCACACACTCACACACACACACACATACGTGGTGTACATTACGCAATTTATTTGCAACAACTTGAAAATGTGATTCTAGTAAGGAAGGCAGCCGCTGCATGCCACATCCAGCCACACTGCACATTCGCACACCTCATTACGGTACACCAGACTGTTTGCCGAGCACAAAAATTAACTTTTCCTTTTGCTATCAAAATGGCAAAAATCTCATAAGCCAAACGGAGAAAACAGCTAAAAACTGTGGCCAGGCAGCTTTCCACATTGCTGGAGATTTGCAGACTGCCAAATGAATTTGGCTGCCAGCGTCAAATCCAAATAATTACGTGACTGCTGTTGCTGCTGCGGCTGCGGCTGCGGCTGCTGCATGCCACGCCCATCAGCAACAAGGAAAGTTCTTCAAAATTGTTTTATGTAAATATAAACACAAAGCAGCAACAACGCGAGGCGGCGACCGCAAGTGTAACTTGCCACTGCGCCCGGAAACGGAAATTGTTGCAGCTGCAGCGCGTCAAATAAATACATATACAAGGAGCAACACACACACACACACATACACACATATCGAAGCGCTTAAAGTTTGGCGTGTGAGTTGCCGCGACACCACTTGCCACGGCGGTGTGGCATCAAAGCGGTTGCCGTGGGAATGGGAGGCGTGAGCGGTGTGCGGTTCTCCGGCGTGCGCCAAATTTGCACTTTTTTATTAGTTTTCCTTTTCTTTTATTTATGCATTCTTGTATTATTTGTTGTTGTCAAATTTATGTGCCTCTTAAGAGGCAAAGTGCTAAAGTGCAGCCAGCTGCTGTCGAAGTTCACACGAATTGCAAATGCGCTTTTTATTGCACTAGTTTAATTTTATAGCCTTTCAAATATCATCGACTTGTAAGTGAAAAACGTTTACTTTAGAAAACTATTTATATTCGAAGTATTCTTATTCGAAACAATTAAAATGCTTTACAAGTAAATCAACCAGTTGAAATAAGCTGCATAATAGAATTAATTTTTCATATAGAAAACAAATAATTTCAAGAATTTTACACACATTTAATCTATAAAAAGTTCTCGATTTCTATAAGCTTTTATACTTCAAACGCATCTAAATAGTTTGCATCTCATTTTCAAAGAAAACTGCAATGCAAAGTGCCACATAAATGGGATTAAAGTGCAGCACATAACTGAAATTAAATTAAATTGTTGGCAAACAGTAAATATTTTGCATACGTTTTCTACAATTGTTCGAAAAACTATAACATTACAGTTTTCGTGGAAAGTTAATAAAAATAAATTAGAGGGTAGCTTCAGCAGTAGATACCCTGTATTAAGATAGGCTGCTTTTCACATTAAAACCAACACTATTACAAATTTAAATGGTTAATCAACCTGCAAGAATCTATTATTCAGACGTGCAGTAAATAAATATTTTTACTGCTTATTTTTACAACTATTCAACTCAGTTTTTTAATGGATAAAACAGAGAGTCTGGCTTAATAGCGACAGCAATGCACATAAACATAAAACTTATGAAATCCATAGTTTAAGGCAATGAATATTTACGTGCCACATTGTGTGGCAGTTAAGTGGCACCTTGTTAAGACATTTAAGCTGTGAATTCCGAACGGAGGACATTAAGTTAATTTCCGCTTAAGTGGCGCCACAGCAACTGGCGGCTTACAACCATAAAAGAAGCGTCCATATTATAATTAGCAGGTGGGTGAAATTAGCATGGCAAGTGGCAAGTGGCAAGTTGAGTGTTTCCATACCAAGGAAAGTCAAAAGCGCTACTTAAACAAACGCAAATATTTTTCATTGCATAAGTTGATGCGCTTTTCGCATTAAAATGCACCGCGCGCTGTTGCAAACAACTAAAAGCGGCAGCAAAGGCAATGAAATTTGATTGCAAAAAAAAAATATATATATATATATATATGTATTCGTAGCACCATTTCCGGCTCCGGCTTTTGCTGCCACGACGCTGACTTAATTAGCCAGGCTAACTGCCGCATTGGGGGGCAGCGCTAGCTAATTGAGGTTAGTTGGCAACTTTAGGGCCAACACGTCGACGTCTTTTCCGCTTATGCAACTTGGCACTTGCCTGAACTGGCCTAATGAGTTTCAAATCGCAATCGCAGTTGCAGCCACAATTGCTGCATCAGTTTTGGGGGCACAGTGCCTTGCCTAATCACGTGCAATAATTAAATTATGCACATATTAAATAGGCACATGATGCACAGATTTAATTATATAAATATTGTCTTTTATTTGTGGAATTTAAATATAAAAGTTATTTATTTATTTGTCGTATAACTTAATATATTTAATTTTATATCATGCAAAGATTCTAAACCAAAGAATCAGTTGGTTTTTTTAAATCTATAATTTTGTCATAATTCAAAATTCCTTTTGGCCATGTTTTGGCATGTAGCAATTTATGCTCATATTCTATATATAGCCAAGTATTTAAATATGTTTTCTTACATATTTTTTTGTTAAATTCTCAGTTTCTTAGAACTTGACTGCGAAGCTTAGGTTTAAATTGTCAAAGAAATATTTAATAATGTCTGGCATGTTCAGCACCAACACAATATCTGCTCTTTATTATATATATATATATTTTTTATTATTCAAATTGTGTAATTCCCACAACAATAAGTTTTAATTTCAAAGTATTAAAGAAATCCATTTCGTAGCAGTCTAAGACTGCTGCCAAAGTTGGAGACATCAGTTTTATGTTACACACGAGTAAAAACTTTGCGTCCAACCGACGACGACCACAACACAAATTACAAGCAAAAAACAAAGAAAACCAAAAATGGACGAACAGTTTCAACAGAATTTTGTACGCACGAACACTTTCTACAGCAGCCAGCATCCGCCCACATTCACTAACCAACAAAACACACACACAGTTGGATATAATTTTAAAGCACACACACGCACACACGCACAACACACAATGACACATATGTTGATAGAATTTTTCAGCTACTTCATTACGCTGAGCTGACTTGAGTCTAGAAATGCGGGGTTCCTTTAAGCCCGGTCGAGGCACGCGCTCGAACAACTTTTACATAACAGATTGCAATAAACGTTAAAGCATAATAACAACAACAACAACAACAACACTCACTTAGCTAAAGTCACCCCACACACACTCACGCACGCTGGCAATTACATGGCCAACTAGCAGGCAGCATGAGTATTAAATAGCTCCTAAAAGTATGCAATGGATTTTTTTCGTTCACGTTCGTCGTTTCGGCAAAAAGAAACTTTTTTAACGCACTCCAAAAAAAAAAAAAGGCATTCTGAAAATTGTTTTACTTCCTCTTTTTTTATTGCACATTCGTACGTACGTGTAAATGGCTAACTCACAGTCAAAATGGTCCCTTGGCCCACGTGCAACAACTAATTATGATTTGCTGTAGCAAATGGAAAATAGAATAGTAGATAAAACAAAACTTACATCGCGTCCCTTGCTGTGCAACGTGTCGTACACTTCCGGTCTGCCCTCAATGTTCTTCAGGCGCATTGGCTTGCGCATCAGCAAACTCCGATTATCGTCGTCCATGTGCATGAAACTGCAATTAAATATCCATGTAATACAAGTAACCATTTTTAATATTAATCAGTAAGCAATATTTTAAAAAAAATTCGCATAACAAAATCAGATTAGTTGTGTCTTTAAAACTTATTTTTAAAGTTAAGTTAGTTTATTGGAATTAAGTTTGAACACCGAAATTCGTCTTGCTTTAAAAATGTTAAGAAAGGGACAGAAAACTAGTTATAATATTTTTAAATTTAAATATTCCTCTTCAAACGGAAATATAATTATAGATTTCTTTAATTTAAAGATTGACACAATTTAAAAATATTCTCCAATACAACTAACCAATTTCGATCTTTAAGCAAAAAGTTAAAGCTGAAATTATGCTTTTTCTATAGCAATAGTAACTTATTTCAATTGTATAAAATTGATGATTTTAGTTTGGCAAAAGAAAATATTCAGTTAAAGTTGTCGCTTTTGTTATCTGCATTATTGCGTTACGGTATTTGATATATGATATATGTTTACAAGTTTTACCTGCCGGCACGCGACCGATAATCCTGCGACATTTTTCTTGGCTGTTGGTTTTTGGGTGAGGGCGAAAGTTCGCGTGAACTTTTGCTGGATGCGGTGCCACTGCCGGAGGCGCCTGCCGCATTGACACAAACACCGCCACCGCCACCGCCACCACCACTGACACTTCCACTGCCATTAATCCCATCATCCAGCTCCACAACGATGCTGGTGTTTGTGCCACGACGTTCGCCCCTTGCCGGTTGCGGTGATGTTGTTGTAACATTTGTGCGCTTGTGGTGCTTCAGCGGCGTGCCGCCGCCACCGCCACCACCACTTGCTGTGGCCGCAACTGCTGCACCTCGGCTGTGGTCCACTTCAGCGCCACCATCAAGATTTGTGCTCGAGAGCCCATTGCCGTTTTGTATGGGTGTTGGTGACTGAGTTTTGCCTTTGAATTTATTTTGTTCGTTGGTCGTTGCTTTTGCTATGGGCAGCGGCGATTGTTGTGGTTGCTGTTGCTGCTGCTGCTGCGCATTTGGAGTACGTTTGATGGTCACAAAGCGCAGATTTTCAAATATCGATGTGAAATGTTGAGACATGATGTTTGAACTGCGCTCTTCCAGTCAACGATTTTTTCACGTTTTTCGTTTTTTTTTCCCTCTTTTTTGATTGCTTGCCTCGTTTATTTAAAATGCAGCCAGCACAGGTGAACTTGAAATCCTCTCCAGCTGCTGGCCAAGCTTTGATTAGATTTTTTTCAAACAGCAAAAAAAAACTTTATTTTTTCTTTAAGTTTGCAGTTGTGGCTTGACTTGCTGCAAATAGAAAACTTTAAATGAACAACTAATACTAAGAAAACCACAGCGTTAAACAAAGAATTTAATATAAATAAATAAAGAAATGCAATCACTTGGAAAACGAAACGAATAAAAAGCAATTTAACTCTAAATTGAATGAAATTAAAAAACTTAGTATTAGCCTATATTTATATATCAGAAAATTTCTAACGGTTGATGACCTTTTTATTAAATTAAACATGCTTTATTAAATTCAATATTATCTCTACAGGTATGTATAGATATTCTATTAAGCCATCTAAGTAAGTTTCAATGTCATTTTCAATGACTACAAGATCTCTAATTTTCCTTTTTTTCTAAAATCAAATCAATTTCAAGTATCATTTTATACGCCTTTTAAGTTTAAGCAACTTTAAAACGCGCTCAATTGTAAGAAACTTCAATGACTTTATAGCAGGAGTTTGCTGCCGATCTCAAACCATTTAACCTGATAGTTGTTTCACGTTTAAGTCCTGACTGTATATGGCTCATTAACTTTTGAATCAAGAAACCTACATTTACTTTTCCAGCACAACAATTCCGCAAGTATAACTCAAGACTCGATGCACATCGCTTGCCATCTGCCGTTTGCCTTTGGAGACGACTTGCTGGCTACCAACTTTGACAGAGTTTCCTTTGCCTTTGGGCTAGATAAGTGTTGGATGTTGGCTCTACTGGCACTTAGTAGCAATTAAAAGTATCTTTATGGCAATTTCCTGGCTGATGAGCAGCGCTAGCCACAAACTAAATTTTCACCTCGCTTTTCTTCAACGTCTTAATTATTTGCGGCGGCAAATAACTTGTTTAATTAAATGTGACTGCGACTCAGACTCAATGAAAATTCAATTAGCACACCTTTAAATTATACGAAGATGGATTTATTGGCACAATATTCAAACGGCTCGTTGTTTCACGGGCAACAGCTGCGAAACCCTTTTGGCTTTTACGTAAGCAACATTTGAAAGTCCTGAAAGTTATCCTTCGCATTAACATCACATTTGAGCATTCACTTTTTCACGCCCACTTGACACCAGCTGTTGAACTTTAAGAGACAAGCACAAAATATTCTAAGAAAGTCTTTCACTTTGTTAACTCAGCCGCGCCTAGTTCCTTTCCCTGGCCGCAGCTGTTGCCTCAAATACATCATCAACAGTTGGCCAAATGCAGACTGGTTAAAAGGGCACATAAATTAATTTAATTCCAAGGTCAACAAAAGCACTAACATAATATTAATTCATTCATTTATATGCCTTAAAAAAATTATGTACAAAATTCTAAAATTGCCGAGTCTTTAAATTAATGTAAAGTTAAAGATTGTGTTTAAATTTGCACACAATAATTAGTAAAGAAACGTTCAGTAATAATAATAAATGCTATCTATTTGGGGTGTCATAACTTAAAATAATAATAACTGTTACCATTTTTGGCATATTAATTTATATCTTTCTTAAGATCAATTTATAAAAATCTCATTTGGTTTTGACATTTGACATTTTAATTGTGTATTGACATTTTAACAGCTGTCATTCAAAACATTTGAGTTCTGCAAACTTTGATGAGTGTTTACAATAAAAAGTATTTTTTTTTTTAAATCTGAGCAAATTAGTTCAAATACATTTTGCGAACTTTATAATGAGTTTTAAAATAAACTCTCGATGATCTCTTACCATATATTTACTTTTATTACTACCAATAAGCTAAATTTAGTTGGTCAACCAATATTTCAATACAACTTTTAGTAAAAAGTTGTCTATGATGCCATTTTTGAGAGTTGGTATTAATGATTCTGTGGCACAGGAAACACGCATTTAACATCAGAACAAGTCTGATATAAATAGCAGATAACTGCGATTTGGGTATTTAGGACATGAAACACATCACATTAATTCACACACACGCACACACATTAGCACACACACACACACATACAGAACATGATGGAGGTGCATATTGTTGACCGCTGGCAAAATCGGTTGAGTGAATCGCCATCCATTGACCAATTTGACATTGCCCTCTGATTCACAGCTGGCCCTGTCATGTTTATCTGAATGTTTTGTTATGATTTGCTTCCTTTTTTTTTTTTGTTTGTTTTGATGTTCGTAAAACATTTTCATGCTGGCACTCAACCAAGTGGGTTGGCAGTGGGTGGTTAGCCGAGTGCTCTTACTCGACACACATTTAAATTCAAATCACAAGCACAAATATATGCTTTGATTTGCTAACAAAATACACATCACTTCATGGCCTACTTGAACGTATTTGTGTTTGTTGGCCTATTGAGTTGGCTAAGCAAACGAAAATAATGAAGCGCATTTTCGTTTATTTTTGCTTAATTTGTTTATGTTGGACACCACGTATTGTTGATCTAGCTAATCAATCAATCAATCAATCAATTAACTGACCAGTTTGATACAATCTCACATGTTAGTCTATTTATATTGCTAGATTGCCAGCGTTGTTGCTATTTTCTTCTGGCTGTCGGCCAATTTGGCACTTAGCCAAATTTATTGAATATCGATGACAGATGGCAGAGAGATTTTGCGAGTATTTTTCGGTAACTACGAACATCATTTAATCTTATATGTAAGTTATATATTTTCTTTTATCTCCCATATTCAAATGTAATTTCCTTTTCCTATATGTTCTCTTGGCTAACTACAAAAAAACCACTTAATCCTTAAACATGTCTTTCAAGCCACTTAACACAAATGCATTGGCAGATTTGCGCAATCGTCGTTTCAAATCCAATCAATTGCTTTAAAATAAACTTGAATACAATCAAAGCTGATGCGAAACAAAAGCACAAATGTTGCAAAGCCTGAATGCTTTTCGCTTTATCTCAAATGACAACGCAAAAGCGACAAAATAAAATGGCAAAAGAATCAACGAACTACAAGAAATCGCAGCAATGGAAATCGTCGAACAATTGCAAGACAAAAGGGAAATTGTAACAGTAGCTGACTACAAAAAAAAAAGGGAAAAGAAAAGGAAAAAAAACCACATTCACACCCACAATGAGTACAAATCTGTTAAGAAAACCCATTTAAATATTTGGGCGAAAGCCAAATTAAATGAAAAAATGGATGGCAAAAAAAGTGTAGCATATTTTTTCGGGTTGGTTGGCAACAATAAAAATGTTGAAGCATGTTTGAACATGCACAAACTTATAATGCTCACCTGCCACATAAGTATATAGTAACCCTCTGCTCTAGTTCATTTCTTCTTATGCAAATACACAAATTGAAAAAGGAGATGCCACAAAAAATGTACACATATGAAGTGCGGTAGGCGTTAGAAAAGAAATATTAAAATTGTGTTGCTTGTAATGGGTTGAACGTTGAGAGGCAAAAAAAAAAGGATATAGGCAAGGAAGCTGCCTGATCCTGTGTGGCTGGTCCTTCTTCACACGCCAAGGTAAACAAAACTGGCCGACTAACTGAGTAATCCACTGTACTGGCAGCTGGCAGCCAAAGGATTAACATATAAAACGATGGCGCTCAAAAGGTTGTTATTTACTTACACAACAAGTGCGCATAAGAAGAGAAAATATAAAAAATATGTTATAATAAATGTTCACACACTTATGTAAAATCCACATGTATCTTGGAGCATGTCAGTCGCAGCTGCGCCTCCTTGGCTTGCCCTTGTCAATATTTATATATTGTTGTTTGAAATTGATATGTAAAAAACCAACCCAAAACATTCATTATACATGTGAAACAGATAATGGACAAATGTGGCTTGTTCAACGTGGCTTAGTCAAATAGACGGGTGGATGAATAAATAAACAAGCCAAAGGCAACCGATTTAACATGAAAGCCCTCCATTTACTTGTACGATATGATTTTTAAAATACGGATGAAAATCTATTGGAACTGTGTAAAACATATAAATTTAACTTTTAACTCTTCTCACAGGCATGTTAATAATAATAATATCAAATACAGAATCTCTTAAATTGATCAAGTGTAGGAGAAAGCCGATGAAATTGATAAGAGTTAAATTCACAGATATTGCAAGGATTCCTAAAAGATTCCCTTTCTATCAATTGTCAATAATCTGACAATGTTTATACACAAAATACGTTGCATAGTTGATTTTCTTCAACATATCGTCTCTCTAGCTTATCCTCTGGTATTTGGCAGAAATGCCAAGTTTATTTAACTTATTTCGTTTCCAAAGTAAATGCGAGCTTTCTGTTTAAATATAAATGAAAATGTAATCGCATTTCTATGCTGACTTTGTGAAATTTTAATTAAATTTAAGCAAGTGTCAACTACAACTTGGTAGATAAATAAACCAATAAAAGAACAATTTTAATGCTTGAGATTTAACAAGAAAATATAATTGAAAAAAAAATATGAAAGTAGAAGTGTCACTGCAATTGCTTTTCATTTTAATTTCAATTGCAACTCACACGATAAAAATGAAAAACATGAAGTTGACAAAAAGAGGCACACATCTGAAACACAGACACACACCCGGCGCGTCCTTAAGGCAACTTGTAGCAAAGATGTGGACGTGAATGTGGGAGAAATTTGGGGCAGCTACTGCTGCTCTGCAAGTGGCACAAACTTTGTTGACTTGTCTCAAAAATATAATGTGCTCTAATTGTTTTTCAATTTATTCAATGAGTCGGAGGGGAGCAGTTCGCGACTCACTTTAAACTTAATTATTGTTTTAATAAATGTCTCAACTCATTACAAAATGTTTTGGCTAAGACAAATTTGCAACTTTCAAAAGGCCAATTGCGGCGACTTCTAAGTGCCTGTCCTCTCTTAGCTGCTCGACATTATTATAAATGATTTATATCAATTTTAATTAATGACTTCATTATAGGTGGTATGAGGCCTAAATTTATTTGGTGATTTGATTTAATGGGTAGCAGCTCTTTTGCTAAGCCCAATTTGGAGTCTGACCAATTTCATTTAATTCTGTGATTTATTTAATTGGAAACAACAACATTAATTAATTGCATTTGAAGATATTTTGTGCACATTTTGAGTGATTGTTGCGGCTCAACAATTAGGCAATAATTATGCAATTATTTTTAAGTGTTGTCTAGCTTGCGGTCCATTTAAAGCAGCTTACATTTATTCACTATTTAATTATTCGGTTTTACTAATAAATCACTTTCAGGTTAAATGCTGCTCAGCATGGCAAATTCTTAGAAACTTTCACAATTTTCTAAATAATTTTCAATAGGTTTTAGATTTTGTAAATCTATAAATTCACCAATTTTTTTCTTAAGCTAACAAAAATCACGAATTAATTATTTTTTCTTCAATTTAAATATTTCGCTTTACTTTTAATTCAACTATTCAGCATATATAAAATTTAAAAAAATGTTTAAAAACAAATTATAAAAAATAGTTGGTTGCAAAAAAAATGTTCTATTTTTTATTTTACTTACCTTTGAAGTATTAAATTCGTTCTGTGATGAAATGGCTTTAACTTTTAATGTGTTAATGCCACTTTTCTTTTAAATGTAATTAAACAATAGCAAAACCGTACTTCGACACAATATATTATTAGTATTTATATTTACAGTTCCAACTGAACATTCGTATTATATATTATTAAATTTAATAGTTCTAAATTTTAGTTTGATTTTCAATTTGTGTGCACTGCACTCACAAAAGTTAAATTTTAATCTAATATCTTTTGATTATCATGTTGGTCCATAATTAGTTAAGAGTTTTGTTCCTAGATTTTCAGCTCGATCCAACGAACTCAAGCGCCGCGCGTTAACTGAAGCTAAGGCAGCAACGCAGCATCCTTAAATAGTAGTCACTCCCCCAGGACTGCCCACACGGTGGCCGTTGTCGTCGTCTTCAAAGTCAACAACCAGCCAGCATCCGTTCACAATTGGTGTAAAGCTTCGCTATAGCCTGCACGCACAAACACACACAAACTGGGAAAATCAACAATGGTTCTGCGACTTGGCTAAAGCTTTACACTGGAACGTTTGTTTTGACGGCAACAGGTGCGTATTTGTACTTGCAACATGCAACAAGTGGCGCTGCGCCTTTGAGAAATCCCCAGCATTAATAGACAACACAATGTTATTTTTTGATATATTGTAAAAGAGCGCTTTTTATTTCACTTTTTAAATGTCACGAACGCAATTTCTTGTAATTATTGCAGCTGAAAAACGCGTTGAAATTCTCAATTGATTTCAATTTGATTTTGTTTTTTTCAACATTCAAAATTAAAAGAACAACAATTAATCTTAAGCTTAAGTAAACGTAAATGTTGTGCTTAAAATTAGCCTAACCTAAATGGATATATATACCCTACATGCCCTTGCTAAGCAAATTATTTAATATACCTGACTCTAATTGCTTGTTAAATTATTTATTGTATAAACTATATATTTAATTCTGGAATCTCATTTAACATACTTAAAAAGACTTTTGTTAATGTTTTTTTTCTGACGACAGATTAAAATTGGATGTGCTTACAAGTCCCAAACAGTGATTGCTGCGATGTTAACGTGAAGACTGGCTATGCTGCATACTCCGTCGAAATATTGTTCTTGTTGTTGCTGTTGCCGTTGTTGTTGTTGGTGGAAGATGTGCTTGCCTTAAGACGCTGTTGTCCACGTGATGGTTGCAGGATTACTGTTGGTGGGAGTTGCTTGTTGGTAATGTTGGTTGGTGATGGTGTTGTTGATGTTTATATACAGGTATATAATAGAGAGACAAGACATTAGTATTAACCTTTTTTTTCAATAATTTAAACAAATAACAATCTTTAAAGCTAAGACTTAAGATTAATTAAAAAAAATAAAATTTCATGATAAAAACAGAAATAAGCCACAACAGATTTCGGCACAAAGAACATCGAAAATTTGTTGAGGCTTCCGCGTTTTGGTGGCGGTGTTAATTGATTGTTTTTGTTTGTTAATATTGTTGTTAACTGATTAATGTGTATCATACAGTATAGTTGGATTATTTGGGTATACATTCATTGTGGTTTCAAGTTCAGTTTAGTTTAGTTTAGTACACATAGAGTTCACATTTGTTACACTTAGCACTTTTTATATTGCTCATCAATGCACTCAACTCAGAGGTTGATTAGTTTGAAGGATTTCTGCTTGGTTTTTAAGGTGATTTATATGAATTTTCCTTGCTGCTAAAAACCTGAAAAGATGTTCCGCGCTTATCCATGACAAATAAGAGGATGGCCCAACGACGTAGTTCACAACGAATCCACGCGGCGCAAAGTAAATATGAATTTGTCCCATATGTTTTAATTCCCTCTTGAGTTTCCCTTAACTTCTGCATGGCTTGGTTCAAGAAACTAAATAGCAGATTTCATCCAGAGTAATATCAATTAGGACGTTGCATACTGTCTACTGCTTTCTAATGAATTTCTTTCATTAATTTCGGAAAATGTTCCGTTGAACTTCTGCCAATCCCAGAAACCAAGTTGCCGAGTCCCAGATGACTTCGAGCATTTCCAGCGCCGATACTCCATTTGTTGATCTTTTCCAGATGCCAGTAACTGATGACTTTAAACAGCTCCATCGCCGTTAATTTTCCCTGCACCTAAATCGCTGTAAAATCGACGCGGTGCTGCATGTGTTGATCCATAGATGATAATCGCTATTAAGTGTTTCGACGATATTCAGCAAAAGATTTAACATAGATACCGAGAACGTAGAATTGTGATGAATTATTTGTTCAAGTGCAGATGAAACTTAAATTGCAACCTCCATGCGAATGTAAGCCGACGACGACTTCTCTTCGATGTTTGATGTTTTTTTAAAGAGTTAAATTAGGGGCAGAACCGAACTGAGATACACTTATGAAGGGGTGGAGGCGGGGGACCGATCGTATATTTACAATTGTCCAATTAGCAGAGCTAATCATTTTTAGGAAAATAATACAAATGGATTGTATTGTATAAATTCAACGCAGGAGCACGCGCACTTAATAAACTTATATGTACAAAGGGGCGGGAAGGGGGAGGCGAAAAGAAAGTAGAGAAAGTAGAAAGACAGAGAGAGGGAGGTGGAGAGTTGAGGCAGCCGCAACTATTCCGTACAAGGCACGTCCGGCTCTCTAATGAGCTAAACAGTTTTTAAAACGGAAATCGAATTTGAGGGACTTCTGTGTAATATCTTTTTTGTGCCACGCGCTCGGTTGCTAGTCTGCTTGAGCCACTAAGCTCCACCATAAATGGTTGCACAGTTTTTAAAAACAGCCAACATATTACACTGCGGCTAAACGACTTCAAATGGCAATGGCAGCTGCATTTTTGCAATCGATTTGTGCGCCATCTGCGGCATACGGTAAACTAAAGGTGTCTAGCCACTCTTTGCACTTCTCAGTGCTCTCAAATGCCAAAACATTTGACACATAGTCGATGCTAATGTTGGGGCGATAACTGCAAGCAAAACAAAAAATTGCATTAGTACAAAATTAATTATTTAATTCAAAATTACGTACGATTTAATGATTACGCGCAGGGCCGCCTTACGCTCGCGCTCCAGGAACCATTCAATCATGTGGCCCGACATGAGCGGCGCCTTCTTATACAGATCAAACAATTTGCAATAGTTGCCCAGCGACCAGGCCGAACGGAATTGTAAGGCATGCGCTATGACAGCATTCTCGCGCTGATCAGTTGTTATCGAACGCAGCACAGTTGTAATGTCTACCAAATGGAATATAAGTTAGTAAATTGAATTAATTATTAATTGAAAGTGACCATACCCAAGGTATTTTTGGTGAATATGTAGTAAATAATGCGATAAGCTGTAAACTCAAGCGAATTGCTGCTGTTTCCCAATTCCAGGTAGAGCATCTTGAGCTGTGTCTGGCACTGATTGAACTCTTCGTGATCGCCCTTCTCCATGGCGATGCGTGCATGCGTCTCATATACTTCAACGGTGAACTTATCGCGTATACCTTGGACCTACGAAACAAATAAGCGATACAGAATGTAATGGCAAAACTGCATAACATATATATGAGATTTATCAGAAGGGACTGGGGAACTTACAGTCAGATCCTGACGTATGGACTTCAACTGATCACACGCATAATGGTAATCGCGATTGGTGCGCCACTTGCCCTTCACATTGGCCAGCGAATGGGTGAGCACCTCAACGGGTCGCACCTCGCATGCTGATGGCGCTTTTGTTAGGCGCAAGAATGACTTCTCTAAGTCCCTACATGTGCCTACAATATGCAAATCGAGTAAATCTATGCCCGCCGCACCCGTATCATCCTCGTAAAACATCATGCCAGACGTTGAGCGGTAAGCAGCCGCCGCGGCTGCCTGCAATTTCTTCTTGTGCTTGGCCGTGGTGAGACCAAACGGTGAGCTTGCAATGGCGACGACAGATTTCTTTGCCGAGCCACTGCTCGACTGTGAGAATCGTGCCGCACGCTGTTGCAAGCGCGCTGTGTCATCATCAACGGCACCGCCCACCGACGACGAAAAAAAATGTGGCGTCTTTTTGTTTTTGTTACCACCTCCACCTGCTCCGGCAGCGGCGGCCGCGGCAGCGCGCTTATTTCTCTTCATCAGCATTTTCTGTTGTTTCTTAGACATATTCGAATGGATAGGAATAAAATCGCTGCAGAATGAATCATTCGAGCCCGTCTTGCGTAACATCTTTCGGGCAGGTGGACTAGCACTGCTGCTGCGAGATCGCGATCGCGAAGGGGAACGGGACCGGGAGCGAGAGCGAGAACGTGTCGAACGGGAACGAGAATAACGTTTCTTGTTATTGTATTTCGAAGATGGGGACGTGGACGACGATGTGGGCGAACTGCAAGACGAAATTAAGACAAAAAACAGTTAGCTATATTTATGATAAAAATACGTTTCTTAATACAATTGTGTATAATATAACAACAGCACCACTCTCACAAAAAATTTTAACAATAGTTTGTAAGTTTAAGTAACTATGAATTTTTTTTAGATGACTTTAAAAAAATGGTAATGAAGAAATCCATGTTTATTCACAGTTTCCAACTAATTTAAAATGAATTAAAAATCAAATTAAATATTATAAAATAGGAATTAAAGAAAAAATAAAAGCTCCTATAAAGTGTGTGAGTGGCGCTATTATTTTTTAGCAACTATTTAGCACTTTATAAATTTAAGATAATTTTAATTAGTTAAGAAACTTACCGGGAACGACTCCTCGAGTAGCGTGAGGATTGCTGCTGATGATGCTGCTGTTGATGTCCAGCATAGCTACTGCCGTTAGCAAACTTATTAAAGGCGTTAACCTTCTGTTTAAATTGATTGACATTCGGCGGCTTCTGATTTGACTTTTGTGGTGATTGCTGGTGATGCTGCTGCTGCTCCTCATGATGTTCTTGTTGCTGCTGCTGCTGCTGTTTTTTATTAAAGTAATTACTGCGCTGCGGCTGAGGAGGCGTCACATTGCTCAGCACCACATCGATGGCATCGCGTTCGCTGTGCACCGTCGGCATGGGCTCATTGTCCCAGTCGCGCGTCCAAAGCTCATTGCGATTCGCGGCAGCAATAATCTTTCCCTTCAGACAGATATCAATCTGATCCTTGTCCAAGTCCGTGGTGCACTTCGAGTAGCAACGTGCCACATACTTATTCAATGAATCGGGCCACGAATCATTCGAGGCCATTTGGAAGCAGCTATTGGGTCGCTGCTTATAGGCCGATACTGATGCAGGACTTGTTTCTGCGGCTGTCGCTGCCGTTGCTGGTAATTGTGGTGTCTCCTTTGGAAGCGACTCGAGCACAATAGCTGGAGGAGCTACTGTTAGGGGTGGTGGTGCAACAATTGCCGCTAAAGCTGTTGTGGGTAAGGGGGGCGGTGGTTTGCTCAAATCCGGTGTGGGTGGCACTGCTGGAGGCACCACTCCATACGGATTTAATGCCAAGCCCGCGAAGCCAAGCGGCGCCTGCATTTGTGGCTGTTGTTGTTTGATTATGTTATTGTTGTTGTTGTGGTTAATATTATTATTGTTGGTCTTGTTATTGCGCTTGCGCTTCTTTTTGTTGTTGTTTGCATTGTTGTTCAAGTTATTATAATGATGAAGATGCTGCATTGGTTGATGTTGTTGCTGCTGTTGTTGCTGTTGCTGCTGTTGTTGATGCTGCAACGGATTCGGTGCACTTGCCAAACGTTTCTGATTCAAATTTAAATTGAAGCGTATGCCACCAAAATTTTTGTTCTGCTGCTGCTGCATTTGCATCTGGTGTTGATGATGATTTTTATTACCTGGCTGACCAGGTGTTGGCGGCGGTGGTGGTGGCGGTGCCGTAGGTAGCGGCGGTGCTGCCATCGCATTGCTAAAACCAGGCGGCAAATTCGACGAACTAATCGTCGATGTTACCTGCTGTTTTTGCTGCTGTTGTTGTTGTTGCTGTTGCTGGTATCTCATGTAGTATTGATAATATTGTTGATATTGTTGCTGGTAAGCAGCTGCATTGCCGCCATGTTGTTGCCACCAGGCGTAATTGCTCCATTGTTGCTGCACATTGGCAGCATTGGCGGCTGTTGTTGGTTGTTGTTGCTGCATCTCTTGCATTTGTGGTATTAGCGAGGGCGGTGCACTCATCGCATCCGACATACTAATACCGACCCTTTTGTTGTTTTTTTGTTGCTTTTTTTTATATGTGCGCACTTTTTTGACGCTTTTGGAACTTACCTTTTCATTTGAAATGCGTGCTTGCCGCACCTTTCTGCGTTATAAAAATAAAAAAGAGAGGTGAGCAAAGAAAAATATTAAAATGCTATATATGGTACAAGTGTGCTTGTGTGTGTGTGAGCTTGTACGCCATTTTGTTTTTTTGCTTACCCAAGAATCTATCCGTGGCTTATTAAATTGCTATTTCACAGAAGTAAGAAACGATTTATTAGTTATTTGTTAACACTTGCATTAGCTAAAACGCGCACGATTGTATGCTGGCAAAACAGAATAAATAAACGTTCATTTGCTTTTCATAAATGGAGGTACTAAATGATATTTTCACGTTTACACAATGTGTGCCTACAATTTTCTTTAGTCATACAAAATTGATCTGACTGTCGATATCACAGCTACACAGTTGAAATTGAGAGCAATCGAATAAATATCGTGTTTTCATAAATATAAACGTTGAGAAACCATATTAATTTATCGATAAGTCGCATCATACTTCAAGCATCGAGTACAATCTGATATGTAAAGAGTAGCATCGAGCAAACAAGTAGACATTCGAAAAAACGCGCAAATAACTGTGATGCTTTACATTGAAAAGCGCAAATAATTATTTCATTTTTAAAAATATTTCACTAAAGTTAATTGAGAATAACTACAAAATGTCGCAATTTCGGACTAAGCATGCTACGCGTACACATTTACCACATCTAATGAGCAACGTACCCGATGACTATCAGGAGCCAATCAAAAAAATGTGCCTCAAGATGATGTCCCATGATGCCTACGGCAAACCGTAAGTTTATTATTGAAAGAAAACTGTTATTATTATTGCTGTATTAATTGTGATGTTAACGTGAAAGTTATGAGTGGACTCCGCGGGATTTTGAAATGGGTGCACCACTGGGTCGTGGCAAATTTGGGCGGGTGTATTTGGCGCGGGAGCGTCACTCGCACTACATGTTTGCCATGAAGGTGATGTTCAAGGAGGAGGTGCGTAAGGGTAACGTGCAGCGTCAGGTACTACGCGAAATTGAGATACAGTCGCGTCTCAAGCATCCCAACATATTGCGCCTGTTGACCTGGTTCCATGACGAATCCCGCATATATTTGGCCCTGGAAATCGCTTCCGAGGGCGAACTTTTCAAGCATCTGCGTAACGCACCTAATCATCGCTTCGATGAGCCACGCGCTGCCAAGTACACCTATCAGGTCGCCAATGCCCTCAATTACTGCCATCTCAATAATGTCATACATCGTGATCTGAAGCCAGAAAATATACTGCTAACTAGCACCGATGATTTAAAGTTAGCCGATTTTGGTTGGTCCGCGCATACGCCGAACAATAAACGGAAAACGCTGTGCGGCACCTTGGATTATCTGCCGCCCGAAATGGTCGATGGACACTTCTATGATGATAGCGTTGATCAGTGGTGTCTGGGCATATTGTGCTATGAGTTCGTCGTGGGTAATCCACCGTTTGAGTCGAACAACTCGGATTTAACCTATGAGAAAATCAGACGCTTAGATGTACACTATCCATCGTACTTGTCATCAGGAGCCAAGGAAATCATTGCGGGTGTAAGTGAACGAGCTAATGGCTAATCTCAGAATAGATCTAAATACAGGAGAGCTATAATAACCCATTTTTTATATATTCACATATAGTTGTTGCGTCGCCAGGGTCAGGGACGTGTCAGCCTGGTGGAGGTAATGACGAGTTCGTGGATTAAGAACGGCATGGCCAAACGTGCTGCCCAGTTGCAGCAAAATTGTAGCGAGGGCGGCAAGGAAAACCAAGCCAAAAACTGATGGCATATGAATATCGTTGCATAATTAAATTAAATAAAAATAAAACTAAACCACAAACATTTATTAACATTTTCTCCAATTTAGCTGGTAAAACTCCAAGAAATTCCAAATTTGTGATCGCCCTCAATGGGAGCGCTAACATCGCAGCCCAAGTGATACATAATCCTAATGTTCTCACTGATGTCGTGCTGAAAGACGGTCCCTAAAAAGCCATCGTTGCGCACCTTAACCTTGATCATAGCTTTATCAATCCTGCACTGAGCACCAAGCGCAACGTGTTTTGGTTCATCCTTGTACAGATCCCCCTTGAGTGCAACTGCCCAGCGATCGCCAAGTCGTTGGAAAATTGAGCCACGCAGATGTTTGAAATTCGCGCTACGGGCCCAGAAAAAATAGTAAAATAAAATACTAATCGAAAATCGAAGACTTACAGTGTAAGGCTCAATTCGGTGCGATCGTTGTTATAGCCCGCGGCAATTTCATGTTTGTCAAATCCTTGCCTCTTCCAGTCGTAGACCATACGGTAGCCCAGCAAATATTTCTCAGCCGGCTGCAGGACGACATAGCCCATAAGATGTGGCACATTCATAAGTGGCACTGTCACTTCTAACTTAATTGGTGTCTTCTCGTAACCAGTATGCAAATCCACCATGACACCCCACCTGAAAAAAGATTCCGAAGATAAAATTTATGAAATTATATGAATCTGAAATCCCAAATATATCCCATTACCTGCCATGCATAGCATATGCCGCTCTCAACATGGCATTAAGCATTCCTCCGCCGGCTTCTGTGCTTACGCCAAGTGTACCCAAGATGCCGTCTGTTTGCCAGACCTGTGTCATATTCAGCATACCGATTCTTTCACGGATGCCCACGCCACCGGATATCTTTTTAGAGACAGGTCTGGCAGTGCCATAGTTGTAGAGGGTGTATCTGTCGCTCGCTTTGCTAGTGCAATCGATATGCCAAGCTCCAATATTATAGCCAATGGTGAAGCACGCCTTGGCCAATCCTCCAATCTGAACAAATGTTGGCATTGGCCCAGCAAATGGATCCGGTGTTATTACCTCTTCGTCAATATCGTCGCCATTCTGAGCATTTGCGTTTTGAGAGCTTGGAGGCGCCTCCTCGCGGGGAGCATCCCTTGCACGATCTTCACCACTACGTGCTTCAGATTTCCTAGCCTTAAACACTGTCTTTTGAAATACAGACATTGCGACCAATTTTAAATATTTTTTTTCTCAATCAAAAATTCAACATATTACAAAATTGTATTTAATCTAAAACTTGAGGTGAAAACTTATTCAATGCCAACTTAAAGGCAAATTGATCCTTCAGTTAAAATATATATTTTATCCCTTTGAGTCTATAATTAAAAGATAATGCTAATATTGAATTGCCATTGAAACCAAATAATTTATTTCTGTTAACTCGTAAAAACATTTTAATTGAAATTTCTGTGTTTATCACTAATAATTGCAAATGGAGAAAAACTTGGTGGCGATAACTAGGACAACTGTTATGGTTTTTAGTTAACACTCCAAGGATAGGCCAACGCCAAGCTTATGGTTTCCCTCCGTCAAATTCTGACCATCGAGCATGGCTGACACGGACATGGTGACACCATCGCGCACCTTCTGTTCATAGCCCAGACCCAGTTCGATCTTGTTGTTGATTTTGGCACGGATCAGGGTATCATCGTCCAAATGATAGATCATGCCCAAGCCCATAGTCAGGCCCCCTCCCAGCTGCTGCTGCTCGACTTGGGGTTCCTCTTGGGATGGGGCTGGGCCAGCAACGGACCCGATCTCAAAAGCGGCATCAATTTTATTGTTAACCTTGTGGAACAGCGACATTAGAAAAGTCTCGGAGTTCACGCTAGTCAGAGAGTATTTGGAGAAGGATCAATTAAAAAACCATTTTGCAACAAGCACTTACAGTTCACCGTGTACCTCTGTCGCGTCATGAATCCAGCCCAGGGCAACTTTCCAAGCCGCTGCATTGCCATTAAGATCCAAATCGCAGGCAGCACCGCCCAGAAATTCCTTGTGACCTAAAACCAACGACAATCCCAGCACTGGATTTGGCTCAATAGTGATTTTGCCCTTCATGTTATAATTATCCTGCGCATATTGGGCCATAAGCGCGACTTTCTTGTCGCTATACATAAACCTGAATATATAATATCTGTTTCGGAATTGGTTCTTTTACTCACCCGCTTGATGGGTGAAAGCCAAACTCAAAAGCGAGCAGCAGTCCTTTGACTATCTTGTCCTTCTGTGCGATCCCGCAGTACAGCAGATTATCGGTGTTCCAGCGTTCGGTGAGCGTGAGGCCATAATCCTGAATATTATATTTGCTCTGGACGGAGCCCCTCACTTTACTATTATCTTGATTGGCGAAACCAGACGTATATATCTCGAGTCCAGATGACGTCATGGTCTTGCAGTCAAGCTTCCACAATCCCGGATGGTAATTCTTTTTAAAAAGATCGCGGGCCATTTTACCCAAATCTGCATAAATTGGAGGCGCCATCTTTGGTCGAACTAACAATTTGTACACTTCGTGCGGAAAATATAGTTTCTGAATTTTCCAACGAGTCGTTGTGTATCACAAGAATTTGTGGTGTTGCTTTTTACGTTGAGAAATTAGTTTTCCAAGCTCGTCGTAGAAAAATAAATTTCAATTTGATATTTGAATTGTTTGCTCTGCTGGCATTATATCAACTACTTTTCAAAATATTGAATCGAAAAACGCAATGAAAGCTTGCTCATTTGATTTTCAGATGCTTCTCAAAATGATATAAAATATTAATCTATTCTCTGGTTCTCATTTACTTACTTCAATTCCTTGCAAAAAAAAAAAATTTGCTTAAAAACTTTTTTTTTTTTTTTTTTAATTTTTAATAGGTAAATTATGTATTTCACTGTTTGCCAACAATAAATAGGTTTTTTAAGCTATGTACTAAACAAGAATATGTCCAACAAGCCGAAGATTGCGGGCTTTGCTATGTTGGCAAATGCTTTGCTAATCATGAAGATTCTTGTTGTGTGTTGGTTTATATATATTTTAATTACTCTTGTGTTTTATGAATGTCACACTTTGAATTTATTATTTATTTTGTTGTTGCGGTTGGTTGTTGGTGTGTTGTTGTTGTTGTAGTACTATATTGCTGGCAGCGCATTCAGCTTGAAATCATAAACTAACTTAGGCTTCCAATTCGAGGCCAACGCCAACCTTGTGGCTGCCGCCATTGAAGTTCTTGCCATCGACAAGTGTGGATAGCGTCAAGGTGATGCCATCGCGCAGCCTGTGCTGATATCCCAAGCCCACCTGGCTAGCATTGTTTACCTTGGCACGGACGCTGGCATCATCGTCCAATTGATATTTGGCGCCAATGGCGAACCTAGTGTTGCTGGTGCCGCTGGCCCACGACAGCTGAACGCCCACATCCAGTTTGTCCGATGTCTTTTGGAAGATCGAGCCGCTGAACTCCTGGCCATCATTGCTACAAGCCCAAATAGAGACATTATATATGGATAGAGGTTTGTTATAATGTGAATTACTTACACGGCTGTGTGCAGGACAAAGTCCTTGGCGGAGTAGCCGAGGGCAAAGTTGTTGGTGGTTAACTTGGACTGTTGTGTATCGAAGGCGGTCTGATAGCCGGCCAACCAGCCCTGGTAGCCAAGCACAGCAGACGCATTGATCAACGGACCCTTCAGATCAATGTTGATGTCCGAATCGGCCTTGACATTCTCATGTCCGTAGGCAACCTTGAATTTGCCACTCTTATTGCCGGACTGGGGGGCAAAGTTGCCCTCAAGCGACAGCTTAAGACCCTCAAGCAGCTGATCCTGTACTGCAACTTCGGTGTACAGTGTGTTGTCTGTATTCCATTTCTCCGTCAAAGTGAGACCATAATCCTTGACCTTATACTTGGTCTCCAAGGATCCAAAGACCTTGCCGGACTCCTGATTCGAATGGCCAGCTGTGTTAAATTCAATGCCAGACGATGTCTTGGTCTTCAGGTCCAGCTTCCACAGGCCAAAGTTGTAGCCTTTGCTGAAGATGTCACGAGCCTGTTTGCCCAAATCGCTATACGATGGAGGTGCCATCTATTAATAAAATAAAAAAAATGATAAATGTGAATTAAGCATGCAGCGCACACATATTTATCGTTAGACAATTTCATTTAAATAGTCAGTCATTGCGTGAAGCTAGTGATTAGATTAACAACTCTTTATCTAAACAGACAAACATTTCACCAGAATAGGTTTTGTTGTAGTCATAAAATAACGGATTAGATTTACTTTATTAACAAATGTAAAGTTGTTAGCGCAAAAAAAAATAAATTAAAAAGTCAATTTGCTGTGGATAAAAATAAACACTGAAAGTGAAAGAACTATACGATACTTTGGCTAAATGTCAATGTCCTTGCTAAACTTAATACGGAAAAATAGTGAAAATCGCTTTCAAGGCCCAAAGAATTGCCTCCAACTGCCAAGTGTGCCCAAATCTGGCAAAGAAACTGCACATCTATTTGCTCGCTGTATTTGTGTGTGTGTGTGGGGGTCAACGCACGTTTGCTGCGATGAAAGTGTGTTGAGTAGACTGAGAGAGCGTGAATTAGTGATGAGAGCGCGATTTAGCTGCAAATAATAGTGCAATTGATGACGCACCGTGTGCCACAGTCAATTGAAAAAGATCGCTCGATATTTATGTCATCTTATATATGTAAGGCATATATATTTATAAACATTATAACTCTATGCTCCTTAGTTTCTCTCTTAAAATATTATAAGTCCAATACTTTTGGCTATAATCATTCATTTTTATATATGTAATTCACATAGATACGTATTTATGAAACTGAAATTAAGTTTAAAAACAATTGGCCTACTGTGCAGCATATCTCGTTTTCTGTTTACTTTTTGTTGATGGCGATCCGTTAATTTCTGCCAGCAAAATGACGTTCAGTGACCAGATAACGCAACTGCACACAAACATATAATATATAAATGTTTGAACCGATAACTTGGACATTACATGCTGTTTTAGTTTTTGACGTTACATTTCACTTGTGTACACACACAGTCGTGGCGTTAATAACGATACAAGTGGCTGCTCAATATGCAGAGCTGCAGAGAATAGGTACAAACGTTTATACTAGGCTAGATTGGACAGCGGCCAAACGGCAGCAAAATGACAAACAACAAAAGAAATTACACAAGAAGAACAAGTTTTGCAAACAAATATGAAAAATTGAGCACGTCATAAGTATACGCTGTGATGTAATAGACCCAAATCAGCATGGAAAAATTTGTTTGCTTGAACAGGTAATCGTGTTTAATTAGTTAATCAGCACAAAATTGCAGCTTGACCTTGTTAATATGCCCAACTCCAAATTAATACATAAGCAGATAATTTGTGTGTCAATTTTACATGAGTTTCAGCTGCCAATAGTGGGCCTGACTCGTTACGCAACACTATCCAGCAACTTGAAATTTACAAACCAAGAGAAAAAATGCGCAAAAGGTGTCACAATTAAGCTTATCGATTTTTCGTGACGTGAGCCACCCCCAACCCTAGCTTAAATTGAAATGCAATCTTGTTTTTATTATAGTTACTCCTCACATGACCAGCTGCTACCAAAAAGGAAACAAAATAATAATAAAGCTAAAATCCAATAATCAAAATTTGATATCAACTGAAATTCATGTGATAAAGAATAGCAGCGATGGGTGACGATTTGATCAAAACAAAATTTTTTTACTGCAGAGCAGGCGACATGTTACGTAACAGGAAAGTGGTCTGTTGCCGGCGGCGGCAGCTGCGAAATTGTGCGAATCAAAATTGTGGAACGCGTTTGTCGCTTGTTCTTTTTTTGCCGGTTGTTTTTATTAATATCGAATTTGGTCACACAAAATTTTTATCAATTAGTTGATATTTAAAAGAACATAAACACTATGTGCAAACCCTTTGCGGTTTTGTGTATATGTATATCTATATATATGTTTGTGAATGCATGGGCGTATGTATATGAGGGCTTCGTGACTGCTTGCAAATTTTCATTTGGAGGTTATGAAATCACAAGTGACGAAAATTCAGTTACAATTTGTATTTTCATACACCATTTATTCGTATACTAACGATATAAAATTTGTCTATGTCTTGTGTATGTTTTACTTACTTTAAGAATAGAGTTTATTTAGGCTTCTTGAGCAATGTGTAACGCAGGAACAATACGAAGACAACGACCACACAACGTACACCACAAAATTGATTTGGAACTCAAAATGTCAGTGTGGCCAGCTCAATGCAGCGCAAAAATATGTTTTGCTTTGTTTTTTTTTTGTTTAAATGTACTAAAAAAAAATGGTCACCTTAATATGGACCCATCTTTTTGAAAATATTTTTATTCAATTTTTAAGTGTTAATGTGTAATTAATTTTATTTACTTTGTGCATTAGCATACCATACACAAAATGAAAATATATGTAGGAAGCATTGACAGCCACTATAAAATTTGTTTGGCGCCAATCTGTATTTGAATTTAAATTCGCTGAAAGTCCAATGAAATTCTTAATTGTAGACTTTTAAATTCAATAAAAGTTGTAAAATTTAAAATACTATCTGATATATATACTCATTTATTTGTAAACAAATTGAAAGTCTTATAGAGCATGTGCTACTCGGAAAAGAGCAGAATGATACATTGTTGTAAAATTAGCTATTTTTAGAACTAAAAATAAAAAAATAAAAAAAATAAAAAATATGTGAGAGAAACCGAATTGCATTCAATGAAAATCTCGCATTTGGGAGCTGCAGCTGCGGTGCCATCATGTTGTTGAAGGCTCACCTGGAGCATGACGCAGTCTTCGGCCGTTGCCTCGCCACATCGGAGGCAGTAGAGCGTGGCGAACTTGTCGTCGAGGAGTTTCCCTTCGCCTATGGTCCCAAACGTGAGAGTGGCATTGTTTGCCTCGGCTGCTATCGCTATTTGCAGTTTGGTGAGGATGGCGACTCGCTGGATCGCTGCGAACTGTGCGACTGGCCGCTCTGTGGCAATTGTGCGGACGATGCCAGCAGTGATCATAGGGGAGAGTGTCAGGTTTTTGGAACAGCACGTGTCACATTTGCCGGCAATGTTGGCGAGGATGGCGTCTGTCCCCAATTGGATTGCATAACACCATTGAGGTTAGTTAATGGACTCAAGGGATGAGAGGGAAACGAGGGGCAGACGTCACTCACAAAAAAAAAAACAAAACAAAAATATTTAATTTCAAAAATCAAAAAAAAATTTTGTCAGTTAGCCAACAATTTGGGCAGACTGTGCCAAGAATTATGCGCTTGCTGCAAACGATGATGTTGATTATGAGCTGTGAGAAGCCGCGTCGGCGGCCGCGTCTTTAGTCAATTTGGCGTCATGCGAGGTACGCCAGCAGTACTATTAAATCGCACGGCAGTCGAATGGAGTCCCGTCTATGGTCGCCATCTGGTGGCCAGCGGGGCAGCGACTCAGGGCGAACTGCTCATCGAAGAGCTGCCGCTGGCAATTGGACCCAAGTGCAATGGACCCGTTGTTTGTCTCGTCTGCTATCGGCCAGATGTACAGGAACGTTGCATCCACTGTGGCTGGCCCTTGTGCAGCGCTTGCAATGAGACTGAGGCTAATCTGCATGTGCAGCTCGAGTGCTCCCTGCTGCTGGCGTCCCGTGCCCGATTCTATGAGATGCCCACGGGCAGCCGCTACTGGCCCCAGCTGGACAGCATCATGCCGTTGAGGTGCTCTAACGCAACCCACAAAAATAGTTGTGCCAAGTATTTGACGCACAAACAAATCAAATTCAGCACATTTTAAACTACATATTTAATTAAATTTAATTTATAATTACGTTTGTATTTAATGGTCGTTATTTAAATGTGATACATGTGATTAAATATAAATTAATTACATTCAAGTGACGCTGATTAAATATAAATGTAATTTAATATGTACTTTGAAATTTACTTTATGATAATTAGTTATCGATAATGTATATTCAAATATTTATAATGAATTGAAAAAAGACATAATTTGTATATTTATAAAGCAAGTTGTTCTCTCTCTCCTTTATAGAGTGCTGCTGGCGAAGGAGGCGCAACCGGAACGTTGGCTCAACGAAGTTGCGCCCATGGAGCATCACGAGGATGCGCGTCGCCAGAATGCCGATATCTGGCATGCGGATCGTGTGAATATAGCACAATATTTACGCGGTCCCTGCAAACTGGCCGATCGTTTCAGCGAGGAGCTCATCATGCAAGTGGTCGGCGTGCTGGAAGTAAATGCTTTCGAGGCACGCAGCATTAACGGTTATCCGCTGCGCTGTCTGTATCCCTACACGGGCATTCTGGCCCACAATTGTGTGCCGAACACGGCGCGAAGCATTCATCCCAGCGACGGCTACAAGTAAGCGGCATGGAAATACCTGCTCAAGTAGCATATTCAATTTATTTTATTATATTATTTAGAATCCGCTTGCGTGCCATGGTTGATCTGTCCGCGGGTCAGCAATTGCAGCACAGCTACACATACACCTTGGACGGTACCGTCCAGCGGCAAGCACATCTGCAAGAGGGCAAATACTTTCGGTGCAGCTGTGAGCGCTGCCTGGATGCCAGCGAGCTGCAAACCCATTTCTCCAGCATGAAATGTGGACAGTGTGTAGAGGGCTGGCTGCTGCCCAAACAGCCAACAGGTATTCAAATTAATTAAAATCTGTAGAGTAACCAATATCTACGGCCAGATGCAGATTCTTATACAAAAAAATACTGAGAGAGCTAATCACTTTTCTCTACTAAGATTTGTGTTGTAAAAACGGAATTCGTTTTTTAATAATTGGGCATTGTGCCAATTATAAAATTAAAATCGGAATTTTTGAAGTTACACACCTAGGCATTAAAATAGGACTGAACAAAATCATTTAAAAGCAAGCATATTGCATGACTGCTTTCTTAGTTAATTTAATATTAAATTTTCCTCTTTGCAGGCTCATTTTGTCTCATTTTTTTCTAATTTAAGATTTTTTCCATGTGTCTATAAAAAGTTGACTTAAGCCAGAAACAATATTGTATTTTGGACATACATATATATATAAATTTATATATACATAGAGCAGTTAGAGTAGAGTATCCGCTAGTCTATTTACTTATTATGCTCTACTTTCATTTTACAGTCTTGGAGAGCAGCTGGAAGTGCAGTGCCTGCGACAACACAACAAGCAGCCAGGATGTGCGTGAGATTGTAGACACACTGCAGGCCGAGGTGAACGGGGTGCAGGCGCTGCAGGTGGGTGCCAAGCGGCTGGAGGAATCGGAGCGTTTGCTGCGCAAATACAAATCGCTGTTGCATCCATCGCATTACATAGCCACCGGATTGCGGCAGCTGCTCATCGAGATGTATGGACGGGTGGAGGGCTATGAGATGGTGCAGCTCTCGGATCAGCTGCTCGAACGAAAGTCATCGCTGTGCCGCAAAGTGTTGCGAGTGCTGAACGTTTTTGAGCCCGGACTGAGTCGGATGCGTGCCATGAATCTGTATGAGATGCATGTGCCGCTGGTGCTGCTGGCCAAGAATGGCTTCATTGCAGGCACACAGAGTGGCGGCGAGTTGCGTGCCCGGCTGGTGGACGCTATCGATTTGCTAAAAGAGTGTGTGGACATATTGCAGCACGAGGATCACTGCTCGCAGGAGGGCATTCTGT
This sequence comes from Drosophila fungiperda, assembly GCA_035042345.1. Classification (NCBI taxonomy): domain Eukaryota; kingdom Metazoa; phylum Arthropoda; class Insecta; order Diptera; family Drosophilidae; genus Drosophila; species Drosophila fungiperda. The sequence continues at coordinate 10,210,191 of JAWNLM010000145.1, forward strand.
GCAGTGTGGCCAAACAGGCGCTACAACAGCTCACACTAAGCGTTGAGGGCCTTGGCAGCGAACTGGACTAAGTGGAAAATCAATAAATTTAAACTTTTTGTGAAAAAACAAATCATATGTTTATCCTTCAATTTATTGAAATCTATGCACATCTATATATAGTTTAAGACATGCATAAGTATTGGTTTTTGCTTGCTTCTGGAGACCATCGAGAGTTAGAAAGTGAGAGTTTTTGCCTGTTCAATAGAAACAAATTGCTTAATTCTCAAATGGATTTGTGTGTTTTACATTTTAAGGCGTTCCTTGGATCAGTTTCGATAATTCTGCAATGATAACTGCAATTTTTCGTAACAATTGGAATAATTGAAGACAATTGGAATTCAAATTTCTCGACATTCATTTATCTGTACAATATATATCAAAATTATATTATATTTTAAAATTGTCTATATTCAATTTATAGAAATCGTATGAAATCATTTCAAATTTAAGCGAAGAATTTGTATAAATGACAATTACAAAATGTTAAAGTTTATTTTCTTCATAGTTTACAATTGATATAACTTTGTTAAAAGTTTTCTGTTGCATTGTAAATGATATAAAATATAAAGCATTGGTAAAAAAAAAAATAAATCTTTAAATAATTTATTTGCGTGAGCTAATTTATTATGATACATTTAAGAACGAATGCAGCAAAATATTGTAAATTCGTTTTACAGCAGCCTAGTTTAATGTTTTGTAACATTTGATTGCAGATAGGAAAAAATTGCACGTTTCATTCCAGCATAAATCGAATTACTATTCAATAATGTAATAAGCAATAAAATTACAATAGTTAAAACAATATTTTGCTTGTTTCATAATCAAATAGGTCTTATAAATAATATGAGCTATAACCGCATACACTACTGGCCTGGCATTTAATGTTTGTTTTCTTCTTTTTTTCTTTCTTTTTTTTTGGTATATGAATTAGTTTTGCTCTTAAATGCTTGAATGATTTTTGTATTTATGTTTTTTTTTACACACATTTATATATATTTATATATATTGAATATAGCTAAACTTCTGGGTCTACTTATGTAGATAAAATTACAGTTTCTATTAAAAAATATCGAGTTTCTGTTGAGTATGCTTCGTGTCTTGACGGGTGCATTAATTAATTATTAATGAATGTGTTTATTAAAACCTTGGAATCTATGCATATGATGCACACACAACAAAGCGATTTAACTCTGAGTCGTGGTAAGGGTTCTAGGGACAGCTGGGTGGGCGTTTCACAGAGATATAAAACATAAACAAAAAAAAAGGCTCACACGCCTACAATACAGAATACAAACATAATACATACAAATCAAGAAGGTTGATTATCACACGCCTTTCTTAAACATCATGACTGAGCAGCGGCGTATCGTGATACCGTGAGCCGTGATTTAGAGTCGCGCACGGCAGCAGCCAGAGACCGGGATGACCGCGTCCAAATACATCTGCAAGCAGTTGATATTTACGTCGATTGGGACGATAAGCGCCCTTCTGTTGTATCGCCTCAACGGCCGTCTCATCATACAATATGGCATGCAGCTGATCCACCATTATCGCCGTCACAAACAGTCCAAAGAGCGCCGACTCCAGCAGCAAGATTACCGAGTGAATCCTAAGAAACCACAAGCCACGATTAATATATTCACTCATTAGTTTAATAATAATTATAACTCACATTCGCAGCTGGGTGTCGATAACATTTTGACTGCACTCCGTGCAGGGCCACACCCAAGAGCCGAGTATCAGTGCGACGGAATAGAGTGAAAGTATGCCCACATAGACGAGAAATTGGAGAAAATACTTTTGATTGCGTTCGCCGACACAATTATTAATCCACGGACAATGATGATCCATGCGCCGGATGCAACGCTTGCAAATCCGACAATGATGGGCACGTGGCGGCCTGTATGTCTCGCAACGGGTGCACACCGTCCATTCACTGCCATGACCATTGCCAGGAGGATTGTGTTTGGAACCATTGTTCGTGGTATGCAGATCAGAGAAATCCAAACGATTTGCAGGCAGCGGCACAACGCCTGGATCGGAGAATACCGCCTTCAGATGCGACATGCCCAGCAGGAAGACGACCGTATTAAAGAGCACAACATGAAACGGCGCCCAAATACTACAAGATAAATACCAAAGCATATAAATATAGCATAGACGCAGACATAATCGAGTGGAACTCACCTAAGTGGCATTGTTGTCAGTATTATCCAGCGCATGACAACATAATCCGCATAAACAACTGCGCCATAGGTGACAATGAGGCAGGCAACACCACAGGGATCCCTTATGAATACCATGTTCGAAAAAATTGTCTTTTTATTTCCAGTGTGTGTGTGTGTTTGACTCTGTGTAGTTCGTAATTAAATTACAAATCGAAGGTGTCTTTGAACCGTTTGCCCCTTTCCATTTAGCGAGCCAAATAAATACTATCGTTGCTACACTGCAGCTCCTCTCCGGCTGCTGGCAGCAACTGGCAACACAGCGCACTTTTTAAATTTCAGAATTGTGTTTGCGCTCTCTATAAATTAATTATTATTTAGTATTTCATTTTTACTCGTTTTGATGGATTCATTCATTTATTTGTTGCTATTTTTCGATTACAAATTTTTCACCCCAATATATTTTTAGGGGCCACACACGGTACAATCGGTCAACAGACTGAAATTAATCGCTACTCACGCATCACACAACTAAATTTGTCATACTCATTATTATACACAACCATGTTTATATATAATATATAATAATAAAAAAAACTTGTTATTATTGTTGTTATTTCATGAAATACTTTTAACATTTTCTGAATTGAAACCTAGTTTATGTATCGAATTTGTCTTACAGCGAAAATCCACACTGTTGTCAGCCTGTTGACATGTGTGAATCGTATAAAGAGCTTTCAGATTTTCCTTGTACGCGAAAGACAAAAAAAAATATGCTGGCAACATTACAACACATTGCAAAAATTCAAATGACAACTCTATCAAAAGGAGCCAACTAGCAATTTTGTTGTGTCAAAGAGACGTCGAAAAAAACTAGTTAAAAATTATTTATGAATTACAAATTAAAATATTAAAAGTAATAAATATAATATTCTCACACTTAAGTAAAGCTAGCGCGAAACCAAAGAAAGTCAACCACAAAAATATCTAACCAGAATATTGTTCTTTGCAGTTGGACAGCAACAAAAACCGTATTTGATTTTTAAAATGCCGCCAACTAAGCGCAAATTTCGCAGCATTGATGCAAATAAAGAGAATATTCAATTACGTAGCAAACCCAAATTACCCAAAACACCCATGGAAAATGGTAAAATCAAGCGCACAGCGTTGGGTAATTTGACCAACAAGGCAAAGCTGCATTCCAGCGATGAAAAACAGAAGCAACTGCCCAAGAAGGCGACAGTGGAGCAGAGAAACGCCCTTCTTGATGCTGAGAATCTAATTGTATTCTTTGCCAACAAACCGATGCCGATGACATATGCAATAGCCGGACTCAAATGGAGCCCTGTGCAGCCAGCTGTGGATGTAAATGATTTTGGTTGCAGAACCTTCAACGATTGGTTTCAGGTATCATTTAGCGCCACGGATATGTTTAACTATTTGAAACAGACGGAGCCAAGGCAGTCAGTCCACGATTATATGCCACAGCAAATCCATTTGACAAGTATGATGAGATCTGGTCTCATCAACTGGATGATTATAGTGCAGCTGAAGCTGCAACTGAAGCCAGAGACACTTTATCTGGCCGTAAAAGTCGTTGATCTCTATTTGTGCCAGAAGCTGATTATAAAGGAAAAATTGAGGCTGCTTGTTTTTGCTGCGCTGCTGATTGCCTGGAAATATCAAAATTATCAGTTGCACTTGATTAAGGATTTTGTATCAATTGGCGCTGCTTGGCATAATTCGGATGAACTCCTCCCAATGGAGCTGGACATTTTGCGCACTATCAAAAATGGTCTTGGAATGCCGCTTTCCTATACCTACTTGCAGCTGTGTGCGGGGTTTGTCAAGGAACCCATATTGATCCTGGCCAAATATATATTGGAGTTGTCGCTGATGGATTCTGCAATGATTGGATGCAGTGACTCACAGCTGGCATCGGCTGCTCTCTTCATGGCACTGCGAATGCATGCAGGCAACAAGAATCTTAATCAGCAGACCTGGACAACAACATTAATTGACCACACGGGTTTTCAGTTGGTAGAGTTTGCCGAGATTGTCCCATTACTAAATGCGGCACTCCATGAGGAGCCGCAGGACAAAATTATGACAACCCGTATGAATTTCTCGACAAAGATTTGCTATGAGGTGGCCAAGGTGCCGCTGCTAAACAATCAGGAGATGTTCCTTCACAATCTGGATCTAAGCGATATCAAATTGAGTAAATTGATCAAGATACCGCTGCTGGAGGTAGAAGAGATTGTTGTCAAACAAAACGCTTCTACCTCGGAAGCATCCGCTACGACAACTGTCCTTAAACCGATGCGCCTCATCTTCAATGATTCTAACAGTACTCAGAACAGTTCCAGCTGTAAATCGATGTGTCTGCAATTAGAACTCAGCATACCGCCTTCCTACAGCTTTCTACAGGAATTTGCCAGATGTGCCCAGGTCAAGATGCCTACATTAAACCTGGCCCGATATATTCTGGAGTTGTCGCTGGCTTATTATGCAACGATTGGATGCAGTGACACCCAGCTGGCATCGGCTGCTCTTTTTATGGCCCTGCGCATGCATGGAGGCATTGCTAATCTTAGTAAGCACCCCTGGACCAAAATATTGATCTATCACACGGGTCATCACCTGGCAGAGTTTGCAGAGATTGTCCCGGTCTTAAATGCGGCACTGAATGGGGTATCTAGTGCCAAAATTATGGCGACACGCATGAAGTTCTCGCAGAAGATATTCTATGAGGTAGCCAAGGTGCCGTTGCTCAGCAATCAAGAAATTTTCCTATACAATCTCGATCTAAACGATAGCATTTGAGAACAGAGAATATTTTAGTCTTCTATGCAGCAAAACTGATCCTCATAGCTTCCCCATTTATGCAGCAAAGCTGATAATTAGAAATAAGTCTGACAATTAATAAATTTTACACACATACTTCAAAATATCTATTGATTTTTTTAGATTGCAGAAAAATTTTTGGTTGTACTGTTCACAAACAAAATAAACGAAAATTTCGTGCTGTCAAACTATTTTTCGTGCTGTGTAGTGAACTGGAGATGTACTGTGGTATGCATGACAGACAGGCTTGAACAACTATCGATAGCGTAGTTCAGCTCAACACGACACTCGACAACTGCAACACATCGATATCTTCATTAGTCATTTTTTTACACAAAAGCAAAGTGAAAAACGGTACAAGAGAGATTATTCAGCAAATACGTTGAAATATTTCGGCGTAATTAATGCAAATTACCAAAGTTTTGATGTACGTTATATACCAACAGAAGTAACCTGGCAGTTGCCCAACTAGGGGAACAACAAATATATAAATATAGCGTGTCCATTGTTATTGTGACGCATTAAAATCGATTGCGGAGCTGAGGCAAAAACACCAAATACAAAAAAGTGCAAGTGCAACAAATAAACACAGAGTAAATTAACGAAATCGACGACGTAATTCAATAAGAATTACAGCAATTACAGCACACATAATTAATCGGCAGTTAAGTGCGCGTCTGTTCAAAGAAATGGGTATATTTGGGCAATCGTCGCCCTTCGACGCCGATGTGGGTAAGTCTCCTCCCCTCACCTCATCTTCCCACTACCCTCTTCATAACACTGTCCGTTTGTAATTGGTTTCTACTGCTGTTGTTGTATTTTACTAATATTTTTGCTGCTGAGCAAACCACCGCCTCCCCCTTCTGAAAATAGACACAAAGAAAAGAATGGAAAATAAAATCAAGTCACATGCATCGCTTTTGTCGGGATGCTGCTTCGGCTTCGTCTGTTCAATGAACTTTCATCTCTCTCTCCCTCGCTGACGTTGGGCTTGCAGTCGCTGACCTTGAAGTCGTCGCCACAAACCCCACAACACCCACGTCCTCCCTCTCCAGCACTAGCCTGCTCGATAATGATGAACTCTAAAATTGAGCACTAAGCACCCAGTGTTACAAGCCAACACTTTTGTATTCTATGCAATAATTTTATGTTTTGGGATTTACGCTAACTGATTTATACAAAATTAGACATATTTTGAATTAAATATGTAGATAAATATATACTTAATCATGTCAAAGAAGTCTTAATCTAATTTACTAATTAACATTACAAAAAATTAAAATTGCAAATTCTTACAGTTCAAAGTCAAAAAAGATGTCTTATTTAAAATGTTTTTTTTTAGTATCGAGTAGTCGTTTCCATCTTTGAATTGAAACTGCTTTGATTATTTTTTGCATTTAATTATCACATTTCCTAGGCTCGCACTATTAGTCAGACTGCTGCTGAATATGTTACTGATAAGCTAAACGACGATAGATTGTTTTGAAAAAAGTCATTGTTCTGTTTGTGGGTTTGATAAGAAGGCAAAGCCAAAGAGAGAGAGAGAGATATATATAGAGATAGAGAGAAAAAGAGAGAGGGAGAGTAACCAATGAATATCGCTTAATAATCGTCGATTATGCTAGGTGTTGTTTTGAGCCAATTTCATTTTTCTGTTCTCTCTAGAATGTCTTGTTACTTCTTCCTTTCCACTTTCTCTTAATCGGTGAACTACTTATAATTCCTTGCATGAACCTTTTCGAGTACTTTGCAATGATCCCAATTAAATGATAATAAATAATAAATGTCTTGTCTAGTGAATAACAACTTGTATTAAATTATATATATTTAATAACCAGAAATCCTATAATTATTTAATATTTTTCTTATTCAGATAAATTATAAGTTTTACTTTTTTTTTTTGTCTATTATTTACTTTATTTATTTTTGTTTCGACTTTTTTTTAAAATAATATTAAGGAAAAATATATAAAAACAATTAAGTAATCAAAGAAGTAAAGCAATAAATAAATTAAATAACTATTTGCTTTCTATTCACAGAAAAGGCAACCAGCGAGACAAATACGAATGATAACTGGTCATTCATTCTCGATGTGTGCGACAAGGTGACAACCAATCCGCGCATGGCTAAAGACTGCCTCAAGGCAGTTATGCGACGCATGGGCCATGCTGATCCCCATGTCGTTATGCAGGCCATCACATTGCTCGATGCATGTGCCAACAACTGTGGCAAGCCGTTCCATCTCGAGGTTGCATCGCGTGACTTTGAAACCGAGTTTCGGCGCCTGCTCAGCAAAGCGCAGCCAAAAGTATCACTGGTAAGTCCCTCCCCCCATCAATAATGACAATTATAATTGCGATTCCCGGTTAAATATTGAATATTTTCAGAAAATGCGTCAAGTGCTGAAGAACTGGGCCGAGAGTGATTTCAAGAATGATCCGGAACTGAATCTGATACCATCGCTGTATGCTAAATTGCGCAGTGAGGGTTACGAATTTAGCAATCTGAACGATAAGAGCAACAGCAAGTCAGCAGCAGCCAAAGCGGCAGCTGCCACATTGGCCAAGGATCCGAATGTGGTCAGCAGCCAGCAGGAAGAGGATGACATAGCCAAGGCTATTGAGTTGTCACTTAAGGAGAACAAGGGTAGTCCCAAGCAACAGCATCAAAGTGCTGCATCTACTGCAGCAACAACAGCTACAACAACATCAACCAGCAGTGCCTATCCCTCGCTATATCCCTCATTTGGTGGCAGTTCGTCCTCAGCCACGCCGAGCAATGGCAATGGCAATGGCAGCAGCAGTGCCACCGCCGCCTCTGCCGCCTCATCAGCTCGCACTGTTCGCGCTTTGTACGATTTCGAGGCCGCTGAGGAAAATGAGTTAACATTCTTTGCCGGCGAGATAATCCATGTAGTGGATGATAGCGATGCCAATTGGTGGAAGGGATACAATGATCGCGGCGAGGGGCTGTTTCCTTCCAATTTCGTCACTGCCGATCTGTCTGTGGATCCCGAGCGCTTGGACATCAATCAGCAACAGAAAGCCAATGCTCAGAAGCAGGCAGCCGCCGAGGAGGAGGAGGCGGCGGCGGCAGCGGAGGCGCTGCTGCAACAAAAGACTGAGGCGGCTGCCGCCGCACAGCAGCCCGTCGAAGTTGATGAAGCCAAAATTGATCGTTTGCTGCACCTGTTGCACGAGGCCAATCCCGAGGATCCGTCGCAGGATAGCGACGAGATGTTGCGCCTCGAGCAGCAGGTACACCAAATGGGTCCGCTCATCGATGCGGAACTCGAGCGTGTGGATCGCAAACATGCCCAGCTGACACAGCTCTCCAGTGATCTGGTCGATGCCATCAATCTGTACCACACCCTAATGCGTGATGATCGTGCAGCAGCCGCACAATTTGCTGGCGCTAATTTTATGACAGGTGGTTTTCCTGGCGCAGCGCTGTACGGTGCACCCGGCTATCCCAGTGCTGCTGTTGGCGGCGGTTTTCCCACCGGCCAAAGCTATCCGGGCATGCACTCGTCGCTGCCGTATGCACCACAGCAGGCAAACAATGCGGCACCGCCAACCACTGCATCCACTGTCCAGGGCTACCCAGGACAAGTGCCCATGCCATACCAAAACGGACATGCTCCACAGCTAAACTGTAATTAGACATCGATTTAATAGTGTATGTCCTTGCAGAGTAAATAAGAATTACTTATTTTTTGTGGCTTAAATCTTTTAACGCACTCTGCAAGGTCATACAATATAATATTTTATTTAAATAATTTATCTCTACACAATTTTGTATACAATTGTAGCGCTTCCGCCTCATATGATCCAATCGCCGGCAGTGTCTGCGTCTGTGCAGCCACAACATCCCAGCCATCCTCAGCCCATTTATAATGCCCAACCCACACCAGTCACTACTCAGCAGCAGCAGCCACCAACAAATTATCACATGCCACTGCCTACGGATCAGCAACAGCAGCAAATGCCGCCATCGACGCTTCCACAGCAATTTGCTGCGGCGCCACCAGGAGCACCACAAATCCAACAGCAGCCGCCACCACATGCTTACATGTCGCCACAGCATCAGCAGCAACCGCAGCAACATCCACAGCAGCAGGCCTATTTGCCACCAGGCGCAACAGTCCAAGCACCACAGCAATTCTATGCGCCCAACGGAGCTCCACCGGTTACACAGGGCTATATGGCGCCGCAGCAACCACAGCAACAGCCACCACAACAGCAACAGCAGCCACTTAATCAGAATGATCATTTTAGTCAGCTACATCAGCAAATGGCGGCCATGTCGATGGCGCATCTTGGTGGCATGCCACCAGGTGGAGCAGTTGGACCAGCACCGGTGCCAGCATATCATATGCAAAATGATGCCGTCAAGAATAACATTCCTATCTATCAACAGCAGCGGTAAAACCGTCAGCCAGCAATCTATTTCTTCACATGGCTCGCATCAATTTCCCAACAAGTCTTTGTTTGTTTTTTATCATTTCAACTGTTTCAAAAACTATGTAAAACTCATTTTGCAGCTATTGTTTGAAATTGAATTTGAGGTTTTTTAATATAGGCATCCGAATTTCTCTATTAATTGCCAAAGTATCTACTAAAATTGAAATTTTGTGTTTTACTTTTAATTGAGATCAAAATCGAAGTTGATTATTCCCAAGATAATGTCGGTTAACTGTTTGCAAGAGCACCAAAAACTAAGTTTTTAAATGAAGTAAAGGGACAAGAAAATGTTTGTTTTAATTCAATCTATACCATATACCATATAAAAATTTAATGATATGTATAACTCTTTATTGAGCGATGAGCAAAAGGAACTATAACTATCACTATTATGTATTATGTTTATTATATTACTACTATAATTATACGACAAAAAAAAAAAAAAAATATCAAACGAAACGAATTACATTCATTCTGCAATTTCATGCAAAACATTAAATGTTGATCAGCTCCAATTGCTGATTAAATAATATATTCATTTTATAAACAAGTTTTTCATGCTTTTAAATATAGCACTGTATTCAATACTCTTTTCATCAATGTTTTAAACCATTTAAAAATGCGTCTGGAGCAGCTTCTGGTGATGGAATAATTCAAGACTCAACTTCCGCATATATGTCAATTAAATACACACCAACTTTTATGGAATGGTTTATGGCCAAAGCAAATTATTTATAAGAACTTTGACTATCTGTCAATTACCTAACCTTCTAAGACCTGTGCAGCTTAACAATTTTCAGAATAAATGGAAATTTGTGTAATAATCGAAAGATCTTGTTGTTGGTGCTACTAGATAGACTGTACCTTCAATCCTCAAGAAATTATCTTTTCTGCTATTGGAAAAGAAAATGCAATTGTTATTCAATCGTCAGTTAAAATTCTACACCAGCGAGACGATGTTAGCCTATCGAATTATCGAACGATATGTTTTAACGTATTACAACGTACAGCGATATTCAGGGCGTTATCGATTTAAACGACGTAAAATTGTAAACTCGATTGTTCTTGTGGCGCCTGCGTAGTCAGCTGTTCAGACTGTAAACAACAACAATTGGCAAATTGACTGCTTGTTGCGTAGAATAAATAATTGAATAAATAATTCGACTAAAGAAAGGTCAACACGTAACCATGTGCACGCTGCACATCGAGGAGGAGACCCATTTGGCAGTAATGGGCAGTCGCATTCTGACGCGAACGCCCAGTCCAATGCCGATGCAGAGGCCACCAGATGGAGAACTGACATTGTTTGACATTAGCTGGGATGATGTCCTGATTCCCAAAATGTCCGTCTACCTGTCGCTCAAGGATCTTTTCAATTTGCGCAGTTGTTCTCGCACTGCGTTGCGTTTTGTGGAATCAGCGCTGGAGAAACGAAACGAACTCCACTTGTCTGGCAATAATACGGATAATATTCATTTGGGATTTAAAGTTTTGGCGCGCTGCTGTCACCGCCTGGAACAGCTGCACTTGGCCAGCTGCAAATGGCTAACGGATGAGCTGTTGCTGCCGCTGCTGCAGAACAACAAGCACCGTCTCAGTGCAGTCAATCTCAATGAGTGCATCAACATTACAGCCCTTTCCCTGCAGCCCATCATTGTGCAGTGCAAGGAGCTGCGTGTTTTGAAACTATCCAAATGTCAGTGGCTGACAACAGGCGCCGTGGATGCCCTCACACTGCATCAGAATAAACTGATTGAATTTGATATATCGTATTGTGGCGCCATCGGCGAACGTTGCCTCATCATCTTCTTTCGCAAGCTCAACAAATTGAGCATCCTATCGCTGGCTAATACGCCCAGTGTTACGGACCAGGTGCTCATACAGATTGGCAACTATTGTCGCGAACTGGAGCACATCAATTTGATTGGCTGTGCAGCCATTTCCGACTATGGTGTTCAGTAAGTACATCCTTTTACATCCACGCGCTCTTCAAATTAGAACTAGCAGCAATTGGCAAGAGTTTTCAAAAATCTTTGGAGGAGGCAATCTAATTTGGGAGCGTCTTTGTGCGTAGCGTGTGTGTGTGTCTTCTGTGTGGCTCACTGTGACGGCGCACTGCATATGCGTCTGCATCTCCTTTTGTTTTTTTTAGCGGTCTTGGGGAGCGGTGCAAGCATTTGCAATCGCTGCTCATTCAACGCTGCCATCGGATCACGGAGCGCTCGCTGGCACCATTGCGTCAGCGGGTGATGATTGATCGGCCAACTCCGCGGCAGGATGTGCACTATGCGTACAACTTGAACGATTTCTATCCCAGTGATTTTCTTGTTTACTAGTTGCATCCACAATGCTCTCTCCCTCTCTTCTCTTCACTTTTCTGTTCTCTTCTTTTTTCCATTCTCTTTTCTGTTTCTCTGCTGCTCTCGACTGCAGCGCGCTGACCAACTGCTGCCCACAACTGCAATCGCTGATGGTGCAACGTTGTCCACTGGTCACTGAACGTGTCCTGGCGCCACTACGCGGACGTCTCCACATCGATCGACCGAGCATGGGCTACAATATGCCTGCCATGCATCACCGCCTGTACCTTCAGGTGTGAAACCCACACACAAAATACAATCACTCAATAAACCATAACAAACATCTCGATTGAAGCTATGCTAAACTCTGTTCTGGAATTATGGACGCCATCCATTAAGTTTAATAATATTGTTTTTAGCTTAAGCTATAACTTTGTTTACATTCATTAAGGCTATGCAAATACAATATAGTAACTAACATACTCTGGCTGAAAGAAAGAAGATTGTTCAATGAAGTTAATTAATCATAAGTCTATCTTTGTATATATTTCTGTTTATATTGGCAACTACACTATGCAAAACACATTTTAAATAAAATTGCACATTTAAATATATATATTTTTTTTAATGTCTTTACATGCTTGTACATAGTATGCTTCGTTTTTATCTGATGTTCATGCAAATAATTATATTTAAAAAAGTAGACTATTATTTTTTTAATTGTTTAAAGATATAAAAACTATTTGTCGCACTGTGTTGTGATCAATACTTGATAGCTTAAGTGATTATTTTACTGTATATCTCTCTGTATATAAATTTAGTGCCACCCAGATGCTAGTTCAACACATTCCAGCTTTTTACTTAAATACGCTTAAATAAAATATCTCAAAAATGCTATTAATAAGCGTACAAAATTCAAATTGTGTGCATTAGCATTTTTAAACATAACAAAACATTGTGATCATTGTGCTGATATTAGAGGCGAGGAACTCGAGGTAGATTTCGTGGTGGCGTCTCCAGTTAGCTTTAACTGCTTAAGGTCATCGGTGATACGCCAATGTTCATGGAGTTGATTGAGGTTGGCATAGGCGGCCATGGAGATGTTCAGACTGGGCATAACATCGCTTAAACCCGGCTCACCGATGAACGCCAGTCCGCAGAGGCCCAGGTACGTGTGAAATGGATCCGGCGACGATTTTGGCCATTTAGCAAACCCACCAATCAGTCCATCCTGTGTGCTCAGTATATATTCACGATTCTTTGCATAGTCGGTTAGCTTAAAGCCGTTCAAAATACGCAATGCGGCGCCAATCCAAAACGAATAACACGTATCAACAGGCTTATTGGGCCTGCCCTGAAATCCATCCATTTGACGGAAGACAAGCCAGCGCTCAATGCGCTCCACTGTCGTCGCATCCAGCCGATGCAGCTGACCGCTTAACTCCAATGCGGCAAGGGCACAGAATGTGGTGCCACCGTGCGACTCACACTCCATCTCCTGACTGAAACCGTAATCGTAGCGCAGGCTGCTCATTATAAACTGAAACATGGTCTCCTTGTTGACGCTGCCCCAACAGTCGAGCATGTGGCAAATTGTGGCAGCACAATACACAAAACGCATATCATTCTCACTGCCATCGATGCAGGCGCTAAAGCTGCCATCCGCATGTTGCACAGCCGCCACACCATCCACAACCGCCTGACGATCCAGTCGCGACAGATCGTCGCCCAGCGTCACCAGCACTGCGATGCTTGTGTATGTCATGGCCAAATGTCCACATTGATATTCCCGCATACATTGCAGCATCTCAACGTCCAAGGTTTGGGGTAACATGGCGCGGCAACCCTGTAAACAAAAACCCATAATTAATTGCTATTGATCAATGTGTAGAGTAAAAGTGCTAATGCATGTCTTCAAAATCGCTTGTCTGATAACAGCTTGTCGTGATAACAACTACAAATGCGATAAGGGCACCTTTGGAAGATGCTGCTGCTGCTGCTCTGGTTGTGCAAATAAAGCTTCACGAAACTATGCACAAGAATAGTATCGATACTATCCCTGTTTTATTTTCTCTTTATGAATTCAAATCAAAACAATTAAGTAGCAAATGTGTCGTTTACCAAATATTTTACACAATCGAAATTAATAACAAATAATCCAAGTTATTGCGCAATAAAATATGCAATTTAATGTTCTACATTTTTTTTGTTTTGTAATTTTTAAATTTTGTATTCTAACTATGGGGAATTACTCGTAATTAAACTAACATAATTTTGCTTTAATGGTTGACGTTAAAGTTATTTATATGTATGTTATATATAACAATAACATTGGGGAGTTGAGGAAGCTGAGAGCGAGCGACTGTCGCAGTGACTGCTGCAGTGCCCCACGTAGAAAGATAAGGTTTATTTGTCTTCTTGCTTTGGGTTTGTTTAACTATTGTATCTAACTAGCTGGCTAGCTGACTGACAAGTATTTATGCTCACCATAAAACCGGCGCGTTGTTTTTCATCGTCGCGTGGGATGACAAGGCCGCCGTATGTCCAATCGATGATGTCCTTGCGCAACTCCGGCGTTATTAAATGCAACGAGTTAAGTACATCCAAGCCGCAGACAGCAAAAAACACAATTGTGCTCCTGTGCAAATGGAAAACTTTAACTTATTAGTTATGAATGAATAAAGAACAAAAGGATATGTTTTTCACCGGGTGTTGTCGTGCGAGGACATCCGCGCCGGCAACAAGTGGAGAAAGCGAAGCAGGTTCTTGGCATGCTTCGAGAGCAGCACAGGCTCTGGCTCTGGCTCGGAGGGATCCGTCATGTCTACAATGTGATAGGACATGATTTTAGTTTATTTTAAATTCTTCACTTCGTTTTTTGTTTATCTATAAATGTGTCTGTGTTGTGTGTGTGTGTGTGCGTGTGATTGCTGTTATGACTAAGCCCCGTTAAATTTGCATTCAGAGCTGAAGTCGCTGCCACAGTGCACTGCTTAATGGCCGTGCACTGGGCACGTGCTTGCATTTAAATAGCCAAGCATCCATTACCTTGTTGTTATATTATAAGCCGGTTTTTTGCATTGCTCTCATGTAAAATAGACAAGAAAACCCACAGCAGCGCTGCTCGCTTACGTATTGCACACTTTCGGTGTATCGATAGCAACGATAGTCCATTAATGTAACATATCACATCCATCTCTAATGTCGCCCACGCACTGTGAATGTCAAAATCCTAAACAGCTGTTTTGAACCGCATTGAAGAGTTTTTTGTAACTTTGTAAATTGCAGTTGAAAAGCAGAAAATCATTCAAAATGCGCATAACACAATATCTAACTAGTAAACTAAAGAACTTTGCAAATCTGCCCAAAGAGTACATAGAGCGCAGCAAGAAGCAGGTAATGCATTTTTGTGTATTCAACCATATAAATTTTATAGAGCTCACGTAACAGCTGAGCAGAAGTCTTCGAATTAGAATGTTGGAATGAATTAATACATTTTAATAATGTGTGAAATGTATTCAGGTCTATTGGAAAACACCACGCGAAACAAATTACTTACCACGTACCGTTGAGCGCAAGCGTTTTCGATATACCACAAATCGGTCATGGACAGGTCAATTTCGGCAACAGAATATGCCGGGCACAATGCGAAAAAAGGTGTTCGTGGAACCAGTGGGTAAGTCGGATAATGGTTCATATATATTAAAATACATTTAAATATGTGCTATTCGCATTGCAGAGGACTGGAGTTTCTTCCGTGGCGATCGCATTGAGGTGCTCGTTGGCAAGGACAAGGGCAAGCAGGGCCTTATCACTCAGGTGATACCCGAACGCAATTGGGTTATTGTCGAGGGCATTAATTGGCATTATCGGCGTGTGGGCGCCGATAAAGAATTTCCGGGAATAACCATTAAATCGGAAGCGCCACTGAATGTCACCAAAGACATACGCCTGGTGGATCCATCCGATCTGCTGGGCACCGAATTCGAGTGGCGCTTTACGGAGGAGGGTGAAAAGGTGCGCGTCTCTTTGCGTTCAGGTCGCATTATACCCGTGCCGGAGACAAATAATCAAACACACGATTACAAAACGCCCAATGCGTACATTGAGCGCGAAAAGGATACACCTGCTGCCGTCGTCGGCGAGATCACTTTCCAGCCAAAGCTGTCCACGTTCGAAATGGACATTATGGAGGAAATGGGCATTAAGGAGGAGCGCACACCGGCCAAGAGCTATTGGTATTAGACATAATTCTATTGCTTGTTTATTAAAAAATACAAAGAAAAGAAACTTAATTCGGTTCACTAGTGAATTTTTACTTTTAAATATTGGCAAAAATTTGTCACAAGTAGCAACAAATGTAAATACAATTTACTTTGGTAACTGTCAAAGCTAAAAAAATATTAATTAATTGGCTTACAACTATTTTTTTTTTTCATTTGCGTACCGCACTAAAAACCTCCTCGCGATGATTTCGCAATGTTCTGGCCAATCCACGCACTGTTTCCTCCGCCCTGTCAAAGTCCGAGCGCAAGGTTTTATGAAAGGTGTCATGGTGCCAGGTGCACGTCTTCGAAATATTCCCCTCATAGCTGCTAAAAACCCGACTCGTGTGCTTATAACTGTTAAAGTAATTACATTAATGGTGAATCTAAAAATAGGTCGGACAATTTTACCGTGCATCATTTGCTATGTCCGTTATTAGGTAAGTGTTACAGTGATTTACCGCCAGCACCTGGCGATGGCTAATGTACTTCAGTTCCACATGTGGCAGCGCCAATTGCGCCGCCTCCAGAGACGTTAGCGATGCATGCAACAGACTGCGACAATCCAGCGCCGATTGCAATTTCTGTTTTGGATCGCTGCAAAAGAATTGAAATTAAATAAAATTACAAGGATGACAATAAATCTCATCGATCTTTAAAGCATCAGTTTAATAATTAAATATATAAATTAAATTTGTCAATTATATATTTCCTTTATTTAATCGTGTATATATATAGTATGTATGCCAAATATTTAGCTGTATAATACTCACATAAGCCTGCCCATCTGCTGCCACTGTTTCAAGGCCTGCGTTGAGGAATTGGCTGCGGCGCGTAGTAGCAGCCCACAGATGCGCCATTGTTCCAGAGCGCTGCCCAATTTGTCTCGTGTGTCGCGTGCCACCTCCAGCTGGGCATCAATGCGCTCCTCGAGCCGGGTCAAATAGGTGCCGCCGCTTATGAAAGCAATAATTCCATCCTGTTTCACATAGAGCTCGTTTAGCTCCGCATAGCTTTCGCCCAGTGTTTTGAGGCGCTGCTTGCTATGCTCCAGCAATTCACCATAATAGCGTACGCTGAGTAAGTAGAGAGCCGATTCACTTAAATTGGCAAAGAAGTCTTCGTGCATGGAAGCCTTTTGTGGATCACCAACAACGGCCAGATTATGCGCCAGCTTGGGGTTGTTTTGTGTAATCAGAACAAATCACGGTCACACAATAATTAGTATGCAATGGCAATTATAGTACAGTGCACACTCGATAAGTAGAATTCCGAGATTTCACTTATTCAAGGATTACATATTTTATATTATAGAACTTAACTTCAAAGCGATTAATAAAGTCTCTAAATATAAATAAATTCACGATAAAATTCTGTTCCACAAAATCCATTTGGGGTTGGAAATAATAATAATAAATAATAAATAAGAATTTTGTAATTTGATTGAAAAATGCTACATATCGAGTGACCACTGTACCGCATTCAGTAGCCTGAGGACGTCGAGCACGTGGCAACGCATTAATTGTTCGGCACTCACCTGGGCCAGGTCCTTCGTGGGCGTATTTGCGACAATTTCGTTGCTCCCACGGTCCGCCCCTAATGTCAGCGGGTAGCTGCTTAATTGATGTGCCACCACACTTGCGTTCGGTGTCGCCTCCGTTGATGTTGTTATTGTTGTGGTCGTGGTTGGCCGCAGCGGGTGCTCCATGCCCTCCAAGCCGAGCATCGCATCGCGCTTGGCACGCAGATGCTCGATCCATGCCTCGGCGGTGGCCAGACGCGGACCCGGACAACTGGCCTCCAATTTGCTTATCTGTTCATCCAGTCGCACATATTGCTGCACAATCGTCTTGATCGGCAAAGGAATGAATCAGTTCAGTTCAATGAACAATCAGATATTGATTTGGCTAATTACCATTACGCGACCATCAACATTTTGTTGCATCGGACGCATGGGTGTATTCTGCAAGGGGTAGCTAACACTTGACGTTCCCTCCATTGACGAACCACATCCCATCATTCAAAAATGGAGTGATGACATATTCGTCAGACTGTGCAATTGCATATATGTTTACTCGATACCTTATCCGAATGACCACACAATTATCCACGTCCGCAACGCTTGCCTGCCACATGCCGAATGGCCAGTCCGTCCGTCTGTCTCGCCCTGTCCAGGGAAATAATAAAAAGTGGAAGCATTTTTGCGTTACTTCTGCAAGCACAATCAAATCCATCCCAGAACCACCCATCAGCATTCATATATTATTTTGACCATCCACACTATACCATTAATGTTTATTATTGGGTTGCAGCGGGCGAACAACGAATGGATTTGTGGGCTCGAGGACTCGAGGGGGACACGAGCTGATCCACTTTTGTTTGTGTATGTCAACAACTAGTGACCATTGAAAAGCAGCACAAGAGGTATATTAAAATTGGATTCCATTTGGCATATAGAAATTTAATGAGCACAAAAAAACTAGAAACAACTAAAATTTGAAAGGGTTTTTAATTTTTATACGCGCAGAAAAATCTATAAAGTTCGTTGCTAATTTTAATTATTTATTATTAGTTATTAATTAAAATAGCTCAAAGAATTTACAGAATAGCTCTTTAGTATTGGAGCTGCACGTAAATCATAAACAGATCAGTTTTTAGATCGATTTAAAGTTGATTTCAAATTAAAAGTAAAATCTCCTATTTTTAATGCTTCATATTTTACGGAGTATCTGCTAGTTTGGCAAAATCAAAGTTTGATTCTATATTGTTGTTTGTTGGCTTGCATGTCTGTTGGCTGTTGCTTTAGTAAATTTGCGCACATATTCAGTGGCTTATATAGTAAACTTAACCAACAAACAAATAATAAAGAACAACAACAACAGACAAAGAACAACAAAACAATAATAATATAAAATTCTAGCAGCTGCTTAAGGTTGTCACCAATATTTGGAATGGGTTGTTTTATGCCATAGTCATTTTACCGATTAATAAATGGGCTGTAACATAATCCATCAAGTGGATAACCATCTAGATTTTGACAAATTAACAGTTAATGATATGCATATAGTTTGTATCCATAAACAAACAAATTAACAACAAAAAATATCTAATTGCCTGCTTGATTTTGAAATACTTTGTTATTTTGATTTTCAATTTATTGAATTAATTTACTACAACAATTTAAGTATCGTTTTTTTCCAACTCCCTTTAGGTAAACTATATATATTGATTATTAAAGCAATAATTTAGAAAAAAAGTGTATTTTGATGAGTGCAACGATAAGTATTAAATTGAATATTTCGCACAGGTGCGTCGCAATTTTCTCATTTTTTTTTTTGCAATTATATCATTAAAATTTCCTTTTGTTTCCATATAATTGCTTGATTGACTATCGATGAAGCCTTGGACAAGTCTCTGGAGGCGCAACATGTGCATCGGTTCCAATTGTGTGTAATTTGGTACAGTAGAGTCATACTATATTTTTTTCACAAAACAAGTTTATTCCTTTCAGATCATTTCAAAAGATTTCAAACAAACAACGCAATAGAACTTTAGAAGTATTATAGATCATTAAAAAACATAAGTTTTACTATCATTCAAAATAATCTAAACTTTTCCATAAATTGGCTTGAAAATTAATATTAATATTTCAAGACAATTTAGTTTCTGTTAACCGCTAAAAGAATGTTTAGTGTTCCAAATAAATTAATAACAAATATAGTAAAATTATGGATGAGAACATATAGAATATTGATGAGGCTATATATAATATAGATGTGACTATATATAATATAGATGAGAATAGACCCCACATAGTTTCGCCCGGTGGATCGAAAATATGCTGAAACATTTATTTTAATTGGCTTCTGCACTTTTCCCATAACTCAACTCGAAATAGACAAAAGAAAAGTTATCAACTATTATTCCAGTGTAATGCGATTTGTATTTGATTATTTATATGTATGTATATTTATTTATAAGTCAAAGGCGATTTGTCGACTGTATTTCTTTTTTGCCTAGTTCGTTTAGTCTTCACTTGCAACAGACTGAGAACTGAGAACGAACAAAAGATACATCAATACATATATGCATATATAATATACAATTGCAAAAGTACAAAATTTCATAACTGGATTAATATACAAAATTAAATATTAAATATTAATTAAATAATAATAAAACCAACAAAAATTAAAAACACATCACGACAAGTGAAAATTGGAAGGAAAAAAAAAAACAAATGTATTGTTTTTGCCAGATTTTTAAAATCGAGCAGCAAAGAAAAACTATGGAATTTAATACCGCGCTCAATAGAGCCAGATGTGCTCAAGGATGCCGTTGTCCAACTGTGCCGTTGGCAAAGCCTTCAACGTGCGCAACGTTTCCATGTAGAAGGTCAGCTCGGAGGTGACGACGCCATGCTGGGGCCCACCATTATTATAGATATTGAGCTTGAGCAGCTGTTCCCGCAGCTTATCCTTGAAGTTGCTATGCACCACTCCATAGATCTCATGGATTTGCGTTTCGGGCAGCACACCAGCGATCGCCTCGTGCAGCTTAACCAAATGCCGCGAAATGTGCCGGAATGTTTGCGATGGTATCGGCGGACGGGCATCCCATGCCTCCAACTGGGCCACAATGCGCTCCGAGACGATGCCATGAATCTTGTGCTCGATCTCCTTGATGTGTCCCTGATAGTCACGTTCGATGGCCTCATAGCCGCTCATGCTCTCGAAATGTGCTCGCAGCCGGGGCAGCAAATACAGTACCAATTGCAGGGCACGCGACACCAGCGCCAGATTAGTGCTCGTTATCGTTTTCAGGCCGGCGACTCGCATCGCTCCGGCGCCGATGATCAGTTGGCAGCTGCGCGAATTGAAGCAGCGCAACAAATCGATCACATTCCGTGCATGATAGCTGGCGAGGAGTGGCAACCGATGCGCACTCGCCCCATACTCGTACAGCATCTGGATGAGGAGCAGTGCAACGCTGACCAAAGCAAACGGCTGTTTGCCGTCAACAAGCAGTACAGGATTCCCAATGCCATTGCCATTTGCCAGATTGTGGCTATCGATGCTGGAGATGGCCTGCTTCTCAAAGTCGCCATCGGCCATGCGTTCCATAATGCGCTGGAATGCATGGGGTATGTCTACTTGTCGCCAACGCTCCTGGTCCAACAGCAGGGCCAGCTTCTGTTTGCGCTCGGCATGGAAGCGTTGAGCGTAACGCGATGCTTGCACCTTGAGTGCCAGCTCCAGCGGCACACTGACTGCCCCGCAAATATTTTGTGTGGCAACACTAAAATCGCGCACCAGTTGCGACAATTGCAACAGTTCCTCCTCGCTGGCGGCGCAACGCTCCAGACTTTGTGGCGAGACAATGTTCGCACAACGCTCGTGGCAATAGTGGCAGACGACCTGGAGTAGTTGCTGCAACTGTCCACTGAGCTGCTCATGATGTGCAGCGCTGAGGAATGCCTCCGAATCGATTAGATTAACAGCATGCTGTGGACTACTGCCGCCGGTTGCTGCATCCGCTGTCTGCTGCATGATCGAGACAACGGCCCGGATGCGCTCGAGAATTCCGTGGAGCGCATGACTGGCGCGCTGCAGCATTGTTAGCCATTCGTTGAGGGTCAACTCGAGGGATTGCTCACCGGCCCCGGTCAAACAGAGCTCCCGATCACCACCCTCGAGCAGCTCGATGACCAACTGTTTGATGATCGCTCGAATGGTGGCAATTGCCTCCTGCTGATAGCTCTGAACGAAGCTAAAGTTCTGTTTGCGCAACAGACCCATCACAATGGCCACCAGTTTGTCCTCCTCGGCACAGACGCTGTCTGTCTCCACGTCAGCATCTGTAAGGGGTCGATTCAGATCAGTTGCCGCATAGCGTTCAAATTCCGTGGTGAGCATCTTATCGATGAGCTTCTCCATTTCACCCAGCTGCATCGGCAGATGCTTAAAACAGTGCACGCCCAGCAGCTCCGCAGCGAGTATCTCCTGCGTGGTGCTTATCAAATCTAAGGCGGCCACATAATCCTGAGTGCCCAGGAGCAATTGCAGCATCGGTTGCGTCTTGTGCACGGTGGCCATCAGTCGCAGTTTGTCCAGCGTCGCATGGCAATGCTGGCGGCGTTGCGCATAGCGCATCACCCGAAAGCTATCAACAACAGCGCTGCTATGTAGCTGGGCAAGGGAGGCACGCAATTGATGCACCTGCTCCGCGGCCAACTGCATTTCGGCAAGTATCGCATGCTGTGTGGTCATCGCATGAAAGAATGCCGCCGATTTCTGTGCCACCTGCTGCGCAATGCGCACCTCAACGATGTCCAAATAATGCGAGAGTTGCTCCTGCAGATGACGCCCCCTCTGCTGACGTTCCACTGTGCAACTGGTGCTATCCGGCGATTGCATATAGTTGGGAAAGACTTGGGCAAAAGTCGACGCATGGTGCAGTTGCAGTTGCGATTTCAGAAAGATTTCCGGCACCGGCACATCAGCCAAATTGTGGTTCTGCTGCTGCTGTGTTGTCGTCGTTGTCGTTGTCAATTGCTGATCCTGCTCGAGTTGCTGCTGCTGCTGTTGGCGTCGCTCGTGCCAGCGATAGCGTTTCCCAATGCTGCCCAAATATACCGTGAAGTCAGCATGCGTTATATCCGGCAGACGTGAGCTGTGCGGTATGTGGCTGCGTTCGATGAAATGTTCGCCCCATTTCTTGGTGAAGAGGTTGCTCTGTTTGCCACGCTGCGGATCGTTGAGCACCGCCGGTAGATTCTGGGCCGACGAGTAGACGCCCCATTCTGGCGGTGATTCACGCGTCAGCTGATTCACATGATACTTGGACACATGCGCATCGTAATCTCGATCTGAGACACCGTCCAGCGGCAATGAGGCGCACACACCATTGAAGCCATAGCGGCACACAAAGGAGCCTCCCTCCCTGGTGCAGTGGCGACTCCTCAGGTGACTAATATTAATGATAACAATGTTAAATTATTTAAATCAGTGTTTTCATAGCAGTACCCACCTGACAAAGTCAGCTATAGTCTTGAAGTGTTCCCGTGTGCAGTAATAACAGGATTGCCAGCTCAGATTTGTCGCGGATGTGGTTCCGGCTGTGGGAGCGGATGTGCCATTCGCACTCAAATTCGTATTCGTGTACGATGGAAGCGATTGCTTGCGTTCCAGCTTCGCATCGTAGTCATTTGTTTGTGTTAAATTGTGCTGCGCTGTGGCCATAACCACATTTTTTTCTATATTATTAATTTATTTTGTTTTTATTTGTCTTTAGCCAAATTTATCGCCGCAAACGTTGACGTGTTATGTCAATGTTTGTTTTTTTTGTCTATCTTCTAGTGGTTGTTGGCTATGTTGTTTGCATTTCAATTTGTTGTCCGCTGGCTTTATTCATATTTAGCAGGAAGTTGCTTCTATATTAATGCACGTATTTTAATTTGTTGATTTTTGCAGTAATTTAGAGAATGTAAATGCAACAATATTATGATGACGTACGCCAGTGTTGTGTAATGGTAGTTTGCATATGCGGGGCATGGCACGTTCAGACTTCCATCTGCATGAGGCAACTCTGCAACATTCTTTCAAAGTTTTTAAAATAGGACTATGCAGACATCACAAATGTATATTAAAAAACAATTTAACTCTTATCAAAACAATTTGAATTAATTGTCAAATTGCCAATATGTACTGCAAATCGATAGTATCGTAACGTGCAGCGCATGCCTAATAAAGAGTAGCATTCAACAACACTGCAAGCGTCACAGCAATAGATCAGCGGCAATTTCAAGAAAAACAGTTGTGTTCGCAATTTCGAATTGGGCCATGATCACAGCCCCATTGTGATAAAGTGAGAAGCGAAAAATAGACAATGCGTTCGTGGCGCAATTGTTGGCTATGGCTGGTGCTGGTGTCAGTTATCTGGCTGTGCATAATTGTCATGCTGTATTTGTATTTAACGCACCGGGAATCGCCAAGGATTCGGGATGATGTACATGAGTTAATCTGGTGGACGGATGATCTTCACTGGAATTACGATGAGATGCGTCACTGTGGCTTCGACACTTGCCGCGTCACCAACAATCACAAACGCCTGCACGAGGCGCGGGTTCGTATATAGAAATATTACTAGCAACTATAAAATTCTAATTAATATTCCTTCCGCTTGACAGGCAATCCTTTTCTATGGCTCCAATATGAAAGTAGAGCAATTTCCGATGCCACGCAGTAGGCGACACCTGTGGGGCCTGCTGCACGAAGAGTCGCCGCGCAATGTGCCGTTTGTGCCGCACTCTGAGTTTCTGCGCCACTTTAATTATACGTCCACATTTAGTCGCTACAGCGACTTGCCACTGACCACCCAATATCTGCCGCATGCCAGCGACTTGACACAGCTCGACTATCAATCGTCATTCCTCAACAAGCAGCGTTATCAGTTTAATGAGCAGCTTGCACCGGTTGTGTTCCTGCAGACCGACTGCAACACAATGTCCGGCCGTGAGGATTATGTGCAAGAACTGATGAAACACATCCAAGTCGACTCCTATGGCAGCTGTCTGCACAATCGCGATCTGCCAGAGAAGTAAGTTGAGTATATGTACAGTATATATACATCTATAATCCGTCTTGCTTTTTCCAATTTCCAGGCTGCAAAGTGATTATCTAAACCATCTATATTCCGATGCATTATTGCGCTTCCTTTCGCCCTACAAATTTATGATTGCCATTGAGAATGGCGTTTGTGAGGATTACATTACCGAAAAGTTCTGGCGTCCCCTTATGGCGGGCATTATACCCATCTACTTTGGTTCGCCCAGCATACGCGTATGTGAAATTAATCTTCAGCGTATTGATTAATTAATTATTAATCTGGTTTTTTGATCTTTTAGAATTGGCAGCCGCAAAACCAATCTGCCATTTACATTGATGAGTTTCCCAGTGCGTCCGCTTTGGCCGCACATCTGAAACAGGTGGGCGACAATGAGACTGCCTACAATGCATACCTGGGCCACAAGTTCAATCGTCGCCAGCCCATTCAGAATCCGTTGCTGGTTAACAACTTGCTGATGCGTGGCTATCAAATGAGACGTAATGGCCAGCAGAGTGATGAGGATTCGCTATTCCACAAATTCGAGTGTTTGATGTGTCGACGCGCCGCTTGGACGGATCAGCGGCGACCGGCCAACACGCGCCACTACAACTGCCCACTGCCACCAGTGTATGCACCGCTCGAGCAGCAGAAGGAGCCCAAATATGCGGCCGACTGGCGTGCAATGCTGGGCGTGGGTCGGTGTCAGGCCCAGTTACTGGATGCATTCTGGCAAGCAAATATTCCATATACCAAAGCAGATTTCGATGCCCGCTTAAACCACATGGTCGAGCAGGACAAATGCAATTAACTATACAATCTATGCTATTATAAGCCTTTAGAAAAGGACACTCAGACGATTAATAATGAATAATATGACATTTTAAATGTTTTATCTACGTTATTTTAGATACGAGTGATATATCCCAGTTTTTACATTCATATATAAGTATTTATATATTGCTATTGTTAATATTTTAAATTCAGGATTTTGAAATAACTTTTGAAAAGAAATATAGCTTTATATTAAAGTGTACCTTTATATTATATATATTATTATATATATATAAATATTAATGTGTACCTGTTAAGCATTACTTTAACCTACATTGTGCAATCGCAGTCTAAACCAAAGCTTTTTTAAGAAGACTGGTAAATATAAAACTTGTATTATTCTAAGAAATCTCAAAATTTGGCTGTTGATACCAGGTAAACATGTTAAACTGTTATAATTATTTAATTTGGACTAAAAACAGTTCACAATTCAATCAAAACATCAAATCAAATTTCAATTTGAAATTAAAGTAACGAATTAAATCATATAAAACTTAAAAATATTCTAAAAGGAACAGTAACCAGATATTATATATTATTATATAGACGAGCTTTAAAATTGAAATAAATCGAAATAAATTTGTCTACGTCAGAAATCTATATATTTTGTTTAGTTAATAATCACATTTATTACGATTTTAATCGTGGCCATAATTTATACAAATGTTAATTATTTTGTTTGTAAAAAATAAAGAAAAAATCGAAATTTGTTTAAGAGCGACTCGCAGCTGGAATCATTTGTTGGTTATCTTTCGAGAAAGCTTCACATTTGCCAATGCATCTGGGGATTAACTTCCTTCAGCTGACCCATATCGATAATCCACATGCTGCCGTTTTGCATCATCTCGATGGCTTTGATGATTTGTTGGGCCGCCTCTTCGGGCTTCTGGCGTTTGGCACTCTCGATGGCCTCGATTTCCTGTTTGGAGTGCTCACCGGTGACATTGTCGCGAAGGTTCATCATCATCTCAGTGTTGGTTAGACCGGGGCACATGCACATAAACATGACGCCAGTCTTCTCATAGATGTGCCTGACACCCATCGAGCGGGTGAAGCCGATGACGCCGTGCTTGGCCGCCGCATAGACTGCAAAGGCTGGCGCCGGCTCCAGTCCATAGACGGAGGACATGTTCACCACCATGCCACCTTGGCCCTTCTGGGATTTGTCCATATACACCATCGCCCCCAAAGTCATGTGCATCATGCTGGTCTGTGTGAGAAATTTGTATAGAAATAAGCAAAAAATTCCATTGGAAATTTCTGTTTTATTTAGCCTACCAAATTGATGGCAACCGTTGTGTCCACATCCTTGTCGAGCAGCACATCCTCACAGTTGATCAGTACATCGATGTGACCCATCATGTGGCCCATTTTCTGTATGGCCTGTTCAATGGAGGACTTCTCCATAAGATTGAGCTGCATGAAGACCAGCTTAACGCCAGGATTTTCCGCCTGCAGCTTCTGCATCATCTCCACATTCTCCATGCGATGCATAATGCCAATCATTTTCACCTTCTGATGCTGCATCAGCTGGTGCAGCAATTGGAATCCAATGCCGTTGAATCCACCTGCGTACACTACATTCTTGCCCGTCCAATTGTACATTTTTGCTGCTTATTGACTGACTTATCACTGATTGGTGCAGCACAAGAAACATCTGTCTTTTATTCAGGTTGCACAGAGTTGCATTCGCTGATAATTTCGGTTTAGGGTCAGAGGTCAGGTCAGGTTATGTTATTGATTACTGACATAAATCCAAATTAAACTCACACCAGATGCAAGGTGTATTCAGATAAGACGCCTCACCAGATCGTTCCCATTTGACTAATTCCTTATCGCAATTCACAATTGAACTTGGATCCTAAATTTTTTACAGTGGAAATGGCTAAACTTTCATTTGTCTCTTAGAAAATGTAATTAATTTACATATTGCATCACAAATTATACTTTGAACTAGCAGATAAATCTTTTATATCTTTATATAAAATATCCAATATAAAATATAGAAATTTAGAACTGATTTTAACATATATTTTCTGAATCTAAAGTTGGTTGCTTGAGAATTGCAAGTCGCTAAATTTATATATAGATCGAAAAATTTTAAGAATAGAGTCAATAATCTTAATGAGTGTCTGTATATATAAAAAAATAATAATACAAATAAATAAGTGTCTATAAATCTAAAGCTAAATTTACCAAATTTTGGAAATGTTGATTACTTTGAACCTCTTCCCAAGTTAAGTGCACAAATCGCATCTGTTTCAGACGATTGCCCAAATCAACACAAAATATTTAAACACCAATTTTTTTTTATATTATTTAAATAATTGTATAATTTATGTTGTTTGCTTAAAATCTAATGAAATGTTTTAGACAATCACAGATGTTTTATGTTAAAATGAAACTAGCCAAATTTTGAGCCACAGAAAATCATAAAATCAAATTGAGTATTGCTGATTATACAAATACTGGATTGGAAATAACAAGGAAGATATAAGATTAATATATACATATAAGAATATGTATATAAGTAAACACTTATTTTTAACGTGTTTTTAAATATTTCTGGTAACACTTGAAACATCAAATTTATTCCGCTTTCCTGGCAATTTATGAGCAATTAAATTATTTAATAAATTTTAAAAATATGTTAACATTCCGGTAGAAATATGAAGTGATCATAAAAAGGAATCTATGCCAAAATTTCTATTTGAAGTGACTTAAAATTGAACTAGTGTCATGATAAATTTAGGTTTTTTACCCAATCCGCTCAGCGCAGGCAAATCAAGTGAATCAAAGCTAGCATTAGGCAAATGAGGGACAAATCCGTGGCACGGATTCGGATTGATGCGTCATTTGAGGGCGTTGGCTGTGCGGTTGGTATGCTAACGGGACTGTCGACAGTCGATGATGCGTCCTCATCCGTTCGAGAATCGGGCACATAGTCACCGCAGGTGGGAAAGTTACGTGGCACCGGCACCATCTCATCATCGTCACCCACTTTGATCACCAAGGCCATGCCGATCTCGGCATGGAATTCGATGTGACAGTGGAAGAGCCAGTAGCCAGGATTGTAGGCCTCAAAGCGGATGATCGTATAGCCACCATCGGGCACAGTGACAGTGTCCTTAACAGGAGGATTTATTAAATTGCGCTTGAGCAGCTTAAACTGATCCAACTGTTTAACCTGCAAAGCAAATTTTTAAATTCTTATTAGAGTTATTTAAAAAAAAAAGATGGGAATATATAAATACATTTTGCTGAAATGGTTAGTAAATATTTATAAATATAAATCTTTTCATTTATTAAGATCTCTTTATCATATTTGATAAATATAAATCTTAATGCAAAATTGGCATCTGTCTTTAATTGTGCTTATCTATAAAAAAATCATTTACCTTTTTAAAATAATTTAATTAATTAATTATTCATTAATTATTATTTAACTATGTCAACATTTTTAAAATTTAACTATATAACTATATACTATATATATAGAAAAAAATCTTTCTTAAGCTTAAAATTAAAATCACTTTAAGAACTAGTTTCTGGTTTTTAAAAATAATTTCTAAGTAATAGGAATACAAACTTAAATTAGGATGGTTTTAAAAGCAGAAATAAAAATCATT
The DNA here is from genome assembly GCA_035042345.1 of Drosophila fungiperda. Classification (NCBI taxonomy): domain Eukaryota; kingdom Metazoa; phylum Arthropoda; class Insecta; order Diptera; family Drosophilidae; genus Drosophila; species Drosophila fungiperda. Next base: position 10,239,340 of record JAWNLM010000145.1, read on the forward strand.
ATTTGAAAAAAAAATGTCTGAAATTAATTACGAAACTTTGCCACTCGTAGGATTGAAGAAAGATAGAAATTTCACTTAAAGAAGTTGACGTTTTAACTAAGAAGGAAAGTTACAAAGAGTAGCAAATGTAATTTTCTAGGTGTCAGTTTGATTTTTTTGGTGAATGTTATGTTTTGTAAAGCAGATTCCGTTAATATTGATAAATGTATACCTTTTGATTATATGTTCTTAAAGTGGATAGATTCATAAATCATAACAAAAACAAAAGAAATTCTGTTAGCTATTTTAACTAAAGATATTGATTTTGACTGTCTTTTACTAAAAAAAAAAGTGTCATGTAAAAAAATCTAGAAAATTCTAGAAAATATTATAATAAAATATAGATATATTTACATATATTAGCTATATGTGCTCGGGAGTATTTAGCATTCCTAATACTAATTTTAAGTTCATTACACTTACCATTTCAATGGTGACATTCTGGCCGAGGCGCTCGAGTCCGACGACACGGAACGCATTACCATGGAGATGGAAAGGATGATTGGCATAGAAGGTGAATCCCTCGTCGACAATGATCAGCTCGACGACGGCATTGCGTGGCACTTGGAGCACATGATGACACTTGCAGAACTGCTGGCGACAATCGATGCCCTGCTGGGCGAGCGTCGTCTCATTGCAGAAGAGATCATCGGTGAGCTGATGGCGTTGGGGCAGCAGCGCCATCGAGGGGAACTTGAGGGAAATGTGATTCAGTTGGGGCGTGTACAGCAAGTTCTGCTTGGTGACGTTCGTGTCCATGCCATAGTAGTCGCTGTGATGGAAGTCGGGATTGTCCTTGCGATAGAAGTCGTAGTACACAAAGAACTTGTAGTCCGCCTCGGGCTTCAGCGTATCATCATCGATGCCGGACACGTGGTCATAGATGGGCAGTGCTCGCATCTCTGCGACGGTTTTCGAATCCGCATAGCCAGGACCACGATTCATTACATTCAGCTCAATTCCCTCAGCTTTGTGTGCATAACCCAGTGGCGCACTGGGTTCCAGATCAGGCGCACCCTCATAGCGCAATATGGCCACCTGGAAGGCGGAGGTGAATTTCTCGCTGCAGTCCATGATGCCCTTGAGGCGCAGCCAGTAGTTGTTCACCTCCTGATTGGCATCCAGCACAAAATCGAAACGTTCCCCGGAATACGTCACAATGGAGCCCACCTGCATCGCCTCAATGTCATAGCCATCCGAGTTGATTGCGGTCAGCGTATGATTATCCACAGACACCACAATCGGACAGTTCAGATACTCCGCGTTGATGATGCGAAACCGATATCGGAATCCCCTCCTCACATGATACACCTGATGCGGTATCTGCTCCAACGGTATCTCATTCACATTGCCTCGACGCTGTCGCGAATGGACCACAACTGGAGTAGGCAATGATTCATTGCTGTTTCTCAGCATCCACGTCGATCCCAGTCGCTCTTCACTCGCCAGCAATTTGATTAGATTCGGTGGAGTTGTTGTGGTTTTGGCAGCTGTTTTCAATTGTGGTGCTGCAAATAGGTAGAATATAATAAATATATAATATAATAATAAATTTAAAAAATGTATAATAAATAATCAGATTTGTTGAAGTAAGAAATTATTTTTCTAAAACAAAAGATTTGTATCTTTCTAAAAACCAAACATTTTCCTTTCTTAATTCCAGCTTAAAGTTTTTTAAAATGTAGTAAAAAAAAATTGTAAATTTACAGACTGTTTTTTTTAATTACAGTTTTTGAGATTGAGAAATATGTTTCTGAATGAATTTTATGACTTTCTGAATTTAAGAATATATTTTTTTTTTAACATTAATTCTATTTCTATAAATGCATTTTATAGATTTATTTATGTATAAATTTAAATATTTCTAAAAAAAAAAAATAGAATAAAGGCAAACTATATATAAAAAATAAAATAAAAGCACTAAGAGAATGGTTATTATTTATAAATACAACAATATATATTTAAAAAACGAAAATAACTTGATTTTTAGATCGACTCATTTTATTTATTAAGAAAAAACCCACCTGGATACACCGAGTCATTTGTTGCTGGATTCACGTCCTGCTCAACATTCGATGAATTCCAAGCCGTAAGATTTGGGTTTGTTGGAACGTTTAGTTTTAGAGGCATTGGTGCTTCTGTTGGAACTTGCGCCGTTTCCATGCGATGCTGTCTCTTCAGGTCCGCCCAGATGCGATTGTAGTATCGACCACGTCCATTGATGAGAATGTTGTGCGGCTTATTGTCTCCACGCGAGTGATGGTGATAGGCAAAGATGCTGGCGCCCGGCTCGTGTATCCAATCCTGGACAACCAGCACATGCTCGCCAAGATCAAAATCGTAGAGGCCGCCATGCGGTTCCATGGTCTTTGGCCGACGTATAATCAATGGGCCAAAGACGCCGTCGCCACGCTGCATGCCGGTGTGCGAGTGCCAGAAATGTGTGCCGGAATTATCCGCCTGAAAGCTGTAGCGAAATGTGGCATGCGGCGAAATGGGGCACTGTGTTATATGCGGCACACCATCCATATAGGGTGTCTTCTTCTGGTGGAGGCCATGCCAGTGAATCGTGGTGCTCTCGCCCAGCAGATTGTTCTTCACATCGACGATGATCTGATCGCCCTCGCACACCTCAATCGCCGGGCCGGGCATCATGCGATTGACAACCGTAATGCTCCGCTGCAGTCCATCGCCCATGATGCAGTGCGGCCGCTCGCAGTCCGTCAGATTGAGCGGACAGTCGAAGCAGGCCTTCGAGAAGGTCTGATACCACTCGACCACGAATCTATATTGACACGTCATCGGTTCGGCACCCGCCTGGCAGTTGCGCACGCAAGGATGCTGCCGATACCAGTCCGCCGTCCAAATGTCCTGCGTCATCTCAGCCTCGTCAATCTCCTCGATGCGTGGCACTGCCAACGGACGACAGACGAAGCAACAGCCATTCCGATAAATACGTTCCGCCGGGCAGCTGGGATCGATGGGCGGACAGCTGCGCTGATATCTGTTGATGGCAATCTCGCCATCAGCTTCACGACGCACGCACTCGAGGAGCGTGCAGTCGGCATCATTGTGCCAGGACTCGCCCACCGCATACAGCGTATTGTTGTGCTGACAATGTGTCCTTACGCACTCCCCACAACAGCTGCTTGGAGTTTTACGCAACTCAGTGCCCTGCAAAAATTATATAATTAATTTTACATCTTATGGATTTTTTTTTAATTAAGCAAATAAATTAAGCTATCAAAAATGTAAAATATTTTCAGCAATTTATTATTTTAAGAACTAAACTTTGTTTTAAAAATATAAAGATTGAAAATATCAACAAATAAAAAATTATAAGTAATTTATTATTTTAAGAGCTAAACTTTGTATTAAAAATATTCTAGAAATAAATTATTAATTATAATTTAAATAATGTAAATGATCATTTAATCCAAAAATATATAATAAATATAATTTATTTGATTTATTTTGCATATTAAGTTTTAATTATATTATCTAAATTAAATAATTCTTTGACATCATTTTTTTAATTGCGGATTGCTTTTAATAACATAAATAATTGTTCGGAATAAAACTTTTCTTCTGGTTTATTTATCTTCATACTATTTAATATCCACAAAACTCTTGTAATTTCTACACCTGAACTGATTGGTTTTTTCTTCTTCGAGGTTTCCAAATGCTGCACAAATTTTTTTAATTAAAGTACGCACAGATATTTAAAATTGGTTCCTCTTTCTTTGCTTCGGCGTTTCCTTATCTATCACAAGCAATAAATGAATATTTGAAGATTCACTGAATACCAACCACATCGCAGTAGAACTCATTGCAGTCAATCTTGGTGAGGACTATGTGCGCCTGTGGCTCGATTCCCACTCCTGCGGCACACGAGTAAACCACACAATTGTCCTGTGCATCAAACCAAACGGAGCCCTGCTCCTTCTGGATGGTATTGTTCTGCTCCAGATACTCACAGAATGTGCTGCCTGCAATTGAAGGAAATGCAAAAAATATTATTAAATGCCAGAATTTTATATACTTTTGCAATTGGTATTTACTTAATTCAACAGGTTTGAGTCAACTAATTTACCATATTAGAAGGGCCCAACATTGTTGTATTTAATAAATGTTAATTAAGGTATGTAAATTGCTTTAACGGTCGAGTAAATTACCTATGACAATATGAATGATATTATATATCAATACTTAATTTGCATATTCAATTATATCAGTTCACCATTTGAATAATCTTGGTTTTTTATGAATGATGTAGTTTATTTGCCTTATAATATTTTGTTTTTTATAATTTATAAAACTTTCATTAAAAATATATGTTAAGCAAACCACTTGAATAATTTACGATTTTATGAACGCTGTATTTCATATAGATTATATTAATTATTATTTTTTAAAAATAATTTATGAATCTCTTGTTAAAAATATATGTTAAGCAAAATCTCAAAAAAATTACAATTGTAATTTTTTAATTTTGAATGAATGTTTTATTGTCATGGGAGAAAATACTTGCAAGTGTTTCCAAACTACTTTTAAATCAGTCTATACAATTATAATTAATATGTTTTTAGTCATCCTTTTGTCTAGCCAACCGAAAAGTTCACAATACACGTGTCTTTATACCCTACACAAATTAATATAAATATAAAGGTTATATTAAATTTGTGAAAACGCAAGTTACTATTAGAAATAGGCAATATTCGTGATCCATCAAGTTCTCAGATATTAGCAGAGTGGTTCACTTTTATATTATATTTTTTATTAACCCAGTTAATATATTTATATAGCATTCGTATTTATAACTCCCCGTCGAGGTCTTTCAATTTGCGCACTTTTAATTATCGTGTACTGTTTATTTGTTCAACACATGTTGTAAATGTTTTATATCCGTGTACACAGCAATAAAAAAAAGGGCAACAACAAAACCAGACAATATTGTTTGCGTTTGTTTTTGTTGTCTGAGCTGGCAACATTCACCGGCATAAATGTACTGGTTTATAATTTGAATAATTTAAATATTTACTTAGTATATTTTAAACTCACAAATGAACCTTGCAAGGTATTCGTGCAAATACTTTTATGAATATTACTAATCGTTAACTGAGGTGCTTGAACCGAGAATTTCTGATTGATACTTTGTATAACTTTCATTGTGAGATTCCCTGTTTTAAGATTTAATCAAAATCAATTAATAATGATATATGCCCGCTATAAGTTCCAAGATTATAGTGTCTATTCAAATGCTGCTTTATGATCCGATTTAATTGAATATGCTAGTTAAGTAATATCAATTTTACTATTTACTTCATATTATCGTAGGTAAATTACTCGACCGTTATATGAACAATAATTTTATGCCCTTTGTGGGTGGCATTGTAAATTGGTTCGTTCAAAGCTGCCGAAAACTGTCAATTGTTAAGTTTTGTAAATAATAAAGTAGAAAAGTATATTTGTCGCACAACTTAAATAACGCGGCAACTGAACAAATAACAGTTTCAAGATAAAAAACCTTCCCATTTAATCCAATTTATGTTATCATAATAATTTCAAGACCATAATGAAAGTTTAACACTGAACGAGACTCTTTCTCTCTCTCTTTAGCTATAACTTTGATAGTCAAAATTGTGGCGTGGTTTTGAGTGCTTAATAAAGTAATCTACTGATTGGCAAATTAATTTGACAATCCTGAAAGCCCATAAAATATATGTTTTACTTGAGTCTGAACAAGTTTATCACCATACCTGATTTCGGCACTCAACAATTCAAAATAATGATAATGCTGGAAATCGTTAAATTCTTTATTTTAACTTGATTCAAGGTATTGTAAAGATTGTCGAATTTCATAACAATAAAAATGCTGATATACATTTTAGTAGAGAAAGATAAAGTCGTAGCTTTTGGTAGTGTGATTCATATTTGAATGAAATAGTTGACTCTAGAATAATATGTTTTTGCTTAAACTGTGATTATCTCACCTGTAAGATATTTTTTTTATAAGTATATACTTTTATGGTAATTTTTTGTCTTTGTGCATCAGGAAATTCAATTGCAGCTATACACGAATTTTTGTTGCTTCTTTTCCAACTTTCACTTACAAACATATTTTATTAATAAAAATAAATCTTTAACTATTAGTTTACCACATAAAAAAGTGATTAAATAAATACATATTATTGATATTGTTATGAGAAGATGATTGTCATAAGTATAAAGTAAGCACATTCATATGTACATGTATAATGTATGTAAATATGATTGTGACTTTTATAACAACTATTCCAAAGTCCGCAAGCCTGTTGGCCCTATGGTCATAAAAGTAATTATTATTGACAGCTTATGTTAACACATTGGTTGGCTCGTTATGGCCATATACTATGATTGAAGTTTTAGTACTTAATATTCGAAATGTAAGCAATGTTAATAATTACGTAAATTCGCATGTCATCGCCAAGTATTATTTACAATATACATTTGCAATTAACATTTATGCTAACACAGACAATATTGGCCAAGGTCAGCAGCAATAAACGTCAAAAGCTACTTTTTTATTTTCACACACTCAACTATTGTGGATAAGTTGATGACAACATAATTTACAGTTTCTGTTGGGTGTTTGCAGTTCGTTTACAGTTCACAGTTGACTAGCAGAGTTCTGTGGCTATTATTTTAATTAACAGCTGTTCGTTCGGTTACTTATTGAACTCACCTGTAGATTCACTTGCATTGCTTAAGCCGTCGCACGCACAAAATGTTAACAGCACAACTCCGTAAGTTAACAGCAGCTTCGCTGTTATTCCACAGTCTTTGTTATTCTGCATTTTGTTGCACGTTTGTTGTCTCTTTGTTGATTTTGTTGTTGTTTTCATCTTGTCATAATTATGATGAATGCTTATTATTTCCCTTAATTTGGCTTTTTGCTTGAAGTGTTTGATTTTATGTTTCCGGAAACTTGAACCTTCAGCAGTTGTTGTTTATTTCTGACCGATTATATTTTATGGCTGTAAATTAGACAAGAATGTTGGCAATGAGTATTGCTGGAATGAAGATTATGTGTTCATAATTTGCAGTTTTTGTTAGACTTGATTAAACATAAGTATATAATTTACTAACTCCATACAAACAAACATTCTATGCTTAGAAATATAGTGGGTTTTTTTTTTTTAGCATTTACTTCTCTTTAATCTATATCTAGCAATAATTGAGTTATCTCCCTTAAGGCCAGAAGCTACTTAGCCACTATTCAAGAATTTCGGTCAAATATTTAGTAAAGCAAGAGGGACGTTTGTAGCCACAGGGTAACAGACATAGATTGTATTTTTATTTAAGTATGATTTACGGCTCGCAGTTAATGCTTGTATGGCCCTTATGCCCCCAGTTGGTTCAGGCCAGTAAAGATACTGGACTAGGCAATTGCGAGGCTCTATCAGCACATGGTCAGCAAGCCAAGTTGGCCTACTCGCAATGCACGTACAAATTTAATTAATTAGCACTCTGTTCTTCAAAAAAACATAAACAAACCAGCAGACAAACACACACACACACACACACACACACACTATGGAATCCAACAGTCACGTCTGTCAGCGGGCGTTCATAAGGCGGAGATAAACACGGAAACGGAGCCGGATAGGAACTCTGTAAATGGCAACTGGTGGTGGACCAAAAATAGCCCATCGACAGATGCCCAAGTTTCTCTCAGAGCATATTAAGAGGAATGCGCATAAATTATGAAAGCAAAGCAACCAAATAGAAAAATTAAATAAAAATACTCGAGAAAGAAAATGTAAGTTGGAAAACAGCAAGTAAATATAAAAATTAGATAAAGAACTTTTGTGAGCTTCCTTCTTGGCCCACTGGCACATATCTAGTTGCCAACAATGTTTTAGCCCGGCTCAGAATCAAACACAATTGCGTTGATTATAAATTAGTTGGCAATTCATTAAAGACCTCAGATAAATGTAAATATGCTTAGAAAAATATATCACTTTATTTTATGGCTTGTTTTTAGATACAAAATTTAAAAGCAGATTTGCATAATTTATAAATTATATTAAAAAAATATTATTATGCCTATATGTAAATGTTTCTAGTTTATAATCTTACAAGATTAACAAATCAAAATTCTGGTAGAGAGTAGCTGACGAGACCACATTTTGTAAGCAGTCAAGCATTCATTTAAAACAGAAATTAATAATTAAAACTTTAATTTATAAATGTAATTAATATGCGAGAGTCATTAAATATTTTTAGCATTAAAGATCTGCTAATGTTTAGAAGAGAAAAAATAATTATCTCTGGGCTTAGATTGAGTTTAAAGACTATCAGAAGTAATTAAAGGTAATCAACTAAACATTCCACATTATATTCCCATTTTATGTAGTGATCATTATTCTCAGTATTTTACAAATCGAATTCGATTTTACTTAAAGAGACTGTAAAATTCAATGAATAAATATACCCAGTTTCAGCTAAATTTAACTAGAAGTGAGAAGAACAAATAACAAAATTGACGTATTTATAATCCCTGGGATTGATGACTTTATATATATATATATATATATATATATGATACTTTTACTGCGAAATGTATTATAGGTCTATATTTATCTAGAATTAATTGTGTGAACTGCTTGTGATTTTTCTATTGAGCCACGACTAAACGCGTCTGTCTGCAATTGTCTAGTGAATTGACAGGTAATCATTTAATTAGCATGATTACAATAAATAAAAAAACCACAGATGTGAGTAATACGGGTATTGCCTGTAATTCACACCTTTTGCAGTTGGTGGGCTGAATTACATTTTGGAAATCACATTGTCGTTCCAGGTGAATTGATCTAATAACAGTTTATTTGGAATATGTTTCGGTTGAATTCTCATGCAAATTCCCTTTCTATGACGGTCGAATAAAATAATTAATGATTACTAACAACTAATGCGGATCTAAGAAGTTTATTTTAATGACAGAACACGCTGATAGACAGATCATATGCATATCGTAAACTTGAATTGACTTGCTGATGAATCATATGAGATCATCGGTCCTCGAGTTTATAGACTCGAGACAAGAGAATTCAGTTTTATAAGTTTATTTAATGCAGTGCAAAATTGCTTTGACATTTGCATTAGTCTTTTGTTGTCTAAACATGTCGGCATATCTTAAGAAAATAAGAAATGCCATTTATTAAAAATTTGGTAATAATTTTTAGACCCATTTAAATGCATATATATAATTAACAAACTCAACTACTGTTTTAAAAATACATCTTTTATTCAACGATAATATGAGTTCTTCTTGGTTACGTCTTCCTTTCTTTATATGTGTTTTTTATGACAGTTGCTTATGCAAATTTCGTTTTTTAGGGCTATTTCATATACCCTCATCTTCCGACAAACTTGCATAACACAATTTTGAGAGCATCGTTAAGCTGCTCGTTTATAATTGTGTTTATATATGTAATTATGTGTCACATTGTGTTGAGTGCAAGTTTTATTTTGATTTATTGGTAATTTTTTTTTTTCTTATATCTATTTTTGTGTCGTTAATTTGTTCAAGACGGCATTTCAATTATTCAGATGCGTCAGTTGGCCGCATTTTTTTTGTTAATGGCCAACGAGCGAGTTTTGTTGAGCTAGGTTGAGAAATACAAATGGTGCGCAAAGAGTGGAAGTTTTTAAGCTGCTTAACGATGTGAAGGAAAAACGCTGTATTTATATTTATATATATACATTTATTTTTATAAATACGAGGTGTGAGTGTGGAAGTGAGTTGGCGAAGTTTGCTTTTGTTTTGGAGCAGATTCGCTTGTCCGGGTCAGGAATGCCCATGCTTACGCATTCTACCTTTTGGATACCCTGTAAATCTCTTTGACTTGACTTGCAGATTGATAATATCAAACAAGAAAATCGTTTAAAATAATTGTTTTTTTTTTAAATCTTTTTTGTTAATCATTATTAAATCAAAATAATGATTGTAAAAACATAAAATTAAACTTAAGTAACTTTTTTTTGACTATTTTGCACTTGTCATAATAAAAATATTTATTTTCTTATGCTGCATAAAATATTTATCTGCACATATATATTATATGCAGGGTATCAGCTAGTCCACTACTTATCAAACAGCATTATGAACTTACACATTTAAGTTCAGGTTATACAAATTAAATTATAAACCATAGATCATCGTGTAAATTCTTGGGAATTCCGCATTCATTACGGTTCAATTAAATAATGTATCATTGGGTTAATGCTCTGGAAATCACAATTTGTGGAATCCGGTTGTGGTCACAATTTCGTATAATCAAAACAAACCCATAGCTGGGTTCAATGGAAATTCAAGACCAACACAAATAGTAAATAATAACTCAAACTTTAACTTAATTTTGTTGGACCTTGACTACTGCTGCCTACTGAAAACTGAAAATTCAAAACTCAAAACTGGCTACTGGCCACCAATTGAAACCAAACGGCTTGCGGCTTATCTGTCACATATATTACTGGTTTTGGTGACGTTGGAATTTAGTGATTTTTTTTTTTTTAATTTGTATTCAATTTTGAATTGAACTTTGATTTTTCACAAGTTTTGTACACAAATTATTTACACCAGAAAGTGTAATTTCTAAGAAATAATTAATTGAATATATTCTTATTTTAATTATCAACCAGACAATATCATATTGAGATTTCAGCATATCTTAAAAATATGTTGCGTGCACTCAGACTTCTCCTTTCAATTGGGAATTATTTTTTGATTAATCAATTAATTTGTTAAATTAAGACATTTACAAATGGAGATACTACACGTATAACTCTTAATCCAACGCATTTTAGCTTTTATTTTTGAAAAAATATTATCTTCTTTATTTAAGTGACAAAGTAGAATTAAGTCAAAACTAATCCCATACCACAAACTGATAAAATAGCATTGACAAATAATGAAATCAACTTGATTTAACTAAAGCCTCTTAACGCATTAACGTCAAAATTCTTAATTTTTTATTATTGTTGTAACTTCTTTATAAAATGTATAATAAATTGTGTACATATTTAATAAGTAAACTTCAAATTTTTGAATTTATATGATCTGTTCGAATATATTTCCTACGCATTAAGCATGTCCTTACTTGTTCCTTTGAGCGTGTCCACGGCGTATCAAATGTTTATGGCTCACTGATTATTTGTATATATTGCACTCCAAAATTTATATTACACCTTTTACTTATCACGTTTAATAAGATTTACATATCGCTAGATTATTCTTTTTTTTTTAGCTCAGCCTAGCGACAAGTTTTATTGTATTCAGATTAGAACTGTGCGAATGGCAATGAACCGTTTTACACAAGTTGATCTTGCCCTTTAAAAGGTTTGACACGCACTGGGGCCAACTTTTGTGGAGCCGTTATGGATGCGCGCGGACCGCCGTTGAAATCGCAACTAAATCAATTTCAATGCGACAAAGGGGTTTTTGAAGATTCCGAAACTCGCTAAAAAACTACAAAAATTGTTTTTAGCCTCTTTTTTATGGCTACCGCCAAGCGTTTAAACAGCTGACGTCGCTGCCGCTGCTGATAACAGTTCAAGTTACGACGTTCGCTTGTCTCGATCGTGTTGCGTGAGACCGAGAGAGCGAGAGAGAGGTCTGTTACTTTTAATTACGTGCACTTGTTTCGCCTCCACGACTGTTGACATTTGACTGCGAGCAATGTTAATGCTTAACAGAGCCATGTTTATCTTCACTGATTGGCCGCATGTTAAACACTTTGTGAGAAAACAGCCGCAGATATTTGATTAGAATCGCATATTTTGTCAACAGACCGTGTCTATGAAAACTAACGTCTATTTCTGTCTGTCTGTCTGTCAACATTTATTAAAAGTTGTCACATCGCTAACAAAAGCCACCTGCAAATCATAATGTGTAAGTTTTGCGAACTGTTCTTTTTGATTGGTTTGCCAGTTTATAGTGTTATGTAAATAGAACCATGTTATTTGCATACACACATATTTGTGTCCTTCATTTGCTTGTCTTATTTATTGTGATCTGATTATGGCAAAATTGTAAACTGTTTTTCTTTTGTCAAAACCTAATTGGATTTTTACATCAATGCGAATAAATTTAGTTCAAGAATGCCCAATAGTATTGTGTTAAATTAATTGGAGCTGTTTGTGTTGAAATCTGATTAAAAATCTGAATTCTTAAATATTGTAACTATTATATTTTGTAACTGCACAACTAGTACATTTTACAATAGATTGCCTATGAGGTAATAAGAAGAGGCATCCAAATCTTTTATTTTAAACAAAAATCATCTACATCAAATCTTTTTGTTATTATCTTGGGATGTTTAAATAATATTGTATATACAAATAAGAATTATAGTGTATTGCAGATAATTTCTTGTTTTCAAATAATTTTCAAATATCTTTCCTTTATATTATGATTTATTTACTGCTCGGCATAAAGAATAAAGAATTCAATATAGTTATTTATTTTTTGTTTAAAGTCTGACCGAACTATAATTATAATTTAAAATTTACTGTTACCTTGGCATCCAATTATTTTTTTAACCTATTGGTTTATCATATATTTCATATTTTTGATTTAATAATTGTCATCCACTTTATAAGCAAATTCACATCTAAATGCTCAGTGTATCATTCAGCGTTATTCACCACACACTCACACAAATACCAATACACAGATGCTAAAGCTTTCGAGCGCTCTCTCACGGGCTCTCTCTTTCTCTCTCTCGCTGTATCAGCAACTTTAAGTTGCAGCATCCCGATAGTCGGCTGGAGTAATGCGGCACAGCGACAAAGAAAGCGGCAGCGACCGCGCCAGTGGCAGCAGCAGCAGCAGCAGCAGCGGCAGAGGTAGTTAATGGCATGTCCTTTTCGCAGGCAGCGTTCACAATTCAGTTCGTATTTAGACGTGCGTGCGGCAACAACAACAACGACTCGCCACTTGACACCGGAACGTTCACGCTGGCCACAAAACACAAGCAACGCTGCGACCCCCGACAAAGTGGCCAAATAGTGGAAAAGTGCTAATAAGCCAGCGAGTGTTTCTCGGAGTGTAGCCGGTCGTGGTGTGGTGCGTGGTATAATTCTGGCTTGGACAACTGGACGACAGGTTGCCGCAGTTTGAATGTCCTAGTGTGTGTGTCTCTGTGTGTGACTGTGTGTGTGTGTATGTTACCAACAAATTATTACCGTAATACTAACGAGTACTGCAAACATAAAGGATTTCTCATGTACTACTGCCAACCACAAAGTTTGCTTAAAGGATTAAAGCATCTAGCATTGGCCGAGGTGAGCAGTCCATTTACCCATAGATTCTGTTTAGCCAACTTTACAACTTCATTTTGGCCAACTTTAATGCGCCTAACTGAGTTTCTTACGGGTTTCATGTTTAGTTCATTTTTTGTTGTATATGTTTATATTTTGTGTGGCGCTGCCAAGGGAGCTATAAAATAAAGCATCCCAAAGGTAAGATAGCACCCCCCCCCCCCCCTCCCCACCCGCATGTCAGCGTCAATTTATTTGGGCTTTTTTCAAGAGAAGTAAATTTGAATTGGTACCGACAGATGCAACATATGGCTAAGAACGACTCGAAATGGCTTTTAGGGACATCAGTAATTCATTTGCACTTTGGGCATGATAAACCAGATGAAACGCAAAATTTATTGCTCTTTTTATTTTAATATTTACACAAAGTGCTTAATAAAGTTGCATAAGATTAAAATTTATTTGTATTATATATATTAATAAAAAATATTAGATGCCTAAGAAATATTTGAATACTATTGAAATATAAAATAGACGTGTAAATCCAATTTGAGCTGTTGAATTTAGATATAAGTTTCATAATCCATAAATATGATCGATTTGAATATGTATATTTATAGCTAGAAATTGATTTAAATCATTATGAATAACTTACTCCAAATAAAAGCTGAGGCTTGTACTTGAACCCAAACTTATCAAAATTCCAATAAATATAAAAAATATAAAAAATTGCTTTTAATTTCTCGCTTGTTATTAGTCATTAAAACTATCAAATGTTAAACATTATTCAAAGTAAAATAAATAATAAAAGTATCCGGTAATTATTTATATGTTTTTAAGAAATAAAATTGAAGAAACTTTAATTAACGAGTCAAAAGTTAAAATTTTTGTGAATTTCACTTTGAACACTTTTTGGGGAATTAATAATATCATTCTGTATATCCTGTTTATCTTCCATATTGTCCAAGTTTGGCTGCATTGTTCTTTAAAGTTTCAAAAGTGTATTTATGCTTCGCATTTTATTGTTTTGCCAAATGCTGTTTTATTAGTTGGGAAAAAAGCAAAGTTTGCTTTTAACGCGTTTAGATATTTTGTGTTGCTTATGGTGCGGGACAAAAAGGTTTAATTTATCGGACCTTTGATTGGCTGGGGACTTCAACTAAAATACACACATAAACCCAATGGGACACACACACACACACCCACACACACACACTCTCGCAAAAAACTTTTCGGTGTTGTCAACTTTTGTCACTTTTTATGTGGCACCAAGACATAAACACAACATAGTCCAAGTGGCAACTGCTAAAGGACTCGCTAGCCAGTTGTTGGAGACACGGTCCTTATGCATTTATCATATTTTTGTTTATATTTATGGTCGACTCGACGTGCGCGATTCGAAAACGGGTCAAAATCCGTTTTCTTCTGTTATGCCGTAATTGAGTTACGGGCCGCAATTCCAAGCTAAAAGAGCCACAGACACTTGACGTGTCTCCGTTGCACATTTGCAGTCCGCATGGAGACAAGGAGCAATTTGACTGATTGAAATGTGGCGCAATGTGGCGAATGTAATTATGGGTTCAACTCCGCTTTTGGCTTTGGCCATAAAACATGCACCCAACTTTGGTAGCCAACAACAACAACACCAATTTGAGATTCACCAACTGCAATTGTGCACGTTGTAAGGTTTACGACCGATGACATGTATAAAAGTGAATGTGTGTTGAGTGTGTGTGTGTCGAGTGTGTGTGTGTGTGTGTGTGTGTCTGTTGTGTGTGTTGCTCCCTAATGGTGTTCACTTGCTGTTGTCTATGAAGTTAAGTTCGAAGAAGTTATTCATAGTCATAATAATGTAGTATGAAATTGCTGTCACTTGCAATGGGTAATCAAATTGCAAACGCAACGAGTCGTATGCGCAATATGCATATATAATATGATAATTTCGAAATGACTGAGAACAGTAGTAGCACAATTTTATTGTACATCATTTACACAGCAATTTTAATAAAGATATCTCGCAAATTGCTTTCCACCAGACACAATGAAAATATAATTGCGACAGTTGCTTGTTTTGTCGTGAATATTATCCTTGACGAGAGTGTGTCTTGGTGTGTCTTGGAAGGACCATTTATTTAAACAAAGTGCTCTCTTAATGTAAGTGAGCATTATAATAAATAATGAAAAAATCAGCGATTTCCCTAGCAGTGATTTTAGTGTAAAGAGCAGACAAAATGTTCCATTAACAACAAATTAAAAGATAACTACGAAAATTAAAAAATGGTTGTTTTGAGTCTCTCTGAGTTTTTTTTTTATTACGATTTGTGACAATGCGATTTAAAGTGA
Source organism: Drosophila fungiperda (assembly GCA_035042345.1). NCBI lineage: Eukaryota > Metazoa > Arthropoda > Insecta > Diptera > Drosophilidae > Drosophila > Drosophila fungiperda. The sequence goes on from JAWNLM010000145.1 coordinate 10,255,027, forward strand.
AGTTCTCCAAACGGCATAATTATATCGTAAAATTTGTCATTTTTTTCTATATGTCAAAACATAAGACACATGACTTCTCAGAAAGTATTTGCGATTGGTTTTTTTTTTATAAATTGGCAGAAAAATGACAGGTAATCAATCAGTTTGTTTTCGCCTTGTCAATGCTGTGGAAATTTACATAAATCAGTTTGCGTATATGTTGTCAAAAAGTGAATTTTTTCATGTGTAGAGATTATATTTCATTGCGATCTAGTTTGATTTATTGTGCTCCTTCAGATATTTCAGCTTAATTCAAGCATAAATTAAATTTCTATGTATTCCTGGTTTTTTTTCTGACTAAAGGCTAAAATGGCTAATGATTATGGCTGGGTGAATTCGTACTTTGAAGTCTAAATAGAGATCTTTGGAGCATTTAATGTTTATTCTTCTCTATGGTTAAAACTTGCTTAAAATGTGTCTGATTTATTCTGGGTTCGATTTGCTGCAGTTGCCACTAAATACAAATACCGCATTTCTCTGACTAAAGACAATGGAAAACTTTCTGCAAATTTTCTAATATGTAAAAAAGAAACTAGTAAAAGTAATTAAATGAAATTAAAGTTAGACAAGTAAATAAACTTAACCTTATTGTTACTTTAATTGTTTACAACTTGATTGATTTACAAAATTGATTTCTTACCAGACTCAACTTTTGGTGAAACTTTTAAACATTGTCGGGGAGAGATATGCTCCCTCTCCCCTCCCCTCAGTTGCTATTGCATTAACTTTATTATGCCTTTGTTGGCCAATTTCGATGCAGCCAAGTTGAAGCCCTGTTTCACATAATTATGAAAAATTTAATAAATTTGTTTAAAAAGTTATTTGTTTTGCGTAGGTTTTGGTATCTTTGACAACAAGATATTTAATCAAAATTTTAACTGACTGGCAAAAAAGGTGAAGCCTTGTGAAGATTCCATGAAACTTGGAGGACTACAATATTTCGACAAGAACAAAAAAAGGAATGAAAGAAACGCAAAACCATTAAATAAAAAAGGAACAGTTGAATGCCTATGGCAACAACCTTTGGCCTGTGGAACCATTCTTTTGGGTGTTGCCAGTGCTGCGGATGCGGATGCGGGTAGGAAATTTCTGTTGAGTTCCGTTCCGTTCGGAGCCGTACCGAGCCGAGCTGAGCCGGGCTGAGCTGAGCTTCAGCTATGGCTCGGGGCATATGGCGCTACTCGTTGACGGCAACCATCTGCTCTCAGGCCGGTGACCTACTGACTTGGGAGTGTAGCCCACTTTCCGCTCTGCTTCTGGCCACGTTCTGCTCGCTGTTGGCGTTTATCCACCAAACTTCAACCCTATCCCTATCCCCCATTCCCATCATCATTGTGCGTTGCAGTTGACAGAATTAACTGCAAGAAAAATACTTTGCAAATTTAATTAAACAAGCTGTGCACATGCAACACATGATTCACATGCAGCGCATGACGTCAACGTCCCACATGCTCACTGGCGGCAACTGATATGTTATCCATATGGGCATCACTTGATTGGTGTATGTTTGTATACCCTTCCAAAGGATATACATATTTTTTACAGCCAATGTGTAACTTTAGAATTTGGCATGTGAGATTTGTAAATGCTCAAAACGATTGTTATTAAAAACTTCAATGAATTGTTGCTAATTTGTTTAAAATATGCGATATTTTTTATTATATTGAATTTATATTGAATTTGTTATCATTATTTATTATTATTTATATTGTAAAATTAGTCATTTAATAAAAATAAAAATAAATATTAAAATATTACTGCCTTATTAAGGATAATCGCATGTAATTATTATTATGTTCATTGGAAAAAAAAAATATATATATATTATCGCCTATAATAACGATTAATATTTTATTATTTTCCCCCAAATATCTTATTAATAAAATATATATGTATATATTTTTATATTTACAACGAATTTGTATATTTATCAAATTTATATTAGGTGATAGCATTTATCTTGGAATAAGGAAGAATTATATTTTTGCAAAGTATTTGATTGTCGACTTTGCAGTTTCGAAATGACTGATTTTATGAACATCTTCGAAACGATGTTGTCTGATTATTATTGCAATGACTCAATACGATTGATTGATATTATCAAGAAGATAAAATTAATGTTGGTAGTTCTTTGAGTTCTTTTGCCAGAAACTAACTGATACCAAATTAAAACTTATCTCACAAGTATTTTTTTTATCGCTCGCTTCAAGGAATTGCATAGTGAACAAGACAATTATCGAACTGTAGAATTCAAATTTGACTCTAGAGTATTGACTCATAATTGAAAATAACTAGCATATCAAATTTTGAATAGTACAAAAAGTAATTGAAAAATATAAAAAAGTTAAGTGTTTAACTTTGAAGCTGTTCACAATTTCACGCACTTTTCAATACATAAAAAGCTTGTGCAATTGTCTGTTTAAAATTGAATTTCATATTTGTATAAACCCATTCCTAGTTTGGCTGTGCCACATCATCATCGTATATACTTTTACCGTATCCATTTATCACATTCATATAAACTTTTGCTTGAACTGTTGTCAGAGTACATTTAACTTTTGCAGAATGAGTACCGCACTCATCCAGAGACACACAAAAACACACAAATATATTTTTTTCTATGTGCATAGTTTTTTGTTTGTAAGCACTTGTATAACTTATTTTAGTGCTTACTTTTCAGCAGTTTTTTTTTCTTCTTTTTTCTTTTGGCCGTAGCATAAATCAGAAATTGCTTTACATGCAACACTGCAGCCTGCGCCTACCTCGTGTTATAAGCGCTGGCAAAATGAAAATCTTCTTTCTATTTTTTTTTTTTTTGTCATGGCAAATGTATTTGAAATATGTGTGTGGGAGGAGGAGGGGAGTAGGAGGTGTGTTCGTACTTGGTATATGGCATTGGCAGTTCGCCTAAGAAACTATTTTCTTTTCATCAGCAATGGCAAAATGGATGCCGACAAGCAGCATTAAATAGTAGAAAACTCAACTGAATGTTTGTGCCGTATTTAAGGCAAATAACTGACTGGTTCTTAAATGGCAGTTGACTTGCATAAATATATAACTTATTTATTGATAAATATTTATTTATATATTTATCATTTATTTATTTATTTACCTAGCATAAAACTATTTTATCTTACCTATTTAGGCTTGAAAGTTTGCTCAATATTTGTTTTTGACCACAAACACTTTTGCCGTTTCGACAGGTTTTGGGAAAATATTTAATTGAATTTCATGTCAATCGAAGTGTATATTTGCAGTTTGTTGCCGTGATCAAAATCGGTAGAGTCATTTAGCTAGTTTGAATGGTGGTTTTAATTAAAAGCAAATACATTTACATTCAAGTTAGCAAAACCATATAAACATTTCATGGCCAAAAGGCAAGGTTTTACCATATCAACCCAAACCCCCCGCCCCAGCCGAAAAATATGTGCTTAGTTTTGGGCGTAGTATTTATATATATTTATATATTTACCTGTTTGTAATTTGTATCTTTTTTGGAAAATTTATTGTGCATTTTATGTTCGAAATTTATACAAAACATTTGCATTCCAGTTGCCGTCTAAATTTAACTATGTTTGAACTTTGCATATTTCTGAGCAAATTAAAACTATTTTTTACTGACACGCGTCGATATTTATATAATTAATTTATACTTGTATGCATTAGTAAATTATAGTCTACTTGAATATATGAAGAAACCATAATAAATACAATACAATTTTGTTGTGCAAAACCGCAATAAAGTTCCAACATTTGCCAAGTAATAATCAACAAAAACCATTTTACAATATGTACATAAATATATACATATAAATATATGTACATAAATATATACATATAAATATATGTATATTTATTATACATATAAATATATATATATGTATATATTACAATAATAGCATTTGGCAACATCCAATGATTTCTAATGCGCCCTTTTTTGTATTCTGTAATCATTATTCAGTTTTCATTCTCTTTTTTGGTTTCTCATTGCTTTTTCAATATCAATGCGATTATGCTGGATATTTTGGGTCTGCAGACCTTAAGCATTTAATTCTTCTTCTTATCTCCGCAAAAATATGCCATTTAAAACCCGTCAATTTATGTCAAAAATAAATCAATAAATGCAGTTTGTTTTAGCCTTGTTTTGCAGCAAATTGGTTAGTTGCAGTTGTCTGCTTCATTTACAAAACCGAATCATAATCATTTCTTTTTTAGCTGTCCTCCAATATCGACTTATAGCCAGGAAGCGCTTCTACATTTTGACCTTGTTCTGTGCCGCTGCTGCTGCTGACAGTCATCAGTTGTGGCTTACTGACTTCCTGGCCATTGATTTTGCCTGTTACTTTGTAGCCAAACAATGCGAGATGCAAACTTGTTTATTTATTTCTGCTCTGTCTGATCAGTTTTTCCTGTGCAATTTCCACTTTCCACTTTCAACTTTCCATTTTCCATTTTTCACATAACATTGTTTTTTGTTTGTTTTTTTTTTTTGCCCCTGTTTCGTTTAACTTTTGCGTAACGCCAAAACTTTTCAGGCAGGCATCTGGCAAGTTCCATTGTTTTGCCAGCTGTCTAACATTATTTGTTGCCAAACAATATTTATACATGTCAGTTACTGAACAGAGTTACAACTGCCAGCAGCTAGGATCAAATTCAGAATTACTCAAGATAAATATTTTAGATTTTAGATTGCTTTCTTTTGTTATGTGTAAATTGATTCATAATTTTGAAAAACTGGTCTAAAAACCGTTTTTATGTTTGTTTTTTTTGCTTGGCGATGCCAAAAATAAAAATAGACTTCGGAGTTTACTTTTATGATTTCTTCAAAATGCCTTCATTTTTAATAGATTCAAACGAGAGGTGTTCTTAAGTTAAAAAAAATCTACAATTAAATATAAAATCAGAATATAATTCAGGTTAATAATATATAAAATAGCTCAATTAAATATAAAATAATAATATAATTCGGCTTAATAAAATGTAAATTGTGTAGTTATTGCACATATTGGGAAAACCCAAATAAAGACGAAGCAGATCATAAAAAATATTAATGATTATTATTATTATTATTAAAAATAAACAAATTTATATGACGCAAACTTTTATTTACTTAAACTTCAATTTCACATGTGATAATCCGAATCCCATATGGAAATCAAAATCCGTCAGTGCTTAAAGAGGCAATTCAGGGAGGGATCAACGAGCTGTTGATTGACTGACTGAATGTTGAGGCGAAAAGTGCCAGCAGCAGGCGGTGCCACAATGAGGCTAAGACAAAGCGCGAACTAAAAGCACTCAAGGTTCGAGTATCTCTCTACTGCCACTTTGCCACCCCCCCCACCCCCACCCCACACACACTCAGACAGGCTTTATTGCCACAGCCAATGAATGGAAATTCCCCAACGCAGCAGAGATTGATGACGCACTTGAAGCGCTGACAGTTTCAGTTCCAGTTGCATATAACTGCATGTTAGAGTTGACTACTCCTGTTCGTCTATATATATCTATATATATATATGCACTTGGTCTAGTCAGTGGGTGTTTCGTCGGAGTAGTCCGTTGATTAACCGTTGGCTGAGTGGTCTTATTGCAGACTTTGTCGTTGGCAGCTCGCCGTTCGACGGCATTTTGTTATTTTGACAGCAAGCATATGGCGTTTGCTAACTGGGCTTATATTTTATTACCAAAATGTGCACAAGTGCGAGTACAAAATTTGCATACCATGCAAAGTGGTCGGAATAAAGAATATCATCGTTTAATGCGCTCCAAGTGCCAGCGACACCCACTCGACTCTTGGCCATAAAAATGCCGTTACGACGTGATATATTCCGGGCTGATTATATTTGTGAGTGCGCTGTAAACTTTTGCCCTCAATACTTGTACTTCTCCTTCTCCTTTTACTTTACTTTTGCCCTTGTCAAATGTTCCCCAAGAATTCGACCTACATCTTAAGGCTGCCGTAGAATGAATAATTATATTTTTAGTGTTATGATTAATGTACAAAATTTGTTTCGCAATTGATGATTTATAACTCATCAAGTTTGCACTTTGATTTTAATCTATGCTTGATAACTAAAACTAACAGTATATAAATAATCCCTGTAGCAACTATTTTTTGTATCATATACAAAAAGTTTGACTTCTGAAACTGCAAAAACATTTCTCTTTGTCTTTCAAAAGGGTCATTTGTCAGTCCGCGAAATATTTATATTTACCACAACTTTTTCTCACTTTGCGTGTCTATCAATCTGAGCAATCTTAAACAGCAAAAGTTATGCCACATGTGAAATAAGGAGGAAAGCCAAGTTTTCCTTTAAATTTGCCTTAAAAAGCAATGAATTTTCCCAGCAGCTGTCATATATATTTTTTTTGTCTGACAATATGTTCTTATACATATTAAATTAATGCAATGTCGAAGTCAAATTCACGTGACATCCTCAGCTTTTTTCGACAGTTGTTCTATGAATAAAGAATGGGAAAAATTTTGCAATGAGAAAACCGAAAATAAAAGCCGCAAACAAAATTGCAAAGCATATTTAGTACTCGCCGCATATTCGGTTATTTAATTACTAACTTGATAAAAAATATATTATAATAATGAATGCATTAATATGAGAATTTATTTGAAAATATAATCCATATTCATGCATATCCATTTAACGACTAAGAATTTGATATTTTGAAGTAATTTAAACTCAACCGCAAATAAATATATTAATTTTCGCCAGGAAACAAAAATCCAATTACTTAACTTTTTCAATCAATACATATGCATACATTTTAACTTAAAAAAAGTATATAAAGATGACAGTGACCGACTAGGGTATACCCTCTACTCAGGCATAAAATGCATTAATATGGCGTTAAGAGGATTCAGTTAAATTTAGGGGTTATTTGTGAATCGAATGCATATTTTAAAAACCTTAACAAATTTTATTATTAAGAATTTTGAAGCTCTAAAAAAAAACATTAACATAAAAATCACAGATTAATATTTAACAAAAACTGTTGAAACTTATTTAAATGTTAATAACAGAATTTATTTTAATATTTTATTGTGTAGCTTGATAATTATAAATTCCATAAGCCAAAGTAAAGTTTATATTTGAATTCAGCTTCTTATTTGAAATTTTAAAGTTCTGCATAACAAAAGATGAAAAAACTCTTTAAAAAATCTATTTAAGTTATTTGTTTTACTTCTAAATATATGTATGCCAATAAAAAATTGGATACATTTTTTGAAAAATAGACATTTGATTTTAAAATTAATTCTGCATTTGAGTGAGATAAATTTTTTTAAACTTCGACTTAAATCAAAGAGTTCTTTTAGCTCAATTCAATTTAGATTTTATGTTTCATTTATTTTTGTATTTTTTTCATCTTGTCATATTTTTGAACCTGCCAAAGTTGTTCGCCAACAAGTTTTTCGATTAACTTATTAGGCAACCCTCGAATATAGAAACGATTCGTTTCGGCTGGCAAATGGAATAAAATGCACTAAAATTTTAAGCACTCACATTGCTGGGGGATTATAACACAATTTGGCTGTGAGCATTACAGAAACCACAACTAACTATTTCATTCTCTTTGCAGATGGAAGCCCAAATGGATATGTAAAGCAAACCAAAACCGGAGCAGGAATTACGGCAAATATTTTGTGGACTCAGCATTAATTGAAAAGCATTTCGCGGCTTTCTTGTGTTTTGTGTGCAAGTGCATAAAATAGATGAAACTTTTTTTTTTAATAAAATTAAATAAACACTATACCGATTCGCATATATATATATGTAAATATGAATAGGGATAGTATGTTTGTGCATTGAAATCGATTTGTGGGTTGGCTTAACATATTGACTGGCTAACTGTCAATCAATTTGGGCATGCGGCTGCTGTTACCACAACTGTTGCATGCAACATGGATGGCGAAAATCGGATTATATTAAATGTGGGCGGCATCAGGTTAGTGTAATTTAATTTTTTATTATGCTATATCTTATTTATAACAGGAAAACAATAATAAATTCTTCTACAGTCAAAGAAAAGTCCTTGAAATTAAATTTATAAATATATCTGAGGCGGAAAGTTGATTAATTTTTATATGTATTATAAAATTTTTGACATATTAATCGAGAGAGAAAATTATATTTATTCCTTCCACATTTTAATTTTTAAAGAAGTATTTATTTGCACTTTTTAATTGAATTGTTTTTGTAATTTGAATTTGAAAATAGCCTAAAAAATCAATCTTTTCTGCCTATAAATTTAAAAATCAAATCAAGCAAAAAATTACAATCATGTCGTATTTAGTTAAGCAGTAAATTTGTAATTTATAATTGGATTAACTACTCCAAATTACATGAAGTGAATAAAAGTTTAAACATGGCTTACTACATAATTTGGCAAACCGCACTGGAAAATTAAATGCATACATTGACTTGCATGTTTTGCCTTTTTTTTATTTATTTATTTATTTTTTTTCAGCTGAACATTTAAAGTGTTGCAATGCGCACCACTAACCACAAATAAAAAGTGGCAATGCAAATGCAGTAATAAATTCACCCTTTTTTAGCTATAAATTGCATAGATTTCGAAATCAAAAATATAAAAAAAAACATATGAAGAACGTGGCTGAATAAATCTGGCAACCACAAATGGCAAATATATATTTATTGATTTAATTTGTTTTCAACTTAAAATGGCATATCTATTTTAGTGGCTCTTTCAGTTTAGTTTTAGCTCAGCCGGAAATGCTCTCTTCGGATTGCTGAAAAGAGTATTTTAATCAACCAGTTTGAGAATGCTTCGATAAATTGGTTTTGCTTATTGGGATGCCTTGGATTCCTCAATTTACCTGTAATATTGACTTACACATGAAAATCGCGTCACGTTGCGTACTATTCTGGTTAAGTGGAGCGACTAAGTATTATGTGGGTCTTTGACGTGGATCCGGCTGGCTTCGTATGGTGTGGGGCTAAGTGCTGGAATATGTGTATGTGTCACACCACCACTCGAATATTTGCCTGTGCACTGTGCACTCTCAACTCTACGGCTGCATAATGTGGCCAAAGTAAACGGAATGACTACGTGTCTGGAACTTTGGCTACTACACCCAGCATCATGGAATAGTTGTGCGAGGTTGGAGTGTGAGTAGCATGTGGCGGGGGTGGGGTCGTGGGCGGGGCGGCGCTGGTTAGAAGTTGAGCCACATACTTTTGTAGCATACTTATACGGGTCAAAGCGGCCCCCACCCTTTGCCCGGCTGCATGGCATCATGCTGTCACATCCCAGATGTTTTTAGCACAAATACTACACACATTATTACATACATATATTTATATATATATATATATATGTATAGAAATATAAATACCTTTACATATATATATATATATATATATATATGTATAGTTTGTAAAGCATCACAGTAACATGGCACATCTAGTTCTTTTGTGTGTATTTCTCGCTACAAGTTGTTTGCTATTTGTTAAAGTTTCCCATTGAATAAAAGTTTTCGATTTAAGCTAACGCAAAAACATGTTGGTATTTTTGCTCTAAAATAAGGGTATTATATGCTTATCATGAAATCTGTGTAGATGTGGACATTTAGTAAAGCCAAGTAGTTGCCTTTGGTCCCCTTAAAAACTGGCAGTTATTTTTGTTCATGCATGTACAAAAATTCAAGGAATTTTAATTAATGTTGTTTTAATTAGTTGGCTAATTAAGGGAAAATATTGTACGTACTTTAAAGCGCTTTAAAGTCAAAATACAAGCACAATAAATTTAGTGCCTTAGCAGATATTTGGGATGAAGTCCCGTACTTTTACCTAAAAAATTGTATTAAACAGATACAAATAATAAGCGCAATTTAATGGTATGGCTTATAATTAATTATAATCTCTATAGAAAGCTTCTATTTAGCTTTATTTTATTTTGAGAAAATTTTATTTTATGCGGAAAGAGGATAGATTGCTCACCTGAAGATTAAGCTGCGCTATCATTTTGTGTACCGTCGAGAATCAAATGTTTTTCTTCGTCTTATTTTGTGGCAAATTTTCATCATCAGACGAAAGAAATTGCACATTTTTGTCATACGACGTTTTTTTCGTTGTTGTTGTTGTTGTCATTCGAAATGTAGTTGTCAGTAAGTCTGTGTCTGGATGCGTGATTCTTATCATTATGATTACGTGGTGCTTTCTTTGTCATGAACACAGAGTTTTTGGTTGTATGCGTGCGTGTGTGGTGGGTTTTGGCATGGGATAAAGGCAGAGGCAGTGTGAGTGAAAATCGTATACATGATGGGCGCTCCATTGCTTCGCTCATCAACGCAGACAATTGCGCTCTGATTGTATCACATACACACACACACACACACACACAGGCAATAAAGTTTCTGCTGTGGTTGCTTTCAACACATATACATTATACTTAGTGCCGTTGGTTGCTGGCTGCTATTACTGTTGTTGTTGCTGTTACTGCTGTTGCTGTTGTTGTTGTTGCTTTTGTTGTTCTTGTTGCTGTTATTGTTGTTTTTGCTGTTGCTGTTGTTGTTTCCATTCGTTGTCGCCATTGATATTGCTATTCTTTTTTTTCCCGTTGTTGTTGTTGCAGGCCATCACTTTTCTATGCGGTGGTCTGCCTTGCCTTGCCTTTGAATCTTTGATATTGTGTGCGAATTAAACGAAATGGCTAATGAAAAGTTTAACAGTCAATAAATAAAAGAGGGAGCCCAACGGAAAGCATAAAGTGGGTTCCGGATAACGTTTGCTTGCAACTCGATGCTTCGTTTTTTATACATTGTTCTAAACTGTTGACTGTTTCACTGTTTAAATTCAATTTTATATTAACTTTAAGTTAAATTTTCATTTTGTAAAATACAAAATTAAATTGTTGTTTAATTTCATTTATTCTTGCACATTTAATAAAATATAACTTGATTTCGCATTTAATTAAATAAAGTGTTGGCAATTAGCGTTTGCATGATTTTAATTTAATTGTAATTTATTTGCAGTAAATATAAAATATATTTGATTTTGATTTAATTCCTTATCACTTACAAATATTATTTTTATCTGTGGTATAGTACACACACTCACACACACAGTTGTTAAGCAAACTTCTAAATTGTTGACTGCGTCACTGTTTTAACTCAATTTTATATTGTTAAATTGTCGTTTTGTATAATTCAACATTTTGTTCACTCATCTGTTATTAATTTGATTTAATTTTGCACATATAAAAATATAATTTAATTAAATTAAATGTTGTAAATTAGCGTGTGGTTGATTTTAATTTAATTCGAATTTAATTTAATTTATTTGCAGTTGATACAAAACTTGATTTGATTTTGATAAAATTCCGTATCGTTAACAAATATTCTTTGTAATTTTAAATTGCCCTTAATTTGGGAAAGTACTTTAAAATAGATAATCTATTTTATCACAAATTTAAGATAAGTGTAAATTAGCTTTTCAAATGAAAACAATTTATGTCAATTTCAATTAGAATTTTGCCTTAATACCTAATTTTTAATGGGAACCAACTGTTTACATTGCCAAACAAACATTTAAACACTATAAATTTTGCGTTCAACATAAACGGTGCCGAACCAAAAAAAAAAAAAGAAGAAGACACGCGAAATTTGTGGCATTTTAAGCGTTGAAGCAGCCGCTTATAGCCAAGTGTCAGAAACAATGGCACAATTCAGGCTCCAAAGACAATGCCCGAAAGCGGCAACAAAACGACCGCGCCTGACTTTCCCCAAGTCGCGAGGAGCAAGGTACAGGGATTTGTGGGTAACAGGAACATTCGCAACGAGCTAACAAAACCGCAGGCAACAAGGGCCACAATTTAAAATCAACAGCTGCGCATTTCATTCCACAAATGGTAACAATAGAAAGAAGCGTATAGACCAAGTGGGCTTAATGGGCTTTATTATATCCAGCAACAATGTCAATTTTGCTGACGTATACAAAACAACCTTAAGTGCACTTCTTATTCTCATTAATAACTGAAATAAATTCAATTCAATTTATTAGATTATATAACAAATGCTGTACTCAAGCGTGATTAAACCTCTTTAATCTATTGTCGCAGGGTATACAAAAAAAAAATAAAAGACAGGAAATCTTCTCAAAGTTTAGGCGCGAATATGAGTAATAAATAACTTTGCCTCTTCATGAATGTTGTTTTTTTGTTTGTTTGTTTGTCTTTTTTTTATGTTGTTTATTTTTTGTTGCCTTACTTGTTTCTATTTTCCTCTGCTGCTCATGCTTCATTAAGCTCTTGTTATTTAATACGCTTTCCTCCCGCACTTACGTTGCGTATTTTCCAGCCTATTGTCACTCTATCAAAAGGTTCCTTAAACTCCATTAGTTGCAAGAAGGGGAGGGGTACAGCTGAGGTTTAACACATATTTGTGGCTGAAATTGAAAACAATTTTTTGGCAGTACACGTGAAATAGGGTTTTTACAACAAACAGAGACAATTGTTCTTATTTTGATTTTTCGTATTTTACAATGCTTTTCATTTTATTCTGATTGTGCACATCTTAATTAATAATTTTAATGTTTAATGTAGTTTTATGAAAATGTAGTTTTATGTTATTTAAAGTGGCCTCCACATAAATATTTATGTAATAAATGTCCGACAAGTAAATTGCTCTTGGTAATGTTTTTATTATTATTATTATTATTTATATTTGGGTAGATAGCTGAAGGGCACAGCAGTTGTCGGAGCCATGTTTTACTTATTTATTTTTTGTAACTTTTGGTTTATTTTTCTTGTTCTTTTATTTTTTTGGTACGCACAATGGAGAATAACAAAGGATACAAAGCCGCAAAATCATGTTGTAAGCCTTGTCAGCTGACGCACACATGTATGTTTCCAGCAAACCTTACGCAAGAGTTGCCACATTCCCTAGTTCTGTGCCCCACCACACCTTCCAGCCGCTTTGCGGTTGTGCGTGTGTTATTTTAAGAGCAATTTTAATGAAGCGCAAAAACCGTTGAAACACAAATTGTAAAGCAAAGTAAAACTCAGCGGTGGCAGCAACAACAAAAACAAAAATAAAAACAAAAAAAAAAACAAAAAAATGTTCTACTTAGATGGAATGGGTTCGGCTCTTAGCCATGTCTCGCTGCCAAAGCAGCAAAGAAAAATTGTCTACAAACACTTTTTGCCGGTTGTAATTTAAACATTTTTTGTTCGCGCAGTTAATTAAAAAGGGTTTTCGAATCTCCCTGCATATATACATATATATATATATACACATATTTTAATAAAATTCTAAAATTGCACAAAACCACCTTTGTTGCCAAAAAGTAACACAATGCTTAAAATAGCCAAAATTGTCAAGCTCTGATTATGTTCGTATAATGAGATTTTGTGTGTAGATTAAGCCAGTTTTTTTTTGTATTCTAAGTAGCAGAAATACATTTTTTGTAAGTACTCATCTGCAGCAATATATTTTCATATTTACAACTAAAAAGATTTTCCATTAAAGTTGAATCGATATTACTTAATTAAATAAAATATAATTTATATAGTTTATGCTGCATTATTATCGGATTATAATTCATATATTTTGTGACGTTGTCATTTCGTAGCTATGCAAAATAAATTCTACATCTGATAAACACAAATTTGTTCTGTCATTTTTATAAATTTATTGCTTTAATCTGGTGTTTACATCACATCAAATTTAATATGTATTTTCATAAACAGATTTGCAGATAAGTCAAATCTGACTTTTATTTAAAGACGAAAAAGTACTGAAAGATATATACTATTCATATTAATGTTACTTAATTTTGTACTAATGAGCTAAAGAGTTCCAAAAGGATACCCTAAAGCTATCTGCATTGCTCTGGGAGATCATGCAATGTACATACAACCATATTGTACATTTGCTTGGCAAAAATCAAAGAGAATTTCTAAATTAAGAAAGAAAAAAGGAAGCAAAAAACAGCAGCTGCAAACAGCACTTTCAGTTCCGTCATCATATTTCATTCCGCTCGTTGTCAGTTTTAATGCCTGTTGGCAATCTATTTTTATACCCTATTTTGCATAAAATTCTAGAGAAAGGTATTATTAACTGAATAATATTAATAATTTATAAATCAACATTTAAATTTATATATATGATATAATAAGATACGTGCTGTAAATATGAGTTTTGGTGGTTTCCTCGTTGGGTTTAATTATAAAGTTAATAATATTCTATATTTATTATTTATATATGTTAAAAAATTCCGAAAGTCTATTTTCATTAAATCTGTACACTCCACAGTTATAATTATCTGGAATAAATTTAAATTAAAAATTTATCACAAGTTGCTTTTTTTTATTTTGAATATCACCTGCAGCACATCGATAGAAAATTTAAAGCATATATTCAATTGTTAAATTACGTGAATAAATATAAAAATTAAAAAAAAAATACAAGTAATAATAATAAATATAGCGAAATTATAGTGCAACTGTATAAAAAAAACACAACAGATACATTTATCTTATTCATGCCACAGCGTATTTTGTAGTCGAATGCCTCAGCTGAAAAAGTGTTCTTGTTCATATTGGTAAGTGTCTAAAATTCAAAAAGATGGTTAATACATACAGCATAACAACGTAGGCCCTGAGTGCTTGCTGGTGATAGTGTTGGCTGGTTGTTGCTGATGCATGATTGCCTCCTGCTGCATGCCACTGTGTTGCACTGTGTTGTTTGCCTTGTTTGCTTTGTGCTTATGCAAATATTTGCAACAGTTAATAGCCAAGAGCATTGCAATGCCAACTCATCAGAGGGCTGGCCCGTCTAGCCTGTCTGTCCTGCGGCATTGCCACACCCACACCACCACCCCCACCCCCAATCCACCCCCTCCATTCAAACCACCCACAGCAAACAACAACGCGTCCTTTAGTTTCGCTTTGTTCACATTTCCGCATCCGCATCCGTCAAATGGCGCGTGCATTTGCAACATGTGTGAACGTCTCCACAAAGGCTGAACAACAACAACAACAACAACAAAAAAACAGCAGCGAGCTGAAAAAACTCACCGGACGCATCGCTGCATTCTGCGTGGCATCAGTGGCATCAAAATTCGTTAGCATTGTGTCGCTATCTTCTCGTCTCGTTGCACTTACTTAGTGCCACACATCGCTACATTTGCTCATACCCCAGCAATGTTAGATAAAATATAAAATCATGAAAAACTAATGTGGAGTTTTTTTTTTTATATATATGTTTACTAATTCCACTCAGATCGAATATAAAGTTACTACTAATTTTATATTTTTAATGTTGGTAGAACTCTTTTTATAATTTAAATTGTTTAAATGTATTTGAACTAATTCCACTTAGATGGAATATAATTTTTATTTTTAACGTTGGTTGACCTCTATTTATAATTTAAATTTTTAAAAATATATTTTAACTAATTGCACTCAGTTCACATTTAAAGCTACTTCCAATGTTATATTTTTATTGTTGATAGAACTCTTTTTATAAGTTAATTTTATTACATTTATTTAACTAATTCCGCTCAGATCAAACATAAAGCTACTAAAACTTTATATTTTTAATGTTGGTTTTTATAATTTAAATATGCCTTTTCTTGGCTTCAAGTCGATTGTTTCTTATTTAATATCGTTGTTTTAAAATTTTAAATATTTTACTCTCTTTTTAATTACAGTAAAATAAATGCAATATTAAATCAACTCAATAAATCAACCCCTGCCAAAAATTCAGAATACTTCCAGCAAAAATATAATTATTTGCGAGTTGTAAATAATATTGAATGAATTTTAAGGCAAATAAATTATTTATCATTGTAAGAATTGCTAGCAATATTTTGCAGTCTGATTGTTACTTTAAGTCCTTAAAGGATTTTTTTGCTGTATAAATCGATTGCGTTCAAACCATATTTTAAAATATCTGGTAAAAATAAGATAAATATTTGGCTTAATTAAAATGCGTTTACTTAATGGCCGCTGCATGCTTTAAAGTTATTTTTACAGCTAAAAGCTTAATTCAGGGTTCCTATTTGAATTTTGTATTTTGTGTGTCATTTTCCAGCTGCTTTTAGCCTTTTACCGAAAATGACTTTATTTGTTGGGCTCCCATTGATCAAAATTGGGTCAAAGGGGCACAAAATGGCGCATTAAGTCAAAATGTGTTAAGAGTATTTAACTGTGGTCATAAGCTGGTGACAGCTGCTCCGGCGAGGGACGTTGAAGGGGGGGGGGGGCTGGTGGGTCACATAATGCTGGCACACACAGCTGGTGCATTGATAGGCACTTTAAATATAAATATTGGGTTAAGTGTGTTGCAAACATATTCGCAAAGTGCACACATTCACCATGTGTGTGTGTGTGTGTGTGCATGTGTGAGTGTGTTTTTTGAGTGTGTGTTTAAGTGTGTGTGTAATTCTGCGTGAATGTGCAGTTGAACCGCATTTTTTGGGTCAACCAAATTCCAAAGACCATTGAACATAAAACCCAACCAATTTGTTTATTTTTATGTTTAATTAGCGTGTTAAATTCAAATTTAAATAAAATTGTTAACGTTTTTTAATTAGAGACTCTTTAATTTGTTTCCAATTTCAAATAAAAATAATCATAAATATTTCTAGATTATTCTTGCTTACCAATTTTCTTTCAAAAGAATTTTCATTGGAATTAAAATTAAAAAAAAATACATTTACAACTTTTTTTGAAAAAAGAATTATGAATGTTTATTTTTCATGCTTTACGAAATAAACGGAAAAAAACTTGAGAATGAAATGAAGATGCGACTTAAGATGTCAGAGAATGATTGTGCTGCGGGAGGGGGGGATGGGGAAATGTCTTGATCTGCATTACTTACACAGCTAATCCCCGTGGGTGGTTTCCGTTTGGGACCGTCTAAGCCTTTGTTAAGACAAGAGCATTTGGGCCATGTTATCGCTGTGTGCGCTTTGTCTTTGCTATCTTCTTTTGCGCTTCCCTCGAGCTTATCTCCGCATATCCCTGGCCATTTTTGTCGACTAATGATGATCAAAGGCAGGATGCTTGCCCCCCGCTCGCTAACGGCTAGGCAGGTGGCTAATGGAAAAATTCGTGTTCATGCCATGTTTTTGTGCAGTGTAGCTCATTTTCTCATTTAGAGCCTTTTGCCAGAGCCATAACAATGTAATCGAGTGTATACAATGCGATAAACTCGAATTGCTTCCCACTAAATGCCACTGCCAAGCAAAGAAACAACAACAACAACAAAAACAACAACAAAAAAAACCCTAGAAATGTGCTGACAAATTGGCCAACTTTGCTCTTTTTTACGCTCTGCTAGTCCTTTGCTCTGCTGTCCTTGCAGAGCCAGCTACCCACTCCCCACATCCCCCCCCCCCTTCCTTTATCGTGTAATGATGTGCCAAACTCTAAGTTATAGTTGCGGTCCATAGGCATCATAATTGTAATTGGCCCTATATGTTGCTGCTGGCCACCATAAAACCAGGCGCACAGCCATGAAATTTTGACCATTTTTTGCCAGATTTTTGATGGCTTTTAGATGGTGGGCGGTTGGAGTTGGTATATTAAACCAGTAATCTTAGTTATGCATGTAACATCATCCAAATAACTGAAAAATGTGCGCCAGTTTTTAGTGGGAGTTTGAAATTTTCTGATTTTCGCTTAAATTTAAAAGTAACTTTGTAGAAATTGTGTTTTATAATAATAATGATTAAAAATTGTTAGTCAGCAGTTCTTGCTTAAAGTAAAGTTAAAGCTAATAGAAATTAGGAAAACATCAGTTTCACTTTTCTTAAATTGAAAACTAAGTGTTTGAAGTTCCACCAAACTTAGCCGAATTTTAAGATGTGAAATAATATCAGAAAATAATATCGCATTTCGATTTTATTTATCTGCCACAAATCTTAGCATACTTTAAGGAGCCAAGATATAAATTTAGTTTAATCTGTAAAACTTTGGAATCGAAATTGAGTGCTATAATGATATAATACCTGAACTGTAAATAGTATTATGATCTGAAAATTAAATATATTTAGTTTTAACTTGATGTTCTCAAAGTCATAACCTCTCGTCTGAAATATTTTTTCTAACATTAAAAAATGTTTTTATATATAATATTTATATTCTCAAATGTTTTGGAAAATAAAATAAAATAAAATTATATTTGTTTTAGAATAGATTTATAAGGCTACAGATTAAGATATATTATATATTAATTATATTTATTTTAGAATAGATTTATAAGGCTACATGTTAAGAATAACCGAATTAGTTATACTCCTGTGATTAAATCTAGTTATTTATTATTTTAAAATAGATTAGAAGGACACTAATTTCGTTGACTCGAATACAAATTAAGAGGTAACTTTTGGCCATAATCGCTACCTAATTCTGGGCTGTCTTTACCCTCGCTGTGCGTCCATTCGGCTTATGGCACATTTAGTTCGCATTAAACGTTGTTTTTCCTCGAAATGATTTTCAATTATGCTTTGTGCTGCGAGTCCCTTTTGGCCGGGCTGACAATCCATAACGCTCCGCCGTACCTGGGCACACGATTCATTGCGCACGGCTGCACTTTTGGCAGCTCCCCAGGCGTCCTGCAGCAGCTAATCCCCCCCCCCCCCTTTTTTCCAGGGCCATCGTGTCCTTTATCGTGTGCCATTTGGCATCATTTACAATTTTTGTAGTTTTCTTTGTTGAGTGGTTTTTAGTTTTTGGCTTATACTGTTTCATATTTGAATATGCATGAAATTGGAGTTGTGAAAATCAATTTAAAATGCTGTCATAAAGACAATTTCGTATACGCCATGTGCGCCCGGTCTCAATGGCTGTGGTAGGGACTGTAAAAACAGTATAAAAACCAACGAAGTGGGAAAAGTGGCAGTTATATTGTGGTAATTGACTAGCAGATATCCTACAAATTCCCATTGAGTGCACCAAAATCCATAAAATGTTTATTTATTGGCTGAAATTGACTCACTTAAAAGATGATAAGTAAAAGTGGAAATAGTTTGCTACATAAATAAATATTGTATGCATTCTATATTCTACAGGGTATTCAACTTGTATTGTGTATTTAATATATTCAAATGTTGAACCTTTTTCACACAACAATAAACAATAAAGTCCAGTTGCTTTCCCACTCATTAATTTTGCTTTAGATCAAATATTACATTGAAATCCACTGCGAAAATGCTGGCAGCCTTTGCTCAAGCACCTCGGATTTATCTTATCTGATAAATAAATCAGAAAAAAACCGAAAGCACTTTAGCATTACGAATAAATTGTATTTAGGGCGAACAAAATACAATTTACTGCCGTAAATATAAAAATGGCAAGAACGACAAATTTTATATAAATTGCAAACAAATGCTGCAAAACGACAACAACAACAACAACAACAATAACAACAACGACAACTGCAGCCAGCTACAAGAAGAGGCAACTAAAATAAGCTGCAACTTTGCAGTGACCGCAAAACACTTGACACGCTCAGCTGATGTCCAATATAAATGCAACAACGGTAGACGAAAGGCTGCTCGAGCTGCTCATCCTACTACTCCTCCCCAACCTCCTCCTCAATCTCTTCCTCAATCTCTTCCTCAATCTCCTTCTAATGCTGCAGTTGAGGTTGCTGTGGTTGAGGCAGCTTATGCATGTTGTTCCGGTGTGTTGTGTGTGTGTGTGTTTAAAACCACTACAAAAAAAACTTGCATCAACTAGAAAATTATAATAAATAAATAAATAATATTATTCTTCATGTAAAAATGATCAACGCGAATATTTAAATGCACCACAAATAAATATTAATATTAATATTTAATTTGATTTAATTTAACTGTTTTTCATATTTATGTAAAGAGCATTTCATTAATTCAAATTCTAATAATTTTTTAGTGCAACATAATTTGTGTATGTCAATTAGATAAAAATGTAGCGCAGCTGCCAAGTAGCTTATACTTTTTATAAAAAAGAAGAGAGAAATTTTACGGAAAACTCAGTTTTCTAAAAAAAAAAATGAAATATGCATTTAAGTAAAATGAATATGCAAATGCAATATGCATTTTATGCAAATTTCCGCTTCGGTTATTGAACAAGAGCAGAAATAATAATTCAATTGGAATTTGCTACCAAAACAAAAAACAAAAAAAAGTAAATTTGGTTTTTAGCTAGAATCAAATTATTTTTTTTAATTTTATGCAACTCTTTGATAAAATAGTTTAAGAAAAAACAATTGACTGGTAGAATAATAAAAATGAATTCAAAATGTATAATAAATTAATTATTTTTACATAAAACACTTTTTCTCAGATACAAAAAATATATATTTCAGATTGTTTATTATATATTATTATTATTTAATATAAATCAATTGGAAAATACACAGCAATTCCAGCGACGAGTGATGCTGCTCGGAAATTGAGTTCCAATTTGTTATGATGCACAAATTGGAGCAACTTTGAGTCTAGGACAATGGAATTGGCATTGGGATTAGGAGTTCTTCTGCGGCACCTTGACAATGACGCTCTTAACCTCCGTGTAGTTGGAGAGGGCGTATTCGCCATTCTCGCGTCCATGGCCGGACATCTTGTAGCCGCCAAAGGGAGCCTGAGCAGAGAGGGCATTGTAGGTGTTGACCCAAACGGTGCCGGCACGCAGGCCACCGACAATATAGTTGGCTTTGTCCAGATCCTTGGTGAAAACAGCGGCGGCCAGGCCGTATTCCGAGTTGTTGGCACGCTCGATGACCTCGTCGAGTTTCTTGAAGCGTATCAACTGCTGTACGGGTCCAAAGATCTCCTCACGTGCAATTGTCATGTCATCCTGAACATCGGCAAATACCGTCGGCTCAACGTAATAGCCGGGAAGATCAGCTGGTCGATTGCCGCCGGCAACCAGTTTGGCACCTTGTTTCTTGCCGGTCTGAATGAGACCCAAAATCTTATTCATTTGCTCCTGATTGATCTGGGGTCCCTGTTCGGTGTTCAGATCGAAGGGATTGCCGATGGTGCGTTTCTTGGCACGCTCCGCACTCCGCTCCACAAACTCATCGTAGATCTTGTCCTCGACAAAGGTGCGCGAGCCGGCACAGCAGCACTGACCCATGTTGAAGAAGAGTCCAAAGTGAGCCGTTTCCACGGCATAATCCAGATCCGAATCGGATAATATAATGTTGGGCGATTTGCCGCCCAGCTCGAGAGTTACACGCTTCAGATTCGTATTGCCCGAGGCCTGCTGAATCAGTTTGCCAACTTCTGTGGAGCCCGTGAAGGCCACCTTATCGACGTCCCTGTGATTGGCCAGAGCGGCGCCAGCATCTCCAAAGCCGGGTACCACATTGACAACACCCTCCGGGAAGCCAGCTTCCTTGACCAGTTGAGCTATATACAAAGCCGTCAGGCTGGTCTCCTCGGCGGGCTTAAGGACAATTGTATTGCCGGTGGCCAAAGCTGGGCCCAGTTTCCAGGCCATCATTAAAATTGGGAAATTCCAGGGGATTATCTGGGCGCACACGCCCACTGGCTCGTGACGTGTGTACGTAAAGAAGTCACCATCCATAGGAATGGTTTTGCCATGATTCTTGTCCGCCCAACCGGCAAAGTAGCGAAGATTCTTAATGGCCACAGGCAAATCTGCAGTGTATGCCATGCTATACGGCTTGCCATTATCCAAAGTCTCCAAGCTCTGCAGAGAAACGGAGAGAGATTCATGTTTTTAAAGGTTCAAAAGGTTCATTCGCCCAGCTTTTATTTACCGCCAAGTAAACCTGATCACGCTCGATGAGATCGGCCAGCCGATAGATTAGGCGACCCCGATCCGAAGCATCCATGCGGCGCCAGGGGGAGCCCAATCTGTGTGGCAAATGGATGACAAGATTAATAATAATAATTTTATATAGCATATATATCTACTCACTTGAAGGCCTGACGTGCTGCATTGACGGCAATGTCAATGTCCTCCTTGCCGGCGGCTTGAATCTCGGCAATTGTCTGCTCGGTGGTTGGGTTAATGGTTGCAAAGGTTTTGCCCGACTTGCTCTTATGCCACTCATTGTTGATGAACAGCTAAAACGCAAAACCATAAATATTTAATATTAATAAACGAAAAATAATTTGTTTGCAAATGTCAGATTTATAGCCACATCGGTTATGGGTCAAAAAATTTCAACAAAAAGTGTCTGAATTAGTTCTGCGCAAATCACAGCGACTAATTAGTTGACTTTAATACAAATTTAAATATTTGAAATATATAGTACAGATTTTCATACATTACAAATTATAAATTAACTAAATTAATTAATATTTAAATTTCAAAGAATTTATTGACGATTTAATTTACTTGTTTGTTTTATTATTAATTATCTATAAAATGATAATTATGTGGCTGCTTTTGCCAAGCTTTAAATTTATTAATGATAAAATCTTAGCATGACTGCCGTAAATCAAAACTGTTGACATAACCCGACATAAGATTTTGTACTTCAGACAAATCAGACATTTCATAAATATTATTTTAAATTAAATTATGTACAGAAAATAAAAAGTGTACAAAGTAAATTTAATAAATGTTCGCAAATATATTCTGTCCATATTAAAATCAAATTAGAAACATTTATCAATTTGTTCAATAATTTCTTCTAGCTTGAATTTCAATTGCATTTATCTGGTATAAAAATGTTTACTTATACATTTATTGTTCTTATCTTTCGTGTTTATTCAATAGATTAAGCAAAAGGTGCACAATAAATATTTGTATACACATTTGTACATATTTAATCAGATCAAATATTGAATCACACTAAACCAATAAGAACATTAGTCTATAAATATATGTATTAAAATTCCAGTTTATAAACAACAACACCTCACAAATAAAGTTAATGAATTAAGAGTACTTAATATTCCCGGTACATGCAAATTATCTACATTTCAAGGTTCACAAAGTTTATCATTTTGTACTATATATATAAAATATTATATAATATTTATTTAAACATAGTTAGCAATTGTATTGCAAATTGTCCTACATAAAGATATTAAACAGGGAATTATGGGAATGGGAATTAAAAATAAGTAAATAAAAATTCTATGCACAGTATAAGCTCTTAAATGATGGACGATTTTCGACAGTCAAAACATTTGTACACAAAAACAAAAAAGAGCCGAGCGCTGTTCTAGCTAAGAGCGTCGATTGCGTAAGCAAACGACCAAAAAACAGCAAGTCAGAATTAAATAAACGATTGAAATCACTAAAAAAATACCCTGTTAAATATATTCTAGTTTTATTATCAGATATATTCTTAGGAATTATCATGCCATCCCGAGAACCTATATTTCAAAGTCTTCTTAAAGTCTCTAAGATCCGTGAACGTATCTTGCCTGATCAAGAATATATATATATTTTATCTGACTCTTACACAATTCCGCAATACCAATATACTCTTTATCAATTTTCAATTGCTTAGGGAATACAAAACATCAACAACAACAAAAATAGCCGGCAAAAAAAAACGGAATTTTTTTGTTGTGCTCATTCAACGCCGGGTTATTTTTCTATGTTTGGACAATTGTGTGTGTGCTTGTTTAACTTGAAAGAAGTTTGAGAATAAAACTGGGAAATTCGCTGCTAATGCAAAACATTATTAAAACTCAACTCAATTTGATGGGAGGGCTTGAAAAGAAAGAGTATATATACAAATATTGCGCTATTTGCCTTTGCAAAAGGGCAGCTGCAAACTTTGTCAAGGTCAAGTACAAGTGCAAATAAAGCAATTTTGCCAAACAGTCAAATTGATAAACTATATGTATGTAAGTATGTGTGAATGCGAGCGGAACAGATGTTTAACTGTTTATATATATATACATATATAGAGTATTAGTATATATGTATGCATAAATATATATTTGTTTTTAGCTACTTACGCCTGTGTAGAGCACTTCTGGACTAGTTTGAGGTTGTGGCAATGCCGCCGACGAATATGCTGCAGCAGCGGCAATATTCTTATATTCTGCACGCAACAATTTGCTGGCCCTTAAAACACGCAACATGCTGTATAATAAGCTGTTATCTGTTAATATCGAAAATTAAAAATTACAAGGAAGAAGCGACGATTAAGTAACAAAACAACACGTGCAATTTGCTCAGCAGCCGCAAAGCAACTGAAAGGCAAAAAATATTATTCAACTGTGCTCACGCCACAATTTACGTTTGAAGAGAAAACGAGCACGTCACTCATTCACTCAGTACGGCCACTATCCAACATCTTATCACACAGCAAAAACATATGCATATGTGTATGTGTTAGTGAGTGCTCGAGCGAAACAAAAACAAAAAAGCTGCTGATCAAAAGTCACTCGAAAATGTTGAGCAGTTTTGTCTCCTCTCTCTCTCTCTCTCTCTGCGTATAAATTTAGTGTAATTTGTGTTATGTGTGAATAAAGTTGTTTTTCTCTTTTGCGATTGCCGGCAACGATACCGGTTTCCAACAATTTGTCAGCTGGAGTAATACAGCTGTTTACAAATAGCAAAATTGGAAAAAGAGGACAGAAGATGCCAAAATGTAAGGCGAATGCGACACAGATGAGTGAAACTGATTGTCGCAGAGGGCCAATGAAAACGAGCTTCTTACCGCCTCCGCTGGGAAGGAAAATTGTATGCAAAATGAGTGCTTTAAGTGGCAAAGTTTCAATGACAAAATATATGCGAAACAAATAAGTCAATTAGCATTTATTAAAAGCGATATATTTCAATGAATGTGAATTGTGATTAAGTGCTTTAGGAAAGTGAGACATAAGGATAAACAGTTATTTTAGCAGTAATCAGCATTGTCGAAATAATAATTATAATCATAAAACTTATTCCCAAAACTTTTTTTTTTTGACCGTTTCAATGTCAATAATCAGAACCAGTAAACTGAAAAAATAGAATTTTTATTGCTTCTTATTTACTGCTGTTATTTTTCTGTTGCACGAAATATTTAATTTATCCAATGCAAAAAGTTTGCCATAAGAAAACTCCCAAATGGACGCAGGATGTCAAAGGACATTAAATTTAATGCACACCAAAATGGTCAGCAAAAAAAGATCGCCTCAGATGGCTATAAGTGGGAAATCGCATTACATGAAAGTGTCCCAAATTATATTAAATAAATTCAATTACATTTTCTGTGTACAAGTTGGAAATTCAGTTTCGAATTTTCGCTAATGGGGCCACATTGCTGCCACAAGTTATCAAAGTGCTTGTATTAAAGGTAACAACAAAACACTACGAAAAAAACAACATTTATATATGTTGCTGGCTGAAGTTTTAAAAGTGTAGATTTTAAGGGGAACAGCAACGAGTGAATGGAAATAATGTCGATATAAGCAAGCCTTATTATTGTACATCTTTTAACAGATACAGACAGTTATCTGTCTTTAGGAACCTATTTATTTATATTAAAAAAGAGTTATGTGCCGAAAATTTGATAACAAGCAAATATGACCTTAATTATAAGTTTAAATAGCTATTTGATACTGGACTATTTTTGGGCTTCTTATTTAACTAACCCAAATGTGAAAGTTACGCAAAATTTATGTAGGGCAACTGAAATAATGGGAAACACATACATATGAATACACACATTCAATGTGTTATATAAAAATATATAGAAAAAAGTATGTAGACTTCAATAGGCATTGACTAGAAAATATCCTGTACTCAAAACTAAAACATATAAAAAAAAAGTAGAAATCCGACTAGAAAAATATTAATATTAATATGAATTTATCTAACTTAAATAAAATAATGTTTAAAGTATTTATATATATTAAATACATCAAATATTCAGAACAAATTATAAAAACTAAAAATTTCTATTATACCATAACAAGTTGGTCAATTTTACAGGGTATAGGGCACAAAAAGCAAGCATCTATGATGGCCAAAGAAAAAAAGGTCAGCAGAAAAGTCGAAATGTATTCAAATGGCTTATGGCTGGATTTACTTACACTTGGCTCCTCGTCCTTGAGCGTACACCGCCCTCCCCCCCTCTCCCCTTGCCACAACCCCTGTGGTTTTTTATCACTTACTTTCAGGATGAACCCACAAAACCGAACCATGTTTGGTATAATTTTTTGGTAGCTCGATTTAATGGTTAAAGCGAAAGGGTCAAGCAAAAAGAAACAGACACACACACACACACACACGCACACACATAGTTCATACACACACACATTTAAAAGAGTTATGGCAATGGTAATTTGTAAAATTATTATGGCTTAAATGGCAGTGTCGAATGGGGCTAACAAGGCGTATGCGTTATGCAGCTGATTTGTATGCAAATCCACTTAAATTTATTGCCTTTCTTTTTGCCACTCGTTGCAGATATGAAACCTATAAGGCGACTCTCAAGAAAATACCCGCAACGCGTCTCTCGCGCCTCACCGAGGCCTTGGCCAATTATGATCCGGTGCTCAACGAGTATTTCTTTGATCGCCATCCGGGAGTTTTTACCCAAATACTTAATTACTACAGGTGAGCCAAGCAAATAATGAACCATTATTTATTGTATTATAATTGAGGTGTAATTTGCCTAATTATTAACATTTAAATTGATTCTCATTTCTTAAGTGGCGCTTTTCCTTTATTTGGGTTTTATAGCTTTTTATCGAATGCGAAGGGTATTTTCATTTTTTAACATAAAATGTAACAGTTCGCAAAATAACAAATAGAAAATAAGAGAAGCAAATTAAATAAATAATTGGTTTGGTTTTACATTTAACATTTACTTTTAGTTTTTTTATAAAGCAAAAGTTTAAAAAATAAATCGTTTCATGTTAGGTAAATATTTGTTGATTTTATTATATAAAGTTTTCACTAGTTAACTTTAACTAATGCAATATATAAATTTTTGTAAAAAAAATATGAATTACTACTTATTAAGTTGCAACTATAAAAATAAAAATTCATATTAAATTTTTTAACAGATAATTTCATCACTTCAGTTTTTGCTACTTTTAAAACAATTTCATTAGAAATTTATTCGCTGGCGCAATTAATCTTCAGTTATTCGTCCTTTTTACCTTGAACCAAAAAAAAAACAAGTTTCAATTTTAATTATGTGCTTTTAGTCATAAATCTAAGTTTTTTCGGGCTCAAAAGTTTCGGCGAAATTTTTGGCGCAAAGTCAAAGCGCTCATTAGTTGGCCAAGATAAATGGAAAGTTGGCGGACTTATCGCTCGATGACTTAAGTAACTTAAGATTAATGACAGGTTGCCGCACCCCACTCCCCGCTCCATCGTTGCATAACCTGCTGCAAGTGAAAATAATGTTTCTGACAGTGTCTCATTATTATTCGTGTTGTTCGCAATAAATATAGTAATTACTCAGCTTTACATATTGTTTAGGAGTTTACATGAAATTAAAATATAAATTAGACAAAAGGTAATTTTTTTAAGTATGTTATTAGTGTTTTTTCCCCAATATTCAATGGCTGTAATTTGGCACGAATTTTTAATGCAACATCTTCAGATGTTGTTGTTGAATCGATTATCTAAAAATTGAAAAACAAAGTTATAAATATATTAATTAAATCCGTTCAAACTTTAAAACGGTTTTAAAACTTAAAAAATCAAAAATATAATAAATATATTATTTAAAATGATATTCTTAATTTATAATTATATATATGCGTTGTATTAGTTGTATGTCTTACAAACTAACAAAAATTATAATTTGTATATTTTTATATATAAAAATAGAAATCAAAAGTTGCAAAAAACGCATATCTTTTTTGTTTCTAGCTCATAGAAGTAAATATTTGTTAATCTGAAATACGAATTTTTGGACCATTAGAGCAATATTTCTTTTTATAAGCTCAATTTTTTTCGATGCCACAAAATAAAGTCAAAGATGATTAATTTGCTGCCAATGCAATGGGGATGGGAAAAAAGTGTGAATCGTTCAAACAAAATATATATATATATATGTATATATAAAGATTTAAGGGGTCTGCAGTCTATTGATTTGTGCAGTGGCCCCCTATTTAGCCAGACTGTTTTTCCAAATGAATTAACTGAAACTCGGCGCACAGGTATCAAAGAAGCTGCCACAAAACGTTGCATTTCCATGCTAAGTATATAGCTATATAAGTATATATATATATATACATATATATATATCATCCGTGGCTGAGCAATTGAATTATGTCTACGTCAGAAGCTTTTTTCAATATTTTTAAAGCAATTTGCAAATTTATGTTGTCTTTTTGCGCCGATTTCATAAATCGAGGTCATCAGCAAAATGAGCTGCTTAATGCAATTTATGGCTTATACTAAAGACAGTCAAGATGTCTGGCCGAGATAAAGTAGTAAAAAAAAAAACGGTGCCTAACATTATTTTTGCCCACAAAGGTTAAGAGTTCAGAATGAAAATTAAAATAGCTGATAAAAATCAAAGATATTTTTTCGCATTTCATTTATTTGGCTTAAGGACATTTTTTATTATTATGCAGATTTTCCATTTTGACGTAAAGCGGAGTTGTCCAAATTATTTGTACGTTTCTGTTTGAGTATGAATAAATGCTGAAGTGCGAACATAATTGCTGCATCCATTTAATAAAATGCAGATAAAAAATGCAGAGGTGCTTTTGCATATGAATAGTGGGCGTGGCTGATGCGATGCGCATAGTAAAAGCCGCAATTCCCATGTCCACTCGCATTTTTAATGTCCTTCAGAATTCATATTGGGGCGATTTTTTTTAATTTGTTTTTATTTTCCTTTTTTTTTGGGGGGTATTCACAATTTAGCACTCATCATTCGGGGCACAACAAAAGGCTGGCATAAAAAATGAAGAAAAAAATGTGACTGCCACAATGCACATGTGGCGGACACGTGCCGCACATGGCACTCAAAAAGAACAGCCGAAAATACAACATGGGGCAAGAGATGTGATTACTTTTATTTGGAATAGTCACTACACGGCTCTCCCAGCAGCTGTGATATGCTATTACAATTTGGACAGCTCTGCGGACAAGTCCGTGTCCATGTCCATGTCAGTGTCCGTGTTCGTGTCCATGTCCTTTGCAAGCCAATTCCTTCAACTCTTGCAACAATCTCTCATTCACCTCACGCATCTGCAGCACTTAGCACAATAAAAAAAAAACAGCAACGGTTTTTATCTTCCTTCTTTTTTTTTGGTTGCACCTGTATTAAGGTCAGAATGAAACAGAGGGTTTTATTTTTTTGGCAAGTCAATGAAGCTGGCACTATGAATTTGGCCAACATGCAATTGCATATTTGGTAAGTCATAGTGGATCAGCTG
Source organism: Drosophila fungiperda (assembly GCA_035042345.1). NCBI lineage: Eukaryota > Metazoa > Arthropoda > Insecta > Diptera > Drosophilidae > Drosophila > Drosophila fungiperda. The sequence continues at coordinate 10,284,369 of JAWNLM010000145.1, forward strand.
ATGCGCTTCTCTGCTACCATAAATAAAATACGCTACTTTCGCAATTGCAGTTAACAAGTAGCTTGGAGTGTTACCAAACTGGTTACCAAAAATATTTAAATAAAATAAAAAAATTTGTATTTCAAATTTAAGCATCTTTGTTGGTTGTGGAAACTGTGAATTGATTACAATTTAAATAAAAGATATATAATAAAAAGATGAAATATATTTTAAATTGTTTAAAATGGAAATTAAAAGCTTTCTTTATTTAATAAAAATGATTAATTTATTGCAATTAAAAGTAATGCTCAAAATATAAGTTAATAAAATAATCATTTCCTATATTCTTTGAATAAATTGTAGAACTGGCAAACTGCATTATCCGACAGACGTCTGTGGGCCACTCTTCGAGGAGGAGCTGGAGTTTTGGGGACTCGACTCGAATCAGGTAGAACCATGCTGCTGGTCAACTTATAGCATACATCGCGATACGCAAGTGAGTAGCACAAATTGTTAACGAATTCAGGCCAGAAGAAATATACAGTAAATACTAATTTAATTGACAGAACACCTTAGCCATATTAGATAAACTAGATATTGAAAATGAGAAACCAACGGAGGAGCAAATAGCGCGTCTTTTTGGCTTCGAGGAGGCATTGAGCAACGGCGAGCTTAACTGTTGGCAACGATTAAAGCCCAAAATTTGGGCCATGTTCGATGAGCCGTCAAGTTCAACGGGCGCAAAGGTAAAATTAATGATCCATTTAATTACAGTAATAAGTGCTGTTATTTGGTAGCAAATTAAACAAATTAAATATTTTAATTTATAATATTTATATTTTTATTAGTGTGTAGATATTTGAGAAGGAAATGTGGCAAATATACAGATATGAAAATTACATCATTTAATATTATTTTAAATCAATAAATTTGTATATTTAAAAGATGGATTATATTTTGATTGGATAAATAAATAAAGAGTTTATCTAATTGTACAATTTACACATTTTTAAAAATTTAAAATATATTTAAAATAATTGAAAAAACTAAAATTGTAATGTAAACTAAAAATATATTTAAAATAATTAAAATAACAGTAAGATTAACAGGATACTTATCAACCAAATTTAGATTGATAAGCTAGTAATTTATTTTGATTATTTATTTTGTATATATAAAAAAATAAAACAGGACTTTTTGAAGCAATCATTTTTCATATATTTAGCAACATTTGCACAATTTTCACATCGATTTACATAGTTTTGTATTTATTTTTATGTACGCAGTTTGTTGCTGGCATGTCGGTATTCTTTATATTTGTTTCTGTGATATCATTCTGCCTGAAAACCCATCCGGGTTTTCGGGTGGATCTGCCCACCAGCTACGGCGCAGGCTCGCCACTGCCTGGCCACAATCTGCTAGCGCCGCCCTTTCCTCAGCACCCGGCGCAGCAGTCGCAACAGCAACAGCATCAGTACCATCAGCACAGCATAACGCCACCCAGCGGCAGCATTGGACCCACTTTTCGTGTCACCAACTACACCAGCTACAGCAGCGGCAACCTGAGTGCCGCCCAGGCCACGCCCATTGCCACAATGAAGGGGCAACAGCATCAGCGCCAGCGACTGAAACGCGATCAAAACGCGAGCAGCCTCAACGAGTTCCTCGAACAGAAGCTACTCGGCCACAGTGGACTCAGTCAGCACGGCTGGATCGAGACCTATGGCCAGCCGCACAAGGCCTTCTTCTACGTGGAGCTCGTCTGCAATGTTTGGTTTTTCATCGAAGTCGTCATCCGGCTAATTGTGAGTAGATCTTACAAAAAAAACTAGAACTGTTGATTTTTAATTTTTTATGCTGTTGAATTTTTTATAGTTTCAAATGACTTTAATTACCGGCAATAATTAAGACTTATTATAATAATTTCAATAAGCCCAAAATTTCTCACATTCTCATTTTAACAATTTTATGGCTATGAAAATTTTATACTCCACTTTTTTCTGTCTATAATTTTAACTTGCATTTCGAGCTGATATTGCGTTTCCAATTTTAGATGGATCTATAAATAAATCAGCTAAAAGAAAAAACGCTAAATTAAAATAAATGCTGGCTATTATTTTTAGTTTTTATTTACAATTAAATAAACTATTATAATTAATTTTATAAAAAAAAAATAATATTAACTTTGAAATACCAATGAATTTTTTATAGTGAATATAAATAAATAATATAAATCGAAAATCAAATCAGTTGCAGTAAATAATATAATACAAATAAAAAATAATAAATAGACTCCAATATTTGAATTAATTTAGCTTATTCCAACACACACATAATAAATATTTGTATTTAATATGAAAGTCACAATAATAAATTTCGCATGGCAGGTTTCACCGAATCTGTGGCAGTTTATCAAATCGCCCGTAAATATTATTGACTTTACGGCCACGTTGAGCTTCTACACGGATGTGATGCAAAGGATGGGCGAGTATACGGGTCTGTTGGAGGCCTTCTCCATTGTGCGCATTATGCGGCTCTTCAAGCTGACCCGCCACTCGCCAGGACTGCGCATCCTGATACACACGTTCAAGGCATCGGCCAAGGAATTGACTCTGCTCGTCTTCTTCCTCGTGCTCGGCATCGTCTTCTTTGCCAGCCTGGCCTACTATGCCGAAAAGTTGCAGGTGAGTTTTGGAGTTGAATCAATTTATTTTATTTATTTTTTATTCTGCAATGATGGAAATATGGATTATGATTTAAACTTTATGATTTTCATTGCTATTCACTCAAAGCTTAATCCCTTCAAGGCTGCTTCTGATTTGTATTGCTTAATTTCTTTTTGCCTCTTTATATATTATTTCTATCATTTATTTGCTATACTGCCGGCTATTTAAATTTGCATTTAACTGTTTGTTTTAAATTAATATTTAAATAAACTTAAAGTGCCTTAAGCAAATGACAGAAATATATGTGTTAAATACAAATGTTTTACTTGTTATTAACTAAGTCTTTCGATATAAATAACTTATTTCAATTCCACTTCAGTTTTAAATGCAGTTTTGCAAAATTTTATTTGAGCCTACAGATATTAAAAACAATTAAAATCTTATAAAAAAGTGAATACTGCTTCCCAAATATATATTTTTCTGTCATTTTATTTGCTATAAATCTACAAATATTTTCACCTTCAAGTGAAAGAGTATTTAATCTCCGACTCGGCATTATTGACTATATTTCATAATTTATAATTCATCATTCACAATTTTTCGTTCGCAGGACAATCCAGATAACCAATTTAAAAGCATACCCTTGGGATTATGGTGGGCAATTGTTACCATGACCACAGTGGGCTATGGCGATGTGGCGCCCAAGACCTATCCGGGCATGTTTGTGGGCGCACTGTGCGCCTTGGCTGGTGTCCTGACCATCGCACTCCCCGTACCTGTTATCGTTAGCAATTTCTCCATGTTTTACTCCCACACACAGGTGAGTAAATTAAATGTATTATATAAATTATATGTAAATTAAACTTTTGGCAATAAATTTATTACATGAACTTTAGACGCCTGCAAAGATTATAAATAATTGTTGCAAATTAATTGTAACAAATACAACTTTAGTTTATTGATTGACTGGCTAAATCAGCATTTAATACAATCAATTGATTCATGTAAATTGTATTGAGAACATTTTTAAATGGTCTATTGATATTTTATAAATAAACATGAAAAAAGCGTGTTGAGATAAAAATGAAATATTTTGATTTAAAATAAATGCATTTAAGAGAATAAAGAATGTTTTCAAATTGATAGTTTAATTGATATTGGTGTTTTTTAAACACAGATGAATTGAGAGAATTATTAAAGTGAATTCATTTAAATTAAATAAAATAAAGTTATATATATTGATTGGTTTTATATACCAAATAACTCAAATATCAAGCAATCAAGAAACTAATAGATTTAATTTTGATAGTGTGTTCGTTAAAATTCACTGATTTCATTTAAAATACAAACAACTTTTGATTGATGATGAGTAAATATAAAACAGAGTTCAAGTCTGGAGAACTACATTTAAATTGAAGTTTATTGGTTTTAAATCATTTAAATTAAATTGGTTAAGCTTTGTTGCTGTATGGAACAAATGGAAGTAATTTTTAAAATAATTAAAGAAAGTGATTTATAATTAATAAATAATTAAACTTAATTATATAAACATAAATATATATCATATTAAATCACCTGGTTAATTATATGCTGTTATTTTCTCATTTACAGTTCTTAATTTAATTATTCAATCTTTTTCAATTTACCTTTAAAGTTGTGCATCATAAAATTCATACATTTCTTTAGGCTACATTATATAAACAACTAATTCGAAATAAATTTATTTAGTATAAATTAAAAGTAAGCTGTATCTTAATTAAAAATGTTTGCTGCTTGGTTTTAGGCACGCTCCAAGTTGCCCAAAAAACGGCGTCGCGTTTTGCCCGTGGAGCAGCCGCGTCGCAAACGGGAGCCGCCGGCGCCGCATCGCAATCGGACGAACGCCATTAAACAAACGGCGCCCACAATGCCGTCCGTTGTTGCTGGCCACGCCCACGCCCACACCACAGTGCAGGCGCCCGCGCCCATGTTCAAGGATACATTTGGCAGCGCCAAAATTGGTAAGTAAAACGCGGAACTCGGAACTTGGTCTCCGTCTCTCGATTTCTTGGTCTGCTCTTTTTGTGTACGTAAATCTCAGCCACAAATTGTGCCCATTGCAGTAGATGTTGTTGTGCTAAATGTTGATTATCATTTGTTGTTGTGTTTTTTCGTTGTTGCTTTTTTTTTTTGTTTTTTTATGTGTGCAGCTGTTTAAGAGCAGGCAGCAAAAAAAATAGCCAACATCCAAAACAGGCAACACTCTCAGCAGTCCACAACAGATTCTCACACAGACAACAGACAAACAGAAGAGCCTCAAAACAACTACAACAACACTGACAACACTTACTTTCACAACCGGCCGCATAACTGCCACACACACTTACACACACTCACACACACACACACCCACAACACTTACGCCGCATGTGCAGCTCTCCGGAGGCGAGACTAATTTCATTCAATTTATTGTTTAATTACTTTATTATTTATGCACTCTCCAAAGCCACCCCCCCCCCCCTTTCAGTTGCTTTCCCTGCGGGCATCTTTCCCCAAATATGGAAATTTGCAGCTGCTGTTTCTGCAAAAGATTTAGTCAAGATTTGTTGTGCAAGTGCAGTGGAAACAGCTGTTTAGTCATTTTGGCCTAAGTGCTTAAGCCAGCTTTAAATTCAAATTTATTATTTGCATATTCTTGGCTCAAATTATTTATTTGCATCGATTGCTTATTTCTATTTATATTTGATATTTATAATATTTGTTGTTTTCAGTTCGATCTTTAAAAATCATTTACCCTTTTTTTCCCCATTTGTGATTTTAGCAAAATTCTTTTGCCCAAAAGCATTTCAATGAAAGCAATTCCACTTTTATTATTTTTAGTGTATTGCAAAAATCGCATTTTTTATTTATTATTTTTGCCGTCAGAAAACGGAAAAATTTAAGTGAGCAAATTTAGTTGTTGAATTTTGGTTTTTTTTTTATTTAATATTATATTTAAATTTGGCTTATTATTTTTTTTACATATTCAATATAATTATTTTGCTATCGACCTTTTTGTCGTTTTTTTCTTGAATTGAATTTTATATATATTATTTTTGCCATTTTCTGAAAATTAAAGTGGACAAATTTAGTTGTTGAATTTAGTTTTTTTATTATTTTTATTTAATATTATATTTAAATTTGGCTTATTATTTATTTTTTATATGCCAAACAATTATTTGGTTATCGTCTTTTTTGGTATTTGAAACACGTACAATAAAATACCGAGAATATCTTATAGACAAACACACACACGCACACACACTGCCACACACATAGACTGCCTAAACAATGAGTGTGTATGCGTGCACATATTTGTGTGTATTGAACATGTATTTCCTTGGAATCTTTTGATGTTGTTTTTCTGTGTGTTTGTTTGTTTGTTTGTAACTGAAATTGAAACCAACCCATCAACCCACCAACCCCTAACTCACCACACCCTATCACAGTATGCGTGTGTGTGTGTATATTTAAGTTTAACTTGCAACTTGTAACTGTAACTGTAAATGATGTATGTATGTATGTATGTGTGTGTGTCTGTCAGGCAATGTGAACGGCGTGAATGTCATTGGCCTGCATCTGCACAGGGCGCCGCCAACGACCTGCGCGGCCAACTGCCACACCCACAACCCATTTAGTAGCACCACCACACACACGGCCCACAGTCACGGGCAAGTCTCGAGTAGTCATGGCCACTTGGACGACACAACGACGATGACGACAACGATGACGATGACGATGACGATGCCGACAACGATGACGATGACAACGACGACGTTGATGCCGTCGCCGCTGCTGCTATCCGCCGCTGGTGCTGGTCCCTCGTACATCAGTTGTAAGTGCTTGTCTTGTCCCCCTTGTCTTGTCCATATTCTGCCCCCACACACACACATAGTCTGCATGCATCCCTGCACCGGGAATGAAAATGTTTGATGTAATTTCTAAAGACATTCGAATTTCATTTTAATGGCTTGGTAAAATCTTTTATGTGTAACCCCTCCGCACCCCCCCCAACCAATTAGTTGTCCAAGAAGTCATGCTTATAGGTGAGGGGGGGAGCTTGTTAAAATTTATCGCATGCTATAAATTTGAGTGCTATAATTTTGTCACTGCAAGTCAATAAAAAGGATGAAAACTTTATTCTTTCTAGCATTTTGAAGGCATTGCCCTTATTTCTTGCACATATCCTTTACAAAGTATCCGTTTTGCCCAATTCTGCATTTAATTTTAATTACAATTTTATTATGCCTTTTTATGCCTTATTTCTAATGGCAATTTTCTTCGTGTCACACACACACACACAGAGAGCACTTTGTTGCATAGAAAAGTTCATTTACCGTCAAATAAATTGAAAAACTTTTTCCATTTTCTCGTCCAGCAAAGCTGTGCAAAAACAGCCCAAAAAACTAAAAGAGCCAAATTTGTACGTTCACCCAAATGTCAAAATATTTAAGCTGCGCAAAATAGCTCAATGTGCATTTTAATTAAAGGACTTAAGGACTGCAAAGTGATAAGTGTTATCCAAGTTTATCTCAGTGCCACACTTGCCGCTAAGATTAACCAGGATCAACTTTTTACGGGGTTAATCAAATTTGACATCAACTTAAAAGAAAATAAAAATAATTCTTTCAGGCTAAAATAACTAATAAGATTGAATCTGTTTTATGTTCATTAAAGTCAGATCAGGTTAATCCCCAGAAAATATCATTTAAACAACATATAAATGTAGAATTTATAGGTATTTATTTTTGAACCGATTTGGAATGGATTGCTATTTATTTTAAAATTATGTTTAGTCAGAATTTAAACAGCGAGCTCTTAATATGGCTGATGGGGTTTTAAATTGTTAATTTTCAATTAATTATAACGCTCATTCGATTAAAATAATGCCCCCAGCATATTTGTATTGAATGCAGCGCAACTAAATGATATTATAATAATAATGAGAACGGCACACAAATTTATAGAGTTCAAACTAAATATGAAATAAGCCAGCAACTTAAACGAGGAAATTTCAATTGGCAAAACGAGGCAAAAATATATCCAATTTGAAGTATTTATTATCATTGAAAATGCTCCAAAGTAGAAATGTATAAAAAATAACAGATAAACTGCGGAATATTTATTCCGTTTGGCGCATATCGATACAAATCGACTCATCACATTATCGATAAGCTGTACAAATTTCACAAAGACCAAATACGAAACTCTCCAACATTTTAGCTCTTCCGATCAGAGCTTTAATACTTGTAAATTTTTTGGTGACTTCAAATTAAAGCAAATAAATTTTTGACTACATTTAAAACTTATTTCGATAAGCTAAAAATTTGACCTGCAAAGTTTTGTGTGGTTAATCCAGTTTTACGTAAAACATTTTTCAATTAAGATAAGCTAAAATCGCATCTCTCAAATTAGTTCTTAGACCTTAAATGATGGGCAAAATTTTGGTAACATGAAAAGCATTTTAGCAACTGAATTGAAGCCTAATTGAATTTTAATTGTTTCTACAACTTCGAACATTTCCTTTTTCCCATCGCACTTCCTGTCGGGTTGTAAAACAGAGTTTTACATTCTGTCGGAGGCTGTGTGAAAAATTGATTTCTGTCTGACCGGAAATGCTGTAGTACGTGCGGCAGTCAGTCACGCATAGTAGTTGCCACAACTTCTAAGTTCACTTAGCTGGGGACAGCAGAAAAAGAACCTCATTCTGCAAAAAAAAGGACCCCCAACTGTGACTTCAAAGAGCATTAAAATAGCAAGTAAATCATTAGAAGGAGGCAGTGTGTAGTGTGTGTGTGTGTGTGTGTGTGTTGTCGGTGGGCGCGAAAGTGTGACAAGGTTGCTGCCGACTACTTCTAGTGGTCATTAAAATGGGCGACGCAGCAACAGCCGTGGCGACACCCCGACACCGTCGACAATTTACGTGCCGCACTGCGAATGCAAGTGCGTCAGCCCAGGACGAGGCGATTCAGAATGCAACATTAAAAACACCCGAAGGCATTTTGCGGAAGCCAAACATTTAGCCTCTATTTATTTTGGGGCGTGTTGCCTTGCAGCAATAGTACAAATTAATTTTTATACTCTTACCAAAAAGGTATTTTAAAAATAACATCCAAGTTGCAAGCCACACAGCATGAAAATTATACTAGAAAATCAAAATTTATATTTTAAAAAAATGCCATAATTTGCCAAGATTTATAGCTACTAAAAATATATATATTGGGTTTTTAGAAAGTATATTTAACTGTCGGCATTGGGAATTGAACATTGCTTTCTGGTTTTAAGTACATGTTTTAAATGTTTGCATTTGCCGGGAAAACTGCAAAGTGAAATATTTTCACACTTGAGGGCAAACTTGCTCTTTTTAAGGACAGCATTTAAATTTATAATGGCTTGCAAGGCGGAAAATGTGAAATTGCAATGAAATATTGTTTTAAGTGCAACTGAAATGGACTCATATTCAAATATTATGCTTTCTTGCAGCAAATGGTCGAAGAACTAAAAATGATAAAAAAAAATAATTTATATAAAATTTCTTTTAAATATATTGCGTAAATGTAATTGGGCAAAAATATTACGAACACCAAAATTGCACATAAATTATAATAAACATAATCTGTTTCATACTCGTATAAAAATAAGACTTATGTTGCATGCAACTCACAAAATTAATATATATGTATTTTTTGCTACTGGTTCATTATTCATAAGAATTTGCTGTTAATTGCTGCACGTAATAAAAAACATTCAAGTAGTAAAAAGTTGGCTTTTGGATTGTGCACTTATCGAGAAAATTATGCACATTTTCAGTTAGCCAGTAAAAACTTTAGTCTTTTGATAAAAAAAATTATATAATGCCTGTATACGAATGAAGATGAAACAAAAACCGATTTCATAACTTTGAAATTATTTTATGAAACTTTTTATCAAAAAAAGAAAAAAAAAGAAAGAAAATTTCGAGCATAAAAAAGTACAACGAAAATGTTTGAACGCCTTTTTAAAGTTTTCGCACGGCCACGAACGACTTTTGTGATTGTTTGCCATTCCTTTCCATTCCTTACATTTTTATATATATATATTTTTATATATATATTTATTATTATTTTTTTTTTTTTGGTAAACTTTCGCTTTAACTTTGCGCCTGCGTTACATTGTTTACTTTTGGCAACTCAAATATTATGCTGGTTGCCTTTTAGCGGACTACTTAAGTGTGCCGGCGGTGCAGAGCCTGCAGCCGAGGGCGGCGACCACTGGACACGAATTCATGCTGCCGCTACAGCCCAAACTGGTGGCGCCACTTGGTGAGTACATTATTCTGTACATGCAGCAGAGCTTCTTAAAAGATAATTGCATTAGCCAGGCGCGGGGAGAAGTGAACAGAACTGACTGACTGACAGCATGTTTGAACCCACTTTTAAACACACATACATATATGCAATGCCCCCGGGGGGGCAACTTGGGGGCAACTACTTGTGTGGAAGTGGCATTTGAAAGCGACGAACAAAGGCGCGTTCACAAAATGCAGCAACAGCGGCAGCTGTCTCCGGGGATTTTCGATCCGTGTGTCCTGTGCAACATTTTCCACTGATAACGTTTTGGGCCAATATTAACACACTATGCTGTGCACACACAACTGTGTGTTCCCAGCACATTGTCCTCAACGATAACCCAAATGCGTTGACATGCGCTCCGACTTCCGTTTGCCGCAGGCTCGCATGTTTTCAATGTCCTTTACGAGAACTGAAACAAGGACGAACAGCTGCATACCCTTGCGGGTATAGCGAATAATTATTTTATCATAGCAAAACAACTAAAACAAATGTTTGATTTTTAACGAAGCATATTTTTTATTATTATTAAATAGATGTAGATTTTTGTTAACAATTATTAAGAATAGAATAAGATTTCTTTTAGTTGCTTGATTTGATTGTAAAATGATTTTGTTTAGGTAAAAATGTGTAATTTTTCGGCACAGAGCCTTTAATTTATGCACAGAGTAAATTCAGTTAAAAATACAAAAATTAAATATAAATTTTGCTATTAATTAGTGCAATTCAACGTATAATAATTATGTGAGACCAAAAATATATTAAAAATTTGATATTCAATTTTAAAAGGTAGAAAGCAAATGCATTTAATTAAATTTCGAGCAGTGTATGTATGTATATATATATATAATTATATATATATATACTGCATGTCACATCCTGTTTTATGAAAACAAGTGCAACGAAAACAATGTCAGCAAATTGAAAATGCAGTTTTTGGCTTATTTTAATTTGCAGAGCGCAAGGATCAACATCCGTTGCAGCTGACCGCCCACAACTTGGCCTCGGATACGCATCAGTTGTATGCTAGCCACGCCCACGGCACAAAGACAGGACCCGTGCTGAGTGTGCCGCCCACCATCAGCATGACGCACACCCAAATGCCACCCGGCATGGCCAGCATGGGTCAGCGCACTCCCAATCTCAGCTACAGGGCAATTCATGCGCCCATCCAGCAGCCCATACCGCAACAGTTTCATCATCAGCATCTGTCCTCGAGCTGTGTGGAGTCGTGTAATATTAAAATCTCAGTAGCCGGCACAGCGGGCTCAGCCTGTTCGGAGGAGCTAATGACGCCCAAGGTGACGCTGCTGGACGATCTGAGCGATGAGGTGAACTCCTCAACCGATGACTGCGGCGAATGCTGTCTGGTGGATGACAGCGATACCTACGAGGCCAGCAACAACAATGGCTCCTGCACCAACCAGGAGTTGGAACAGGAAAGCGTCACTGCCGAGGAGAGCGGCGACAGTTTGGGTGGCATCTACATAGGACCCACCCATTGATTTTTGGCCATCAAATGGGAATTTCCATGCTAGGTACGTCAACATATATGCATTTGTATGTGTGTATATGTGTGTCAATGTGCATTTGTGTATGTGTGTATGTGTATGTGTATGTGTTTGTGTGTGTATATGTGTATTAATATGTTTATGGCCATGCTTAGTTGGTGCTAACAATAAATAAAGCCCACAAATTGACTCTTGCCAATACCCTGCCAAAAAACAAAATCGTCCATCAGTTCAGAGTCAAATTTGATACGACTTCAGAGATACTCTACAGATACCTTTATGGTTTGATTTAACTCAAAAGTTTATTATTTTCAATTTTTATTTAATTTTAATTTAATTTCATAATTTTATTTCTTACAATTACATTTTAGATATTTTTACAGTTATACAGATATTTACTCCAGGTATAATTCTATATTGTTTGATTCAACTCAAATGTTAATCATTTTCTATTTTTATAATTTAATTTCATATATTAATTTCTTACCATTAAATTTTTAGACTCGCTTACCGCTTTTGGTATTTGCTGTATTTTAATATTAATAATGCAAATATATATTAAATATAAAAGAATAGATAATAAACCCCTATATTAAAAAAATCACAGATTTATTTAAAAGTTACATATCTTTTTTTTTTTAATTTCTTATCTTCTGCTGCAGGGCTATATATATTTTTTTTTAATTTCTTTTCATCTGCTTAGTTGTTATCATTATCTAATTATAATTTCTTTTGAATATCTATCTAACAGGCTAATTCTATATTTAATTTTTTTAATTGTTAAATTCATCATTATCTAATTTTAAATTCTTTTGAATATCTAGCTAGCTGGCTAATTTTATGTTATATATTTAATTACTTATTTTGAGATGCTTTCAAACCAATTGTGACTCTTTTAAGAAAATAAAGCCATAAAAAGAAGATTGTAGTTTGTTAAATAGTAATAATAATTATGTTTGTTGTAACTCTTAAAAAATTGTATCCAATCTTCTCTTATCAGAAATATATATCAAGCAAAAAAATAGACATATAAATTTAGTCACACATAATTTTTCATAAACAAATCTCAATCGTAGTACACAAAATGGTTTGCCCACTCTTCGTAAATCATCTCGAGGAGATTAAGTTTAATAAATATTAGTTTTGTATAACGCTCCTGACTGAGGCAGACCAAATATGTCTTGGACACGGATTCGACTCCTTCCGTAACATTTGTGTTGTCCTTATAACTGTCATGTTGACAACTGTCATTGACAGAGATATATGTGTCTGTGCATCCGGCAGGGGACTGTGGACTGGGGAACTGGCTATTCTCATGCTAAGACAAGACAAACACACAAGGCAAACATATCATTCATTTAAACGTGTCCACTTAGTTGTCCGGAGCTGACCAGGCAACAATGGTTTTCCTTCGTTCCTTCGTTCTGGTTTTGGTCTCTGCTGACAGTGCCTGACACTCCAAGGTGTTTATTGTGTGTGTGTTAGCCTTTGGTTGCTGTAAATATGTTACTATAAATTTTAACACTTGAATAAGCTTCAACTATTTTTCATCTTATTTTTCATCAGTGCCATTTTTAGTGCTACGCCCACAGAAACTTCAAATAAATAGTGTCAATCAGAATGTTGATCTGTCTCATTGACTTAACCCATTTCAATGAATTTACCCAAGAAGCTGGAAATTAAGTTTTATACGATTTTCGGCTACCCTAAGAAAATACATATTTCCTTCTAGAGAATCTTCAGTTTAGCTTTACAATAGTTAGTTAGTTTGTAAATATTTGTACCTTATTTCATATACCCTTTGAGTGGTCTTTGCTGTAGGGTATAGAAACCATGTCGACACAATGGCGACTATAGCAAAAAGTAAATGGCGCCGAATATGATTTTGGTATTTACCCCTTGAAATGCTTACTTTTTTTTCTTACTTTTCTTACTTTGTCACTGATGACGGCATGGCTTACATATGAATACAAATATATATATATATATATGTATTTATTCTTTTGTTGTCCAACTGATAAGTCAGAGATTTAACTATTTAACATTTTTCTCAAACAATAGAAGATTTGCTTTCATGTAAATAGCTGTTTGATTTTATTGGCAGGGTATCGAGGAGAGGCACGTTAAATAGAGCATGTCCATAATAAAACTTATCGGAGGTTCAAACGTAATTTTTGGTCCAATACTTAATGTTTTTTGATGTGAGCACACTTAATATGAAAACTATATATGAGAAAAAAAAAACGAGAAAACCTAAGAAAATGTGAAGTAGTGCGAAAAACTAGATAATTACAAACGAAATTCAACAGAGGCGACATAGAAAAAATATTGTAAGTAGATAAGTTAACAAATGAGTAGAAAGGCTCAAAATCTCGTTGCAAATGAAGAATTTTATTATTACTAAAATATAAAAGTTAAAAAAAAAAAACAAATTAAATACAATTTTAAAATTAAAGAAATTAAATTCAAATATAAAATGTAATTGTTTATCTAATTAAAGAGTGGTTTAAACTTAAAAACAAAACTAATAAAATTAAACTAAATTTTCAGCTGGTTTAAAGAGCTATTAAAATTAAACAAAAGTTTTCAAGTTAACTTATGAATCAACAGCAGCAGTGATATCTTGCTCAAAATAAACTATTATTTTCAACTAATTTAAAAATTTAATATATAAAAAAAGAACACATTTCACAAGTTACTTAAGAAAATACATTGAAAATATAAAAGATTTTGAAATGTTTCATACGTTTTGTTCAATATTAATGTACATTTTTAATAGAATTAAGTGTAAGCCAAAATATTTAATTGCGTTATTGCATAGCAACAGTTTAATTTAATTAAATCTAAAAGGACATAATATGCCCGACTTGGCCAACATAAAACGAATTGTGTAATTTAATTAAATCAAATCACCAGCATTTCATTGTTATTTAGCTCCATCTAAGCCAGGTGAATATATATATAAAAAGTTGTCTTTAAATTGAAATTTGTCAACTGAAATGATAAGAGCTAAAAATCTGTATTTCCATCACAATGCCATCACCGAATTGTAATTAAATAAAATATATACATATAAAAAATATTGTTTACGAAAAAGCCCCAAAATTGGAGCAAATTTTTAAATGTTAACAGTAACACAATTTACATTTAAACAAATTAAAAATTATGTGGCGTGTGTGCAACAACCAAAATTTCCAATTTTAAAAAATAAACATAAAATTTCTTTGAATATACACAAATTGAAGTGGGACGAAATTTCATCGGTGTGTTACCCAAAACACGTTTCATCCATACATATGGTAATTTTACATCTTTGGGGTTTTTTAATCATTTTTTCCCCAGCACACAATGATAACGTTAACAAAAACAGCAAGTGGGTTTTGTAATGCTCTATCGAAAGAGTATTCTATTTTTTACATGTATTTTATTTTTTCCTGAATGTTGGAATTTTACAGAATAAGTTTAAGCCGCAGCTAAGCTGAAGTCTTAGCCTAAGTTAAAAGTAATTAAATGTTTTAACTTAATTAGTAGTAAATATTTTTCATACAAGAGTATTTTTATCTTATGCATACTTTTAGCCATAATATGTTGATAATTTAAAAAACAAACACAGCAGCCACAATGTAGCCATTAACAACGAATCAGCCAAGGCACGGAGTTATAGCCATTTCGAAAAAAATATTTATGGCCAGCATGGTGGGTTGTTGGTAAGAAGGGGGGGCAGCAAAAAGCGCCGAGGACAGCAAGTGATGGTCTCTAATGTAGACAATTCAACACCAACCAACCCCAACACACACACAACACACACACATGCTAACCTAGAGCAATGTAGTCTAATATGGCATAAACCGTTTGCACATCAAAGCGCAAATCCGTTAGGCATAAAACCGTTGGCCAGGTACAAAAAAAACACTAGGCTGAAACGGAAAGTGAGAAGCTTATCTAGTTGGGCATATGTGCGTGTGTCTACGTGTGTGTGTGAGTGTGTGCCGGGCCCCAAGTGTGTGCTAAAATAAGCGGCAGAGAATCGCCGAGAAAGGCGGCTCAAATGCGAGCACAAGATTAATGAGCGGCACCTGCCTGCCGACAAATTATATGACATAATTCACTTTGAGCCCCATTCGCAAATGTTTCTCGGGATTCGGTGCCACAAATCTCAACCGGTCTGCTTAGAATTTGGTAGCATATTTTTGTAGGTTTACGAAATGGAAATTTGTGTCTATTTCTTGGTATCCTTCGCTTACAAAAACATGTAAGCCACACGAAATAATAATTTATGCACCCAAAGTTTTTATTTTCACTTATGTTTAAATTTAGTTGATATTTTGTTTGTTTTAGACTCGACTGTCTACCTTATGTTGGCATAAATTAAAACAGCCCTTTTCCAGATTGGAAGACATGTTCTTGCAGCAATCTAAACATTCTCTGAAAATCCTTGAATGCCAATCAATGGTTTTGCTGTGCGGCAATTCAAAGGCAAAAAAAAAAAAAAAGGCCCAAGTTGAGAGGGCCCAAAAACGCTTCGAGTCAAGTAAAAGCCGTTGACTTATACTTGACTTAATAAATCCTCACACATAAAGTTTTCTATTTGCTTGTCAGCTAGCAAATCAAATACAATGTTTTGCTTTTTTTGCCCTAACCCAACAACTTAGCCGAGTAATCAAAATTAGCAGATGTGACCTTTTCGTATGCAACACAATCTGTGAATGGTTTTTTTTTTTGCTTTTTTCCTTTTCCGTTTGTGTTGTGCAGCACTCTGTTTTCCCGTAGCTTTGTGCTTCAACTAACGATGATTGACGATGATTGAATGTGACTGCCAAAAAAGCCACAAAAACAACGGCAACGACAGCTGCAACTGGCTACAAACTATTTTGGCTGTCTGCATTTGAGGTAAACAAGTCAATTTTGCCTTAGGCTTATATAAAACTAATTCATTTTATTTCGGTAACCTCATTTCAATTCAAATTTATCAAGTAGTAATCCTATTTGAAGGCTTTAACTTCAAATAAAATAAATTTATTATATTTGGATTATGCTTAGATTTCTACAAGCTTTTCGTTTTTATGAGTCTTGATCAAAAAACTTACCACCTAATTTATTGTTTCTAAATTGAACTAATGTTTTTGATATTTTGGAAAGTAAATACCCGAAGGAAAAAAACCAAAAAAAATGCCGAAAGCTTGCAATAGATTTTTTTCTAAAGATTTAGTACTTAAAGGGAAGAGTTTCAATTAGACAGAGTTCCAATTTGAATACATCATTTTATTATATTTTATATATTTATTTATTAATTTTAATATTATTTATTTATAAATTTATTATAGTTATTATAAGTTAATAAATAAAATAATTTAACAATAACTAAAATACCTAAACCAATCAGACCAAAAATAAGGTAAGTAAAACAATAAACAGCTAGAAAGAAAGAGACAAATAATGAGTGAGAGGGAAAATGATTAGTTCATATGCTTAAAAATACTATTTAGATGCATTAGCTTAATTAATTATATATTTAGCTTATGTCCTTTATTTCTTTTTGTTTATTTGCATTTATGTCTTTTCATAATAAATCATATCATATATAAACCTAAGTTGCTATGCTAATTATCATCAACTGTTTGCAGAGTCGGATTCAATTATTACAATCAAATATTACAATAACTATAATTAAGATGCTTGAATCTATCTGAGTATTATTGAAGCAATTAATGACATTAGTCTAATGCTTGTATACCAAATTAGTTCTCATTTGGATTAAGGGCATAATTAATACAAAACCCGTTTGACAGTTCCTGGCAATTCACCCATTCAGAGACACAATTTTGGCAACCAAGCATTGCTATGAGGACCAACAAAAAAAGTCAATTTATCTTCGTATTTTTTTAAGCTGTTCACACAAACGCAATTTATTGTTACAGATAGCAAAAAAACGAAGGGGGGAAAGTGGAGGAAAGTGAATTTCCGTTGCGTGGATACTGAGCAAATCTCGTCGAAATGTCAACTCGCAATATAAATTCCAAATGGATAACACACAATACACACAACACACATGGCACGAAAATGCGAGGACATGATTTGCACCGTGGCAGAGTCACCAATTCACTTCCTAGCTTAGTTTTCGTCGCTATAACATTCTTCCTCGTCCTCGTCCTCATCCCCATGCTCATCCCCATTCCCATTGTGCCGCCGGGAGGGAAACATGGCCATGTGGCAGGCCTTTAGGGTGCGCCGCCTATCGCAGTTGTTCATGCGCCAAAGGCTGCTCACCAAGTACCTCAATTGCTGCCAGGTGCTGCCAAGATTTTGCTGGGTGGCTTCCACGATGAAGCAGAACAGACCCCCACCCACCATAGTGGAGGCGAATCCCAACATCCAGTATCTTAATGGCTCCTCACATTTGCCCTGGCTGAGGAAGCAAATCATCTGCTCCGTTGCGAAGTATACAGTTCGCTCCAAGCCACACCAAATGATCAGCGTTGCGATCTCGGCCAGAAATATGCTGGCCACAAGCTCAATAAATATCTTCCAGCGCTGGTTCATATGCTCGAACCGACGCGGATAGATGTTAATGTCCCACAGAAAACACATCGTGGCCAGCAGAAATAAGTAGCTTCCAAGTGGTGGCACTGGCGAGCATAAATCCTCCGGCTGCATAATGAATATGGAGTAACCCTTCAACTGCAACAATCCAGCGATGCAAACACAGATCATCTGCATTTCAATTAACCATATATATATATACCAACTTGGGAAGAGATCACGTTTGGTCAGTTGTAAATAATTCGAATCATAAAACTTGTTTCTTAAATATTTTGTATTTAATGTTTAGGAAATATGTTTGACGTATACAAAATACAAAAGTGATTTGAGTTTTACAGCTTGTCTTCTTTTTCTTTTTTTGAGTATGTTTTATATATATTTTTTCTATAGTTGAAATTGTTTTATTTTTATTTTATATACCGTCGGAAATTGATTAGTATTTATTATTTAGTATTTCAACTATAATATTTGTATCTATTCCCAGGAAGTATTTTTTATTTTATATATAATTTCAAAATGTATATTTTTAATCCTTTTTTGTTTGAACTGCTTTTAGTAAACATATTAATTTCAAAATAAATAAATACCATTCCTATCATATACTTAATTATTAGTATAAATTGCTATCGGTTACTTAAAATCTCTGTAAGCTGCTACAAAATTTTAAATAATTTCTCCTACTATTTATAATTTTCCTCAACAAATAGCTTTTAGTAAACATATTTATTTAAATATAAATAAGTACAATTCCGTTTACACACTTAATTATTAGTTTAAGTTGGTTTCTACCGTCTCTTAAATATCTGTAAAATAGATCAAACTTTAAAATAATTTCTCATACTATTTCGAATAGATTTTAGTAAACATATTAGTTTAAAAATAAGTAAATACAATTCCGTTCACATACTCAATTTTTATTATAAGTTGGTTTCTACCATCTCTTAAATATCTGTAAAACAGAGCAAACTTTCAAATAATTTCTCATACTATTTCGAATAGTTTTAGTAAACATATATGTTCAAAAATAAGTAAATACAATTCTGTTCGCACACCTAATTATTAGTATAAGTTGCTTTTAAATAATTTCTCATCTACTATTTCAAATTTTCCTCAACGAATAACTTTGCATCAAAACTTAATGAAGCGTTGGCAGTTTCGGTTGCTTTTGTGTGTTTTTCAGCTTACCAACAAACAAATTAGCAATTAATCAATTCTGAATTCGGATCGTGAGAAGTCGATTTGGAAATGCCAGCAATTAACTGTTATCTTGGCACCTGTCTCAAATTGCGAACCTTAATTCAGTTCTGGCCAACTGACAGCTGCCGGTCTACGAGTCCTCTTTCACACTCTAAACCACACCCCCAAATACACAAACACACACACACACACACACACAAACAGCAACACACACATTTACAGAAACTGACTGTGTAAATGGCATTTGAATAGGGTTCATTGTTGTCGGTGCTTGACATTGGGTTCGGTACGGTTTGGTTCGGTTCCGGCCAAGACCTGTCTGTCTGTCTGTCTGTCGTTCTGTCTGCCAGGCTGTCTATTTAGAAATTGATTTGTTGTTATTTACATGCCGCATTATTTATCAAAGATCTCGTTTAAAACGTTGTTTATGCCTACTTTGATAATTGGGTGTGTCACATCGGGGAAGTTAAATGTTTTTTTAAAGGGCGCTTTGGTGGCTGCCATCAAGAATTCAATTTGTAAGTGTCAATGACAGTTTAGTCGATGTCACCTTTAAAAAAAAAATATATTTTTTTTTTGCTTTTCGGCCCTTTTTTTATATTAGCTTTTTATCCAGTGAACCAAAAACGCCAGTTGATTTGCAAGCAACAAGTAGCCGACCTGTAAACCGAGGGCGGATCGGAAAGGTGACTCTGCGTGACTTTTGTTATTGGAAGCGACGTGCATCAACGCAGGACACGGACACACACTGGCAATGTTAACGTATTTATTAGCATAATTGCTACAGCCAGGGATATGTTGGGTAAAAGGTGGCAAATGGGTCTTATTGATATGTAGAGATTTTGTACAATTAAAATCAGTCGCTCAGAAAAATCAATCAAAATTGTGAAATGACATTTGAACGAGTTGGCAGATAAATCACTTAATTGTCGACCTTCTTCAAATACAGCTTGTATAGTAATAAAATGTATAGAAATAATCTTAAAGTTTTATAAAACATGGAATTTAAGTTAATTATTTATATATATTCTTAGCTTATTTGTTTAATTATTTATTTATATATTGCAACTTTATTTGTGAGTAAAGTAAGGTAAGCAGTTGAAATATAATTTAGTTTAAGCTGCTATAATATTAATTATTTATTTTGGAATAATAACTTACGAGCATCCAAAAATGTTTCAATTTTATAGCTAAGGCTAATTTAACTAATTTTGTTATTAATTATTATTATTAATTAGTTTCAACCACAACCAAATACAAAAAAATATGAAAATAAATTTTTATTTTAAAAATCTTAAAAAATCGTACATTTTGGTATGTGTTTGTGAACATCCTCAAAATGGAAATTTTAGAAAAAAACGTTTTTTAAACTAACTTTTTTTTTTTTAAAAAACATTTCTTTCATACAAATTTGCATACTGTTTAGTTCGCTGCGGATCAAAATTTAAATATGAGCAGATTAACTCCTGCTTACACGGATATTTAATTTTTTTTAGCGTGAATGTGGAAAACGTTATTTCCTGTTTTCAATTTCCTTTTCACCTGTAACTAAACAGCAAATGAAAACATCTTTTTTTTTTGTGCAAGCCACATGAATTATGGATGGTCACGTGCAATATGCCCGTTTTAAAAGCAATTTAATAATATACAAGCTAATGAGAAAATAATGACTAAAACGCTGTCAGCCATTAACCGTGCACAACGTGAAATGACTGTGCTGTCAACACATATGTTGCACACACACATACATGTACACACATACAGCCAACTTGAAAAGTATTTATGTTTGGATTGCGTCCGACACGGCATGCACCTCAAAATGCATATAGATGTGAATATTTCTGCTGGTTGTGTGCCGCCCGACTCTATAATTTCACACGTGCAACTTTAATGAATTTTCACACTCATTACACTCATTGGGCACAGGGAAGGCACACGTTACATCAACACTAACACGCACACAAAACACACAACACACACACACACAGAGCGTCGCTCAACTTCCGGTTTTGGTGAGTTTTTGTAACCGCACGCAATAACCTAACGGAGTGAATTCCTCTCATCTGATCGACTTGCGGATACCCTTGCAAAAGCACAGGCAACATAATATAAAACAGCAATTGCAATATTATTTATTTTATTTATTCAAATTGTTTATTTATAGCTATTTTAGGTTTAACATTTCATTTTTATATTGCTATTCATTTTATTTTTTTCAGAAAAAAAAATCGATATCAAATTTAGCAAATTCTATAACTAGAAATAACAATATTTGAAACATTTTTAGTTATTGTTTGCATTGCTTGTTTTTTAGCCACGTTATGAATAATACGAGATGTTTCGAGTTATATTGTATTTTCTGCACTGAAAGACTATTATTGTTAAGCTTTTAATTTTTAACAATTCACAGTTTATTTATGAAAAATAGTTCACGAGTGCAAAAGTTGAATATAAACTTTATATATATATGTTCAGCGCTTTTTCATTCTAGATGATGTATTGGATTCATTAAATTAATTTATTTACTAGTTATGCATTTTAAAATTACTCAATTTAAAGATAATTATTTATAGCAGTCATATAAAATAAATTGCTTAATTTATTGAATTATTATGGAAAATATGGGATGTTAAAATAAATATATATATATAATAAATGAGTTAAATATATACTGGCTTTACTCACAGTTAAATTAAAATTGTGCCTGAATAAAAAGGATCCCTCATGGACAATTAAAAACACATTTTGGTGTTCCAAATAAATACTCGAAGTGAATAAGTTGTATATATTAAAAATAGCTTAACCGTTGCCTGTGTTAAAGTCGATGAGGGTATTGGTAATAGGCATAAGAACTTTTTTTACAGGGTACAGGGTATAATGAGATAAAGATAGAGCAAGATAGAAAGATATATATAGAGATAGATATAGAGAGACTTGTCGTGACTTGTCAAATCGTGCGCATAAAACTTTTGCCATAGAAAGTTTTACCTCAAGCATCCTGCGTGGCAGTTGCTGCAAACGCAGCTGAGAAACAGACAAACACTCAGACAGACAAGTTGACAGAAGCAGTTGCAACAACATGAACAAGAAGAAGAACAACAACATGTAAGTGGTTGGGGGAGAGGGAAAAACAAAATTGTTGGGTGTCACCGACTACTACAGGATGTACCATATTGTGTCTCATTTGCATTCTACGTGATCTGTTGGTCCTGTGTTTCGTCCTGTCAAAGGCGCCCATCAGTTCCCGTTAACTTTGCCCCTCCCCCCATGTTCAACTGATACGGCTCGTTTTTACTGGTGTCGCGTCTCCAGCTGCCACCCTCGAGACAAATTGATTTCATGCATTTTTTGCGAAGCGCATACAAATTGCGCACCAACTGCCGGTTGGCGTTGACTTTGTTCTCCAGACTCTAATGTGGCTTTTTTTAGGGTATTTCAATTTAGCTATTAAGTATGTCATTTACGAATTTTTGGTATGAATATCGAGTTGAGATTGGTATAAGCTAATCGCAGTTTTAGGCAAATATTTCATAAATAATAATTCTTTTATATATTAATTTATATTATTTAATTAATATTTCACTTATAATATAATTTTAACTACACTCATATTTTATTTTTTCTTATAAATTGTTATTTAATTATTCACTTTTTATGTTATATATTTTAATTTGTAACTTAAATTTTAAATGTACGTTTTACTTTTATTAAGCATTTTTGATATATTTTTTTACTATTTTAGGTTCGTTTAGCGATGTTCTAGATTAACAAAACTTCTAAGAAAAGGGTATTAAATCGTCGTTTCTCATTATAAATGTTGTCCTTTGTGTTTTTGTGACGCATGCTGTGCGCGCAAAAATCACGCTAATTGTTGCATGGCAAATGTGCCGTTGTCGTCAGCATTGCATACACTTAGGCGCAGCGAAAGGGTGTGTTCGTGTGAGGGGGAGTGCGGAGTGATTGTGGTTCGACGGCACAGTGGTTGTGGTTGTGGTTGAAGTGCAGCAAGGTTCTATGCCAGCTGAATTACCATAAATTTGACTAAGGAATCGGTTGCTGCTGCTGGCTCAGAATTTGCAAAAATGTTAGTAAAATATTTACAAAAATTTAAATCAATTACCAATAATTTTGCAGAATTCCTGATTACATTTATTGATACAAATATTTTATATTTGAATAAATAAGAGATTTATGGATGAATATTTATTTTTATACTACGCAATACATTTTACATAAATCAAAAGAAAAGTTTGAGTAATAAGTATAAAAAAATATATTTTATGTTTGCTACCACACAAAAAATGTTTTGAATATTATTTTTTATGAAATGCTCAAATACGTAAGATTTGCCCATGTTTTTCGCTGTGTGCTCAAAGTCAAGTCTTGTTTTGAAATGCAAATGCAAAATGCACTTTGCCGCAAATGCAACAGCAGCGGTCGACAGTGAATAATGGTGGCTGTCAGCTCTTTTTAGGTGCTGCATATTATAATGACAAAACCCGCCCACCCGATAAACAAAGTCAATGCTTTCAGCTATTAGTGCAACAATACCAAACACTTCGCCATCAGCTCCAACACGACCAAAGCCACTCCAATCACCTGCCGCCCCTCTTCTCTAGTCAAACAAAGATAAAGTGAGGCGGTCAGCCACCAGCCGCACAATGATGACGATGGCGATGACGATGACGATGGGGATGACGATGTCGATGCCGATGATGATAAGCTGTAGACCCAGAGCCATGCATTATTTATGGGCGAGTGCAACACCGCAACTGGGCTACTGGACGGCAGCTGCAGGGGTGGCTGATTGGGTATATTTGCATGTAAACACATTTTCACACACGCAACAACAGTAGTAGCCCCAAAATGGGCTAAAACCAACAGCAACTGTGAAATAGTTCAAAATGAGAAGGTGTAGCACAAACTCAGATTTTGGCTAGTAAATTACCAATTGGCTAATTTCTCACACATAAATACAGCTAAATTATATACATTTAAAGCTCAAGCTGAGAAACTGGCTAAAACAAATGTATGTAACATGTTAACTGTTTTGCTTATCTCTGAAATAAGTTCTTTAAATGTATCTGAGAAAAATAAATTGAAACAATTTTGGCCAACAGCTATCGTTCAGTTATTTAACTTAAAATCACGTTAATATTATTTGCAATTCTCTTTGAACTCGAATTCAATTATAAAATTTTCTTTATACGTTACAAAAAAAAAGTGTAGCAAAAAACATTTAATTTATTAAAAAGGTCAGCAAGCAAGTACATTTTAATTTTTATTTACTTAAATTAAATACATGATGATTGGCTCAACTGTTCTGTCTCCCTCTCTCTCTCTCTCTCTCTATATCTCTCTCTCATTCTTTCCTCTTTTATGCCTGACATTTACAGATTGCGTATTCAGCACGTTGAATGCCGCAAACATTTCAATCAGCTGGTCTTAAACCAATTTTAATAGTTGTCAGCTGCATAGACTTGATAAATGCCAAAGCGCCTGGCAGTTCCAAATTCAGAAATAAGCCCTCCAACCCCCCAAAACCCCTCCTCAACGCATCGCAGCAAACAATGGCATCACCGAAGTTGAGAGTGTTGCTCAGCCTTCAAAGTTCAGTTCTGTTTGTTGTCCCTGAGTCGACTGTGCCTTGACTTGACATTCAAACATTTAAAACACGATTTTCGTATTTACCTTTCAATTTGACTTTATTTTCGCTGTCTGCCTTTACTTGCCACACTTGTTGTTGTTCTTGTTGTTGCTGTTATTAGGTTGCTTGTGCCTCGACAAAAGTATCTCAAAGATTCAATTAAATTTATGGTGTGATTTCTGTCCATAAAAATACTTAATTCTAACTTTTTGTTGCTGTTATTAGGTTTCTTGTGCCTGGACAAGAGTGTCTCAAAAATTCAATAAAATGTTTGCTGTAAATTTTGTTTATAAAAATACAAAATTCGCCACTCAATTAAATAGTTTGAATTTTATAATAAATTTTTTTTATATCTCGAAATTTATGCTTTCTAATCGATACTTTTGCATACCTGAAAAGTATGTATTTTATATTTCAAACAGATTCCAATGGCTAATGGACTATAAAATATGTAGCCCTGCACTTGCTTATGTAAATATTCAACTTGTAAGCCTGGTAATACCCGTGTTTTATAAGTATTTAAGTATCTAAGCTCTGTTGACGCGTTTGTCATTGTTATCAAGTGAATAGGCCGGCTCGTAGCCACAGGCACTGTTGTGAAACAGCTTAATGGCCGGGATAACAAGGTGCATCGTGTTACAGTTATGCACATACATTCATATAATATCCATGTGTGTACAACACAAGCACACACACACACATACACACACACACACACTCACACACCTGGCTAGTGTGGCACTCGGCCAGGTGCTTGGCTTGCGGTTGGCTGCGTAACTTACTCTGCTGTCCGCTTCCGCTCTGAGCTGTCGTCTCTAACCCAATTGCTGTCATATTTAATGATTTTATAGGTTGCACTAAAGCCACCCTGCAACATGACTTGATTATTTGTTAGGCTCTGTCTATGTTTCTCTGTCCGTAAACGTCGCCGACTACCGTTTTTAGCTATGCAATTTTATTTGTTCTCGTTGTGCAAAATTAGTGTTGATTTTGTTAAATTATCGCTGTAAGTTGATTAACTGCAAAGCGGAAAGTTTAAATATTTAATTTAATTTAGCATAACACTTTTTTTACACTTAATAAAGGTCGTCTCAAGAGAAGAGACACGTATTTGAATCTGTTTTTTTAACTAAAATAAAGAGATTATCTAAAATATGCCGTAGATTTACTTGTGAATCGGAATTTATTAGCTGACATTTACATTTTTGTCCAGAGTGTAAAATATTAACCATTTAATATTTTTTTACATATGTTGAAATTAATATATAACTCATACTCCGGATTTAACTAAATAGCCGGAGCACTTAAAAACAGTTACACTTATGTATTAAATTAAATAAAGTTAAAAGAAAAAATTATATATAATGATGAATGAAAAATAATAAAGAATATAATAAATAAATTGAGAATTACATAAATTAAGGAACTAAAAACTAAATATACATTAATGAAATTAAATAAATTATATTTTATTAAAACTGTTTTACACGTACATTGTTACGAGATCTTTATTTTCAGTGCACTTTAGCAATTTCAGAAGCGAGATGTTCTGGACTAAACTGCGCATTCTCACCACAAAATGCAGAGAGTGCCCAGTCAGCAATTGTGATGAGATGAGATGAATTTCATGGGAATCGTGAACTTGAAAAGCTCTCCACTGCATATATATATATATATATATAAACATATATAGTGCTTGGACTGGCAGAGCATGTGGAGCATTTGAATGGGAGCCTACATCAACAGGAAAGCGCTTGAAATTCAATTCGGCGGCTTTAAGCAAATTTCAAGTTATTAAAAGCAACGCGAAAAGTTTAATTGGAACTGCTACTGTGCACTGTGTTTGGGTCACTGGGGAGTGTAAACAAATAGATGTGATATGGATGTGGAGTACAGAGAGTGAAGCACACTCTTCTCCCCCCCCCCCTCCCATCACCCGCATGGCCAGAAATGTTTCAGTGCAGGCAGGCTGGCGCTAAATGTGCACAATTGAAGGCAATTGAGCAATTTTGTTTTCTCAGAGCGCCAGCCGGAGCATTAGCATAAATACATTTATTTAATATTTAAATTAGTTTCATGGCATTTTAGCCATGCATTTCTGAACACAACAACAGCAACACCGCCGCCGCCTGCCTGCTTTTGTTTCATTCATCCTGCGGGTCCCACGCACACATTTCCACTGTTAATCCCCACTGACGCCATAGTAATTGTCCATGACGTGGAGCAAATGCAGCCAATGTGACACAGCCAAGTGGCTTGGTTAGCTGCTGCCAATTCGATGGACTTAGTGGCAAAGTAGCCGGCGTCGCAATTTATCCCAAGTAATCTTACTTCAGACTGACAAGTTTGCTGCTG
Organism: Drosophila fungiperda; assembly: GCA_035042345.1. Taxonomy (NCBI): domain Eukaryota; kingdom Metazoa; phylum Arthropoda; class Insecta; order Diptera; family Drosophilidae; genus Drosophila; species Drosophila fungiperda. The sequence continues at coordinate 10,311,610 of JAWNLM010000145.1, forward strand.
CTTCATTGCTATTCGGAGAAGTATAAATCTACTTTGTGAAGTTGAGCAGGAAGCCTCAAAACTCGTATTTAACTTGGAAATTAAATTTATCAATAAGATTGGGCATTTTTAATAAAAATTCAATTATTAGTTGGCTTTGTTATTTTATTACATATTTTTTATTTCAAGTATTTCAATTTGTAATTTTATTTTTCGGTTTTAAAGTTGTTTTTTTAATATTGTAAAATTTGTGCATATTATGGTTATTTTGATTCCGATATGGTCATTTCTAAATTTTTAAATATTTGTAATTTATATTCCGATTTTTAATTTGATTATGTAAAAATGCTATTCCGATTACACTATCAATTCGATACCCTTATTTTCTATATAGGTTCTCAAATGGTGTTTAATTTTCTTTTTTTGTCCTACTCCAATTAAATTGCAGCTAATTGATTTAATGTAATATATTCATATATATTTAGTAGGTTAATTGCCAATTGACCGATATTAAATATGTACTATTTCAGCTGACTGCCGTTTGTCAACAAATTACACGCTAGAATTGATTAAAATTAGGCGCAGCAAATATTACGTATACGCAATGTGTGAGTTCGGCTGCTGTTGCAGTTGCAAGTGCACATGTTCTTTTATTGACCGTGCCCCAGTTTTATGGGAGAAAATGTGAAAACTTCCGTGGCGGATTCTAAGTTGTTTTGCTCAGTCTTTTGCTTATGTAAATACCCGAAAAGCACTGCGCATATTTCCATATTAAGTATTTTTATTGCTAATGGCGCTTTTTACTTAATGTCAACATACCAGTCACGCCCCTCGCATATATATATATATTTAAATATATATGTATATATATATTTATGTATGTACATTCACAAAAAATGCAAAAAATTGAATATTTTTATGTTGTTTTTATGACAATTTTATTCATCGGAGACATTGTTGCTGCTGCCGTTGCCTTTTTTTTGTTGCTTTTTTACCGCTGAAAATTTTAGCGCTCGAAAAGCGGAAGTGCCTCAAGTGCCCCCCTGTACCGCCCGTGACTCTGGTGCCACCTGTTATCTATTGATTTTTGTGCCTGCGTATTGCCCGGACACGTGGCAACAACTCCACTGATTAGATACCCTGACAGACAGCAATGCAAAAAAGCCTACTTAGAAATTTAAGTACTTTAATCAGCTTAAAATGTATCATTTATTGTAGTCTTTGCATTTAACATATTTTATTATTATCATAAATATGACATATAATTATTACATGTGCTTATTACAAGCCTTTAAGTCTTATTATTATCAATGTTGTATTTTAAGGATTATATAAATTATATTTCGATATATAAGAAAAGATTAGCAAATCCTTTAAATTCCTTATATCAAATACTTATTTTTTTTTATTTTACTATCTATTCGAAACCATACGAGGCCAATCACATATGGGAATCATACATCCTTACAATTAGGATACGCATGTACAGTTATCTATGTGTGTAAAATGTACAAATAACAAAAATCACTCGGAATTCTTTTGTATTTTGCCAAGTTGACAGTTGAACAATTTTTAGATAGCCGCTTCTGGTGTTGCCATTTTTACACACTTCAAAGGGCAACGCAGCACGGTGGCGCTTAAACCGGATAAAAATTATATAAACTAAAACTTATAATATTTTTATAAAAATTAAAATATATATAAAATAAAGAACAAATCTTTCTTGATAATTTGATAAATATTTTCTGTTTGTAGTTTTAAGAGTCCCAAATACAAAATCCCAAATACAAAACCCAAAAAAAAATATCTTAAAATCACCATTTCGTGACTAGCTTATTTAGTTTAGCTATTATAGTTTTTACTACAAAAAAATGCAAATGGTTCCACAGTGCACACTGGCGAATAGGGCACAATAGAATGTTGCTCGATGGGATTGTCTATGCGGAGGCTTGTGGGGTTAAAGTAGTAGTGGAACAGCAGGGACTGTCAGCGGAGAATGGTTATTGTTATGTTGTTCAGCTTCCACAGGATGCACAGGATGTTCGTGCAGCTGCTTTTGAGTGCCAACCAATTTGGCCCCTGACATTAGGCAAACTGTTGGCTGTTGTGGGCAATCCTTAGGTGTTGCCGACTTTATAATATGGGCTTTGATTTTGCTTTTGCCTCGACCTTCGCAGTGTTTTCTAGTTTTAATCCAATCCAATTTTGAATTTTTATTTTATTTTCCATTGATTTTATTCTACTTTTTTTTTATTGCATTTAACTGCTAATTGTTTTTTTTAATGTTTTTTTTTGCATATACCACCAGAAAGTTTTACCCACAGTCACCACAGTCAATTCATTGGAGCATAACGAGTCTTTTGTTTATACATGTGTACATTCTCTGCTTCCTCACCCCCCCCTCAGCAATTTAACTGTTAAGTTCGTTGCACTGTTTTCCGCACTACTTTTCCATTTTCTATTGCAATGCCATTTTTTTTTCTCTTTTTATTTTTTGGTTCTATCGTTTCCATTTCCAAATTGCTAAATAGATTTAATGACTTAAGTCGTTTACGTTTAAATTATTTAATAGCGTAAATAGTGCAATTAGTTGTTAATTTTTATATTAAATACCCTAACTTAATACGATTTTAGTTTATTTTCATCGTTTAGTTGTTGATATTAATATAAGAATAGATGACGATATTCAATAATTACATTCCAGATCTTAATCAAAAGTTGTCTTGTTAAGACTCTTTCGTATATATTTTTCAGAATAAACTTAATTTGAAATTCAAAACTGCGAGATTTGTTTTTCCAGTTGTTGGTCTTTAATTAAATTAAATTATTTACACTCTACAATATTAGTGAAAATTGTATCAAGAAGTTGATTAAAATGCTGTTCTAGGTTATCATAAATTAATTATTTAGACATACACTTAAGATCTACAATCTGAACTTCTCTTCTTTTGAATTGTAATAAGAGTAAAACAAGAACTAAATTTCATATTATTTTATTTATGAATGTAATTTAGGTTTAAGCGCAGGGTATCTCCTAGTCGGATTTCATAAAAGAACTTCAGTATGTCTACCTTTTTTTGTAGATGTTAATCCATTAAAAATAATACGTAAAAGATAAAATTAGGGAGAGGGGAGTGCTGATTGATAACGGAAGCGACCATTTACAAAGAGGCTGTTAACATTTTTGGCTAACGACTAATTGTTATTGTAATTAGTTAGTGCAGTGATAATCTTTGTTTTTGCACAATTAAATTAAATGTCAAGCAATTAAAATGAACTAAATGCCGGAAACTGTCAAGCATTAAATAATACAGCTGGCAGCTGGCCATCAACTCAGCCAAAATCTCGACCCAAATTTAACACATATGTGTGAGTGTATGAGTGTGTGTACGTGTGTATTCGGGTGTGTTTGTGTGAGCTAGGTATATATATATAGCCATGCTCAGATAAGCAACTGTCATTGTCAGGCAATGATGGCTAGTTGCCATAGTCACCGTCTGGTTGCAGGCGATGCTTTAAAGCTGTTTAGTTGCGGCTTCGCATGCGGCACGTGCCCCAACGTCAATTAATGGACTATAAACCCGAAATTAAATTTACATCAATGGATAGGGAATATTATAGGCATAGGAAATATACACACCTAACCACAACATTTGAAATGTGATATAAATTAAAGTTGGTAATTTCTAGTCATTTAAATTGTTGCTACAAATTCGCAATAATTCTCGTATTAGGCTGGTTTTACAAACTAATCTGTTATTACCAACAAATAATTATTATTGCAATTAAAGTTAAAGTTATCAATTGAACAAATATGTGTTTAAATCTATTATTCTCAATTAACTTAAAATGATGTAAATTATTACTTTAAAATTTTAATTTTTGTTTATTAATTTGCTATGGCATATTGCGCTTTAGTTACTATAACTATTTATTAATCATAGGGTATATTAAAGACTCTCTCTCTTGCCACTCTATGCGAAAAATACACTCATTTTTATTTATGATAACGTTTTGTGTCATTTTGCGGCAACTGCCAACTGAGAAAGTTATCACAAAGGCGCAGGCAACGCGTTAAAAGTTTTTTTGTAGCATTCTTTATAGCCGCAAAGCCGCATTCACACACATATATATATATACTTATATATATACATATATGCGTACATATACATATCTTTATGTGTGTAATACATTTGCATAGATACATATAGGTACGCTTTTAAACAATATTACTTTGTTTTGCTTGTGCTGCTGTTGCTGTTGCTGCGGCTGCTGCTGCTGCGGCATCTGCTGCTGCTGTTGCACAGAGCAACCAGGGTTTCCCCAGCTGGCTTTTCTGCTCTGTTCTGCTCTGTTCTGTTCTGTTGTCTTAGGTGGCTTGGTTAATTTACATTTTCCTGGTAATTAAAATGTGCTCGTCCGCCCGGTTACTTTTATCCCCTCCACCCACCATCCTTGCTGGCTGAAAAACTCGTTTACATAATTATGTGTGGCAATTTGCGCGTGTGAGTAAAGATTTGCACAACACACACACACACACAGCAACATTTTGGGGCATATATTACATTTTTTGCGACTGGTTATTTTGTTAAAGCTTTTCGGTTGCCTTTGTCTTTTGTGTGTTTTGTTCGACTTTCTTTGGCAGCAACAATTTTCAACAAATAACGTAAACTGTATAATTTATGAGCTTGAAATCCAAATGTTTATTTAACAATTTACTTTCTTGAATTACCAAAATGCTGCATCTACTTATCACCATCAGAAAGTTTTACAATAAATATGGTGTTTAGTTGTGTTGTCTTAAAATTAATTTACTATTGCTAACTACAGATTTTTAATGTTTAAAAAAATTTACCTAACTAGATTTTGTAGAAATTAAAATTAGCTTTGTTTAAAATAAAAGTTAAGAAGTTGTATTTATATAGATAAATTAAATAACACATGTTATATAATAAGACTTGCAACATCTGCACAAAAAATTTTTTTGCATGTTTTTTTTTTAAGCTTGTCAATGAATTTTTTTTCACTTTGTTTAAATTATTTTTTCAAATTTGTTATTGATTTAAGGCACAGTGTGCAGGAGATTGATAGGAATATAAATATTTTTTTTGTTAATATATTACAAAATGCAAATTATGTGTTAATTATGCAGCAGTTTGTCTCAATTAATTCAAATAATTTATTTAAATTGAAAGCTTGATATACCAATTTTTTTGTTAAATAAATTAATTTCTCTATAGTTACAATAGAGCAAGTAAAACTGAAATAAAAAAATTATAGTAAGGAAATTGATAGGAAATATATGATATGCTATGCAGCATATATTCAACTCGCAAATAAATTGTTTGCACTATGCTAAACGGAAGCCAGAAGCCCCGGAACATTAAAAGTCAAGTCACAAAGCCACCACCCCAAAATCAACGTACGAAGCAATCAGGCAGGAATGGTCGGATGGTCTGCAAACTTATGCTTGGGGCGTTTAAGCCAGCATAAAGAATTCTGGCCAAGCGGAACTGGAACAGAGCAGGGGATTCTATATTGTGGATGGCCATTAGATACGCTCAGCAACTACACCGTCCTCCTCATCAGCCAAGATTTGGTGTTTGCACGAAAACTTGCAAAACAAATTAATAACAACAACAATCCAAAACAACAGAGGGATTCGGTGGAACGAAAATTGTCAAGTGACTCAGCTGCCCGCATGACCAATTAGTGGATTTCATCAGAGTTGAGCACGTGTCGTGTTTTCCCTCATGACAACAACTCAACTCGACTAATGTTCAAGTTTGTACAAAAAAAATATATATATAAAAATAATATTTGAATATTGCGAGTGTTTATATTATGCTTGCTTCTTCATGCATTTTTTTCTATATACTTTTACAATCCTTAATATCTATATTATTAAATATTTATTAATTATAACTAATTGCTTTCTCTACTGATTACTTGTCTGATATTATTTGTAAGTGGATCATTTTTATATACAAATATATTTTCTTAAAAGAAGTTAAGGAAACCTTTTTGAAGTATATTCGTATTAAAAAAAATGCACATATTTAAAATCAAAATAAATGTAATCTATGTTTTATAGATTAAAGATAAATCACTTGACCATCTCAATTGGCAGCGAGTGAAACTTTTCTTTTCTTTCGCCTTTTGTCAATCTGAATTCATTTCATATTTCTTGCTTTGGTAATGATTTTTGGAATTAGCTTATTTAAATTTATCGAGACTTGTTTCAACTTAACGATTTGTTGAGCACTTTGTTCCCAGTCGATTATGCCGCTGCGCTCGAGTTGCGAATCATTTGGCGACCCACTTCCAATCTCTGCCACGGAACTGGGGTCATTTCCAAGTTGAATTCCTTTGTGCGCAATTAGCAAAATTTATTTGTTGTTTGCTTATTTTGAGTGTCTATTGAAGAGAAATTAATATTGTTATATAATTAATCACAGCCATTTATATTTAAACTGTTTTGCGTGGCAAGAATTTGATATTATTTCAAAGTCCCATTTAATGGCAATTGCAATTACTCAAAGGAAAGTAGGGTAAGTACTATAATAATATGAATGTTTCAAATTGTTGAAAACTACAGATAGAATAATAAATGAAAAATAATTAAAAATAATAGTCTTCCACATAAGAAAATAAAATTATGTTCTTTGTCAGATATTGAATTTAATTACCTTGGAATTGTGAGATTTTGTTGTGGTGCCTCAAAGGCAAAGAATAAACTCGATTCGACAGCCAATTAAAGTGCGCAGCTAAACAAAACACAAATAAATCCAGGTAGAGTGATTTTTTCGGGAATGAACGACTGTCAAATACCCTTCTTATTTTAATTGCAGACTTGTTTCTTTTATAAAGGCTGCATAATATTAAAAATGTTGTCCACACAAGTTTCAAACTTTGGTCAAACTTTATCTTTATAAATTTTCCTAACGTTCCTCAGTGGTTGTGAGTAGAAACTGTTTTTCGTTTTTAGTTTCAAAGATTAATCAGTCAGCAACAAACTTCGACAGAATTAATTTACTGTTTTTCCCTTGGATATCAGAGTTTAAAAATTGTTCTGTTGTTGAGTAAAAAGTCTTTTGCTTTATGTGGCTTCGGATTGCCTGGAGCAAAGCTACTGTAAAATTTTTTTCTTCCGTTTCTTGATTTTAATTTGTGTTACTGCCAGTAGCATAATAAAATATTTTATTGAGTATTTTAAGCAGACGAATTAAATGCCATAGGGACCGAAACAAGTTGGACGGGAAATGTTGGCGTTCAAGGAACCTCAAGAATTTTCTTGTGTGTTCATATTTTTTCCACACAGCGGAAGCTAATTCCAGATTCAAAGCACAAACAAAATTGGTGAGCCAAACAAAGCTGTCAGGTGTCAGGTATACACACACACAATCGCACACACACACACACTCATATGTACAAAAAGGTGCTCTGCGAGCGCTTTTTTTAAATTCTTGGAGTTAAGCTGAAACATATTAAGGCCAAATAGTAGTTGACGACTTTGATGCCCGTCGAAAAGTTGGCCGAAAAGCCTTTAGCAACAGTGCAAAGAACATTCTCACAAATACAGTAACACATATATAAATACATATTCAGCCTGCTACTTGGATATTAAAGATGGTAGGCAGCCACGCCCAGCGTCTATAAATAACAGCCGTTATGGGTGTGGCAAAGGCACAACCATTTAAAGTGCCCAATTTACTAGCAGGACTCATTCAGACAAACACACACACACACCCACACACATACACACACTCACGAATATTGCCGGCACCTACAAGATGGGCTTTGGGAAGCTTTGGGATCGCAATTTGATGTTGTGTTTCATGGACCAAATTGAAAGTCGGCCCAAGTGGCTGGCCCAAACAATGGTCGAAATGAAAGGAATGAAAAATATATATATGAAAACCAATTGAACAATATTATTATTATTTTTATATTCTGGGCAAAGAGAAATTGAAAATGGTTGTTACTTGGCCCTTTTGCTTGGCTTTTTGGGTATTTACATTGGGTATCTAATTGATGTGCAGAATATATATAAGCTGATATGATTATTTAGCTTTACAATTATGTTGTTAAAGGGAATAATGAAATTATTAAGAAATTAATGCTTCCAATAAATTATAAATGATTTTTGCTTGATTTAATTTGAATATTTAATGCTTTTCTATGTTTTTCGACATTCCATAATGAAATTATTAATAAATAAATTCCTCAAATAAATTATAAATGATTTTTGCTTGATTTATTTTGGAGATTTAATGCTTTTCTATGTTTTTCGACATTCCATTAATGTATTTAAACAGAATGTTAATTTAGGTAATCATAAATATGTCTATGCTTTAAATTATATAGTACATCTCATTGGTTTATAAAATGTGTAGATTTAATTTGATTTGTTATATATTGCCCACCATAATAATTATTTTTAAATTACCATAAAATCATTGCCACAAAAATTATATATATTATTAATTTTCTTCTCCCTCTTTAATTAGCTAGTAAAGTGTTTAGTTAGTGGTTAAATCGCTTTCCAACACATTAAAAATATTGTATGAAAGTAATAAATAACAGACACAAAAATTAATGATTATTTATTTTCTTTAATTATTAGAATGAAGCTATTATAATATTTAGTATGTAGTTCATATACATACAAGCGTAATATATATATATATATACATATATATATATATATATATATGCATATTTAATAATTTATTAAGCCTACATTTTTCCATACACATGTATTATAATTAGTCATTTTCTTTTGGCACATGTATTAGCTAAAAGCATTATCAATTTGTTATGAACTTAATGCGTCAATGTAGGTGTATGTGTATGTGTATATGTACGTGTGTGTATATGTATGTGTGTGTGTATATGTATGTGTGCATATATATGCAAGATACACAGCCAAACACACAAGTGTTGTAACTTTTGCCACAAGCGGCAAGTGATGTTTGCCGGCAATGGGAAATCTAATAACGGCAAACATACAAACACAATAACCGTTAGTTGTTGTCACGTTTGTTATTACGTGTGCGACTCCTTGTGCGAGTGTGTGCCTGAGTGTGTGTGTGTTTGTGTGTGTGGAGTAGAGTTTTCATTTTGTGTTTGCCACTGCATATTAAATAGACACATCAACGCCGAGGCAAAAGACAGAGGCCAACAGAGAGTTGAAGCTGCCCCTAAACCGCGATGTGGCTAATTGAATTGAGGAGGCGTAACTGAGAATGAGGTGGCAAGCCTATTTTATGGGCCAACTGTATTGGCTGGTAACTGAATCGAAAATTGGCTCACAATTGGCTAAGTGGTCAGCTCTCTATGCGTGTGTGTGGCATCATTGATTAAGTATACGTTGCGTGGCCTCATAAAAAATACATTAAATGCAAATTAGTTGTTATTGTCGTCCAAATTCGGCTAACCTGTCAATGCATATTCCCAATTGGTCTGTCGCAAATTGACGTGACGTATTTGATTATATTTTAATGGATATCATCTGGCCCTTATATATTGATAGGCTAAACAAGATGATATCATGAATTTAACAAGTTTAAGTAAGGGAAAAACTAGAAAAATTAAGGGAAACATGGAAAAGTAGGATTAGTTCTCAAAGGATACAGAATACAAGAATATCAATAATATTAATTAATATTATTAATAAGTGATTTGATAACTAAATTCATAATATAAAAATAAAGCGTTTGTGAAATTTCGTATTATAATCCAGTTATCCAATCCATAATTCACCAATTTTTACAAAAATGTTCTTTAATAAAGGCAATAATTGAGAGTTACTAAATCTACCCATTTTCTGACCACTCTAAAGCTCATAACTTGTTTTAAACTCAATTTGAACTTCACACAAGTGGTTTTGACAGCATTGTAATCCAACTAACCCAAAAAAAAAAAATGAAATTACGGGAAAAACCAGCTATATCTAAACTGCATCATAAGCTGGATGTTTATTTTTAGCTATCGAGTTTTAAAAACTTTATCATATTTTTACAAAAAAAAAATAAGTTAACTTTACAAATTAGTCATATTTGATTTTTGTTGTGGAAACAGTAATCAATAATGCATAAATCACTTTAACTTTTGCTTACACTAAATTTAAGCCACGATAAAAACTGTTGAATTTAACGACATAATTTGTGCTGCATTAAAAGGGATTATAAAAGAATTTTAAAATATGACATATAATTATGTAAATCATTCTGAGGACAAGCAACGTACACAAAATTTTTTTTAAATTTAATATCACAGCAATAAATAATTAATATTTAAAATACCAATTATTGCTTATCATTTAATATGCTTTTCTGTTATTAATTATTATTTATTTATATATTATTTCGAGTAATTTTAAGCTTGGTATCTTCAATTTATTTAGCGCCACATTTTTTCTTACATTCCTCCTCATCTTCAAACATATTACGGGTGCCCCGGCAGCCGCCATAGATGAAAGGCTCACATTGGCCAGTTTCCTTGATGAATCGCCACATTTGAAAGAATGCTCTGCATGGTCCCGTTTCGGATGGCTTATCATCGCATTCCTCTGACGTGTAGAATATTTGAATTTCGGTTATAAAACCAGTGAATTGATTATACTCACTTGAGTTGTAGGCATTACCAATTAGCAACATTACGAAAAGTAAACACAGCACAGCCCAAATAATTAACTTCATTTTGAACAGAATTTAGTATTGTAATTTCTGAATTTGTAAAGACAACCAACTTGTTTAAATTGCCTACTTTGTGCGTAAGCTGTTAAGATCATAACCAAAATGCTTATACTTCAAATTTATAGTAAAACCTGCCTCTGTTGCATACTAATTAAAATAGCAACAATATTTAATAATATGCCTAACTTAAAGCGGAATTTATTTATTTAATTATATAGTGCGGGTATTAAAAATCAAGCACGCGACTAATAAATGTACTGTTATTTTGAATCCATTTACGCTTTTCAATTACCATTTCAGATACCATCAATACTTGGCTACAATTTTTGGGCGTGTCTGTTGCTCAGCGGCTGTGCCTCCTACTTTGCCAGCTACGACGATAGCGCAAATCCCCAGAAATTAAACCGCAGACACTCGGTAGGGCAGCACAAAAAAAAAACAACTCACACACACAGAAGCACCCACACGCTCATACATGTGTGTTTATACATATACATACACATTACAGCATGAAAAAGGCAGTTGTTGTGATTTTTATCAATTTGATATTATGCCTCGGCTTAGAAAAGTGTTTCTAATGTTCGCAATCCATTTAACCATATCAATGACACTTTTTTCCCTTACCCTCTGCGTATACGCAATTTTTAGTTGCTTTGAGGTTTGCTCTTTAACAATTTCATAACATTCCTTTAAGTATTTTCTCAGAAGAAATTTATTTTTTCCCTTACTTATTGATTCACAGCTATCAGACTTTTTTAGTCTAATATTTTGGTTAAATCAAGAATAAAACTACGCGAATTACAAATTACTACGACTAAATTAAGCAGCATTTTCGACGGGAAATCGCTTATTTAAAATTAATACTGCTTTTACCATTTATGTGAACAAAATTCGTAGCTTTTCAATAAACTTCATTCCCAAAAAAAAAATATATATAAAATTATGTTAGGGAAAACGTATTTCTGTTAAAAGCATTTTTGTATCCATTACTCAGCTAAAAAAGTTTCCCTTTGAAATTGAATTTCAAATTTCAACTCAATTCTGAGCAATTTCAAATAAATTCTAAGAATTAATTACTACATACATTTTTGCCTTAAAGCGAAGAGCGCATGTTTTAGGTTATGCGAATGTTATGATTAAAATTTTATAGTCTTGATAAAATTATAAACTCCAAATTTCTTTTATTAACTTTTGTACACCAAAGGTCCACTTAGCTTGCAAGATTTAATACATTTACAAGAGCTACCAACGTTGTGTACTACAGATACAAGACTCTAATTTATAAAAGGCATTTTTTTATTTAATATAAAGTTCAAAATTAAACTTTAAACTCATCGTAATTGAAATACATTAGTGATAAAGACGGAAAATCAAATTCATTGAAATATTTGTATACTATTTATATTTCTGTTTTAACAGTTTAAATTTTAAGTAGGCGCTTGGAATTAATTATTAATCTTATAGTAAATTTTTGAAGTGAACTTATATTAAATGGAATATAAATAATTAATAAAGTATTTTTTGAAGAATGCTGCGTCAAATAATAAGCCTTAAACAGTTGCACTGTGAGAGAAAAACAATATTAGTAGTATTTTTAACGGAACTTTAAAAAAGGTCTTATTACATAATCAAATTGTTGTTAATTGTTAATTAAAGAATATCATTTAAGTTCTCACATGGCCACATAAATATCTATTTAGCTAACTCTTTTTATATATGTAAGTCTGATCAGTTAGCAAAAGCCAAAGAGCAAACATTATTTATGTATAAGTTTTCCATTTACGTGTTAAATATTAACAAGGCTTGCATCCAAACATTTTGATAGAGACTGCAAATGTGGCTCAAATACTTTTTGGCGGATTCAGCCGATAAGCTCGTAAATTCGAGCACATTGGCTTTCAATTTAAACATGTGTTTGAGGCCGAAAAAGTAAGCTTTGTTCATAATACAAAAAAAAACCCCCCCATATACATATGTATACACGTGTGTGTGAGGTGTGTGTGTGTCGCCTTTTCCTGTTTATGTTCCGGTTACCCTTTAAGCCATTGATACTTTAATGTATGCACCAGAGTGCGACTCCGGGTGACGGCTTACATCAGCTCTCTGAAGGATTTGTATATGCAAGCGTGTTCGAGCCATTTATGTGGCTTTAAGTTGGCTTTATGAAAGCGCTCACAACACGAGTAAAATACTTGCATACACATTTTTTGGCACTGTTTGGAAAGTCCCTTTGGTGTCATTGTTGATACATTGATTTATTTATTATTTAAATTAAGTGATTGCGAATTTTAAAATGTTGCTGTAGATTTCAGCCACAAAGTTCCAACAACACTCATATTTTAAAAGAAGTTGACACCTGACAAAATATTTTTAGTTATTAGCATATTCAACTTTGTAGATATAAGTTTTCTTTACATTCTAAATGAACAAAAATTTGATTTTATATTTCCCACCGAAGAGAAAAAAGATGATATCACATCTGGAGTCAACAAAAATGTATACAGAATTATTTACTGAACTACAATAAATATGATCAGCAGAAAACCTAGAAAAAATACGTTAAAGAGGAATAATACGATCGGCGATAATATGTTAGACAAGCTATTAAGCTAAAATATTACTTTTAATAAATCATAATTATTACAAAACACTACTAAACCATTTCTTTTTTAATTTTATGCATATTTAATTATATTCGCTGTTTGCATTTTGCTAATTCGGCAAAATTGTAATTTAAGCTTTGAAAATACCCCTATTTATAGCATGCAGTTAATTTTTGTTGTTTATGCCTCGCCTCTAAATCAAATTACCATTGGCAATCTCAGTCTATTGACAATGTAATTAATGGGTACAGGCCACAGCATAAACAAGCATTGCCTGTGTAAACAACGAGTAAGCTCTCAAATGCCAGCAAATGTGTAGATGGATAAATAGGACACGCCCACTGCACGTACACGTACATTGTTTATTAAAAACACAAAACCGTAATACAATGCAAATATTTACCTTTTGACAGTATATTTTAGCACTAATCGAATACAGCGGGGATGAAATGAAGTTTCGTATTTCGCTTAGATCATATTCAATATACTAATGAGCGAAATATATGTAAAACGTAAATAGAGGAGAAAAGTAATGAATGAAAGTAGCAGTAAATTGCATGTCTTTCATATAAGCTATCTAAGTAAAGATACGATGTGACTTCAGGCAATATCATATTTTCGCAAGGTTTTGTTATCAAACTTTTCATAGTTACTATCATAAGTTAAACTACAATCCTCGAACAATTGCTAAAGGAATAGTTAGACAGCAAACAGTAACAAATAAACAAGCAAGAACGCCTAAGTCAAGCGAGCTCGACTACGTTATACCCTGAACCCAGTTGTTAAAAATATACTCATTTTATTTGTAAATTTCGCTTTAAAAAGTTTTGCAACCAGATTTGAGCAGGCTAAGTTATTTCTTATAGCAAGCAAAAGCAGTGAAGAGTAGCAAAAAAACAAGTGCAGCGTATATTTTTATTCACAAGCCCGAACTGATCCCTATTTGGCTGGCTAAATACAGGCGCATATACATATATACAGCCATATAAATACGTACATACGAACATACATAAATACGTGCACGCAATTGTAGGTAACGGGGTTCTGCAGAAAACACAAACTGAACATATTAATGCACGCATCGATTATCGTGTCATCTCTTTCTCACACATGCGCTCGCAAATTTAAGCATACTGCGGCTGCTGGTGGAAATGAGATCAATATGGGAATATATTTTCAATCAAACTCGGGAGTTTCTTATTCGATCTTTATGACATATTTAATCAATATTATGCATATGAACATTAAGTGTTAATAAAATTTTTCCTTATTGCTATCTGAAAGCGATAATCGAGAAACTGAAGCAGTTATCGATAAAATTAAACAAAGTTATTTTGCGCCTAATATAAGCGAACATTTTTCCAAATTTCTCTGAGATCCGTGTGTTCATACAGACAGATGGACATGTCTCTACCGAATCGGCTTTTGGTCCTGATCAAGAATGTATATACTTTATGGTGTCGAAGATGATTCCCTCTGCCTGTAACATACATTTGCACAAAATCATTATACCCATTGCCCATTTTTAACGACGTCAGGGTATAAAAACCACAAGAAAAAACACTAAACTTTACAGACACTCAAAACCAAATGCTTTAAACTTTCTGCCTATTGGCAGTAAAATTTGGATTCACAAACCAACAAATCACTACAAGAGTTTTGAAAACCGCACACAAGTTTCACACAACTTTTACCGCAGCAGACCCAACAATAACCAAACAACAAACACAGAAAACAACGACAACAACTATGGCAATTGAAACTGAGGATTATGACAGCTCCAAAAAAGAACCACTCTTGACTTGATGAAGTTATGGTTTAACACTTACTAAACAAAAATTAATGAGACAAGGGAAGTACTACTTCAATCTTATAAAATAGATATGCTGATATATGTAAATTTCTTAAATTATATCGTGAATATACATTGTTAAAGCTGTGTTTAGCTCCCAAATTGTTAATGGGATGCTGCCCATTGTCGCAATGGGTGAGCAGTTGAGAGATTGACCAGACGACTAAATGTGAAATGTAATCAATCAGTTTCGAGTTTCATTCGGTTCATTCTGGTCACGACAAAAGCCAAATGGATGGTTTCTATTGAATATAAGAAGTCCAGTTTGCTGAAGTAGAATAAAACTGTTTTCGATCTGAACTCATTTAACTCATTCGATTTATATTACACATGGAAAGTGACGAGTCATTGTTATAACTAACCTAATGAATTTTGGCAAACTAGCTGGAAATGACATGAACAAAGAAAATCAATTAGCGTCTAGAGTCTAGACGGTTCTTAATGTCTGCAAATCGTATTAAGTGTTTTGTGCTTTAATATTTAGAAATATTAAGAATAAATATAATGAACTCTTCTAGTTCATCTAGTATGTAAAAGTTTCCTTAATTAGTATTGTGTTTTAAAAATGCGAATTTAGTAATTTATAAAATTGGAAATATTAAAAAAAATTGCCTATAGTCATTTTTTAATAAACAAATCTATTTACTTCATTATGTAGAAACTCTATTACACAGAAAACTGTACTTCTTAAATAAAAATAAATAAAAAGACGAACTTTCTTATAGATAATTTAAATGAGTGAAAAAATTAACTTCATAAGATACAAAATGGCAGATAATTACTTCGCTGCGACAATTACATTGTTCACTGAACACAGACAACAGCTGACAAAATAAATTGTGATGGACTTTCTCAGTTCGGACAATCTGATAAAGCACATATAAGCTTTAGCTATATTACATTATTATGTTCTCCACAGTAATTTGCTTCGCTTTTTTTTTCCAAAAAAAAAATGGAAAAAATAAAGACTTCAAAGTGGCCTGAACGACAATTTGAGTCAACGCCAAAACAAGCAAAGCCATTAGACCAGGCCATACCAAAGCAGGTCTTGGGCATAGATTATGGTCAAGAGTGATGTGTTGGCTGACATTGTAATCATTCTTTTAGTAGAAAAGTTGAAACCACTTGCCAATTTTCGTACATTATATGTACATATTTCATTTGAACGCAACACCCAAATGCTTAACTAGCTGTCCATTTGTTGATAAATTAAATAAAATGCTTCCACAAAAATTCACAAATTTTATGTCTGCATTTGTGAGGCAAGAAAGCGACATAATTTATTGGGTAATATATAGGTCTCCTCAGTTGCGAATAACTAAGAAAAGCTAAGAGAATTTTATGGCTTCAATTGAAAATTAAAATGCCATTCAACATTTGTATATCCTGTAAAAATTAAACTCTTATAAGAGGTTTGATAAAAGGAAAGGAAAATAATAAATAAATTTTGTTGATTTAAAATTATTTTTATATGCCTAAAAGATATTAAAATGAGTGTTTAAGTTTAAGTATTGATTTATTTAAATATGCAGAATATTTCCCTATAATATTATAGGGTATTAATGTGTATAAATATGGCAGCAACGCAAAACTGGCCGTTTGGAAAAAAGGAGTTCTGCTTTTGTCAATTGCTGTCGATTTTATATCTCAGTTTTTAAAGTCTTTACTCCTATTTATGACAAGCTGCTTATTGTATTATAGCTATTATATTTATTATTTAAAGTATACAGATTTTCGTAAACAGGGCATTTTGTAACTTTTAAATCAGCAACAGAAATTTAATAAAGCAATTTATCGACGTTTCCTGAGCAACGAAAAATTCTTTATTATTTTTTTCCTTTACAAGGAAATGGCAGCTGCAAACTCAAACACTTCCCATTCTCTGCACAATTATCCAGTTATTTGGCAACTAAAATGGACTGCTGTGTTGATTTTACGACATTTTAGGAAATTTATTGCAACACCTTGTCAAGAGCAGCTGCAGCTGCAACTGCAGCAGGGCGAACCGGAAGCCGACGCGTCGTCAGCGGCAGCAAGCCAAGGCGAATAACAGGATTCGAGTTGGGGAAATTGCCAAAAGTCATTAAGCTTGCGCATCTTTGCAACGGGCAATGGGAGTTGTTGCTCACCTGCCATCCCAGATGGCCCAAGTGGAATGCAGTTGCCTTGATGCCGATTCAAATGGCTCATTTTTATGCAATTCCATTTAATGTGCCCTCATAATATTCAAGTCTAACTCGGTTACCCAACTCACAACTGGCGTTTACCATAAAATATAATTTCAGTTTCATTTCCGTTCTAAGTGAAGAATGACATTTGGCAAGCAATTGCTGTGAACACGTGGCGTATGAGTGCTGCCACTTCCAGCATTGCTCAGCATTGCTCTAAAAATCATTAAATTCTGAGAATAACTACGTAAAGATGGCACATTCTGATTTCCCATTAAAACGGAAAAACGTCGAAAGCTGCATCGTAATTTCCTTGAGTTGAGTTGAGGGTTTATGGCGACGACTATAGCGATTACATATTTATTTTATAGTTATTATCTCATTTGTTATTCTGATCGTTCTTTCGATGCGAAATGACTCAATAAAATATAACAGACGATTTAACGGTTTCTAGCTTGGCAAAAACCGATTTACTTGAACAGCTGTTAGCTGGCTAAACATACACGACTATAATAATTAAAATTAAATTTAAAAAAGCAGAAGAAATTATAACTGATTTAACAATTTTTAATCTTTACAAATGTATATGAAATGTAAAATTTACCTGCTCAGTATTCTTGAATATTTGTATTAAGGATAAGGAAAAAAAAGTATAATTTGAAGTACACTTCTTCAGTTTACGGCACTTGCCCTTAAAAAAATGAAAATCAGCTTTCCAGCTAACTTACTTCAGTTAGCAAATCTAAGAACAGCCAAAATTGCTAAATTTGTTAATAGCTCCGTTTAAACGTCCTTTCCGGAATCTGATCTGATTGCCTAGTAATATGATGTGTACTTAAAATCATATTAGGTGTGACAAATAATTAATTAAAAATACAATTTTAAAACGCCAAATTCATAGCTGTGAAAAGTTGATGCATACAATTTTTGTAAAATATTTAATAATGACAGCAATGTACGAAAAAAGTAAAGATTTTTTTGCATTATAAAATTTGAGATCCCTCTATTCAGATATTAATTTATTGGATCATTTTGATGCCCACAAAGGTGCAGACTACCACCACACAGCAGAGTATCGCATAATGCAACTTATTCGCATCGAGTCTACCCTGAGGATCGCAGCATAATCCTTGCACAATGTAACGCAAGAAATTGGGACGCTGACGACGAATGGTGGTTAGACTGGGGGATTTCTTTATGGCCGGTAGATGGTCAGCTAGATGGCTGATAGCACTTGTGATGGCCAGCAGTTGCTCCTTATTCAGATAACTGATGGTACCCAACTCTTGCTCCGATGAGAGTTCCGCTTCCGATTCCGAGGGCATCCTATCGCTTCGACTGAAATCCTCGAAAAAGTTGCAGTGTTCCGTTTTCTTCATTTGGTTCACCTTGCAGCGTGAGGACGGCTTAAGAGTTTCCACAGATGACAGTGAAACATGGCTGCTGCTACTACTAAGAGAGAGATAATCTGTATCTGAATCGGTGGTATTAGTGTTTGGCTCTTCCGGCAGCATCTTCTTATGCATCAGGGCAGGTTCAGGCTGAGGCTCATATTCACTGAGTGCATCCTCAGCCTCAAACTGCTCCTCCCACATGGATAGTGCCAGCTCACTCGTCTGCTCCAGTTCATAGTACTCGTTGCCACCACTGTAACGTTGCCTTGCCCACTCATCTTCAGCCATATAGCGCCACTGCGATAGTGGCATGAAGGGCTCATCATCGACTGGGCTGTCATCCGGTTGCCAAGCGATTTCATTGCCCGGATACGGATCATCATCAGAGCCGTGCAATAAGTCGCGGGCAATCCACTTGGCCCGTTCCTGTATGATGGCCACATGGAGGCAGCGTTCCAGTTGCCGCCGATTCATGTATGCAACTTGAGATGGGGCAATGTTGTAATTGTAGCACAAGATGTACAACTGATTGCTGGTCAGCTGCCTCAAATGATACATTATACTGGACATATTGGCTGGCACTTGAAGATTTCCTAGACCGGTTTTTCTTTGACTTTTTTTTTTGGTTTTAATTTTTCCATAAACTGTAAAATTTAGATGTGGCTGTTACCTGATTTCATTTCGACAACTAGGTCAGAGCCAAGTCGAATTTATGTCTATTCTTCAACAACATTTTATATTATTTAAATATAGAAACAGATATCGGCCGAGTAGTGGTGGAATTAATAGTCATTATAATAACAATATAAATTGTAACAAAAATGAATAAATTATTGTATTAGATGCAGTTGATGCTATTAAAATTAATTCTATTTACAATGAATTAGATATGATAATAATATAAAATAAAGTTAATTTTGATGTATTCTTCACATAGATTATAGATTAAATTCAATAAATAAACAACCCAACAAAATATGATGTATGGAAAAAATAAAAAATATAATAATAACAATAATAATAATAATAAAAAAAAAATAATAATAATTATAATTATAATAATAGTTATAAAATGGTATTATTAAGGTGGTAAATTAAGCAGATTCATGGAAAGTTATATGTGATTGAATTTACATATATGTACAGAATTCTTTTCAAATTAGTAACATCCTTCAAAGGATATGAAAAATTGATATGGAATGTATCAGTATAGTTATATAAGTACCATGTACAGATTCAAAAAATTTATTCGCAAACATTTAGGCTACACACAGATCTATAAACGGTTTATGTATTTTAAATATTTAATTAATTTGCCATGCTTTTTATTTTTGTATTTTTTTTGTCTCGCTTAAAGGATGTTAATGAAAATTCCTATTTTTTTGGCGAATTATTTGGTTGCATTACTTAATTTAATTAACAACATGTAATAAATAATATTACTAATTTATATTTTTGTTTTATTTTTTTACGTATAACTTTGTTGACATTTATTTTGAGCTTTCGGAGAGCTTATTATTGTCATAGAATATTCAATGTTTGGTGATTGGAAATTGTTTCTTAATTGGTTTTATATAATTTTTAATTATACTTAAACTATTAAGTATTTACAAAGCTCAATTTCGAACCAGAACTTTTAACGGCATTTGGAATTGTATATGTATTATTACAACTGTTCAATTTAAGGAAGCTAATTCAATTTTTGTTTCTTGTTTAATTATTCATTAAATCTAATTGCTTTGAACACAAAACTTGCTAATAACAATTTGTTATTTTTACAAATTTCTAGTTTCGGTTTTTATTCTTTGTTTATTTTTTTTATTTTGCAATAACAATACCTATTAACTGTTGAAATTGACTATTTCATAATTATGGAATAATTGCAAGAACGACTTTTGTGCGTTTCTTGGGCGTTTTTAACAATGTGTTCTTTGTTGTTTTTTTTTTAATACTAAGTATGAAAATGTGACATCAATTTGAACTGAATTCAATTTAATTATATTCATAATTATTTACATCATGATGTATGATAATTAATATGTTAAATGAAATAATAATAATCCAATCTTCTTTTTATCTTTCTTGTTTTGTTTTTGTTTTTTTTTTGTTTATCGAATGTTCAATTGAAGACAATCGATTTAATAAATTCTCGTCTGCATTTACAATTTTCACAACTGTTGCAAATTGCTTGAAATTGAATGTGTCTTGACTGCTTTGAGCCGCAAACCAAATGATGAGGCCAGCTGACGACAACGAGAAACCCCAAAAACATTCTCCACACCACGATTCTCGTCCTCGTCCACCAGCTCGTCCTCCGTCACTCATCGCTTGCGGTTATAGGCGCCAAGCGAAGACTGCCTTCATTCTTTCATCTCATGTCCATTCGGGCCAAGCTCGAGCAGCTCATGGGGCTCCGCATTTAGCTATATGTATGTTCAAATATACAAATATTATTTAAATAAAATATTCAGCCGACAAAATCGAATCGAAAATTAATATTTGTATTGAAGTAATAATTTTATATTTATTTATTTATTTATATTTTAAGTATATAATTATATAAGTATGCAACTACTTACACGATCTACGCTTGCCAAATCGTTCTTGGACAGATGATTAACCAGAATGGTGCCCAGTGCGTCACACATGACATTGATGGTGGTGCGGAATCGATCCCTGAAATGATAATGCCAAATGATAAGCCTCCAGCAGCAGGCAAAGTGTTGATGTAATACATACAGTAGCCAATCGACCGCTATGATCAGAGAGACATCCTTGGGCTCCAGGCCTACCGTGTCCAGTACCATGACCATTGTAACCAGACCCGCCTGCGGTATGCCCGCTGCACCAATTGAAGCCGCCGTCGCCGTTATGCTCACCGCCACAATGGTGCCAAATGAGTAGCTCATCTCACGGTACTGGGCAATGAAGAGAGCAGCAACAGCTTCATAAAGGGCGGTGCCGTCCATGTTGATGGTGGCGCCCACTGGGATGACAAAGCGTGTGACGCGCGGATCGATGCCCATGTTGTCCAGGCATTTGATGGTCAATGGCATCGTGGCCGAGCTGGAGCCGGTGCCAAAGGCAGTGGCCAACACTTGACTCAGTTTAGCTATGAAGCGATATGGCATACGACGGGTGCCCAAAAAGAAGATTACCGCAATTGTGCCTAAATTATGTGGATAAAAACTCGATAATTTTAGATACAACATGTTAACCTGGTTGGATCTTACCAAAGCCGTGCAGGAAGAGACCAATCATGACCGTTATGAAATACCAGCCCAAAGATTGTATTGTAGCGGCTATGGACTCCATCTCAATGATCTTGGCGGCTATCAAAAAGGCAACGCCCAACGGAGATATCCTGCAATCAATCAAAGTAATCCGTTTTAGCTAATCTCTTTTGAGATTCACTTTCATTTTGTATACCCACCAAATTACCCAAGATGTGATGGTCATCATTGCCTCACTGAGCGTTGTAAAAAAGTCCTGCAGCAGCTGACCCTTCTCCCGCATGCGACCAATTGTTGTGCCCAGTATCACGCTGAACATGACCAGACCCAGCACATTGGAACCCTCACGCTGCGCCGACCTAAACTCCCAATTTTCCATGGGCTCTAAAATTAAAGAAAATAATTTTATTTTAATAATATTTTAATTTTAATTGTATATTTTTCTATGCGACATTAGTTGACAATACATAAATAAAAAATAATAAATAAATAAATATATATCAAAGTAATGATTTAATTTCTCAATTTCAAACTTTCTGTTTACTTACGTGCTGGTGAAATGCTGGTATTTTCAAATATCTCCGTGCGGTACTGAAAAAATATTATTAACATTGATTAACATTCAATTTGATAAAAATATTGAATAACTAATGGAATAATAATAATAATAACAATAAAAATCTTTGCGAATTTAAAGACATATTTTAGTTTTATTGTTTTCATTATTAAGCTATATTTTTTAAAGCCCATTTAAATTTGTGCTGGACTTGTTGAAAAGATAGTTTTTTTCCAGGTATTACTCAAAGATTAAATATAGTGAAGCTATACGCGAAAGCTCACTTTTTTATAGTAAAAAATGTAGATTGAGCCAAATTGTTACACATTTATTTATATGTCAATTGTCAAACACATATAAAATGCGTTAATCAAAGATTCTTAAATATAAAATTGTAATCAAATGTAGCAGAAAATTTTGAAGATCATACATCCTATATACTATATATATATATATATGAACAATAACAATTCACAGCGACAATAATCTAATTCTGCACATGAATATTCAGTCTTATTTGTTTGTATAGATAAACAGACAAAAATATGCATATAAACACAGAACACTACTCAATTCGCGTTTGTCATTATAGTATATATATATATATATATATATAGTATATATATCTATATTATACTTGGCATATATTGTAGTTGCAATTGCGTCTGTGATCATAATTGAAAATTCAACGTGTACGTAAATTAGATATGTATTTTTTTGATATATATATATATATATGTATATAGAGACAGACCGATGCAGATATGTCTGGTCCCCCTATCATTTCCATTTTCAATTGAAACGGAAAGAACTTTGCTTTGGAGTAACCTATCATGACAGTTTTGATTATATGTCGCGTTGTGGCTTAATCAAATTATGTAAACAACAAGCACAACAATTGAATAATTGGCACTGTTGCAATCATAAATTAAACGAATGCGTGTTGTGCCACCATCAATTCAGCATAAAAAAAAACAAATGTGAATACCTGGCTCCATCGAGGCAGTTAAGAATGCGATTCAACATCTCAACTTTTTATCTGATTATATTATTTAACTTTTTAAAAATATTCGATAGCATTTTTAATTTAGTGACAAGCAGACTTTTCACTCGTGTCATTCTCGTTCGAATGCTATCAACATAATTACGTGTTAAATGTGAATTTTATTTTGTTTTTCAAATCGTATTATCTTTTCACAGATATTTCATCTTAAAACTCTTCTCATAAATACCTGAAACATTGTTGATTGTATGATGTTGTCGGTGAACATATTTCTGTTTGTACAAGAAAAGGAATACATATTAAAAAATATTCTGTTGTATATTCTATTCGTATATATATTAAACCTACCTCACTAAATCCATTAAAGTATCTGGCGTCAACACTTTCGATGCCTTGTCAATGGTCTCCGTGCGTGTTTCCACAATCTTGGCACCCTGGCCGGGCCGAATGGTTGTGACTAGACAAATGCCCAAAATAACAGCCGAAATGGTCGTGACAAAGTAATATGTGATGGCTCTGCAAAAAACGACAGATATATTTCAAAAATTCAAAACAATTAAATAAGAGTATTCACCTCGTTGCTATTTTGCTGGACATGCTCAAATCGAGTCCACCGATGGCACTGGTTATTGATGACACCAGCAGGGGCACTATGAGACACTTAAGCATGCTGCAAGATTGTTCAAGATGTAATTAAATAAAGACAGTTAAAGTCAAGAGATGAACTTACCGCAAAAATATCTCGCCCGGAAATGATATATACATTATCTCACGCTTTGACCACTCGCCGGTGCTGTTCTTGATGATGAACCCAACGAGGCCACCAGCAAACACACCGATCACGGTGGCCATTGTGAGCACATTTTCCTGCATAAAACTCTTGAATTTGCTCGCATCCTGCTTGGGTCGCGTCATTGTGGCTCTGTGTGTGTGAATATTACCCTTGGCCCGTACACACGGGCGGGTCTCGTTACCAGAAATAACTTTCAGTTAGACTTGGCCTAAGCCAATAAGTAAGTAATTCCACGCGTTGATTTTCTTCCTAAGAATATCACTAAAAATAAAAGAAAAAATAATGGTTCATAATATTAATAAAATATTTCAAAAGAAATATATATATTTTTTGATAATAAAATTTGTATAATAATAGCACAACTTTATATAGTATTCGCGTTAAAAAAGAATCATTTTTTTAAGCTAATTCAAGTAAACAAAAACTTAAGCAGTTCTCAGTTAATTAGGTAATCAGAAAAATTGCATCATGATGATATTTCAGATATGCAACTTTGAATAACTATTGCCAAATGCTATTTGTCATCAATTAAAATTTTACACACATTGTTTTCTCGCGAAATGTGTTAAATGCGTTTTTGCGAATGCAGCTCAATTAATGTATCTTTGTCTGATTGTTGCATTGAGTGTAATTGAGAAATACATTTGTTAAACGCGTGTCAAACAAATAAATTTACATAACTCGACCACCTAATGAAAAATAATAAATGCGATCAATGCCAAATAATACGGATGATTATGTGAAAACTGATCCAAATTGTTGGCAGGGATCTTAATTGAACCACCAGACTGATGAGCAGATATGCATATTTGCATTCAAATTGATTAATAAAGAATATTTACACTTGGCATTGTTGTAAAAATATTTTTTGTTTATCAACATTTAACCATCAGCAAAAAATATAGCTTGTTAATATTATTGCGAGCAACATGAGTGAAATTGTGGCATCCTCAATTTAGAACAATAATTAATCAAATATTATTATATATTAAATGATAGATAAATGGATAAACAGATATGATAAAAATAAATATTAAGTTCTTCTGAGAGCAACATAAGTAAAATTGTTGCATTCTCAATTTTAATCAAGAGAATTTTCAACTGGTTTTTATTTAATATTATTATATGATAGATAGATGGATAAATACATATGTTAAAAATAAATATTAAGTGCTACTGAGAATAATATAAATCGAAAATTACTTTGCTCGGTTTTAGAAATCGATTACAAATTTAATAATAGCTTACAAGATGAATTTAAATAAATTCCAAACTATATTAATAATGTCGTTATTGAAATAAAATGAACTTTCCGGTGTCCGGACAAAGTTCTATAATACAACTAACCAACTAACTAACTTAAAGTTCATTATAGTTACATTAGCTGAGTATTAATTTAACTATAAACGGTTTATTCAAGTATTTATAGTATGTGACGGCATTTTAATAAATTCATCGATCTCGACAAGACAACAAATGACCTCCTACACGTTGTTGTTTGTTGTTGGTTGTTATTGGCGTTGTTCTTGCTGTTGTTGTTGTTGTTAGTGTCGCAGTTGTTGTTTTTAAAATGCAAATCAATTTGTGTACCCAGACAATTGACAATGAATAACTGATATTTGCATCTAACATTGCGAATCGAAACTAATGCCTGCTACAAGTTGTTCATATCAAGTGAAATTGTTTTTCAACCCGCATTTCTAAAATGTTACGTAATTCCAGGAATTCAATTATCGTGTTCTCTCCTCGATATTCGGACTCACACCTATATATTTAACTTTCATTAACCTAGACTACGCTTATTGTCAGTCTCTGTGTTTATTTTTTTAGGTTCAAATATTTGCCCCAATTAATAAAAAAAAGACACATCGAGATTCTTAGTCTTTTCTTCTTCTGTGAGTATTCATTCATTCATTCGAACTTTGTCAACGAATCAGCTGGCATTGAGTCAAAAGAATCGAAAAAAATAAAACACGAAACATATACTAAATAAGTGTGTGAGTAGCAATTGTGATTCATATTTACCTACTGTTGAAATAATTTATTTTTTCTATTAAGTGACTTTATGATTAGATTATGTCAACTTAATTGGTGCTTTAATTATAAAATCTGAGACACTTATATGCTAGTCTTTGCTATTTGTATACCCTGTTAACTGTTCGAGTGGATCTATAAAAATTTAGAATTATATATATACTTGATTCTTCAATTATATTATATGGATATATATATTTTTGGTTGAATAACAGCTTTACAGCAATACCTTGTGTATATATTCCATATCAATATTGAATCTTCAGAAGTACTATTCTAAATAAGTTGTAATTCTTTTCATCATACCCAATAATTGCAGGGTTTTTGTATTCAAATAATTCGAGCTGTGAGAACTTCAAACATTTTTCTTTGTACTTATCATATAATCTTCAAGAATTATTTAAAAAGTCGCAGAAATTTTCTTGTGAAATAAGTTGTTATAAAAAGAAATTAAAACAATATGACACACATATATTTAATAATTATAGTAACACCTATACAAATCTACGACTGTTTGTGACTTTTGATTTTGCTATAGTTTAATAAATTCTGTGAAAACAAGTAAACCGCATATCAAGTAAGACGCTCCCAATATTATAAACCCACGCAACTATTTTTAAACAAAAGAGAAAACTGCAACAAAAATAGTATCACCGGCTAAAAATACGAAAAAAGAGTAAAACCCAAAATCAAACAAAAACAAAATACAAATAAATAAACAAACAAAAACTTTGCGGTGCATGCAAAATGAAGTGCGGCCTACCCTTAAAAACAAAAAAGGGTAAAGGGCCTTGGATCTACAACATGTAGTTGCCCCGCTGCACCGCTACACCGCTCCCCTATCGACGGCCAGACGATGCGGCAGATGCGCTTATCAGCAACAGCAATCGAATTTTCTAACGCTCTCTCTTAGCTCAGTAAGCGAAAATCGATGCATTAACAAAATAATCATAATCACATGATGTGCTGAACTATGGAAAACACAGCTCACAGTTCAGGATGTGCAAAAAAATAATGTAAATATATTTTACATATAATATATTCTTAGTCAAGGTAGTTGTTTGTATTATGAAATTTTTCATGTGGAAAAATACATTTATTATTTTATAGAAAGTGTTCCATTGGATTAGTTGTTCCTTTTAGTAATGTAAATAAGAGTTTTTTGATACGTTTCTTCCTGATCTGAATTTAACATTTTTAGAGCTTTTTTTTATCCTTTTAACCCATCAAAATTTAAAAAATAGCTATCTATACCTTGTCAAGCTAAATAAAATAAGCAAAATCACAACTGATTTATAAATAGTAAAAATAATCTGAATTTTGCAACTAACACGATATATATTAAAAATGAAATAAACGACGATATGAATAAATATTAATAAATAAAATAAATAAATGTTAAGATATGCTTAGTATAAACATAATTTACTTATTCTTTGTATATAAGATAAAAATGTATATAGCATTATAAATTTTGTTTATCTTTGTGGGTAACAATTTGTAATATTGCCAATTATTTTTAACACTTAAATATAAGATATGATTTATAGGAAAATGATAAGGAAAAATTCTTAAAATATTACACAACTTAAGGAAATTAGCCAGAAAATATATGAAATAAAAATGAATAGCAGAAAATATGAGCCAAATTATTTGTTTATGTAAGAAAATTTGATGTCAAATATTGTTCATTCACTTGCTTCACAAAGTGCTGCACATTTTTTTGCTATTTATTATTTATATAGATGTTGATGATGTTGATAATTGATTTCCATATATTTTCGTATTAAATGCCTTAAATATACATTTTTTATGACACTTACAACTTAGTTCATGAAGTGAAGTGCAGCCTGGGCGAAATTTGCATAAAAATGCATAGGTGTTGAACCCTTTCGGTTAATCAAATATATTTTCAGTTGATTGTGGGCACACGAGATAGGCATTCATACGGTACATATGTATGTATGTATCTATGTAACTGAGTAAAACGCGAGTCAAGTGTAAGTATCTATTTGTTTGCTGTTGTCGAGCACGCGACGATGGCACGACTGATCGCAGATCGCAGAACGTAGATCACAGAACACTGGGCCCACAGAATCCACTGGCTGTGAGAGCGAGCGAGGAGAACAGAATAGAACAGAACTCAACTGAACTGAACAGAACACGACTCAACTTGGCTTGCCTGATTATAAAATAGTACTAAAAACTATATCAAAATCAAATACGAAACGTAGCCAACGAGCGCGCAAAATTTGCGACTGCAACTGCGACTGCGACTGTGCTGCCATCGCGTCGACAGCACAACTCATATATATGTGTGTGTGTGCTTGTGCATGGGTGTGCTTGGGTGTTGGATTACTTTCATTCATCAAATGCGTCGACGTTGAAGTCGCCGTCGGCGTCGCAGTCGTTGCGCTGCTTATCAATTGCATGCACTGCACACGTAACTCATACGACGCGTTGAGTCGCTGCCGCTGCCATTGTCACTGGCGACGCTTCGCAGCATCGTTTAATTAGCTGACTTGTTCTTGCTTAGTTTCGCTTTCTTTTCGCTCGCGAATTCTGAAGGGAATTCATTATGTTTTTGAAATGCGTATATACACAAATCTCAAGATTTCCAACGCGCACCTTTCCGCTTAAAAGTAGTTCAGTGTTTTGGTGTCACACCCTTTTTTATCGCCTACTTCCTTGCACACTCTTTTCATTAGATTTCACATTGTATATTGTGGCTCTGATCAGATGGCTATTGTTTACCGAATAAAAAGTACGAAGCGAACTCAAATACAGCCACATTTACCAGCTTACATATAAGCTAAGCTTATAGAATTTTTTCAATTCCAAATCCACATTAATAATTTGGTGCATTGAGGATTATTTGTGTTATATATTAAATATTAACACGAGTAGTTGATTTGAATCCTCAGTCTTTATGTATGAAAGTTAAAATTAATACGCTTGATTAAAAAAATAAAATATATATATAAAAATATTTTTGATTCTGATATCGCTATGAAAATTGATGAAATGAATTCTGAATAAAATAAATATTTTGATCCGTTAAGAAAACTCTTAAAGATTCATTCTTAAGTTGCAATACAACAAATGATAAATGCAGATAAACTAAGTATTATATAGTATATAAAATATACTCACAAGGACCATCACCAATCCACAACGGCCCTTAAAATCATATGCTCTAAAGATATAACCCACAGAAATGCTGTTGGTGGTTCGCTATATGGATATCCATTTTCATACATATCCAACAAGAAATACACTTTATTTAAAAATTTCTTTGTTGCTTTGTTGTCCTAGTGAAAATATTTAAATTTTTGATGTAAACTAAAGGCAAAAATTGTTCAAAGTAGGTCATTTTCCGCTTTCCTAATATACGTATATATTTACATAAATGTATCACTATTTTATTTAGATTAGAACATAAAAGTGTAACCGACACAGCTGACATATATGCAATCTGCTTACGGTTAAGCCAAATATTTAATATCTAAATTATAGTACATTTTTCTTTTGAAATTTCAATCTGTTTCAAACTTATGCTTTGGTCATAATCATTTTCAAGGAACATTGTCTTAGAAACCTTTAACATTTTAGGGGGGCTCGTAAGAAAGTTAAGCTAACTCGTGCTAAGTATAATAAAAAAAGAACTTGCAATTAGTGGCTTCCGCCTTTACTCATGATGATGATGATGATACTCTCGTATCGCATATCGTATAATAAATAGTAATAAAAATCAGCGTCGCACAGCTGCAGTGCCACAGCTGCCTTTGATCTGTTTCAATTCGATTTGCCTTGGGGGCTAGTTCTGCTGCTGGACAACCGTTGGCGACACCAAACAGCCCACGCTGGTGGGAAATACAAAAAGAAGAAAGAGTAGCCAACAGTTGGGACACCGAAGCAAAAATACTCTACCCAAACGAACATGTTAATAAATAAACAAAATATAAGTTTAGATACCGTAATAAATGAGATCTTTCGGATTGAGTAAAATTGTTCAACAAAAAATAATAATGGAGACTATGAATTTTTGTCTGATCAAAAAATATATTTATATTCATATATATAAGAATATATACAAACTAACTAACCACGATTGAAACCTGTTTATCAAATAATTTAAATAAACTGGAAATGATTTTTGACAAATATAAAATATTTACGTCTGAGTTTTAATACTTTACATTTTTCATGAAATAATCAAAGTACTCAATGCAAGCAGAGCGTCAAAAAATTACCAACAAAAAAGTGTAACTACAAATAACCGTATCGGGGATTTTTGTCGCTATTTTATAACTGCGTCTAAGTGGCAGGGCCTAACTGCGAATAAATGGCCGTTGTTGACAGCGTTTTGTCGTAGTCCCTTCCCTTCCCTTCAGTGGTGAATTTATAACCAGCAAAGCTACCCTTGCATTTGTCCACGGCACAGCTCTTTCTCACACACACACAAACGCACACACACACACACACACACACACACACTGGGTATGCGAGTGTATTCGAAAACGTGCCAAAGCATTTTTACCGGAACTGTCGATCTTCATTTTTGAAAGTGGAATATATCATTATATATAAATACACACAAAACATGGTATATACTTTTGTACACTTGAACGTAAATGGGTTACAAAAACAAAACAGTCAATTATTAATGTACAAATGTTTATATACATTTGTATATATGTACATCTTTATCCGTTTCAATATATATATATATAGCGACATATGTTTAGGCATTGGGCAAATGAAGGCAGCATCGGTATGTATAAGAGTTAATATGACATTATTTTTATTCTGCGTAAAAAGAAAGAAAAATCAGTAAAAAAATATATTTAATTATAATTCAATAATGTTTTAATTTTGTGGATTCGAAGGCAGGTTAAAAAGTATTATGGTATATAATGATTCAGAGAATGACATGCGAGAACACTTATTCCAAATTCGAGACTTACAACTGTAATCAACTTTTTTATATCGACAGATCGTTGTGGGAATGCACATCTGAAAAATATTTATATATATTTTGTTTTGTCTCTCTCATCAGGAGTGCAGTTTAAATTCTATTGGATAAAAACAATAAAATCTTCATTCAACACTTTTTAACAATTTTCATCCTACTGTTCGCCGAAATAATCAAAACCAATTTACAGATCTGAAACGTGCTTTTTAGCAGGAATTAAAGTAGACCTTCGATTCCGCCTCAATCCTCCTTCGGCACTACATCCTAGTGATCATATTTATAATATACAAAATTTATCTTTTAATATTATGTGTTATTGAATCCATCCTGTCTTCAAATTACAAATTAAATGGCAATTGTTAATTGTTTGTTAAAAAGTTGAGCATATCAAATTTAGGAATTTCTAATTACCAAGCGGAAATGCCTTTTCTGGTGTATGCCGTAATATATAAAAATATTTAATAATTTAGCAAGTGTATCAATAATTGAACACCGTCAATGTTAAAATAATTTATAACACTTTTGAGAGGTATTTTATTTCATTGACTTTCCGTATAGTTCGAATGCATAATAAATCGCCAACATTCGCAATAAACATAAAAACCAAACTAGTCTGGTAACTTTTTATACTCATTTCAGTTCAATTTGCATCATTTAGAAATAACAACATAAATAATTCTGATATTTATAAATACGAAAATATAGGTGCAATTGGTTTTGTTATTTTTTGTCTGCTGAACTTGTTAAAAATCAAATGTATAAATGTTTTCATTTACATATTTAAATATTTGAAATATAGAATTGGCCAACGAATAATTTCCAATAACTAAAAGTTCAACTTCACAAGTTCATTTTGTACATAAATCGTATATAATGAAAGACATATTGAAAACAATATTTAAATTGGGTATTGAATAACTTCAAGCAATCAACGCCGAAAGTTTTCTACATATATCTTTATTATTATTTTTGTTTTTTTTTTTATATATTTTATTATAAGTTTATATTATGTTTAAACGTATGCATTATGTATTGATTAAAATTTTCAAGATCACAAGTCATATATTTTCTTTAACATTAAAGTGAAAATGTGCTGGCAATTTTCATATCGCGTTTCGAGATGGTAAAGGGAAAATAATACAATTGAAGGCTAGACAAAAATAAAAACGGAATGCAATTTTTTAGGTGGCCATTTTTGCTCACAAAGTATGGCAATCTTAACTATAAATTTACAGCATTCATATATATATATATAATTAAGCATATGGCAACGTATTCTAAAATTTGTAACTCGTAAAAAGTAGTTAAAAGCGGATCAATCCAGATTTTAATTCCAAAACTAAAGCAGTAAATGGGAAAGTGTAAAAAAAGTTGTTACATTTGTAGCTTTGTAGTTGTAGCATTTGTTGTTGTAGTTGCTGCTGTTCTAGTTTTTGCCGTTGAAGTTGTTGCATTTGATGTTGCTGTTGTAGTTGTTGGTATTGTAGTTGTTGCATTTGTTGTTGGTAATAAGCCGTAGGCGCAACAGTTGTGCAGCTACCACCATTTGCGCAGTTGCAGCAGCAGCAGCAGCTGCTTTGCAAACGTCAGCTGTAGCTGAGCGCTGCTTGCGTGTGTATGTGTGAGTGTTGGTGTGTATAAGTGTGCGTAATGTGTGTGTAAACGAGTGTTTTGTATGTTTATTAATCGCCTACTCCTCCGTCTTGGGACGTCGAAATAGCAAAATGTGCGGCTCCGGCTTATGTATCATATAATGAATCCAGCCACGCGATTGCTGTACACCAATTGATCTCCATTCCATTTCTGTCATCAGATGTGTTTTGGGCACCAGCTTGACGAGCTCCTTCGGCAAGACCACATGTCTGCAATGATAGTTAACACATAAATATATACATACACAGGCACACACATTGCTAAATTGATCATTGCAGAATTAAATGCAAGATTTTTTTCTTGCCCTGCATTTGGACTCACCTGTACTCAAATTGTTCATCGAAATATTTATCCGAGTAGTAAATGTCTTTGCTCATATTTTACAACTGTGCGAAGGAATTCGTGTTTAAAATTCGGGTTATATATTTTTTTGGCTTTTTTTGGTGTCGGCGTCCTTTTTTTTGCACGCCGCTTTTACAATTCTCCTCTTTACGCTGTGTTCACCGTTATTTTGGACGGTGTGCTCGATCGTTTTGTTATTGTAGTGATATAAAATTGTGAATTATGAGGCAGAGCAATGTATTTATTTAATAATTATGCACGTTTTAAGTTAGTTTAAAACAGAAAAAAGCGACGCGGTCTGAAGAAATTTGTACTAGTTCGTTCCTGTTCATCGAATCACTTATATCGACATTCACACAAAAAGTATGACTAATTCGATATGCTGGCACCGGTATTTTCAAATAATTACGTTTTTTCAAATTTGATGTATCTAGTAGCTTATTTTACACTTGCCATGGCACCTTTAACATTATGAAGACATCTCAAGAATTGTATTATAATATATATGCATATAAGTAGTCGTAATTCGTAGTGAGTGGCTAATTACGTGTTCGCGGAATAATTTATTATTTAATTATGACGATTTTAACTTAAAATTCATCGTATAAAGTGGTGGCCAAACGATAGGCAGCAACACATTTTATATCGATATATCGATTCGAAACCACAGCCATAACAGAATTATAGCAAAAGTGCCGCGTTAATTCTAAAATTTAATAGAAGCGAATTGCAAAAATAATAAATAGAAAACTATTAAATGTAATGTATTTAGCTTCATTTGCTGTTGAAAAATTTTGATTTAGCACATGTAGTTCTACGAATCTTAAACCACCCCTTAAAATGCACCGGTTTTTTTTTGTTTATTTGGAATTACTTAATTCCATATCAACATAATATTTTTATTGAATTCAGTAAAATTTTTCAAACAGTTTCTCGTTTTTGTTACTCATACATGACTTAATCAATGTTAATGAAGCTTCTGTTGTTGTTGTTTTTGTTGATGTTCAGTTACTTTCTTGTTGTAAGTTCATTTTTTAATATTACATCTTATGTTTTCCTTATTTTTTTTTTCATTTAATATTTAAACTTTGTCATTGATTTATAGTTAAACTTAAACAATACAAAAGCAGTATTTGTTTTTCATTCATTTTGTTACACATAAATATATATATATATTTTGTTTTTTTAATTTACCATGATTTTTATTTGTTTATGAAGGTTTTTTTTATCTATAATTTTCACTTTTAAGTCTAAATTAAAGCAATTCTGTTAGGTTCTTGTTACACTTGAAATAAATGTTGAAATCGGGGCAAATGAATTGTGTTTATTGTTTCGATTTTTATATTATTCTTTGAATCAACTGCCTTTTGGTACAAATATGCATTGTTTTTGTTGTGGTTGTTGTTGCTGTTATTTTGTATTGTAATTGAAAATGTAATCTTGTAAATAGCACTACAATTACAATTCGCCAACTAAAATAGATACATTTAATGTAACCTGTCCTGTTTTAAGGATCAGTTACAATATTTGACCAACTGCAAGTTTCGGCGTCAATGTTTTTTCGAATTTGTTCGTTACTAATTTGGTTAATAGTTGTAAATTAAAATATGCTTGTAATCGTACTTAATTATTAGTTTACATGCTGCCTTTTATATTTTATCATTTATATAAAGTATGTATGTATACATAACTGTATACAATAATGTTACATCTCTTAGTTCTCTATATATTTCATAATTGTAAATAATAAATACTTTTGTTGTAATTGCTATAACCAAATGGGTTTGCAAATCATACATATACATATATATATATATATATATATCTAAACCAATTTTTGCCAGCTAATTTTTCTGTTAGTTTTTCTAAAACATTTTCTTCATTAATTAAATTATTATTATTTCTTTTTTTTTTTGCTAATAATGCGCTGCAATTTGCATGTGTTGTGAGAGGTCTTCCAGGTCTCGGGCAAATTGTGATCCAAAAATCGCAAACTTCACACTGAAATCTGTGGAATACTTTACCCACTTGTGGGCGTGGCAGTGGTATAACATAAAAACTCAGTCGTAACAGCGCAACTGGAGTTGATTTTAATCAATTTGTTGTCATTAGATGTTGAGAATATGTTTGATTTAAAATTTTAAAATAAACAACTGCCACAATTTGTAAGCTGAATGAATTAATTCATATTTTATTTCATTCAAAAACGATTACTTAAAAAGCAGCGGCATCAGCTTTAGTGTTCTCAAAGCTGCGAAAATTGTTGGAAATTTTTAAAAAGTTTTCGATTTACATTTTTGCTGTTGTTGTTTAGCATATATGCAATATGTGTAGATTGTATGTCTTAAATCATTTCGAGAATTAATTCACATTTATTGTAGTTGCCTTGTGCTGATTACGAAAGTTGTTGTTGTTGTTTACACACAAAAGAGTTTTGTTGTTGTTCGTTTTTTGTCTTTTTGTTTTTGGTTTTTTTTTGTTTTTTATACACTTGGTGTTAAAAATGGCAGTTTATACATATATATCAATATATATATGTATACTTGTTAAATATGCTCTATCAAGTGTGTTCTAGTAGTTGCCGCATGCTAATAAGTGCAAAGTATGCCAAATTTTTGGATCTACAACAATTTTTTCCGAAATGCCATAGGGACTTTAAAATAAAAAGGACCAAAATTCGAGTGCCAATTTCATTATAGTTTTGTAATTTGTATACACGCGCTAAAGGGTCAAACATTTACTTGGCAGTTTTTATATATATATATATTATATATTATATACTTTTTATTCTCATTATATATTATATTTTATAGCTTTTGTTACCCTATATAAACTACTAATATTTATCGGCGGTTTTGGGAACACACTTTGCCCAGGTTAAAAATAATATATAAAATTATAGATAACAATTGTTAATGTGGAATTTTTTGTGCGTTTAATTCGAAATTTTTGGCAAAATAAATTGAAAATTGATAAATAGCTAGCCGAGTGGAATTTGTTTTTGTTATGTTTTTTGCGGCTGCCCGTGACTGCACCAAGTAAAATTTAAGTGAATCTCACAACTCATTTTTTATTTATTGCAAACTGCAGCATTTTGTTCACTACTTAATTAATTGCTTTAGTTCTTATATTCTTTTTCTGTTTTTGTTTATTTTTTTTTTGCTTTTCGCCTTTTTTTTCATTTCATGTATTTCATTTGTTTGATTTATAGGAAAACAAGCACTAGAAAATGTTAAAAAACTATTTAGTAAACCATTTGTTGGTTGCCTGTGGAATTATATTTATTTAAAATTTGTTGCTATTCAACTGAAGGTTTAAATTAAATATTTTATTTCCAGGAACCAGTAAAAAAAACTTTTGGGCTATCAAGAAATTTTGAAATGCAAATTTGTTTATGCTAAAATATGTTGAAAATTGAATATCGTGAAAAATTATGGAAAATAAGTTGATAACAGCCAAAAGTTATTGGTTTCTGGCAAACCGAGGGCCCAGTTTACATTTGGAAACTTTAATCGAAATTTTCGTACGCTTTACTTTAGTTTTGGAATTCATTTAATAAAAGTAATTAGTTGTTAATAATATATTTATAATATATATTTAAGTATAACATTTTCCTTTAAACTATTATTTTAGCGATTCTGCTGCATGTGTAGCAAAACTGTAACATTTCATGTTTAATTTTTTAATCATTTTTTGTTTTTTTAGTTTTGTTGAATTGTTGTTGCTGCTTCTTACATTTAAACTAGCACTAGTTAAGTGGATGGTAAAAGGGGGTTAGTTATAAAGCTTGGTATGCCATTTAAGAGATTTAGCTTATATTTTTTATTCGATTTCATATTTTTTTTTGTATTTTTTTTTTTGTTTTGTTTTGTTTTTTTTTTTTATGGGTTTGGGGCTAGGACTGAAGAAAGCGAGAAAATTGTTAAGCTAGTTGAGGCCTATACATGAAGTTGTCCTTAGAGTCAATGCAAGCAAAAATAATAAAATTGCAAAATCACAACATTTTTTGTTTGTTTTTTATTTTTGAAATTTTGCTTGTCTTTAAATTTAACGAAGTCTATGCGAAAATGAAATCTCAAACAAAATAAGATTACTCAAAGTTTTGGTTTTGTATTTGGGTCTGTCTCTTGTCTATAAACTATATCTGTATGGCGAAACTGCAGCTCCTCTCTCTCCTCTCTCTCCTCTCTCTCCTCTCTCTCTCTCTTCTCTTTCTGTCTGTCTTTCTCTTTCATCCCCTTTTTTTTTGTCATCTTTCTCAGATTCGGTAGAAGCTGTTGTGGATCGCCCTTGTCTGCAAGGATGGCTGTTGAAAATTGTGATATCGAAAAGGTAGGGTTTTTTATTTAGTTAAATTAAGTTCGTTTTTATTGTTATTTATCTTTCATTGGGGATTTTTTGTATACATAATATATTTTTAATTTTATATACTCTTTTTGTTTTTTTATTGTAACCAGTTACTCTTTACTTTACTTTCAGCTATATTTATGTGTTTTTGCCTCATTTATTTTTATATTTTATTTAGGTTTTTTTTAAATTTTTTTTTTGTTTTTTTTTTTTTGTATATTTTCTTGTTTTATCTTCATGCAATTTTCACATTAATGATCTTATTTATTTTTTGTTCCTTGTTTTTTTTTTGGGTTTTCATAATAAGTGAAGAGTATTAATTTTAAATGTGTTGTGGGTTTTTTTCTCTTGCATTTTATACGTTTCTTAGTTTTGTGTCTATCTGTCTTTTGCTTTTGCCTTGCAGTTTACCATCCTATTCACTTTTTATTTTAAAATCTACATTTATGATTTTTTTTACTTTAGAAATTTGTAGTTAAACACGTTTTTTACGCTTTGCTCTTGCTGTTTATGGATTAATGCGGTCTGTTTAAATTTATAACAAATTTAAACAAATTATATATGGATGCTTAGTGTGGAAATTGTTTTTCATTTATTGTGTGTATTTTTATTTAATCCTTTTTTTTTTTTTTTGGATGTGTTTATGTTCACAATGTATGTAATTATGTATGTAATGTATACATATGTGTTATATATGCATTCCAATTGTTCATTTTTATTTTTATATATATTTATTTAAATATTATAAATATAAATAATGTATTTTTTTTTATGTATTTAACACGTTTCTCATTGAGTTAAGAACAGTTGCTGCTTTTTTTCATCTGTTTATATTTTGTTCGCTGCGCTGTTTGTCGTTTATATCTTTATTATTAAATTACACCAAAAACAAAGTAGAATTTTTTAACAACAATTTGTTTTGTTTTTTCTTTTTCTTTTTTTTTATAATATCATATTTGCGCTAAATTATGTGGCTTGCCAATTTTAACCATTTGCTATTTTTTGCCTAAATTGTTAACTAAATAAAATTCTCCTAACAAATTAAGTTTGTTTTTTTGTTTTTCATTTGTGTGGGTTGTGTTTTATTTGTGTATTTTTTTTGTGTGTTTTTGTGTGTGGGGCGTTTGTTAGCGTTGGGTAGATTTTAGCTTTTTAGCGCTAGGTTTAGTCATGTTATGTTATTTATTTATTTATTTTTTTTTTACTTTTATTCTTGTAGCTCTTTGTTTTAGTTTTTTCTTTGGTTGTTGCTGTATTTATTTTGCATTATTATTACTTTAGCTTGTTTTTTTTGTTTGGTTTTATCTTCGTTTTGCTTGCTGCTAAATTTTTTGTGTGTGTGTTTTTTTGTCACTGTTTTTTATTCAGCGTGACTTTCGCTTAACTTTCATCATAATCTTCAACTTTACTTCTGTATGTCTATTTCGAGCTGTTTTCCTTCCATCTCCAAACGGATCCTCTGCTTTCCCCTGCTTCCTCCTCCGCACGTCCTGTTTGCTGTTCTTGTAGCTTTTAGAATTTTACTGATGCGATACCATAGCGAATTTCTTAGTCGACCATTAACTCAAAGTGGACGGATCCTCTCCTATCCGAGCGATCATGCTTGATGTTGTAAGCCCAGGCTTTGCACTCAATGTTGATCAAAACGCCAGCTAGTAATTGAGAAGATCAAACAATAAAATCATTAGTTAAAGAAAGTAAACATAATGTAAAAAGTAAGATTCTCAAGATACACTTTTAAAGATTGAATGGTCTCAATTCTATTCCCCATTACTTGTATTGTGCTCCGAAATGTTGTCAATACCATTAACCTAGTTTATCTTGTCTAAAACGGTTCGCTAAGCGCATTAATTATTTGGTTATTTACCAGGGAATAATTGAGCACGTCCTGAATAAATGCTTTTTAATTTTATTCCTTCCTCTGCTCCAACTTCTACAATAATCTAGGGAATTATTAAGGTTTATTGTGTCGTGAAAATGTCTATCTTTTTTTTGTTCATTGTACATTCATTTATTTATGGCATTAGGGTTGCTGCAGCTCTTTTGTCTTCCTGCACGCAAGTGGGTGGAAACAGGAAAAGGAATTCCCAGGCAAAGCATTTGTTATGAGTTTTATTCAAATTCCAAAGAGTTTTCCCCATTGTGTTAAATGCCAGGTGGAAACGGCACACATTTAACTTATTTGAATTATTTTACATAATGTTCTGTGGCTCTAATCCTAAGACCTTAAATGGGATCATAAAACAATTAAATGTCTATGCAGTATATTAAAACTGAATGTGATATGTACTCCAAATTAGAACCATAAATGATAGTAAAATATTTATTAAAATGTGTTAAAAGCCATATCAATATCTATACATTTTAGCAGAATTTAACTGAATGCGAAAATTGCTCAAACACAAAAGCGCATTTTATACTTGCGTAACTTTAAAGACTAAAAACCTGTAATTATTCTTAAGTTTTATTTTAATTTGATCTGACAAGAAAATCTAAATTAATTTGGCCTATGGACTCTTAACCGAAAATTAAATAAAGGTTACTTACTTTCGACGGTAAACTGAACAGCAACGATTGGCGGAATATAGCCTTCAATGTTTTTGAACGGGAAATAGAAATGGGGGAAACCCATGCGTGGATAATAATCACGTGATTTAATGTTCTCAACATCGGCGGGATTTTCACCCTCGCAGGACACCCAAACAACGCCAGTCTATAACGTAAAAGAAGAAGAAGAAAAACATAAGTACATGAATAGTATTGATTTTTGTATCCTTCTTTTGTATATTTATAAAACTGACCTCATTTGGTCGCAGGCTCTGCTTCTCCTTGATGTGCTGCTTCAACTCTTCAGGCATTTCAGCGGGCAAAGCTTTCGAATCGTTGTAAATTTTTGGTTCCCAGTTGTAAATCTAAAGAAACCGATTATCACACTTGAATCGTAAGAGTACGAAATAATCATTACCTTATTCAACTTGAGGAATATGCAGGGTCTGGCCTGGTGATAACCAAAGTTTTTCTCAATAGTGCAGGGATCGAAGCTACTAACTTCAACGCCGCAGACTTTTCCCTCTGGTGGCATATGCTCAAATGAGCAGTTGACTTGATTATGCTTGGGTAGATCGTCGTAAGCTAAGATATTATAACAAAAATCCATTAAATATTGATCTAAATTATGCGATTGGGTATTAGTTTAAAAGCGTATTTAAATTATTTAGCGATATGCACCGGGAAAAGTGAGAGTTTTTTAAAATAGACATTTATTTCACTTACTGTGAGCTTTATTAGTGTTTAGTGACAAAAAACAAATGTGTGTGTTGGACATAGATATTCATAAAAAAAATGTACACAAATTAAAAACTTTAATAATAACATTCTAAAATCTGCAGTTGTTTCACAAATGCATAATACTTAATTGAAAAATTGTTGTATGTTGTAAATATCAAAATTAAACGTATTTCAATGTTTATAATAAACTTTTGGTCATTGGTACATATTTATATATATATTAATATATTCTTTAGTTATACTTACATTTCAGAAATCGTGCAGTTTCATCAACCCAATACTTATAATTATCTGGCTTCGATGATTCGTACCAAACTAAAGTGCTCTCAACATTCGCCTCTGGTGGCATTGGGCGAAAACCAAGACCTGTAACAAAAAAAAAATAAGTAGAATATATAATTAAATAAAAGAAAGATTTAAGTTTTTTTCTGGCAATGAACAATCGGTAAAGAATTGTAAATTAATAATTGTTATTTCTTTTTTTTTTTTTGAAATATATGAATTATAGACAAAATCGAAAATTCTCTTCAAGGTATATTGAAATAGAAGTTTCCAAATTCCATTTTTTCGTTTAAAATTTACCTGGATTCGATCCAATCAATCCATTGTCAAGCATCCATTTGGGTTTATCAACCTCCAATGTTTGATAGAACACCGCAAATATGGCAGCAAAGAATCCGGTTAACGCCGCATAGAAAATAATATAGAAAAGTAAAATTTTTGCTGCAAAAAAACGAGAGAGAAAAAATTAGTTATTTATTTAACATGGAAACAGTAATTAGCTAAGTTAATTATAAAGTACATTAATTTGAAACTACAAGAGCCTTAATTGTACCCGGACAATTTGTGTGGCTAATAAGTTAAGTTGAAGCCATTTTGGGCGTAGGCCTCAAATGTCAAAGGGATTAGAGAATTGACTTTATAATTTTCAAATTAGTTTTTAGTTAAAATTAAAATATATTACAATATAATTAAACTAATTGTGTTCTTCATCGTAGAAAGATAATTTTGAATTACGTCAGCTACTAAGTTCTTTATTTCTTGTTTGAATTTTCGCATATATATTTAAAACTTTGAATAGTTGAATTACAAAATAAATATGATGAAGTTATAAAATAATTTAAAAGTTTTGCTTCTACCGAAAGTTATAATTTTCTCCAAATATGTTAACTTATTTTAGGCTGCAGCTATGAATCTAAATGTCAAGTGGGACGTCAGCGAAAACAATTGGCTAATTGGCATTCTGGAACAAAGGGCAGAGGTGTGGCAACTAACAGCGACAGCCTTCTGTCTGACACGCCCCCATCCCATTTGTGTATCCACTTTCCTGCACACCGGTTACACAATGCACGACTTTTGGCATTTTCTACAAGTTGGGTCGGAGAGAGGGTGTGGGGGGCAGACAAACTTGCGGGTGTGTGCATCCAAAGTCAAAGCATTATACTCCAATATTGGACTCTAACCTCATCGTCGATAAGTTTGTCATTTTGACATTTCTGTCTTGCATTTGCGGGTGTTACAAAGGTCGCTGAGTTCAGGCATTAATTTTTTCCCAACTGTGTTTCTATTTTAAACTCTTTTATTTGCGAACAAATTGCTTAAAATTTGTAGATTTTTTTACATATTGTATTCGATTTTTTTAGCTACAATTATATAATTTACGCATACGCCGGGAACCGGCCATGAATGAAATAATTTATAGAGCGCAAAATATGTTCGAATTGACACAGACATTGCGGAAAATTAGTAAAGTCATTAATCAACTGGCAGACTCGGAGAATTGTGTGGACCGTGGGAATGCAAATTTATGCACAAGAAACATATATAAGCTGCACACATTTTAGATCGGATTACTTTTTAAATATTCTGACTGAGTTGACCTAATCTGAAGATGTGGCATAACTGTGAATTTTCTGTCTAACATAAAATTCATTTAGAATGAAAGAGATTTAAAAAAAAATTTAAAGGTTGTGACAAATATTTTCTATTATTCGATTTTAGACACTTGCAACATTCTGTCAAGTAGCACGCGTAGTTTTCTGTAAATCTTGTTAGAAATACGTGCAACAACAATTGTTCTCACGGTCAATTAGTTGGCAAGTATTACCAATATGGCAAGACGCATGCGCGCTCCCATTTCAGCTAGCCAACTAGTTTTTGGCACTGCACCTACCCCTCTCGTTCACTCTCTCTCTCTCTCTTTCACTCACTCTACACCCTTCTCCTCCTTCTTCAATTTCTTCTCATGGCCATATACATACATAAATATGCGTATATATATATATATATTATGTCCTCGTATATAGAGATATGGTGCGATATTAATGGCTTACTTGACAGTGCTAACTGTCATCTGTCAAATACAGGGCTAAAATTCGATTTTCTTGCGTGACATACAAAGCCAATGGATGATATATATAACTACTAGTTAAGGCAAACGAACGATTAATCTAAATCCGAGTGTGACCTTAAATCATTTATTCATTTATTCATTAAAGTGATTATTATTTTCATTTGGCATTTAACTCAATCATAATTAGTCTAAAGATTATAATTGGACGCTGTGCCTGTGTTCCCATGCCAATTGAGTTGTGCAAATTAAAGAGAAAGCGGAAAACGTTTTCAACGCCTTACGTAATTTAGTTACGTTACGTTAGCCGTTAAATAAAATGTACGTTTGCATAGCAACACTCGAGCAAACTTCAAGGGTTCGCCGCTTGTGGACTGATTCGGGGTGCTGAAGCAGCAGGAAGCAGAAGCCTCCTTTAGCAGTTGGCTGTGCTTTTTCTTTTCTTCTGCATTTTCTTTGCTTATTGTTATTTCACAGTGTGTATATGCATGTGTATGTGTGCCTGTGCGTGTGTATGTTTGTGTGCTTTTTGAGTGTATTTTTGCACTTAACGAGCTGGTTGCTCTGGTTTCAGTGGTCCCCGTGGCTTTTGAGTACTGCTGCAACGCTTGTGGCTTTGGAGACAGCGAAATTCTGTGGTTGCCTTAGAAGAGTGTCGGAAAACTTGGGTTCGAGTTGGCTAAGCTGCTTTTGTTTTTGTTCTTGTTGTAGAAAATCAGCTGATTTTTTTTTTAAAGACAACTAAATTGGAAGATGACGGTACGCATCTAGTCGTCCAACCGTAATTAAGCTCTAAAGTAACCAATTATTTTTACATAATTGATGATTTTGAAATGTTTAGCATTATTATATAACATACTAAAATCAATGTTTAGAAAATAGTGTAGTACAATTTTTTTAGTCATATAATATTTGGTAGAAATCGAACAACTTGTAAAAAT
Organism: Drosophila fungiperda; assembly: GCA_035042345.1. Lineage (NCBI taxonomy): Eukaryota > Metazoa > Arthropoda > Insecta > Diptera > Drosophilidae > Drosophila > Drosophila fungiperda. The sequence goes on from JAWNLM010000145.1 coordinate 10,355,821, forward strand.
AAATATTGAATATGCTTTTTTTGTGGGTAAACTAAATAGGTCAACTTCAGTTACCATAATAATAAGCAGCTTTTGCTGGACTAATTCAAATCTTTTTTATATTAAGATTTTTGTTCGTTTTGACGTTTGAGTCCCGACGGCATTCACACAATTTTTGGAGTTAAACAAATCTTTTATCGGAGAAGGACTTGATTTATTGTCAGCAAAATCCTATTTTAATTAAAAAATAATAAATATTTAAACTTTTAATAAATTAGCTTGCAATTGAAACGTATATTTTATACTTTTAAATATGTAAGCAAAAAACTTTTTTTTTGTACGTATAATACTATCAGATTTCCAATTAAATTTTAATTAAAACTTGTATATTTAGCTGGGGTTTTTTCTATTTATCTATCCCTTATTCTATATGTGTACATCAGATACACTTACTGGTCCATAAAAACGTTAGTCAAACCCTAAAATAGTCTATTAAAATTCAGATCATTTAATATATAATATTTATTTGTTGGGATTTAATTTTGTTGCTAGGCTCACACTTTGATTTTTCTCCTTTATATTTTTTATGTGGCTCTGACTTAAAACCCAATTGATTTACGCGAATATCTCTCACACTGTGAGTGTGTGTGTGTGTGTGCAGATGTGTGTGCGTGTGTGTTTGTGCAGATGTGTGTGTGTGTATGTCCTGGTGAGCACCTGGCTGGTCTCAGTGGAACATCAAGTATACGCAGCATTGTGCGCGTACTCTCTGGCTGTAACTTTTCTCTCTGTCCTTCTCTCCCTCTCTCTCCCTCTCTGTCTCTCTCTCTCTCTCTCTTTGTCCTTCTTTCTCTTGCTGGGGCTCTTTATAGGTCTCTCGGCTGAACTTTGCCATTTGCACAGCTGCCGCAATAATGTAACAAACTGTGCTGGCATGTATCTATGTGTGTGTGTGTGTGGTGTGTGTGTGTGAATGCTTTGTGTGCATGTGTGTAGCTGATGCAGCTTATACACACACACACACAAAACACAAGCGCACTTGCTCAACTGAATTGCTACTTCTTCCTTCTTTTTTTAATTTCAGTTTCAATTTTACCTTTCTGTGGCAGCTGTGGGTGCAATCTGGGCTGGGCTGGGTTTGGACTCACAGCTCGCAGCTCGTAAATGCTGCTGCCCATTTTTCTCTTGAAATTTTGACAGTTTCCGAGATATAAGAAAAATGCTTGCACAATTATTCACACACACGCACACACACACACACACATACAGCTAGCACACAAAAGAATGACAAAATAGAGCAGAAAATACAACTGTCAACATCAGAATTCACAGTAGCCCTTCGGGCATTCAGCAGTCATGTACACAGAATGTGCAAGTAGATACTTTGTATATTACATTGAAAGAAAATTATAAAGATATACAAATTTTTGTATAAGTTTACTTTGAATATGCACAGCAAAATAGCAGAGACAACATAAAGAAAGGCCAATTTTGATAGAATTTAATATGAACTGTAACTGAAACTGACTCAAATCTGGCATGACATAACTACTTGAATATCACCTCGAAAAAGTATCTATATTACCACATAAAAAAATTGGCAATAAAAAATTATAAATATAAAAAGTTAATAGCATTTGAGCTTTTAATGACAAAATTTAGATGAGCTACTATTGTTCAGCCGACCGATTTAATGTAGAGCCATATTTTGTATCTCAAATGTGCCATAACTTAAACTTTTTTCCCCTCATAATTCAATAATAGTATATAATATATTGCATGTCAAAATTAGAGCACTAGGTTTATAAATAATTTAAAATAACAAATATATAAATATGAAAATCTGTGGGATTTGTTTCTGTTGTATCATTTATTGGATATGTGTTTTTAAAAAATGTACATAACAGGCAGATATCAGAAATAAGAAAAGGGCTATTAAGTAGGCTATTAACTAGTCCATAAAATAAAAAATGATAGTTATATATTCAATATCTCAGACCTGTTCTAAAGGGTATTTTAAAGTCGACTATATATTTACTAAAGCATTTTGAATTGCTTTTTTTTAATTGTTTCCCAATTAAGCGCACGGAAAGCAGCTCAATTTAAAACTTTTATGGGGCTGCAAAGATTTCCATATATCTTTAGCTCTAAATATAGCTTAGTGGCTGAGATGGAAAAGCAAATCTGGAGCTTATTATAATGCGCTTATGCAATCGGCATCGGCATCGGCAAGCGTTGTCCATACGCTAATTGTAGTGACGATTGTATAATTGTTTTCTTTCAGTGCAAAATACTTAACAGATTTGCAGCTTGTCGAGGTCAATGTGGAGCAGCTTGAATTTTGGCATATTAATTAGCGCAACGCTCAATTTGATGGGTTTGTGTAAATTGTAGTGTCTCGAAACAAGACAACATTTCAAAACATTTGTGCCCATTTGCCACAAAACGTCTCAATTTGAGTTCATTGATGGTTGAACTGATTGCGGTCTTAATTGATTTGCAGTCGAACAATTGAAATATTCGTTGTTATTGGCTTTGATTTGTAAAACACAATAACAAAGATATGTTTTCAATACATTGTTGAATATCTAAATGATAAACAAGGTACTCTTAAGAAAGGCTATATATCTGATATCTTTATTAGATATGTAATTTTTTTTACTGAGAAAAATTAAACGTGATATTTAAAATTTAATAGTTATGTTTAATCGTCAAACCTAAATCTTTTATATTAAAATAAATAAATAGAAATCGAAAGTAAAAATTCTGAGAATACATATAAAAACGGTCTTAAAATTATAGGAATTTGCAAAATGTTAGAAAATCGATTCTAGAATTACGAAAAGGAAAACCGTGAATATTATAATTAGAATTAAATAAATAAACTTAATAAATAAAAAGTTGAGCTGCCTATATAAACAAAAGCCTATCGTTTGCATAAATTTTACGACCATTTTTTTCTGAGTGAAGGTATTATATATTTTCTGAGTGTAAAAAACACACACACATATAGACATATATATATATATATATATATATATCTAGAGTAATGTAGATGTGTAATTATTTTTGTTCCCCTTTTTGCTTACACTCGCCTGTTGAAAATGTTGCAAAGAATTTACTTTTGGAGCCGTAGTGTTAAGTGTTTAACTGAAGAAGCAACGCAACTTGCAGCCAAGTAGGTTACAGACAAAGCAATCGTGCAACAGCAACAGCAGAAGCAGCAGTAACAACAACAGCAACAACAACAACAACAACCGCAATTTCCAAAGCAACGCCATTTTTTGCAACCATGTTGAATTGTTTGGCGTCAACGCCCACGTTTTGGGCGCTAAGCTTGGGGCGGCACTTGTCGTAACGGCACTTTGTTGCCTGCCTCTCTGCCAGTGTGTGTGTGTGTACACTATGTGTGTGTGTGTAAGTGTGTGTTTGAGAATGAGGTTAGAATTGATTTTTGTTGAGTCAATTTGAGCGCATGATAGTGCAGGTTTTGCATTTCCCACTTGTCTCTTAACTGGGTTATAAGCAATTGTGCAAAAACTCAGTCTTATGTTAAGCCCAGATGAGACCAAAAAAAACCTGTGGACAGGTGATAAATGAATAGGACTTAGATGATAGACGGAATCGGAAAACTTTCTATATTACTATTTGTATATTCTTTGTATTTATTTTAATTTCAAATCCTATGTTTTCTATTCAGTTAACATGATAAATTGTTTTAAATTTCTTTACATGTAATTTACAAAAATATATATTTTATATAACCTAAATTTTTCAACTAAACTGCTCTACTAGAAGTTGCAGAGTCGATCAACTTTTGACATACAAATTCTCATCAATATTTCAATATTGTCAATCACAAATTGAATTCCATTTAAAATTACCAACCGCAAAGTAATGGCTAAAAATAAACCAAAAACCTGCACGTGCCTCAGCTGGAATTGAATGCTGAAGCTGCAGCCAGTGATAGACAGAGACAGAAAGATAAAGACAGAGCGAGAGAGCTATAGAACGAGGTACACAGCGCGTAATCATATCTATTTATAAATAATCAAATAACACGTATGACATAAATTGATGGCAAAATGATTATATCTTGTCTGCACAATCTACTCATGTCGTTTATAAAAGTGAGCTTATAACTTATAAATAAACTGCACTCAGAAAATGCTTTCAAATTTAGAAAATTACTATGTTTTCTGGCGCCAAGATCAGCTTAACTTATCCATACATTTTAAATAGTAAATAAACTAATATAATATAATTTTATAAGTTGTACTATATTATTTATTTGTTTAGCATCTTAGTAGATTACTTTTAATAGTAGTAAAAATTTCATATATTTTCTATATTTATTTTGTAAAGTATTATATTTTTCTAGTTTACAGAGGCAGGTTAGTTCAATTTCTTTTCCTTCTTAGTTGTCAAAACTGCAACTTATTATTCTGAATAGATAAATATTGATTTTGATAATCGGTTGCTCATTTAGACAATTTAATTTTTTTTTCCTTTTACATCAAACCAAATTTGCTTGTGATTTTTAACTGACCTACGGAAGACATCTATCTTTTTATATCAGCAAGAAATTATCTAATTATTTTTATCTATTAGATAAATAGTCATAAATACTTATATGAAGAAAGCGTGTGCATTTAAATTCTTATCTAAGGCCCAAAATCATAATAAAGATACATCATAAATTACAAAATTGCTCCCTTTTTATTTTTTTTATTTATTTATTTTATTTGTTGTCCATTGTCTTTTGCCCAAGCCATAAAAATTTTACGACAATTTTTACATTTTTGTTTTCATAGCGCTTACACACGAAATCAAATGATTAGTCATATCTACTGTTGTATAAGCGTAGTAATAAATAATGGGCCTAACTCTCCTAGCACTCCCTACTGATGGCATTATAGAAATGTGTTCAACTTTATATATTGGGGCTGCAGCTCGCTTGGTTTATACTCATATAATTGTTATGCAATCGCTGCCAACCATTGACAAATTGACAATGGGACAGTCTGAATAACTGAGAGATTGACTGACAGAGTGAATGACTGACTGAGTAACTGGCTGAGTGAGTAAGCGCATGTGCTCTAGCTAAAATGTGGTCTCTAGCTGTAATATTAGCTTCTATATTTAGTGGCTGGTAGGCAATTTACTGGGCCCCAACAAGTACGTGACTTATTATGGTGCACGGCACACAAAATGAGTCCACTGGATCGATACGCATTAAGAGGGTGAACACAAAGGTTCAAATTAAAATAATATACCTATGTACATGAAAAAAAACAACAACAAGATAATTGCAGTAAACGTTTACCAAGTTGAATATTTGATTATACAAATTATCATGTTCCATCTCCTATTTTGAGTCCAAATAGTAGAAGAGTAGAAAACTAAATTTGACTTATACAAACAAGTAGTTAAGCCCGTAATTTGGAATGTTTTGAAGTACAACTCCGGCTAAGAGCATTTTACGCATTTTAGTTGTATATCGTTTGCCTTTCAGCCAACTAAAGAACTTCATAATTTTTAATTATGAAAAATCATCTTATATAATTTTTAAGGTTGAGTGTATTGGGAAAATTTAGAATACAAAACACAACCAGTCCAAAAGCTAAAAGCTTTTCGCCAATATTTACTTTACAAGTTTCTTCTTTATATAACCTATGTATAGTTTTAAATCAGATACACAAGATTCAAACATTTTTGTAATTTTTATATATTTTGTTATATTAGGTCATGCCCTTGAATGTCCCTCAAAATAATCATTAACACAACGCTGACAAATGCGGCGTATGCGCAATGCAAGAAATTTGATTGATTTGGTAAGCGACTTAATTTTTAATAAGTATATCAAAGTGAGGACTTAAATAAAGTAAAGTTAAATAAAACTATACAATATGGTTTTGATGTACTCACCCCAACTGGAACCGGTTCGTCCAAGGCATTGGCTAGTTTCACTGTTCCATAGGAATTTTCTGAAACCCTCCCATTTGCCCATCTTTGGCGGCGGCGAATAGTATTCACCAATCTTCTTGTCGGCCATTTTTAGCTTGTTCTTGGCTTTAAGTACGAATCAATGCGATAACACCGGGTCTAAGGAGGGTGTCTGCCTGTCTAGTATTATGCTAGTATTAAACTATTTGGTTTTCGTTTTGTTTGTGTCTTAATGTTTAAGTTTTAAACTCTTAACGTTATGAATATTTATATTCGATTTATTATTTTATTTATATATGGTTTTATTTTATGGTATTTGGTTTTTTTTTATTTTTGGTTTTGGTGTGTCTTAATCAACTGCGTTGGTACAACATTTTTAAATGGGTTGGTTTTTTCTGAATGTTCGTAGCAGTATTGTGTTAAGATTTGCGCTAAATTTATTTGGTTACTGAAATTAGAAATAAGGTTATGAGTAAATGAGGTAAGTATTACCTGCTCTACCACCTGTTGGGAGGGGTGGTAAGCCAGGCTTAAGAGGGGAAGTTGGGGCACACTCAAGTTCTTAGTAAAATAATTCGATTATTTTATTTGCGATATTTGAAAGCAATTTCCATTTCAAGTTATATATATATTCCGGTATTTTTTATGTAACCAATCAAATACGAAATTTATTTTTCTTAATTTATATAATTTATTTTTTCATTTGTAATAAAAAAATTTCATAGTTTAACAACTGGCTTAAGCCTAAGCATAACTTGATAAGTTTAAACCATGCCAATTTGAGGAAGAATTGACTTTTCTGCTTATATAAACAAAACAAATTCGTTTAGCAAAGACTAAAAATGTGGCCCAAAAAAATGAATGTCTTATTTGCCTCCTTTGGTTGTTGCCGTTGCGATTTTCTTCACTTTTTTTGCACACAAGGACACAGAGTCAGACAAGTGGCCAAAACTGCAATTTGCAGTTGCTTAACTGATTTCCACACTCGCTGATAATTTTGATGAATTTTGAATGTATTTTTTTTAATTAATTGTTGCTAATTTTGGTCAAATCTTTGTCATTTACGTGAAAACAAATTGCAGTCGCCTGCCGATTTTAGCCACACACTCTGCCAACTGTTATGTAATCTCGAGCGAGGAGCGTGGAAAAAGCATACAAAGCTAACCCAAGCCAATCAGCGTATGCGCACTGAGAGACCAAATAACCAAAGCGAAGGTGTGGAGAGAGAGAGCGCGAGAGTGTGTGAGGGGGAGAGAGGGAGAGACAGAGAGAGAGAGTGTGAGAGGATGCCTGGAACATGCGTTGGAAGTTTTTTTGGTGCAGCTTTGGAAACGAACGGTAAAACACTGCTTCTTTTTTCTTTTCCTTATTTTTTATTTTTTTTTGGTTGGGCTATGGCCATAAAAGCTGACAGCTGGGCGCCAGCTTAATGACAGCTAGAATAGCCCTTGGGAAGTGCTCAAGGGAAATGCTGAGCAGACCGTTTGCTATGCCTTATATGGCAACAACTCAAGCATAGCTCGAGCGCTTTACAACACTGGTCGCTCTTAGAATTCTCTATGCTAAGTTTCGTTATGATGTGCGCTTATCATACAAATAGCTCATATTAATATTTTTCTCCATTTTTAAATCTGTTTTTTTTTATTATTGCTGCAGCTAAAAATACAGCTTGCTAACGGGATAGATGCGTTGCTTTCTCACGCATACGCATTGCTTGACTTACTTTCAATGCTGCCGCCGGCGCCGTTGCTGCCACATTGCGCAACGCGCGTTCGTGTCAGTGGCGGCAGAGTGGTGGGTGGGTGGGGAGGGGTGGAAAAAACGACCTCGGTATATAGCCTGTGTATGCCTCTGCTGTGCCCTGTGGCAAATGTCTGTCAGTGGAGTCTCTAGCTTAAGGGCTACGGGCGCACAAATGTAGGCAATGCTTTTTTCTTTCGCTTTTTTGAATATTTAATGGCAACCGTTCCGCATTTTCTATTACATTTTGTTTTATCTAAATTGGAATTGCAAGTTTTATATAAGCGCATATTGATTACACAAGTTTTGCAAATGCACTAAAAATCACACGGAGGCCACTTTTTTTAACTATTAGAAAGCAGACAAAATTCCGAAAGATATATAGATATATAAAGATATATATTTATATATGTTTTATCACACAATCAGTAGTTTTCTAGACGTTGTCTATTCGAAAAGCTTAACCATCAAATATTTTCTATCACTTCTGAAATGGAAATTGCTTTAATCTAATATAAAATTAGATTTTATTATTTATATAATGTCAGGTTATGCGCGTATTTTTGTTTGAAAATTTGTTTTTAAACGTTAATTGATTTTAGTTTTGTCCTTCTCTGGTTTTTATGTTTAATTAAAAATATATTTTTGGGTTTTTTTTTCGTTCCGCAGTAAAAAAATCCAATTTCGGTATGTACATATTTTTTTTTGTGCAAAGATATTTTTTTCAAGTGGAGGAGTCCTTTGGCGTCGCCGTTGCCGACACTCTTCAACGAGTCACTACAAAAATTGTCTATCATTTTAGTCTTTTTTATTTTCGTGGTTGCGATTGCTTTGCATAATCTTTATGAATTTTTTTTATGTGTTCTTTTTGGTTTTTATATGATTATTGAGGTCGGAGGGGTTAGAGATATTTTTTTTGTTTGTCACTTTTGCATCATCACCTCGAGAGATATTTTTTCTTTTGCTTTTTTTTATGTAACCAACGTTTTGTGCAAATACATGAAAATTTGTAATATTTTTCGCAGCGGCGCACCAACAACAACACACATACAGATGGATTTTCTTGAACGCTGCTTTTCAGCCTCCTTTTCTTCTACTTCTTCTTCTCTACGCAGACATGCACATATTAACTCTCAAAATATACATGTGTATATATATATATATGTATATATATATACAAATATATGTATATATCTGTTTATATCTATGTGCCGTTAATCCGCCAGCGAGTGCGAGTAGCAACCGTCCACAGTTAAAACGCCAATGATAGTGGCAGTTGAACGTTAGCTTTGCCAGAACCGCAACTTGCAGCTGTGAGCGAATCGTTCGGCTCCACTTCGGCTGTGTTCGGATTTCGTCGTCGTTCACACTCCAAGACGGTGACTTTAGGGCTTGAGGCGTGTCAAGGGGGGAGGGTTTGGTGGATTCTCTGTCGAACAAATGCGCATGGAACGACACAATCAGAGCTTTTTTCCGCAGCTTTTTACTCAGCTGGGCAACGAAGTCGTCGTCACTGGAACGTGAGTGGTTCGGTTACTGTGGGTGGCGCCCATTGCTATGATGGGGTGCTCATAAGGTCGGTCGTGTGCAGGAGAGTAACAATCACAGTTGGGCTCGCTGCAAGCTTTCAAGGTTTTAGGCGTTTCTGCTGCTGCTGCGGCGGTTTGCACTTTTGTTCAGTGCGTGAGCTGCATACCAAGCAGTGCTAGCTTCTAGCTTTTAGTCTGCCCTGTGCTTTTCAAACTGTGTGCTTTTCTTGTTAGGTTTGATTTTTTACAGTCATGCGTAATTATGAACAAAGAGCTTAAGCTGAAACACAAATTTCTTGTTTTAAATATAAAACTAAATATAAAACTAAATGTTAAAAAAAATATCTAATATGTTTCATATGCAAAAAAAGATAACTAGAGATAGAGAGAGAGAGAATGAGAGAGAGAGAGAGTGAGCGAGAGTGAAAGTTAGATAATGAAAGGGAGTGGAAGATAGTTTCCGGCAGTGAGTGTGAAGCCAAATAGAATAGAGCTTTTTCATATTTTTAAAGTTAGAATGTTCACATTAAAGAAACCATACTGTAACCCTAAATTGATAACTTGAACAGAGAGAGAAAGAAAGACAGATAGAGAAATAGTAATAAAATCGAAACTGAGAGCAAAAAAAAAACATAAAAAGCTATAGAGTGTGAGAGAGATAGAGGAATATTGAGTTAAGAATATCAATAAAGTAATATAAGAAAGATATAGAACAGAAAAACAAATCGATGCAAAGCAGGGCATTTTTATTAATATTGCTCTGAAGTCTAAATCAACTCAAATATTAATGAAGAGAAATTAAATTCAAACAGTCAGTAAAAAATAGTTAATTTTACTTTTAACTAATTTTTAACTCAATATTGAGGGGATATTCGAAATTTGTTAAGCGTGGAACTCCTGTTGATTGCTTCTTGGGATTTCTTCAGTTTTAAGCTCTCTTTACATAGATTTAAATCGGCGGCCAGAGACCCATAAGCAGCAGCAAACAAAAATCTACGGTTTGACTTCCAAGGCGAATACAGCAGATATTTCCAGTCAATGTGCCTCAAGCTTGCGCAATGCACCCAAGAGAGACAGAGAACGAGAGAGAGAGAGGAGAGCAAAAAAAAGAGAGAGAGAGAGAGGACTGTGGTAGCAAGAAAAAGTTCCGTTCCCGCAGAGTTCTGTAATATAATATTTATTGATTACTTGCCACCAAAGAGTTTTACTTCAACTCGCCAAAAACTGAAGCCCAAATATTGACAGATTACATAAATAAAAAATAGCAATTAAGGGAAGAAGAAGAGGCACCCTTAAATCGGACGTCATCGAGTGTGTCATACCTTCTGAGTTGATTGAGTTGAGGGGTGGGTTGGTCCCTTTTGTGGGCCTGTGTGTGAGCATTATTCGCTTATTATTCTTTGCCCACTTTCAATTACGTCATATCTCAGCTGTTCTGAATAAACGGCGCTTGTTATACAATCGACTGCTATTGAGTCGCTTTCAGCAGCCACTTCTCCTTATCATCTCTCGCTCTCTCTCTTTTCCTCTCTTTTTCATCTCATCTCATCTGCCAAATTTATGGAGCATTCCCCCAACCGCAAAGTCCAGTTTCGTATTTCGCTGGTCCTTAGTTATTTTGGGTTTTAAATGCTAACCTGCTTCAAATTGCTGACATTTACGCAAGCCTTATTTACTGTTATGCTGTATGTGTCGATCTTTGTGTGTGTGTGTGTCTGTTTCTCTGCGAGTGTGTTTCATGTATTGCGGTTTATTTCGCTCTTAGTTAAGCCCATGGAATCTTTTAGTTTTGCGTTTATTGCGGTTTATTTAGTTCTTGTGGCATCGTATAACAGTCCAACTCCTCCCGCACACACACACACACACACACATATATACACACACAAAAGCACGCACACACCCACATTATTTGTCATTACTTGGCTTTTACTTTATACACTCAGAACAAAAGCTACAAACTTTTTGAAATGCGGCATGTTCTATTGTCAAAGTTTATTTTTAAAATGTCAGTGTGCGTGTTTCCAAAAATTAACGTTTATTTCTTCTTCTTGAAGTTTATAATTTTTTTAAATTAAGTAAAAATATCTAATTTAAAAGGTGTTTTTTATGTGACTAGCTTATTTTATAATTTGTAATTTTAAATTTATTTTATTAAATTTAAGAACTACAAAAAATAAATAAAACTTTATAGAAATTTATTTCCTAATTTTTTAAAGAATGTAAGAACAATTATCTCATATTATTAGAAATCATTAAAAATTATTTCTTTCTTATGTTCTAAGCATATTCTAAATTTTTTAACTATTTTCATGGTAAGACAATTTTTTGCTGAGCGTAGCATTTGCCATAAGTATTGGCCTTCTGTGATTCATCCTTGTGAATAACACTTAATGCGGCACTTTTTGGCAGCAGCTTTGATTACGATTTTGGTCTGTTCAGCTATTATCTTTAAAGCAGTTGTAACAATTTGTTATGGTCAAAAGCACTCAGCCTAACTGTATACCAACATATATATAACTATATGTATATAAAAATGTAAAAGTGTAGACATAAATAGAGAACACACATATAAATTTAATTATGTCTGTGTATGTGCATTGTAAAGGAATGTAAACAAAAATGTCGTTTCCTTTTTAGAATTTCTTTTATGGCATATTGGTAAAGCCATTTCGAGTGTAATCGCTAAAATCTGTTGAAAACAAGTTTTCAAGTAAAAATTAAGGGCATTTTTTATGTTTCTTGTTCTTTGTCTAAGCTACCCTTTAGAATATTAATAAAAATATTAAAAATGTTCTTCAATATTTATTAAAATGAATTCTTTAAATTTATATTCAAGATATAAAAATATTGGTTTAATATGTTAGTAAAATTAATTTTTCGAAGTCAGATATAAAATATTTTTGTCAGCAGATTGATTTCCTTATAGAAGTCTATTTTATCTTTGGAGAGCAGCTCTTCACGTGTTTGTATTATTCTAAGTTTCTATTTATCTTATTTTTCCATATTTAAGCCAAAGTCTGCTAAAGCCAAGCTGCAATTCAGTTGCAACTCAAAGCTGATACATGTTTAATATGCAAAAGCAGATGCTGTTGCATTAATTTCCGTTGGCTGGGGGCAAGTTACATATAAAAAGATGTCAGAACAAAACAGGCAACAATGGAGAGAGAGATAGGAAGACTAACAAAATGTGTAAAATTGTGTTAGCTTAATGCAAGAATCTTGCAAAATGTATATAAAAGAATCCAACAATGGGCATAGAATACATTTAAAATCTGTAAATTATGAGCGAATAAAATAACAGACTTATATTCAACGAGCAGCGCATTGAGCCTTCAGCGTTTTGACCCACATTGGTTGTCAAAACTTTTCTGCTTTCAAAGTTGACACGGCAAGAACGAGAGAGGGTGGGGGGTGTGGAGACGTGCTGATATTGCTAGCGGAAATTGCTGATGCGGCTGCATATTTTTAGCTGGATTGCGTGCAATTGCACAGTCGTTAGCCTCAGGGGTTGGGTGGGAGTGGGTTGATTACTGGCATTTGCATTAAGCCATTCCAATTGTACTCGCAGAGTGGAAAACTCTGCGGAAAACTTGACTACCAGCGTCGTCCTTTTCAGCGAACGAATCATTTGTGCTCTGCTCTGTATTGCAAGGGAAATTTACATGGCAAAATGTACAAAAATCGGAACAATCCAGTTGAACTGAATATCGTTTCACTTAATAAGTATTGCAATTATTATTTTAATTGTGACTGTCTGGAAATCAACTCTACTTATACCATTTCTGGTAGATATAAAATAAATCAGTTTTTTCTATTCCTAAAGTCGTAAAGTGGTCCAAAAGTCAGTGTAAAGTAAAATTGTGGTCTAATAGAAGTGGCTAACATTAAAATAGACCAGCACATAATTTACAGATTAAATTTATTTATTGAGTGTTAGTTAATAATAATAATTATTGAAATGGATTAAGTCTTTTGTTTTCCTTGGATATCGCATATTGAAAACGGCGCTCAATATTCAATGGTGACACACTTGGTCTTCAGATACTCGTTGAGCGCGTCCTGGCCCAAATCCTTACCAAAGCCGCTCTGCTTGAAGCCACCAAATGGAGCAGCGACATCGGTTTTATTGTAGACATTCACAAAAACGGTGCCAGCATCGATGCGATCGGCGAAATTGAGAGCCTTGCTTATGTCCTTGGTAAAGACACCACTGGCGAGTCCATAATCCGTGCGATTGGCACGCTCCATAACGGAATCGATATCGCTGCCATTAAACTTGGATATGATCATGATCGGACCAAAGGATTCCTCCTTGGCGATGAACATATCATCCGTGACACCTGTGAACACTGTTGGGGTGAAGAAGTAACCCTTCATATTGGGCACACGTGAGCCGCCATAGACAAGCTTGGCACCCTCTGCCACGCCCGTCTTGCAGAATTCCAGCAGCTTGTCAAAGTGCGCCTTGTGATTCTGTGGTCCATGTGCGGTGGATCGATTAAGCGGATCCCCAATTGTCATGGTGCGCAAATCCTTCAGTACGCGACGCACAAACTCATCGTGAATGCGATCCTCGACAAACAAACGTCCAGCGGCAATGCAATTTTCACCCTTGTTGAAAAAAACAGATGACATGCCCTAAAAAATAAACAGATGTTGTCAGTCTTTATTAATTATTATTATAATAGTAGGGTTAGATCTATTGCACCCTATCAATTATTATCAATCTTGTTTTGTTGTGTGAGGATTCCAATCTTTTACGACTCTAAAATATATCTTCCAGAAACCAACTTTTACTTCTAGCGAGTGCTTTTAATATAATTTAATATAGAATAATATTTCCACACAGCTTAATTCAATATAAATTACTTAAAAATATTTGACTCTTGCAACGAATATATTTAGAAATATTAAAATATAATATTTAAAAATTTAAATTGGTACAGAAATCCATGAAATGTAATATAATATAATATAATAATAATAAAGCTTTTCTGGCTGTCGACAAGCAGTGCAACACATTTTTGTTCAACTACATAAAGCAGTTCAAACCTCGATTGTTCAACTGCACAACGCAGTTCAAACCCAAACTATTACAGCTGCACCAAGCAGTTCAACCCGATAAAATTTAAGCCAAAAAGAGGAGCAAAACTTATTTTGTAAGCAGATTTCAATTGGACGCTCAATAATTAAGGAAAAAAATGCTAATTTAAGAATCTATTAAAATTGCATTTATCCTACCTTTCGTTATGGAAAATTGAATTTCTGAAATTTAAGGTAGATGCTTTTTACTCGAAAAGTAAGTTTCTTTTCCGTTTCCGTTTTCTACAAAAAACCTTGAGGAATGCTTAAGTTCTACGATAACTGAATAAATAAAATTTAAATGAATAATGACTACTACTCACATGCTTGACAGCCTTGTCCAAATCGCAATCAGCGAATATAACCAAAGGGCTCTTGCCGCCCAGTTCCAGTGAGCATTTTTTGAGATTGGATGCGGCGCAGGATTTCATAATGTGTTGGCCAACGGGCGTCGAGCCGGTGAAACCCAATTTGCTAACCAGGTGATGATCGGCCACCGCTTGTCCCGCATCCGATCCTTTGCCGGACAGCACATTGATCACGCCTGGTGGGAAGCCAGCGAGCACGCTGAGCTCCGCAAATTTGAGTGCAGTCAATGGACAGGTCTGAGCCGGTTTGATCAGGCAGGTATTGCCGGCAGCAATGCAGGCGGCCATCTTCCAGGAGAGCATCATCAGTGGATAGTTCCAGGGCGTGATTAGGCCGCAGACACCGATTGGTTCCTTGCGCGTAAAAGTCAGCACATTGTTGGGCCGGGCGGGATTCACGGGTATCGTGTTGCCCTGGATCTTATCACACCAGCCGGCAAAATAGCGCCACGCGTCGATGGACATGCCAATGTGGGTCTTCAGTGCCAGCGTGTAAACCGCACCGGAATCCACAGACTCAATGGTCGCCAGCTCTTCCTTGTGCTGCTCCATCAGATCAGCCAGCCGGAGCATGAGTAGACCCCGTTGCCTGGCCGACACCTGCTTCCAGGAGCCGTAGAATGCTTTGTGCGCCGCCTGGACAGCATTGTCCACATCCGCCACACTCGCGCAGGCCACCTTGCAGAGCAGCTCCTCATTGGTGGGATTGATAATGTCCAGGGTGCGCTGCTTTTCGGCATCCACAAACGCACCATTGATGAACAGCTGGGTGGGCACTCGAATCTCCCGTTTGTTCGCCTTCAACGTGAATCCTTCGTAGCTAATCTTGCTGGAGCTGCTGCCGGAGCCGCCCTGTCGCAGGGTACGAATCAGTAGGTCAAAGAATTCCTCGAAAACGGGCGCCATGAAAACCTGCTCATTTTCGAGCGGCACATCGAATGCCTCCTTGACTTCCTCAACGAGACGCACCACATCCATGGAGCCGGCGCCTGCAGCAAAGAAATCCGTTGATGCTTCAATGGACTGCTTTAATATGGCCTGCCAAATGGCAGCCAGATCTGTGCGCTTCACCAACTCGTCCTCGGTGAAGTCCGTAATGGGCTGGTGTTCGGCCTGTTTGAACCAATCGCATGCATTGATCATCTTGGAGCCGCGCTTGATGCGACGCACGTTGACAAATTGGCCATCGGTGCCCTCAATCAACAGACCATTCTCATGCACCCAGGCGGGCTTGGCCAGACCCTTTAGCTTAATCTCTTGCCCCGAACGCAACGGTCCCGCGGAGTAGAGATGGGCGCCAAAGAGACGCACCTGCTCCTCACTGCCATCGACCTGAAGGACCGTCGCAATTGCACCAGGCACTGAATCCAAGCCTCTAATAAAATTCCATATACGCTCCGATGACTGCTGCAAATTCAGTATCTGGTTCTCTGCCCGAAACATGGCCGGATCATAGGTGGCGCCCACCTCAGTTTGCACGATCTTTGGCGCCGTGCCCTTAGCCACCATGTCCACGGCCAAGACCATTGCCTTGACACCCTCCGGGTACAGAAATCGCTTGTAGATGCTGTCCAAAGTGTCTGTCGGCTCCAGATTTGTCTGGCGCGTCAGCAGCAGCGGTCCAGTGTCCAAGCCATCATCTGCCCAAAAGATGCTAAAGCCAGCGATCTCATCGCCCTGTAAATGAAAAAAAATCAGAGTATTAACAACCAATATAAAATCCAGTTTAACCACAACTAAACAAATTTTATTTACATTTAATTTATATAAAATTAATTTCTGTAGTTTTCAATTTTTTTCATCTGTGTCTATGTCTATGTCTAAAATAAAAATCTTTTAATCTGCTGATGTTATTTTGTTTATTTTTATATCAAAATAAAAATGATAACGCTAAAATTTTTTTTTTAAAGAATTTGACGCTTCAATCTTGTAAATTCCCTTACGAAAAATACCCTAGACGCATTATATTTATATATAACATGCATCCAGTAATATAGACAAAGGTTATGGGAATCCCTAGCTCTTCCTACTTTTATATACATACAAAAATATAAGGTAAAAACTATAGAATAAAAAATATTATTATTTTCTGTTCTTAATTAAACAAATTTTTTGTAAGGTTTGAACAAGTCAAATATATTCAATTGGCTAAAAACTGTATCTTCTAAATGTGATGGAAATTTAAGGTCTGCAATTCGACTTGATTAATAATCTTTCATACACTCCGACAACTAAAAATCTGTCTAATATATTCCTAATATACATACACAAAACAAACCCGAAAATTTGACAACTTTTCTGATGAAAAATAATTTTTAAACTTATAAAAAAAATATGTTTTAAAATTAGCAATTTTTTTATTCTATTCTGAAAATTGTTTCTATTAAACAGAAATAAATTTCAAAGATATAGTTTTTTCCTAAATATCATTCTAAAGTTTAGAATGAAATAATAAAATTAACTATTACTGAACAAAAACTGTTGGGCTTTATCTAATCATAATCTCTGCCTACTTACCTCGATGAGTGTCCAGGAAATGGCGCTGGCTCCGCGATGTCTGGGCAATATGGAGGGATGATAGCAAATGCTGCCCAGCGCAGCGCCATCAATCACCTCCATGGGTATGAACTGGGAGCAATAGGGCAGCAAATTGAGTGTGGCACCCACCGATTTGTACTGCTCGAGCACCTCGGGCAGGACGACGCCCTTGCGTCGCCAGCTGGCAAATTTGAATACGGGTATATTATGGCTGGCAGCGGTGGTAGCCAAAATATCCTCGCGACTTCCCTTGTCGGGTATCGTGAACACACCAACGACTTTAACACTTGGATTCTCCAAGAGCTGTTCCAATACATCGGCGGCAAAGTTGCTCTGGCCAATAACCGCAATGCGCAGATTGGTCTGTAATATTGTTAAAAATTTAAAATTGATATTATAAAAAAAATTATAACTTATTTGTTTGTTTAATTATATTAAACACAAAATGTATTAATCATTTTGCACTTAACAAAAGTTTATTTTAACATATCAAGAGGGCTATTTACGAAATGCCGAAGACTACAAGAAAATAAATTAAATTTCAGTTAAGCATAACTATAATTAAGGTATATAATATCTATGCCTATATATATATACCTAGTGCAATAACAATTTATAAATGTTGCAAATAAGTTGATAATATAAACTAAACTGTATGCTGAACTAAGCAAATGATTTAGTTTCATGCACTTTCTGTATACTCATATATATATATTTATTTTTATTTCCAAAAGGATTCAAATAATATAAAACTTTTTTTCACAGACGTTGGGTTATTGCCAAAAGAGGCCAATACAAAAAAGTACTGTGACCGCGGATAAAATTTATTTTAGTTTTATAGCCAAGCACAGTGGCAAAAAAATATTTATTTTTCTCAGCAAATGCAAGTTTTAGAAAACACAAATTAAAGAATCTTCAGATTAATATAAATTTGTACCAAAAATATATTAATAAACTAAAACAATGATTATTCACTCATCCAGTTTTTTTTTTATTTATCAATTAACGTTTTTTAATAATAGTTATATTAATAAGAGTAGTTAAATTTTAAATGTCATAGCCAATCACTACTCCAGTTTTATTTTTTAAATTATAAAACAAAGTTTATAAAAATATATATAATTTGTGAACTAACAGCCATAATTAATCACTGTTCCAGTTTTATTTTTCACACTTTCCAAACTATAATTTCACGACTTGTTGTCTTTTCTAATCAATTCACTTTGAGAGATGAAATGCTATTTCACATTTAATATTCAGCTTGACGAGCAAAGCGTTTGAGCAACTTCGATTAACTGAGTCTCACACTTCGTGGCGAGGCATATTTATACCGTAATAGAGTCTGGCACAGTATTATCAGGCGATTCTAAATAAAATCAAAAACATATACATGCACTGCTGTTTCGAAACATATATTCATTGTTATGTGCCTTACACACACTTTTACTTTTCTAACAATTAAATAAAACAACAAATTTGTCGCTTATCAGTGCAGTAAGCCAAAAGCTTGAAATACAATTTTGATAAGCATGATGATTAGGATGGATCATAGAAATGTGGGGCTCATTTCTGATACCTATTGACATACTTCTTACCAATGGAAAGATTGCTAACAAACATTTATATATTCATCTATTTGGCTCTTGCGATTATTTATTTCCATTAGTGCTTTGCAGATTTTACTTGGAATGCGACTGCATTTTGTCATTTGAAACTGAATCATAAATTTATAATTACAATTGCGTGGCTGACTGACCTGAATTAGTTATAGAGGAAGTAAACTGAAAACATCACTGATTATGATTGCAATTTCAAGGGCACCTGAAAATGCATTGGAATCAGACACTCAGAGAAAAAGTCTACCTGAATTCTGGAAAATCATCAGTTCGCATTACTATAAAATTCAGATAGTATATTTTGAAAAGGCAGAAACTTTCTGAAACTTCGAAAAAATATGTCTATCTTCAAGCTTCTTCCATTAATATGAAATTCGTTTCTTTTTTAATATACAAATATATATATTTTATATTAATTTGCAAAACTAAAAACTTAGAAGTCGAATTGATAGAATCAACCTAAAAGCACATTAAATAAATCAACATTATTTAAAAAAAAATTTATATGCATTTTATTGAATCGTTTATCTAAAACAATTGCAATTTTAATAAACATCAGAGAATTTAAGCCAATAGTTCATAAACTATTATTTTTTTTTTAAATTTTACTTTTTGTAAATGATATGTTATCATATATATTTTAAAGTAGAAAAAGTTAACATCTAATTAATAAGCAAATATGTGCTCTGCTTTTTAATGTAGTTTTTTTTATGTGTTTTCTAGTTCTATAAACTGCAACTTATTTGATATGTAAGGCACTACTCAAAAGTAGCAGACAATGTATAAAGTATTGTCAGCTTAGTGATAATATATAATATATATATACATATACTATATGTATATATATCTACAACACTAGTTTGTGAGCATTAATTATTAACACCTTGCATATGTATTGATTTCGCTATCCCCTTATGCATTTAGCTAATTATTGAATTTAATTAGCAAGAACGAAATGAAAATTGCATTATCTTTTTCGGCTTGTCACTGGACTTTCTTCATTTCGAAATATAAATTTAATTGGCCAACGCTTAACATGCTGTGCAGTCTGCATCGTTACCTAAAATACTTTGCCATATTGGGCCTGGTACCCTGGTCGGAGAAGGGATCACATCAGCAGGTGCAAAAGATATATACGATAGGACTGATATTGCTAAACATCTGTGTGGCTATCTATTTGGTTTTTTATGTGCATCCCCCTGTGAAATTTCTGGTATCGCTGCTGGTGGCCATCATCCTCTTAATCACACAGACTGTGACCATGTCAGGCGTGTATATATAACATAATAATGCTAATCACATAAATAATTATAATAATTGCATTTAATTTTGCCAAAACAGTTATCGAATTGCAAGTAGTGTGCCAGTATAAAAGATACTTCGAGTTCTGTCTGCAACTGAAGTGTTTACGACTGCGTTTCCAATGCGAACTGCAGAAGACAATTGGGGATTTACCCTGGACAAGATATATCAAGTTCTTTCTGTTGGGCATTTTAAATGTGCTCACCTTAGTTGTATCGATCTTTGTGGTGCATTCTAATTATTATATCGACTACTTTTTGTACACGATACTCTCCCTTTTAGTAATTCGTTTCCAGTGCCTGCTCCTGGTGATCTATGCCGAACTCTTGGGCTACCATGTGGAGCAGCTGGGTGAGCGTCTCCAGGCTGTGCACAGTTCTCGCCAGCTGGGCACCGATTCAATATGCACGATGGAATATCTGCTCAGCTTGAAGCGGGTGTATATGGAACTATATAATTTGTTTGTTCAATTCAATGATTTATACGGCTGGTCGATTGTGCACATCTTTGTTGTCATGTTCCTGGACAGCTTGATTAACATCTTCTGGTCAATACACATTCTGGACGATTTCTACGAACCGAAATTCATCTACCAGACTTGCTGCTCGTTTCTGCCGCTGCTCCTTCTAATTTTTACCTTCTGCCGGTGCGGCGAATACTGCAAGCGACAGGTGAAAAAAAAAAGATTTTTTCATTTCTAAATTTTAGAAATATTTTTAATTATTAAAAAATATATTTCTAAGAAATTAATTTTTTCATATTTATTTTATAGAACACTTTCTAGATGTAACGGCAATATTTATTTAAATTCTTTTTGGTATCGTTGCAGCACATTCTTATTGGCAGCCACGTGCGTGGTTTGGCATATGGATCCCAGCACCAAGCTGCACCGCCCCCGCTGGCCTATTATGCAGTCTTGGCTGAATTTGCCATGCAGGTGGAACAGGATGCATTGATCCTCTGCGCTGAAAGTTTTATGAATATCGACTACAGTCTGCTAATGTCGGTGGGTCTCGCCATATCAAAGACAGATTCGCTGTTTTTTTTTTTAAATGCAGCCATTTTATTCCAGATTTTTACTGCAATGGTTACCTATTTGATAATTCTCACACAGTTCGGTTCATTGTATACCTAGTCAAATAATTATGCAGATAAGACAAAACACGCGACACAAGCACAATCAACCAAATCGCGAATTAAATGTTTTTGCACGCGTTTGGCGCGATTTCAGTCGGAACTTCTTTATAAAATAAAAATAATATATTTTTGCCATCTTCTAAAACGCTCTTCTAAAAACTAGTTTTTATTTTCTAAACATTTATTTAGATTTTCTTAAAAAAAAAAAAAAAAAATTTCATTTTTTATTTTTATATGATTTTTGATTAAATTATTTAAATTAAATTATTTATAATAAATTATCAGGGCTATTAGCGCCGATTATATTCGTTCCATTATTCATTCCAATACACGTCATAATTAGCCGAATGATCCACCAATTATTCTTTTTATTGGCCTATTGAAAGTTTTTGACCCAGTGAAATGCGCCCCATATACGAAAATGTTTATTCAAATACTGTTATTTAAATAAGTTTATTATTTGTAGATAAGATAAACAAATGACTGAGAATTGGTAGCTGATACATATACATATATATATATATATATATATATACAAAGCTAATATCTCGACTAAAACAAAATAATCATATTCCCAAAAATAAATGACCCCCCCAGAAGTTCTGGTAAGCTGATATATATGCAAAAACAGCACAGAGATTACTGTTGTCAGCTGTCCATATTCGATTTATATATATATAAATATATATATTTTTTCTGTGTTATGCAACATCAATAAACTGTGCACGCGGTTCCCAACTGCTCATTTTGCTATTATTTAGCTTTCTCTGGGAATAGTGCAACAATTTTGCTGATAAGCGTTAACCTGGTCTGGTCGATTACCCCTAAGTAAAGAAAACAAAGCACAAAACCGGTTTGGGCGATAGGCTGAACCGGTTTCAAGTGACTCGGGTTTGTGCTAATTTTGATAGTCAATCGAAGCAGGCGTAAATACAGCGAGTGCCACTAATCTTTGAGCCATCAATTATTTATAAATAACA
Organism: Drosophila fungiperda; assembly: GCA_035042345.1. NCBI lineage: Eukaryota > Metazoa > Arthropoda > Insecta > Diptera > Drosophilidae > Drosophila > Drosophila fungiperda. Next base: position 10,378,038 of record JAWNLM010000145.1, read on the forward strand.
AATAGATTTATATATTTTTTTTTATTTATTAACTGCTATGGAACGTTTTGAAGCAGTTTGAACCGGTTCTGCTGCGTTCTGTTATCAATGGGTTCAAACAACAAATTAAATGAAAACAAAAAATAAAATAAACTGATTATTATTTAAATTGTAAGTGGAAAATCTTAAAGCACGTCCATCAATTAGTTAAGCGTGTAGGTAACTTGGGCATCGACGCTGACCTCTTCAACCACAACATCGCCACTCTCATTGAGAATCTCCAGATTACACTCGATTTTTTCAGTATTTAACCCGGTTGCTTTGCCAAAATCGGTTTCTGAATTATCCGGATCCAAGGCTTCAAAGTAATCCAGTCTTAAAGTTGATTGAGGTAACTCCTCAAGAGGATCTGTGTCTTTCACTGCTAGTTTAGATTTTTCTATATTCTTCTTCAATTGATTAGTTTCTTTTGATTTAATGTCGCTTGGTTTAATCTTATCACCGGAACCATTGTCTATATCATTATATTGTATATTTTTTGTTAATTCCTTGTAACATTCGTTAATCTTATCGCCGGAACCATTGCCAGTTGTGTTTCGAGATTTATTCAGTTCAATAATTTTTTTATTTTTTTGATAAACTTCATTCAATTTTTTCAGAGTCGCCTCTAGTTCCGCACAATCTTCGCTGTCGTTTTCCTGCTCATTGAGTTCACTATTTTCCAGCAATTGCATATCATCTGAATTTATGAACTTATTCAGTTTCTGTGATATCTTGGCCCATTCGCACTTGGCATCACGTTGTAGTTCACCAATTGCACCATCATCTGTATCGGAATCTGAACTTTGAACTTTTGCTTCTTGTTTAATTTGTTCAACTTGTTCAACTTTGACATCTGAGCTTTCTTCGTCCACATCGGTCACTTCTGGAACTGCTTCTTCATTAAGTTCTTCCTCTTCCTGAGCCACACAACTGGATTTGATTTGTTCTGGGTTGGTCCAAGCATCTGCGGGCAGTCTGTAATACTCTTGGCACAAAGTTTCCTTGTTTTCACGTTCCAGTTTTAGGCCATCTTCAAATTGATTGATGAATTCATTGACCGCACTTTCGGGCAACTTAGGCGGCTCTACAACCCATATTTCTTCGCCAGACTCATACTCAGTGGAGTCATCGGATACAATATCATCATCTATGCTCATATTCAATTTATTTCCAGGTTCTAGAACTGTTGCTTTGGGTGCTTCCTCGACAGTTGTTGTATTATTGAGTTTTTTAGTGAGTTCCTCAGCAGCTTTTGCATTTTCAGAAGATTCTGGCTCAAATTCTTTTGGTTGATCGTCTTTCTTTACTTTCTGTTCTATTTCTTTCTCTTTTTCAGGTAATTCACTCTTCAATTCGTATAACTTGCACGAACCCAGCGTCAATTGAGCTATACCCAAGTCTTCCTGACCAACAAAATCTTGTGGCACTTCCTCTTGTGCACCCTCCTCTTCAATCTGCTCAACCACATTTTGGGTTAAAGTTGTAGGTTGATCTGTCAGATCGGTTTGCTCTTGATCTTCTTCAGCTTTTTCCATATTCAGTTTCAGTTGCTGACGTTTGCTTTCATCGTACAATCTTTTGCGATCCAGCAAACCTTCCAGCATTTCATCCTGTTTGACCAGAGCCAATGGATTTGGTTCAATTATTTCCGGATACTTTGATTTCATGCTGGCCCTCAATTCGTCCATGCTGCGCAAACCCTCCTCGGTTATTTCCCCATCACTGTCAAGCACCTTTTGCAGATCCAGTTTCTCTTTGAGCTCCTCATCCAGCGCGCTGAAGGTGGCCCTGGCTTCGAGTGAGTAAAATTGATCTTTAGAGGCATCGTCCAGGCTGTTGTCTGCCACCAACTCATTTTGATTCAATTGATCCTTTGATGGCACTTCATCTTGGCCAGTATTGGGCAACGAATCGCGTCCTTTTTTGTTTAGTTCAGTTGCTTGATCCTCCTCGGCGGTAAAATAGCCACCCAATCCATCTGAACAATCACTTTCACTTTCACTCTCACTTTCGCTGATATCGAGCAATTCCGGAGGCGGCAGCAGTTCCTCAACTACACCTGTATCCTTTTTGACCATCACCAGCTTATTATCAATCACTTCCAGTGAGTCCTCGAGGATCTCACGATTAGCATAGCAACGCGTTGCAATTGCCGTTGCACGTTTTTTGGCCTGCTTCTGCATCTTGGCCAGGTGAGCATCCAGTTCGTCAGCCTTCTCCCTTTTCAAATTCGGATTCTTTTCTTTCGACAGCTCGTTGGCAGCATGCATTTTTTCCGTGATACTTGTGGGTTTAGATTGCAGTCTTCTTTGTTCCTTGTGTTCGGCCAACGTGTCGAGGAAGCTGCCAAAGGAATCGAGGCATTCACGTATAGTCTTACCGCCTGCCAGATTCTCAAGTTCCGGCGGAACGAGTGGCTCAACATTGGGTTTGGCCGAATAGCTATACTCTTCATCCGATTCAATTAGGCCCAAGTCAAAGCATTTGAAACTCTGACTATTGATCACTTCCTGATACTGCAGCTCTCCGATGAGCTCATCTAGAATCGATTTGCACACCTCCTCAAGGGGTGGCTCTGTCAGCATGGCCAGCTCTTCATCATCATCGTCCATAGTGCTTGTAATGTCGGACATTACATCTATCTCATCCTCCACCTCCTGGAGCAGTTCACGTAGCCCAGCTTCATCGTCGGCCAATTTTTGGCTCATTTTCTCACAAATTTCACTTGCCTGTTGGGCGCTAGTTTTCTCACTTATCGGTTGCACCTGGTACAGGTCTTCATTGACGTGGACGCATTTCTGTTTTACAGTTAATTGGCGCATGCATTCCTCCTGATGCCATTTATAGCTGACGGTATCACAGCCAGCACCAAAAACTCGACGAGGCACATCATCCGAGCAGTCGTCAATAAACTTGGCCAATGCAGCATCAATTGCTTCTTCATCTTTGACACGTTCCTTACTTCTTTTCTCTTCCAACAGTTTTACGGTTTCTTGTTGTGTTTCGACCTTAATATTCCGATTAGTGTGTTCCCGTCGCAATTTAAACTCTTCGCTGATGCGCAAGGATCGCACTGTGGATGTCAACTCAATACACTTTTTCCTATCCGCTTCTATATCCTCATCGGAACTGGTTGCCTCAGCCTGCTCTTCGTTCAGCTTATTGAACGGCTGCCGGAGCTCCTCTAAGTCCTCTGCCAAGTGTCTGCTCAGCTCTTCCATGTTGTGTTCCATCAATTCGTTTGCCTCGATGCATTCTGCCTCGTAATCCAATTGCTCCTTGGTTTTGGTTGCAACTTTCTTTGGGTAGACTGAAGTGTTCCTGGTAACATTCATCATTTTCTCTATATTCCAATCGCTTTCTTCTTCTTCTCCTTCTCCTTCGTACATTTTCTCGTTAAATTCGGGTTGTTCTCCAAATATTTCACTTGCATAGGATGCGTACATCCTATTTATGGATTCCTGCATAATTTGTTGAGGTGTTTGTTCAGCAGCATTGACAAAAGCTAAAGCGCCAAATTCTTCATAAGATTTCGTTAGCTCTGCTGCAGATTTTTCGTCCAGTTCCGAGCCACTCTCTGGTTCAGATGTGGCAGTTTCAGTTTTAGGATCTGGTAATTGTTTTAGCTCCGTTTCTTTGTTATCATTCTCAGTGTTATCATTCGAAATTTTTGTGCTCTCTAGTTCCTCTAGCTCGTCATTCACTTCTGCGTCCTTGACCTCAATCTTATGATCCAAATCTATGTCATCGTTATTAATTTCTTCTATAAGCACACGTTTTTTCTTCTGTAGCTTTTGATCCAGCTTCTCCTTGTTATCAGTTTCAGCTAACTGTGGCTCTTTAAGTACATCTAAATGATCCTTTATTCTCTTTAATTTATCTTCAAGCTTGTCTTTCGGATTTTCCTTTAATATCTTTAATTTATCTTCAAGCTTGTTTTCCTCTTTTGAACTCTCCACTGGTTTATGCAATATGTATAGTTCTTTGGGTTCCGAATCTATATTATCGAATCCAATTTCTTCAATAAGCACACGTTTTCTCGTTTGTAGGTCTTGATTGTTGATCTCCAGTTTCTCCTTATTAATATTTTCAGCTAACTGTGCTTCATTGAGTACTTCTAGATTTTTCGTTATAATCCTTAATTTATCTTCAAGCTTGTCTTCCGCTTTTGAGTTATCCACTAACGTATCCATTGTATTTTCTTCTTTGAATTCCGAATCTATTTCATCGAATTTAATTTCCTCTATAAGCACACGTTTTCCTTTTTGTAGATCTTGATTATTTATCTCCAGCTTCCCGTTATTAATATTATCAGCTAACTGTTCTTCATTGAGTACTTTTAGATTTTCCTTTATTATATTTAATTTATCTTCAAGCTTGTCTCTCGGATTTTCCTTTATTATCTTTAATTTATCTAGAAGCTTGTTTTCCTCTTTTGAACTCTCCACTGGTTTATGCAATATGTTTGATTCATTGGGTTCTAAATCTATATTATCGAATCTAATTTCCTCTATAAGCACACGTTTTCCCTTTGGTAGCTCTTGATCCTTGCTTTCCAGCTTCTCCTTATTATTATCTTCAGACAACTTGATTGCTACATTGAGTACTTCTGGATTTTCCTTTATTATCTTTAATGTATCTTCAAGTTTGTCTTCCGCTTTTGAATGCTCCTCTTGCTTATCTATTATATTTGATATATCATCGAATTTTATTTTATCCATCTGACCCTTGCTCTCCAGCTTCGTCGATTGTGCCTCATTGAGTACTTCTGAGTCTTTCTTTATTATCTTTAATTTATCTTCAAGATTGTCTGTCGCTTTTTGGTTTTCCACTAGCTTATCCATTTTATTTGCTTCTTTGAATTCCGAATCAATTTCATCTAATTTAATTTCCTCTATAAGCACATGTTTTCCCTTTGGTAGCTCTTGATCCTTGTTTACCAGCTTCTCATTATTATTATCTTCAGACAACTTCATTGCTACATTAAGTACTTGTGAGTCTTCCTTTATTATCTTTAATTTATCTTCAAGATTGTCTGTCGCTTTTGTGTTCTCCACCAGCTTATCCATTGTATTTGCTTTCCTAAGTTCCGAATCTATATCATCTAATTTAATTTCCTCTATAAGCACACGTTTTCCTTTTTGTAGCTCTTCATCCTTGCCGTTCAGTTTATCTTTCTTATCAACATCCTTGAGCACTTCTGAATTTTCCTTTAGTATCATTAATTTATCTTTAAGCTCGTCTTCCTCTTTGGTTCCTTCTAGTTGCTTCTCCACTTTATTTACTTCCTCCATCTCCCCTATAAGCACACGTTTCACGTTTTGTGACTCTTGATCCTCGCAATCCAGATTCTCTGCATTTTCTGCCTCTTTCTCATTATTTTCCACATCTGGAAACTGAGACTCATGTAGTATTTTTGGACGTCCCTCTAAGGGTTTTCTTCGACTCCCTAATGGTTCAGCCTCATCTTCTGGCAGCGAGCTGTCGCTATTTTCTTCGGGGCCAGAGCTGTCATCATTATTTTCTCCAGATACTTCAGCCCAATTATTGTCCACACAACCATATTCCATATCGGCTTTCACTTGCGTATTTTCGCCACGTTTATTTTTTTCCTCTTCCGCTTCGGAATCGGTTGAACTTATCAACGCATCCTGTTCTCCCTCTGGTCGATGACGATTTCGCAGCTTTATGGTGTCTGAAGTAGATATTTAATTAAAAAAACAGGTTGATCTTGATCTTTAAGAAATTAACTTTGGTTAACTCACTATTAACACCTTCGCGCAATTTCCTGCGATCTGCGCGATTCCAGCGCTGGTTTTCTTTGCGTTCGCCTTCATAGCCATCTTTTTTCCTAAAATAAGAATATAAAATAAATATACGTGAAACAATATATAAAATAGATTTACAGATGCGTTCAAAAGAAAGCTAACATTTTCTTAAAAAGTTCAGATCTTTTATATTTTAAATAACTTGAATTTAATAATAATAATAATTTATTATTGTTGTAGTAGCTCTAGCTTTTTAGCTTTTGTTGTTGTTGCTTTTTTTTATGAATTTTACAAAACCGAAAAGGGATTAATATAATTAATTTTATTATAAATTAAAAACCAAAGTTTATGAATAAGACATTAAACAAAGAGATTGATTCACATGGGAACAAAAACTCGGCTGATTATTAATATATATATATTGTATGGGAGTAAAGAGATTTGCTACTAAGTGTTGTAAGCTTTACGGAAAAGTATAATAATATATAATAATACTTAAAAAACACTGTGCGACGACGTTAAAAGATAATTAATAAGAATTAAGTAAAGATAATGGCAAATCTTTCTTACCAGGCCTCAGCACAGGCGCGATCTCGTGGAAACACCGGACGCACATCTAAATAGGTCAGCTCTTTCTATTAACGAATACAACAAATATATAAATATATTTATATATATTCAAATTCATCAGTTAAAATACTTACACAGGCTAAAATCAATGTCTTGCGATATTGTGGCAATCGTGAGACAACCGGATTTCCCTGCAGCGTCAACACTTTGAGGCATGGCATTTGTTCAAAGATCTTAACAACCAAAATGTCATCGATGCGATTATTTGCCAGTTCCAACACAGCTAAAGTCTTACAATTGACCAAATTGCCCAAACTTTCTATGTCCTTTAAATAATTGGATGATATATTAAGGGTATTCAAGACAGGCAATATATCAGAGCCAATATTCTCAATCTTGCGTATATGATTTGAGCTCAGATTTAGTGTGTCCAGATCCCGACAGAAGTTCAAATTATCTATACGCTTTATGAGATTATTCTGCAGGAACAGGCAGCGAAGTTTGTTTAGTTTTTCAAGACCCTCAATCTCAGTAATAGCATTGCACTCCAGCCACAGGCACTTGAGCTCTGTGTACTCCTCCAAGCACTCAATATATTCATAGCCTGATAGTAAAATATATAAATTGCTTGTGCTGAAAAACACTTTGAGACCATATTTACCCTGATAATGCAAATAGAGGACATCATTTAATCGGGGCGTCTGATATAACTTATTCTTCTTGCATAAATCTCGCAATCCATTCTGAGTCATCCGCTTCAAGCCGGCTATCTCTTTGCGCGATGCCGCAACGGCAACAGGCTCCGACATTATTATTAATATAAATTTATATTTTAAAGTAGGTTTTAAGAATTACTTAATTTTCAATACGTATTTTATATCCTACTCGATTTGAAATGTTATCTGCAAGCGTTTAGTTGGCGTTGTTCACGTCGCTGCCTAAGTTTGTTTATTATTATTGAACAAACACCAATGAAATTGTCAGGGACAACCAATCAACCCTCTCCCCACCCCCTCTCTCTATATATATAAAGTGCATTCTTATTGACAACCCCACAATATTTAAATATAGATGCACACATATTCGTGGCCAGGACAACTATAGAAAATCATGTCTTAGCTCTAATGCCTTTTTAATGGAAATTGAATCTGAATCGATATTCTTAACGAACTGTTAAATAAAAGAGGAAATCGATAACTGATAAATTATATATCTAATAAATGATTAGTAGTAAATGTTTATATAAATTTCACATATATAGCTAATATAGAAGCTGATTAGATAATAAGCCAAGCTTTGTAAGAACGATTAAGGCAATATTTTGTTAAATTAAGAATGCAAAAAGCCAACAAGTATCTTTATAGAGGGAATTTCGCTGGTTAAAAATAAAATTTGATTTGTTTCTTATTTCGTTTTCATTTGTTCATTTATTGATTTTTAAGTTGTTCAGTGCTGCACAATCGGTTAAACTCAGATCTTATATTTAAGATACATACATATTTAAAAACCATTTGATTATTAATATATCGTGCTGAGTTTTTGCATTTTAAGAAAAATTACTTATAAACTTATTGCATTTTAGTCATCTAACATTGATTTAATTCAATTGAGATATTGTTTTGTGGTCGTTTTGAAATTTTCGATTATTCGAGACATAATAATGCAATATGCATTTCAATTAATTTAAGTTGTTCGATTTCAAACTTTTAAGTTTTATTTTTCAGGAGTTGACAAGATATGTAAAATTCTCCCAAGATTTGTCTCATTTTGTTTATACAAGTTACTGTCGCATAAATATTCATATTTGTATACGTATATATTTGTGTGTTGCTAAAAAATTGATGTGTGTGTGTGTGTGTGTAAAATGCAGTGTTCTCTTAATATGCCTTGTATAATAAGATACTAGGTATACGGGGTATATAAAAACAATTAGCAAATGGTGGGTTTGTTTTTAGGGACATAGCCACACACACATACACAGAGACACACGTACATTAGAAATTCGAATTCCATTAAAATTCTACATATATAAAGTTGTTTCAAGGACACTTTGTAAAATGATGAAATGATGCATGATTTTCGGAACAGTCAGTATATATAGTATATAGTATATATATAGATGATCTACACATTTGGGCATGTGTGGTGGCGGAATGCGTTTGGCGAATGAGGAGGTGGCAAAAATGTTAAATACAAATAATATCATTACTTTCACTTAATATAACAAAATATATTTGGAAAAAATTAGTATTCAGAATATACAGATTGCAGGAATATTTAGCTTTGAGCGGAGTGTATCAAATAATATGTTTTTAGGTAGTAAAAAACTTTGAGATATATGTTTGTATATAGCTTAATTATAGAGCTCAGCGCAACTGAGCCGGAAATAACATTAACAAGTAGTAACAAACTAAAAGATTGGTCTTGTGATTGACATATGGATTGTGGATTGTGTGTGATTATTGAGTGAGTTGCTATGTGTTACTTATATTTGTATATATATTTTCTTATCGACGAGACTGCAACGAGGCAGGCATTTCGCATGCATGTGACCACAACTACAAAGCTACGAAATAGGCTTTTGCCATTTTAAAATCGATAGATGGGATCCTCGCTGCGCAGCCTAAACGTGATCGTAGCTGCGGCGAAACGAACGATACAAGCAGCAGGCAAATAATATGGTAAGCAGCTGCAAGCAAAAGCACGAAAGATTAGCAACTGTTTGATTCAATTATAATAATAAGTGGCCCCTTAGCTTACCTGTATGCCCGCAACGGAGAGCACCACACTGGCCAATATCAGAGTCTTCGAGTCGACTATACCCAACAGCTTGTGCAGACAGCCCTGCTGTACAGAGTGCAATGTGGTGCACTCCTTGGCCTCGCTCAGATTGATCACTTTGCAACAGGTCGGCGGTAGTGTCTTGTTGGGAAAGACGGCCTCCCAATCGTTGGGTCCATAGGTGCCACAGCAGTCCAGTTCGGTTTGCAACAGAGTCCAGGCATCACGATAATCTTCCCGATCCGAATAATGCTTCATGGTGGTATTGAATTGTGTTTCCATCAACTGTTTCAAGCCCGAGTGCTTGATATAGCCGGCAACACCAAGACCAATCTCCAAGAGGAAAATCACCACAGCCAGTATGGCAAAGCTGAGTATCATGCAGCTGTTCTCCTTCAAGGCACCACAGCAGCCCAGGAAACAGATGAAAGCCACAGCGGCGCCAACCACCATGAGTATAATGGGTGCGGTCCATATATGATCACTGACAAAATTCGAGTAATGCGCATAGTTCAGCTGCACCATTGCGCCCACCATCAGGATCAGCAGACCCGTCAGCTGCTCGTTTCAAACCAAAAGAAAAACGAGTTATAAATTGGCAGACATTTGATTTGGATCGGTTTAACTTACCGCAAACAGCAAATTGCAAAAAAAGGTTATGTATTTGACACATGTCAAACCGCCGGATGCCATTTTGGTATCAAACTTTGCTCCACGTACAACGTTCAGATACTGCAAGGATATATGGGAAAATATTCAACAAAATGCAACCCAAAAGCAGTCTGCACACAATAATCAATAACTTGTCAAAGGGAAAGTTGTGTGTGCATGCGTGTGTGTGTGTGTGTATGATGGAGCCAACCCCAAAATCCCTGACAGACACGCAACCACAGCGAGCCACAAACGATGTCCAAGTGTCTCGTCTCTATTTGTCACCAACTACCCATCGGCACACACACACAAACGCACACACACGCACGCACACACCTGTGTGTCTGTATCTAGCGACGTCTGGTTACGGATTAACCCCATAGCAAACAACAGCCCCGTGCTATGATGCCACTGTGGCACAAGTGGCCAAGAAAGAGTAGAGTATTTAGCAATTTTCACATTGGATGGCCTAGTTCTGTTGCCATTATTTGTTATTATATTGAATTGTGGGTTGCGTTGCATATTTTTTTATATTTTTTTTTTGTGGCAAGGACATTTTAGCTGTGTTCTCATTTTGAATGCAACTGTCATAAAAATCGATGCAAGTGGTTGCAAATGCAGAACAAGCAGTGGCCCCCCAAATGTAGGTCTAATAATGTGGGAGGGTTGTGGGTTGTAGCATTTTTAATGCATGTTTTATGGAAAGTGACATCTGGCAGTGCAAGCAAATAATAAAAATAAATAATAATAATTGAACAGGCAGGCAATCATAATTTTAAGAATGCAATCAATACCAAAAAGATGGTTTACAACTTTTCAAAATGTATTTATATGTTTTTCTTTTGATCTTAAGTAAAGAGCAAAGTTTCGTAGGTCTGCAATTAAAGCTGCTGAATAAATTGAACTATGTCTTTTAAAAATTACAATTATAATAAATTATCTGATAAAATAAAACAACTGTAAAATATAGTATTAAAATTACTAAAGACAAGGGGAGAAAAGTAACAAAAATCATTTATGGACCAGAAAAATATAGTTCAAATAAAACTATTAATAGTTTCTTAGTTGTAATAGTAAGTCTTGGCGAAATTAATTATTAACAATGTTAATAAAACTCAACGTTAATGATTTAGGTTCAAATAGTTTTAAACGATTAAAGCGTAAGGAAGTAAAATTAAATTATTAAATAAACAAATTAATTAAATAAAGAGCTTAAAAAACATGAAACAAGTTTGTAGCCATATTTTTATTATATTCTTGCATGCTTGAATTTTATATATAAAATCTTAATCATAATAACTACAGAATGTTGCCCCTTATTGACCCAAAGCATTTTTTTAAATTTACCTAGAAAATTATGTGTGAGTAGCGCGGCCATTTGATCTATTCAATTAGAATAGGTCACTGTACCAATTAGCTGACCAACGCGATAGACATAATTTTCCACTGGAAAATGAAAATGAATGAATATACAAAATATTGAGCAGTTTGTCAGCCTGGTGGCCACCCAACAGAATCGATCGGCATGAAATCGTGTCAGCGATGGGTGGGAAGGTGTTTAATAACGTTGAAGACTTGGCTATAACTATACCTATATCTATAAAAGGCTTAATTAAATGTGAGTTCTATAATAGAACTCGAAGTGAAACGATACATCTGTTCACCTACTAACCTGTCACGACTGACGCAGGTAGGAAAAGGACACTGAAATTGCCACTCGGACTGCACAGTGGTGTGTGGGAGTGTTGAGCGTGCGCTCCATAATTGCAACATGTGTCCTTTTTGTTAATTGAGTGTGCCACCCAATCTGGGTCTGGTTATTTTATTTATTCGTTAAGTATAACTACGCCTCAAAAGTGTATTAGGTGGGTTTTAATGACATTTCGTAGAATGAACTATAATTCTTCAATTTAACATTGATTGTAATCGCTGCACTTAGGTTCTTATTTTGTACGTTTTATATATACAAATTTGTATTTTTTTATTTAAAAACACGAATCCCAACAAATGTTGTTTACAAAATACTTGCAAATACTTCTTGATACACAAATTTCTTTTAAATACAAAACATTTAAAAAAAAATAAAAAATAAGAAAAAAAAAACTTATGCATTGCAATGCAAACACATTTAGACACACTATAATAAAGTATAAAATATATATACAAAATAAACAACTCTAATTAAGAAAAAATAAATTAAATACATCTTGACACACTGTAATATATTTTACTGTTTGCTCTTTCTTGTTGCGCTTGGGATTCTATTCGCGGGGAGTTTCGATTCAAATGGGTGGCGATTGTTGGGGTCAGTGGGCTGCCAAGTTGAGAGTATGCGTGTGCATTTGTGTGTATTTAATATATGGAGTTTGAATGTGTGCATGTGCATAACAACAAGAAGAACAACACGAGTTGCGTGACATTAGCTAATTCCGGAAATTTACCTATACACATGGCTAACGGGGCATTAACCGAAAGCTCCACTGACCGTTGTGTATTTGTGTATGTTTGTGTGTAGGCGTGAGAGCTTCTTCTTTGAAATTAAAACGCAATAGACAAAAGTGTTAAGAGCCGCAAATGAGTACAAATTGGAGCACGGTGTGACCAAATACCCAAAAATGCAGCGATTCACTCGACGAGGTTAACAAACTGTAACGAACTCAAGCGGCAAATGCAAACGCACACACACTCATAGTTAAAGAGAAAAAGACGTTAGTATGCGTGCAGCGGAATTTTGCAGCAGCATCAGAAACCAACAAAAAAAAGATTCAACTATTGCCCGCTTTTGTTTTTGTATACCTGCATTTTTAAATTATTCACACATACATACATAACTTGTTTTTTATATACAGCCTTCAAGAAAATCTCACTCTTGAGAAGAACAATAAAGAAGAATAGAATAGAAGAGCATCAAACAAAAGAGCAGTTAAGTAGAACGGAAGCAGGCAGTGAACCTGAAAAGAAATAACTGCACTCTTCGTCGCTTCACCTAATTCTTATATACACACACGTCTATATTTATATATATATATACACTTATATATGTACAACACTTTCTTATGCACTTAATATTATTATCTAGATTTTTAATATACTCACTTTGACTTGCAATTAACTAATCACAACTCTTGCAATCTTTGTATCTTGACGGACCGTCTATTTTTCCGCTTCAGCTCGCGATGTTTTTGTCGCAAGGCGCAAAAACACAATGCAAACGCAAACACAAAATCTTGTTTTGGTTATTGTTGTGGAGCGCATTGCGCAGGTCAAATTCTCGGCTTAGAAGCGATTGGCCCGGAGAGAGAGAGAGCCAATGTGAGTATTTTAGCGCGTGACGTCACATTCTCGATAAGCGTACTCAATAAACATTGGCAGTAGAATTATCACACAACATAACTCGAAAATATCGTTCTTATAAAGAAAATTATATTTATGTTGTAAGGTATAAAGAGCATAATGAATTTTAGAAGATTTCTAAGAAATTTAAGCAGCTATCGATACTATCGATTACCACAAATCGCAAGCAACGTACTTGCCTACTCCTTTTACACATCTGGCAGCACTACAGCACATCCGTTCCGATATTTTATATTCACCGCCAAATTTCAATTGCCGTTTAAATCACTTGCAGTTTGCTTTAAGTAAATGATTAATTACGTGTGAATTTAACAGTTTATTATAAAAAAAAGGCATACAAACTATTACTGAATTTACTTCATGCAACTTTTGAACAATTAAATCAAAAAAAGCCCAGTAAAGTAATTCATATGTTTTCTCACTTTATTCAATATTTGTAGGTTCTGTGGATATCATTAATACTTTATACATTTTTGATACATAAATGTTCCAATATTTGCAAATAAATACTACATACTTACTTACAAGAATATACGTATATATAATATGTACATAAGAGTACTTGTTTGTATTTATATATTATTTTTGCTTGTACACACCAAATGCTCATTATTTGAAGACCAGACTTAATTTTATGTACATTGAGACTAGTTGGTATTTAAGTATTTCTTTTACATTTTAAACAATATATAAATAAATTTATGTATGTATATGCTTTAATAGACATGAATTGTATTGGATAATTCTCTACACAACTAAATTACTCGCCTATATTGCAATTTTAATAGTTTTACGTAAATCGTAACTGAATTTGACTAGAATAGCTCGTCACAAGCCGGATTCAATCCGGATTTTCACATTCCTTTTAGCCCCAGCTTGCGAAAATTAATACTAAAAATTATATATATAAATACCTATTAAATATTTGGCCTTTGATATTTCTACAAAATATTTCTTGTATTTGCCGAGCTAACTGTACTCCAAAAAAAATATGTCCTAGAATTTGGAAAAATGCCGTGAAAAACATAAAGAATTTGGTTTTGTAGAAAGCACTAATTTATAATTATTAATTTATAAAATTTGAAATATGACATTTTTTGTGAAAACAAGAAAATATAATTTGAACTGTTTTGTCGCAGAGTTTCAGACAATCCTCCAAAACCTAGGACATGTTTTTCTAGGTTATTTTTTTTTTAGTGTACTAGCACTAGAATTGCAAGCCCCCAGTTAACTTTTACTAAATCTTGACTAATCAAACATAATCAACAAGCTTAAGTTGACACACTCACACAAACACACGCAAACACACACACACGCAAAACTGGCACCCTAAGTTCTATTTTTCACTTAATTATTGCTAAGACCGACACATACACAGACACATACACAAACACACGCATATACGCACGGCCACCCGCCACCTGCCGTGCATTGTTATTTTATTACTGTTTACCGTACGAACGTCATCACATTGTTGCCTGTTGCTATCCCCTTCTAACCTACGAAGGTCAGCATGCACAGCGGAAGTGTATCAGTTTGAATGCGTTGGCTTTTCAACGGTTTTTGTGTGTTAATTGTTTTGTTGTTGTTCTACCCACTCCCTACACTTCTCACTCGGCTAATGTGCCGCCACCACTATTGGAGCAACACTAAATTTCAAGTGCATTAAAAAGATCATGGGTGGTAAATTAATTAAGCGACGCGTCACTCGCACAATTTTCCCGGGCATCGACACTTTTGCTATCAGCAGCATCTACTTAAGTACCGTTATTTTTACGTTAATTGATGCTTTGCCTTTGTTGCTGTTGCTATTGCTCTTGCTCCCAATTGAATATACACATATATACTACATACATACACACATACACAAGCATCGAAGTTGAGTTGAATTTCTTCTCCTCTTTCTTCTTCTTTGCCTCGTTTCATTCACTCGTTTCAGTTTTTGTCAGCCAATCATTTCTGCTGTTCCATTCGAACATTCCAAATTGAGCTGCTTTAGTCGTGTTTCATTCGTCCGTTTCTTAATGCTGATTTACATTTGTAATTAATGTGTAATTTCGTAAGCTTTCTTAACTATGCATTTATAATTATGTACATACATACATACATATTAACAACTTGGAATAATTGCGTAATGTTATAATAATTTGCACCACAATGCTCGACTTTTGTTTGAATAATATACAAAATAATTATTCTATTTTAAAGTGTTGGCAAAATTAATTGAATTTGCTTTTCGGATTTTGCGAGCTGTTTTCCAATATTCTTGTTTAAGTTAATTTTAGCTGCCATTTAAGAATATTGCTTGTTGTTTTCTCATTTCCCAATCAGAACTGCAGCTAAAAAAAAAAACTCAAGAAAAGCATCGACTTGCTAATTAATTTGTAACTTGCAGAAGGGAGTTGAGAATGTATAAAATGGTTTGTTAACTTTATTTTCTAAATACTTGTCTAATAATTTGTAGCAAACAAAACAGTTATATAAAATAATAACTTTTTAAAGTGCTTGCTAATTTTAACAGGAACGTGAGAAAAACTGATCTGGAAAATCTTTAGACTTTTTTGATTTGAGTGAATATATTAATAATTTTTTTTAATTTGTGGAATTTGTATTTTCGTTTAGCTTTGGAATAATTGGGCTGCTTGACTTTTGAAATATTTATATTTTAAGAATATTTATGCTATAAATTCTATTTTGCGTACTTAGTATATCCAATTTACCACAGACTGATCTGAATAAAGAATTGTTCTGGCTTAGAGAAACTCCCGAAAAGGTTCGTCGAAATTATCGTTGACATCGGGAAAACCAGCAGCAACATTCACTGTGGAGCCACCATTGAGTATCAGTGTTGGTTGTTGGTGTTGTTGTTGTTGTTGTTGTGGCTGCTGCTGCTGCGGTTGTTGCTGCTGTTGCGTCTGTTGTTGCTGCTGTTGTGGCAGCAACATGTTGGCGCCCAAATGAGCATGAGAATGCAACAGTTGCTGCTGCTGCTGTTGATGATGATGATGTGGTAAAAGTGGCTGTTGCGATTGCTGTTGCTGCTGTTGCTGTTGCTGTTGCTCGACTTGTGTGTGCTGCTGCTGCTGCTGAGGATGCGCCAAAATGTGCATAGTCTGCGCCGGCTGCAGGCTCTGCATGGTGGGCGTGGCCGCGCTTAATAAGCTGCCATCGCTGGCGGCGAGCAGAGCACAATCGTAGGCAACACCACTAACTGAGCCACTGGCCAAAGCATCCTCAAAGCACACCAGACCATTTGTGCCGTTGCCAACTGCTGCAACAGCAGCTGCAGCTGCACCACCCACAGCACCAACTGCCCCGCCATTTGTTGTTGCACCACCAACCTCACCGGTTAAGCCAGTCAGCAGCACACCACCAACAGCACCGCCATTCAGCTCCATGGCAGCCGCCTCCTCGTTGCGCTTGGAGAGTATAATGTGCGTCAGATTGATGATGTAGTTCTTGGCCAGCGTCAGTGTCTCGATCTTGGACAGACGCCGCTCCATTTCCACATGGGGAATAACCTCGCGCAGCGACTGAAACGCATCATTCAAGCTATGCATCCGCATACGTTCCCGCTCATTGGACTCCAGCCGACGCAGATTGCGCTCCTTCGCATTGAGGGCACCCTTTCGCCGGCGATTCGCATTGGCGCTGTTCGCTGTCAGACTGGAGCCCGTCGAGCCATTCTGTTGCCTGCCCCGGCTCGAGGTGCGCTGCCCGCCTTGGGCATTGCCATGCTGGTGGCTGGTGTTGTTGGTGCTGCTGCCGCCGCCGTTGCTGCTGCCACCGCCGCCGCTGGTGTCGTCACTCTGCGAACTGGAGTCCGTCATCTCCAGATCATATGTATTATTGCTTAGCTATGTGTGTGTGTGTGTGTGTGAAGAGGAGAACTTGTATATTTTCTTAAGTATATTTTCTTTGTTACTTTACCTGTGAGGTGCGTCGTGTTGCACGTCGCACTGGCCGCGAACTGCGCTCCGCCGACTCCGGCGAGAGACCATTGTGGCCATCTGTGTTGTAGTTGTTGTTGTTGTGCTGCAGCTGCTGTTGCAGTTGCATGAAATCATGACTGCCCATCAGCTCCGTCAATTGTGTGGCGTCCATGTCGCCAAAAGAGTACTGCAAAATCAAATATTCACATTCATTTCATTACTATTACAGCTATTAAATTTAAATAAAAAATACATTAATTTTCAAAGTAGTCAATACATAAATATTAAAAGAATCCATCTGGAACCGATTTATTTAAATATTCTCTCATCTAAATTAAAAGCCTATATTGCACATATTATAAAATAATTCCCAGCTCTCCTCCATCTCCGATCTTTCATCTTCCCAACACAACCCCAATACTCCTCCTCTCTCTACAACACTAACTACATTTTTTTAAAAAAATATTTTTGCATATAAAATATAGACAAAACTTATTAACTATAAAATAATAAAGAATACTAATAATAATAATAATAATAAATTAACTATAAAATAATTAAAAACTTCTATTATACAAGTTTTCAATCTATACAATTCAGAGTAGAATTATTAATAATGTGAAGAGAGATCTCAGAAGACAACACAAGCTAAACCAATATTAAAACAACATATTTAATTTCATATTCACTAAATTCTTGGGAATTAAATAATAAATGGTCTATATAGATTTAATTACCAAAACCATTAAGCTTAAGTCAAGCAAAACCAAAACTTAAGAATTTTCTATCAAGACAAATTAGCAGATTAGTTTGCATATTGAATAAAATACCTTTCGTGTTAGAAGAAGTCAGTTTCTATGCGTAAAATATTGCGTAATATAATTTGTATGTCAAAAGGATAAAAAAAATGTGTATTATGTTAAATAGAATATGATTTTAATTTTGTAATATTTATATAATTATATCACCATGTAAAGTCGAGTCGATCTATGAGGCTAGCTAATAGCAGCTAACATAAAAGACATCAAATTAGATATTTAAATTAACACCCAAATTAAACTAATTTAATTTGATCGATAACCATCTAAGCATTTCTAATATTTAAGATGGATTACACTAAAGCAAGTCACAATTTTAGAGATACAGCTTTTTAGATTGTCTTAAATCTCAGCTGTAACACTCTGATTAAGTTTGGATCAGAAGCTGTTAAAGACATCACAGATTAAAATAAACCAAGGCACATTTCAATCCATCGTTGCCACTATTGTCCAATTATAATTAATTAATTCCTTCAACAATCGTGTCTTTGTTAGGTTATTTCAATATTAAACTTTACAAAATTTATTGTTTGTTATGTTTAAAAAGAGGGTTTGAGATCCTTTCGAAAAAAATAAATAAATATTTTGATTCACAGCTTGTATTCATCGATTACATATTCAGTCTGATCGAAGATTAGATACGAATATCTAAACTGTGCCAAGTGATAAACCAACAAAATTAAAAGATATCGACTTATTTGTATAATATAATGATCGCATATAATAGTTTCATATTTATGTTTGAGTTTTGTATAATTGTATAATAATCGTAAATATAATTTTTATAAAATCGTTGATCTGATTGAATGGGTTACGGGTTTCCACAATCCATACAATATTCGTTGCACTTTTAACATTTGAATAACATTTTGTATATTATTTTTTTACAAATTGTTAATAAATTATAAATTAATTATTCTCTTATTTTTATATAATATAATGTGTATCCTTTTAATTGAACTTTTATTTTTATTAATGTGGAATTTTTATTGCATTAACATATTTGCAATTTGAAATTGGCACAATAAATGTCTGATTAGAATTATATTTTTGGCAAGTTGCCAACTGTTATACTAATGAGTAAATCCTAACTTTTAATTTATGGTGACACTCAGAATACTATTACAAATTATTATTATTTGGATTTGTTTTTTTTAGTTTTATTGTCTGACTGACAGTAATTGTCCAACTGACAGAAGTGCACTTAATATTTGTGCTGGATTTTGTTTTGTTTCTGTCAGTTTTATCTGTAAACTAAACTTATTAAAATGAGCTGTTCTCTTGCATCAGATTCGTGAAGCCTTATCTAAAATCGATATTGTCTATCAATATCACACGTGACTGCTTATCGGCTTCCTTCTGCGATTAGTCAGACTTATTTTTATCAAAACCCCTTTATTCGTTAATTGAAGATTAATTAAAATGACCATAAATGCTGCAGAATACGTTCTGGAAAGTATTAAATATATCCCTTAAGTGAGTGCGCCTCTTTAGGAACGAGGGGGGTCAACGGATTGCATTGTACTTGATTTTTAAATATGTCGAGAGAGCAAACGGTTTATTTTTTTTTATTTGTCGCACCCCCCCCTTTGCCAAGCAATTGAACCGCTGAATGTTGGCGGCGTTGTTATGGTTATGCCCTTTGGCATTGGACCATTTGACCGGAACAGCGTGGAGCATTTAAAGCGTTGACTTGTGGACATGAACATGGACATAGTTAGAAATATAGGACTAGGGAATAGGGAATGGGAGAGAAAAAGGGACAGGGAGAGGGACACCAAAAGGGCACAGAGACTTGTTCTCGGCGCGTAATACAAAACGCGCACTTTGCGGCGCGTTTCTTTTGTCGCCTGAGAGACTGTGTCGCTATTATTTAACTGTATGTTATTGTGGCAAGCTCCTTGGGCTTCAAGCACTCTTTAATACAAATGCTACAAGAAATTACAACACAACACAGCACATAACACTGGCACAAGCTGTAATGGGTATAAGGTTATAGGGTTACATTTCCAGCAAATGCGTTGATGTTTTACAATGGTTTTTTTTTTTGTCAATAAAAAATAACAAGAATTAACAAGAAATGCGGGACTTGCCATACCCTGACAAATAAATTGGAAATCTTTTTATTTAGTCACATTTATTGGTTTTAATTGCTATAACTCAAGAATGGTTTACTGGCAAAGAGAAATATAAAGAAACAATAAATATAAATATAAAATATAAGCAGAGTATAGATTATTTTATTTTCTTTGTATTTATTAATTAGATTAATATTGTTATTATTATTAATCCAATCATTTAGTTAAAATTTGTTCCTTTAATTTGATTTCACACATTCAATAATAACTTCGTTTGCACCTTTTAGCTTAAATTGAATTCAAACTTGTTAGCTTTTTTAAGTTTGGTATTAAGATTAAGGATTAAACACAATAAATTTGTGCTAAAATGCACTTATCTTAAACTTGATCACAGATATTATCTCGCTTTTAGTTTCATGATTATCGGGATTGGATTTAAAATCTGAAAAGACTATTCTAAAATGAGGAAAAATCTCTCAAAGACATAAATCAAAAATTAATTTTCAAATCTTTTATAGAAATACTATCAAAATTGGGCAAACCTTCAATAAAAAGAAAAAAAATATTTTTTTTATATTTGTTAGTGAAAAACATTTCTAAAACTAAGAAACAAAAAAAGTAGTCCAACTAGAACAAGCATTTAGTAACCCAACTAAAAGGTATTTCAACTCTTTTAAAAATGTCGTCCTAATGTGAAAACACCCTTTTAAAGGATACTAAAAATCAAATATACCACATCAGTTATATGAGACCTTTTACTTGAAGCTTAGCCTGGTTTTATCGAAACTTGTAAGCACTTTGTTCCATTATCCATTATCCGACAATGAGTAGCCGATTTGTTGGCGCCTGCAACATGTTGCTGCTACCAGTTGCTGCTGCTGCACTGTATGCTACTGCTGCTGCTGCTGTTGACACTGAAAATCTGCAGTAGATTTTATGTTTCTTTGTCTGACAAACGTCCTTAAGAAGCAGCCAGGCAACCAGGCAGCCAGTCCGCACCTGCGCTTGTGTAATATTTATTGTGCTCTCTATTAAATAAGTGAAGCATACTTTTGTGCGCTGGGGGTTTATTTTTTTCAATTTTTTGTTTAAAGTATAAAAGGTCGATGCTTGCTTATAAAACGATATTCAACTGCATTTGACAAACTCAACACTGGCAAACTCTTACGTAACTCCATCCAGTTAATGCTTAAGTTTGCAATGCTTTAGACAAGCAAGTAAAATCCACGGAAATTGTTGAAATCATTTAAATTCAACGATTTACACATTTGCGAAAACAATCTAAAATTGTTCGACATATATGAAAACTATACAAAGAAACTGTTTTTTTTTTTATAAATCGTAATAATAAGAATGCCAACCTTAAGTTTAAGAGAAAGCTTTTTAAAAATTTAATCTGTGAAGTACAAAAATTACTCATTCAAATTGCGACTTTTTTTAATATAAGTGAAAAGGAAATAATATATTTTCTTAATATTTTGAGTGTTTGTGATCCAAAAGAACATTAGTGATCAAATGAAAAAAAAATATATATTTAATAGTTACGATTTTTAATTCGAGTACCATTAAAGGCAACTTTCAATGTTTTCTCGAATTTAAATGATATTAAAATAAATAACACAAACGTCCGTAAATTGTCAAAACTTTTGGCAAACTTAATTTTTAAAATTTCTGTTTTCTGGTGTTTTTTCTTATAAATCAGAATTAGAGCCAACTTGATTTCAAAATTATTATGTTATTAATTGGATTAACATTTGTATTCAATTTATAATTACATTAAAGCTTGTAAATTGTCGAAATTGTTGGCTAACTAAACTTAATTTGAATATTTTCTTTTTTTTTGAGATTTTTGCTTATAAATCGGACTTACGTTCAACTGGATTTCAATATTGCTGTTGTGTATTTTGGGAATTTGTTATTATTAAAGGATCACAAACTTGTAGAGCATTCACTTTTTTTCAAATAATTTTATGAAATATGCGTGTCAAACATTTTCACTATAATTTTTGCCATTTTTTCGAACACATTTCACTTTTCTAACGGGCATTTCAACAATTATTATATAATTTTATTTTTATTTCTCAACAAACTGTTGCTTTTAGTAAATATATATTTTTTTTGTAGATTTTGTGTTTGATTTGGAAACGCTTATCGAAAAAAGAACACGGCGACGACCAAATTGCGTTGGATCAGTTGGCAAACTGAGCACCGGAAACGCGTCGACGGCGTTGAATGCCACTTGTGGAATGGCCAAAATTTTGGGCAGCGACGACAAAACAGCGAACGAGGGCCGAGTCCAAAGGCGAATCACGAGCTGGCCCGGCACGAGGAGCCAAACAGCCGAACGTGAACTTGTTGCGGCTTACGTGTGCGTATGTATGTGTGTGCGAGTGTGTCTATGTGTGTGTGTGTGTGTGTGTGGGTAAGGGAGACACCCACACGAGCTGCAACGGCTGGCGAATGGAGAGCTTTTAATTTCGCTCAAATATTTCGAGTGGAATTCTGAGTGAGTTTTTTTCTTTTCCTTTACAATCGAGTGATGGTAAAATGCGGGCTTAGTCGAAAGTGCTGGCATGCAGCTAGATGGTGGTTGTTGGAGGGGGGGGGGGGGGGGGGTCTTGAGGGAAGTGGATTTTGTAGTGTGCGTTTGCTGTAACACCCCCCGTTGTTGTTGCTTTTGCCGTTGCTGCTGCTGCTGCTGCAATCCCCTTATCACGTTACTCATACACATTATATGACCGACGGGGTGGCTCATGCTTTGGAGCATACCACGTGCTGCCCCAACTCCTCCACAACGGAGTTAGTTTGTGGAAAGGGGGAGTGGTGGTGGTGGTTGATGGTGGTGGTGGTGGTTGTGCAAAGTGGGACATTGACGTTACTGATTAGCATCATTGATGTACGAAGGAGCTGCTCATGAGTTGGTTAGTTAGTTACTTTTCTCTCTATTTCACTCTCTCACCCTTTTTCTCTCTGTGCATCTCTTTGCCCGGGCTGCATTCGACGGCGTCGCCCACTCTCTGAACCGAGTGACTTCCGCACTCTACACTATTATTATGTATTATTATCGTCTGTTTGTCTATGATTTTGTTGTTGTTGTTGTTCCTGTTGTTGCTTATCACTGTGCTTATGTCCTTATCAAAAGGGTTTTATCAATTGTGTCCGCCCTGATAAACTATTGTCGAACAGATAATAATAAAATGTTGCCCATTTTGAGGTTAGTTGAATGTTCGCCTTTTTTTTATCTTCTTATCCCCTTCACGTACCAGAAATTATGCATATAATGATGGGTTGCAAATGTATATAACGGGCGGGATTACACTTAGATATGAGTCGATTTGAAGAAAATCGTCAATCGAAATTGTGCGGAAAGGCAAAATTGTTTCTTTCTATTTTCTATTATTAAAAAAAATATATTTCTGTTGTATATTGAAAATCTTTATTCGATTTTGTTCAAAGAACTGTTAAAATGCTTCTATCTTTATTCTCTTCTATTTTTGATCAGGATCAAAAGCCAAGTCTCTGTTTTTTAGCATAGCTTCTAGCATAAAAGTTTTTTTTTTAATTTGTTTTCCAGCTTGATCAATACAGTTTATTAAATTTCAGCATTTAAACAACACTTAATTAAATTTAATATTTATAGTAATAAACACAATCATAAAATAGTAGACTATGTTTAAGCTAGGAAACGCATTTGCAAATTTATTTAAATATAAATTAATAAATTTTTTTGTAATATTATTTACACTTAATGCACTTATGTAATAACAGTAATTTTAGTTAATGAATAAACTGAAATAAATTTTATTTAATATTAAAAGGAACCGTTAAGTTAAAATTTATAATATCAAAAATATCTGCGGGTATTAAAACGTATAATATGTTGCTAGGATTAGAGAGAACCAAAAAAAAACTCAAGCTGACGAAAATATGTTAATAATCCGCAACACACAGAAAATAGAAAGATAAAAATGAGTATGGGAAAAAATAATGAAAATGGAAAAAAAATAATATATACAAAAATAGCTAAACGCGATAAATTTACCAAAGTTCAACACGGCGAGATTTCGCGGATAAATATTAAAATAGAATATTCAATAGTGGGAACAAAGAGTTGTGTTAAAATATGCAAAGTATCTCAAATAAAGGTAAAGATCTGTACTAAAGCCATGCATTTACACAACTCATTAAGCATTCGCTGAATGGTGGTGTGGTGGGAGGGGGGTGGGGGTATTATTTATAAGTGAACTTTCCCATCAAGTGCATCCATCCTCAACTTGAGGTTGCCCTTCTGTTTGGGCCTCTACGTTGCCCTGCCCACCGCTCACTGGCAGATGCCCCTTCAGCCAAGTGTTACCAAATACAAATTGACAGTTAATATTTTTAAGCTAGTGAGTAGCGGGGGGTGGTTGTCGAGGGAAGATGCTGCTGCTGATGCCGTTGCTGCTGCTGCTGCTGTTCATGTCGATGCTGTCGACAAGGATATTATGTAAATCACACAAATGCGTCCCGGCCTTTCCCCCATCATCTATCGGCGATGTGGAAATAATAAACAGGAAAAAGACGCACTGCAAACGAAGGCCAAGCTGCAAGCAGATACTCAGATACTTTGCCTTCTATCCGGTCTGCTGTTTGCTTTTGCCACAGCAGTTGTTGTTGTTGTTCTTGTTGTTGTTGTGGTTGCATGCAGTTGCCGTTGTTGCCTCGTGGTCGTCATCAACGAGACCAGCCCTTAACATATTAAACCGATCATTGTGCTCGACATCGACAACAGCAGCTCAAACAGAAAGCCAAAAAATAAAAAATAATAAAATAAATAAAAACAAATACAATAATAACTATCAACTGGTTTTTTTTTTTTGTTATATTTTATAGGGCGAGACTTTGTTTGCCCTGGTTTCCCTTGCTGCAACTTAAGGCCAACTGATTGCAGGGTCTGTGGCAAGTTGTGTACTGCGTAGACAGAGTAGTCAGACAGGAGGAACACTTCTTAAAAAATCGACCATTTGCAGATGTATTGATTTAATTTAAGCATCTGTTGCACTTAAAGTATTCTTTTAAAATTGTAGACTGCAATATTAAATGCTGCTAAATTCTATAAAACATTTTGTTATTGTTATTTGACATATATATTATTTACAAAGTTTAAGCTATTATGTTATTATTTCATCTGCATATATTTGTAATATCTGAAGACCATAAAATGAGTACTGACTGATCTGACTTACGTACTGATTACATTGTCTTGGAAAAAATGATTTTTTAAATTGAGAATTGAGAAAATTGATAATAAAATGACACATAAATATTTATTTAATTTTAGGTAGGTATAAAAAAGAAAGGCTCATTTTTATATTAATAAGAAAAGTTAATTTAACAGATAATGGAGAAAATATAAGAAAAGATGTGACGGAAAAAGCTAATGCCCAAAATCGTAACTAATATTAAATGTTGGAATTTCACCTGGTATATTGTATAATTAATTTTCTAAATTTTAACTCAGAAGCTTATATATATAATTTTCATCAGGTATAATTTATATATAATTAATATTCAAAAATTCTTTTTTGATGTGCTCGTTGTAAATTTGGCATAATTTAATGGTTGCATTTCAAGAACAGATGCGATGCTCTAATCACAATTCAGATCCTTGACTTGGCCTCGCATCCTAGTAACCACAAGAAACTGTCAATCAACGCGGGGATAACAGCGACTGGCTTTAATGCAATCAAGGAGCGTTCCAAACCCGAACAGCATATTTAAGCAGGCAGCTTAAAAACGCTTAACACACACAAATTTAATCATGACAGGACAACCGCCCCCCGCCCCGCACGCTCCTTTGCCCATCGCCTGACGGCATTTGAGTCGCTTAGCTGGGTAAAAATCACACCCGCGGTTATTTAAAATGCTAAAAACAAAGCAAAATATTATATAAAGCAATAACAGAAAAAAATGAGGCACTCGACTTACGTGGGGGGGATGAGCCCATGCCACATGCCCCAGGGCCAGTGCCCACGCTACCCTGTCAAATGTCAACAGCAAGCGGTGACTTTTTCGTCGTCAACAGCTGCTTAACATTCTCCTCCTCCAGCTCCCCCTCCTACTCCTACTCCTCACGTACCCCTCCTACTTCGATCAGCACACTTGTTACGCTCCACCAGACCCACTGCTTCGTGACACTTTTCCAGGCTCCTCCTGGTGGGGGGTCAGCCAGTCAGTCGGCATATTTATCCCTCGACCGATGACAGCCTTTTATTTTCTAACATAATCGCTCCTTGTAATATTGACTTATTTTTGGGGGCGTGCGAAAAATATATATTTATAACCAAAACGCATGTAAATTTTCGTCTTAAGTTGATATTAGATTATTTATTGTTCATTTATTGAATAATAAACGATGTTATACAATATGTAAAAAGCTAAATATAAATGTTTTCAAATATATAAAAAAATAAATCGAAAGTGTGCTGCATATTTTAGTCTTATTATATATTTTAAGAATAATATATTATATAAATAGAAAATAAATAAGTAAAGTCGATTGCAGCACAAACAAATAAATTTTTTTTATTAATTTTTTCTTACAAATATTTGGATGTATCTAAGCGATTGTATTCAAGCTCGCACTCTTATAAATATTTAATTTTTAGCTGCAAATTATGTAGTATTAAACTATGTGTGAATAACTAAATAAAAATTTAAATTAATAAAAAAAATTAAAACAAATAAAAATAAAAACTGAAATTGCTTACATGTTTAAAGATTATGTTATCTTATTCGTAAGATCCTACTGCAAAGTTGGTTTTTCGAAGAATACCAAATACTTTTTGTCCTC
Source organism: Drosophila fungiperda (assembly GCA_035042345.1). Taxonomy (NCBI): domain Eukaryota; kingdom Metazoa; phylum Arthropoda; class Insecta; order Diptera; family Drosophilidae; genus Drosophila; species Drosophila fungiperda. The sequence continues at coordinate 10,404,843 of JAWNLM010000145.1, forward strand.
TATATATATACTAAAATACATCATGTAAGAAATTGTGTGTAATTTATGTCTGTATGTTAATGTGTGTGTGTTTAGGCCCGGCTAAGAAGATTGTGCTCCCATCGAGAGATATTTACGTAGCTATACTAAACAATTTATAGAGCTTTACTTATTTACAAACTTATTTACGCTTTACTTATGTAATAAGTTAGGTGTTAATTTTGCAAATATTTCTAGATAAGAAAATTATTTTAAATTGAGTTTTAATTACAAAATCTTAGTAGGCTCATCTTCAGTCAAACTATTTTTATTTGCATAAGCCATTTTCTGACAATTCTCACTGAATTTCAAAGTCAAACGATTTTCTATTCATTATTTATAATATTAGAAAATTTCAATTCGATTGCAGTTTATTCAGGGAAGTCAATTTATTGATACTGAAAATGAGTTTGAGTAAAATACCCGAGGTGGATATGCTGCTGGTGAACAAGAGTGCCCGGCTCCATCGTCGAGCAGTGTTGGGTTTTGTGCCACGTATTGGACTACCAATTGTGGACTATGCCGATGTGGACAGAATTGATAACTTCTACTTGCAATGCCAGGAATATCGTGACTATTATCGCGATCCATACGACAGGGTTCACAAGCCATTGCAGTTCAGGCAGCAGACGGGCAAATGTGGCATTAAACTGGATACCTCTGTGGACGAGTTGAGGCAGCCAATCGCCTGGGTATCCAGGCAACAACCGCTAATCTCGTCCATCGATTATCAGTCGCACATGAATCTGGGCGTGCCTATGAGCGAAATCTTCAGGGGTAGATACAGTAAACAATCCTGCGTCAGATACAAACGCTAATCAGATGAAGGAATCTTTTCCAACTGGTCACCTTATAGATGGGTTCATACACTGAATAAAAAATGTGCACACATCTTTTAAGCGGTATATGAACATCAGCTATAAGTGTGCAATTATTAAATTATATGTTTTATTATTTTTTTTTTTTTTTTATAACTTGCAAATTTATTAAAGTTAGCTTCCAAGCATATTTAAACACAAATTTAAAGATTAAATCTATTGGTTAAATGTGGGATATATAAAAAGGTTTCAATGATTTGTATAAATAAATAATTATATGTATACAAAAAAACTAAAGTAATTTGAAATTCCAAAGCATTTTTATAAAAATCTCCACTGTTAATAATAATTTAAGTTAGAAGAATGAATAATGCGAATGCTAAAATGATTTGGAACACCAAATTATAAAAATAAAAAATTGAAATCATATTGAATGTAAATAGTTAAGAATGGTATACTTAGTATTATCAAAAATTTTAATTTATATTACTTATATAATAAAACATAACGCTGATTGCTGTGATAATTATTTGAAAATTAGTATATTTATAATTTGATTTAAATTTTAATAAAAGTTTTCTAACACTTTCCTGTTATTTCTTCTCTTCTCTCTTGAGATCTCTACTAACATCAAAACTTGTGATTTTTGGTCCAATTGCTTAAAGTCTATATAATTTTGTGCACACTTTAAAGTGAAGTTGTGTATATGCTGTGTGTCTGTATATTCGTCAGATATTTGCCCAAGGACTTGAAGAATGCCACTTGAAGCAGAACAGAAAAAAGAGCACAGAAATAATTATTATGTGTTTACACAGCGACAACGAGCGAATTTATAGCCCACATTTGACTTAACAAGCCAAATGACAGACAGGCGGCAGGCGGCATGTGTCGTGTGGCATCAAAAGGGGGGAGATGAAGAAGAAGAAGAAGCAATAAAAGCCTCAGAGGCTTTTGGGAAACCCTTAGCCCCTTGAATATCCTCCCCCACTGTCACGATACAGTTGCTAATTGGTGTCATTAAAAAGTTGAGAGGAGTTCTTTAAAAATATGCCACAAGCAAATAATGCGCATACGTTGCACGTTGCACGTTGTACATTGAGAAACCGTTAGTGGCCGGCAGGGGGGGTTTAAGGGGTCAATCGGCTCATCGACTGACTGCTTTACAATGTAAATGTAATCAAAGTTTGTGTTTTTTCACACCTTCCGCTTGATTTGTGATTATGAAAATGTTGGATAAAAAAATTCATTGCGGCACACCTTGAAAAGGTCCTCACAAAATTACCATTTAAATTACGCGACAACCAATCTCCCCTCACCAACCCCCCGTCAGCAAGCCAGTCTCATTCGCAAGTTTAGTTTTGTTCGCAGCGTTCAATGAAGCATCATTAATTGGAATACTATGGCCTGGACAGAGGCTGCCTTTGATGGTTCGCCTATAATTGTTATTGATGGCACATTATCCGATGCCGATGTTGCAAACAGCATAACTTTATCCACTTTCCCTCCTTCCTTTCGGAGACCCTCCTCCTACTTAAAAGTTATATGTAAATAAGGTGCACAGGTCAGCAGCTGACTAGGCTTGAAACTTACTCCTGGAGAAGTTCTAATATGGTTGGATGGCCTAATTAAATCCCAATTACATGTTAAATTGGGTAGACATTTATAATATACATCTGAATATCTGTAGAGGAATAGTTCACATAAAAACTAATGAAATCTAAGCTTTATTTTCATTTCTTAATTTAAATAAATATTTCAAAAAATTTTAGCGCTTCATAATTTACCACAGTTAAGCACAGTCAGAAATATACCTGAAATTTAACACACAAATATTATATTCAGAAAGTAATTATTCTATAGATTATTTGCGATATTTTCCAAAATATTCGTAATTACACAGAGTAAGCAAAAGTACCCAATAGATAAACATTTGTGAGAATGGAGTTTGCTGTATCCAAATATATTTTACATGGAGTTCAATGCTCAAAACCATAAAACTCAAAATCCAATTTTCAGAAAACTAAACATTTTATGAATATATGCATAAAATCAAAGTCCGACTAATTTAATGCTAAAAACTACACTTTATTTCCACGTATATTAGTATTTTTTCCAGTAGAAATTAATTAATTATTATAATAATATTTATCTCTATAGTTAATAATTAACATTTAGCAGAAATCGTTATAAAAAATATTTGTATCGATGGAATTTTTTTTGCTAGAATTTTGAAGGTTTTTGATTTGACTATAACATAAATTTTCAAAATTGCAAGCATTTCATAATTTCTATGAGAAATATTTTATATTTACTTTATATTTATATTTGTATTATTTCTCAGAAAACCCTATAAACCTTCTGTGGCCGCAGTGCCGGGTATAATACACACACACATACAGCACCACACACCAATGCATATTTTAATTCCTGTCCACGAATGACACGAGCCGGCAGCTATGAAGAGGGGAAAACAAAGAGGGTGGGGGGGGCGGGTGTGCCGGCAGCCGAGGCGTGAGCTTTGGTTTGCCTGGCGGCTGGATGGCGCCGCTTTGACCAGCCCGCAAAACGAGTGACGCCGCTGCCAGAATACAGAAGAAGACTCCGAAGACTGTCAAGGCTAGAGCTGCGTTCAGGACCACCCGTTAATCACCAAACTCACACACACACACACATAACACACACAAGGGCATACACACAAAAGCACACTGTAAAAAATGTTGGCTTATTATTGGTGTTTTTTTTTTTAAATGTAAAACTAATTTGAATTTAAAATTACATTGAGCCAAATTTAAAGGTTAAAAAAAATAAAACAAGCAGGTAGAAGAAAAATATTTTTAGATAATAACAGTGCTAATTTCATTTAAAAAATTAAATTTAAATTAAAAAAAATTAAAATTGCCAATACTATTTTTAAACATTATTTAATATCCAAAATAATATCTGCGTACAACTTTTAAATCAAATGATTGTTTACTGTACAGACAAGATATAAATATAAGCAAATTGTTCATTTTTTTTGGCTACAATACAAGTTAAATATAAATTTAATTAATGCTAATTTTTTACAGTGCACACACACAAATCCACCGACAATCTATTTACATTTACACCAAATGTACAAATTTAGTTATCGTTAGCTTGGTGGCTGCAACAAAGGGGCGGGAGTGGTGGGTGGGAGTGGCTGAAGAATGAAAGGAGAGCGGTGTGCTGGAGGAGAGGAGACGAGGAGAGGGGAAACATCAAGCGTCACGCAAAAGTTGTTTGCGTTGGCGAGCGCACAAAAATAGGCAACGTTATCTTTGCATGCGGTTGTGGGGCGTGCCGCAGATGAAGGGGAAGGGGATGTGTACGGGGAACTGGAGTTGAGGATGTGGCACATGTTTACACACATGTTGGAATGTCTGCTCCGTTGTGTGTGTGATGAAGATGAGTTCTGTTTTTCTTGAACAAACTTTAATTGTTTTTGATATTTCTAAGGATTCAAGTGACGTTCTCCGGCAAGCGAATAAAATCACGTATGATGATATAAAAATAATGATGATCATGTTGGATGGATGGGAATGTTTGCTGTGTGTCTTGGCTTGTCTCGAAGCCTTTGAATGTCGCAGCAAACAAGAACAACAAAACCGACAACAACAACAAAAAATCAGGCAATTGGCAAAAAAGGAAAATTGAAACCGCGCACTGGCTAATTAAATGCACATTTGTCAAGCTTCTGGCCTGAAGCGTGCAGCTACCCACTTGCCACTCCACACACATACACACACACACACCCCACCTCTCCCCTTTGTCCATTTCCTCTCTAAGCGGTCGAGTAACCACTTGAAAACAATTGGCAGGCAATTGCCCAAATGTCACGTACGATGTGTAAATGTCAGCAGAAAGGATTCTAATTGTTGCAACTGCAACAGAATGGGGTTATGTGGGTAGCGGTTAAGTGTAAAGGAGGCACATGTTGCATGTTCTCTACTCGATGGCGCATGAGGCACAGCTCTGTATGCACTTGGCTTAAAGATTCTGCATAAAATGCAGTTGCATGCAACTCGGGAAAAACGCGTCATGCCACCAAACGGGGCAGGGAAATGCGAAAACTGCTTTGCGTGTTTTGTGGCTCATCTGTTTGGTAAATTGAAAATTGCGCTCATTTATTGCATTATTCACAAAACGTCGGGTTTTTTTTTATATTCATTTGTCATGCCGATTCAAATAGCCGTGAAATTGCATTCGATTTGTCTGTCTGACAAAGTCTGTGAACGGAAAATGCAAAATACGATTGAGGGAAAGAGGTGGAAGGAAGAGGGGGAAGGAGAGAGAGTTATAGAAAGTGATTGACAATTTTTGCAGCTATTTAATGTCGTTCCACTTAAATGACAAATTTAAAATGCAACTACAAAATAAAATACATATCAAATTTAATTTTACTATAATGAATAGAAATAGGAATAAATTAGTATTTCTTGATATAAATTAACGCGCTAAAAAATAAACATGTTTTCAAAGTAAATACTTAAATTATTTTTTAATTAATTGTTGTAGTTTATAGCTTAAATATATACAGACAATCAAACTTTTACTATACATTTTAATATTTAAGTTGACAAAATGCTTTTTGAAGATATCCCATCAATTCATAGGCGATTTTTATTTGTGAGTAATTTATATATTTTACTTAGTTAAATATGTTTTTTGGCAATAATTGATAGTTACTGCAAAAATGCTATTTAATTTAATTATGCCTTGCATGGATACAGATATTGTCTGCGTAGTCTTAGTCGATGCTAATCTCAAGTATCAACTGCGATATATAAATATATATTATCGTTGAGGGAGCAATCAGATTACATTTTTTACAGATATTGAAAATAAGTAGTCTACACACATTTGGCAGCTCAATGGGAGCACATTCGATTGCTTCTGCTGCTGCTGCTGTGGATTGTAAAATGAGACCTTTGCCCAGTGGGTGCAGTGGTGGAGAAATCAACGTCATCGTTAAATTTAATTAGGCATCAAATGACCAAAGAGCCGAGTTAAATCAACAGCCAAATGGCCTGTAAGCGAACCAAGCGACAATGTTCACAACACAAACACCCTCGTACCCCACTACCACCCCTCACCCCATTCCCCTTCCACGACGAACACTTTAAAATACAATTAAAAGTCAAAACGTCAGCGCCGCCAAAGCTGTTTGGCGGTGCCTGTAAACGGATGCCAATGGACAAATCCCGGCGGACTTCATTTGCAAGTCACCAGTGACGCCAAGCAGTCGGCCTTACGGTGGGCGGTGGCAGTGTTGACGAGGGGCAGTGGGAGTGGCATAAACATGAGACTCTTTTTCATAACATTTAACAATGTCATAATCAGAGGGGGAGACAACAACAGTTAACCCTTGGCACATGTTAATGAGACGGTCGACATCTAAATCGCAATTTGCATTTTTGGGCAATACTGTGCGTACACTGAGAAAAAAAACTCGGCTTAAAATCTGTAAATTCGACTTCAAAACTAGATAGTTTTGCCAAATAATTACTAAATTTTACAAATGCTTTTTCAAGGTTATGCTAAATCTCCGTAAAATTATTATTTTTTCAAATTAATTATATAAATTTTTTAATCATCCACAAAAGTTGCCTAAGAAATAAAGTAAAAAAACTGGAATTTATAAATGTGATTTCTAAATTTCATACTTGAATTCAAAACGACAAGAAACTATGCAATCCAAAGATATGTAAATATTTTTTGCTCAGTGTATAATCATATGAGCCACTGTAGTGTGTGTGTGGGTGACTGGGCTCTCTGTGTGTTTAGCGCATTGTTAATGGACCAATGGCAGTGGTACCAAATAGTAGAATGAGTCATAGCCTGGGGCTAAATGTATTATGAGTCCATTAGTGTAAATTTTATTACCGCAAAAATATCCTGACGGAAGTGCGACAAAAAAGAGATACCAACTAAAGCGAACGCAACTCGAAAGATACAAAAATGAAACTTATATAATTACGCGTCGCAAATTGGTTTACGCGCCACATGAGGCAACATCCTTAGATCCTCTAATTAAGACAGCTCGCACAAAGACTGAGCCAGAGAGTTATACAATAATGGTAATTGAACTTGCCGACTCATTTTTTTTGCCACCGAATTCAATTCATTTGCGAAAACAACAGAAAAAAAAACCCACACACATAAAAAGTGAACAAATTTCCATTACATAGAAATTTTATGCTCTTAGGAACTAAGTCCCCATCGGAAAAATAAAAGCCAACTGTTTGATTTTTTGCTTATCTTATCGCACCACCACCCACAACATGGCAACACGGCAACAATTGCTTATCTCAGCCCGCACACTCCGCGCATTCTTTGCATTTGCACCTTTTTAGCCTTTTTTTTCCCCAGTTTTTCTAGCTCCATAAAAATAAACTTAAATTATATGTAAACAACAATGAGTCGAATAACACGGGTTGCATCAATGCGGGCCAATTTCAATTATATTGAAAACTTGACGCCAACTCGCATTTTTTTGTTAAGGGTTGAGTCGAAAATGTTGATTGGATTGGATTGGCTGACTGACTGGCTAACTGACTGAATGTGCTTAGGCCAACTACCGACAGTCAAATGAGATTAGACATTATTTTCGGTGTGTGCTATTTATAGGAATTACTAGGCAAATAAAGGGTTACTTGTGAAAATATTTAGGTTTGTGTTCCAAATTCAAACAGTCATATCTTCGTGTCCGAATTTCTTTCAACAATTTGAAGTCCTTACTATACATATTAATTCTGCATCAAAATTTAAAAATGCGTTAATTTTCACCAATTAAAGAAATTTACTTTTAAAGTATTTTTTTTTAAAAAAAACCTGAAATTTTAGAATTCACAAGCATCAAAAAAATACAAATCATAAATGGCTAAAAATTGAAAATCGCTGAAACAACTTGAAGAACTATTGAATTTATTGCAATACAAAAAGTTCAAAAATTATCAATTGTATCAGAAAAAAACTAAAAAAAAAAGTGAATTATGTGACAAAGTTTTTATTCTAAAAGAAAATTTTTGCCCATCATTTTTAAATAAATTAATTTGATATTTATTTACTTTTATTAAATTTGATGTGGACTAGATTTTTATGTTCTATTTATATTCCAGGCATTCTTGCCTTTAGCTACTAACTTAACTTTGAATTTATTTCGTAAAACCTTTTAGGATTTTTTTTTCTGTTTCGATTTTTTAGATTTATTTGGTGACAATGCCAGGCACTTGAAAAGTAAAAATATTCGCTAGGCTGTGGTTTAAGAATGGCAAAGTGAAGGGTTCGTGTGATGACACGGCTAGGGCTAATAACAGTATTAACACGATGAAGCCAAATTGAATTCGATGCGAATACATGCTTAAAGTTAGCAGAGAGTCTGGAGAAAAACGCTCCGTCTCCCGCCTCAACCCCACACCCCCTTGGCAGGAAGAGACCGGCGACGACGTCGATGAGCAAACACAAAGTCCCAAACGTAATTTTCACAAATTCATTGAACTGCGTGAGTGTGAAAAATAACAATTTAGATAAACATTGCGACGGCGTCGCGGCGACCTCCATGGGTGTCGCTCCTGGTCACACACACATATACACACACACACACATATGTATGTATGTAGTATATGTATATACACGACGGGTGACAAGTACGTTGGCTCAGACATGGGCGGCATCGCGTCGACCGTTGACACAGAAATCATATTAATATAAATTAACGATGTGGAAAATTTAGTTTAGTAGTGAAAATGGCGCCCGAAGTCCAAAGGAATACTGCTTTGTGCCATAGAACGAAGTCAACTGGTGGCTCACATCTCTCACGTCGCCATCTCATCAGTCAAATGCCATGGCGTGCAAATCCCACAGACCGACCGACCGACTCACAACCAGTGTGTTTATCCATCCACAGTTGAGAAATTGTTTTGTTATTCTGGTTTCACTTTATTCTTTTCGTTTCGATTTTTTCGTGTTTTCGGCTTGCATTCGTAATTCGGATTCACTTTTGGCACCCACTGCATCAATCTCCATCTCCAGAGCTCCAGAACTCCGACTCAACGCCACTTTTTTTCAATTAATTGGCACTCTGAGCTGCACTCAGTCCATGAGTTTGAAGAATGTTTTCAATCTTTCACTAATCATTTCCGTATATTTATAATCATAATCCGATTATGCAACGTCTCTTCTACGTCACGTGTGCTCATTGGATGTGGCAGTGGCAGTGGCATGGCTGGAAAGTGCTGTTGTGCTCCTCGAACATGTTGTTGACATTAAATTGATTAAGCTCACTTTTATAACTAGTATAAGCTAATGTTTAAACCTATATCGACATGCCATGCAAAAAGGATGAAACTTTAAAACTTAATTTTTTTCATAGCATTTACTTTTTTTTAATAAACATATTACTAGGCTTAAATCCCTTTTCAATGCTTTAGTGCATTAACTAGAGTTTAAATATTCTATTCATATGCTTCCTGTCAGCTGCAAATTACTTAAAATTACAACTTAAAACTTGACTTCGATTTTAAATAAAAATGAATACCCTTAGACAGCTGTATCAATTTTTTTCTTCCTTTTGTTGGATTTTTAACACATTTTATAATGTTAATAGTCTTTTACTGAAACAATATAAAATTATAATTTTTTTCTGAAAATTCGCTTTGCTTGTGCTTTTTTTTATTAATAAATTTCGAAGCATTTTTAATGAAAATTTGAAAAATTGTGAAATATCATGAATTGATTAAATTAAATTCTTAAGAGCAAGTCAATCATATTATAAAAATGCATCTAAATGTAATTGAAATGAAACTTATAATAAATTTATAGTAATCAGTTTAGAAACGATTATTAATATGAAATTTTTATTTTTGAAATTTAGTGATTAATAATTGAATTTTGCTTAGAACGACTTTGACTTGCGCAGTAAATTACAAGCACTTTTACAAGCACTTTTATTGTACGTAGAAAAACCCATTAAAAATAATCTATAACAGCGACTATCAAAAAGTCTCAATATCCCCTGTAAATTATAACCTGGAAATACTTTCACTTAATTAGGCAATTCATTAAGCGATAAAGTGCTAAACTGCCTAATTAGCTTTATATTTTATTTTAATTATTTTAGCTCGAAGTGTTTGCAACAAATTGAGTTGCAATATATTTTAATTAAAAAATATTACAAGCATAAAAAAATAAACAGCGTTTTGAAAACCCTTTTTATTTATATTGATTACTCATACATAGATAATATACTGTACTACGTTTATAGTTAAGAAATTATATTTAAAATGATTTTAGAATTGTCAAAAGAAATCTTACATCAAATGCCAAAAATTAAAGAAAAAAATCAGTAAACTGCCGCCGCGCAGGGTGTTTTGAGATTATGATATCTGAACGTAAGTAAGAACAAAAGGTTTTCGTATATGGTTTTATTTGTCATCTCTGGATTCTGTTGCCCGTGGGTCACATTGGCCTGTGCGGCATGGTGTGTTGAAAGGTTTGTTCCGGGGCAGCATTGGCAAATGGGTGTCGAAGCCGCTGATCGGCGGCTCGTCATAGGTGCCAAGATGCTGAGCCAGAACAGGCAGCTTAAACTGTTGATTTTAGCTTTGCATTTGTGTAAAATCAAGTGGGTAAATGTGGATATGTTTGTGAGAGTTGATCAAAAATATTTAATGAGGGTCTCTGGGATTTACAACGTGACGATTTACTATAACAATAACGATAACTTTGCAAAGGTAAACTATAAACTAAGTGGATCGATCTCATTGCTTGGGCTGCTTGTAGAACTCGCGAATGAGCTGCCGCAGATAGCGTGACTCGCGCTTGAAACCGCTGAGCTTGCGTCGCAGCTCGTCGTTGACCTGCGCCAGCTCCTGCTCCTCGCCGAGCACATGCTCCATTTCCTTCTTCTTCTTCTGGCGATAGCGTGTGGCCGCATTTTTGTTCTGCTCCTTTTTCCGAATCTTGCGATCCTCTGTGCCACGTCCATAGGTGCGTGTACGCTTTTTCGCTAACCCGCTGCTGCTGCTGTTGTTGTCGGATGGTGTTGCAAGCTGCTCCTCCTCGGCGATGGTGTGTGCGGGTGAGCTGCTGCTGCTGCTCGCTGGCAGCCATTCCTCATCCGCGTCCGCAATGCTGCTGCCAGCGCCGCTGATGTCGCCGTTGTTGCTGCTGCTGCTGCTACTGCCCAGAGATGATGAGGCCTGCGATTCGCAATCATCGTTGAACTGCTGCCAGTTGATTGGTAGCTGCAGCTCCTGGGCACGCATATTGACTATATCATCGACCAGCTGCGATTCGCGTGCAATTTCGCTGACAGGCATCCAGTTGTTGAAGCTGTAAGCACCAGTGGCAGCAACAGCTGTTGCATTCACTGCGTTTACTGCGGCATCATTGGAAAAAGACGGCAGCTGTAAATGAGATACACAAGTTAAATACAATTTCTAACAGGCGTTTGCTCCATCATCTGTGTCCTTACCACCTTGTGCTCCTCCTTGACGAGCAGCTGCTCCTGCGGCTGCTGTTGGTAACCATCGAAATGAGGCGGCGACTGCGGCGGCGTTAGCTGCTGTAACACCAAGCAAGTGTCACCATCCTGTTGGAAATCGGATTCGGAGGAGTTGGCAGCAATCTGCACCTTGGTTATGGGTAAAGTGTCCTGTGGCACCACAACCATCGGTTGCGAGAAGGTGGTCGACTCATAATCTATATATTGCGGCGCCCTTTGGTCTAAAAGGCACTCTGTAATTAAATAGCAAATATTTTCATTTCATTAGTATTTTAATTGTATTTATTTCAAATTGTGTAAATATTTTTAACTAGTATAATATTCTCAGCTAACTCTGAATCTTGCTATTTGTAAAGTATTATAAGAATTTTCTTATTTTAAACAACATAATTTTTATATGTAACTAAAGGCGTAATTTCAAATAGAGTCGACTAGCAATTTGCAGATATTTTGCTATCATTCTCGAAACTCCTGACATATATTTATATATATATATGCTATGATATTTATCTGCTTTCATTATTTTCTGATATTGCTACAATTACAGATAGCAATATAGCAATTTTGATGCACTCGCTGCTGCTGTTCATACTGGAAATAAAAGAGCAGCCCAGAGCAAGAGAGCATTCACTGAAATTTCTCTGCTATTGAATATATAGTTGAAAGTTTGTAGCAGTAGCAGTAGCAATACGAAAAACTGTCAACTAGCGCTTACTTTAAAACTACTTGGAATATATATAAAAATCATATTTTTAAACTGTACAAGAAAAAGAGTTCCTAATCGAATTTCACACTCTAAAATATACAAATTTCCATAACTAAATATTAATTACTAGAAAATAGAAAATATTTTACTCTGGCGCTAAATCGCTATAACTATAAATCATCAAATTTATAAATTGAAAATTCCACAATCCATGCCGTACGTGTTCGCCCACTCCAAACACGAACTACGTCGTAATATTATTAGAACAATTGTTGTTATTATTGTTGTGGCTGTTGCTCTTCATCTGAGCTCAATTTAAACTCATTTCCATTGACGTGAAGGACGCATGGAGACCATTTGGAAGCTGTGCCTCGTAAATATTTGCATATTGATTGTGGCATATTTTCAGCTGTTGTTCTTTCCAATTCCAGTTTATTGATTCTCACTTGGAGAAGAGACGACAAATATTGAAATTAGTTCGGACTCGACTCAACTCGACTTGACTTGATTATTTGTTGTGACTCTTGTGCCTGATATTTCAATTCAATATAAATTGAACAGCGTCCGTTGCCCATTGTCAAAGGTTATCAACAGTTAAACAGTTGCCAAGTGCAGTCCATATATGAAATCTAGGCATAGAAAGAGAGAGAAAGAGCAAGAGAGAGAGGCAGAGAAAGGCAGCTGCGACGACCTTCGCATGCGCACCTGTTGACACCTTGGGCTGGGCTGGGCTGGGTTTGTGTCTGGACTCAGACTGGGGACTGGACCTCGAACTAGGTTACATTCTCTATTTACTTTAGACATCTATTAGCATAACGTGTTTCATAAATAAATAGCTGCGGCGCGATAAACAGAGCAACTGTTAAATGCACCTCGCACTTTAGCCATATTTCCATAAAAATCTAGTTTTCAATTTAGAATGCAATTATTTATTTGTTCGGGCGTGGCCCCACTAACCAATTCATATTTGTTTCAATGTCTTAATCTAAAAATCGAATCTGAATTAAATATAAACAGCACATGGCACAGGCAATGTTTTCATCTTGTTTGTTGCCAATCGACAATTATGTTAATCAGTTTAGGGCACACTTAGCCAAAGGCGAACAAATGTCAGCTGAAGGTGGCTGAGAAGCCCCTTCATTGTTGCATCTGTAGACAGTTTAATGAGTCAATTAACATTTGTTCAACAACAATATTCAAGTTGTATTCGTAGGCATGGTTTGTTTTGAAAAAAACTCGATGTGCAGTTATAATTTATCCCAATCCTATATTCTATAACTCAAACACCTGCCTTTGTCAATTAAATTATAATAATAAATTATAAATTGTTTACATAGAGGCAACTTTTTGTACATTCAACAATCTTAAAGTATTTTATAATTTATTTTTATAAATTGTTTACTTAGAGGAAACTTTTTGTAAATTCAAAACTATCAAAGTATTTTGTGTTCTCTTACGATAATTTAACGAACTGCGTATTGATATTATGAAAAGTCTGGCAACATTAAGGTCACAAATAAAATATATTTGTTTTTAATTTATTAAACTGAATCTTGACAGCCAATTAGAAATGAAATACGTTCTGATTTTTAAATTGGTTTCTTATTTATTGGGTCGTTATAGTTAAATTAAATGTTTTTTGTTCACTTTACAAAAATAAAGGAAAGTTAATCAAATCAAATGTTTAACTGGAACCAAATAGTGAAATCGTAAAATGTGAAAAATGTGAATCTAAGAAATATTGAGCATAATCAAATCAGGCATTTAAAAACCAATTTGCATATAAACAATTAATTAAATGACAATATTTAGAAATAATTGTTATGACAACTAAATAGTTATTTCTAAGCAAAAGATAAGTTTTAATCAATACTTTACTAAGTTACACAATCTAGGCTCAGAAAGTCTAGTCGACTGTGGAGCAACTATTCTAATAATAAAAATTATATATATATATATATATATATAAGTTGAAATCGTGTCCTACATTTAGTCTGCAAACTACGCAATTTGCAGTTGCAATGAGCGTTCATTAGACACACAAATCAGAGATTAATGCAAACAAAGTTGTCATTGCGGAAAACAAATGGAACGAGACTATAGAAAAAAAGCAATGCCAATCCGCATTATCAAATATTAAATTAAATATAAATGAGGGCATGATTAAATACAACCTTGGAGCTAGAAACTTGTAGGCACATTCCTATGAAAATATTTGTTGTTCAGAACTTAGTAGTTTGCCTAGAAAAGTTTCCTATAGAAATCAAATCTGAGAATTTCCCATTAAAAAAAACCACCTGCTAAAGGGATGCAAACTGGAATTTTACCGCTGCTGAGATTTTAATAAATAAATAAGTCTATATTTATTTATAGGCGCTGTGCGGAGTAGGTCATTGGGTCAAGGTCACAGAAAGTCCATAAAAAAAATTAGAAAGTCTCTTATCTCGCAAATAAATTATAAATATCTGAAAATAACTTCCCTTATCAGTTGACCAAACGAATTTTGAATTTAAAAAACAAAATATACATAATTTTTTGGTTGGGTGTTGCAAATATGTGCAATGGGCGCTCCGCTGCACAAGTCGAAAAAATGTAAATGAACTTTTTTAAATACATACTAAACAGAAAGCGAGACAGTCTCAGCAAATGGAAAACAATAAACAATAATGAAAAGAAATACCAGTATATATGATAAACCCGCTTGACCGGAAAGTTATCTTTAGCAATCCCAACACACTTTGCACAGCAAACAATCAAAACAAATCGGTGAAAGAAACAGTTGCTGCATATTTATCATATAGGATATTTAATCTGTGACTAGCTAAAGAAAAGTTCGAAAAATGTCAAATGAAATACAGTTATTATTACTATTACTATTATTATGCGATCACTCATATTGGTAAAAATATTAATGAATAAATAATAATTCCTAAATTGGCTTACTGAAAAGTGATTCTTAAGTGCCTCAGTCTCCTCCTCGAAAGTGCCGGGCATAAGTAAAATGAGTAATTCAGAGATTATTCTAATTCCCATAAATTCCTTTGTAATCATAATATATATAATTATAAAAGTACACTCTGTAGACTCCTGAATCATTCAAACATCATATTCAAATAGAATGCCCATTTCGTATTATTTACAGACTTAACAAATTTGTTTCTCATTAAAAATCATATTTCGCTTGAACAACTTTCCGTACTAATTATATGCGTTTTTCCATTAATTTGAAAACCATATCGCAATAAGGAAATGAATGTCTACAAAGAGTTTTATTTTAAGCTTTTAATGAACTGATTATTCTATTCTATTGTTGAAATCATAAACCTAGCATAAATCTAGTAAAAAAAAAATTAATTTGCGCATTTAAAATAATAATTTAAACATATATATATTAATATATAAGCATACTAACCATAGGCTTGTTGCATAAATATATAACTGCTCATAATTGCGGCAGCAGCGACTCAGATTCAGAAAAATGATCTCGAATAACAATTGGAAAAACGGGGGCAAGGCAAAGGGTGGCAGAGAAAAAGAAGGTGCTTAAAATGCTAAAGGCGTGAATTAAACGCTGAACTATAAAACTAAATTTAAAAAAAACGTTTTAACTAACTGCTAGATTAACGAGATGCGCCTATAAAACTATCTAAATATATTACAAATTATTTGCAAGAGCGAATAAAGAAAAACAGGCACAAAAAACCTGTCAAATTATAAGTTAAATAAAAAAGAAGAGAAAAATCACAGTAAATTTTGAACGGGTATCAAACAAAAAAATATAGTTGGCTTAAAGCAACAAACGAAAAAACGAAAAACAATAAAAAAGAATAACAAGCAAATAAGCGAAAGGCGTGAGGCGGATACACACACAGAAATATACGGGCTGGGGGGGTGTGGTGCAGATTTGGGGAGGGACTTTATGTTTTCTGGTCAACTGCTGCCGCAAAATACTTTCGAGGGCGTTTGTTACACAAGCGGGCGTGGCAGCTATAGTTGGGCAGTTTTTTTATTGATCTGTTGTTGATGTTGCTGTTGTTGTTGTTGATGCTACGGATTTTCACCGCTTAACGTCGTTTCACCAACTTTTGCGAATTGATCACAATTTCACGGTTCCACATGTAACGGTATCCACAGTGTGGTATCATGCTCACAACCGAATGCTGGCCGAAATCTTGTGAAATCTCAGTTAACCACACAGACGGCGAGGACAGCGGACTCCAATGTTGTTAGAAGTAAGCCAAAAATATGGAGTTAGTTGTTCACGTTCACGTTGATCGGCTACATAGAGTTGGCTCGAAGGGAACGCCTCAAACGCACGCGTTTTGTTTTGTTTGACGCCGTCGCGAATTCCACTTGTTGAACCGAATACGCACAGTTTGAGAGCCACTCGTTTGGTTTGACAACAGTTTGAAAAGCGGTCGATTGCTTGCTTGGCCACCTTACCGAGTTCTTTTTTAATAATATTCAACGTTTTAAAACGTCAAAACGTGCGTTTTTTGTGTATTGTTGTTGTTTTCTTGCTGGTCTTGTTGACTTATAAATATATACATATATATATATGTATATATAAATTTTTTCTTTAATTTTGCTTGAAGGCAGTTTCTTTGTTTTCCAGTCGTTGTTGTTGTTGTTGTTGTTGAAACCAAATTCGTGTCTTTAACCGAGCGCACGCGTCAGAGTAACAATTTGTACTGAGCATTAAGCGCTGATCGCGTTCGGTTTTTGCCCTGACCAAAGTCAGCAATGAGAGAGGCCAGATAGACACTGAGAGAGCATACGAGAGGGTGTCTGTGTATGTGTGTGTGTGGGAGACAACAGCCCTGCAATAAGATCGATCTCCGCTGTTGTCTCACGATCAGCGCAGCCGAACACAGAAAATCAGAAAATACACGAAGCACACCGAACCAAAGTCTTGGCACAGTGGGACGAACAACGAACGTTCTTAGAACATTTTTCATGTAAGCTGCGTGCAATTTTAAATATTGTATTTTGATTTTCCCAACTACTGATAATTATATTTATTATTTTAATTGTGAGTAATGTAAACACAGAAAATCACCACTGTTTCTTAAGTGCTGAGCAGTGTTTTAAAATACATATTGAATTCTTATTTTGCACATTATCAATAATAATTAATATAGTGACCCAACAGGTCTCAGTGCAAGTCTCGACTCTGTTCTCCCTTCGAAACATTGATAGGTGCTCATATTATTAGCTCCACCTCCCGCCAGCTTTAACTGCATATTTATGAGAAATCGAAATCTGCGAGACAGTGGAACAAGGTGACGTCCAATGAACTCGCTTAACCTCAAAATGCAATTGCAAAGTTAGACTCTGGCCTGATGCAGATACTGCACGAATCTTAAGGGATGTGCATATATGTATATTAAGTAAAATAAAATCTAAACTAATTATAATATTTATTATTATATATATATATATATACATATAGACATCATGTCACGATAAGCTGCACAGAAAATAAACAGCTGCCGAGTTCAATGACAGCGCTCTATATAAAGCTTTACCTCTCATGCAAGCTCTATCTCTCATGCGTTCTCTCTTCCTCTCTCATCCGCTCTTTGAAGTAACTCGAAAATTACTCGGAAAGTTATATTAAATAAAGCCTGTCTTCATTTAATATCAAGCCCCTAATGGGGGGCACGTCCTCAGCGGACAAAAAAAAAAAAGAAAAAAGAGTTGATTATAAATTTAATAACAAAAAGTAAAAACAAAATGGTGAACTGAAATTTCCTGTTCAAGTTATATTAAATTTACGCCACAAATTTCCATACGAAAATCAACTGACAGTGTCTCAATCTAATAAAGATTCAACTGGTTCATCGCACTGACAATATCGGATAAGTCCTTGAACCCACCAGAAGAGGGCCTATTGATTTTTAAACAGGGTTGGCGGCTTTCAAATTGCTTGTTTAATTTTCAAACACGATGCAACCTTCAATTAAATTGCTTTTAATATAAGTTGTTTCAAGTTCTCCATAAACTTGTAATGAGAAAAACATAAAATTCCATAATTCTAGAAATATGTATATGGAGAGCTTAACAAAGTTTGCTCTGTTTCTTGAGCTTATCTGTGGGCAACTATACGTGTTCATTCACATAAAATTACAACCATTCCAAAGACACAAACAAAAACAATTCACGTTTTTTGAATTGTTGTTGTTCGTTCTTTTTTTATGGCTTTGCGTTTCTCATGCACAAAAAAAAAAACTAAAGCAGACCAAAACAAAATAAAAACCAAACCGGTTTTTCCACACTGCAAATCTGAAACTAACCTGACCAACAAGACCTGCCAATTATTCAATTTGAAAAAGAGTGGAATTTTTTTAAGAAAAAATATCTAAAATGATTTCAGTTTCTAGTTTTTGTAATATTTAATTGAGGGAAAATCGATCAAGCATGCAAAGAATTCTACAATATATAGTTTATTATAGAATTTCATATCCTTAATTCTATTATATATTATATAATTCCTCCCACCAACTTGAAAGTATTCAACAACAAATAAAAACCTACGCGCTTTCAACAGGCTCCCCAAAAAAACAAAATCTTGAAGATACAAAAAATATACGATTTCAAAATAATTTAATTTAAAATACGAAATTTTCAAGCAAGCAAATAAAGCTGAATTACAAGTTGAGCGCGCTTCGTTCGTCTACATTATTCAGACGTTCAAAGTTCAATGTTGCTATAAAATGTTTGTTTGGTTTTAATTCACTCAGATTATAAACACCGAAGCGAACAGAAGCTGCTGCTTAAGTTGCGAAATATTCATAAGAATCAAATGGATAATAAATTTAAAATATCTTAACAGGCATCTTATATCACATTACCTTAGTCTTAATCATTTCGCCTAGATTTGCAGTTAAAATCAAGTATATTTTCGATTGAATAAGTAAAAATAATTTGTTGGTTATCAATACTTGGTATGAACATACTTTTAACAGATTTCTTTGCTTTGTCATTAAAATATTATATTAATGAATCTTATTTCATGAACTTTTATTTTAAGCTTTAAACATGATTCTATTTTATTATATATTTTTGTCTGCATTAATCAACGCTCAAAACCACAACAAACTGCTTTATCAATATATCAAATTATATCTATCAATAAATATATTCATTTATTTATTGTGATCTCAATCTCACTAATCTGCCTAAAATGCTTGTATGAGACTAAAAATATGAATAAGCATAAGATAATATTATATTACGAATCACCCCGCACAATTGATAAATTAATAAAATATGGTAACAATTTCCTATTCTATATAGGAATTTCAATCCAAAAACCGACAAAATAATTTTATGAATATTTTGGTAACTTGCCTTCATCCTTCAGGTTCAAAAACTCCACAACCAATTCCTCGCCGCTTAGCAACTCCATGGAGATGTCCTCCTGCAGACAATCAGCTTGCCCATCGGCTATGAGTGTAATACCTGAAAAAAGGATTGACTTCAATCACTGAATATTTATTATAGTGAGATTCAGTCACTTACCATTTGCAAAGTTATCGTCGTATAGAAAGTGGCCACCTAAATTATCAAGCGCAAAGAGCTCGCTGGCCACAGCCGAGGCCGGCGATGCTGGCTCCAGCTTGAGCTCCCAGTAATCCCTCGGTAAATCCAAACTTGTCATTGTTTTGTTTTTGCTGTTGTTCATATGTGAAATCGATGTCAAAACTTGTGGCGAAATGCGGTAAATATCTTGAAGGTGGTCCTATGAATGTGATGAGCGCTTCTTCTGCTTCTGGTGGTTGTTGTGGGAACGCCATGGTGGCACTAAAATATTAAAAAGTAAATATTATAGTTTAATATTAAAAAATTGATAGTGGCTCTATTTGACTGAACTGCATTGTCATTGGCTACTGGCAAATTAATTTCGCATTAAATTGAGCTCTGAAAGCGAATTCTAATTCCAAATTATCTCTAAATAAATTCGATTTGAACAACCGCACACATAAAATATCTTATCATCAAAATCTTTGCTCGGTTTGTGCACTGACAGCGCAGTCGAAATTCAACACTTGCGCACAGAACTGCAAGTGTGAGTGAGACAGGTAGCGCGAGGCAAATAAATATGATGATTCATTGCCTCCAGGCACGTGTAGCATGTGGCAAGAAGAAGAACCAACATGAGTGTTGCAGCAATGGTTACTCAATTTGCTTCTGCGATTGCATCAGCCTTAAATTCTCCAGCTGTTTTTACTTTTTTTGCTTGTTGTGGCATGCCACCAAAAGTTGGCTAACATTTCTGCCACGTTACCATGAATCGACAAAAAAAAAACCCCACACGCACAGACGCAACTGTTTATAGACAACAAATCGGAATGCAGTTTGTTTGCATGTGTGCGAAAATCTGTGTGTGAAAGTGTTATTAACCCTTTTATTGGTACTTACATTGATTTTGTTAACATTTTCATATCTTTTGTGTGTTTTGGGCACTGACGTGCTTGTTGCTTTGCTTGCGCGCAAACTAGAAAGCCATTATTATGTCCATATAAATGCGAAAAACACAGGTAAAAATAATTGGACCTTTTTGCGTTTCATTTGGAACGATACTGAACGATACTCATTGTTGAGAACCATTGGTTCCTTGTGAACGGCTCTTTACTAACAGCAGTGATTTACCGTACACAATAACATTTATATAACAGCGAACGAAAAGTTCATTTGTTTGATTTCACTCGTTGGCTTAAGAAAACTAATTTTGTCATAAACACCAAACACAGTAAGCACATTAAAATTAATTGCATAAAATGTAAATTATTTAACAAATTTAAATTTTTCTCAACAGTTCCAAGTGAGTACAGATAAATGAGTAAACTATCGAATAGCTGACAGTTTCAACTATCGATAGCTCTTGAAGACAACCAAATTTTGAATTTTCAAATATATCATCTGCACACTAGCAACACATTTTGCATATTAATATTGATTTGTAATATTTTGTCAATTAATTGATAGAAAAGGCAAAGTAAAAATGAAAATCCGTCTGCATTTCAATTGATTTTTTTCACTTTTTGAAACAAACATTTAAAATTAACAAGAAACGAATCTCTTCTATCGAGTTAGTTAGTTAAGATAGATTTTTAACTGACTTGGCTAAACTATTGATACTAATAGGTATTTTAATGAAGATATATCGAAACACCCAAGATGTCCCGAATCGAACCGAACCGACGCACCGAGTAGCAGTGAGCAGCAGCGGCAGTAGCCACGCAGACTAGTTATACGACAGGCAGGCATCGTCATCAAGATATTCATATTTCTGGTCATCTGGTTGCTCTTCACCGTCTTTCTGATTATCAGTCCTCCTTACGAGACTTCGAATGTTTTAGTGCCGCTGGAGCCGAAAAATGCGCAGCTGGTAAGGATCATGGATGAACCGCTTGGCGATGTGATCAGCGTTGAGGTGAAGGGTCCCATCGATCAGTACGCCACACTGAATCCCCAGCTGGCAACCAAACAGCTGCCGCACATCCTTGTAGTTGTGGAGTGTTACAGTGAAGAGACAAACATTTCCATGCGGATATCAAAGCCATGGAATGTCTACCTTAATGGAATACCACAATATCACGAGCATCATATCGGTGAGGACGACGAGGATGAAGGGATTACAGTGGATCTTTTGCTGCTAAATATGCATGACGAGATGACGTCTCTGTTCTTTAATCCCCATCCGATGGACATGGACAAAGCGGTTGTGTGGGGCATATGCCTGATGCTACTGCTCTATGTGCTCATCATTTGGGATATTGCTGATCGGACAGTTGCCGCACTGATTGTGTCAACGGCAGCGGTTGCGGTGCTCGTCATGTTTGGTGAGAGACCCACTCTGGAGAAGATCATCTCATGGATCGATAATGAGACATTGATGCTACTCTTTGCCATGATGATTATGGTGGCGATTCTCGCCGAGACGGGCAACTTTGATTATCTGTCAGCGTTCGCTTATCAAATGTCGAGGGGCAACATTTTGATGCCCCTCTTCTATCTGTGCATGTTCACCGGCATCATTTCCGCCTTCCTGGACAATGTGACAATGGTGTTGCTGATGGAGCCGGTGACGATTCGTTTGTGTGAATCGCTGGAATTGAGCACGCCGGAGCTTATCATCAGCATTGCGATCTTCTCGAATATTGGGCGCACATTCACACCGGTGGGGGATCCACCCACTGTGTTGGTAGCCACCAGTCCCTATGTGCAGAAGAATGGCCTCGATTTTGATCAATTTGGGCGTTATGGATTACATTGGTAAGTGGACCATTGCGATAATCTTGAGTGTGGACAGGAGTCGGCAGCTGTTGGTAGCATCATGTTGCTGTTGTGGATCTCCGCCCTCTCCTCGTCCTTTGTCGACAACATACCCCTCACGGCCATGATGCTCAAGCTGGTGATCAAGCTGAACTCCAGTCCCGAACTGCATCTGCCACTTGCACCGCTCATCTGGTCGCTTCTGTTGGGCTCCAGCTTTGGCGGCAATGGCTCATTGATTGGTGCATCGGCCAATGTGATTGCAGCGGGCATGGACAGCCAGCATGGCTACACCATCAATTTCAGTTCATTCTTTGTCATTGGATTCCCCATTATGTTGCTGACGTTGCTGGTGGCCACCATTTATCTGCTGATTGCCCATTGCTGGTTTTCATGGCACAACTCACCCAACAGAAGTTAAAAACCATTAATAAATCACACTATAAAAAACAGATTACTTTTTATCGTTGCAATTTCGTTTTTGTTTATTTTTTTTTTTAATTATAAAATTGAATTTAATTTATATTTGTTTCCTTTAAAATATTTTCAATTTAAAAAAAATGATATATGAACATAAAATAAATAATTAAATTTCTTGATATACCACAATTCGTATTATTAACATTAATTTATTATTATCTTTTGAATATAATTTTCTTTTTGATATTTGTAGTTTTTCAGTTTCAAAGTTACCTTAAAAAGTTAAGATTTATCTGACTTATTGACGGAGGCAAAAATAATATACGGATTTTGAATGCGAAACTATAAATAATATTAATAATGAATGCGAAAGTAGAAACTACTATAAATATTAATAATAATAATGAATGTGAAACTAGCTATAAATAATATTAATAATAAATAAATAAAGTAGTTTTTCAGTTTCGAACTTAACTTAATATTTTTCTAACTTATTGCTGGAGGCATAAATTAAGTATCTTTAAATGCGAAACAATTGAAGTGCACCTCTTTTGCTGTTTTAGTGGTAATTACGTACAATTTATCTGTGTGAAATCCATTTGGGCCACATAAAATGCGGAAAAGCATGCGGGCAATAAGCCCAACTAAACTGGTCTCCAGATACCATCAACTGATGTAGTTATAATAGTGCTGGGCTCCTTCGACGCTGACCACGTGGCCCAATCAATCAAATGCTTGTCGATGGATGGGCGACCACAAAAAAACAACAACAACAACAACAACAACAACAAAATGCATATCTATAGAAAACCCATAACAATTTTTTACTGCATACCAAATACTTAAAATATCAGTCAGGAAGCTGAATGCTGGCTGAAAACTATCGTCTCGAGGCGGTTTTTAATGGCTTTTTTTTTTTTATTGTGCCTTCGAACTTGGTCATAAATCTTGCCAAAAATCGAAAAATTCACAAAATGTTGTGTGTTCATAAAATTTGTATTTGTGTTTATGCCATGATTGATGTGTGGCTAACCAAAATGTGAAGTAGCCATTTCAATTTGACAAAAAGGATTAATATGAGTTTGGAAAATGTTGAGTTGATTACTGATGTGTCTCTAATTGAATCTCAAACAATTTTACTTGTTTTCTACGCTGCTTTTTGAAATGAAATATTTATGCAAAAAACAAAAGAAAATGGCCAGCTAATGAGACCCATATACTCCACTCTTTACCCTTCTCTGTTTACTGTTTTTTATTATCTGTTTCTCTTTCTCTCTTTTTTCGTTTGACTGCCAGTGACAGGCTCTCAAAGAACAGACACTGAGAAATTGCACCCATGAAATTAAAAATAACTCAAGCGAAACGCTGGAAAACAAAAGGCGCTGGCAATTTATGAAACTGAGTGGAACTCAAAAAAACAAAAATATATATATATAAAAAAAAACAACATTCGGAAAGGCTTAAATTTTGTTAAGCAAGAAGACACGTAAACTGCTCCTGTTGTTGTTGTTGCTGTTGTTGTCGAAACAACAAACAAAGGAAAAGCGGTCTAAAGGATTTGTTAGCACGTTGATTTATCATCGACAGACCGGCCACAAGGAGCTCAGCAAAGGTGAGGCAGGCAGAAGGGAAGGGGAAGACAGGATGGCAGCAGGACTCTTCCGCCAGCCACATCTAATTCAATAATAAGAGCACAAGCGAGTATGCGAGTAACCAGTAAATTGTGATATAAATCACAGAAAAAAAAAATTTTCCATGTTGGAAACTGACAGCCTCCCTTCCCCTCATACCCCAAACACCGAGCAGCATCTTGGCACAGAAATGCGGCCGAACCAAAAAATATTTGTTAGAACTTTTTTGGTCACAGCCATAACAGAATCCGAGAAATGGCAACAAATTGGAGTAAAGGTATATTTGACCAAGTCGATTTTAAATACGCTAACAGAAGCTGGATATACTTAAATTAAATTATTAAATTAAAAAAAAAAAAATATATATATATATATATAATAATATTAGTGATCATTCAATAACTTGTAAATTTGACTCATAATAAACTTTACCTCAAATAAATATTCGCCATTCTTTTGCCTGCAGTAATTTTATCATCATATTATTATTTAGAAACAATATTTTTAAAAGGAAAGGTGATTTTTCTTCTTAAAATCGAAGTTTTACTTTTATTAATTCAAGCGATTAAATTTACAAAATTTAAAAAAATATATATAAATATTCCAGTATGCTTTTTTTTAGATGTGTGAATGTCGAGAAACGTAATTTAAATTTTCGAAAAGGTTTTTTTTAAATTAATTTATCTTTCTACTCTTTCTTCATTTTTAAATATTAATATCATTTTTTCTGAGTGTGATAAACAGAGAAATATTTAATTCGACTCGGCTAATAATACTAATCAAGTTTATTGACACTTTAAAATGTGAAATGTGTCTTTTTTATGCTGTTACATAGTCTACAACAAAATTAGAATACCCTTGACAAGGGTCTAAGAATATTTAAGTAAAGGAGTTGAGCTATGCCGATGAGATTGCTAGTTCCCAATTTTCGACTATTTGTGGCAACCGCAACAACAACAACAACAACAACAAAAAAACAACGATTTTAATTTGTGCGGCTTTGCAAATAGTTAAAAGTTTTGTTTAATTGCGAATAGCTTTGCAAAGTTGCCTGATTCGATCCAACAGATTGTCTGAACTAACTTGCTAAAAATTGAATTAAAGATTACAAATTGATCTGTGGCAATAATATACAAAATAATTTATTAAGTTCTGCAGCACAAACTAGTGTTATGTAAAGAGAATGCAACTTTAGAAATAAGTTTTATAATTGCAAAATGAGGCGTCTGTGATATGTGGACAAATAAAGAGCAAATAGATGGTGTAAAACCAGAAGTTTATCAGCTGCAAACTGCAAACTCAAATAGTCGATGCAGCACAGCTAAGATGTGATTTACTTGCCTTCAAAAGTTCAAATGGAATTGGCCAAATATGACTTAACTCACACAAATACACATTTGTCAGCCACAAAAGTTGGCGCCCAACCACAACCACAAAATCCGATCAATTTGAGATATAAATGTTAAATAAACTGCACCAGCTAAAAGCTATACTCAAACTATTTGACTAAAACTATTAAAGACCAAGTATAACTTTTTGAGCCCAAACTGTATACATTGGCAATATGTCGACTTTTGGCTGCCAACTTGTTTATCAAAGAATATAAATATTTTGATATTTAAGTGCGTCTGAATTTTTAATAAGGTGTCCATTTCATTTCGGGTTTTCAAAAGCACCTTTTACCGTCTACTCAAGTTATATGCAACACATTGTGTCCTGGCTGTGAGGCAGTCACTTTTCAATTTTCTTGGTTTTTATAAGTTGTTTATCTTATAAATGACAGAAGTTAATATTTACCTAGCAGCCGCAGCAACTTTTGTTTGCTTTATTTCGCATTGGCAAATTTGTTTAAATTTGAATTTTGTTTTACTTTTTTAAAAAGTCGCTGTCAATAGTTGGTTGCCGGTTTACGATGTACTTTTAACAAGGCCAGATTTCTCATACTTAACAAACAACGAAAAATAAATAAATTAAATATAAAACTTAATGATTAAATAAACTAAAATTAACACTAAAACGTGAAAAACAATGGAAAAATAACAAGAAGTTAAAACCACAAACATTATTCACGAATCTTAATGAAAGAAATATAAGAATATGAATTTGATTATTCCAAAGGTTCTTGCAGAGAATAATTAAGAGCACTTTAAATTATTTGTATTCTATGGCATCAAATTAATCCAAAAATAAAATATCACAATAAGCCTAATATTTGTATCTGGCTTACAGTGCGTATGATTAACGCTAGATAGGTAGATAATTTTTAAGAATATATTTTTGTTCTTAAGGTAAATTCTGACAGAGTAAATAACATCGTAAAGAAATGTTGAAAAATGCTTAGGAAATATAATATTTATAGCACGTATTTTGAATGGTTGATTTAATCATAATACAATAAAAAGAAGAGAGAACATTAATTTTAGGCGCGCCGAATTTTATATACCCTTTAAAGCCAGAGTAAATCTGCTGACATATTTTGTAATATTTTTTGGAAGTTTTAAATAATATATAATATAATAATCTGTAAATAAAGTTAAATATTTAATGTAAACTTATCATTTAACTATAAATAATATATAAAAAATTAATATCAGAGTTTGTGAAGATTGTGCAATTTATGCGAATTCTGGGCAGACGAACAAATTACTATATTCACCTGGCTAGTCGTGCTGATTACGAATATATATATATATATATATATATATATATCTCTCAACGGGTCGCAGATGTCCTTCTTTAATGCGTTGCAAATTTGAAATAAATCTACCCAAGGGTATAGCACAAAAATATCTGACAAATGCGTTGAATCGATAATTCCAAAAATGTTTGCCCAAAACTTTGGGGCACATTTGGCCCTCATTTCGAGCAGTAAAATTTAATTTTCATGATTTCCATTTCGGGCTTTTGCTGTTCAAATCAACTGTGCCGGTCTGTGGCCGATAGACGTGACTTGGCCACGTTTGTAGGCATTCGGACAAATCTCCTCTTCCTCTCTCTTTCACTCTCTCTCTGTCACTCTCTCTCTCTCTCTCTTTCTCTATGTACATATGTTTATCCTCATTGCTTATAAGCTAAGTCTCGGGTTTGTTTGTCGTATTGTTGCAGTCCAGCTTCTGGCAGCTGTGGCAACCAATGCACTAATACCAGTAACCTGTTAATACGATACACACACGCACACACACACATGCACAGTCACAGACACGCAGAGCCACAGACATGTACACACATAAATAAGCAACACATTTTGCTTTGTATTATGAACATAAATTTTGAGCAATTTGTCAGTTGTTGAGCCAAAGCACAACAAATGTGCTTTAGTTTAAGATTAAAGTATGCTTAAATTAATTCAAAGTGTACAGATGACTTATATTTATAGTGTACTTTAACTTAGAGTTCAATTGTCCAAT
Organism: Drosophila fungiperda; assembly: GCA_035042345.1. Lineage (NCBI taxonomy): Eukaryota > Metazoa > Arthropoda > Insecta > Diptera > Drosophilidae > Drosophila > Drosophila fungiperda. Next base: position 10,432,649 of record JAWNLM010000145.1, read on the forward strand.
TATTCAGTTATTAATTAAAGCAGCTCGACTAAATTGTGCTTCAAGAAAGAACTCGAAAAGAAGTTTTGTTAAAGTTGGCAAAGTTAAAACTGAAGAACTGCAACTAATTGAGTGGACAGCACTGTAAGCAGCGCACACCACACACACACACACCACACACTTATTGACAATTACGTTTTAATTAGAAATGACTTGAGCACATCTGAGGAGGTGTGGCAAAGGGGGTTGCTTGCCACTCGGAAGCAGCAGTTTGGTTTATATTCGTGGCTGATATGTGGCACTAATGTGCTTGTGTGTGTGTGTGTGTGTGTGTTTGCCACAGAAACGATTCGCATCCTGAGGCCTCTTCAAATAGACAAGCAGATTGGAAAACAATATGCAGAAATGCAGAAAGTTAATTTGCAATTGAAATGAGAAAGTCAAGTTGCAAATGAAAATAGAAATGGCAAAATAGAAAATTGCAGAAATTTCCATGAGCCAAATGCAAATTTGTTGATATTTCTGTTGTTGTTTTTTTTTTTGACTATTTGGCCGCTTTAATTCATTGGCAATTAAAAGTGCAACTCAAGTGTTTATTTTCGTTTCTTCTTCTTCTTTTTTTTGGTATTTAAACAATTGCTTTAAATGCGCTGCATATATTAAAAAGTGGCTGCTGATTGTATGTGCATAACTTAAATACAGACTAATTGACTGGACTGTTCCTGCTGCTGCAGCTGCCTTATTTGACTATAAAATGTTGCAGCCATGTGTTTTGAGGATGACGTCACCCACGGAATATTTTAGTTCGAGCTGTTAACTCGACCAGTCCACACTTGAAGCAAGTAAGAATGCTGTAGTTGGGTGAGCTCGACTGCGATACACCATGAACTCAGCTCATAATATATTATTCCATTTGTATTGACCATCACTACGCTGTGTGGAGTTTATTATAAATAATAAAAATAATTCTTATAAGTATTTATTATTTGACATCGAAAACCTGAGCAAACTTGATCTACTCGGGATATATGAGAACTTCTGTTCCAAATTTCTTTCTGTCTTCTACTTTCTATATAGAGTCGTCTGATGATTTTCATCATATATATACTTAGTGGAGTCCAAAGTGCTTTTTTGTGCTTCTTACATATGTACCACAAAACCAGTATGCCCCTTTTAGCCATTTTTAATTGGGCTAGCGCATAAAAAGCGCATAACTTTTTTACTGTGCGATTTTCGTGAGAACAGAAAATTAACAAAAACTCTCGCTAGAATAAATGAATACATTTGAAGTTTTAGTGATAGTTAAAGGCAAGTGTAGTTTTCAAAATAAAATTTTTATATCCTGGGATCCAATTTGAAGGAGACGTAGAGTCGTTCATTGAAAAAATTTTGAATTTAATTTATGATAATTAGCGTTTTTTTTTGTGTATTTCAACTCTACGCATTGCAAAAAGTGTTGAATTTACAGTCGCTGGTAAGATGCATGGTAAGATGCTTTAAATTGTTGGTAAAAATATTAATTAAGCAAAAAAAAAATTACTTAATTGTTGCAAAATGTTGTAAGCTGAAAAAACTTCTTTTGGTTTTTTAAACCGTTGCAATTATCGATTAATTAGTTTACAGACTTTCTGTTACAATTCCTAGCATAATTCAGATAATATAGTGTCATCCTGGTACTCTTCCAACCTTTTTTTATACATGCGTGATTTATTAGGAGCATTAATTTGAACGTTGACTCACGGAAAATGTTAATCGCTTTGATTTATAGTCCGAAAGTAGTTCTAAATTGTCGCACCACGCTTAAGTCATTAAAAACAGCAATTACCTTGTGGATTTAGCATGCCTGGCTACGATAATAAAACAAATACTTAAATTTATATACATTTTTTATTTTTGTTATATATATTTATGTTTTTTTCTCAATGTAAATTGTCTCACTTTAAGCGCAGCACAATAAAATATTAAGATTTATTACATGTGGCCTAAATCGAATTTAAACTGTTTCCATATTATGGCTTAATCGGAAGGTGTTCGCAACTCATTAATTTGAAATCAATTTGCTTAGCATTAAAAGAACGTTTGTTCCACAACCACAATAATTTTCATATATAATCGGAAGCTAAACCAACCTAATTCCGGCTCAAAGGAGCTGGTAGTCAAATCCATAAGGCTATCATTTTGTGAAAAGCATTTTTAGGCTATCAGAGCAGATGAATCTGATTCCAAATCTGACTACGCCTGGGTTGCCAATCAACCGAAAGCAAAACTTTCAGCAATCAAAGCCAAACAGAGCCAAAACCCCAAAAGCCCCGAAGCTCCAAAGCTCAACAAAAACGAAAGCGAAACGGAGAACACACAAAACAAAAAACAAAACAACAAAAAAAAATATATAAAAAAAAAAAAACAAAACAAAAGAATATGTAAGAACACAATGCACAACTAAAAATACAGCTAAGGCTAACAAGTTGTAGGTGCAAAAGCATCGTGTGTGTGTGTGTGTGGATGTGTGTGTGTGAGTGGTTGGGTGTGCTTGTGAAAAGAAAGGCGTATTAGCATGTGGCACGCATGTTTGCCTGGGTTGAGCCGGGCCAGACGGATTACACGTGCCCAGTTACATCAAATCTTGCTCGCAGGCCACTTGGGCACGCATCGACGGACTCCAGGCCGGAAATGATACCGTCCAAAGACAACACACACCACACATAAGACATAAAGAGCCGCTAATCTTTAGCATACTTCTGGGAAACAGCCGAAATTCATAAAAGCCGAAATATTTGTACAACAAGAAGACTGCAAAAGAAAAAAACTCAAACATTTTTTTGGCATGCCAATAGACCCAGCAAACATAAGCGTATAAATATTAATTTACCCAAGCAGAAATCCCCACTTTACTCAATACACGAACTATTATTATAAATTCTGAAAACCAATCGAAAAAATTCTCCGTAAGGGTATACAAATATTTGTTTATTAACAAATTTAAAGGAGTTTGCATTTATACCAGTTATTTGCGGATCTATTTTATTTATTTACAATATTACAAGGTACTCAAAATGTTTTAAATCAAATAAATAGAATTCAATTGAAATACGATCTTAAAGTTATAAATTAAATTGTATAAGTTACGTTATGTAAATCAAAAGTTAATTAACTTAAAATTGAAAATAACGGAAGTAATAAATCTGCGAGTGCTTAAAATACAATTAGACCAATCATTAGTAGGTTTTTAATAAAAAAAAGTCAAATAGTAAAAGGGGAGAAGGAATAAGGAGTCAACATTTATTGTTGGCATAAAAGGAATATATAGTATATAAGTTAAGGAATCGGCGATGTCTACTCTGCCACCGCATGAAATTATACACTTCAGTCAGTCAGCAAAGCTGTCACAATTGCGATTTTCTGCGGCGATTCCATCTCCTTTTGCAATTAAATTGCAATTAGCATAGAGTTAATTAATTCCATTTTCCTTTACATGCAGTAATTACAACACTCACACTTCCACCCAAACACACACATAAACATACAGACAAAGACTTACCAACCCATGCCTGAGCATACGTGCGACGGGAACACATGTTAAGCCAACATGTTGCGCTTTGCAATTATACATACATATATTAGAACTTACATATATATGTATATATGCTACTTGTGAACCCACCGAGAGCATCTTCCTTGCAACCCCCGTCGGTGTCTTTATTTCTCCCCATTTGCTAGTTGAAGCAACTCCTCCAAGTTTTAAAGCGTAACTGAGAGTTATTCATACACCTTTGCGTACCCACCTACACACACACACACAGATATTTGGGCATACACAAATATTTTCTTCAACAAGTTTGCAGCGTCTGATTTTTGAATTTCTCGGCTTTTGTCTTGCTGCTTGCACTTGCTGCTGGCGTTCGCGCTTAATGCTGCCCTTTCCCCTCCAAATAATGAAACAAAACAAACAAATAGACAAAAACACACACATATATGCATACGCAAACGCATACATAGACATCGCCCCGCATCCACTTAGCGCGCCACTCAATGCACCTTTGTTTTCCCCTCACTTTCTTCCTCTTAACTTGCGGCGTTTCGCGTGCTTTTTGCGATTGTTCAAATACAAATCTTATAAAGCAAAGTCAAAGATAAAAACAAAAGCAGCCGTGGCTCTCCAGCAATTGCTCTCACTGCTGCTCACGCTTATTCTACTCTCTCTCTCTCTCTAACACTCTCTCTTATTCTGCTTGCGCACTCTTGCTCTCTGTAAGGCATACAGTGCCCAAAAAAAGAAATTTATATAATATTTATGGTAAGAATAAATATTATTCTAATAAACTCTAGTGAATTTTTTTATTGAAAGTGTTCAACTTTAAAAGGATGATATTAATAGAATATTTAATTTGTCTAAAATATAATTATGTATATTATTTTTATTTTATGTTTTTCTTTAATTCAAATTTGTGCACAGTGTGTGCAGGCATAGCCAATGGCTCGTTGTTACGTATACGCAGCGTAAGCGGAGAGCACGTAATGGGAGAGCATGCGAGAGAGCGAGAGCGCAGGAGCTGCCTGCGCTCTTTGCCGCAGTTTTTCTTAACGGTCTTGCCTGGCCACATTTTCCAGGGGATATTTCATCTGTGTGCCAATCTCGGGCCACATTCAGTTTCATCTGAGACGTTTGACGCAGCGGTCGATAAAAACTCCAAAAGGCGAAAATTAAATAACCAATTGGCTCGACAGCAAAAACAAGCGTGAAACGCGTGACTTTCTCCCAAACTTGGCCTAAACAATACAAAAAAAAAGTTCTTGTTTAATTTTAGTAACTGTTCTGTGTCTATTTAACCCGATTTACTGTATCTCCATTCAAAAAATTAAAAATTTATTTAATACAAGGGCATGCAAATTGCCGTCGGTCAGTGAAACATTTAAGCTAATTGTGAGACTCAACCGTGGGGGAACCCTTAAGGAAGCGGCTTGTGCCTCAAACTGGGCGACTACCGCAAAATGACACGTGTCAGGCGCATTGTGGTAAGTTTGTTTCGAAACCTTTGCTCGAGTCAAGACGTAAAGCTGCTTAAGAATACACACACATTTACAACTATTAAACTCATGTTTTTGTATATACACTTTTAACCCGCTGATACGCGACGACCTGTAAGAACCTGCACGTTGAATTTCATAAATAATCGCTCTACTTTCTAAAATTCACTTCTAACACGTTTGCATGTTAATCCCACATCCTCCCCAACTCGAGTTTCGTATTTTTTGTGCTAATTTTGTATATGTATATATTTCCCTTTGAATTTTGGCTATGTGAACTTTTCGCGGTTCAACACTCACAACTGCCCTAAAATAAATACAAAAGCATTTGTGCGAAATTCGCATATCTGATGAATTTTAAATCAAATTTATGCTTTTAAATAAGGTTTAAGCGCAATAGGCACATTTAACCGTTACGGATAGGTCTAAAATTGCCCAAGGCTATAAATATATAAATAGCTTTAAGTCTGGGCACATATTGTATAATGTATAATAATAACAATAATAGCGAAGTTAATGTTATGTTTTTATTTTGTATTCGATGGGCTTGCATTTTATTGCTTGTCGCTGACATATTGGCGAAATTTGAGAGCAATGTATTGAAAATATGACATTACTTGCCTTTGGTCACCTTCTGTTGTTTTCATTTTTACGATTATTATAACGTCCAACGTGACGTATGCGCAACGCGTGGGTCTGTGGGCCAAAATGTTTTGCACTCCAAATTGCTGAGGTTAAATTTAAACCCACACAGTCAAGCGACCAGACGGACAGGCGGGCGGACAAAGAAATTGTGCACACATTTTTGCTTTTATAGTCATCAGTTACCAACACACCGACACGCCCCTCTTAACGGTGGGCGGGTTATAGCCAGGTTCTATCGGGATCCGCATGCGACCTTCGCTGCCAAAATTAACCTGGAGCAAACAAAAAAAAAGTGTATGAAAAATTACACAATGCTATCCAACAGGTTTTATCTAAGCTTTGAAACTGGCCAACAAAATAACCATCAAACATGAATGGCCATAAACGTAGCAAATAGAATGGGAAAATATGCAAATGCAGTTGCTTAAACTGCCGACAAAATTTGGATCCATCAGGTATTTTGAAAGTAGCACAAATAAAAAAGAGAATATAAAATAGATTGAGCCAGTTAGGATGTGTTGGAGTGGAGATTTGAAAATGTACAAATAAAACACATGTAAGAAAAACCGTTGCTTGGCAAAGCAACTGTGCAGATAAAATATATGCAAAAATTATTGGCATACTTTGCTGTCGATAAATGCTAACAAATTACATTTATGACATTTTTAGCCAATAGATAAATAAATCGTTTTTTAAGTTTAGTGTCAACATAGGTCAACAAAATTACTCAAGCACTTAAAATGTTATCAAATATTTTCCTATAAAATCAATGTAGGTAAAAAGCAAAAATATTCTCAAGCTAGTCTCAGTCAAATCGAATAAGTTTATATATTAAAATCGACAAGCTTAAAGCTCAAGACAAAATTTACTTTATCGCAGTTAATTAAATAGTGCAAAAGGAATTTTTATATTTATTGTAATTTTTCTTCTCAATATCAAGTAAGAAAAACTATCAAATCAGATAAGCTTAAACCAAATTTGAAAAGGTTAAAATGCAAAAATAACAATTTCAAATTAAACCAATTAATCCAATTAAATCCAATTTATAAAAGATAAAGTGTGTTGGGAAGATTTATATATTTCATATTAATATTTAAAAAATAGTTTCAACAATTGACTATTCAATTAGTTGGATTTAATTTAATTACTTTTTATTACTTTATTTATATTATTTGCATTAAGTTTAATTTATAATGACATGTGTCTATTAGGAATTGTGTAATCTTGCGGAAGTCTGTTTCTATTTTAGACATTTATCTTAAAGGTCAGCCACTTTGTCGCATTACTCATCGGTACAAGTATTTGTGGTAATACATTAACCTGTTGGCCTATAGCTGGAAGCCTTGGCATTTTGGCTCGCCAGCATACAAATCAAATTTGAAGCTGCCACTCGAAGTGTCCTGCTACTGATGGGGTGTGTCCTTGTGGCAGACGCGTCACGTTTATCACAACAAGACAATAAATTTCATTTGCTTGTCGCTGTTGATTTTTATACACGGTCGTAACAAACAAAAATGTGGCAGCATCAAAAGTCGTGCCTCATCTGCCATGTTTACTAAACGTATTGGCTCTTTCGACGCTCAATTGGCATGGAAAATACACAAAAGATTTTCAAGTATGGTTGTGGCACTCATTTCCATCTCCATGTCCATCTCCGCCCATCAAATTTCTCATTTTTGTTATATAAGTCTCTGTGTGATAAAGCTTGTTTGCATCCGTGGCAAACAACTAAAACACACATTTTATTTAAGCATTTTGATTGATGGAATAAGCTTGACATTTTTTTTTTTTTGTGGGCAATGGGCGGGTGTTCGCCTTTAATTAAACTGCGACACTGTGCTGCTGTGGGCGTGGCATACATCTGCTCATGTTGCGGCTGTGGCAAGTTTAATCAGTGCGCCTTGAGCTGTTGCGGTTCTCATTCTCTGTAACAAAACAAAACAAGCATAAAAACAAAAAATTTATCACATAGTGAAGTGTGTGGAAAGATTGTCGCTTTTGCTTTTTGGGGAATTTTGCTTGATTGCTGGCATCAAACTATGGCAGTGGCATGCAACCATTAGTTAAACTTCTCTTTTGGGCGCTCTTGGCCAAAATGTTGATATATTTATGCGGTGGCCCAAAAAGTTCCTTGATTAATGATCTGACACGGAAGTGCATATTATGTTCTGCTTTTGATTGCCATTGATTAAATGTGCTTGGCATTATTACATTAAGCATTTTAGGGCTACATTTAATGCTCTACTATTTTATTAAATAAAGGCCAAACAATCTGCAAAAAAATAGTAAGAACTTTAGAAATATACCTTTTTTGCTCATTCTCTGTGGTAAAAATACTAATGATTAATTGATTTCACTTAGTTAAGGTTAAAGTAAATTAAAGGTTAGTTAAAGTAAATTTTATTATAACATAATATAAGAATTAAATTATTAATATTTTGTTCCTGATAGCAGCAAAAGCTACAATTTGTAAATTTAAAATTTTTTATAGTCAGTAATATAAATAAATAAATTGTCTTGCTTGTATTATTTTAATAGCATTTTTATAAATTTAGTTTAACAAATCAGTAACTATAAGTGGCAGCTATAAGTAATCGAAACCAGTCAAAGTAATCTGACGCCAAGATTCCCATTTATGGAAAAATAAACAAATTAAATAAACTATTTATAGAACTATTTATTTATTTTATAATGCAAGCAGAGAAGCGCATTTGAGTGCCAGCGGCTAATGGACACTAATGGAGTTGAATATATTTGTACTTATTTTTGTATATAGACGAAATAGCTTTTTAATATATTCAGATATTTGCTAGTATTCGTAATCTGTGCAAAGAGTACTTTAAATTCAAATGAATGTCCTTTTTCAATGCAACTCTGATGCCAAGTTGAGCTGTCATAATAAACGTTCAAGCGATTTCTCATAATAATGGGTCATAAAGTATACGCGACGTCAGCCAAATAAATTTAATAGCACTAAAAAAAAAATGGTCACATTTATAAACTAAATCCTAATCCTTTAATGGTGGTCTATCAATACTGAGTGTTGAACGTTGTGTCTACAGCAGCCAGATACCACAGACAGGTGCCAAGTATTCTTGGTTTTTGTTCCTCTCTGTTTTTTTTTTTATATTTTTTTGCTTGCTTTGGTGCTGTCGTTAAAAAATTGAAGTGGCAAAGCCAGCGTGGTATCAACGCCGTTGAATAACAAACAGTGGCAACAAACACGCAACGCCTTATTTGTGTCTCTCTCTTTCTTTTCCCCTTTCTCTGTCCCTCTTTTGTGACAACAGACAACAGCAATAAGATTTTAAGGGAGCAGAGAAGGGCAAAACGCGGTTTTGTTGCCACACAAAATTGCTTTTTTTTTTTGCTGAGTAGAAAACAGACCTGTGGTTAGCAGCAGGTGACCAATGTTAGTTGCCGCGAAAAACAGCAACAGAAACATCAAAATATAGAACAAAACAAGTTAGTGTGCATCAGTCGAAAACAGATACCCTGTAATTTGCTTTCAGTGGCCCTTGAAAACTTTTGTAGTTTTCTGCATATGTTTACTTTAGACAATCAATAAGAAATGTTCGTCATAAATGTTATGCAGCTCAAAGGTGACTTTTAATCTATATATATTTTTTTTTATATTATATATATATACATATTTTTAAACTATTTTGTATTTCTTTGACTAATTTAAGGGCACATTTGGCATAAATTAAATAGAAAATAATAAGATTTGATATGTACGTTTTTTTATATTCGAATTTGTAACTATAAAATGTTAATTTTTTATATAAATTAAAAAATAATGAAATTTATGCAACTAGCAGCAATTCAACTATTCTAATTCATTAAATTGAAAATAATAAGATTTTATATGTACGTTTTTTTTTATTCGAATTTGTAACTTTAAACTATTAATTTTGTTATATAAATAAAAATAACAATGAAATTTTGCAACTAGCAGCGATTCATGAAATCTAATTCAATATTCACCCTTCAATTTATTTATCGAGTAATATATATACGTCTTCGGCATTTGATATATATATATAAATCGATATACGAATAGCTCAATATAATTTCAAATGCATCCTTCTACCAGTTTCATAAAGGGTATAAAAATAAATATTTCATTTTTGTTCGCTACTCAACCGCACATGTCATATTTGCATTGGGCGTTTTAATTAAGCTAAACAAGTGCAGCACCCACACACACACACACACACACACACACACACACATAGACACGTATTAACATTTCATATTTGTCTTCAGTATTTTTAAACATTTCTTGTGCATTTGCCCGCCACACTTGATTAAGTTTTAATTTCAAATTGTGTGCGCCTTTTGCTAAACTTTCTAGCCTGGTTTTTACGATGTTGCCAATTAAGCCAGTAAGTTGCTTTATTATACAACTGAAGCAGCCTGCTTTTTAAGTAAACAACAAAAACTTTTGCGAACGCTTCTCACATTTCTCAAATGGCTGTCATTTAATTTTCTCACTTCATTTTTTGGTTTTCTCATCGTTTTCTTTCGAGAACGTCGACAAAATCTTGAGGCTGCTTTATTAAACCATAGCTGGCAAAATCACATGAATGAGCGCACTTACACACACAGACAAACACACAGACACATACACTGACACACACATAGACACACACAGGCAAATACAAAAACACGCAAAGAGCCCAGAACATCTATATAGAATTACCTATGGGGCTACGTGCCACATTTGTATTTAAATTTTGCCCGACACGTAGCAATAGAATGAGACAGAGAGTGAGTTAGAGTGAGAGAGATAGAGGCAGACACACAGGCAGAGGCAGAGGCAGAGAAATTCACACCTACAGCGGCACAAAGCTCATCAGCTCAGCAACAATAATGTTAGTTTGTCCTTACAAATTTAACATATGTGCAGCTCTCACAGACTTGGTAAATGCAGTAAAAAAATATTGTAATTCAACAGCAACAAAAATTAATTTTAACTTTATTTATTTCATTTTATTTATTATTAAACCAATTCAAAACTGAGCCAACCAGCAGACACATATGATTTTAAGCAGACTATTTATTATCTATATTGATTCCTGCTTTAAAGCTTGAAAATTCCATTTTTCAAAATTTAATATTCTCGCAGAAGATTTATTAAAATGCGGCTTATTTGTTTTTGCTAGTTTTATTCAAATTTCTGCAAGCTTTTAAGCTATATTAAGTATACTTTAAAGGTTGATTTGTCTTTTAAATACTTCATCATATATTTTATGATTCGTTCTCAAAGTTATATAAAATTTTATCTAACGATTTCTTATATGAATACTGCATTAAGACTTAAAAATTGTGTATTGGTTATAAAAAATGTATTAAAAATTAAAGCAAAATAACCAAATAAAGTATCAATATTAATGCTGGCAGGCAATTTAATTGCTATTTTATTTTTTAATTATTTACTAAATCAACAAAACTGGATTTTTCAAATGATTTTTTAAGCTGCTGTGATTAATTTCTGTTGATAACATGATCATTATAAAAGTAAAAATATATCTTTATGTTATTTTTATTTTAATTGAAACCATTGAAATATATATAAATATTTTATTTTATTTTAAAATGAATAAAATTATAATTTTAGTTTTTTTGTAACTCACTCTGCGTTTCTTTCTCTGTACTTTAAATCAACACACGGCGAGCTGTCTGCTAACACGCTCAATGCCATGTCCATGTCCATGACAGCCTGGCTCACCCCCTACACAAGGTGCACCGCCACACGCCCCTCTGCCCAGCCGTTGGCATACCTACATTTTTTTTTCTAAATGCGTTCACATCAAACTATGCAACGCGTTCATATTTCTTACAGTTCGTTACACATTTAATATTAAAGAAAATTACCACTGAGATGTGTGTACGTGTGAGATGTGTGCGTATGTGTGCGTATGAGAGGTGTATTTGAGGTGTATGTGGGCGTGTGTGTAGGGTAGTTTATCTGAGGCCATTTTTTCATGCAACACATTCTTTAGTCGTGGCGGACGCTAAATGATATGCAAATAAAACCGAGGCTCCCCCTAAAAATACATGAAAACCCCGAGCATGAGTGGGTGTGCATCTCTGTGTGTGTGTGGGAGTGTGTGTATTTGGGTGTACAATTGTGTGACTTTTAAATTCAAATTTAAATTGTTTGCTTCATTAAAGCGGCTTAAATTGCTTGCCTTGGCATATGTGGCAATGCCAATTGAGAACTTTTGGCTTGATTAACATAATAATGATCACCAACAGAAACAGGAAATTTGCATTAAGCATCGCATCACGACTAGCTAATACTCTATAGCCCAAAAATCTAACAAAAATCTGAACATGCCTATATTAAACATACTAAAAAGTTTGTAAACATTTTTGCATTTGTTCCCAATTTAATTTGATTGTCGATTAAGCTAAAAATAAAATACAAAGCAATTGTTTTAAATTTTTAATATTATTATTATTGTATTGTTGTTTTTATTTTTTATTTGTTTGGAATAGTAGACTGCTTGTTATATTAATTTTTGTCTACAGGGTATAGGAATGGAAAGCGCTATGAATTTTTTTTGATATTAAGTGCACCGCAAAAACTTTGGCATACCATTTTGGCCTGTAAAGTTTTCCTTGGTCTGGCTGCAAACTTCGCGTAAATTGCGCTTGCCTGAGGATGGAGTGGTTGCTTGGTGCAGGGGGGGAGGATGAAAGAGGGTTGGCAAGAGGGGATCGGCAGCATTTTGTTCGACGCATGCAGCTATTTATCTTAAGCATGCTCGCGCCTTAAAGTATGCAGCATAAGTAGTGTACTAGCGGCACTTTCACAATACACACACATAACACACACACATACATAAACACAAACACACACACACACTTGCAGACATTTGACTGTTGAAGTGCACTTTGCACTTTCATTTGACGCTCGCTTTTTTGCCTGCAGCTGCCCAATTTTCGCCTCGTTCTACTTTGCGCTATTTGCGTTCAGCAAGTCTCACTTTACACACACACACAACAGTTTCAGGGGGTGGTGGGTGCAGGGCGGGGGGTGAAGGGGGGTTGAAGTGGTATGCACTAAGACAGCAGTGTTCATTGTCACTTGCGCCTGGGTGGGAACGTATGCTATTTCGTCGTTCAGTCGCTTTGTCGTTTTGTCGCTGACTCATGTCCATGCACTAGAAATTCCATTACAGCAGCAATTTCGACTTGTTATACTCTTTGTCGAGGGTATAATGACACCACTGTCATCCAGTCGACAGCTGCTTCTGCTGCTCCGGCTCCTTCTGCTCATCCTGCTGCTCCTGCTGTTGCTGTGACAATAGCTTTGTCTCTCCACTCCACCACAAGAATGTTGTTACACACGAGATGACCAGGGTTTGCAATACTTTTAAAATGACAAAAGTTTGAGCGGCCCAAGCTTTTAGTATCAGCCAAAATAAACTCTGTGAAAACGGGTTAAGAATATGTAATGCTATAAAATTGTAGTACCAGCTAAAAAAAAAAGTCTAAGGAAACGGGTTAAGAAGATATAATGCTATAAAAAACTATATAAGTATTTGCACATTAATTATAAGACCAATTAAATTGAGAACTTCTCAAAGAATTTTAACAGATCATAATGAAAGTTATTTGTTAGAAAGCCAAATAAATATTATCGACATGTTAATGATTAAAATAAAATGCCAATTACACGAATTATAAAAATTAATAGTAACCAAAATTAAGAAAATTAGCTTAATATTAAATATATTAAATTTATAATATTTTTTAATTGGCACTAAGTTCTAATTTCGTACTGATTTAAAAACGAACTTTTTTAAGTGCAGTTTTATTTCCCAATAAAGGCTTAAGGAACGTCTTGTAAAAAAAAACAGTTTATTATTTAATTATGCTAAGATTTCATTTTAAACATTCAAAGTTTATTACTTTATTTTGCTTTTAACTGTTTGCTCTTCGCAACAATGTGGAGCCTTCAAAAAGGTCTTCAGTCGTAGGTGAGAAATATATATTTAATTGTTTTCGCCACAGGAATTTATTTACTCAGACTTGGAGAAAGTTTCCCATGTTGTTTTGGGAGCTGTAATGAATTTCGTAAAGTTAAAGTTGTATATAATTACAGCTTCATTAAAATGCATACTTTGCACATCTGAAGATGTTCGACATGCTACTTTTTCTTGAGATTTAATAAAACATAAATGTTTTTACTAAAACAATTAGTAAATTAGTAACTGATGAACATATTTATTTCAGTTTTATTTTTTGACTATATTCTACATTTGACATTTATTTGTGTTTACATTTGGTTTTACACTCAAATCTTTTTTACTTCGGAAAAGGATTCGGAGAATTTAACTTGTGTTCATTTCCAAATTTTCATTTTATACAAACTTTTCCACATATTCGTTTGGAGCTCAACATGCAATGTCCAACAAATTATTTGAGGCCATTTTAAGCTATGGCTAAAAAGCCCCAGAGCATTATGTGTTGACCAACTGACGTTGCCAACAGCAAACACCACACGATGCCCACATCCGCTGCTGACCGGCTCAGCGCCTAAACTTATGCAGCAAGTTTTTTTTTCCATTTTTGTTGTTTGCATTTTTAGCCATGTTTTAGTTGTTGTTGTATTTGACGCTGGCTTTTGTTTTGTGCGTCCCGCTTTTGTCATGTTTGTTGATTGTAAAAGTTACTGAAGCGCTTTTTAACAGTTTTCGTGACACTTTTAGTTGCAGTCGTTGCCGCTGGCAACATGACATCAAAAAGGTCTAAGCCCGTCCCTGGCCAAAGTGGGTAACAAGCCACTGTCTCTGTGTGTGTGTGTGTGACATTAAGGTACATATAAATATAAATAATATGGGCTCCAATTTGTTTCCGACACAATTCAATTTTATGGCAATTTAACTGCCACTGCACATGAAACTTAATCGATGTTGCATTATTCAGTAGATTTACGCAGAATTCTAGTGCCTCAATAAACCGCACGATTGATTGTCATTTATGGCATCTGCCTCGTAGCCCAACTGTTGTTGGTTTCTGGGTCAACGGTTTAATAATTTTTACCAAGAACACTTGAATTGCATGTGGTTTCATTATTTTCCCGTGTACTCACTGAAATTGGCTGATGGGGTTTATTAAGTTTACTAAAAATAAGAATATTATTTTTGTTAGAGACAATCTTTTACCTATTAGGTAATAGCAGAGATTGTTTTTTCCTCAAACAAACATTCGCATTATTGATTTTTTTCTTGTTTATCATGTACTGCAAACGGTAATCGATTTTTAACGACATATTATTATTTTGTAATAAAGATAATATGAATAAAAATAAGAGGGGAAAGCATGGCACTGATATTTACATAAAATTAATTAAGATACACCCCAAAGTTATTTGTAGCATACTTGAAAAAATTCGCTAACAATGCCATAACCAACTAATATAAACAATATTAAAAAAGCACCAACAAAAAATACAACTGAACAAAATCGCTTGTTAAGCACAAAAAATAAACGAAGGAAAATTATAAATCCGATTGAAATATATAATTTTTATGAAATTTGGGCAAGGTACATAAATTAAGTAAATAGACTCAATAAATTCAGATAAATTTCACTCAACCCCAACTCGATTTCTATTTAAACTTGATATTTATAATACGTTTAATCATAGATCTAATGGAAATAGAGTTTTGATTGTTTAAATCCAACCCCTTTCATCAATAAAATCTATCTCAGGCATAACATAAAATTCAATTTTGTATCTGCTGATGACTGTAAAAGAAAAATTTTACACAGATTGTCAGACAGGTTATACAGGAATAGATGTTGATGAAGATGTCTTTTGAGCATCCGACTGGCTTCCATCTGCCTGCCAACTACATATCCACATTTTACACATTTTCAAATAGGATATGTTCATGTCAGTCCTTTCCTGCTGCAATTGCATCTTACATATTTCGAAATTGTGGCTGCTTGTTGACAAATGCAATTGAATTGTCAAACGTAATGAGTTCTTCTGTGAACAGCCCCTTAAGTCCACTTTGTAGTTTATTTAAATGGGAATTTGGGTTATTTAATTTAAAGCTCACTTGGCTGCAAAATGAAAGTATGCCTGGACAACTGCTTAAGCACTTGAGAAGTTGAGCGCCCAAAAAGTTCTGATTTGCCTGGCAAAATATAACTTTATTTTCAACCGAATTTCAAGCATATTTGTTGTCATTTACAGAGAATTTATTTACAACTGTTAATTTGCCATAATTTAAGCTGTCTGATTAAATTGATTCCAGTACATATTGAAATATTTATTGCTCTGCTTATTTTATTCTCTCTTCGCATTCTATAAATATTGAGTTGGGGTTGAATGAAATTCACCTAAATTTCTGCGTGTATTTACTTAATTTATGTACCTTGGCAAAATATTTTAAAAATAATATACCTCAAACGCGGGTATAATTTTCCACCTTTTATTTTTTGTGCTCAACAAGCGTTTTTTTGTTGGTTCTTCTTTAATATTGTTTATGTTAGTTCATTATGCCATTGTTTGCTTATTTTTTCCAATTATGCTATAAATAATTTTCGCATGTATTTTAATTAATAAGCAGCACGCTGCTTCGGCTAAATAAATAATTAATTTTAGTTAAAGCAATGTGAACACATTTCGCAATTAAATGGGGCCCGGAAACAAAGGTCAGCCACCAAAATCCGACCGAAACCCCACAATCCAACTTTTATCCATTGAACACAGCTCTTCAAAGAATTTGGCATTGTAAATGCACTCACATCTGTCAATCAGGCACATCGAACATGGACTGCACAAATAATGGAAAAAACGCAAAAATCATTTCACTAATAATTTTTACCTAGACAAGCAACATGACTACTTCACCCCCCTCCCCAAACACAAATACACTCCCACAAACCTAGCCTCCCCCAAGCAGCCCCCTCGTACAATTCTCATTTGTCTCTCGTTTTGTTTGTTGGCTTAATGTAAAATATTGCGCATACGCCGAGTTCCACATTAAAAGCATTATGTCAGCCAGCCAAAAATTTGTTTTTATTTATAGTTCACTGTGTTGAATGGATAATATTTGTCTGTTTGTTGTCTTTATTTTATATAGTCTTTTTTTTTGTGTTGCGCCGAATGGTGGCTGCCACATAAATATTGCCCGATAAGGCAGACAGTTTGTTATATTTATGGTAATAATACACTTAAATGAGCAGCGACAACCATTCAAAGAAATATTATTGCAGGAAGAAAGAACGAATGAATGAAGAATATATATGTATATATATATATATATATATGTATGTATGTATATATGGACAAGTTAATGTTTGCGCCATTAGAGCATCTTCCAGCGACATCAGTCGTGGCCAACGCAGGTCAACGGTACTTGGAGGCGACCTCAATGGGAATTGTAATCGTCATCGACACATTACACAAGAAGCGTTTTCGCTTTGGTTTTTCAATCTTTCAATTTATCCATCTCTCAATGTGTGCCCTGCACTTTTGCTTATTGATCATCTTGAACTTTGCCGCACAGAGGCAGCATTCGATTTGCTTCCATTTCCATTTGGCTATTTAAACATCGCCTGTTTATTGTTGTAAGATATTTGTACAATTCTCATGTAGATTTTTACATTTGTTGTTTATTTTGATTTTCCTGCAAATTTGCCCGCAAATTTTTCATGTTTTTTTTTCATATATATATATTATTCTTTTTATTCTTCTTCTGGTTGTGTTGTACTTGACTTTTACAAGGTGAAATATGTGTGTGTGTGAGTTTTTTTTTTTAAGACTTTGGATATAATTTTTGGAATATAATAAGCAAACGGCCGGCGATAAAGTGACATGAATTTGTCTTCCTCGTTTTGTCGACTTTATTGGTTCATTTACTTTGGCTGACTTTCACTATAATTTAGCATTTTATGTGCTGCTTTTCAATGTGGCAACATGGCTCAGCTTTTTGGGGCCCAGTTAACTAAGCTACAGCTGGGCACACACAGAAATAGACCCGCCTTTGAGAGCTCTTTGAATGCCACGACGCGTCGTCTGGGCAAACATGTCAGCGTTTTGTTTGCTTCAGTGGCTCTGGCGCTGGGCGCCTCTCTCCTGCCCAACGTACTCAACGTCTTTGGCCATAAAAACGGCGTCAGAAATGTTGAAGAAATTTTGATGGGGTAAAACCGTGTCGGCAATAAGCAGAAAGCCGTCCACAGGGATGCCAACAGCAACAGAAAAGCCATTCAATAAATAGCTAAACAAATGCTTTCAGCTCTGAATAATTCAACGTAGTTTTTTATGCTACACCACATATAAAAAATCAATCAATTTTGATAATTAAAATTTGCGAAATAAACAAACAAACACATTTGTGGCGCTGCCTAATAAATAGTGGAATAAATAGTGGAAACTTATAGCAATCATAATAAGTGTTTACTGTATTGCTGATAGGCCAAAATAAAATTCTATTAACTATTTCGATAAACCAATCATTAAAGATAAAGCTCTTAAATATATTTATTGAGATAATAAAAATTTAATTTCGTGTTCAGCTGAAAATAAAGTAAGATGAACAGTTTTTCATACTGAAATAA
The DNA here is from genome assembly GCA_035042345.1 of Drosophila fungiperda. Lineage (NCBI taxonomy): Eukaryota > Metazoa > Arthropoda > Insecta > Diptera > Drosophilidae > Drosophila > Drosophila fungiperda. Next base: position 10,450,892 of record JAWNLM010000145.1, read on the forward strand.
TAGCAAAAGTTTTCAGAAGTAAATTAAATGTGTTATGTGATTTTTATATTTGTATATAAGTTGTACTGAATAATGCAAAAAAGACTATACATTTATGTTAAATAATATTATTATTCAATGTAAAAATATACATTTTACACATGTTTTTATATTGAAACAAATTTAATACTGAAAATTAAGTTGCTTATCAAATTGAATATTAATTGGCGACTTTAATGGTAATAATTAAAAATAATAATAATATAATAAAATACCTGGAATTAAGGGATTTTCTTATCTTATTTTGTAAAAAATGTACAAATAAATAAATAAAATTCGCTCTACATTGAAAATGAGAAAATCTAAATAAAAACCAAATTGAATTTAGCTGTAATAAAGCTAAATTTAGCAAATCTCTGCTGTTTGTGTGAATGTTGCTTAAAGTGGAATTATTGGTGGCAGTTCCTGGTAATCGACTGCCTTTAGCAATGAGCAGGAATATATATTTTTAGTATTTGCTGGCTGACTTACGACACAAGAGCAACGAATGCGATTTAAATGGAAACCTCAAAAGCTCAGCGAACTTGGTTGGTTGGTGCCACAGGACTCTCTGCAACAATTTATGTGGCTATTGTTGTTGCTGCTGTTGTATTTTTGGTGTTTATTTTGCCAGTTGAATTTCGCTTGAAGCTGGCCGTTTTGAGGTACGCATTTATTATTTTTCTTAATTAAATCTACATACCGCTGTTGCTATCATTCCCCAAACATGCATATGGGGATTTATTACGTACATATATACATATATGTATAGAATTTCATATATATATATACATACATATATATGTATGCATTTATGTTGCCCTCCAAGGCCACTTACAATACAAACTGAGCCGCCTCCGGTTGCAGGATGAGTTGATGCGCGCAGCGGCAGCTACCGGATGCGTGCAACGCATTGCAATAATATAAATATGCTGCCAAGCGACATGCAACCCATCCACCTCAACTACTCCCCTCCCTTCCCTTAGCCAACCAGGGTTCGTAACATTGAAACTCATTTAAGTTAAGCCGAGCCGGGGCAGCATCAGCGAGAATGTCACTAATTAAGCCTAATGGCGCATGAAACATACATTAAAACTAATGTGCAATCCTTGCAATCCTCGCCAATCCTCTTCTAACCAACGAGCGAGCCACTGCGTCGCACTGGGACAGACAGAGAGAGAGAGAGAGAGAGAGAGGGAGATCTACTCTGTTGCCTTTAATGGTCTCTGCCTAATTTTATGTCGACACAATACATATTTTCAATGTTGTTATAGTTGTTGTTGTTGTTGGAGGCACAACAACGACAACATTTGCCTTTTATTGCGTCCTGCCTCATGATGATACTATTTATTTATATATGTGCACAGATTTCCATCTGAATATGTGCTAGACAAACTAAATTAGATTTAGCCATGTTCAACATTCAGTTGCCAACAAGTTTACCACAGTTAAGAAGGTCAGTTTCTTGTTTATGTTTTATGGCTTAAAGCGAAACTCTGTCTATTTATTATGTAAATATATATTTAATAAAATTATATATATGCAAGTCAGCTTTAATTTGAACTAAAAGCGGAATGAAAATATATATATAATAAATTTATATATTCAAGCCAGCTTTAAATTGAACAATTTCACTTCAATTGATATACTTTAACTTCAAAACCGATGATAAATTATATTTCAAATTTACATTTTGGTTTTCTAAATTTTTCTAAATTTATATATTAGTTAAATAACACAACCGTCTTAATTTTTTAAATTTATTTTTATAATTTCTATATATAAAAACAATAGTATTACTTTTATTTGCCTGACGTTTCTTATCACAAAACTGTCCTTTACAAACAAATATCATTTGTGACGCATGTTTTTTAAAGCTGTTGAAAAATGAGAATACTTCAATTCTGATGGCTAAAAGTTAATGTTATTAAAAAAATAGTGAGTGAAATGTGAAAAGTGTTGTGACAAGCGCAACTTTTTGCACTCAAGCGGGAAGTCAATTTTTTTGCACTTGATATAAAAAAAAGTTATAAGTTTTTTTTAATGTGTATTGAATCGTTTTTAATGGGGATTGTTGTGGTAGTTCAGAGTCGTCCTTCAACTTCTTTTTGGAGGTTTTTCTTCTGTTAAGTAATTTGATTAATGTCAAGTTTGAAACGAGTGAATTTTGCGTAGTTGATTGATTGATTGCTGTGAGCTCTGATTATTTATTTAAATTATTTGTTTAATGTACAAATTTAATTTACATTAAATTCGATATTAAGTTAAATTGTACACTTTAAATTTTAATTTCGATATCAATAAAATGAATTTCAAAAGACAATGCCTTATTTCTATTTGTTCAGATTATCAATAGTTATGAATAGCCAATAATAAAATGCAATTCAATTAAATTACAAATCTTTTTTTTTGCAATTAGCTAAACCCAATTTTATATCTTGCTTAATTGACCACTCTGATTAAGCTTGTGGATGTCTGAAGCCAATTTATATGAAGCTGGTATGAATCCAATAGCATTCAATCGATGGATTCAATTCCACTGAATCAGTGGATGTACTTATGCCACACACACACACACACCTTACACACACACACCTTACACACACACATTGGCCAAAAGCAGGTGCAAAAACGTGACTTACACGTTTCAAGCACGAGCTCAGTGCGAGGGGTTGGGGCTTGGGTGATGTTGCAATCAACCCCCTTGACCCCCCCCCCCCCCACAGACAGCTGCTTGTGGCAACTTAGAGCCGGAGAACCGGCCACTAATGAAACATTATGGCTGTCGTAACCCAGCCACGCCGCACAAATCCACTAAAAACGTTTACGGCTTACGTGCAACATGGCTGGATGCCACTGAAGACCACGGCAGCATAAGTGGCACGTACGAACGACAACTGTGGCAATGGCAGTGCCATCAAAAGTGTCCTGGTAAATTGCTGGCTGAAACACGTTTTGTGGGCAGCGGCTGCAATTGATTTTTGCACTTGACGTTTGTGTCCTGTCTGTGCCTGCAACGGATATGCGAACTTTAAGCAGATCAGCATATATATATATATATATATATATATTTTTTTTTTTTTATTTAAAACATTTTTATGTGTAATAAACAGTTCACAATTCAAATGCATTGCCGCTTCATTGAAGCAATATATTTAAATTTCTATAAAATGCCATGCAACGATATGAAAACATTTGACAATGATAAATGTATGCGTGGCGCTCGAGAGCCTTGGTTGCCCCAAACGGAAGCAGCTTACGCACGGTTGCATTACGACCGGAAGTCGTGTCAGTCAGGAGGGAGGAGGGGAAGTCCTCGAACGAATGTAAGCATGTTGATAACAAAATAAAAGCGTACAATTTGAACAAAATGTTTTGTTTTTTGGACACGAAGCTGCTGCAATGAAAAGTTCTTGTTTTTCAACCCACACCAGATATATATATATATATATATATATATATATATTTATAAATATTTATGTAATCATATTTTAGCAAAAACAAGAGCCAAAAATTTGTACTTTCAAGTGTGCTCTTTAATTTGTGACCAGATTAAATAAATAGTCAGTTTTATAACAAACAAAATTTGATGTATATTGTTAAAAATATTCTTCGTATTTGATTATTTTATTTAGATACGCAAAATTATGAAAAAACACAAATTTAAGTTACATGCCAGAGGATAAAATAATTTAATTAAAACGTACAAAACATAAAAATTCATACTAAAATATTTTACTCAATTTATTGTATTTTATTTGATTGCAGTAACCTAGCAAAATCCAATTAGACCAAAAATGTTGACAAAGCTAATAGCTTAGAGAGAGATAGAAAGAGAGAGAGAGAGAGAGATAGAAAATAAGAAGAAGCAGTCTAATCTCAGAGACAATGAAATCAAAGTTCTTGTTTTTGTACACTTTTGTAATTAAATTATTTTGGACATCTAAACATTTTTCTCGTTGCTGACATTTTTGATATGGCAATTTTCACTACTTTCCGGCACAAACACACACACTCACACACACCAGGTTATGTGTGTGTGCGTGGGTGTGCCGGAACTTTGGCCTTTTGTTGCACATGGTCACAGGCCAGTTAGCCAACGAGTCCTTGCGTCAACCAATATGCAATGCAATTGTTTTTTTTTTCATCTTGTTTTTTTTTTTGTTGTTAGTGCAGGAAGTTTTTTAGTGTTGGCTTGGCTTAAAAATAATGATAATCATTTTTTTTTTTGGAAAACAATAAAAGCTGTGCGCCGCTTGGCTGACCACGCAAAAAACTTGTGCCAACAATTTGCCTGAGTTAAAATTAATGAAATTTATTTTCTTGTTGCCGTTGTTATGTTCAACCATTTCCATTGTTTTTTTGCGTTGAATGAAAAGTTGGTATAAAATTTTACTTAGATTTATAGCTGCACTTTAAGGTTTATGCTGTGAAAATGCAAAAGTTTTCCATTGTCAGTAAATAACTGAGTAACATGACAAGAGAAACTGCAAAATCTATATGTATATGTGAATCTGTGTGCTCTAAAGATGACTTGGAAAATCCCAGACTCTTAAGCATCCTTTGTATACAGATTATGGGATGACAAAAATGTAGGGCGTCCACATGCTTGGCGATGTCATCAGCTGAGCAATCTTTTGTATTCATTGCACTCAGATCTCAAGTATAAACAGAAGGCTAACAATTCATGTAATTAATTGTAGTCGATATGTTCCCAAAAAGGCCTGACTTTAAGCTAAGGATTGTCGTCTGGATAACTGAATAATAAATATTGTTTGAAATGGAATACAAGTTATTTTATTTACTGTTTGATTTAGTTGAACTACAAAAAACAAATAAAAATAAAAGAGCATTAAAAGTTCAATTAAATAAATAAAAGTGCAAAATACTCCATCCATTAATTTGCATGAAATTAAAATAAAACATATTTAATGGATATAAATTAAGAAAACATTACATTACATTACATTTGTATATAGATATTCCTTTATTGTAAATACTTTTCCTTGTGCTGAAAACCTATTAATTAATTGATGCACAATTTTTATATGCATTCACTTTTCACAATTCCCCAACTTTATTTTGAGTCCATTAAAACTTTTGTCTAACCAATTTTACATGCATAATAAAAACACTCCTCTCTCAAAAAGCATTATTAACATTAATAATGCATACATTTTGAAGCAATTGTGGTGAAAGTGAAACTTGTGAAATAAATTATAAGGCTTTTATTAGTTGAATAGTTTTGGAAAGGATAAAATTTACACATAAATTGTTCATGCTCAGCGAAATCCTTTTCTATCCCCTTTCCTTACAATAATTCAAATAGTTTTTAATGCACTATCAAACTCTACTTCTTCTATATATATATATTTATATTCTCTATCGCTCTTCTCTTTTGATAACGCATTTATGATAATAATCTATTAGCTGCACTCATTGCACATTCAATTTGCATAATATGCTAAGACTTTTCACAACTTAAATTGAAAATATATATATAAGACTTTTAACACACACTAAAACCATAAAATCACACACACAAGAAAGCAATTTGCATATTATAAAAAAAAAAACCAAAATCTGTAATATTTAACACGCATCTCTTTTCTACAAATTGCATGCAGTATTTTGCATACTAAATAGTTTAGTTTAGTTCTTAAGGTTAACACAGCATGTTGGCCACAATGGAAAGAAAAACAAGTCCTTCGCAACGAACACGTAATTAAAGCAAAAAAGGAGCATTGCCAACTTTTTTTTTTTGGTGCTGCTCTTTGTTTATGCAAATATTCGGCACTAAACAACTTAACCTACATAAAAAAAAAACACCAAGCAAAGGTTACAAAAATGCACACAACAAAAAAAACACAAAAACACATCTCAACACACCAACACATGAGGCATGTTATATAAGCGCTGCAACAACAATAACAACAACAACAACAGCACACACGCATGATGCGCCAAGAAGCACACTATGACACGCACACGCACACACACACACACACGCATGAAACATTGCAACAGCGAGCAATAGACAACTTTGTTCAGTGTGTGTAAAGTTTTTTTTTTAAATGTGTTTTCCATTCTCTTTCAATTTAGCGCTCGGCCTAAAAGTATGCTGCATCATTAGTGTCAAGCTCTTTGGCTGACGCTCATTAGGCGGAACGCGAAGCGACAGCAAAAGCGCATTACGAGGGTCAAACGACAAGTTCCGAAGACAAAAGCATTCTTAATTACCAACAAGCAACAATAGCAACAACAACAGAGCAAAGAGCACAAAATAACAACAACCAACAAATATTTATTGAAAGAAGCATGAACCAAAGATACTTGTGCCCCTCAAAGCTCTGCAGGATGTTGGCGAGCTGATGCGTTGCCCCTAAAAAACAACAACAACAACAACAAAAGCAACATACATAAATAAAAGCACAAAAGAAGCCAAGGACACATACAGAGCGAGAGAAAGAGAGAGAGCGAGAGAGTGTGTGCGAGAGAGAGGCGCAAATTTTGTTGTTGTCGCCGAGAAATTGATATATTCGATTAGCAATCCAGGAAGTTGAGCAGGCTGGAAAAGGACAACTGGTGGCATCTTGAATACAACAGGACAGCAGTTGCTGTTGGTGGTGTTGTGTGAAAACAAGTAGAAGAAAATTTACATCCTGTTCGCATCGTATTAGCCCCCAGATTTAAATCGAGCAAACGCCGAGTCATGCCTGAGCAGGATAATTACGATGATGAGGTAATTTTGATTGTAATGCTGCCAGCAGCAACATCAAACACCAACACACACACACACATGCAGACAAATAAATATGTTTTATGCATTAATATTATTATCCATAATTAATTTATAAGCGAATATTTAAACACGTGCGCCCAGTTTTAGCCAGGCTCTGACAGTATTTTAGCCTTGCGAACTGCTTAAGGCTTAACATTAATTATGTATTAAAGGACTTTTAGCCGGAAATATTTCTTTTCTTTTTTTCTGCATAATTCTGGCTGGTGAAGAAAGGAAAAAATGAATGAGATAATCACAAAAGACAGCTTCATAAAATCTTTTTATTAAATTATAAATGTCAAATTCATTTGCGACGAAATTCTTTTCGAATTAATATTAAATTGCAACATTATTCGGAACCCAAAAATTTCACCAAGTTTCGATTTAACAAGACACAAAAATATTTATGAAAATCTAATTACTTAGGAATTTTTGTAAATATTTGTGCTAGCTCAAGTTTTTCCTTCATACTGAAGCTAATTTTACTCGTAAATATTTGATGAAAAATATATAATTAAATGCCAAAAATAAACTAAATAAATAAGCAAATTAGGAGGCACAACTAAATTGTGTTATTATATTATGAAATAAAATTAGTAAACAAAAGCGAAAAGAAAATCTTGTTTTCAGCACATCTTTAAAAATATTTAAAGCAAATAAAATATTGGCTGTGCCACAGCTAGAAGGCAATTAGGCTAAATTGAATTTTGTGGTACACATAACAAGTGGTTGCAACTTGTAGGAAAACTCTGCGATCTCTTGGAAAAAGAGCACTTTAGTATTCTAATTGCGAGTTGGACAAGTGCATCACTTTGGCATTGAGTGGTCGTCAAGCAGTGGCATCGACAGCAAGTTGAGCTCTGGCTCTGGCATCATCTCTAAATCCGATGGAGACTGGGGTCAACTTCAGCTGGCGCTTTCACGGTTCGCTGCACCCAGTTGGCCAGCGAGGGATGATGATGGCATCAAGTTAACGCTGGCAGCTGGCAGCTGGCAGCCGGAAGCGTGGATAATTAAAATAAATTCCGCATGTAATTCAAATGCAAAGCGCTGACAGCGCTGACAACAATTGCAAATTGCAAATTGAATTATCAACGCGTTGCGTTGCGTGTCTGCGATTTGCATACAAAAACAAACTGCGAGCGAAGAATGGAAGAAGGATACGAGGAGGAGGAGGGGAGGGAGGTGATTTAGAGTGTTGAATAAAGACGCATAGATAAGCAGCCATTCACAATGGCGTTTAGGCATTGGAGCGGAAATCAATTAGCTTTTGTCCGTCTCCACCACCACGCACACTTTCCATCCGAAAGTGTTGCATAATCCAGGGCTGACAGTGTTGCCATAATCGATTGTGTTTGCTAATTATTTCAAACTAATGACTGCCATTCGCAATAATCTGTCCGTCTATCTGTCTGCAGGTAATTGCTTTATGATTATATATGCACCTCATATAATTATTTCAATATATATATTTATTTTCACCTCACGTGACACATTTAATTACAGCTATCAGTGTTAAATATGCTCGTTCGCATAAATTTCCCTTTGACACGCAATTAATGCAAATTAACGACATTTATTTACGACTTTTGTACAGCTTTACATTTAATTTATCATTTAAGTGTGGAATATTTACATGCATTTTTATACACTGAACCCATAAAAGGTGGCTAAAAGTGTTGTGCTACTTTTTTTTAAAAAAAAAATGTAACAAGCTGAAGAAAGTATTTCAGACCCCAGAAAGGGATTCTTGATGAAGATCAAAAGGCAAGTCGATATAGCCATGTCCATTTATGTCCGAATGAAAGACTATCAGAACTAGAGAAATGGAAAAATATTGAACAGAAACTATCGTCTATCCAATTTTATTTGATTAAATCGACAGCTTTACACTATTCTCGAATATCAATAAATATAGATTTAAGTCGCCAATAAAAATATATATTTTGTAAGCATAGCCTTTAAATCGTTATATATATAATAAACTGATAAAATACTGATACATTGTTAACATGTGTTATGAGGTTCAAATAAGAAACATCCAATTAAGAGCCCAAAACATATATTACTTTTTGACTATCATAATAAGAGGAAACTAATAATCTAATACATACAGCTATATAACTAATAGCTTCGAGTAATATCCAAGTCGAGCTCTCTCGACTAGTGCATTCTAAATTGTTTGACATGCATCTCGTGCAACCGAACAGCTTTCATTTATTATTATGTCAAAGCACGCTTTTATACATATTATACAATCATTATAATTATTTCCATCACGTAACACTTTCAATTTCCACTAACATTATATTTATTATGTATAGAATTTTGTTTTTTTTTAAATTTATGGAACTTAACTACCGCTGACAGTCGCGACACCTGATGCCAGATAGAGATAGAGAGAGATATTTATAGAAAGAGAGAGAAAGATAATAAAAGCAATCATGGTCGTGTGGTGGAAGCTCAAGTGTGTGTTGACATAGACGCAAACACTGAATGCTAGGCATGACACACACACACACTCGCACACACACTTGCACACACACACACACATGGCTACACACAAGGATACACACAGAAGGATGCGCATGGTGGTTATAGAGAATACTATGCCATTATGGCCTTGAGCTAAACTGTTGTTGACAACGGCAACCGTTGCAGGTAGGGCAGGCGGCAGATCAGAGACCAGGCACAGACAATACTACCAGCAATCCGGAAAGCCAGACACAGCCAACAGTAACAGCAACAGCAACAGAAACAACAACATAAACGAACACTGTGACAGAGCTGCCTAATGCCTTCTAGCAATGGCAATGGCAATGGCAATGGCAACACTATGCGTATCCTTTCGAAATGGCGCCCAGAGGGGCTGTTTGCGGATTTGATGTTTGGCAGGATGGCAGCAAGCCATAAAGATTGGCTTGTAATGTCAGCCGAGTTGTCAATAGTGCAATATTGTTCAGCAGCTTACACAGTCTGTCCGTGTTGCCTTGCAACTTTTTTGCTACAGCTCAAAAAAACTGAAGGACAAACATTATTTCATATTTCCATCAATAAAATAGGGATTTGCAACGGTTCAATCGCTTGGCAAATAAAACATTATGTTGACAAAAAAAGTTACTGTAATCAATGTATGCGTGATTTGTGGCAGTTAAATGTAGCAAAAAAAAAATAAATAAAAAATGCCAAAAACCATAAAAAAGAAAGTAAAAACTCTTAAGTAATAAACGGGCTAAGCAAATGAGTTAATACTGCTAAGATCTAAGAGAAAACCCTTTGGGATATTTTACCTTTTTGAATTTGGTATATATTTTAATGCGCTTAAAAGAATGCAGCGTAAATTTGTTCACTCCCCACTTAATAACTATGGCAACTTATGCAAATAACTTGCGGCTTTCTGGCAACTTAAAACTTTTGCACTCAGCATGCGACTCGTCGGCAACAACACACAAAAAAAAGGAGATAGGAAAAAATAAATGTTGGCAACGCTCCCAGCTCAACCGCTAAAGCAGCTAATGCTCTTAGTTTAGCGTGGATGGCAAGAGGCAGGTCAGTTGCGGCGTTGGCAACGGTCGCACTAGTAACTGTATCTATAGCTGTATCTGCTACTGGCCCTCGGGCAGAGTTCATTGTTGGCACTGGTTCAGTGCTGGAGCAGCACTTTAAGTTAAACTCACTGCCATATGAACGCTTTTGATTTGGCTTAGAGCTAAGCTGGCAGCACAGGTAACACCGAATTCAATCAACACCAACAAGAAGACAATCGCGGAAAAGTATTCAACCAAGCGACAAACGACAATGAAACAAGAACAAAAAAGCTTTATTAGCCACTCCGAAAATTGAGTCAAAATGCTCACATGCAATTTACCTTTAAGTAAATAATACAAAAATAAAATTTTATATTCTGTCAACAATTTTACTGACTGAATATATTTTAACATTTGCCAAATTCTAACCACAAATTGTTTGGCTGCATACTCAACATATACAAAGTATTTTTGCGTATATTAGAAATCCCTGTCGAGTATTATAATTAAACTTAATTTATTCATTATTAAAAATATTTGTATATTAATTTAAATGCTGATAGAAAAATATAAATGAAGTCATTTTTAATTAGTTTCTTATTTATTAGATTGTTTGCAGAATAGTAGCTGTAGCCAATATTATATAATTATATTAATTTATTTGTTTTATTATTCAATTTGCAAAGACAAACAAAAAATTTCACTCAGCTATTTCATTTATTTAAAGAGCCAACTTGGCATCAGTTGAGTTTTGTTAATATGTTTTGATAAACAAATATTAAATTAAACTTTAATTAAAAAAAAAAACTTTCGATCTCTGAAATAGTTACTCCAAATAAGTTTAATATATCTTAAAGCCTCAACAATCAAAATTATGAAAGAAAAACAAACAAAATATCATTGCCTTTAAAAGAATATTATTAACGTATTTATACAAATCTGTATCGGATATAAGATTATAATTTTCAAATTTAGACACAAACAATCGCAATTATGAAAGAAAAACAAACAAAAAATCATTGCCTGCAAATCTGTATGGGAAATGAAATAAACTTTTTCAAAATCTAAAATACATTTTAAGTCAATAGAAATGTTCTCCCATTTTTCCCATGAAATAAATTCGAATTGCTGGTAATTGAGTTGAGTTCATATTTTGTGGCCATGATTAAATGGCTCAAATATTGACATCATCTTTGTTTTGATAGCAGTTTTTGGTGAGCAGCGCCTTCAGCTATGCCTAATTGCGAGCCATTAAAAATTTATTGAAACAAATAGTACGCATTTGCCCTGTGGCCTGGCGATTAGTTATTTTTGGGGCACGAGGCATGTTGAAATTGATGAGAGAAATTACTTTTAATTCTTTTAGCGTTAACAGCAACTCATCAAGTTGAGTGTTTAAATTAAATTTATGCTCGCAATATTTGCATATCTACTTGCGACTTTCGCCGCAATCAAACTGAGTGCTTTCTCCTTCGCTGCCTTAAGTTGGGGCATGCTTCAGCTGGCGCATATCCAAATAATAATAAATTCATATTAATTAAACGAAGCATGCACGCCCCAAGCCGTTATTATTCTGACTCTGCCTCTGACTCTGTTGATCTATGTGCGATACACAAACAATATGAAGATGCCAGTTGAGAATCTTTTTGCCACAATCCATATTTGATATGTGTCGAGTTTATTTTAGTTTATGTTGTTTTCGCATCGCGCTTTTTTTGTTTTGGGATCCATTTGCGACGCAAACAATTCATGCCACATTCCATATAAATAAACATGAGTTTCTAGCCAAAGGCGCAGAGCTTGCAACTACACTAATTGCATTGGTTGCAAATATTTATGCTTTGGATACCATTTGGGGGAGCAGTGTGTAAACTGTGCCAAATACTCAGGGATGTGAATTCTGCAGAAAATCAATTTAATGCCTGATTTGTGCTTCTGCTTCAGCTACAATTAAGACATAATTATAATTTTATGCATTATCTATTGGCGGATGTTCGAGCTCAGCTTAATTAATTAATTATACAATAATGGAAATGTATGCATATTTTGTCGACTAATCCTGAATACCAATAAGAAGTAAGAGTGCACGACTTGAACATACCCAAAATATATACATTTTAGAAGCAAATAAAATCAGAGAGAGTCATTTAATTATTTTATGATCAGTCATCAGTTCAGAAATAAATCCGTTTAAAGATTGATTCAAATAAAGAAAGAAATTTAAGAACTATAATTACCAATCTGCAAATATATCAGCCTCTCAACAAACATAAATACAAATCATCAATAAACATAAATATTGGCATCAATAAATTTAAAATGAAAAAGTGGCACACCAATTAAATATTAATATTTATTAATTCATATTCAGTTTTACCTAGTCAAACATGAAATTGATAAAATGCCCACATTTTATTTAATATGATAAATTTGTTTATTTTTATTTTTTGTCTCAATTAATTCAAATTAGTTTTATTTTATATATGTTAACATAGGCAATAAAATTGCTTGCTTAACACATTTTTTTAACTTGCAACATTCATAAATTATAGAATGTAGGCATAATTAGTTGAGTGAGGTATCTGATTTAGACATGTCATTAATAACCAAAAAATAATATTTATTTAAGAAACAGTTGGAAATGAATATGTATAATTTGTCTGCTATTATCTTCAGTTCTTATAATGGTTACACAAAAAAAAATCGGTGTCAGCGCGTACGAGGCATGTCTGAATATTTGCCGCAATTAAGTGGAAGTTGCTGAAGTTGCCCCATTTATTGCTGTTCAAATATGTTGTTGTTGTTGTTGTTGTTGTTGCTGCCACTGACTACATTAACTATGCATTAAGCGTAGGGTTTTCTCATGGAATTGACTGCCTGTTAATTTGTATGCATACAGGCATTATACTTGTAGACTATTTGTACATACATAAGTATTTGTGTTTCCGCTGTCTAATTTATTTTTGCGGCCATATAAATTAGTCAAGGAGCTTTTTTGCTGACAGCTTCTCAAGCCAAGTGGCTTAGTTCCATATGCAAATTTACACACATTTAACAGAGGCACTAAAAAGAAAATTTCAGAAAGTTTAAATCATATTTAAGATGAAGACTTACAAATATTTTATTGGAAAATCCTTAAATAAACTTTTCTTTTTATGTTACTTCTCAACAAAAACTGCTTTAAATATTGGAGAGAAAAAAATTATATTGTGAAAAAAAACATTCTCTTTTTGGAGCATGTTGCTTTTGTTTTGTATTTCAATAAAAGCAGTTTCCATGTATGTATCATTCCATAATGTTTATTCTTGAATAAATATCAAAATTAATTTTCTTTATGGCATTCGGAATATATTACAAATGGCCAATGAATCATAAGTTGCGGATTGCGTGAACCGCTGCCCAAATTGAATCCTTTTTGGCTGCTTCGCAATTTTAGTCAATTATTGCGGTCTGTTTATTATTTATTGCCGCTAATATTGTGCGGCTGAAATGTGAGGCACGTGGCTATAATGGCCTCTGCTGCTCGTTTAAAAATAATTATTCTAATGTTACACATTTTTCCTCTCCTTTTCTGCCTTCTCGCAGTTGGTTTCCAGCAATCCCAATCAGCGCAACTGGCGCGGCATTCTCATCGCCCTGCTGGTGATCATCATTGTGCTGGCCTTGATTGTTACCTCGGTGGTAAGTTGCAAATACAAATTGCCACAAGATTAATCTTAACTGGTTTTTGTGCTAAATGGTAAATGGTTAACTTAAAACTAATTTCATGATTAAATTGCCCTCTTAAAGAGATGTAAACTAAACACAAAGAAAACAATTTTGTACAGCAAAAATAAATACTATCACTTAACTTAACACTATGTAAATTTACACTATGTTTACAAGTACAGTGAAAACTCTCTAAATTGGACATTTGTAGTCGGTTAAAGTTCGCACCTGATTCATTAGATTGTATATATTTATAATCATGTACGAATAATCCTCTTTGGAAATATATCTAAAATTTCATATTTTAAAGTAAATATTTTTTTTTATATCTTTTTCCGGTAAAATTCAAGACTCCATTTTTTAAAATGATATCTGTTAAATAGCAAAAGAATATTCAAATTAAAGTCAATGATTGGCAGAAAATCTGCACCTATATGCAGTGTCTTTTGGGAAGGGTTTTCACTGTACTTCAAATGAAAATGAATACCAAAAACCAAAAGAAAACCACAAAAATCTTAAATGTTATGCCTGTAAATACGTTGCGCTCATTTTTGTCTCTTATCTTTGTTCATTTGTTTGTTTCCTTTGTGCCTGGGCTGCGTGATATTTGTACATACCCGCCACCACCCCCCTTCACCATTACCAACAATAATAATACCATCACCAACACCACCAATAAAACCGCTCCGACATTCCTTTTTACCATTTTTCTTGTATTTTCCCCACTTTTTGTGTTTTGATGTTGTCGTTGTTTGTGTGTCGTGTTTTTTTTTGGTACCAATTGTGTGTTGTTTGCGTGTATAGAAAACGACATATAAAATTTCTGCATTTATCAAAAAAGGTGCTCCTCACGCCACCCGATGAGGGTCCGCGCGTCAAGGGGCAGCGCATCAAGCTGCAGGACATTGTCGACGGCATTTACATGCCGCAACGCTCCAACGGCAGCTGGATTGATGGTGAGTTGAACAAGTAAAACGTTGAATGAGTTGTTCTTAGCGATACGTTTAATATTTTTCTACTAAATATCTCACTATCTCTACATTTCACCATCTCTCTCACTCTTTTTCTCTCTGCCTTTTAATTTCCGCCTTCACCGCAGCCGAGGAGTTTCTGTATCAGGACCATTTGGGTCGCATTTGTCTGTTAAATGCTGCCAACGGCACTGAACGCGTCCTCATGTCCAATGTGACATTTGTAAGTACAATGTACACTGACAATCAATAGCAACCTACACTCACAAAAATAATCGTCACAAAAATTGAGTAAACTGTCATTCTTTGACCCACCTTCAGTTTCAGAAAGTTCATTTTGAAAAGTGTAGTTTGAGATTTTTATTTGTTTGTTCCGAAAGGTTTTTTTTTGTAGCATTAAGAAAATTACATTTTTTTTAATTCACATAGATTGCTTTTACTTGAAGTTGACATCAAATTTCATTACTTTTATTGAGACTATTGAAAACTTTTGGTTTTCTTAGTAAGAGTTGAGGGCTTAGAATATTAAATACTTAAAGCTATTCTGGAAATTGAAAAGAAAAATGGTTGGAATTGTATATTTAGGTCAAGTGTTTCGAATTTTCAGAAATTTAACTTTTGTAAATTAAGAAATTATTTGTAAATCTTTTCACTTTCTAATTTCAAGAAATTTCTTTTGTAAATTCAGAAATTATTTCTAATTATTTGGACTTTCTAGTTTCAAGAAATTTCTTTCGTGTATTAAGTAATATTTCTAGAAGTCAGAAAAACTATTATTTAAAAATAATAATAATTTACTAACATATAAATAATGAGCAGTTTACAAGAACCTTTTACTACATATGATTAATATATCAGGTCGTTGTTTTTCTTAGTGTATACACTTTCACATTTGAACAGACACACGCAGATATTTTTAAATTCGCATTGCTTATCTGAACGAAGATGAATAAATATTTGTATGCAGCATGTTATTTACGATTGGGCGTATCTCAAGTGTACACACTTGACTTGGCAGCCAAAACAGTAGCTGATACACAAAACGCACCAAAGTAGGCAAAAAAAAAAATGAGAGAAAATACAAAAAACCCAAATGGGCAAAGTTATATCACTTTGGCATAACGATAAAAGCAAAAGCTTGTGCAAACAACAACATAAGTAAGAATTGAGAATTGAGGCTCATTTTTCAACTAATGAATAATGCGCGCTCTGAAATTGCAAAAAAACAAACAAATAAAGCTGCCACATGTTTGTGCTTCACATAGACAACCCCCTCTCGAGGGTGGGGGTACAATTCAGTGCCAAGTTTTGACAGCTGCCAAGACGTGAGTACTTCGTATGCCTTTTGGGCCAAATGCAGCAACAAGTGCCATAAACTAACAAACAGTCAACAGCAAACTGCCGACTGCAATTTTGAAAGCAATCGCTTAAATCAACACTTTCCACTTTCCACTTGGTAAATAATAACTGTGACTTCCCTGAAAGGAGCTGTTCCTTGGATAATAAAGTGACGCAGTCATGTGGAGATATTTAAGTAACTAAAATTAGCATATTATGGATTGACTCCATTTTAAAATTAGACTTTGGAAAATACATTTTAAGATAAAATTAAAGTTCGAAATATGTGATGTTTACAGAAAAATCAAATTAAGAGAAAATAAGCAATCTAAATTGTGTCTTAGCAAGATAAAAAGTTAAACATTAAATTCATTCCAAAATTGCTATTTAAAATTTACATTTAATGAGCTCGAAAGACGCATTTTGGGCTATTAAGGATTATCTGGCGTACGCAGGCGATGTATTTACAAATAAAGGCAGTAAATCTTAATTAGAAATGTGCCAGGTGAAAATGTATGCAAAGCCTAAAACAAAAGACGCGCCACGCCAGCAATTACAAAATTTTAATTAAAATTACGCATACGCAGCGTTTGCCCATTAAAAATTTTAACGCACATTTTTATGGCAAATTGCAGCGTAAATTCAATGTTAACTTAACGTTTAAGACACAAGCACCATTTCAATGAGTGCTCATAATTATTAACAATATATTTGTTTATTTTTGTTTTATATTGTGCAGAAAAATTTGTCCCCCTACACGTTCGACATATCGGCCGATAAGCGTTATCTGCTGCTGGCTCAAAATGTTGTCAAATTGTTTCGACACTCGTTTTTGGCACAGTACTCGATCTACGACATCCACACGAGGTAAGCCCATAACACTTGGGGCAATCTATATTAGTCGCGATTTAATAAGCATACAAATCCTTGTGCAGCGAAACCATTGAACTGCGCCTCAATCGGTATCATGACGAATGGCCCTATTTGCACTTTGCCCGCTTCAGCAGCGCCGGCAATGCGCTCATCTGTGTGTTCAACTATGATATTTACTATCGCCCATCGGTGCTGGCCCCACACGCCTCTCGCATAACCCACGATGCCATTCCGGGCGTCGTCTATAACGGCGTACCCGACTGGCTATACGAAGGTGAGCATGCATAGATTTTATTATTCACTTTTTGTTCTTTTGAACATAATTATAATCATAGAAAATATTATTTCACAAATGAGCAAAGAAATTAAGATTGAAAACCAAGTTTAAATATTATTCGAGTGAGTGCAAATATAAGTTTGTTGTTTACTTAATTCTCATATTAAAAATACACAATCAGAATTTTAAATTAAAATTAAATTAATGATATTATTCTACAATGAAAAAAAAACTTTCTATGAACATTTAAATATATATAAGTAAATATCGAAGTAAATATTGTAAAATAACTTTATGAGCTGGTCAATATTTCTAAAGTAATAATTTATTTTATTAAAAAAAAATATTTGAAAAAATTAAATAGAAAGTTTAAGCTAATTGATTGATTGATATAATTTTACATATGAAAAGAGCAGATAAGATTTAATTATTATTTTTATAATTTATTATTAAATCTAATTTAACATTTTCATTTGTAAAACCTTTAAATTTGTTGCACATTTATTAAGTAAATAAATTTGCATTTTGCAGAGGAATTATTGCACACAAATAATGCCATTTGGATGTCGGACGACGGAAAGCTTCTCCTCTTTGCCAGCTTCAACGATACACACGTGCAGGAGCAGCACTTTGCCTGGTACGGCACAACCTCGTCGGGGCACGCTGGCGGCACTGGAACTAGTGGCACAGGCAGTGCTAGTAAACATGGCGTTGGCAGTGGTGGAGGAGGTGGCAGTAAAGGTGGCTCAGCTGGTGGCCCTAATCCGCATGCCAACTTGTACCCGGAAATTAGATCCTTACGGTAAGTCGTGTGCCTGTCCTTGGCTATATTACTTTTCGATTAGGTGTTAATGATGTGCTCGTGGATGTCATTATCCCGAAAAGTGCTCAAAATTCATGAAGTTGCCCAGACTCGAGAAATGCACATAGTTTCTGGTTAACCCCACGGTGAGCACCCAGGTGGGCATGTGTGTGTGTAAGTGTGTGTGTGTGTGTAAGTGTGTGAGTGTGTGAGTGTGTGTAAGTGTGCGACGACAGTTTTGGAATTAAAATTAGTCTGGAGCAAGTTTTGTGGGAGGCCAACTCTGGTTCACAGGAGGCAGTTAGAAAGCCCTTAAATGCCACGCCTCCCCTGCACCGCCCCCCGCTCTGTCTTACTTACTGTCATTTTCGATTTGATAAATTGCCAAATGCACAAAAGGTTGCCACAAAGTGTCGCCTCCCCCGAAGCCAGAGAGATTATGTAGCTGACACAACTGCCTCCTAACCTGTTGTGTTAAGTGTAATGTCATCATTTGGGGATTACTAGTGTAAATATCTGAACAAGGCCAGATATGCCATCTACCGTTAATTGAATATGCAAAACTTAAGCCATGTGAGCCAAAATTCAATTTAAACTGAGCCGCTGCCTCAACTGTTAACAGATTACAATCAATGGCAAAAATAGTTCAAGTTGATTCATTCATAAAGTTAATTAGAATATGATATGATATGAATATGATAAATATATAAATATTTATATTAGTTATGTCTATCTAAGAATCTATTCTTTGTTAAGAGAGCAATTTTTACTACTTTATTATTAGTTTTAGATTGTATTTAATAACTAAGTTTATAAAAAGATTTTTTCATAATAATTATAAAGATAAACGAATTTATTTAAAATACATTTTTCAATATGGATAGAAATAATTTTTTAAAAAAATAGATAATATTGTAGTTTTTAGTAAGATTTTCTTGTGTGTTTATTTTATAAGTGTTTATTTTATTATCATTACTTCTTTTAATATTAATATTAATTTTAATTTGATTTTAGATGGATTGCTTTCGTTGCTTAATGTTTAAGCTGTTCTTAATTTAATATTTTCAAATTCACAGATATCCAAAGCCGGGCACACAGAATCCCATAGTCACATTGCGGGTAACAAACCTAGCGGATCCGGAAAAGAAACGCGTCATTGACTTGAAACCGCCAAAAATTTTACAAAACGAGTGCGTATTCTTAGCAAAGGAATCTAAATAAACGATTCAAAGTTTACTAATCCGAGTATGCTCTCTGTCTCTCTTGTGTATAATAGGGATCATTACTTTAGCAGTGCCAGTTTTGTGAGCGGCACAGATATTGCTGTGGTGTGGCTCAATCGACCGCAGAACATATCCGTGATGAGCGTCTGCCGGAGTCCCTCGTTCGCCTGCATTGAGGTATGTTGCAATATGGAGCCTAATTAGGCCAACTGATGTGCTCATATCCCGTCTGTCTTGTCTTCCTGTGTCCACCACCAGACCCATCGAGTGAGCGGCGATGGACGTGGCTGGGTGGACACCGTCTCAGTGCCACTGTTTGCGGCCAATGCCAGCGTCTATGTGGCCATATCGCCGCTGCGAGACGGTTCGTTTGGTAAGTGAGCCATATGGCAATTTGGCTTTTGTTTCGACCACAACTCACCGACCACAAAACACATACGCAAACCGACAGGCTATTTCCGGCACATCGTGCACGTGGACATTGACAACAATCGCGTGCTGCCCCTCACCCATGGCCCCTACGAGGTGCACCGACTGCTGCACTGGGATCAGCTCGATAATTGGATGTAAGTATCAAGCGGATGCCCGCAAAATTCAAAACTGAATCCCAAATGAGACACACTTCAGCTAACGCCACAGTTTTTTGAGCAGCCAACACAAACTGACTTTAATGCCCGGAACGTGAATGATTATTTGCAAAAGTGTTGGCCATTAAAGTAAAGTGCAGGCAAAAGACGTGAAGTGGTAACGAAACTGTAACTGAAAACGGAAACTTAACTGAAATTCGCCACAAACAAATGAAACACATTTGCCGCCTTTTCAGTTTAAAATGTTTAACTTGAGCGTTGAATAAGCCAAGTTTATTAATATTTAATGCATTTGCACTTAGGAAGTGAAAGGTTTAAGGCTAATGCCGCGAAACGAATTATAAAAAAAATTAAATTAATTTTATACACTCTGCAATAATTAGAATTACTCACTTTGAAGAGTATAATGAAAGGTTAAATGGCTTTTTAATGTATATATATATATACATCAGTTTAGATTCAGAATTGATTTTCTTCTTTTTTTCTTTACATTTTCTTAATACTTCTTAATTTTACATTGGTAACATTTGGCGATTTTATTAAGAGTAAATTTAAATTTAATTTTGTATGTCTTCAACCCGTTAAAATGGTTTAAATTGATTTAATGGTTATTTTGAAATATATTTGAAGGCAGAATAAAGTATTTTCCAATTTTAATTTTAAAAATAGTTTTGTTCTATATTTTTTTTTAATTTGATTGCAATTTAAAATCATTGTTTTTTTTTATATGCCCATTTAACCAACGTGTTATTGTATATTTCCTTATCTTTAATTTCACAAAAAACCAATTGAAGAACATGAAAGAAAAGCGTATTTTTGGAATTACCATTTTACTAATTTTAAATAATAATTAATCCTCCCCAGGGTCTCACCTAGTCGAGCACTCTCGACTTGGAGCATTCTGAGTTGTTTATGATGACATTGTTGTATTTAATAGCGGTCATTTACAGTGAAAACAAAAATCGCTTGCGTTGTATCTGCTTTTGAGTTCTTTTTAAATGAAATACTTAAATGTTTAAGCCGGAAAGTTATTTCAAAGAAAGTGATTCAATGGCATTAAGTTTGCATGGCAGGAGAAGCTTGTTGTGAAGTGACTTAAATACTTAAGGCAGATTGAGTACATTGTGGCAGGAATGGGGTCTTCCAAGAATAATAATGTGGCGTGTGGACTAAAATTTAAGTGACACATTCATTAAAACCTTCGGCTCTTATTTTCTGAACGCAGTAATTTTTTATTTTTTTGACATAATTTAAATTTGTTTGAATAACAAATGTGTAAACAAAACAAGTTTTCCCAAAAAATTACTTTATGATTGTCAAATGAAAATCTGTAAGTTTAATTTACTATTTAAAATAAATGAGTAATTGAAGAGCGTTTTTAAATTAATAATTAATATGCTCAAAGCATTAATGTTAAATAGCTATTAATAACAATATTTATAAAAACTTAAAGAATTGATAATTCCGAATTGAAAGCTTATGAAATGATAGTTGTCTAAATTATTTTGTAGCTTTAATAAAGACATAAAAATGTCAATTTTCAAAAAAAACGGAAATAAAAAAAATAAAATAAAATAATTTTTAACATAAATATTAAGCAAAATAGATGTAAAGCTGAAAATTAAGTTTTCCAGTCACATTTAGAGGGTTAATTTATACACAAATGTTTCATGAATATTCATATGGAAATTAAATTTTATCTACAATATTTTCCCCAACTGTTTCCACCTTAACAGCTATTTTCTGGGCACACCGGAGCGCCTGCCGTCGCAGCAGCATTTATATCGCGTTTCTGCGCTGCCCGCTCGACAAGGACATTCTCTGCAAGTGCCGGATTGTCTGACGTGTCCGGCAGTTAAGCAGGGCAGGGAGGGTAACGACGAGGGTCACACAAAGCCACCACCGAAACTGGTTACTGCCTGGGATGACGATTGGGAGGACTCGGAGGAATCGGACTCAGCTCAGCAGCCGCCGCCACCGGCGATGCCCGTAGAGCAGCAGCATCAGGGGCGGGGCGTGCCGCCGCCCAGCGATTGCCTGTATCATGAGGCCCAGTTTGCGCTGTCGCTGCGAGCGCGCTATTTGCTGCTGGAGTGTCTGGGACCAGTGGTGCCCAATTCCATAATTTATGGCCTGAAGCAGACAGGCGGCGGACCGAAGGCCAACAGGCAGAATATGCCACAGGAGCAGTTGCAGGCAGAGGCGGAGGAAGTCCGAGTTGAGCCAAAGTCACAGTTTCTGGAGCTGCTCGTCACCGTGCAGAATAACACGCGACTCAAGGAGAAAATGGCCAAAGTGGCGCTGCCCCAAATAAAAACGTTCCCGGTCATGATCTCTGGCGGCTATCATGCCCAGGTGCGTCTATATCTGCCGCCGGTGCTGCGTGAGGATGAGATTACGCGTTATCCCACCATCTTGCACGTCTACTCCGGCCCGGGCACACAGTTGGTCACCGATCGCTGGCACGTCGACTGGAACACCTACTTGGCTGGCAGCAAGGATTACATAGTCATCGAGATCGATGGCCGCGGCTCGGCCGGTCAAGGCTATCAGCTGCTGCACGAGGTCTACAAGCGGCTCGGCAGCGTTGAAGTCTCCGATCAGCTGGAGGTCAGCGAATATCTGCGGGACAATCTGCACTTCATCGATGCACGCCGCATGGGCGTCTGGGGCTGGAGCTATGGCGGCTACACAGCAGCCCTCGCCCTGGCTGGCCAGCAGTCAATCTTCCAATGCGGCATCAGTGTCTCACCGGTGACCAATTGGAAGCTCTACGGTAAGTTATATTTGGTGGACAATTTTCAACAATCGTTAGAAGAATCGATGTTTTCTATAATAAAAACTGGCTTTATTTTTCTCATCTGTATCTCACCAGACTCCACCTATGCGGAACGTTATCTGAGTTTTCCAAATGTAACCGACAACTACAAGGGCTACGAGGAAAGTGATCTCTCCAAATACGTGGACAATCTGCGAGAGCGTCAATTTCTGCTGGTGCACGGTACAGCGGATGACAATGTGCATGTCCAGCAATCGATGGTGCTGGCCCGTGCCCTGACCAGCAAGGGTGTGCTCTACAAGCAGCAAATCTATCCCGATGAGGGGCACAGTTTGTCGGGCGTGAAGCGGCATCTTTATCGTTCGATGACTGCGTTCTTTGACGACTGCTTCAAGAAGCTGGTAAGTTTCGGGTGTTGGGACTGTGCCTTGTGCAGTATTTTTGTATATATTCTCTACCACTCTCCTACCATAACTCTCTATTTCTCCTGCTCTCCATTAACAATCACAATCTCAACAAATATCATCGCCACAACAATAACAACAACAATCACAACTCGAATACATTTCGCATCATCATTTTCCATTGCCATTTTTGGATATTGTCACAATGATTCTCATAGCTCGACCAGCAACAGCAAAATCAATCAGATTCCATGGATTTCCTGGACTTTCATAGTTTCTATGGCGGTTAATCAATGATCGATTTCCGATATAAAGTACTAGGTATAGTCGCCGTTGTTATCAATTATCAATCGTCGTCGATGTTATTTGTTGTCATTCGTAGTCTTCTCTCTGTTTCGCTGTTTCAATGTCTTGTTGAGCGTTTTACGGGGTGTATAAATCAAAGGTCATTTTATTAGTTATATTCATAAGACTACCTCTATGGCTCTATGATTATATCATTTTGCTATTTTTCAAAATCTGTCTATGGCATGATATTTGGCTTGATTCTATTATTTTTAATGCTTTCATCGTCTACCAATAAGAGTTATCAAAATTTAAAACATACTTTTATCTGATTTCGTTTTGCTCCAAATTTTACAAAAACCAAATGTGATATGAAAAAAAAAATACTCTTAAATTATATTTACCGCTTACCAAAAGTTTATTTGATGTGATTTTTATATAAATATATATTTCTTTTGATTTCGTTGAGCAAGTTTCTCTCCGTTTTCTCAAAGTTTTATTTATTGCTAGTATTTCTTCTCATTTTGAGTTTTTTAAGCAAGTTTCGTTTCCAGTTTTGCCTCTTTCACTTTCGAGTTATTTATTTTGTATTCCTCTAACCAATTGCTGGCTAAGTGTATTAAGTATGTAAGTGTGTATGTGTGCGTGAATGTGTGCGTGTTTATGTGTGTATTTTGGGGCCTGGCGTTTGTTGGAAGCAAGTCAATGTCTTTTCTTTATATGTTTTCCTCTTCTTTTTTTCTGAGTGTAAGCACATACACACACAAAGACACTTGGTAACACACACACACACACACACACATACTTGCTACTTTAACCTGAATGTTGCTTATGCTTTGATTGTGTCTTAAATTTACATAATATCTCTCTGGACGTATCAGCTGGCAAATCGAATTCAATTCTAAGCTAACTCATAAAATTTTCCTCTCCATGTGTTTAATAAACAGGTGCCGCCGGAAACGAAAGCTGGCCTGGGTAGTGGCGGCGATATGCAGCAGCAATAAGACAGCAACAAAAACAGCAATAAATTTTTTTTTGATAACAGCGGCACGACGCACTTAAACGTGCTCTGAAAATGTTTGCGTAAATTACATCAAATGTAATTTATTATGAAAACACATAAACACACATACAAATACAACAACATTCGACATAGCCATACCGACGCGCCAGAGTTGCATTGAAACGTTTAATATAAGTTCAAATGAACTACCAACTAAACCGAACGAATGAGCCAAGTTCTTTATATCGTTAATAATCGATCGCAAAATTGTTCGTTATGTTCCCTTGAGCTCGATTATCAATAATGGATCAATTTATTTGCTCCCAAAAACTTGGACTACTGGATCTGGTTCGTTCAACTGAACTACAATGTACAACTCTACTACACACAGCCCAATGGTGGCATAAACAACAACAAAAGCAACATCGTGCAACTGTAAATGGTATTTTGTATTAAATAATAAACAGAAGAAACAATGCCAAGTAATGTGCAAAAAAAATCCAAAACAAATGCAAACAAAACGAAAAATCAACATGGTTGTGAAAAACACACACACACACGCACATTGATGTACATACACGTACGTACAACACAAAAACAATATGGACGCATCAAAGGTATGCAGTGAAAAAAAAAACAGCTTACACGCGCAACATTCATAAATGTCACTAGAGAAAACGACATAAGTGCCGCATATTATTTTTATTTATTTGATTTTATTTTCATGTATTTGCTGCATACATTTCCAATGATGTTTTTCCCAAAAATACAATAACAAAATATATTTATTAAATCGCAAAGGTCAGCAGGTGGCTTACAATGCCAGTGGTTAGCAGAGGAATTTGAAATTTCCAATTACAGTGGAGATGGAAAGTGGGGTCGCAGAGGATTGTGCAGGAAATGACTATCATAAATCAATTTACAAACATTTGAAAAGCAATTTAAATGGCATTTTCCGATATCACACTAGTGCTAAAACATTTATCATTACAATTTATGAGCTGCAATCGCTTATTACTGTTTTTAATAGTTTCATTTCCTAATAAAATTTCAATTTTTGGTTGTACACAAAAATGTTGCTCAACTGAGAGAATCAAAAACTTTTCTAAGTCTGATGAAATTTGTTCAAAATTTAACAAATCACGTATTTAACAAGCAATTTAACAAATATGTAATATATATTTATATATTAAATTTCGTTAATATTTTCTGTCTACCGAACTCTATGTTGACCGCATATAAAATTTCGCATTGAAACCGCCAAGTGTTGAATTTGTCGTGGATTTTAATTAAATGACTTACAATAAAAATGCCGCAATAAATAAGACATAAATAATGAAACGAGCACACGCCTGCGACGTTGAAAAAAAAACACAAACATACAAAATTAATGAAAAACCAAGGGAAATTTATTTAAAAAAAACTCTGTGCGGTCTCAAGTCCGACAACACCAGTAAGAAATCAATTTAATTGAATTTTTATGAAAAATATATAAATAAAAAACAAAACAAAACAATGCCAAAATGAAATAAATTTCAATTGAATTAAATCAAATACTGTTTGCATGTAAGTAGCGCAATAAAAATATTTATATATTTAATTCAGTTCATGTTAATTGCAATAACTTCGCACAGAAGACAAGCAAAAAGTACATTTCTAAATGAGCGTAGTAAATGTAGAGTTAATATTAATACAAAACCACAACAGAAACCCTAATAATGTTTAGAATATTAAGATAAAAATACCAAAGTAAACAATTCTTAAGAGTCAAAGAAAACAAAACAAAACTAAACTAAACGTAACGAAAAGGTCAAAAATAGCTGCGATACATGTTAAAAAAAAATTAATTCGAATGCGACTGTCAAAACATTGACAAAGAGCAACAAAATAATGATGACACCGCACCGCATCGTAATTGGCTGCCCCTAGTCCTAGTCCTGTTAGTTCCCCACAAATGAGCAGTAAGCGCTATATGTGTGCAAAAAGGATTAATTTTAATTAGATTTTTGCCACACAGCACAGCACAGCACAGTCAGTTAATTAGCAGTTGCATGACAATTGTGGTGCCCTCTAATTATGATGACTACTATTTGCTTTCAGCTCATGTTGCACGTACATTTACCAAATGAAAAGACTATTAGCTCTGTTAGTCTCTCAACCGAATTTTGGTTCAATTAAATTTTAGATTGATCGATTCAATACATGCTAGTTAAAACTTACGAACATGATACCAAAACCAGCTTAAATCTATTTACTGCGTTTAAGAAATACTAGTTTTATCCAGCTTTCAATATTATACAATGTTTATTGCTTTTGGTCTGGTAACCTGTTTTTATAAAATATATATTTTTTGCTGGCTCGATGTCAAGTTTTATTCACATTTATTTTTCAATTTATTTCGATTTCCGTCGGGATTTGTCTCCTGTGGAGCTTCAAACGCCAAAACCAGCAATAAACACAATATTAATATTTATTACGTCTACAGAAAAAATGATTTTAATGTTTTCTGTTTGTATTCTTCCTAAGAACTCAATGTGCAATTTATGTGTATTGATTAATGACAATCTATTAAATTATTAATAATTACTGAAAGCAATCAACAATTTCTGAAGAAAAAAAATTAATTTAAAGTCATGCTTGTTTTAAAATTAATTTTTTCTTGTACTGTAAGTGTGAAATGTGTAATATCATTATTTTTGTTAATTTCCTGTTACGAGCAGAATATGTGTGTGCGTGCGGGTTTTTGTGTGTGTTGCGTATGTGTGCCGAAACTTTACGAAGCCAGCATAATTGTGTGTCTGACTGACACTTTATATGCGGTTTAGGAGGGTTATTTTTTAATTTTAGTATCTTTTTTTTGCGGCAAAACGCAGCAAAGTTGCCCGTTTTACCATTTGCAATTAACATGTGCTCAAAAGAGAAGAAGAATGCATACACGCACGCACACACACACTCGCACGCACACCTGGAGAGGCAGGTCCACGCTTGGGGTCATATAAAAGGCGCAGGCGTTCCATATATAGACGAAAAGGTCGACAGAGCTGCAGGCAGCATAAAAAGGGCAGCTGCTGCCTTTGAAAATGGTCTCTGTATTTGTGTTGACACAAAATGGTGTTTGCTCAAAGTGGATGGCAAAAACTCTCGCTGTGTGTGTGTGTGAGATTATACCAGGGGGGTTGGTCAGATGAAAGAGACACACACACACAGACAGGTGAGCTCTCTGCGGGCGTTGGGTCTAATCTAGCTGGGAGCCATAAATGTGGCGCTGTGTCAGTTTTGTCTGCGCGCTCAAATGTATGCTATAGAAATTTAAATTGCTCAACAGTTTTTTATGTACTAAGGACCAATTACAAAAAAATTCTTAAATTTAGAAAATGAAAATAATACAAAAAAATAAATATGCATAAAAGAGTAGTGAACAAATTACAATTACCTAATTTGAAAAACATATATATATATATATATATGTATTATATATATATAATATATATACACAGAAATTATATTAGTACATAATAAAAATATATATATATACATACCTATGCATTGAATATTGACTTGCATAAATGCAATTTAGAAATTATACACGCAAACATACAAGCTAATTCTATAAGCATGCATATACACACATATATATATATATATATTATGTATATATATATATATATGTATAGATCAGTAGTTTAGTTCGTTTAGTGGATCAAGCGTTGGCATTATTCGAGTTATAAATCCGTGTACTGTTAATTAGATTGTTAGCTCAATAAAACTGAGCAAACGATAAAAACAAAAAGCCGACTCAATGCTGAGTGGATCTGTAAATTTAAACAATTACTGTAATATATGCGCCCTATATAACTAAAACTATAACTATAGCTACTATAAATAACTATACTTTGATATATGATAAATATATTTTATAAACAACTTTTACTCTTAAACAATAACATTTTAATACTCTGTCTTCAGCCTTAACAGAAATCGATAATGAGAGATACCTAAAATGTCAGATAGATGATGCGAATCTCGAATGATTCAAATTTAAACCTAAGCAAAAACCAACGAACAAATACCAAAAACAAAACAAAAAGCAAACAAAAAATGAAATCTTTGCACTTGTTAGTTATGTTTAATGTAAATAAGCTTTAAAATGGTTACTTAAATTTTACGCACACTTTATTCATTTTGTTATTAGAAGGACGTTTGACAAAACCTACTTATGTGATCCAACAATTTCTTCTCTTCCATGAAGCTAAAAAAAAAGAAAAACAAAAGAAAGAATTAACTAAATTAAAATAAATTTAAACTTATTATGTAATACATTGACTTTATTAGCTGAGATGTTAAATTATTTCGCCAGGCATTTAGCAAATATTAAAACCAAATCAAATATATATATATATACATAAAATAAACAGAAGCATGAAAGCCAAGAAAAAAGAATGTGTTTTTTAATTAAATTTATATCTCAAATGACCAAATTTGATCTGAAAGATTTGCTGAAAAGTTTCCTATTGAATTTGAGTTGCTGAAAATCGAAAATGTATACTGAAAAAGCCATCTCACAACGGGTGCAAAATCTGCATAAAACATTCTCCGCAATTCTGACCAACTGTTTCACTACATTTTGCCACGCAAATGGCCACAAAACGTTCGCTTGGCATGCAATGGCCAATTGTAATTGGCCAAGTTACGTCGACGGCCCAAACTTTTGACTTAAGTGGCCAATTGTTTTTTTTTTCTTTTTCTTTTTTTTTTAAGCTGAACATGAAGTGTTGCATTTTTCAAAGGCGTTTTTAAGGCGTTCATGGTTTATTTGAAAAGCTATTATTTGGAGTGGTCACAGTTTAGAGGGGACGTTCTAGCCCCTAATTGCCTTATAAATCAAACACACTATTTTGTTGTCGTTGTTGTTGTTTTTTTTCTGTTTAGAGTTCATTTTGAGTTGTCAAGTTCAGAGTTAGCAATTAGGTCTCACCAAACTGACCACAAATTGCTGGCCACTTAAGTGAAATCGGAGCAGGCACAAAACACTTAGCAAACACAAACCACGTCGAAAGCGGAACCGACCCAGCTTGGTCAGTTGAATGCTATTAAACTAGATCCAATTTAGGGTCATCAAATTGCAGTTTAAGGTAAGTTACTCGGAATAGTTGACAATTACAAAAATATATATCATTTACTTTCATTTACGGAAGATTAAAATGCGAAAACACACAAATGCTCATCCAAAACAATTTTTAAATAATTAACATTAAATTTATTAAATTAGAAAACAACAGAAATTGAGTCTTAAGCTATAATTGTATTTTAATATATTTCTATTAACCTAAATTTTAAACAAAGAAACATAAGTTTAACATGAACTGTATTTGGTTTTTACAATTTCTCATAAATGAAATTGATTTAAGTTGTTTAGATACATTTTATTAAACAGACACGGAATTTTGTAGCTTAAATATAATTTATATTATAATTTATAAATATACAAATTTTATATTCTAAATATTTAATCTATATATTTTCAAACCTAACTGCGTTTAAAGAATTCATAGTTAAATTTTGCCTTTAACTTAAGTTGACATTTTATTACATTAATTTTTTTTATTATTTAATTTATGCTATCGTTGATCAAATATTTATATGCAAATTGGCAATATATGCTTTAATTTTAGCGATTCGTTGTTTTTTCCCAGCAGACACAATTTATTTAGTATTTTTAGCGCTGGCGTAATGCCAATCAATTGCTCAGCTCTGACAAGGGTCCCTTCCACAAAATACTATTTAACAGTAGGTTCTCATTTTTTGCGCTATTGTCACGCCAAAATGCCAGACAGTCGGATATTTAGGCAGTTGCTCGCACATACACTCAGAAAAAAATTGAATTTTTGACTAGAAGCATTAAAGAAATAGATTTCGTTTTGTGCACATATAAAAAAAATAACTGAAAAATTTATGACAATTTTCTACATAATCACTCGATTTTTTTCCTGAGTGTACTATAATTTAACATATTTGATAATGCCTTATGTGACGACATAGCCCACAGAGCACACACACACACACATCCAAACACACACACGCACACACATAAATAATTTACATTTCGCATGGTCACGCAGAAATCATGCGAGAAGCGCACAAATAGAAAACCAAAAAAAAAAAAACTGACAAAGCGGAACCCGACAAAAATATTTCCATCCACCGCACCATGATTATGTGAATGGGTCTTGGACCATTGCGGGGCAAATTTGGTTTGGGATATGAGGCTGCATGATGCGTAAAAAAGTGACAGTTTAACATGGAAACACTCTCAACATGTTAATTGGCAGGCGTGGCAAGGCGGGGCCAGAGGAATGTTGTATCCGAAATAAAGTTTGTCTGCGCTTTTGCGAAGTTCGCACATCGAAAATAAGATACTCTGGCAAACTGAAGTTTCCAGGCTCACGAGTCACATCAAAACTAAATTATTCATTTAAAAACTTTCTGAAATCAACAAGTGACAGAAGGTTAATAGTTGACTAGCTCGACCAAAAAAGTTTCAGCATATTGTTAAATTTTATTCTCTGTGTTCAACAGCCTTAGAAGTTCAAAGTGTTAAGATTGGACTGCTGAAAAATCGATAGAGTCAATAATTCTAAATCGATAAATAAACATATCTTCTGTAATCCTAAGGATAGAGTCATAAAACTTGAAGTGTTCGTTGCAGGCTAAGTTCGATTTCAAAGCTTGATTAGAGCACCAAAATAATCTCGACAGAAAGCTTTGATTACCAAATATTAAGATGACATTACTCAGAACCTACCATATCTGAGTAATGTCATCTTAATATTCAGAGACACAAAATTTGAAAAAGAAGAATTTCCTAAATTCATATTTCAAAAACACAATTTAGCTGAGCCTTATTTACTTTATTCTCAGTGCAACTCTTTCTCTCCCTTAATTTAATTTCATAATATCAAAAGTTCTTCGGGAAATACTTGAGTTTGATTAACTGTTTTAAATATATATTTTGCTCCTATATCTTTTTTTGCCTATCTATTCTTTATTCTCTCCCTAATATCTTCTATATTTCTGTTTTCTTCTTAAGTTTTTTTCTGTGTTTCCCCTTTCAATAAACATTCCACAGTTTAACTCAGATTTATACATTATTATATTATATCCATCATAAAACTTGTAAATAATATTTAGTATTTCTATTTAAGAGCTTATTTGCATCGGCATAAATCTAATCTAAACGAAATTGAATACTCAATTTGGGTTCTATAAAAAAATATTGAAATTTATTATTTATTTATTTATTTTTTTATTGGAAAGGGCAACTGCCACATAACTATTCAAATTTATTAGCGTCCAGGCATTTTGTGTGACTGACATAAATGCGACATGGGTGCACGGAACATGACATATCGTCGCCCATGTCACATTCATGATGGAGTACAATGAATTGGCGGATGTCCAAGCAGCGAAGGAGCAAAAGCAAACCCAAATGTCCGGCAACACCTGACGGGAAACATGTTGCACGTCAGACATAGGCAGCTAGGATTTGGTGTTCCCTGGACTTGGTCATTATTAGTCGCTGCTGCTGTTCCATGTTTCATTCTGTGCCATTAATAAGCAACCAATTAGATTCATCAGCCAATTGCGCATTCATCTTTGTTAGGATTTTCAGCACAGCACTCGCATTTTTTTTTTTGCCTCGCACTTGCAACTTTTGGCGGCAATCCGATTTTGTCGTTAAAAAGTTTGCAGCGTAATAATAAAGTTAGTTCGTCAAAAGTTTCGCTCCAACAGCCGGCCACAAACTGGACAGGGCCAGCTGTGAGTGGAGATGTGAGTGCCATGTAAAAAGACCATGTGCGACGAGTAGATAGATGGAGGCAACAACACAAGTTATCATCATGAGGGGTGCGCCATAATTGAAGAACTCCCTGGAGGTCACCTCATAGCCATACTGGCTGGCAAGGCCCAGCTGTAACCACATTCGAGGAGGCAGTTATCAACGTGGCATTGCCACCCAAGCGTAGCATCGCCGCCAGGAACGATGACCAGGCGAGTGTCAAGCCGGGCATGAAGGACGGCGAAGCGAACAGGAAGAGCACAATGCCGAATCCCAGGGAAATGCAACATTTGACGAGTTCGGCTTGTCCCGCAACTTGTATTTGGCCTACATCTCGGCCAGCCTCTCCACGAAATCGGATGCCGGCCGTGGCTCAAAACTGGTATTGCGATTATATTGCAACTTGAGTTCCTCGATGCGTACCATGATTTCGCGACGCATATTCTCATCATCGGTGATCTTCTCAACATGTTTCTGCAGGTTATTAATCGACTTGCGCATCTGATCCGAGGAGCCCTCAAATAGTCTACGGCGCAACAACAAATACAGATAAATCCATCTGAACAAACAGATGAGCAGCACTCCGGGCAACATGTGCAGGCAGAAGCCAATAAAGTCGACGCCCTTGTCAAGGACATACGGATTCGCTGTGATGATCACATTGACTGGATCACCCACTGGCGTCGGCATGCCGCCGATGCTCGTAAAGATGGACACACAGATTAGCATGATTATGGTCACGTTATCCAGGAAGGCGGAAATCAATTCGGTCAGCATGCAGAGCAGAAACACAAGCGGCCAGGGTTGACCCTTCGATATGCTATAGGTCAACACCGAGAAGTACTCAAAGACACCCGTCTCCGTCATAATGCCCACGATGAGCATCGTGCTGAAGAGCAGCAGCAGTGTCCATATCGATCCAAGCGATGATTGTCTTCAGCGTGGGACGCTCCCCCGTCACAGCAAGGACACCGATGGCCGTGGTTGCCATTAGGATGGCGACAAACGTGCGGTCCGTAATATCCCAAATGGCAACGGACAGAACACCAAAAGTGAGCTCCAGCGGATTGGTGTTGATGCCCAAGGCGACGGCAATTGTCTCGGCACCGGAATTCAAGAGTGACAATCGTAGTTTTGTATCCGAATCCTTGTGTTGCTCTTGACTTTTCATCAAGGATTTGTCCACATTAAATCGCTTGAGCACAGTTCCCAATTTCTGTCTGCTGACGTCGAAGGGGTAAACTTTCCAAGGTTTCAATTGCCACTTCGTTAATTTGGTCAATACATCATGGTGACCAAGAAATGTGTTTGTGCTTCGGTTGCCAATTTGTGACTTTGTGTGGCATCCACATCAATGTTGCTGATCTCTTTGCGACTCGGTTCACCCATAACTTCAACGATCTTCGGTTGCTGAGGCTTCAGGGGCAACACTTGGGCCTTGTGCTTTTGGGTAGGCGTGAAGATCAATACTATTGAGAAGAACAACCAGATTACTATGTAAGTCGTCAGTGAACCGATTTTGAAAATTTTGAGGCGACGTCGTTGTGGGGAAGTTAGTTCGTCATCATTATCATCTGCAGCATCAGCTTGGTCATAGAAGGATCGACGCGCCGTCGTAGCATTGGTAATATGCTCACTAGGAGAAGTATGGGAAGTACGGAAGGTATGAAAAGTGCGGCAATCTGTAGAAGCAGAGGAAGCATTTCTTGAAAACTTGGCCATCTGTCCATCCTAAATGTCCACCGATTTCAACTGCTTATCCTTTGACTGTAATATGGCAATTTCTTTTATCAAGTATTAAAGTTTAAAATCCAACAATTTTAAAACTTTAGTTTTGCACGCTTTTTTTCAGAATTGATAAAAGCGTAATAAAAATTGATTAAAAAATATTTTTTCAGAAATATTTTTACTATATGTTTTTGTTTGGCTTTTATATATTTTAATGAAACTTTATTATACAATTTTTACAATTGGGCTTAGAATATTGAGTTTTGTTTCAATGCCTACCACGATTCACTTTGAAAAATGAGAGTACATTTTGGGATCCTTTGGGAGTTATATAATATGTCATGTTATTTACGCTGTTGCTATATATATATATATATACGCTGCATCCGTTGGGCATTGATTTTAACGTTATCCGTTTTGAATTATACTTTAAAAATGTTTCAGCGTGTTCATTATTTATTAAAAGAGACTGCGTTGAATGCTGAAATGCCAATAAAGTAAACAACTGAATCAGCTGAAGCCGTTGCAGCAGGTCCTTGGCGAATTCATTGGCTGCTGCTGCTGCTCCTGTTGATGATGTTGCACACACTCAGAAAAACAAACGCGCTTCTAATTAAAAGAAAAACTTAAAATGCAAAAGCTTTTTAAAAATAAAAGTAATTGAAAAGAATTCTCGAAAATTCAACATGTTTTCCTCTATTTTAGAAAAGTTCGAAAAAAGAGAGATAATTTGAGTAACCAAAATCAAGCTTGGCACACAAAGGATGGCGAATTTCCAAAATTGCTGAGTGCAGGAAGCTATTGCTGTTGAGAGCCGTAGTGCAGCACCGATTGCAATTTCCGTTTGTCCCATTTATCTAAATGGAAATTTATGCAGCTGGCTTCTCGCTGGCATCCAGAAGTTGACTTTTGTCTTTTGATTCCCAGCCAGATGCAGTTGCTACCTGCTAGTTGTGGGTGGCTAATGCTTTATTCACGCTCGACTGACTGACTGAAAGAGTCACAACACTCATTCATGAAAACAGGTGCGTATCTTTTACCAGTTCGCTTTTCTGCTTTAAGCTCTGCCTACATAAATAATAGATTTTCATTTCGCATTTATCATACGCACTGTTAACCCGCATCAAGGCAAATCACATACTTTACTCAGCAGCTCGCTGAAAACAACTATTGAACAGTTTGACAAAAGCCTTGTGAAATCAAGCTGAGAATGCTGCAGATTAAAAATCAATGAAACATTGAGTGTAATTGATTTGGTTTGCTTTTCATATTATGAAATGGGTTCGTTAATTTGGTTGAGATCAGAGTTGGTTAAATTATCTTATTATTTACCTTTATACCGAATGCATTTATTATGACTTAAATCTGAGTTATACTGAACTAAAATTTTATTCCAGTGCTTGAAGTACTATTCAGGTTTTATATATATTAAAATGTATATTTATTTAAATGGTTTTTTTCCGTTGTGTAGTTATATTGTATCGAAAAGTTGAAAAGTACGTCTACGCCTCTCGAACCCACAAGTTAAGTCATCCATAAATAACTGTAATAAGATAATTGAGATTTCATGTTTTCATAACGCCCAATGAGCATTTTCGAGCACGTATTTCTATTTTAAATATGGAGTGCCAATCTCTTCATTCCGAGAACTCGAAAAAGACCCACTTTAGTTATTATTGTTGTTTTAATACATTTTTTTGTATACCCACTTTACTGATTTATTTTATCAATAAACAATTTATTTATATTTGGATGATAAGTAAAAAATTAATGCTAATGGAAAATTTATTAATTTATTATTGTCTTTTCGGCTAGACGAATTAAAAGAAATTTAATTGCATTATTTCTGTAGTATTTAATACGTAAATTAGAAAAATTAAATTTTGTATCCTTTATTCACAGTATAAATATGTATGTACGTATATCCACTATGTTATATATATAAGAGAAATTTACATACTTTCCCTTTTTCTGTAAATTTATTTTTCGACGCATTTTTCGCTCTTGGCAACAATTTGATTTTATATATAAAATAGGAGTGGTTTACATAAGCACATGCAAACAAACATACAGACATTCAATATTTATGTATATGTATATATATATATATATATATATATATATAGATTTATAGTGCCAAGTTGTTTTATTGAATATTTGAATTCGAATTCAGTCAGGATGCTTCTGTTGATTTTCCTGCTTTTGCTGCTGCTTAACGTGGCTTTACGAGAATCAATTAAAGTAGCTTTTCGGCCATGGCTTTGGCTTTGACATTTGCAGCTTAGTGGTTTGCCATTGTTGGCCAAAAATGGTATTAACTGACATATTGGCAGTTTTATTGTTCCACGTTTGCTGCCATTTAATGTTATTGAGAAAATGTGCTAGGCCTTTAATCGAATATTTACGACTGTGAATAATAATCATTTTTGACCAAAAACTTACCTGGAAACTGAATGGTCAGAAAAATGCAGTTAGCTTACAATTTTGTTTTAAAGCTCAAAAATAAACTCATATTTTACAATAAACGATTCCAAAGAAAAATTTTATTATTGATTTCGGCCTTCCTTTTATTAAAGCTCAAATTAACGTCATCAGTT
Organism: Drosophila fungiperda; assembly: GCA_035042345.1. NCBI lineage: Eukaryota > Metazoa > Arthropoda > Insecta > Diptera > Drosophilidae > Drosophila > Drosophila fungiperda. Next base: position 10,487,630 of record JAWNLM010000145.1, read on the forward strand.
TATCAATTCACCCAAACACTCTAGTTCATCTGCTCATTTAAATAAAAATAATACATTTTACCAAACCAAGTACAGCTTTGCCATTAATCAAAATAATCCCATGAAAATAAAAAATTAGTAAACTACTTTAGTCGGTATAAACGTATTAAACTCTATAAATAGCAGCTAATGTTTTGGCTAATGTATTGTATATTTGAAGTTAAATTCTAATCATAAAAAAAAAGAAAAAAATATTATGTTATATCAAGACAAAAACGTATTAATCCAAGTGGATCTACTCTACATGACTATTAATCAAACTAAAATGAAGACAAGAGAATAATAAAAAAAAAAATGTTGGCCAATTAGCGAAAACTTGAGCACAACTAAAGGCCAACTTTAGCTGTCAGCGCCAAAGAGTTCTTACTTAACTTCAATAAAAAAAAAAACTATTGAGAATGTTAATTCTTTAATGAGCTATTCTTTTTGCTATATAATAAATATTTGTGGAAACACCTAACGCATTATCTGCGTAAATATATATGTATATGAGAGGTACACAATAAATGCTTGTAGAATTACTACATAAATGCTTAGCGATTTCAGAATCTGATGATGATTATGATGATGATGATGATGATGTTGGTGGTCGTCGTTTGATTTATTGAACCATCGCTCGACCGGCATAGCCAGTGTTGAACCCGGAGGTGAACTGCTGTGATCTAATCTTTTTATCGGCATGCACACGTAATGCTATCATGCAGCTCTATGCAGGAGAGGAGTGGAAAAATATTGTTATGTTATATAATTGACTACTGCTAGTTATAATTGCACTCACAATTGCACAGCAAAAAGTAATGGTGAAGACAAAAAACGAGCTAATGAGGAGTGCACCACGGCACTGATGCGTCAAATCGATTAGGAAGCCAACTTTTTTGTCCGGCTCGCCCGGCATTATAACGGTGTACTCGATGTTCTCTTTAAAACGTTTGAACTCCGACACAGATGGGGCAGAAAATGATGTGTTGTTCCCAGCAGAAGGTCGTTGCTGCAATTTTGCAATTGTTGCTGATGATGATGCTGATTTGATTTGTCGCCGCCTGCGACCATGCCCGGATGGCTCATACAAGTCCACACAGAAATCGGGTGTGCAATCGGCCAAATCGATGCAGGCCTTAATCTGCGAATGTATCCACAGTGTGGCCTTCTCTTTCATCGAGCTGAGCAGGAAGGCCTCAAAATCGAGGAACACCTCGTTGGGTCTATCCCGATATTTGGCCGGCTGATGTGGTATTATTGTGGAGAGCTCTCGATTGCGGCAACCGTTGTGCACCAAGAACACAGAGCCAGGTGCGCTTGGATTTTCTGCGTGTGCATAAATAAAAAGAATAAAAAATATGAATATCTATCGAGGTATTCGCTCACCTGGATCTGGGGAGACGGTAACCTCCATTAGCTTGACATACTTCCACACCGACTGACTGATGCGTGCGCGCAACTGCAGCTTGGTTCCCAGTGGCACCGCCTGGTCCACTGTCTGCTCGTTGTCCGCCAAACGTGGATCGTTCGATGAGCTAACGGGATTGTTGGCACCGCTAACACGGGCTATTGGCGGCGCTTCCTTATACAATGCCACCTCGTATTCCAATCGATTCGGTATCTCCTCAACGACACCCGACACACGTGCTCCATGCGGACTGCAAATATCAAATATTATTTTAGTCACTTTACCATTCACAAGAATAATATATTTTATACAATGAGCCTGCGAATCCAGCTGCCTTGTTCTCAATTACTGTTGGCTCTGGTGGCTTGCACATAATGATTAGCTCCTGATCCGATTGCATTACCACGCCAGGGAATTGCGGAAACCAAATGCGCACATGAACAATTCCCTAATCAAAGTCAGATTAATTAATAAAGGTAAATATTTCAAGTAATTAATAAATACATTTCTTTTGAGTACACCACAGCGTGTAAAATCGGTTATTCGAAGTTTATATGTGCGCTCATCCACATCGCTGGTGACCCTCGAAATTAGACAATGCGGTTTCAGTTCCTTGAGTCCACTTCTATCGTCAGCAAACAGTGGCATGCCCTTGAAACCAACGGGTCTCTTCAGCGTTGCCGTTATCAGATCATCAATTCCGGTGACAGCATTGGAAAATGTGCATTGAACATCGGCAACTGATTTCGAATTCAAATTAAATTGAAAATTGAAAATGAAATCAAGTTTAATATATTTTCTTCATACCTTCATAATCTTGGCCAAAGCAATATAACGGGAAAATCTATAATAAAATTAATCAGTTTTTAATTTGAGCATCGAATTATAAATATTTATTTGCTTACAAACAAAACACATATTTTAAAATATTTCATTTTTAGAATATTCTCAAATAGCAAATAATGAAAAATTGAAGCGAAAACTGAATTATATTTTTGAATGGCGCTCGAAAACACATCCAATTGGTTTCAAAGTAAATTGCAGAATGAAACTGGAGTAGCAGTTGTAAAGATGCAATTACCTTGATCTTGGCTGCGTGAATTCTAGTTCAATAAAAACTCATAAATCACACACACTCACACACAAATATTAGCTAAAGCGATCAAACTTGCAACAACAATAAAAGAAAATCGGAAAAGTAGCGCGCAACAGCCAAACCCATGCATGTGTATTTGTGTCTGTGTGTGTCTATCAGTTTACAGTGATGTCCAATTTATTGGCACAGCTGCACAATTTAAATGTAACGTATATTAAATACTGCATATTTGTGATACAATGTTATATGATGATATTGTAATTTGACTTAGTTGCAAATAAATTATTAATTATTAATATTAACCATCGACCACTTCATATTTATTGTTGCTAACCAATATCAGCTGTGGCTAATGCGATGCATCGATACTTTCACTCGATTACGAAACGATAGTTGGGAAAACATATTGTGTTATTATAAGCCGCATCGCATACGTATGTAATTTTATTTAATTATATTTTGTTCATATTTTTTCTTTTTGCTTACGAAATAATTTGAGCTAAGCACGTAGTATCAAAAATTCAAGCTATGATTTATACAGTCTAGGGAAGAACACACACTCGGCCTCGAAATTAACAACACAGCTGTTTTGCGAACTTCTGCGATTCAGTTTGATAAGAGAGTAACACCACAGGGCTAAACAAAAAAAAATGTTTAAAAACGCCGGCACTCGATTGCTACGCAGCTTTCAAGTAAGTACAGCAATGTCAAGTTGTCTAACGTTGATATTATTAAATACTTTGCATCAATGATCTGCCAGGCGAAATGCAGTACACAGCCACTGTCCGTGAGGGGCATTAATCTAATACCCATGGTTGTGGAGCAAACGGGACGTGGCGAACGCGCCTACGATATATTCTCGCGTCTGCTCAAGGAGCGCATCATTTGCTTGATGGGCAACATCACCGATGACATCAGTTCGACGGTCGTTGCCCAGCTACTGTTCCTTCAATCGGAGAACGTCAACAAGCCCATCCACTTGTATATCAATTCGCCGGGGGGCGTGGTAACAGCAGGTCTGGCCATCTACGATACGATGCAGTACGTGAAGCCACCAATAGCCACGTGGTGTGTGGGACAAGCATGCTCGATGGGTTCGCTGCTGCTGGCAGCCGGCGCACCCGGCATGCGTTACTCATTGCCAAATGCACGCATCATGATCCACCAGCCATCGGGAGGCGCCCAGGTGAGTAACAAGGAATAATAACAATTATAAAGAAGACGAATCACTTAAAAATTATGTTCTGACAGGGTCAAGCTACTGACATTCTTATACATGCAGAGGAAATCATTAAGATAAAGCGTCAACTGACCAAAATATACGTGAAGCATTCTAATTATGATTACGATGAAATGTGTTCGCGCATGGAACGTGATCATTTCATGACACCTGAGGAGGCCAAAGTCCTAGGTATAATTGATCATGTGCTTGAGCATCCGCCAGAGACAGTTTCAGACAGCGGTCCCGCATCCGATCCAGCATCAGGTAAGATCATCCCGTCTGACACCGATGCCGGAAAGAAGCGATCCAAACAGACAGTCCAAAATTGAGTTCGAGGCCATCGAGGACAAAATACAATCAAATCAAACAAACCAAACATTTGGCATTATTCAAATTGTAAAATGTAAAATAATTAAAATCATAGTACAGATAAATTAGCTCATTAAATTTCTCAAATACAAATTCAGTTTACATGAAAAACTTTATTTAAATGCTAATTTATTTCATACAACGCTTATGCAAAACGAACGTTATCAAAATCTCTTCATCGAATGGTCTGTTTCGAAAATCTCTTGGGGACGAGAGAAATAGTTTAAAACAGATCTCGTCCAAGCGCATGGATTCGATGCTTATTGGCTAAGCATAAGCGATGTACAAACAATAATATTTTTATTGCTTAGATATAAAAACTAATGGCTGTATCCAAGATAGTCGATACATTATTTTGTTTGTGTTCACACATTCTTATTACGTTATTATTTTTATATTATTATATTATTAATAAAATTAATATTCATAGAACAGCGCTATTTAACACATTTAAGTCTGGTCCATAGCAATGTCTGAATTGCCGGTAATTGAATCCTTCTGCACATAATCATAGATCTTACACAGTTCCGGAGTTTCCTTAATTGACTTTAAAAAGTCTAGTAACTGCTGGTTTTTATCTAAAACAAATGCAAATTACTTTAGTAATAGTACACAAAAGTGATGTAATTAATTACTCACTTGCTTTGGGTATTTGGGAGAGCGCCGACACTGCTCGAAGGGCCGAACGTTTCAGTTCGTCCTGTTTCTCGTACTCCTGCTTAACCGAATTGGCCTTCACCTTGTGAGTGCAAGTGTCCCGCAACTGCTGCACAAATTGATCCAGTCCTGTTGATTAAAAAAACATGGTATTAAAATAAGATATGCCCAATGGGTAAACAGTGTCAATGACGTACGTAGCAAAACCTTGTCGGGGCAGAGCACGGCCAGGCGAGCTGTCATTAGGTACGTCAGCATCTTGATGTCATAATGATCGCAAAGGCCAGCCTGTACATGATCCATGAACTGCATAACGTCCACACGCTCCAGTCCCTGCTCGAGCAGTGTATACATGCACTCGAAGGCCGCTTTTCGTATATCGAGGCCATCGTCGACCGTATGCTTGAACGGACCCATTTCCACTTCCCGAATAAGCTCATTCTTCACCTTAGTCTCGGAATAAAGCCAGGGCAACAGCGTTGGCAACAAATCTCGCACCAAACTCGGCTTATTGTGCACCGCCGAATTGAAGGCGACGAGTGCAACGCGTCGGACTTGCGGCTCCGGATCACGCAGTGCGAACAGAAACTCGCCAATGCTCTGCTTGAGCAGCAAATCAATTGGTTGCGGCTGATCGGAAATGGTGAATTTAACCGAGGACACAACAACGGTGCGCATTGTGGCGCTCTCGGAGCGCAGTGCCTGCTGCAGTTGTGGCAACAACTCTTCGGGATTGACGAGCACCAGTTTGCCTAGACATTCGGCGACTACATTACGAGATCCCTCCTCGGAGCATTCGCAGTGCTTGAACAATTGCGTCCATATTGATGGCACCGAAGGCAAGAGTTGAGCAAGGCCATTTGGTGTGACCGACATCGATGAGATGACCTCCTTAAGGGAGTGGAGCAGCAAATACTGTCGCTTCGGCTGTGCCTCAATCTCCTTCAGAATCAACGGCAAATATGTTTGCATACTGCCCACAGAGACGGCGCCGAGAGCATGCGAGGCCGCTGCCTTCACATCCTCCGATGTGGCGCCAAAGCACTCAATGATTGTCTGGGGCAACACACTTATCGAGCTTAGATCGAAATGACGGCCAATTTCACCGATTGTGAGCAGGCAAAAGATGATCTGAGTATCCTTGTTGCTGCGCTTCTGCAGCTCGGCCATCAGTTGGGTGGCCAGCGGAGTTGCCACCTGTGGACACTGTTGGGTCAGCGCTGCAATGCACTTGGCCGACGAGTGATATGCCTGCTTGTGCAGCTGCAGCTGTTCACTCGGTTGCCTTGTGGCGCCATCGCTAACATTCAAGACAGGCTCCATTAGCTTGGACACCAGCGAGTGATAATCCAGTCCAGACAACTGCGCCTGCACCAGCGCCTGGAATAGATCCAAAGTGCATTGTAATGCACTGCCCTGCAAATTGGAATATATCAGTCAATTACAGGATTATCTCATTTCAATTAAAATTCACTTTTACACACCTGCAGCAACGGCGAACGCACTAAAATTAATACAGAAGGCAAAAACTTTTCGTGTATTCCAACCAGTGCCTGGGGCTGGCGACGAGCTGTGGTACTCAGCAGCGTTAATGAATATTGGGCCACGTGCAGATCAGAGTCCGAAATGAGCCCAGGAATCTCAACAATAGCCGTCTGCAGCACACTCGGCTCAAAGTTCGATGAATAATTGATGACAATCTTGTTGATGAGGTCCAACGAGTGCAGCTTTAGCGCCCGATGATTCTTGCGCAGGAATGTGCCCAGGGTCGGCAGCACATCATGCAATATGGGCGAGAGATCGATGCGCAACGGCGACGCCGCAATCATTGTAAGTGCCTTGACGCTGCTGAGCCGTGTCACTTCATTCTTCAGGCGCTCCATGAAGATGGGCAGGCAAACGTCGAGTTCACTCTTCAGCAGATCCCCCATATTGGCAATGATTTGACCCATGCAGGCGATGGCTCGTTCCTTCACCTCTTGATCGACATCGGTCACTTTCAGTTTCTGCAGCGTGCATGCATAAACCTGACCCACAAATGGTGTCACATCAAAATCCGATTTGACAGCATTCGGTCCCAAAGGCCGAACGACTTTGACGAGCTGTTGCAGCACAAGGAGTGCCTCGGTGGCAATCTTGTAGAAGGGATCGAATACAGATGTGACCACGAGTGGTACGAGCAACGATATATGGGGATGGAACACATGCGGCTGATGCCCCTGCAGCAGGGAGCAAAGAAAACCAAGCGATTCAATTTTCATATTGCTGGTCGAGCCCTTGTCATTCAGCGAATAACTGATGCCGGGCACAATACTTTCCAGATGTGGACCCAGTGCGCTGGGCAGCGAATTTAAAAGTTCGCGCAACAAGACGAAACAATCCTGACGCGTTTTCATCGATTTCTCGCGCATCAACGGCTGTATGGCTTTGATAATCTGCGGCAGCTGTTCCATTAGCAATACAGTCGGTCCCGACACCTGATCCATCGAATCGGGATCATGGGCCATATCCTCGGCCGGACGTGTGTTTCGCAACAGTGCAACATATGCATGAAATATATCCGACTTGACATTCTCCTCACGTTCCTTGAATCGGGCAATCAATGCTGGGCTCAGTGTACGATAGAATTCCTCCAGCAATTCGTGGCGCGTTGCAATCAAGACCTCCAGACACTTGGCCGCTGCACGACGCACTTTCCAACTCATATCGTCGTCATCGCTATATTCCTCGCTATCCACATACTCGTCCTCCTCGGTGTCCATGGCAATGCCTGTGTCACCATCATCGGCCTCATAATTATAGTTAGGATCGTATGTAACATACTTAAGGCATAGTTCGAGTATCTAGTTAGAAATAGTTAAAACATTGATGAATACGAGAAGCTTGAAATGAGTAGAATATAGGGATTACCATGGGAATGTGTGGATTAATAGCGTCTGGGCAACGCAAGACAAACGCCTCGCAGGCCTGTAAGCAGAATTCGCGCAGCTCATCATCGTCACGCTGGCTATATTGCTTGAGTAGCAGCATTGAGCGATCAATGTGATTGCAAAGGCGATGTCCAGCCTGACGACTAAGATAAAAGATTTTAATCACAAATATGTAATTAACATAGATTTAAATTGCTCACCAGATGGAAGCCAGGCATTGAATGTAGGTACGAATTGCACCAGGATTTTGAGGATTTTCTAGTCCCTCGAGCAAGTGATCGACAACGCCATTGTAGGCATTGCTATTCGCCTGGATCAGAAGCACAGAGAGCGCAACAATTGTGCGTTTGCGGACCGCTTGACGTGGTGACGCCAACTGTGGCATTAATGCCTTCAATATGGTGCTATGAAACGGAACAAGAAACTCGCCAAAGCGAGACAACAAATCTGATAATATATCCAACGATTCCAACTTCACAGAGACATCCTCCTGCAATTGATGAAATTTGTATTGATAAAGAATTATAGATTAATCATAACTAGTGCTAGGTTAGGTTGCACCTTTTCAATGGCGATGCTCAGTTTGCCGGTGATTCGCTGACAGACATTCGGTGCCAGCGAATTGGAGGATTGTGGAAGCTCGGCAATTACGGTCTTTAGGCCGATGCTGGAGATGTCGCGCAACTGCTCCACATTGGACATCATGTTGCCGCACAGCGAATCAACGATTGTCTCCACCTGATTCTCCTTCACCTTGTTGACAAGCGGCCCCAGACACTTAACGGCCAAATTTTGCACCTCGCCGTTTTTGTCCTCGAGCAATTTAAGAACCATTCGCACAACTTTTTTCTCCGACTCATCGTCCAAAATTATACTGTCCTTTTGCAGTTCAGTCATCAAATCGTTTGTGGCCATGAATCGAAAATCCTTGTCCGTGGATGTCATCTAAAGCGCAGTAGTGAATTAAAATTAAGTTATTTAGCCTACCTTACATTTTTTGCTGCGACTGCTGCTCATATTTTATACATACTTTTTCCAGCAAATTTGCGATTTGGTGATATTGATGCGACGCCATGATCTACGATATCTGCTTGTGCGCGGTATCTAAATGAATGTCTGTGCAAATTATGTACACGCTTGCCGATTTATATATATATATACTTTGTGACCGCCTTACAAAATTCTTTTTGTCTTCGACAAAAAAAGGTCTACTGAATTTTTTTTTTCCGGCACAAAAAATTTGCGTGTTGGAACTGGAAAATGCATAAGTAAAATGATATTATCGATATGTTACAGCCCCGCTGCGATATTTTATTTCGTATCGATGTTTCACGTATCCTATTCGATTGCTAAATCTTACAGAGCAGTCCGGTAACAGTTTGCTTAGCTCTTAAATTTAAAAATCATCGTTTTTGTGTTAAATTTTTGCGATTTACATTTATTTGAATTAAGAACAGATTTACAATGGCTTGTAAAAACAATTAGTTATAAAGTATCGAACTGAACGTCAAATATTTTAATAATTCGTATATAAAACAGTTCATAATATTTCCCAGCAAAAGCCTTTACGAAATAATAATCATAAGTTGAATACTCAATTCGATGCATTAAAACTAATTTTTTTACATACATTACAGTGTAACCTCGATAAACTCGACATTCTCAGCCAAACTTGCTGCTGATACATTTGATTCGGAAACTTCACCAATAACAAATGCCTTTTGTTCTCCCTTTGTTATTTTTGTGAATTCCTCGCAGAATTCTTCAGCTGCTTTTGGAGCCAGGCAAATGAGGAGTCCACCAGATGTTTCCACAGCTTTTCCGGCCGTCAACTTTGCACTTTGTCCAACTAATTCACCAAATTTGCGAACATTTTTAATGATAGGCAATTTTTGAATTTGAAACAACAGCGACTGTTTCTGAAACTCGACTAAATTCTTGGCATGGCCCAACAAACCAAAACCGGTAACATCGGTTGCCGCATGTGCTTCATATTTTTGCATTAAAAGCGCAGCTAAAAGCAATATTTTTATATTTATTAACACAACTATGCAAACAGTTCGTCTCCTAGCTTACCATTTCGGTTTAAGTAAGTCATCGATTTAATTGCCATTTGAAATGTATCCAATACGTCGGCGTCAGTGAAAGCAGTTAAAAGCGTTTGATATTTGTCATTTTTCTCCTTGTGCCAAATGTGAGCATTCGTCGCCAGCTGAGTTCCAATCGGTTTCGTTAGAACCAAAACATCGCCAGCTTTGCCATTCGATGGTCTACAAAAAGAGTTCTATTATTTATTATGTACTTTTGTCTAGGAATGCAGTCACTTACAAAATGATGTCCCTTTTGCGACAAACGGATGTGGCAATGCCACCCAAAATGCACCAAGGATTGATGATGACACTCTTGATGGTTATATTGCCAAGGCAGCCACTGTCCCTAGAGGCACGTTGGAAGCCCTTCATGATGAGTGGCACCACAATGTCGCGTTGCTTTTCCGTTAAATTTGATGGTGCACTGATTAGCAGCTCGAGCTTATCAATATCCGTAACTCCCACGGCGTAAACATCGCTCAGCACATTGGCCAAGGCAATGCGACCCATTGTTTCGGGGTCATCAACGAGCGGATAGAAGAAATCAACTGTCTGCACCAGAGAATAGTCCTTGTGTCTAGCTAAAGGTATAACTGCGCAATCCATTCCAGATCCTTAAAAGTAAAAATGTACAGTATAAATATATATATAGCTCCAAAGCTTATCTTCCAATGAACCTTTGAGCTGATCTAATCTCAATGATAAGTATATATGTTCTATATCTATATCTGTTCTTCATACAGAATTAAATAATAGATTTGTATAGCTCATATTTATGCCATTTACTCACCAATATAGTCGTCATCGTTTTTGGGCTCCTTACTAACTATTTCTGTTCCCCTGAGATATTCTTTAAGCTTCTCTTCGGGGACTTTGCAGCCTCACCCTCGAAGTGTGGAGAACATAGTTAGACGAAAGTCGGCCTCCAGGCCGTGCTCTTCAGGTTGAAACATAGTTAAATCGCCTTAAGAGGCAATAATATATATGATACAATATAAATATAAATTTAATGTGTTTTTGCTTTACAGACCAGCTGTTGAGCCTTGTGTGATATGTTATATTGAACGACCTGCTGACCGAACTGACACCCTTATTGTTCATTTAGTTCCTTATGTTCATTTGAGCCGTGAGGCTCAACCGTTTTCAAATAAAAGTCGATAGACTTAAAGTGTATCGATTATTTCTTTACAATAAAAGACTTTTTCAAAATTAATTTTTAATAATACAGAAAGTAATGAGCTAAAATTATGATTAACATTTATATTTATTCATTTGTTACTCAAATTTTCACAATTACATACACTCCCACACATGTGCACTACATTTGTCCATTTTAGGCGCTTTTATCGTGTTTGTTTTCTCAAGCGAAGCAAAAAAAACTCCCAAAACACCCCTAATAGGAAAAAGCGAAGGACGACAAAGGACACTGACATTGTCGGCAAACAAACTTCTCCAGAATTTGTTCAGAAACTGAATAATTTTTGTAGATTATTGCAAAAGAAATGAAAACTCAGCCGACAATTGAGCTAAACTAATATATTGTTTTTAACATTTGTTCTTTGATTTGAAGTGCTTTGATGAGCTTTGGCAAAAGTCGATAAAATTCAAATAAAAACTAAAATGTTTAAAAGTAAAAACGAGTGTAATATTGTGTATAAGTGCACAGTTCGCCTACTCGATGATTCCGACGTTTTGGAATGTGAATTTCAGGTGGGTGCCATTTAAATCTTTTATTTATTTGCATTGAAACTCGCCTTTAACATAAGGGGAAAATATGCTGATGTTGTTTTCTATGTGGGTGTGCATATCTGTTCATGTGTGTGTGTGTGTGTGTGTTATTGTGTGTGGAGTACGTAAGAGGGTAAATTCCATTAAAAGAAAAACAACACCCAAAAAATTCGTAAAATGATTGTCATTCTTTTTATTACAGCCATTCCACAAAGGCATTTATTTAGTGGACCATATTTGTAGACAACTAGATATTAAGGAAAAAGACTATTTTGGCTTACGTTACGTCGATACGGGAAAGCAAAGGGTAAATATTAATACAAAAAAAAAAAAAAAACAATTGATTATTCTGATTAAACTATATTTTATTACTTTGCAGCACTGGCTCGACTTGGCCAAATCCATATTAAAACAATGCAAAGGCAAGTGCCTAATTTTGTATAATACGTTAATAGCTAATTTAATTAAGGATCTTTGTTTTTCTACAGATATCGATCCTGTTCTGTTTTCCTTGCGTGTGAAATTCTATCCAGCGGATCCCTTCCGCCTAACTGGCAATGGCCGCATCATGCTCTTCCAGCAGCTGAAGCGAGATCTCCGTCATGGCCGACTTTACTGTTCGCTGGGTGAAGCGGCGGCATTGGGTGCATTAATCGTCCAGGAGGAACTCGGTGACTATGACGATCTGATGCACATTGGTGACTATGTGTCCTCGCTGGATTTGGCACTGCGACAAACCGAGAATCTCGAGAAGAAAATCATGGAGCTGCACAGAAAACGAAAGCCTGGCCAAGATCCCACAGTGGCCATGGATGAGTTTATGGGCATTGCACGTGGGCTGGAGACTTACGGCATCGATCCGCATCCCGTGAAGGATCATCGCGGCTCGCTGCTGTACGTGGGCATCAATCATGCCGGCATCAGCACCTATGTGGCGGGTAAGAGATCCCAGCACTTCCGCTGGAACGAGGTGCATAAGATCAATTTCGAGGGCAAAATGTTTATAGCGCACTTGAGCTTCACGGATGCCAGCAGAGAGCCAGTGAGTATTGGTCATCGATGCCAAATGAATTACTATTTATTGAAGAATTATAATTTTGTAGAAAAAACACACCATTGGCTTCAAGTGCCCCTCGGGACCCGCTTGCCGTTATCTCTGGCGGAGCGCTATCGAGCAAATGTTGTTCTTCACGTAAGCACACTTTTCAAGAGTTTTGGAATTAAATCTTTAACTCTTTCCATCACACACAATATTTGCACAGTTTGCCGAATAGTCAACATGCTGCTGTTGTGTCTGGCGGCGGCTTCTTCTCCTGGGGCACCAAGTTCCGTTATACCGGACGGACGGAACGCGAGATATTGACTGAAAGCATTAATGCGTTGCGCGAACAGAAGATGACAAATTCAACATCGAGCAAGCGCAAGGCAAGCAGCGTTCCAGCAACACCTTCCAGTCCACAGGGCGACCTGGCACAAATACGTAAGCTATTCCAAGTTCGAGTTTGAAAGAATCTTTTTTAAACAATGGAGATCTTTTGTCCGTTATGGAGTATAAAAATATAGTTAGTTAATGTACATTTCTTATTTACTAATAATATCCTTTTGCTTGAAAACAGGATACAGCAGTTTGCCACGCTCCACAATGTCAGAGCCGATGGGCTGCTCGATGGCGCCGAGTATTCTCATTTATGGCCATGGCCAGGATGGGGGCGTCAACGGTGGTCTCCAAATGCCCCATCTGGAGCCGGTATGCGAAGAGGCGCGTCTACGCTCCTCAAACATCGATAGACTTAATCATATGGGAACCGAGCTCTCCGGCTATGCGTTCCGTGACTCCATTGAGCATTCGTCAACGGAGAGCGGTCTGACGGCCAGTGGCTATGATGTGGCTGGCAAGCCGCGCGGCAATCCGAGTGACTCCAAGCAGCATCTGTATTATTCATCCAAACAGTACTATGCGCTGCCCAATCCCGCCTTAAATTCAAGCTCTTCCGTCGGCATCTCCAGTGGGAAGCATTTAGGCAAATTCTCACGCACCCATTCCAATTCCAACAGTGGCAAAAGCATGCGAAAATTCCATTTACTGCATGCCTTTATACCATCCGTAATCTTTGTAGTTATCGCCATGGCCGGCACTGCCGTCCTTATCATGGAATCCGAACTGGACGTCTTTGAGCGTGTCCGCAACTCTCCAGAAATGCTTAGTTTGCGCTATCAGTATTATCAGCCTTTAAAGGAATTTGTCATGGAAAAATTGGGCCGCAAAATGTAAATGTTGTATTTGATTGATGGTTTTTTAAATGGTATTTAGTATTTTATTTTATTAATTGCACAAATCCATAGAAAAAGAATTTAAAAAGCAAACTGCTTTGAAGAATTCTCTTAAGAAATAGAACAGTGCATCAAATGAAGGCCTTTAATTCAGAGAAGATTTATTTGATCAAAAGTTATTTTTATAGTCATTTGCCGTCGATTTACAGCAATAGTTACTATTTCTACATTCTTAAACATATCATATAGCTGCTATGCTACAAAGAATCCTTAGACTAATCGAAGGGTTGTTATTCATTATTTTAATTAATTAAAACAACCTAAGTTAAATGGAAAAACAAAAAATTTATCAAATAATGAGTGAACTATTTAAGTAATAAGTTTATTTTACACGCAATCATAATTAAAACTGTGCAATTTTTAACATTAAAAAAATATACATTCATAATTGTTTATATTTTAGTATATTTTGAAGAAATTACTTTATATTTTCTTACCCAATTTAAAAAGCATTTTCAGTAGTGAATCAATTACCAGTTAAGCATACAATAAAAATCGTATATGATCGTCTGAAAAACTGTTTAAATAGCAGCTATATGATTTATATCCATTCTCGATCATTTCCTTTTTAAATTCTGTTTGTTTAAAATAATTTATGTCCATAAATTGATATATTTTAATTATCAACTCTATGTGAACTACTTTTATCGCTTATATGCCTATACACTTCTAGAGGATCGCATACTCTGGATCAACTCCAATACCACTTAAAAACAATCTTAATAAAGCGCTTATATTATATTAAGTAAGCATAGATTATAAAATGTATCAATCTTTAATTTGTTATGCTTTGATTACTGTGTGTTGTAGGCTAAAAAGGTCTAGTAAAATATCAGTGAAGTGGAAACCCGAACAACTCCTTGATCTGCCCACCATTTGTTTACACATGCATAATAAAGGAAGTTTTTTTTATAATATTTTATAAACAAAATTGAAGATGTTTACATTTTTACTCTACATTCAAGTTGAAACGAACAACTAAAACAATTTTCATTGAATATGAAAAATAAATCGATTAAGTTAAACTCGATAAATCGTAGCCGACGTGAGACGTGAGACGTGAGTTTTACCCTATCCAACACTTGCGATAAAGCTTATGTACGATCACACAGTGAAAAATTGCGAACCGATATAATTGAGCAGTGCGCATGCGTGGAGTCGGCAATGAAAATTACAGGTTTGTTTTATTTAACTTAACAAGTTGCACAAATACATACAAACGCGTATATATCTATATATATATATATATATATATATATGTATTTATTTTAATATATATGTTTACGTGTATATAAGTTCATATGCGGATGTTAGCTAACATACAAGTGTGAACGCCATTTTATAGTTATTAGTTGTACCAGAACTGTAAACTGTGACAATCAACAACGAATCGCAGATAAATAGTGTTGACAGCAGTGTACGGAGCCAGTGACAAGTGTTAGTTAAATACAAAAATATAAAAACCATTTGCAGTTGACAAATTTATTAGCTTGCACTTGTAAGTATGTATGTTGTGCGTGTCTGTGCGCAGCCACTTAACGGCTTACATATGTGTGCACATATATATTAATTATGGGTTTCAAGTGTGTATACTTCGTGTACTACTTGTAAAATATATGTGCACTCATACATACATACAACTCTTGCTGGCATACATGCGAGTTTGTGTGTGCATGTGTGTGTGTGTGAGGCGATTTCTAAAAGAGCATAAAACAGATGACTTAAGAAGCAAACTGGAAATGCCGATGATGAAATACCATCATCGACTTAATGTACTTTTACAGTTGCTTTAGCTCTTAACCGAATATGTATGTATGTAAATACATTATATAAATTTAACGCTTCCTGCTTGACTTATTTTTATATTATTAGTATTTTTATTCTTAAATTTTATTTGATTTATTTGCAGCAAAACATTTAACAAACGCCCAACTCTTTTAGGATTGTTTTTATTTTTGTGATGATTTTAAGCTGCTGTCAAAATACATTCCACTTGGCTTGATTCTTGTACAATAATCAAAGAAGAAGAGTGATAAGCGTAGAATGGTTTATCCGGAGGAACCTTTTTGGGCATTGCCAATGGTCTCTGGATTATACGAGGATCGAGATTACAGGGGTAATATTTTTTCCTCACATCATTTATTTGCTTTTGCATTTTCTTATATTTAATATTTTTTCATATTTAGTTAATGTTGTGGAAGCATTGCAAGAGTTCTGGCAAATGAAGCAGACACGAGGTGTGGAGCTCAAAAACGGAGCACTTGTGATTTACGAATCGATTCCGTCAAATAGCCAGCCCTATGTTTGTTTCGTAACATTACCCGGAGGCAGCTGCTTCGGAAGCTTTCAGGTATGAAATGTGGCTTAGACTGGTTGTTATTACTTATTATTAACTTTGCTTTGTAGAATTGTCCAACCAAGGCGGAGGCAAGACGTAGTTCAGCTAAAATTGCGCTCATGAATTCGGTATTCAACGAGCATCCATCGCGTCGCATAAGTGATGAGTTTATTGAAAAGGCCGTGCAAGATGCACGCGCCTCTTTCAAGGGAACACCACAGAACAATGAGTTACCAGAGTCGGGCATTGGTGCATTTAGGTGGGAAGCCAACATAATCTCTATTTTATATATCCAGACAAAGGTCTTAATTAATTCCTTGATTCAGATTTATGCTGGAAGCGAACAAGGGACGAACTATGCTGGAATTTCAAGAATTAATGACGGTTTTTCAACTGCTACATTGGAATGGATCGCTGAAGGCAATGCGTGAGCGTCAGTGCTCGCGACAGGAGGTGGTGGCCCATTATTCAAACAGAAGTCTGGACGATGAGATGCGTGCCCAGATGGCACTCGATTGGATTGCAAGGGAGCAAGAGAATCCTGGTGTACTGCGGCGCGAACTGGTCCTGGCCGAACGTGAGCTGGAAACGGCACGCATGGCTGGGCGAGAGTTGCGCTTCCCCAAGGAGAAGAAGGACATATTAATGATAGCCCATAATCAATTGGGTGGCAGCAATCTGGGTGCAGCATCCATTGAGAACTGAACGGCGAACGCTGAAGAGTGCGCTATAAATTGATTAGAAATACGCAAAGGAAATAATACAAAATTAATATAATATTATTAATATGGGGATTACAATTAGGACGAGTAGATATCCGGTTCTTAGTCTTGGCATCATATCTCTCTACACATACATTCAGCAAGCAAGCAAGAAATCGACGCTCAGAAATAACCGCATTACACAACAAACAAAAAAAAATCAGTTTTCTTGTATTTTGTTTTTATTATTGGCACACGACATGATCTCGAGTTCTGTTAAATCCGTTAAAGCTCATTTACAAAATACTATGAAAATCAGGAAGGACCACCAACGATGTTGTCTTAAACGAAGCATATTAGCCCGACAAAAAACAAAAACAAATAATTATTATATTAATATTAAAAGGAAAAGAAAAAGTGGTTTCAACTCACTGACAAGTGCAAAAATACTTTCGGAATGTGAAAATTGTGATTTTAAATACTGAATTTACGGAAATTTTTTGAGACTAAACTTAAATAGAATAGTTAAATTTATTGTGAATATGCATGTGTACTTATAACGAAGATTGTCTCAGCGCCAAGCGCACCTCATCCGAGGCAAATACCATTTAGACAAATTTTTTAATAACATCGTCAAACCTAATAAACTGCACTAATTTGGCATAAATACATATATATATCTATATATATATTTGATTTGTGAACCACTTGTGAATCAGAATATTGTACTACGTCTATTATTATATATATATATATATATATTGCCCGAGCACACACAGAAATAAAACGATCTGATTGCCTGCAAAAATTTACAATATTATTAAAGTTATACTAATTCTTTTATCTTGACGCAGATGTATCAAAAAAATATACGATAATCTTTTAATCATTTGATTTTTTATTTTTTTCATGAATCAGCTTGTGCCGGGCTAGACTCTCGCGGCGGGTAAAGTCCTTGGGACACAGGTTACACTTGTGCGGCCGATCCTCGGAGTGGAGACCAATGTGATTGCGCAGATTCTCCTTACGCGGAAATCGTTTCGGGCACTGTGGACACTGAAAGGGACGTTCGCCGGAGTGGACACGATTGTGATTGTACAGTCCACCGTTAGTGGCGAAAGTCTTCGGGCATTGGGCACATTGGAACGGTCGTTCGCCGGTGTGGATGCGTATGTGATTCTGGAGGCAACCGCTTTGGCTGAACGCCTTCTCACAGTGGGGACATTTGTGAGGACGTTCGCCCGTGTGATTCCGGATATGGATTTGAAGATTTGAATTGGCGGTGAACACCTTGATGCAATGGGGACACCGATAGGGCTGCTGACCCGTATGCGTGGTCAAGTGCATCTCTAAGTTTTTGCTGCGGGAAAAGGACTTGGAACAGTGGGGACACTGGTGTGGCTGCTCTCCCGTATGCATTGGTAGGTGCGTCGTCAGATACTCCTTGCGTGGAAAGGCTCGTGGGCAATGGGGGCACTTGTATGGCTGTTCCCCAGTATGAATGCGATTATGGATCTTCAAATGTTGTTTCTGATAGAAGGCTTTCGGGCAGTGGCTGCACTTGAAGGGCCGTTCGCCCGTATGCGTGAACATGTGTTTAACCAGACCACCACTCCTTCCAAATGACTTGGGACACTGGGCACACTGAAATGGCCGTTCGCCGGTGTGGGTGAGCATGTGATCCTTGAGCACTTTACGACTTGTGAAATCCTTTTGACACTCGCAACACTTGAACGGACGTTCACCGGAATGGATTCGTCTATGCACCATCAGGTGAGCAGTGTTCGAGAACCTTTTGCCACACATCTCACACATGTGTTTCTTATTTGCATCCACTGCAATCTCTGCTGGGAAATGATTATTGACAGGCGAAGGATTCACTTCCAATTTCTCTTCACACTTCTGCTCCTCTAACATTATCTGAGTCTGCTCGTATTCAAAGTCTTCTTCATTATCATTGACTTCAATTTTAATGCTATATTCTTGTTGCTCTATTTCGAAGCTGTTATCGCAAAGTGCTTTTTCAACTGCTTCACTTTCTTGAATTTCAGTTTTAATCTGCTGCTGGCTCTGCTCGCATCTGCGCTTGAATTGAAAAGCGTTTTCAACGCTCAAAATGCAGGACAGGCATATCTGACCCCTGGGATTTGTCCGACGGCCAATGCACTCTTTTATCATTTCCGCTAAACTGGGTTCCCCCTGAGGCTGCTGCCGCCTGGCATTAATCTCAATTAGCGTAACTGAGGTGCTTCTGCAAATGCGGCAAGTTTTTTTTTTTGGCGCTTTCTGTTCATAGTTGCGCATCAAACGAAACGCATTTTGTGCAGCGTTGACGCAGGATAGGCACAGCTGCTGGGGAGATGCATCATTTTGATTGATTACACAGCCAACACACTCGCTCAACATCTCCGCCAGACTTGGCTGTCCCTCTGAGAATATGTTCACTAGGTTGTTGGAGCTGATTTTGCATGCACGGCAAATTTGCTCCATGGTTGCGCCAACAAGAAACAAATAAAAAATTTGGTCACACTTTTTCTGTGCATATATTTCTAATAGCTAAAATTGCCACCTATCAACGCTGAAAAATACCGTGCACCTTTGTACTAATAAAATAATCGATGAATGGGTGAAGGTAACTATTACTTTTGCGGTCGCCATTTAACCGTTATCAGCTCCGCAAAAAATACCATCAAGGCCAGCATAGCTCCACCTTAAAATAATTTTCATGAGTTTTACAGATACAAATATATTGTTTTTTCTTTACCTAGCAAGGTATAAAATGCAGATGTAACGCCTGACATGCTAACTGGATAGACGGTGTACAGGGACTGACATTCTGGTTTCTTATGATGTCGCTGTCGCAGAACTCTCTCCACTAATCCTGCTTCACGAGCTTTGCACATTCTGCAATTAAAATTGTATAGATTATTATTATTAGATATAATATTGTTGTTTTATGATCTGCTTACAATGTTCTAAAGAGCTCGGTATACTGGCTGTTCTTAGTTACGATCCAGTTTAGAATCTCCACTTTCAAAAGGCCCGAAACTTGACGCAAGTCGCAGATTTCATCGGCTTCGAAGAATTCAGCTATTATTGGATAAGCATCAACAAGTTCGCAGTGAAAAGCGAATCCACCGCGCTTCAGATGTGGAATCGCATCCTCGATGTGACCATAAACACCCATTTCATTGGGTCCTCTGGCTGCAGATAATTTCTTACTTATGAGTTGAGTCACAAGCGGATTTTTACTCTCCTAAATAAAATTAATTAATAAATAAGAACTTTAATATTAAATCTGATTCCTCACTTTAAATAAAATTTTATAGTAACCAATATCTTCAAATGAGATTTTCAGCGGGCTCGAGATGATTTCATCGATAGAAGCGGGACCATGATCTGAAGAACTCAGCAGTCCACCAACCACCGATGAAGTATAATAATTGTACATTACCACCGAGAAGAGGAACAAGGTCAGAACAAGGGAACGGGCTGGCAAACTATTTGGAATTGGTTCCATTCCCTGCTGGCAGGCAGCTCCAAAAACGTGCAGTGTATGTTCTATCCAATTACTTATAGATTTGTCTCCTGTAGCCTCAGGATTTGATCTTAAGATCTTTCGATTCCAAAACTTTTTCTTTATATTCAAATTTACTTGTTCTCTGACTCTTTTAGGCTTTGCTCTGTATATATATCGATTGCTTATGTAATCAATAAGGAACCAAATCAAGTTTGTTGCCATTAAAGTAGCCGAAGTAAGGAGCCAAACGCGTCCACTGAACGGCGCCAGAAAGTTGCCGCTTTTGCCCTGCGTGCCCAAGTCGGGCGTGAATCGAAATAAGAACGCCGTTTCAAACATCCAACTCTGGTGAATTGTGTCAAAATCAGCCAATCGATTTATGCGATTGAATGCACCGGAAGATGCAATATCCGCCTCATTGCGCATAACGATGCCCAGCAGGCCCAGTCGAAATGTGGTGTTGCCCAATCTGCCAGCCCAACCTCGCGCATTGCGAAACTTGACGGTAAAGTTAAGCTGATCCATGAGCAGACAAATCAGCGCGTAATGATACTTGACGAAGGCAGCCACGCCAGGATCCTTAGTTGGACGTGACAATACTTCCACAATCTGTTCATTGGTCACTATATCTTCCTGATCAATCTGGGATGGTAACAGAAATCTTATTAATAAATAATTAGCAGCTAGAATGCGTTAAATATTTTAGCGAATCTATGCTTCTGGTTTTATATATGACAAAAATATAATAAAATTGGCATGCTTTTTCAATATATTTCGAAACCGGACTTTCACATAGAATGGAACACACAATTATTATACCACATGTTAAAATATATGTAAACGGACAAAAGATATAAGATTATAAATTTAAAACTTCACAGCATTTTTTTTTTTAAATTCCATAAATCTCTAAATTTAAAGTTTGAACTTAACGACATGAAAAGAGTTGCATACAACTGATTTCCCCCATCGGGAATCGGTTTTAATTTAAATATATATGTAAAGAGTAGGGATTGGCATATTTACCACAGTAGCTCCACGTAAGGTCAAACCATTGAACTGACTGCGAAACTTGGAGCTCTGCAACTCAAAAATATCTCGAACTATAATTAGCTGTTTTGTATCAATTATGTACTTTGCTATTAAATTCACTTCTAATGGTGCTTTCAAATGACGACCCTTAGAGTGAATGTCCCACAAGCCGTAACCGTCGTCTGTTCTATTCACATAGGTAATCCGCGCGTTTGGTCCAATATAGTCCAGATGGAGGGGCAGCAAATGGTCAACATCTATATGCACGCCCCAAAGCAGCCACTGATATTTCTTGTTGAAATATTTGTACGCAGTGGCTTCAATAAGCAGCCTTAGCGAACCTTCACAACTTGTATCCAAAATGACAGCAGTTCGCGCATAGCGTTCTTTTGTTAAAACCGATGTTAATGAATAGGAACTGTTTAAATTGACGGGATATATATATTGATTGGATTGCATGAGGGCCACAGCATTAAAATACAAATCTGTTAAAAATAGGGATACCATATCAATAACAGCAACTTTAGTAAATTAAAAATAAATATCTTACCTTGCTTAGAGCAGGCAAATATAACACAATCTAGTGTCTTAACCAATCGTGTCGTAAACGCAAGTAGCACAGGAGTCTCCATCGAGGAGTCTCCTGCCCAAAACTCACATACTACGATCAAAACAAAAGCTAACACTTTGAAATGCATTTTTACAATTGGTTTGCTCACTGAGTGAGTGCGTCGACTTATATAGTGAATTGAAGGGAAATTGATTGACAGTTTCAATTGCATCCAGCACTTACGAATGATAATTTAACTATTAACGCATAATAGTGCGTAAGTGCCTAATTAAACTGTCAATCACAAAAGTGGAAGAAATACAAAACGTTTTCTATACAATCACATGTAACTGATGGATATAATAATAAGCTTATTTAAAAAATACTTTAAATTTTACACTTCATTTAAGTTATAGCAACTAAACCACCTGCAGCTGCAATTGGTTTTGCATTAGCGAGTCAATGGGATTCTCATAGCGTATCAGCTTGTTCAACAGAAATGTGCCATCCTGATGGTAATCGGCATCAACCACAAAGACTTCCACCACTTTAGATATTAGGAACTGCTCGTTCTTTAGTGTGTCCACAATAAGTAATGGCGATATTTTGATCAGTCCCAATTTGGATGGACAAATAGTGAGTGGGAATTCAGTCATCTCGCCTGGCTGCAGGACATCCAAATCGAAATCCGCTGAGCCCGTATAGGGGCAATTGGCAAACGCTTTCGTCTCGAGTGTAACATGCAGTTTCATCGAATGCTCAGCGGTATTGGTGATTCTGCACTGGAATGTAAAGATTGTGCCAATTTTGACAATGTTTTCGGCATCAATCACTTCTAAGCGTAAATCCTTATATTCAAAGGGCTGAAAAATCAGAGAATTCATATTTTAATAATCACTATACAAGTGCAATTTAGAGTTTTCCCACCAATCGCTGCAATTGGCTCGTTTGCAATCTGCCCTTTTCGCCAAAGTTCGAACGCCAGACAATGTCCAGTTTGCCAACATTATTGGCTTGACGCAATGTCTTGATGTCCTTGGCAATTTCAGGCTTTGGCTGTAATTTTAATAAAATAAATATAAGCATTTCCTGCAAATTGTAAATTATGGATGAGTTCAACTAACCTTTATGCAATAGAGAAATTGACAACTATTATTTGGCTGTAGCATATTCTTTGAGGTAAAAACAGATTCGCCATTGGGTAGGGTATTCAAGGATGTCACCGTATACTGCTCCGAACTATCCAATTCGACTTTCTCCAAACAAAAGGGTCCTGTGGTAACGTTTTGTATTTGTGCCTCCAAATATATTTCATCCATTTCGGCATTGTAAAACTTGGTCTTGACGTCAAGCGGCTTGAGAACTTGAAACTTGAAGAACTTGCGCAGCGACTGAGCAAATCCAGCCGGACTCGTATAATTCACTTCGCAGACCAATCTAAGCAAGATAAACCGTAATATTTATATATTCATAATATCGAATTTTAAGTGCTACACACATATGTGTTCCAATCTCCTTGACTTCATATCGAATGACATCGTCGAGTGTCTCATCTGCCGTCAGCACCACGGAGACTTTCTTGTTCTCATGCATCAGCAGATTTATACGCGTGTTGTTCGACTGCAGATCCACTTTCACGGACACACCTTCAACGGGATGAGTGGTGCAATTGTGTACACAGATGTAGCTGGAAAACGTTTCGCCCAGGTATATATTGCCAAAGGATTGGGGCAACAGCATTGTCTGCCCAGCGCCCAGTGCTTCAGCACATGTCCTGGTGATCCCATCGTACTCAACCAGTCGATTAAAACTCTGCGGCAAATCCTTCGGCTCGCAGGTAACAATCGGCCCAAGTCCCACCAGCGTTGGTCGCGTCAGTCGCATAACTGTAATTAAAAGATTAATCACATATTCCGCATATTTGGGAAACGACGCACTTACCCTTCAAGGCCAACAAATGAGATTCTGTATCGGCTGTGTTCATTTTACGCAAATAACAATAGAGCAAAATATAAACCACTAAAATAACTATGAACGTTGCACAATAGTGATGGCACCAATAGACACATATATCGTTAGTATCGAGTACCAAATGTCGATTAGTGTTACCGTTTTGACCTTTTATTGAACAGACCTGTGCGTTTTATTTGATTTACCGGGAAAAAAGCTACAAATTCATAATTTCAATTTGATTTGATCAGATATTTAGATGCATAGTGAAACACAAAACATAGCGCTTAAAAATGAATAATAATTTTTTGGCAGCACATTTTATTGATGTGTAATGAGTTTCTTCTTGTATATTTAGCTTAATAGTAATAATCCATATAATGGCTTCTTAATAGCTAATACATATTAGAGCAGTCAATTTACTCTATAGCTGCTTAACTCTCCAGGGAAACCAAGTCTCGACTTAGGAAAAACGCAGAAACCAGCGCTGCAGTTTGAGCCTTTTCAGTGCAGCCCTTTGCTAATCGCTCCTCGACTTGCGCCAGTTTCACAATCAGTTTATTCATCACCGACATGGGCAACTCAACTTTTGGGAGCAAACAGAAAATTAATTAACTGCATAAAATGGTATATGGAATGCTTACGTCTCATAATAAACAAATGCAATTCGGTGACAATGTCCTCCAAGGCAAGACCCCGTTTAGTCTTCGCTTCCTCAATGGCTACAAAAAACATAAACAAAATAGAATTGATAACACAATTCATTCAAATATTCGTACTCACTGTCATAGGCCGAGTCAAATGTGGCTGTAGAGAGCAAAGTTTGCAGCATATGCTCAATTTCACTCCTCAACGGATAACCGACGCACATATAAACATTATCCTCGTTGACAATGTCAAATGCCATCGAGGTGCTCTGCAAAACATTTAAAACCTTTCGCATATCACCCTTAGCCAAGGTTACCAATGCATTTTTGCCATCGTCCGAAACATTTACTCTACAAAAATAAAGAAATTTTTATGTTTTTATCCATTAAAAACAAGTTAATTACTAACTGCTCTTCCTGTACGATCTTATTGAGACGTGGCAGCATCTGTTCCGCTGACAGTGGCGCAAATCGAAAGCGAGTGCATCGAGATTGAAGTGCCGGAATAATTTTGCTCAAATAATTGCATATGATGCAGAAGCGCACATTTTCCGTATACTTCTCGATGATGCGACGCAGAGCATTCTGTGCATCGTTGGTCATCGCATCCGCCTCGTCCAGTATGATCAGCTTAAAGGTGCCACAGAAAATGGTACGTGTCGAAGCAAAATTAAGTATCTGGCCACGAACTATGCCAATGCCGCGATCATCCGAGGCATTCAGCTCCAGCACCATTGACTTAAAGTGTGCAGGCGAGTAGAGTTGACGGGCGCAGGCCAAAATTGTGCTCGTCTTGCCCGTGCCCGGTGGCCCATAGAAGAGCAAGTGGGGCAACTGCTTCTGATTGATGAAGCGAGAGACTAAATAGTGTTATTTTTTAGTAGCCCGATTTGAAGCGAATTATTGCAAATTTGCCACTTACTAGTAGATATAATTTCCTCATGCGATATTAAGTCATCCAAGCAGTTGGGACGATACTTTTCCACCCACGGCAAGCGCGCAACTGTTCCATTGCTTTCAGACATCTTTTCGTATATTTATGAGATGACTTTTATTGATATTTGGAAGCAATTAATGTTTACGCATTCGCGCCGTTTTTCCTTTATCGAGAATGTTATCGATTGTTTTGCGAAATCAGCCTACAAATTTCATATCGCATTACGTTAAGAGCGTATGCAGTAAATGCGATTGTTTAGTTATTTTTTATAACTAAGTCAGAAGAGGTGTCCATGCTTTGCAGCTTTTTCTGAAATTTAATAATTGGAATAATAGTTTTATACCGAACTGATTGAATTCAGATAACTAGTTCATGACGTTTTTTATTTAACTGCATTCAACAGCTATTTAGTAGTTACAATATACATTTACATAATCTTTGTGTTGTTCATATTATAATAACAACAACAACGACAAACAAATTAATAATCTAAGGACCATTCATTCTCGGCAATAAATGAGTCGACCACTTCCTTCATTGAAAAGTTTGGTATTAACTGATCCTGTGTGAGTTTTACTCGTGTCACAGGATCAAAATGACCAACACGCTGCAAATGCTCCTCAATGTCCTTACGCTCATAAGTGATTCCCGATGGAGTAATCACAGGATCTGTTAAAATTTCAAAGCTTATTTTCCCACACAGAAAGTCGGGAACATCGCGTTTCTACAAAGGAAAATATCCAAGATTAGAGAATTTTCATTGTTTATTTTTAAAACTTACCCTTCGACGTTCATCGACTTTTGCGAATATGTTGTTAAGCTCTTTGATGTGATCATCCTGCATAAAAATAGATGCATTAACAAGTGAATTTCAGTGCTTATGAATTATTTGTGAGTTAAGCTGTTAAAGATTTAAGCAACTTACACATTCTTGTTCAATTTCCTGCTGTTTGTCTTTCAGGTGATCTTCATTTAAATTTTCATTTAACTTTAACTGGGCCAAACGGTTCTCCATATCATCTTTAACTAAGCTGCATTAAAAGAATTGTTTTCGTTTATAAAGTTTTCAATTGGCTTTTAGTCCAGCAAAGACGTTAATTAAGTCCTACCAATTCAAATAGCTTTGCAGTTCGATTTCCTGGTGTATTCGCTTTTCTTCCATAACGTTCCAACGTTTTTTGCGGGCCAATCGCAGCTGCAATGTTATATCATCTCCAAAGTTTTGTTTCTGTTCCTTGGACAAATCATAAGCTACAAAATTAATAAAATGCCATTAGAGTCGATAGAATTGCTTAATATTATTAAGTTTATTTACCTCGTTGTAAATGCTTAATAGCCTCATCATAATTGTCAATCTCCATGAGGCCCTGGCCCAAAAAAAAATGTCCCTTTAGCAGATTACCATCGATATCCAAAGCACGACGACAATCCTGACAGCAGAGCTCCCATCGCTTGAGTTTCAGATTGCAAAGGGCACGATTTGTAAAATATGTTGCATTTGTTGGATTTTTAATCTGCAATGATTAAGGTGAATGTGATTCACTTGTAAGTTTACATTTTTATTTTTGAACTTACAATGGCCTTGGAGTAACATATAATGGCATCGTCGTATTTGCGAGTCGCAAATAAACAATTACCCTGCTCTTTCAATTGCAGGTCAGATAAATTTGTGGTTGAGTAAATATGCTTGCTCGTCATGCTGGGAATAGTTTTTCTTCTTTCTTAATTTCTGATGCCCGATACAAATTATTGATGTAGGAATACAGATTGTCGAAACAGCTGATACGAGTATACTAAGCAGTAGTAGAAGCACTATGCAATTTGCGTATTATTTAAACCGAATTCCGATGTACTAAAAAAAACGTCCCTTTTTTGTTTTTCCTTCAACATTAAATACATACAAGTGTATGTGAACGTAATTTTATAAGTATGTTAACAACACGGCTTATCGATATTTGCACATCGTAATGTTTATTAATTGAAAACAAAATAGTGTCGATATAAATTGTGTCGCCTTATTAACATTATATTCAGCGCAAGAGATTTCATTCAGACTTCATTGTGAATTCTGCTAGTTAATCACAATATAAGCTTATTAGACTTTTGTGTTTCTAGCTCTCAAAATATCGGAACGCACAAAACGATAAATAATAAGTTTATCTGCAGCTTAAGCTCAGCTGTTCTGTTATCCTTAAGAAAGGCCCAATTCGCAGTGTTACAATTTAAATTTTGATTGTGGCTTATTTGTTATTTTGTTATATAAAAAAACATATTTTTTTAATTTACTAAACTAGTGCAATTTACTGAGATAATTCAACCATTTAACATGCTGCGGTATTTTTTGTGGAAATGTTAGAGCTGTTAATAACGTTTTAGCAAACTGTTAAGTTAGTCAAGCAAAGAAGAAGAAGCGATTTTTTTTGTCAATCCAGCTAAATTATTTTTTTGCGTTTCCAATAAAAAAAATTTGGTTTAAATTCACAAAAAGAAGGACAGAAGCACTAATCAAATATTAAATGGCTTCGACATCAAGGTAAATAATATAGAACCATATTGTTCGTTTCAATTATTGCAATGTGATCAATCACTTTTTAGACTCGAAAACAATAAGGTGTGCTGCTATGCACACCCCGAGTCTCCATTAATTGAGGACTATCGTGCTGGGGACATGATCTGCTCCGAGTGTGGCTTGGTGGTCGGTGATCGCGTAATAGATGTCGGCTCCGAGTGGCGTACATTTAGCAATGAGAAAAGTGGCGTCGATCCGAGTCGTGTTGGCGGCCCAGAAAATCCCCTACTCAGTGGCGGTGATTTGTCCACAATAATTGGTCCGGGCACTGGATCAGCTTCATTCGATTCCTTCGGCGCACCCAAATACCAAAACAGACGCACAATGAGCAGCTCAGATCGTTCGCTTATATCCGCATTCAAGGAAATTTCATTAATGGCCGATCGCATCAATTTGCCAAAAACAATTGTCGATCGCGCAAACAACTTATTCAAGCAGGTGAGGAAAACGCCCTATATAATTACTATTGAGTTTCAATGACACCAATTGCACTAGGTCCATGACGGTAAGAATCTGAAAGGTCGCTCAAATGATGCCAAGTCATCCGCTTGCTTGTATATTGCCTGTCGCCAGGAGGGAGTTCCCCGAACATTTAAGGAAATTTGTGCAGTTAGTAAGATTAGTAAGAAAGAAATTGGCAGATGCTTTAAACTGACACTCAAGGCACTTGAGACAAGTGTCGATCTAATAACCACTGCCGACTTTATGTGCCGCTTTTGTGCAAATTTGGGTAAGTTGCACCTTAGACCATACTTTTAATTTGTATTATACCATACTCTTTCTTTTGTTTATGTATGTTGAACTTTTAGATCTGCCCAATATGGTACAGCGGGCAGCTACACACATTGCGAAAAAAGCTGTGGAAATGGACATTGTGCCTGGTCGTTCGCCTATCTCTGTGGCAGCGGCCGCAATTTATATGGCATCCCAGGCCTCGGAGCATAAGCGCAGCCAGAAAGAAATCGGTGATATTGCCGGAGTAGCCGATGTGACAATTCGGCAATCATACAAACTAATGTATCCACATGCAGCTAAATTATTTCCAGAGGATTTCAAGTTTACTACACCGATTGATCAGCTACCCCAAATGTGAGGTAGACTTTCAGAAATGAATGATGCTCAATTTATAAATAATACTTTCGTAAGCTAAGATGAACATGATGCATGGATATACACATGATTTTGAAGTGCGTGCCTAGTATAAACTGAAATGACCATACTTTATTCACAAGAGAAAAACGATTTTATTCATATTAAAATGCAGAGATGCAAATGAAATTACCTTTTTCAGATATCTCTATATATATAAATATATATAACAACAATTATTGAAGTGTATTGCTAAGAAAGCAAAGTCAATTATTCAGCATAGGCATATTTAATTTAGTATATTTAGAAGCACTCGCTTGAAAGCTTTCATCAATCATAACATATAATGGTAATTGTAATACATATAATATAATATATTTTAATATATATATATATATATATAAATAAGCTAGAGTAACTCGATATACAACAATAGTAGAAGCCACATAAATTAATCAATGCCCAATGAGCATTTCTCGTTATCCGTATGACCGACACACTCCAAAGCCGGTCGGTGCTCAGAGTCCCACATGCCAGGACCACAACGCTTGCACAGACCGCTAAGGGTGCACGGGATCTTTGGCAGCTGTCGATATTGATATAACAGACCGCGTGCCTTGCGCAATATCAACTGACCATCCATGTACATGGCCAGCGAGCTGAAATGCAGCAGCATCTCGTCGGCACGCAAATTCTGAGCAATGACATCATCCGCATAGACGGCGATGATGGCCAGGCAGAGGAACAAATGAAAGTAATCCGTGAGATAGTTTGACCAGCAAGCCTCCCACATTCGTATGACGACGGCCTCGGTGAATTCCCGCTTGAAGCATAGCAAAAGCCAGCGATGGCAAAAGAGCAATTCCATGGCTTCGTTGTGACGCTGTAGGTGATCGTAGAAGCGCGGCAACATGAGTCTTATCAGCTCGCGCAGATAGTTCAGATTGTGATCCACATCGTTGTCCGTCGGAGTACAGACAAAGAACGCGCGTTGCATTAACCCCACAAAACACCAAAATGTCTCCGATTCGTTTTGCACTTCGCACAGCACCGGTGCCAACAAATCGCTCATGCCCTGCAAATTGAATTATAAAGCAGATTTAAGATTTACTATTAAGGCAGTCATAAAATAATCTGCGGATTGGTCAAGTTGTGAATAAGTGTAAATGATGTCTTTGAATGGATGAATGAACTTCTATACTCAACTCTGAAAATGAGTTCGACATAAAGTGAAAATAAAGTTTAACAGCATTTCGCACGTTAAATAAGCTTAAATCATACATTTTCCGAGTGTGAATTTCATTAAATTAAGCTCTCATCCAATTGGATAAAAAAGTTTATCCAACATCTTTAAAAAAACAGTTTCTGTTTTACGAGGTCCAATCAAAATTATTGCTCTCATCCGTACAACATTAGACACAAATTTTTCACACAATAGGAATAGAATTTCGAAAATCGTTTAAAAATAAGACTATTGTGATATTTTGATCTTTCTTGCTGCCATGCAGGATATAACATGTCTTACCTGCGAATAGGATATACTTGTGTTGTAGATGGCAAAGTTAAGTAGAATGTTTTTCATCATTTCGGTGTTGGGATTGTCTTCGCCGCAGAAGAACGGATTCGTGCGATCCGTGCGCACAACATCCTTCTCGACGACGCACTGAACCGTGCGCCAGAACTGAACCTGCTGCTCCGGCGACATGGAATAGAGACGTTTGCGTGTGATTTCATCGTATTCCTGGCGCTTAATGTCCATGAGTACGGCGCGATCCTCAAAAGTGGATGAAAACGAGTAGCATTTGAGAATGAAGGGCCAAACTGTTTTCCGCAGACTCTTTTCCAATCCACCAAAGAAGACGCACTTGCGCAGCAACAAATCATCATCAATTTGTCCCTTCTCGTTTAGCAGGGTGCCATAGAAGAAGTTTGTGGTGATTCGCTTCACATTGCCCTCATCGGGATGCATCTCGGACTGTTTGACTTCGGGGCGACAGACCATGAAATGTCGATACGGCAAATTCGATTTCTCCTGCCCCGGCGCCAGCGTGATATTATGGAGGAAACAGTGCCACTGGTGCAGCACCTGTGCCAAATGATCCAAGCCGCCGTAGTGGAAATGGAGTATCTTGTATTGGGATTCGCGCGATGCGATCACCAGTTGCCCGGAAGTGCACTTGTCATCGTTGAAGAACAGACGCAACGAGCGCATCTGGCTGAGATCGACGGAGAAGCGACGGCCTCGGATTACGGCCTTCCGGCGTACAGTTGGTGTTGCATTTGCACTCTCAGGGAATACCAGATTATGCTTGAAGGCCAGAAGTTCCGGTGTCATCCAGTTCGGATTGTTGTCGTCGGACACCGAACCATCCGAGTTGATCACCTGCTGCTGATGCGCCTGTTGACCGCCATTGCTGGCGTCACTGCTCTCCGGCGAGGCCAGGATGCAATTGTACGATTGCGAGATATTGCTGTTCTCGATTTGGGGATTAGAGATCGTTATGTTAACCGATGTGATGGGATTCTTTTTGAGCAGCACAGCCAAGTCACAGATGGATGCCGTCTGGCCGCCGAGCAACGGTTGCAATTCGTTCTTCAATTCCTGCATTTCGGCGACGCTTTCATCCTCGGTACGAATGCCCATTTCCTCCGGATCATCGATCATTTTTGGCGCAGTCACAGCCACCTGAGATGTAGGTGAGAAGTGTCCGTTAGTGGGCAGCATATCCGCATTTCGATTGTTCAACGAGTCCGCATCGCCGGCAGAGGATGTCGAATTGCATTTGCAGAGCGAACTATTTGGTATCCATGTGAGCAGGAGTGTGGGCCTCTTGGCGCTATTATACTGATCTATGAAGGTTTTCGTGGTGCACGTCAAGTAGCCGGGATAGTGTAGAATGTCAGATTCTTGGCGTGCAACGGTCGGTGGATGAATGCATACATTATTCTTGCAAAATAATATTTCGTTGTCTTCGTAAGCGATATCGATTTTTTCATCTGACCTTTCCTCACCGAGTATCAAGTTAGATGCCTTTTTTATAATACTTCCAATTGGCATTTTATTTATTTTATTGTTTGATTAATGCTTGTCGTTAACAATGCAAACCTATCAATTCCAGTCTTTTGATCGTATTTTAAATTTAAATTTTATTCAAATGTGTGCACAAAAGGGGGAGAGGTTTTCGGGCAGGATGTGTCACGGCGACTTGTCTCATGAATTTTCAACCGAAATACCTGTGAGTGACCATTCTGTGGATAGGCTCATCAGTTTTTGGGTTTTGGAATGCTGATTTGGTTTCGAACTGAGTTTCCCACTTGGAATGTTGTAAGCTAAGGTGCAGGTTACCAGCGACTCACGGTATTAATATTTTTAAATGTAATAGTATCGAGTGTCGAAGATATCGATACTTTTTACAGCTCTTGGAAAAGTGTGACCTCTTTATGTCTGCAAAAAAGAAAAAGACATCTATTTAACAGGAGGTCACATTGATCAAAATTTTTTTATAAAATAAGTTCTAACTTTGTGATTCATACGGTCGGTTTAAAAAGGAAAATCAGAAAACAGAATACGACAACACTGAACGGTCTTATCTTTTCGTATAATTCGGCCAACTCGTAGAACGTAGCTCTGAGAATGGCAGCCGAGATAAAACCAGCGCAACGCACCAACAATGACCGCTTTTTGTCGACTAAAAAGCCCGAATTACTTAGTAAATTGGAGGGCAGCGGCGATGATGTTAATGCAGCCATTTTAATACCAGGCGAAAATGGTGTTATTAGCGTATCAGACGACAAGTGAGTGGCACAACAAGAAACAAATAATATAAACCAAAATTAAAATAAAAAGCAAATATTAACCATCTTATCATTTATTAGGACTGTGCGTGTTTGGGTCAAGCGAGACTCGGGGCAATATTGGCCTAGTATTTGTAAAAGTTTGCCATCCGGTTGCACGGCCATCGAATACGTTCAGGAACATCGACAATTGTATATTGGTCAAGACAACGGCACCGTCACACTATATACCCTATCCGAGGACTGTAATCAGTTATCCTTTGTCCGTGACTATCTGTCGCATCAGGGCAGAGTTGTCGCCGTTGTATTCACAAAGGCACACAATTGGATCTTGTCCGCTGGCAAAGATAAACAGTTTGCGTATCACTGTGCGGAAACGACAAAGCGAGTGGGCGGATACAATTTTGAAACATCATGCACAGCCCTACAGTAAGTGTGAATTTTTTAATCTCCAAATAAAATACGCTTCCATTCATTATCATAATTATTAACATTCTAATCTAGGTTTGACGCCCTGGCTAAATATGCCTTCATTGGAGATCATGCGGGTCAAATAACAATGCTCCGCTGCGATGTGCAAGGTGTTCAGCTCATTACTACATTCAAAGGACACACAGGTAAAAAGTTAAATTGTTTTTTTTAATTATATTTCGATGTAATTTTAACAATAATCTGCTTTAATTGTAATATTATTTATAAGCTTTTTAATTTATAACCATGCTTTTTTCTTTTAATGGGCTAATGATAATTTTATATAGTTTGTTTAATAGATTTTTCTATAATTCACTGCAAATAGCCATATCTGCATAATTCATTTTTGTTAAAAAAAAGTTAATGCATTTTTTATTCCACTAAATATTGTCTTCATATGGAAAGAATTTCTCTGTGATTCAAATAATGATTTTTGCATAAGTTTTATTCAACCAATTTTGACTTTATTATTATGCAGCTCATGTCAAACATTGCTATCGTTATCAGTTCCAAGAAATATTTCTCATACTTGTAATATTAATTATATGTAACAAATAATTATTTATTTTTCAGCTGGCATCAGATGCTTAAGATGGGTGGAGGGACCACAATTGTTGTTCAGCGGTGCGTGCGATCAATCCGTGATTGTGTGGGATGTTGGCGGCAAGCGAGGCACAATCTACGAATTGCAAGGACATGGGTATGAAAACGCACCTATATAGCTATAAATATATATGCATTATATATATACTTTGATTCAGCAACAAAGTATCGGCGCTGGCATACGCTAATCACACCCAGCAGCTAATTACATCGGGCGAGGATTCCGTTGTTGTCTTTTGGGAAATGAATGCTATGCGCAAGGAGGTGCCAGACTGGGTAGAGTCCAACAATTGCCAGCTGTGCTCCAGGCCATTCTTTTGGAACTTCCGGTCGATGATGGATCAAAAACAGTTGGGCAAGTCAACCATACATTTCAAATTGAAATCAATGTAAAACTAACATATTTGATTGCAGGCATTCGACAACATCATTGCCGCCACTGCGGCAAGGCTGTATGCGATAATTGTTCAACGAATCGCATTAATATACCCATTATGGGATTTGAGTTCGATGTGCGCTGCTGCGATCCATGCTTCAAGCAGCTGCAGACCGTTGAGCGTCCTTCCTTAGCAGCCTTTCACGATGCCAAGCATTCCATTGTGCACATGGACCTCGATGAGGATCGAAAACGTCTGCTGACCGTCGGCCAGGATCGGCTGATCAAAGTGTGGGATTTGTCTACCATCTGGGTATAATATTCATATATATATATATATATACCGTGTCCAGTAGCTTGGTGTTTCAATTTCTAAAGAAAATTATTATTATTATTATATTGTACTGTATGAATCAAAAATAAATAATACCAAATACTTATGTAAGTATTGAAAAAACAAATGCGACAAATGAAAATGGTAAACAGACAAAAGCACTTTCATAAATCTAAGAAGCAATGTTTAACATAAAACGTCGTAATTATATATATAAATATATATTAATATTACATAAGTTATATTTTCATCAAATTGAGATTGATGTAAAACTAAAATCCATGGATACCAATAAAATCAGATCACGAGTATCATAAAAATAATTATTTGTCTTTATTATTTCAGATGATTTATATTCTACGCATTCCCCTTGTATGGAGAAAGACTTTCAAGCTGATATGTGTTTACGAAGTCGGAAGCGGACTTAACTATAAACAAAATATTCACAATTGATTTTTTTCTGAAATTTATGTTTTTATTTACTTCAAAGTTAAACGGGTGCTGATCATTTTAGTAGCCACCCCGTCCTAGCGGTGGTGCGCCACGCATCATTGGCGGCGGTCCTCTCATGGGTGGCGGTGCACCGCGTCCCAGACCGCCGGGCATGGAAGGAATGCCACCGGGAATCATGCCCGGTGGGGGTGCACCCATCATTGGCGCTCGGGGAACACCCCGGCCCATCGGCGCCATATGCTGTTGGGCGGGACCGCCCACACCACGAACGGGGCCCTGCAAGCCCGCTGGCACCGATGAGATGTTCATTGGCACACCACGCCCGGCGACGCGACCGATACCAGGACCAGGTGCAGCGCCAGGAATGGGTACTCGAGGCAATCCCTCCTCTGGGGGTGGTGGTCCCTCAACGGTGAGTGAAACAATGTTTTCGCCACGCAACAGGACAAAGCCCAGCACACGCTTCTCCTCCCGTTCCGGCACCTTGGAGTTCTTGGAGCGGATCTTGCGGAACTCCTCACAGTCGCCCAATATCAGATTCATGTGCTTATCGAATGCTTTGAATGTGCCGATGAATGTCCTCGAATCCTGCAGCACGATTCGCACCCGATAATTCAGGTGCTGAATCATTTTGTTATT
Organism: Drosophila fungiperda; assembly: GCA_035042345.1. Classification (NCBI taxonomy): domain Eukaryota; kingdom Metazoa; phylum Arthropoda; class Insecta; order Diptera; family Drosophilidae; genus Drosophila; species Drosophila fungiperda. The sequence goes on from JAWNLM010000145.1 coordinate 10,523,483, forward strand.
CTTGCCAATAGTCTGCGAAAAGATTAAAATAATGAGAGAAATTCAAAATAGAAAACATTTAGCCCATTATTAGTGTGTAAAAAAATACACATGGCCGGCATATTGCAAGCCGCAACGTTTACTTGCACATAAATACAAAATAAAACAATAATGTTTTTAAGCTTACCATTTTGACGAATCGGTAATATTGCCTATGGAATAATTTATTATATTCTTCGCAGTTTTTATTTAATTCGCAGAATGCGAAAATAAAATGGCTAACCAAAATAATGCTCCTCGGCCGCTTATCGACGCAACGATAAGTACGATTTAATTGAGTATGCCAATGATCGATATGTGAAGAATAAAATAAAAAATCGAGTGCGATTGCATTTTTTGATATTCGATTGGTTGTGGCAGCCCTGGTTTTTAGAATATGCAGTGAATACATAAACAGTGTTCAAGCAACTCAGACGCTCATATATGTATGTGGCCACGTCACATTGGCTCTCTTTGTTGCTCTCTCTTGTGCCGACATTCTACGTACATTTTATAGGCGGCACAACACCAAAAAGTTTTTCAGCTCGTTGGCAAAACAAGTGAAAATTCAACAAATTCCGTGGGTTTTTTGTTGATTGGTAAAGAACATAATTGTAATTGTATTATTGAAATGTGACAATATAATAACATATTTCAAATGTACACAGGGTGTCGTCTCCAGCCGCAACTACAGCAAAAGAACATAAAAAAAAATAGATAGAAGAAGAGGGAAAAGAAGAAGAAACTGACAAATCACTCAAAATGAATATTTTTCGATTCGCTGGAGATTTATCGCATGTGTTTGCCATCATAATACTATTACTTAAAATATGGAAGACACGGTCCTGCGCTGGCATATCGGGCAAATCGCAAATACTGTTTGCAATTGTGTATTTAACACGCTATCTGGATCTCTTTACGACATACGTCAGCCTCTACAATTCGGTGATGAAGGTCCTCTTTCTTGCAACATCGGGCGCCACCGTCTATTTGATGTATGTGAAATTTAAGGCCACTTACGATCACAATCACGACTCGTTACGCATCGAATTCCTATTGATACCATGTGCCCTGCTCTCGTTGGTGATTAATCATGAGTTCACTGTGATGGAGGTGCTCTGGACATTCTCGATCTATTTGGAATCGGTTGCCATATTGCCGCAATTGTTTTTGGTTAGCAAGACGGGCGAGGCTGAATCGATAACAAGCCATTACCTATTTGCTCTTGGATCGTATCGTGCTCTATATCTGCTCAATTGGGTCTATCGTTATATGGTCGAATCGCATTACGATCTGATTGCGATCTTTGCGGGCATTGTCCAAACGATTCTCTACTGCGATTTCTTCTATTTGTACATTACCAAAGTGCTTAAGGGCAAAAAGCTACAGTTGCCAGCATAAACAGCGAGCGAGAAACATCAATTCCACCACCAGCTGACGAGAGGCAAAAATCGAGAAACGAGCAATAAGTGAAGATGTGGACCGCTTATCAAAGCGATAATTATAGTTCTTTATCATTTAACGACCACAACAACAGCAGCAAGAAAAAGATATTGTATATCAAGAGAGAAATTAATTTTTTGTTGCATTAGTTTAAAGAACTTAAAAATTTTTAATTGTGGCACCGTTTAATATTATGCATAATACCAACTCATGCAAATTATTAAAGTATACAAAATAATGTACAAAAAATCTATTCATTATAATTTCCATCTGCATACAAAAAAAAAACGTAAAAGAAAACTTCAGCAATCCAGCAATACATATATTTATACATATGTATATGTATCTTAACTTACCCACAACCAAAATCAAAGTGTTTACTAATTATTTAGTTTAGTTTAAACATAACGAATCCACCAGTTCTATCAGCGTTTCTGGTCGGTCTCGAAAAGCACCGTTTATAATGTATTCCCTCTAAAATGTAACTTTTAAGAACACGAACTTCCTGGCCTAATCATAAAATAGCCTTTTGAAATCACTTTCCATTGCATGAACGGGTTTTGCATAAAATAACTATCAATATTTTTTATTTACCGATCTGACGCTTAGCGAAATTATTGTAGATTTAAAAGTATAAATGATGTCTCTCATCCGAATAACAGTTAGTGATGTAAACCAAATTCTTGCAAAAATTTTAAACATAATTAAAATAAAAAACTCTGATAATTTGAAAATATCTATTTGGGAACTTTGTTTACTTAAAAAACAAAATTAGGAAAATAAAAGTGATATTAAATCCACTGTTTCACCGATTAGTCAAGCTTAAACGATGATTTTCACGATTTTGCTCACTTATCATCACTATGGCGAACTAGTCTGATTGGAATGTATAAGTAAAGTGTAATGTGTTCAGCAAAATGATAAGAGTGATAATGTCAAAGGTTAAGCGATGATTTTTGTACTTGGTTTATGTCTATCATTACAATTGTGAACCAGTCCAATTGGATCATATAAATAAATTGGAATTAATTTTGAAAAACGCCAAGAGCCTCGAAATAGCCTTTCTGATGAACTTGTTCACCGAGCTTATTTATGTCTATCATCACTAAGCTGAACCATTCCAATTGGAACGTACAAATAAATAAAAATTTTACAAGGTTCGAAAATGTCGTCAAATTTTCGATATCATATGCTGAAAAGCGTAAAGCCATATTCAGTATATATGTCACAATTGACGAAATCGTCGCTGCGTGTTCTCATCCAAGTCTCTGTACATTACATCGAAACAAAGAAATCATCGCCCGACGTTTTAGCGCTCGCAATAAACAAACTCAAAAATGCTGGACACGAAGTCCCCAAGAATTTCTGCGAACTATTCACAATGGTACTGTTGACAATGCAAATGTATTTGCGCTATCCAAAAGGTGTTGTCAAGGATCACGAGCTTCGCCAGTGTTTAATGGACGATCTGAGGTAACATTTAGCATGCACCTTAAATCGAATTGATATAAATTAATAGAGTTGATCATTAGTTTCACAGATGTCTGTGCAGATGATTTGACAAAGGTGCTGCTTAATCATCGCACAACGTTAAGCCGAAATTTTGCCGAAACCAAAATGGAAAGGGCCAAAATGCAGGACATGCAATGGCGCATAAATATTTCACTGAGCTCATCGTAAGTAGCTTATATTTTTGCATCATAATCCTGCTAATTAGAAATGCACTCTTTAGCATGGCACAGCTGAATAAGCCAACAATTGTGTTGCACTTCAAATTGAACAATGGAGAATATCGCACTTTGGAGTTGCCACTGACAATGTTCCAACGTTTGCGTTACAGCGTTGCAATGTTGCTCAGCGAGTTGCAAGCCTTGCAGAATCGACCTGTCTTGAAGCAGTTCTAGCTCATAAAAATAATTACAATTATATAGAAAAAATGTTAAGTTAATTGTGCTGTTATTAAATTAAGTTACCTATAAATATAAGCTGAAAAATTATTTAATAAACAAAAGTATGTTTATTCTTTATTCACTTCTTTTGCGCTTTTTAATAGATTTTTCGTCAACTAAGGGTTTATATTTTAAAGAACTGTTTTCGCGTTTCTTAGCCGTAATTTTCTGGTGTTCTTTGAACCGTTTGTCCAAAGCTTTTACGTATTCTTGCGGCAGAGTCCATTCCGCAATGTTGGATTGCTTTGTGGGATCTGATTCCTCGTAATAATCTGGAATTTCTATGCCCAGACGTTTGCATACTTTTGTCAGTATATCATCAATATAACTAGAAATGCGTAAAAATGCCTTCTTGTCCTGTAATAAAATTGTTATAATTCGTTTTTTTTTTTTTATATATTTCCACTTACATGTTTCGTTGGTTGCAGGTTGCAAATGACAAGTTTACCGCCGTGTTTAAGATTTTTAAGCGGCAAATTGCCGCTTGGAACGATTTGTAGCGTGGTGCCTAGTGTAATATTAAGATCAGCTAACCTAGTATTGAAGAAGATATATGAGATATATGGGAGAAAAAAGAAACCCATGCACATGTCTTACGTGGAATTCATAAATGCCATATCAAGATCCCGTTCCGGCAGATCGTGTTCCCAATCCAGGACATTATCATGCATAACTCCACCACGACAGCTGCGACTATTGCCCATATCAATGGATCTACATGGAATATCCAACAGTTTTTGGCCCACCTTTTCCACAGCCGTTTGGCGAACGAATTGTCGACGACATTTTTGGCACTGCTCTACGAAGATGTTGCCATGAAGTTCCGCTAAATATTTACGATCAAGTCCCGATTTTAAATGCAGTCCATCAATGTTTTGGGAAACAATATAGTGAATATATCCGTGATCGACTAAAGCCCGTAGCGCCATATGAGACTTTGTTGGCTGTGCTTCATCAAAAGATATGTTAAAAGTAGGTTTTTCACCTTTTTGCTCAAGCGTCCAGACGCCTTTGGGACCCCTGTATAATTATAAATATTTAATAAATCACACTTATTTTTATTAAGAATTTATTTACCTGAAATCTGGTATACCGGCCGATGTGCTAATACCGGCTCCTGTGTGGATTACAACATGTTTCGAGTCTCTTATTAAATTTGCCAACTCTTTGCATTTTTGGTTGACAATTTCTTCGCTATCGAAGTTCTAAAAAATATTATTAATACGCCATTGAATATGTATAAAGATTTAATTTCCTACTTCTGGGACACCTAAGACGCCTTTATTTTCGTATGCTGACAGTCCATCCGCATAATTACAACTCATTGTATATTTATTTATTTTAGTGTTTGATTCAATTTCTCAATTTTTGTTTATACATCTTTGTTTATGTTTACCAGAGCAACAACTGAAACTATCGATACGTGTGAAACATCGATAGTTTTAGTATCGCACAAATACAGCAGTCAGCTGATCGATGCAACATTTTTGGCTTAATTTTCAGAGCCAGAATGCAGTTAAAAATCTCAAAAAATGCATGGCAAATTTGTGGACAATTTGTACAGCGAAATTTGTTTCAATTCGGGAAACGGTATTTTCTTTGATATATATACAGTTTTTTTGTTTGCCGTTTATTCTTTAAGTGGATTTTTTTTTACATAGCTGAAATTTACCGAACTATAAACATTAATATTCAGCAATGAATAAATCTTATAAACCAATATATTATACAACCAAATATGATGAATTATGGGAATATCAAGTCGTTTTCCCAATGTGATATTTTCATTTATATTTTATAGGTTTAATATGTATTTTTTATTGCTTTAGATATTAACAAATGTATTTAAGTTTTTACTGATAACGATTAGTTTTTACTGAAGTAAATTCAAATGATGAAAGTATTTTACACAGAAATGTTTCTCTGCATTCCAGGGATAAGGGCCAATGGGATAAGATAACAGCTACCGGCAAAGTTTCGGATGAGCGCAGCGTTCCCGATCACATAATAAAGCCGCCCTACTATTACAAAGAAATGGGGGCAGGCAACACAATGGGAAGGCCAGAAATAAAAACGGAGGAGCAAATAAACCATATGCGATCCAGTGGAAAACTGGCCGCCGAAATTCTTCGACAATGTGGTCAAATGGCAAAAATTGGCATGTGTACGGATGAGATTGATGAGTTTGCCCACGAGCGCATAGTGTCACACAATGCATACCCATCGCCGCTGCGATACGCCGGATTCCCCAAGTCGGTGTGCACCTCCATTAACAATGTGGCTTGTCATGGTATTCCTGACGATCGCCAATTGCTCGATGGCGACATCATTAACATTGATGTAACTGTTTATCTCAATGGTTATCACGGGGATTGCTCGGAAACCTTTCTGGTTGGTGATGTGGACGAGCGTGGACAGTATTTGGTTAACTGCACGCGCGACTGTCTTAGCAGATGCATTGCACTCTGTGGTCCGGGCGTTGCCTTTAATGAGATTGGCAAATGCATTCAGAGATATTGCAAGGATCATGATCTGGAATCGGTGGCTGCATTTATTGGCCATGGCATTGGCAGTTACTTTCACGGTCCGCCCGAGATCTATCATTACGGTAAGACTTGTAATAAATATGTAACTATTTTATTTATTTATATGTCTCGGTTTGTAGATAATGAGGTGCCTGGTCAAATGGAACCCGGCATGACGTTTACAATTGAGCCTATTTTGTCTCTTGGTGGTGGAGAGATTGGCATCTTGGAAGATGGTTGGACAGCACTCAGCTTGGACAACTCTCGAAGTGCACAATTCGAGCATACAATTCTAATTAACGATTCTGGAGCTGAGGTGCTCACTAGAAAGAATGTCCGCTAGTCGTCGAGTGAAGGATCAATCAATTTGTATATAATTTTTGTGTGAATATTTATTGCAAAGTTGTTGGGTTAAGAGCGTTCTATTTTGAACATGTGTTGTTAATAAATACTTATGCCGGCTTGCATGATAATTTATTTCTGGTCGCGTGATTTGTTGTTTGTTGAAGTTAAATAAATTGGTTGCTTAGCATTCGTTTTTGCGTTATGTGCATATATTGAGAAAAGTTATTTTGTGGACGACTAACTGCATATGGCATTGGACTTTTGAACCGGTTTCTGTATCGGCAGGAACAATTTGAATTCCGGCGGCAGCTCATCCTCCGAATAGAGTCGATCCGAGAAATACACACGACGTATTCGGCAATTTGCATGGATTTGGACACGCAGCGTCTCCACGTAGTTGGTGCCGTAGGCGCGCCGCGTAAAATCTGACAAATTGAACTGTATTTGGTTCCAACCCTCATCGAGACGCATGGGCATTGTACATATGAAAGGCTTCACTCTGGTGGTCGATTGATAATTGCTAGCCCGAAACCGGCGTCGCACATTCTTGTCGTCAAGAACCTGTTTAGACAAATATGCAATTTAGATTAGGGTTGCAGATGGAGATGCATGAGATTTACCTGTACTTCGAACGTAAAGTATTTCTTCATGTTCTTAATGATCATCACCAGAAATGGCAATTTGATGCCGAGCGTCTTTTTTGGATCTGCCGGGCATGTTATGAACGTTGTACTCACATTGGTACCCACAATTTCGAGAACCAGGCTCTGTATGTCATTGTCAGTGATGCGCTTTATGTGTCCATTGCGCACCTTCTTGTCCCACAGCTGCAATGGCTTGGAGCCAATGCTATATAGAATCGACAAGAATCCTGATTGAAACGTGTTTTTGAACATTTCGCGCAATGAGATGAATGGTGTCGACGGTTGTCAGTGGTAAATCGAGCTTTCGCAATTTTGTACTTGGCCAGTGTGGGGATCGCTGACCAATCAATTTTGCTCAGCCGGAATATGTTGGGTTTACAACACACAAATACAAAAGTGAACGAATTTTCTTATGTCAATAAATTTGTAAACAACAATGTGTTGCTATTAGCAACAGTGATGTTGAAAACTTCCTATCGAATTACCAGCTATCGCATTGCCTTTTGAACATGCAACTATCGAAAGTGAAGCCAATTTATCGAATTAAGCACAGTACAAAAATCTTTTTGCATTTTTTTGTGTATTATCTTTAATCTATCAAAATCAAGTACTAGGATAAATTTCGTGTTTACAAATACAAATCAAAATCTATCCTATTGCTTGAGTAAAAATTGGTATTTTCTCCCACTTTGCGCACATAGACGCCATCCTTAAAGTAATCGCCTTGGGACCAATTGTACATTTTCTCTGTACTGAATGGGCCCTGAATTTCCTCATCAGTCTGCTTCCATTTGAATTGCCATTGAAGCTCGTTTGTACTTGTCTCAGTGTCTTTCTCTTTCGAATCCTTCAAGAGCTTGCATTCTTTCTCCACAAAATCATCAGCATACATATCAAAAGACTCCCCCGATGGTTTGCTAGTGCTTGGTAAATCTTCAAGCTTCTGCTTAATCTTCTCGTACGTTTCCTGATATATATCCATATTGCCGGTGTTTGTAAGAATCTCGTTTGCCAGTTCGGTTAACTTGGAGATTTGTTGTGATTCCGTGTTTTCAATGCCGGCCTTCTTCTGTCTCAGTTTTTCCAGAGTGGTTAACTTTGGCCTCTTGCGGCCCAATCTCTGCAGGGCCATTTGAATACTTTCGCCCGGCTTCATGAATTCGATCATTTTGCCAAAAGCCATTAATAGATTAAATGGTTTCACAGCGAGACTATCGGCCGAGTTTTGATCCTCATTGTTTGGATCAAAGTAATTCTTGTCCTTCTCCACCTACAGCATCAATTTGATTAGTAATTGATTAATTATTAATTACTTCCTACATTTAAGTAGCGACTTTACCTTCACCCAGTCAATGTTATCCAACCAGTTATCCTTAATTTCCGTCTCTTTGTTCCAGTGATAGTGACCATCTTTATCGAAATGACCCTCTTCAAGCTCCTCGCGCATATTGAACGGCGTTATTTTGACATCACCTTCGACTTTGCCAACGCCTTCCTCGCCACCTTCAATATCGCTATCGTTCAGGTTGTCACTGCAATAAAATATAGACACATAAAAATCTTTGGATAAACTCGAATAAATATCTAATTAAATTCCACGCACCGCTCGTAGTCATCCGAGTCCTCTTCATCGGAGTCGAGTGTGTGTTTCTTTTTAAACATTTCACCATCCGCCAAGCCAAAATTTTGTTTTCTCTTAGATGCCATCGTTATATATATTTCTCAGGGAACTTTATTAACTAAATGAACATAAATATTATTGTTTTTATTTCTTACAGAGTTACATTTAAGTTCGATAAAACCAAGTCCCAAATGCTGGTTCACGCAATCTAGTTCCGAGCAATAATTAAGAAAGATTAGTATCGATAACACACACCATTTTCATCTCTAACATACTCAATGCTGGTTTAATAAAAACAAAAAAAATGGTAAATAATTGTTTAAATATAATATGTGAGTAAACAAACTAATAATGTAAATAAATTAATATTAAATAATTTTAGCTGCCATTGTCTCTATTGAAAACAGCTCAAAGCCATCCTATGGTAAGTTTGCAACTTGTGCCACTTTTTTTTGGTTTGTTTGTATTTTAAATTGACTTATTTTTTCAGCTGGTGGAGCTTAAGAATGGCGAAACCTACAACGGACACTTGGTAAGCTGCGATTCCTGGATGAATATTAATTTACGAGATGTAATCTGCACATCAAAGGTATGATTTAAGCTCGCTACCGGCTTCGACCATCGGCATGCAAATGCAAAAATTGTGATAGTTGAGAATTATTCTAATTTCCTTTCGTTTTGCAGGATGGCGACCGATTTTGGCGCATGCCAGAATGCTATATTCGAGGAAGTACAATTAAGTATCTGCGTATTCCAGATGAAGTCATCGACATGGTGAAGGAAGATGCTCAGGCCAAATCACGAAATCGCGCCGAGATGAACAAAAATCGTGGCGGCAATTCCTCACAAAACCAAAATCAGCGTGCTCCCCGCGCCGGGAATCGCAATGGTTTCGGTGTTCGCAATGGGCCAAATAGTGGTGGAGGCATGGGGAATGGCAATATGCGTCCTGGTCCATCAGGACAGGGCAATCGTCCGCTCGCCCAGGGCAACAAACTTAGAAAGTAATGTAATGTAATATTGATACATGATTAAAATAGCGACACTTTCGTTTCAATTCGTCTCCATAAATTCTATCGCATTTTAACACTAGAAGAGTAGATTTCTGCCAATTAATATAACTTTAAGGTTCCGATATAACTATCGTTGTCATCTCTTAAAATCATCGATAAGGAATCGCTATAATTGCAGCATTTGTTCAGCTTATAAAGCATTTTTAAAAAACAATGAACTCTAATGAGGATTTGGAATCAACTCAAGCCGAAGGAAATGCTCAGGAACACTATCGCATTATAGAATTGCACGATTTAATTGAGAAAAACATACAGATTGGTAAGTGTGGGTAAATAGTAACAATAACTAAACTAAAGTCGTACTCGTCCACAGAGCAACAGATTGAATCGCGCTCATTTGTCGAGTCAGTATCAGATATTCAGAATATATTGAGTAAGGCTAATGAAATTGCCAAATTTAAGAATGGTCGGCCAATAAACTCCACCGAACTTGTGCTGGACACCGAGCTTCTTAAACGCAATCACGATGTGCTTGGCAAGGCTATACAAGTCGACACAAATTTCACCGACAGAATGTTCTGCACGGCAATTGTAAGTAGTAGTTGGAGTCCTGCCACTGCAACTGATCCACCAAGCTGTGTGCAGGGCTCGTCAAATAACTAGGAATAAGTACATACTTCGCTATGTGCCTATTTCTAGGCAATATAAAACAGTGAAGCCAACGTTTAAATGAAGAGAAATCATGTTTTTAAAGATGACAATGAGAATTGGGACGAGCTGTGTAGTCTCGCTTGCCCGAATGGTGTAACCTTCTTTACCAACGCTTCTATGCTACCCTTTATTGATGTACAACCAAAACAGCACATTCCCAAACAACGCGCTCCACGCAAGACCACAACAAATGTAAGATTAATAATATAGTTGTATGCAAATATATATATATATATATAAATACTACTTTATCTTTTTTAGGCAATGGAGAAGCGACCCACGCAAAGCGACAAACTGGAACGTCATGGCGAAGGCTCCACGGCTGTCAACCATGTTTTGAAACAGATTAAAAATATTTACCGTGCCGGCAACAATCAACCGATTCCATATTTTAAACTGATATGTAATCCGAACAATTTTATGGACAGCGTGCAAAACTCATTGATAATTTCGTTTCTGAACAAAGAAAATCTGCTAACGCTGGAAAAGGGTAAAGACGGATTGCCTCAAGTGAGGTTAAACAGCAATCCCCAGGATAGCTCTGGAAATGAGTCCTATCAGGCCATCTCCACTTTGGATGTTGATCTCTGCAAGGTATTGTTTAACATCGCGCAATTGTTATAATGTTTTTTTATATATATACATATATTTATTATTTTACAGAAATATGCCAAACACTACGATATCGTGGAACCAATGTTAAAACGCTCTGAACTTGATGAAAACTGATATTTCAATGGCAAACTTAAAGATATTTAATCGAACAGAATTAGTTAGCGCATGTTCTTCACCTCATTCTCTCATTAAATAAAACTAATCAAACAGAAATACAGCATATCTGAGATGAATTTTAAATATACATATGTAAATGTTTTCGCTGTTAAGATCTGAATGCCTTTAGATTTTCGGTGTGCTTTAGTAGCGTTTCGGTTGTTTTTTCTGGCACACGTACTTCCCGCTGACCGTCGTCTGACTTAATCACATAAATAAAATTGAATAATGTACAACAGAATCCACTTGATAAGGTATTTATTAATTGTTCTTTTATTAGCTCAACAGATAACCAGAGCTTAAAGTTACACTTCCCATTATATATATATATATATATATGTATAAATATATATAAGCAAGAATATGTAGATTTTCATAGAACAACTGGAACTTTTTGTGGTGATATTACTAATCTACAATGGACTAAAAAGATGTTTGCCACATAAGTAATAATTTAATCACTGTCAACAATTAACCTTTCATTGGTCAAAATCGTGATTAATAAATCATATGGGATTTGTGTTTTTCATTCAGATTATGTTTATTGAACTCAAATAATTACTGAATGAATGAATATATTAATTATTGTATGTGAAGTTTAATTGAATAAATAATGATGTGTTTATGGTGATTTTTGTTTTAGTCTTTTTATATTTTTGGCAACTCTGTTGTTTTTGGATATCCAACAATGCTATGCATCTGCCGAAGAAAATAATTTGGAAATCGAAAACACAACAGATTTAGTAATGGCAAAAGTGGATCTGAGTGAGGATAGCGACGACGACTATACGGACTATGTGGATGAAGGTGAAGTCAGCAAGCAAACACGCCAGCGCAATCAGAGCACATTTGAGCGGGTCGGAACATTCTACATGTGGGATAGTTGGGAGAAGTGGAGCAAATGTGCGACGACTTGTGTCCAAATCAAAAAACGCAAATGCATCGAACGGTATGCTTATTATTTATACTCTAATACCAAAGGTATAACTATTTTAAAGCTACAGTCGGCAAATATGTATATTTCGTAGTAGCACCCTTTAAAAAGATATACAGATTCTTCGGAACTGAAGTTACCAAACCTCGGAAGGTAGGTTATTAGTAGACGCGCAAAATTCTGCAAAGATTGATAAACAGCCTGTTTTTTTTTTCATATCTGATTATCTGATATTATATTGGTATCAAATGAAACTAATTTTATTTACATAATTAATTGATCTGTCTATCGATTTGTATAGCATCAAGAACTCCACAGATGAGTTGACCGTGCAAAATCGATTCTATCCTGGGGATGACAAAATAGGTTGCTTTGGTTTGCTGAAGCAGTATCGTCAGTGCAAAGAGGAGCGCTGCAAGGCTGGCAAGCAGCGATTGCGTGACGAGCAATGCGAGAGATTCAACAATGTGCCATATCGTGAGGCGTTCTATAATTGGGTCGGATACGAGAAGGAGCACGACGAGTGCACGCTGTTCTGTCGCGGCGCCGACTCCGACTTATTCATTAGTATGAATCAATCTGTCACCGATGGCACGCCGTGCAATCGTCCGGCCGTATACTATACGCATTTCTTCAGGCGGCAAGCCGTATGTGTGGAAGGCATTTGTCGGGTAAGTGCCGCGGCGTGTGACTAGTTTAATCTTCGTACAACTGTGGTAACTAGCTGTAGCTTAGGGTATTTAATCTTCCATCAACCGCTGTCTATTGTTTCTTCTGTCCAACATCTGTAAATAATAAGTGTGCCTCTTCCGGTTTGGGTTGGGATTTTAATTGCGCACATTTGTTTCCCTATTGCGAATTGAATTATTTGCTTACTCAATAAAATTTAATTTGAACTCGTCATGCGAAAAGTTGATGTCATCTGCTGGAGAATTTTGTGAAAACTATCCCTATGAGTCGTCTGCACTCTAATCCACACGCTAATAATAATATATGTGTGCTATTTACCATCTATAGGCGATCATTTAAATTAAGAATTTTTTTTCTATTTCAACGTATTTGGCATTTAATGATGGCATTCAGCAAGGGCAGCCACAATTCAATGTTGAATGCATTTGATTTCTGTTTATGGCCAAGTTAAATTGGCCAAAGCCAATTTTCACCATAAGCATGCAAATTGCCAAAGTGCTTGGCACACATACATCTAACTTTATAGCAATAGTTAAAAATATAGATAGGTATGTTGGTATGTGCATCTATTGGAGGTGCTCCTCCTACTACTTACCACTTGCCACAGTCCGCTAACTCTCGCTTTGCGGCAATGAGGGCCACACACATGCAACTGGTTACTTGAACTGCTGCCAATTGTCATAAATCTTAATTAATATCGTTTGCCAATGATTTCCATATTCATTTGGCTTTCGGGTCTTTACTATTTTTTTTTTCCAATTTATAATTTAATTAGTTTTGTGGCTATGTGGCAAGTAAAAAAAAAGTATATAGATAATGGGACTATGCTGCCATTTGGGCTTTCTGTTGACATGACCCCATTATCGCCTGATAATTACAAATACTTACACACACACATACATACATACATAGAGATGTACATATGTATGTTGATGTGTGTAATTAGCCCAGATACAAAGCCTTCGTATTGTTTTTATGCTTCATGCTTGATGCTGCCTGCTCTCGCAAGAGAACTACAAAAACTGTGTCAAAACATTCAAGTTGCTCTTAGGTGCTTCAGATAAGAGCTGCGAGTGTGATATATTCATTTCAAAAAAAGATCAAAGATGTCACCGCAAAAATCTCTTTCCTAACCAAAGCGTAATTTATTTATGCATTTGCAGGCTGTTCACAGCAGCGGCCGCATTCGTCCTGTGACAACGCGTGATAGTCAAGTGAAATGTGGTTCGGTCCTGTGCAAACATGTATCGGAAATGTTTAACAGAACCAATCTAAACAATTCATATAATCACATAACTACTCTACAAGTTGGTACAATGAACCTGTCGATTAGGCAAAATATAAAAAGCAACAATTCATTGGGTAAGTTTGTGCATTCAATATGTAATACTACATACAAATAAATATATTAAATCTTTTCAGCATTGAAAAGCCCCGACGAAGTGTTTGTCTTAAATGGCGATCGAGCCAAGATTTCGATGAATGGCATTTTCAATTTCTATAATGATGCCTATGAGTACAATCAGACAAATGGCTTGCTAACATCAAAGGGACCGCTTTCAAAGGCTGTGATTTTAATGGTAAGAATGGCAAAAAGTGCAAAAAATAAAATAGGACACAAATAAAATTCGATCTTTGCAGTACTTTTTGAAAGACATGCAGAATCCAATTGTTGACATTCAGTACAACTATACCATACCGATATCCTCGTCATCCGTCAGCGAAGAGGAGGAGCTGCAGGCCATCTGGGATGAGGCTGGCAATATCGTCAATGATACGGATGCCAGCTATTCCCAACGCATTAGGGATCGGAAACGTCGCAAATTTAGGTGGAAATTGCTGGGATTCGGTGAGTGTAATCGCTCCTGTGGCCCCGGCACTCAAGCACCCATCTTCCGCTGTGTGTGTGTGCGCGAATCCTCAGTGCGATATTATTCGCCTCGGCGTTGTGCACTCGTCGATAAGCCCACCTTTAATGACGGCATTTACAATTGCAATCGTGGGCTGTGCCCGGCTTTTTGGCGCCCGAGCACCTTCAGCAACTGTCAATGTGCCGATGGCAGTTCCCACGGACAGCGAACACGTCACTACGAATGCATGCAGGAGCAGATCGAAGGCAATGTAATTCAGGTCGAAGACGAACTGTGCCCTGTGCGACATGATCTAACTGAGGTCTGTCGTTGTATAAGTCATAATCAAAAGGTAAACAATTAGGGTCATTAAATCGTTATTGCTGGCATTTATATTAATAGTTTCTAACAATATGAAAATTATTATAATATAAAAAAAAATTATAATTTTTTTCAGGCCGAATCCAAACTAAGCAAATTATTTCCCATTTAAACAAGAAAAGATTTCGCGATTTGGAGCATGCCTGGTTAAATGAATTTTATATTCCATACAAACTCGTCTAAAAACCAAGCTCATTTTGGAAGTGTGCACGTTCCTTGTGTGAATTGGTCTTAATATATTACACAGAAGTCAAAGAAGCGGGTCAATAAAGACGATTATCCATTTAAAATCTATGACTTTGTGGCGCAATTAATGACCCACAATGCTTCTTAAGCTCAGCTCACAATTCTTCATTTCTTTTTCAATTGCCCACAATAAAGAATATCAAATCAATTAAGAAATACTATTAATTAATGATGAAATCAAATGAAAATATTCAATTCATCCAACTTGCCCAGACGAATTCACGAATTCGGGCAACTATCAAGTTACGTTAAAGATTTTCTTTCGAAAATTGTACTCTCTTTCCTAAAAATAAAAACCGTTTACAAGAAAATTTATGGAAGTGAAAAATTATATGATTTTTGGGAATGCAGCCAACAATTCAATTGTTATAAAAATTTTAATTGGACTTTATGGTAATTTTATGCCCAACTCTTACATGAATTTAGAAAATTAATGATGGCATAATTGATAATGATAGCATTATAAGTATGCAAGTTATGTTCTTGTGTGTTGTCAAACATTTATACTTAAAATATATAAAAACTAACAGCTCTGAATTTATATGAATGTAATAATTTATCAAATTTAGAAGGTTCTTCTGAGTGTATAAATATTATTTCATATTTTTAAGGGTGTTAAAAGTGTTTAAAATTTTGTTATTTTCAGGGCATCATAGTTTATTTAAAATAATAGTTTACAGCTTCGCTTTTTGAAAATATATCCTATTATTAGCTAATTTTGTAAATATGATTTTCCCCTTTTGAACAGAAAATTTTTCTGTTTTCACCCATCTCTTTATTGTTTACATCCAATATACTTAAGCAATTTTTTACCTTGGTTCTCAGTAGTGGGTATCTAATAGTCAAACATTGTCTACTCGTTTTATTCTCAAAAATGTTATGCTCTTTATTAATGAGTTAGCATATTTAAGAGGACTCATCATAATTTTGATTGTTGATCTATTTCGGTTTTAATTTTTGGATGAGTTGCGGAATTTATTCAGTTTTAATTTGCCAAAAAAAAGAAGCAATTAACAACTTCCAGACAAATATAACTGTTGTGTGACATTCTTTCTATATATATTGGATGAAATTATGCCATCTGTTAAACATTGCAAATACATATATTTAATTATCTTGATTCTTCAAGAAACTATAGCATTGTTTGTTGAACTTTAACCACACACAATTCAAGCAAATGACATAATTTTAAGCTAATTCATGTGCACAAGATTTGAATTTATTTTTAGAAAACAATAAGTATAGTTCACTTCTAATGTATAAAAAAAAAGAGATAGCGGCAAGGTCTTTGTGATTGCTGCAGAGTTTTAGATGATATCCCAACTGTAACCTTGGGTAACTTTGCTATTGTGACAGACCCTACGGCGACTAGCATAACAAATATTTGATCTACTTAGAATTTAGGCGTTCAACTCTTTGGTAAACTTTGAATGCACCTGCTTTTAGCCAAACATAGCAGCTCACAATGGACAAATGCTGTTCAGACAACATTTCCGGTTGTGATAAAACAATGTGGATTTTATTTTCACATGTTTCTACTTACATACGAAGTATTTATTATACACGCATGTAGGATTACGACGACGACGAGTAAACTATGCTTATTAACTTAGTTTAGTGTAACACTTTTTAGTTGTGATTTTAAATGCGTAAGAACAAATGTTTCGCTGTCGCTTTTGGGTTACTTCTGCCTGCAAGCAAAAAGCTTTAGCAAGTTCACTGGCCAATACCAGCTAGGCGATACCCTCTAGTAAGTATATATTACACTTTTTTTTATTTTTTCAAGACAATTGGATACTTACTTTCGAGAATTTGAGAATACATTTTTTTCCCAGCATAGAAGTTGATCAAGAGTAAATTTACCTACCTTTTTTTCTTTGCTACATTTTAACAGAGTCATGATTGCCGTTTTCAATGCGTACAGGGTATCCTAAGTTACATGCACATGCGAGCACTCGCAATAACACACACACACACACGCGCTCACACACATACTCACACTAAGAGAGCGGCGCGTTCGCAGTGTAAGCACGCATCATCCAGACTTTTTTTTATTTTTTTTTGGGCGCACGCCGCCAACTGCGAAGCCGTTGGCAGCGACACCTCCCACCTCCTCCCTCGCAGTTTATAGTTTTCAGCTTGTATAGTCGCCGGCCCAGTAGCAAAATGCTGGCAGCTGCGTCTGCGTCGGCTGCGCTGAGACTGAGGCTGTGACTGCGGCTGCGGCTGAGGCTGTCTTCAGCGCGCTTCAATTCCCAAAACGATTTCCCAGCGATTTTAGTTTGGATTTGCGTACCACGCGGTGTTGACGGCGGCTTTAATTGAAACAAAAATACAAAAATCGGGAAGCAAACGTAGTTGTTAGTTTTGAAGGCGGTTCTTTTTTAAAACAGAACGTTGAATGTGTTATCAACTACAGATCCCTTGCCCCCCCCCATCAGTGCAACGTTTTAGTGAATATATCATTGCCATAATAAGTGATGATTAATTGTGCCTTCAGATTGAATGATTAAATGATTAATAGCAAATGCAAATCGTTCAATAAGCTATGAGATTTATAAAAATATCACTTTTGAAGTCCACAAATGCATTTGCATGCTACTAAATAAAACTTATTAACAAATTTATATGACATTAGGTAAGCGGAAATCTTTAAATCAAAATTAAAACAAAAACTTGTTAATGATTTCATTAATTAACATTACCCTTGAGCTAAATGTTAAGTAAATAGCACAATTTAATAGCTTGGATAATGCATACACATAAAACTATAAGCGCACTTTTTACAATCACCATTTTCCCTAATAAAAGCCATCATAAAGACGTGTTTATAATGTATGGCCAACAATTAAATAGAGCTTCGGGCCTTTTGAAGAATACAAATTTTGTGAGAGCAAGCACAAAATATTTAATTGAAAGTATAAAAAACAAGCTAGTAAATCTTATCTCACACCGAAGTTTTACGTACCCTTTTCAATATTAAAGTATTAAGAAAGAAAAGTGATTATTTTAAGTATTTTTATTTATTAGTGAGTAAACTGCAGAAATGTAGGTAAATAATAAAAATTGTTAAAGGCAAAATGATGTTTTTGCAATGGTAGCTTTTTGATATAGCGGCTCAATCTATCCGAAATTCGTCAAAATTACGGCAATAGCAATTTCATCCAGCAAAACATGGCTTTATTGACTTTGGCTGATCAAGTGGAAAAATTTAATTACTTGTTAAGCTTACGCACTCCACGACAATTTTGTAATAACCTCTGAAAAGTGTATACAAACCAAAAACCGATTGAAATATGGAATATTTGATGGCTATGGGCATTTCATCGAAACGTCACAATTACAAAATGCACTTATGGCCCCAAATGACATTAGAGCCTCCTTCTTGCCTTCATTCTCAAGTGCATCAATCAATCTTGCAAGTTTATTGTCTTCGCGGAGACAATAGAATCCAGATATGATATCCATGTATGTGAAATCAAAATTGAAGCCATTAAGTTTTCTAGGTAGCTGAAGCTATCATTTTTTTTTTCATTCAAATATTGTTTAAGTGTCTTTTGTGTAAAAAAAAACGTCCAAAGACTTTCTGAGATTTAAATCGAACAAATATTTTCGAGAAATTAAATTGAATGCAGTATTTACATCAATAAATTATATAATTTCATCATATTTCTGTGTGGGACGATTGCCGGATGTTCGGTTTGTTATTATTATAATGTTTCCTAGTGATTGATTAAAAAATGTTTTGCCTTTTTTTGGGTCATCATCATAAATTTATCATTTTGCAGGGCATAAAAAGTACATAAAATAACAAATATCACACATCCATAAATAAATGATTTTTATGATCGATATGATAGACAAAAGAGAGATATAGAATATTCCGATTAAATGCAAATAAATCTTATTTTTAGAAAATTTAATAGAAACTTCGCTTTTTAGAAGATTTTTTTTGCTGATAACAATTAAAAATTCATTTAAAATTTACAACCTATTATTAATATATATTTATATATGTTATAAGCTGAACAAATGACCCAAAGGCCAATGGCTGATTTTACAGAAAAGAATAGAATTATAATAAAAACATATTTTACTCCACTCTGTTTCACATAATACCAAAACTTCAAATGCAAACACATTTGTTCTGTTTTTCATTACACGCAAATTTAGAAGACACTTGATTCGTTTCCGGATGAATTCACTTCATTTGTCGCTTCCATTGAAGTAGAAATGTGTGGAAAAGCATAGATGTTGTTAGATAGTTTGTTAAGTTGGCACTTTTCACAGTATTTAATTTTGTAAGAGGCTGTTCACAGCTTCAAGTGCCACTGGATGTTTGTAAATACAAAAAAAGATGTAAATGACTTCATGCATCTAAACAAAGTTCTCGGCATGAATATGGACAAATGATTCGAATGGAATGGGAATGAGCCGATTGACATATATTCGAGAAGTGCGCGGACTCATTAATGTTACTTAACGCTGATGCACTCTCTGCATCCCATTTAGCAACCATATGCAATTGTTTAGATATGCATATATATATTTGCAAGACGAGCAATTGAAACTTCAAATAAAGTTACAAAATTTTTAATTGATATTTTGAAACTGGCAGAAATGGAACTCATTTATGTATTTGATGTCGACAAGCATTTGATACAACAAGCATAAAATAAATTCAATAAATAGAAAAATTTAATATAAATAAAATAAATATAAATATTTAATATAAAAATAGTATATGCAATTAGTATGAGTAAGTTAAGATGCCAAGCCACAAATGCATGTCGAAAAGTTATTTCGGGTAAAAAACGTGTAAAGCTAATTTCGTAATGAAATAGTCGATTTTGATTTAATTACACAATAAATTTTATTGTAATCATTACAGAGAATAATAGGTAGTACAAAATAAAAGAAAATAGACAAAAACTAATAAAGTTTCACAGTTCTAATTATATATTATAGTAAACAGAATCTATAAAAGTCAAAAACATTGGCCCAAAAAAATCTAATTGAATTTATTTCAATTTTAGCTAATCAAATAAAGTTATACTAACATTAACTTTTGCGATTTATGAGCTATTTATCGGATATTAAAAATCTATCAATTGATATTGGTTTAACAAAAAAGGGTTAAGCTCATCTAGTCAGTGCCAAATTTGGGTGTTCGCGAGTGATACGTAGACCGCAAAGGTTATTGGTTCTGCTCTATATATCAAATCGAGAGATGCTTCGAGTCGATTGCTAAAGTATGCAAAAAAAAAAAACCAACAAAAAATAAAGAAAGAAAATTAGGCAATGCCCATTTTGGACAATGTGGGGTATTAGTAGCTGAGCCCAATAACGAAACATTCACTTTGAAAATTATTCACCATGAAGGTCAATACTATGACTATTTCAGACAAATATCTATTCAAACGATATTGTATTGACAAATGCACAATAACTGTATTAGTATATGTAAACCAGCTGGGTGAAGTTCTGTGGGAGCTTACCATGAGAAGAACACACCCTTCTCGAAATACATAGCTACCCAAAAATGTCCAAATTATATACATTTAAGCGATACACAATTTTGCTCACATTCGATATCGTTTGGTTTTGTGTCTTATCTTTTTTTTGTAGCATGGTCACGGGCGATTTGCTTCACAGTTGGGTATTCGTATTTTCTATATAGATGTGTTTGGTTTTTATTATGTTAGGATTGTTTCAAAAAGCATATTTTTAATATGTGCTTAAAGTGTTCATATTTTAACTCATTGCAAGTAAAATCTTGGTGAATTTGACAGAAAATTTGATACCGCCTATTAATAGAAAATAACTTCCGGCTTTTTGCGGCCCCAAAATATGCATCGTTTTTAAATGGAGTTGGAAGACAATGAACCGAAATTGAAAATTTTAGTAGTATCGGCATTCATGATCAGCATGATATTCTAATATTCTGAATCCATTTAAAATCGGTAAAAAACGGGGTCACAGATGCTTCCTGCCGCCTAAAACATACATTGCCAAAAGCCCATTATACCCCGATTACCAAATTTTAGAATATTCGTTGGTTTTTTTTTTAAATGTGTAAGTACGATTAATAAATTTACTTATTTCTATACAAAGATTAGTTGAAAGTTAGAAACTAAATAGCTATAGGTTTCAGCTATAAACAATTGAATTTAAGTACTTCTCTTCCTTTAATTTTAAGAAAAGGTAAATTAAATTTGATAAGATAGTGAAAATACAATAGTAATTAAACATAGCTTTCTTTACTTATGTATAAAATCATGCATATACATATGTTAAGCATACATATACATATATATATACATACATGTACTTTACATATGTAATGCACACATATACATATGTACATACATGTACCTATTCTAGCTCATTCGATCTAACGACTTCCGATGAACTAGCGATAATATTCTCTTTTCATCCCGAAAATTTGTGACGCTATCGCAAAAAGTCAATCTACGCAGTTAATTTGGTCGCACCCGACATTGGGAGCACTGTGCGCACATACACACTCGAACACTTACACACACACTTAGACAATTTGGCAATGTAATGTTTCGTATTTTTGAGCTGATCGGCGCTGAGTTGAGTTGAGCCACGTTGAGCTGAGCTCATTATAAATGAGGGATGGGCGTGACAAACTCTGTCGCAGTCAGCGCAAATTACGAGCAGATTAATGATCACATGTTTCAATGCGTTCTTTCTTCGCTCGTTGGTGATTTTGTTTTTGTTTTAGGCTCAGCTATGCGTAAAAGCATCCGCAGGGGAAATAAGCTGTGTGTGTGTGTGCGTGTAGCGCATAAATACATACATATGCATGTGTTGAAACCTATTCACAAATGCGTACGTATGAGTAATATAATTATATTTTATAGTTGACATACCAAAGCTTACACACTCTCAAATCAATCAATTTAGTTACTTTATAATTTGATAAGCTAGAAATAAAAACTGAAACTATGTAAAAATAAATTAAACCTCAGAGTTGAAAGTCTAACAAAATTGTAAGCTGAGCACGAAAATAATTGAAAAACTGGGTGAATATAAAGATGAATATGAGAATAGAAAATTGTCTTTGGTAGATTTTACCCAGAAACAAGTTTATCCACATGGTTGATGAGCTATGAAAAGTGTTTGACTTGTTGTATTTCATTGCTCTGCCCATTTTGAAATTAATTAACTTAATTGAATATATTTAATCGCAAGCATTTCACAAGGGATGGCATCGCTAGGGAATCGCTCATTTTTAATTATTAATTGTAGACTAAGTGCAGTCCATAAAATTTTAATAATGTGGTAGATCAATTTCTCTTCGGGAGATACAATCTTTTCATTTTATGGGAGTGGGTAAACAAATTAATTTTAAATAGTGCTTACTTAGTAATATTTAATATGGTTAACTTATATATATATATATTTTACCGTTTCTTATTCTCTTTCAGATTTTAGTTACATACCTATGTAGTCTGAGAGTTTAGTAAATGCAATACAATGTCAAATTATATTTATATATTCAAGTAAGTGTCGGTGTAAAGAACTTTAAAAAAAAATATATTTATTAAATGTAGATATTTTTGCAGAATTTGCCTAATTGTGGCAGCTTTAATACAATTGATCGTTGCGGATATATCAACCATAGAACGCATCAAGGTAAGTTCCAATCTAGATTTTATTCTGCGTGTGAAAATCAATGTTCCTATACATTATTTGTAGAAACATCAAGAATGGCTGAATAGACATAACAAACTGAAATCGGATAAAGTGAAGTACAGCAAATGGAAATCATCTTTCGAACCGACAAAGTTATGGCACAAAAATAATCCAGCAACGACAACGAATCAAAATGCGAGCATAAATGAGGCATATGCGGAAAACGAGACGAGCTTTGCTAACAGCAATATTATTAAAGGATTAAGGCCCACAATTATCACAGAAACGGCACAACACATCAATAAAAGCACATCATCCAAAATACCAGATGCGTTGACGACAGCTGAATCAGTTATCGAGATTAGTACACTCAAGCCAGAGTTGGCAACGATTCGAACGACTTTGCCAGAAGTCTCCTCAACTACCACAAATACAACTTTCACTAATTTTCCGAGTCAGGGTACAAGTTGGATTATCACCCAGCAGCACAAACCGAAGGTGCGTCATTTTCCCAGATGGGCCAATTGGAATCTCTGGAGTGAGTGCTCACGCAGCTGCGGAGGCGGCGTAATGCATCAGACACGCAAGTGCATTGATCGGTAGGTAACTGCTATACTATATATAGTATATATATATATATATATATATAAATATTTATTTTATTTGGTATCAAGGCCTTACAAATAGCGTGCTAAAGTAAGAATATCGTAGTAGAGTGATTTACCCTGACATAATATTTTAAATATTTTCTTATTTAATTGCCAATTGTTTTCCCTTAAAAAGTTGTTCACAAATTGCAGTTGATCAAAATTAATTATCCATCAACTAGAAACCTCTGCCTTTATGGTGATTAAGAATATATATAATTTATGATATCACAGTTGCTTCTTATGCCTTTTGCACAAAGTCATAAAATCATTGAACAAATTTTTTTTTAATGGGATTAGGGTATAACATGAAAATAACAATTGTACATTTGGGGTATTAAAGTATAAAATGTTATAATTATAATGGCAACGATTGGGGAAAAAATCCCCATTCGTAGCCAAAAAATTTTAAAGTTTATTCGCTTGGTAATGTTTAAAATGTTAAGCGATAAAAAGGGAGATTAAGTGAGATAAATAACGTGATTAACAAATGACGCAAACAGAATCGTCCATTTGTTCTCTACTTCCAAAGTTCCCTAGGATGTTGTACTAGTTACAGAAAAGTTATGATGAACTAATATAAAATTGTAAAATTACATCGAAAGATAAATAAGAAATTGGAAATGTGGATAGCAGTTAAGAAGGGAATGGAAATTGCCTGTAAACATACTTAATTCGATCTTGACAAATTGTATTTCTTTAATATTCTGAGTAATTATATTGAAGAACATTCCTCATAGATTTTTGTTTTACAATACTCTACATTCTAAAAATCAATAAAAAAAAAATATATACATGTATTACTGAGTAACCGAGAATGATAATTAATTGGTTAATTTTGTATTTGACTGAGAGCAGTTTGTATTCATCAGAGTATGTTGTGATCGGTGCAACGTGAGTAATTGCTTGGTCAATTTGCAATTCTAATTTAATGACGTCAATATTAATGCTACATATAAATCACTTGGTAAATCGGCTGTTTAAATATGGCATTTTGGAGGCTGGTCACGCGACACGTATTGTTTTTTATCATGATCTGCGTGACGTTCTTAACAACATTATTCTTAAAAACTTTACAAATTTTATTGCAATAAGACACGTTGTTATACCTAAAAGTATAAAGGGTAGTTCCATGTTACTGATTTGAATTGTTGGCTCTTATTATTTATTGCAACAGGTAGTTGAAAACTGTTGATTTTTAGTCATCGTAGATAATTTTAAACTGGTTATTACCTTGAGTTTGGGGTTTTTGAGTCACTTTATCTTTAAAGTAATGCATGCTAATTATTTGGTCAATATTTAAGATATATGTACGCATTTGTCGAATATGACATAAGAGAAAATGATTATCTCACATAGTCGGTAGATAAATTACTCTTTTCTCAAGTAAAATATCTCTTAATTTAAAAAAATAATTTCGTACTTTTGACGTTAATTAATTTTATATGATTTTGCGAAATATTGCAATTATTTTAAATTCAAAAAATTACAGCACTGCCATGTTACAGGGTATCCTTTTGTTGTTCATTGAGTAAACGTTTTGTATTTTTCCATTGTATAAAATTATTCAATATTTGTTTTTATTTATCCACAAATCTTATATAGATAATTATTGATTTAACTAATCCACTTTGTGCGCAAAGGTTTGGCGCGTAAAATCTAAAGAAATATCGAAATACAGAAACCTGTATACCATATATAGTAGAAGAAATTGCATATTTTTGCCGTTAGTTTAAAAAGAAATTAAATAATCTAATCTCGCGCTGCTTCATTGCCCCTAATCGGGGAATAACTGAATATTTAAACGAACCCAAATACATATTTTCTCAATATGTATTTTAATATGGACTTCTAAAATTTTTTAACGGGTATTTTGAATTTTTAGATCTAAGCCAGATCTACACATAGATGCTAATTAAAATGAAATTTTAAGTATATGTGAGAAGTATGAAATTGAAATACTGTTATTTTATATAGATACTTTTGGCTTAAAATTATGACCATATATAAATGTATGTAGATACTGTTTACAGGGTATTTTAAAGCCATGTAAAGTTGTGGGCAGTAAGCTTACTTGTCCCACACTACTTTTTGGACTTGTTTTGAGTTAAAAAGAAATCGCAGCAGCGCGAGAAAAGCAACAAACACAAGGCTTCATTCTCAACAATGACAGACTTTGTACGCTTGTTTTGATGACCGACTAAAATGAATATAAAAAAAAAACCCCCCAACGCTGCTGAGAACCGATTTAGGTATAAATACGAGAGGTGATTTTGAAAAAGCGTGAGTTTCCGGCAAGCAGTTGCTCTGTGCACATTCCACAAAATGTCCCGATTCGTATTTCAAATTTGCCTTTTGTCGCTGGCACTTGGCTGCGTCCTGTCGGAGGATCCTGCCGAGGGACTGAACAATCACATTCGCAGCCAACTGCAGTCATACGAGAAGTTCCTGGCCAACGATGATGGCAGTCACAAGGAGGACTTGAAGAAGCTTATCACCATCTACGAGTCCGCCTTAAAGACTGAGAATTTCGATGAGAAGAACGCTTTGATCTCTGGTGTTACAAAGGAGTTTTCGCCAGAGTTCGGTGCATTTGTTCAATCCCATTTGCTTAATGACGATCTCAACCAGGATATTCAGGAAGCCAACAAATTCTACAAAACTCTCAAAGTGGGTCCCGAACTCAAGGATGATATTGTGAAAATTGTTGCCCAGCTCGATGAACTTGAGAAACTCACCGATGTTGAGGCGAAGAAGAACGGATTTGTCAATTTAGAAAAGAGCTTCAGGCCCGAGTTTGTTCAATTCCTCAAGAATGACGCTGTGCCAAAGATCAACCACGATCTGCAAGAAGCCGTCGCATTCTTCGAGAAACTCTTGGCCGATCCTCAAATCCAATATGCCACCGAAATCCAAGCCCTGAAGGACCAGGCCACTGGTGCTCTCGCCGACACTGTCGACACCGATAATAAACAGAAGACACTTTACGAGATCAGAAATCCAGCCAACCCACAATTGATTGAATTCTTGAAAGCGAAATTCGTCGAACTGAACTAAGATTAACACACTAAAATCATCTCTCGAATTCATTGCAAATAACTTAAGTAAAGTTAAAGCTATGATTTATGATTAGCATTCGTCTTAATTAAATAGGTACACAAAAACAAATAAAGAAAGAAAACATACAAAATAAATATCGTTTTTTATTTTCATTTTTATCGATTTCCCCATACTTTGAAAATAATATGCAAACCATATATAGCCGACATTTTTATGCTTCTACTATTTGTATGGTGAGCAATCTGGAATGAATAACAAATACATATAGATACATATTTTAACTCAATATATATATATATATATACAAATTATATATTTATATATTTGAGGAAGCAATTAAATGAGAAATATTTTATAGCTTTCAGACTTTTCATGACTCTTGAATATTAAATTATCTTGAATGCTTATCTTTTTTAATTTTGCAGAAATTCTATAACTGGTAGAATATATGCGAGTGAAGATTGTGAGGGCCTCTTCAAGCGCTATCAGATATGCAGTGACCTTCCATGTCCAACGGAATCATTCGATTTTCGTGCATATCAATGTGCTGCATACAATAAAGTTGATTTTCACGGTCAACAATATAACTGGGAGCCTTACATAAAAGGTATGTATGAGCATTATGTACAAATATAAAACATACTTCTGAATAACAAAAAGTAAAGTATGTCGGTTTTCAAAATTTCAAAGTGATATATTTTCTATTTATATTTCCATTTAAATCAGAATCAACTTTATATCTATATTTCTTTATCAGACGATGCCGAATGTGAGCTGAACTGTAAGCCGTCGGGCGTGAAATACTTTGCCACCCTGAATGATACCGTTATTGATGGAACACCTTGCCAACGTCCAGCTGAATATTATCGCTTCAAGTCGACTTATTCGAGCCGCGCAATGTGTGTCGACGGCATTTGCAAGGTGAATTTTAATACTTTTTCAAGTAGTAGTACTAGTAGTTGCAGATTAACTTAGCTATCAACTCGAACAGTTGTAGTACCATTAATTAACAAGTAGTCACATTTCGATACTCGTTCTATTAGTTGTCATATACCCTCAAGCCAATAAAAATGGCTTAACTGGGTATATTGGATCTGTACAAAAGTTTGTAACAGGCAGAGGGAAGCATCTGCGAAAGTATTTATCTATTCTTGATTAAGGTGAACAGTGGTAGACGAACTGTTCATCTATAGAAACTATATTCTTTTAATTTTTAATACAGTGTGCAGATCAAGTTTCAAATCATCGATAACTCACCACGTTCCGACAGCATCGATATATGCTTATCGATTATTAATTTAAAGCTTTACAGTTAGTATTTAACATATGTTCACTTATTATCAATCAAAAGTAAATCTGACAGTAAAATTTCGGATAAGAAGCATGCAAAAAGTATTTTTATATTGAAATAATTTTCGGGATACATAAATATGTGCAAAAAACAGCATGATAATTGAAGTTAGCGTAACTATGACTGGTTTTGTAGTCTGCAGTACCTCGAAATTAATACCTGCATACATTTTTGTATGCAAGCGTTCGTCGCAAGTCGTTGGTTTCAGCTCAAATTTTGAAAAGGAAATTTGACAATAATACTGAAGCTAGTGTTATAAGTGATTTAATATATTTAATAACTGAGTTCAGTGTATCTCTTAGTCGAGCTCATTCACTTGGTGTATTTTTACTTGTTTTGTTTGTTACGCGCTGTAAATGCAAATGACTACAAGATGGTGATTAGTTATTCATTGTGATCGGTAACTGCGCACACAGAGTCAATTAATACAAAAAGCTGCTCTTCTTTATTATTTTTATATTTTCCATACATTTCTTGGAATAGTCATTAATTTTTACTACTCGAAGGCAAATCTATGTGTGTATCTTTATGTGTGTGACTAAATTATCAAAACTCTTGAAGGCATCGGAATAACAAGAAAACCGCCAGCCCTACCAATTGCTTATGCATGTGTGTGTGTGCACACTTCGAGGTATGAAAAAAAACTATAGAAATAAATGAATCGCTTTGCCGAATATTTTAGTACGCAACGCGAATTGAAGCACGCAACACATGCGTAAACGTGTCTCTCAGAATCGCGCTCGTCGCCGCTGCATAATAATTATATCAAGATATCAAACCAGTTAAATTGTATTTTAAAGCTAATCGAAATCCGATTTAAATAAATTAAGTGTGACAGTTTTGAATGCTCATCACTGAGCAATAAAAAACCAAACGCTCGATTAATGAATTTATCTTGTCATTTTAATTAGTGTCATTGAGTGATTTTAACATATTCAATATATATATATATATTTTTCATAAACATAATCGCTGCAGTCTGTAACTAAAGTTGTTTTATAATTTGTCTTTAAAATATATTTACAAAGTTTTGGAATTTTAATTGCTGCCATTTTTTTTTTTGCAATTTATCCAAAACACTTGAATTGCACTTGAAGACATTATGCCTACATATGAATATATACTCTATATGTATAGTATGATTTTACATAATTTTGTGCATTACTTGAATTGTACAAAACATTTTTTCTAAAAAATCAGGCCTATTATGTATTTTATTAAAATCCAAAACTACGTCATTCTTTGTACATTTTTTTTAATCGGCGATTTATTCTGTATTTCTTCCATGGTTAAACTAAAATTTGCCTTTGTATTCTGTAAAGAAATGTTTCTGGCTTTCATTTATTAAAGCTATTTTAATCGTGCACTTGTGTATATCTTTGTACATCTGGTTGTAATGGGAATATACTTAAAATTCCAATATTCCAATCTGTATTTGCAGCTTTAATTGACCTTCTGAAATTGGGCAAACACTAAGAATGTCTTATATTATTTTATTGAATAAGCACTGAAGAGTATTTAAATCTTTATTATATTACTATAATTCTTGACCAATATATTCAAGATTAATATCACAAATATAAATATTTAATAATAATAATATTAATTCTACTATATAGGTGCGATTTTGAATTTATTGGTCAATGACTATAAAATGAGTGGTGCTTAAAAATGCATATAAAAAAAGAAGAATCGTTTCTAGAGGATACATATAATATATAACTTCTTAATTGTTTTTTTTCACACACCCTCGAAAGTATGCTACAAAAGGATAGTTCAAGGTTGTTATAAAGTCTATGACTGTGAAACTATTCTAAACTTCTCAGCGTCAAAATAAGTTTAATTTACGAAACAAATAAAACTAAAACTTCATATCTTGGTTTATTGTCTTGTTTTCTGTCAGAATCAGATGAGAACAGCAAAGCAATTTCGTTCTCTTCAGACAAAGATATTTTTTATATATTTATTGAAGAAAACAGTCCACAATTTTTAAATAAGAGTTTCCAAAATGGCAATTAAAAGTTAAAGTTATAAGTTAAATGACATAAATGTAAAAGTGAATAATTGAATTTAAATTTAAAATTAATTAAAATAAAATAAAGGATATTCTCTTAGTTTAAAAAAGTCTAAATAAAATCGCTGTTCAAAAACATTCAAAGGTCCAATTTAATACATATATGAACATGCAATAGTGATAGCCAATCATTATTTTGAAATTATTCAACATGAAACTTTTACGATTTCCAAACAATCAGCTATCAATCTCACTTTCAGAGAATCGTATAAAACGGATTGAAAAATTTAGTTGTTTATATTACGGACACATGTTAATTTGCATGTGTAGATCGAATAAATTATACTGCCAGCAATACAGTTAATATACCCTTCACACACTTGGTAGAGGGTAGAGAAAAGCACTTTAATCTTGCGCTGGTCGCATCATAAACAACCAAATGAGCCTGGGCATCGTAAAATTGCAAAAGTGCGTCAAATGCTGCCGTTGTTGCCTGTAGATTTTGTTGCCATTAAATTGAAATAATCTCTCGCTTCGGGACATGCAACATGATGGTAGTCGTTCAGCGGCAGCAGCACCACTCAGCGACAAGACATTTGCTGCTACAAGTTTATCACAACTTCAATATGAATGTTGGCACTTCAGATTGAATATTGGCATTTTTGTCCCGAAAGTGTATATAAATTCCGAGCTGCTTGCTTTTCACCTTCGCCCACAATTGCTTTTATTGTATTTTAATTGAAATATATAACAATGCATATTTTTGTAAAACCAAAAATAAAAAGAAGAAATATAGAGACATACACACTCAAACATATATAAATAAACTTGTTCATATAGTGCGCTGATATCGACTATAAATCAAACAATTACTCGACGCATACACAAAAAACATTTAGCAGCCAATCGTCGAGATCACCTTGCATATATAAACATTTAATACTTAATAGTGTACTATATATATTCTATATAGTTGTGCGATATGCCTTGGCTCTGGCACTTTGCGTTAACTTGGCTGGTGAGTCAATTTAGACATCTGTCGAGAGTTGTTTTCATTTCATTTCTCTATTTGTTTGACTCGACCGTCGGTTTGCCTGGCATGTTTTGATTTGTGTCAATTATTTTATATTTTTTATTTCATTTCAGGCCTTGCTGGGCAGTAACTCCATCAAGGGCCTCTATGCCAATAGCGACACCGTCAGATGTGGCGGCCTGCTCTGTCGTACGGTGGCTGGCATCTTCACACGAAATCCATTGTGGGAGGAAGCGTATGTCCATGTTGCCGCAATACCCGCTGGCGCTTCCAATATCTCGATTACCGAACTCAAAAACAGTCCCAATCTACTTGGTAAGCTCAAAACTTGACCTTATTGATTAATCATATACAAACTGCTCCAAACTGCTGCGCTTCGATTTAATTAAAAATTTATAGAAACGAAATTGATTGTTGTTCGAAATTGTATTTTAGTTGATTTAACATTTAATTATTCTTGGCTGTGAAATTATTTGACAAAAAATCAGCTGATGTTCAAAAACAATTTTGCAAAACAAAACTATTTAAATTTTATTGGAATTTGCAAATAAACATTTAAACACGATACGAAATTCTATTAGAAATAGTATCGAATTTCATTATAAAACGGAATCAGGCAGTAATAAATAGTAAACCGTTTTGTACTTTCCAAACTTAATGTTTAGTAAATGTATTATTTAATTATATTTTAATTTACTTTAAATAAATATGTAGCTGACTACGAATCAAGTGAGTCATTATCAATATGCAAATGTCAGTATATAAAATTAATTCTTAGATATTTTGAGATTTCTGTTGTACTGAATTAAATTACACAAAAGTTAACGTCTACAAAATTATATTGAATTTAGTTTAGCACTTTTCCAACCCATGTAGATTTGAAGTACATTTTGAATATTTTTCATATTCCATAGTTCTGCGCACTGGCGATCAGAAGAGCATCTTCAATGGCGAAAATCAGAGGTCGGAGAGCGGAGCGTACGAGGGGGCAGGAGCAACTTTTGACTATCATCGCATTGATGGAGTTGAACAGGACGTGGGTGTCACCGAATGGATCACATGCACCGGGCCCATTAATGAATCCGTGGAGCTCTTGGTATTGCCAAACAATCGCATAATTTATTGAAATTATATAATTAAACATTACATTGACGGCATTTTTCTTTCTCTCATACACACACAAACACACACACACCCACACATTCACCAACAGGTATATAGTTATTTACTAAATCCAGGCGTTAGGTTCGAGTACCTTCTGCCCATCGTATCGGACTCGGAGGAGAACATACTGCAGCCGGAGAGTATCGACGGTTTCTTCGCGAGAGGTCCACTGGCAGATGTGTTGAAACCGGATGACAAGAATGACAGTTCCATGAGCATCCCGCGATCGGGACGTAGGCGCAAGGCTGGTTGGAAACTGATCGGTTTCAGTGCGTGCACCAAGTCCTGTGGCGGTGGCAGGCAAGACCCTATAATTCGTTGTGTCAGCAAAAATCCGGTGCGTTATTACTTTCCTCAGCGTTGTGAACACATGTGGAGGCCGGTGTTCGACGGGGAATCGCTGCGCTGCAACACACAGCCGTGTCCTGCCTATTGGCGCCACGAGGAGTGGGGCGAGTGTCGTTGCAAGTACGGCGAATCGGTTCGCCGGCGTGAACTGAGCTGTGTGCAGGAGCTGGCTTCGAACATTGTGATCAATGTGGACAAGGCTTCCTGCTTGGACGATCCGCCGCCCAGCGAGATGCAATGCGAGTGCGCCAAAAGTCGTCGTCGCAACTCCCGTTATCGCATGTATCCACACGCCAATGGCACACATCTGATGCGGCACCGGGTGTCCAAACCTACGGGCGATGCCATTTGGCTTATGTCCGAGTGGAACCAGATGTGTTCCTCTGCCTGCGGACCGGGCATTCAATATCGCACCATATTCTGCGATCGACCAAAGACAAAAAACGAACAATGTGATGCCCAAGACATTCCCGAGAATCGACGACCCTGTGAGGAGAGCGCCTGCGAAATTGGCGAGTGGTTCGCCGGACCCTGGTCACCTTGTAATGGCGACTGCTTCAATTTGACCCGTAGCCGCACAGTGCTGTGCATTAAGAATCAACTTATCACAGAAGATGACGAATGCAAGCTGGAGTTGAGACCACAGCCAATGGAGAATTGTTCGCACGAAGAGATCGAGGATTGTGGTCCTCGCTGGCATTACTCCGAATGGTCAGAGGTAAGCTATACAACTATAATTAAACAAAGGGTGTATTGCTAATTGGCATTATTAGCGTTTCTTATTGATTACGTATAAATTCCTTATTTTTTTCAAGTGCACCAAATCCTGCGACGGAGGCACTCAGCGACGCAATGTGAGATGTCTGGAATATGATGAAAAGCCGAATGCATTGCGCGAATCGACCAAATGCAGATACGCAGTGAGGGAGTCCACCTTTCGCAACTGTAACACCCAAAAATGTGAAGGTATGCCATGTCAATAAACTATATATATATATATATCTATATAAATAAAATGTGCTATTCACGCAGATCTGAACGCAGATAACGAACTGCTGAAAAACGATGAAGCTGGCGCCGCATGCACGGATAACTTTTCCAACTGCGAATGGGCTGTGCAGGCGAAGGTTTGCAGTTATGATTATTATCGGTTGAACTGCTGTGCCTGCAGGCAGTTGCATTAAATAGAATCGAATCGAATTAAGTTGGATAAATTTGTCCTCTGGATAGGAAAACAAAAAATAGCTTTATTTGTTGCGGAAACGAAATTAGTGATCTTTATAAAGCAAATTCTAACATCTATTCACGAATGAACATATATACATACATACATACATACACATATATGATAAGCATGAAGATTTACAACAAATATACCTAGCCGCAAATTCTCAGTATGGATTCCAGTGTTACATATGAGTGCATTTACAATTATTAATACCTTACCACATAAGTACATTAAAACTTAAAGAAAAAAAAATTACAGTGTACTAAATAAATCTCACAAACGAAAAATGTTAGCCTGAAGTTGATTGAAGATATTATATAAATTTCTTTTAACTTTGTAAAATTAATTGCCTTTTTTATGTATTTTGTAAAATGGTCTTTGTTTGAGTTCAGGTATATTTGGTCAAATAGATTGCACAAATTCAAATCTCAGATAGCAGTTGAAAGTTTCTATATAATAATTAAAAACGACTCGCAACTCTAACGGCATTTAACCGTTGGAATTTCTAAGTTATTGGACGTCCCTCCGAAAAAAAACATTTAGTTCTTATTTTTCAAACTTCGTTCAAAAGATATTCGATGCAATTAAAATCGAGTTTATGAGACAGTCAGTTTATAATGGAAATATTTTTCATCTGTAAAAGAATTTTTAGGGTCTTAGCTGAAGGTTTTATGCACGGAAATCTACTTTACAAGAATTTTGTTACTTTAAAAAATTAAAGTTTTAACATGCCTCATATAATTATAACGAGATTAGTTTCAATCTGTTTTATTTTATGCTAAAAACGAACACTCCTCACATTTTTTGTAATATGGGTCAATTGATAGTGGTAAGTGGTTTTTTTTTTTTGGGGTTTTAGCTTTCAAGTCGTCTTTTTGTTAAAAGTATATTGTATACCCTTGTCAAAAACTAAGCAGTCTTAGTGATTTTTACTTCATTTGGTTAATATCTGAATTTATGAGATATGCAGCCTGTTTGCAAGTATAGAAACAAAAGTAAACTTTGCGCAAATTGGTTTAATCAGGTTTGCGCCGAATGCCGATCGCAGTTCCCAAAAAACAGTGTTGATGGACCCACAATAGAGGAATCCAGCGATGGTTTAATAAGCGCCGAAGATTGTTACAATTCAATAAAAAGAGGTGCGGAATCCCTTAATCGTAATCCCTATGAAAGAGATGATATTTGGTGGAAAGTGCCGCTTGTCTTACTCATTTTTGGGTGTATTCTTCTGCTTTCAATGTTAATTTGCTTTGGTTGCCAAAAAGTTGTTCACAAAATATCCGATCGGATACCAAATGCCGTTGATTTGGAGGTTTGCAAGAGTCCAAAGGAAAAGTCAGCTAATTGGAATTCAGAAAAAATTAACCGTTAGCTGAAAATGTTATTTGTCATTTGCAAAATGACCCAAGTAATTAAGAAGCAAACCTATATCTCTAATGTTATTTATATATTTACACACGTATTTGAATATTAAATTAGATTTGAAATGGATTTATTGTGTTTTATTATCGCATTTATATAAGGTAAACTTGTCACGCAATCAAATCAAAATTATGAGTGAGTCGACTAATAAATACCACCTAGCACGAATTCAGTTATATAAGCCACATTTACATAGGCATATTGAAATAGATAATTAAGGTACCAAATGTGTAAAATGTGGAATACAGAGTATTAAAATAGGTTTTTAAAGTGTTATTCGATTGTATGCTGAACTCATTTCGTTTTAGAGCTCCAAAACTGTCTAATCATGGTCTTAAGTTTTATATTTCTGTACTTTGATACATGTTGTATTCATGGATTTCGTTATTTGGTCAATAGTATGTTAATTTTGCTTGAGAGGTAAATATAATATGTGTGTGTCTATTTAGATTGTGACACTCTAATAATAAAATACATTTCAGATTATTGTGGTTAATTCTATTGGGCTTATCCATATATTATTGCATTATCTCCTGCTTATCTTCGGTGGATCGTTTCCAAACAAAGAGTACCCACATGGGTCTTGAGCGCAACTCTTATTACTTCAAAACTTCGATGCCCGCTGTAACAATGTACTAACTTGGAATACTACATTATAATTTATAACTAACTGTTTTTAATTCTATCTTTTAGCTGTCCAATGCAACGACTAAACAAGACCTTTTTTGATGATTATTGTCTGTAAGATTTATTTGGGTTCACTCAGAAAAAAAATCGACCTGAATTAAATAGTTTATCTTAAAGATATTAGTCGATATATAACGTTATATACTTCGGGAAAGATTTTTCTATAAATAACGAGTTAAGTGCAGAACTTAAACTTTTTATTTTCTTTGTATAAAGAAGAATAGAATACTTAGAAATTATTTCTAAAAATCCGAAAATATTCATAACTTTCAAGACTTTTTTGATAGAAAGCGTTTTCTTCTCTGAGTGTTGCCAATCGAATTTCAAACTAATTATCTCTTCACTCAATTTCAGTGGTAAAATTGAAGGCACAGCCAAGGAAGAACTCTTTGACTTTTTGGAAAATTTGGCAAATTCCACATTTACCAATTTTCAAAATATTCCACAATACGACAGTATTGATGGTTCACTGGAAATATTGGGTATTCAACCCAAAGACTATATGAAATTAATTTACAATCTAACATATGACAGCACCTCTGAGCCCAATGAGAAGTTGCGAATTCGCTGTGTTGATGGCCAGGTGGTCCTCAAGGTGAGACAGATACTCACCGAGTTTGGATTGTGTTACTTGTGCAGCTCGTACTTGGGTGACGAATACAGCTCACGTTACTTTATCTTCGGTTTGTATCCGGAATACAGTAAGAACTTAACAAGTCTGCAAGTTGTGGATGTTAAAAGGGCCACATTCTTTGACAAGGATGTTGGATTCACACTAATGGGCTTTGATGTTACCGCCATCGATGTACGTCAAATAATCATCATGTTGTCAATTCAAAGATAGAATAATACCTTTCTTTTAGAGTTATATACACTCTGCTTTTGAGGTCATGAAGGTAGATAATAATTTTGGATACTCACCCGAGGGTGCTGCCTATGAGCCAGAGGTGGAAGAAATTGTTGCTGATCCCGAACTCGAGACGTAAGAGAATGATTTGTGATTTATAATACATTGCAATGGTTTAAAGAATTTTGAATTTGTAGCGAAGCTTCTATAAAACAAAGAAAATGCCGGTACTATCATGAAACGAATCTGACACATTATCCATTTTATACCAAAAATATTTGCCAACAAGAGTGTCGCATTAACTTGGCCTATAAGACTTGTAAATGTATTCCCCACTTTTATCCCAATCGCAGTAAGTAAATAACTAAAAATTAGTGCTGCGTTACCCAAATTTTTGTGTTTGACGACTGCGTTTTAAATTTATTGAATTCTCTATTGGTTTTATCCAATTGAATTTTTTTATTTGGATTCTTTGTTATTTTAATCTTTCAGTTGCGAATCCAAAACCTGTATGCTCTTATAAAATATTAAAGTCTTGTTTTCCCAGACATGCGGGTAAGTTATAAGTATTGGGTTCGAATAATATGCCTATGACCTATATATCATATTTTTCTACAGGATATTTCCTAAAATTTTACGAAGAAAACGGTCATCATGAAGAAAAACCATCAATGTGCAACTGTGAACAGAATTGCATAGACGCTGTTATTAAGCTGAAAAGTGCTCTGGTATAATATATATATATTTTTATATTTTATAGACCCTTATTATTTAATTTTTAGGCTATGAGGGGTGCTAAGCAGTTACTGGGCAGCATGGGAAGTTCCGTTTCCATGAACACTTGGCCAAGGAATCAATTCAAGCGGCAAATTATCTTTTCGTTTACGGATCTTTTGGGTAAAACTAATGTGTAGATAAGATTATATTTTCTTGGCTAATAATACTGGTATTTCTTATAGTGTCCATTGGTGGCACTGCGGGTCTATTTCTGGGATTCAGCGTCTTGGGACTAGTGGAATTTATCTACTTTTTTACTATCCGTTTAATTTGGCACTTGCTTGGATATAAAATTTAAAATCATACAACTGTAGTGATAGAAAAAATTTCAGAACTATTAAAAAATTTGTTATATAATATTCAATATAAAAAATACAAAATAAGACAATTTTTATTAAATTCACTTCTTTTAAATTATATTGTACTCAAGTATATATGCAGTTCCTGCATTGCAAGAAAGTCGTTGCCATCGCCATCAGTAATTCAGTTCACATATCCATTAAAATGAAGAAGAACCGGTATTATTTTGTTTATTTTAAGTTCTTTCGAAACTACATTAAACTACATTTACAAAACAAGTAAGCTTTAAGCGAAGGTGAAAAACTACTCGATTATTTTTTCCATATGTGGTTAAACAGAGAAAGCTGAGAATCAAAATTAGTTCAAAAAACTCGAATCCCAACTGTAATTCACATATGCTCATGCATACATGCATATATACACATCTCGTAACGTCAAATTCGCATTGCAGTTCAAAGAAATAAATGAAAAAAAAATGTACAAATGTGCATTTGTGCAGATGGGAGAGTAAAAAATAAAAGATATCCATCGTCTGTGAGAATCGAATACCTGTGCAATTCAGCTCTTTCTCTCTCTCTCTCATTTGCATGCTCACGCGCTCTGAGCACGATCGTGAGCCGGCGCTCTCAGTTTTAAGTTCTGAGCTCGGATCCCCAATGAGCGCGCCTCAGTGCTCTTTGTGCCGTCCACGAGAACGGTTGTTATTTGCTGACTTTAACTTGTTGGCAAATATAGGTTGATAAACATATATGTGTGTGTATACATACAAATATATTATAATTGAATTTTCTCTTATCAACTTAAATAGTGCACAAATATTGGGCGTTTTAAAAAAGGAAAATAACAATAGCGACAGCTACATCACCAAGTTGCAATGTTTGACAAGATAGGTGCTTGGCTTGCATTATTATACATATTCAGCTATGGCGTTCATAATGTAGAGCTGAGGAATATTGGAGAAGTGAACAGAGAGAACAAAGGACCGCAATGTGGTTACCCGGTAAGTCATTGGAATGTTATCATTTTAATCAATCTAATAAACACACTTGATCTATGTACTTATTGAGCTACACTCACTGCTCTTATCAGCAGAAATTGAGAAATTGCAAAACCGGAATTCAAATTGAATAACTTTTTCAGCTATTGTTTATTTTTTTTAAAGTGCTGATTTGGTAAATATGTTTGTATATTTATGTATATATAGATTTGTATATTTATGTATATATTTTAAAATATAATTCAATTAAATTTTAAACGCTTTTCCCACACTTCGCAACTTTTTCAGAGCTGTCATCCAACGCCACCAGATATGCTAAATGTGCATCTTATAGCGCATACCCATGATGACGTTGGCTGGCTTAAGACTGTGGACCAATACTACTATGGCAGTCAGACTTTAATCCAAAAGGCCG
Source organism: Drosophila fungiperda (assembly GCA_035042345.1). Classification (NCBI taxonomy): domain Eukaryota; kingdom Metazoa; phylum Arthropoda; class Insecta; order Diptera; family Drosophilidae; genus Drosophila; species Drosophila fungiperda. The sequence goes on from JAWNLM010000145.1 coordinate 10,562,579, forward strand.
GTGTCCAGTACATAATCGATTCAGTTGTGCAATCACTGTTGAAAGATCCGGCCAAGCGTTTCATCTACGTTGAGTCGGCATTTTTCTTCAAGTGGTGGGAGGAGCAAACGGCAGAGTTGCAGGAGCAGGTCAAAATGCTCGTAAATGAGGGCAGGCTGGAGTTCATTGGCGGAGCGTGGAGCATGAATGATGAGGCAACAACGCACTATCAAAGCACAATCGATCAGTTCGCTTGGGGTTTAAGGCAGGCTTCAAATTAGTAGCGTTAATATATATTTATATTGTAATGCAAAAACATCCTTTTGTAGGCGACTAAATGATACGTTTGGTGAATGCGGTCGTCCACGCGTCGGCTGGCAGATAGATCCGTTTGGACATTCTCGAGAGATGGCATCGATGTTCGCACAAATGGGATTCGATGGCATGTTCTTTGGTCGCCTGGATTACCAGGACAAGGACGAGCGCCTGATGACTCAGAAGGCCGAAATGATTTGGCATGGCTCAGCAAACCTTGGTAATGCTTAGCATACAATATATATACGAAGATAATGCTAATTATTTACTACATTATTTGCAGGTGATAAATCGGATTTGTTTACGGGTGCTTTGTACAATAATTATCAGGCACCCGACGGCTTCTGTTTTGACATACTCTGCGCGGATCAGCCAATTATTGATGGCAAGCATAGTCCAGATAATAATGTCAACGAGCGCGTAAGTGAAATTTTTTTCATATTTTCTTGTTTGCTCAACAGCGCCCAACTCCTTTCTCATATATAAATTGTGTGCTCGTTTTGCCCTTTTCCTGTTTCACAAAATAATACTGCATCAGGTTGAAACGTTTTTGGATTACGTGAAAACTCAAAGCAAATACTATCGCACCAACAATATCATCATAACAATGGGTGGCGATTTTACCTATCAAGCTGCTCAAGTCTATTACAAGAATTTAGACAAACTAATACGGTAACAAAAGTTTATAAAGATTACTCATTTTTTGCCTACTGTTAACGAAAGCCTCTTAACCATCTACATCCATTAATGCATAAATCAAGTTGTTTGTTTAAGAAGTAATTATTAATAATAAGAGTAAATGCTTTTGATGTATGTAGATCGATGCGTTCTTTAAGTTTGTCACTAAGATGGCCAAAGGATATCGAACATCCAACTTACTTATTACAATGGGTGAGGATTTCCATTACCAGAACGCTGATATGTGGTATAAGAATCTGGATAAACTTATTAAGTGAGTAGCGTTAGAGGCTTTCCTTAACTAAACTGCTTTAACCACGTTTATACACACGAGCTGCAAAAAAAAGTGCTGTAAAGTTGAGCTTAAAGCTGTTATTGGAATTTGCATCAAGCTGCCAACATTCTTGTTCGATTTGATTGTTTTCAACGAAATGGCAGGGCTGCAAAAATAAATAAATGGACACAGATACTTGCGAAAGATAAAAAGAAAATGGAGGATGTCCTGGCGTTGCCAGATGCACAGCATTGCCAACAAAGTCAAACAGAAAATTTATTGATCACAGCTGAAATTAACGGTAAACAGCTAATATATGTCAAATAATTTGTGTATAACCGCAGTTTTCGTAGAGTAGGAGACATGCGGTTTAATTTCCAATTTAACACATTAAACATTTAGGTATGCTAATGAGCGGCAGGCAAATGGATCGAATATAAATTTACTATACTCGACACCGTCGTGTTACTTGAAATCGCTGCATGATGCTGGCATTTCTTGGCCCACCAAGAGTGACGACTTCTTCCCCTACGCATCGGATCCACATGCCTACTGGACCGGCTACTTCACCTCACGTCCGACGCTGAAGCGTTTCGAGCGTGACGGAAATCATTTCCTTCAAGTGTGCAAACAGCTGACTTCACTGGCTCCCAAGCGATCGAAGGAGTTTGAGCCGCACTTGAATTTCATGCGCGAAACAATGGGTATTATGCAGCACCACGATGCCGTAACGGGCACGGAGAAGCAGAAGGTCGCCCTGGACTATGCGAAGCGACTGAGTGTTGCTCTGCGCGCCTGCTCCACAAACATGAGATCTACATTAAATCAACTATCGTCCGTGAAGAATCTGAGCAATGCGATGCCAGCTGCTTTGGAATTTAAAACATGCACATTGCTCAATATCAGCAGTTGTGCTCTATCCGAGACAAACACTCGATTTGCACTCACACTCTACAACCCACTGGCCCATGAAACCGATGAATACATTCGCATACCCGTTGCGGACTACAAATATGTTGTCCTTGATCCGACAGGTAAGAATGCGATTCACATTGTTGTAAAAAAACCTACTGCATTTATTTTTACTGTTTAATAGGCAAAAGTTTGCCAACTCAAGTAATACCCGTGCCCAAAGCTGTAGCCAGGATTAAGCATAGAAGATCGATTGCTCAGTACGAGCTCGTTTTTTTGGCAGAAAATCTGCCAGCAGTTGGCTATAGAACATATTATGTTGAGAAACCAGATATCGCTCCCGATGATCTTAAGCCCGGTCCGGCGCCAAAGAAGACATCCAGCTTAACACATATTGGAAATGAAGTAATTAAGAGATTTGTTTAAACTTGTTCACTAATAATTGATTAATTTATTTATTAGAATATTCAATTAACGTTCGACACTAATGGCTTCCTCTCCGAAGTCACAGCCGATGGCATGACGCGTCAGCTTTCCCAAGAGTTTTTGTATTATGAAGGTGCCAGTGGCAACAATAAAGAATTCGTCAATCGCTCCTCGGGCGCTTACATTTTCCGTCCCAAGGCGGACAAAGTGTTCTATGCGTCAGATCGCGCTGCCATTGAAGTGTACAAAGGTCCGTTGGTGCAAGAGGTGCATCAGAAATTCAACGATTGGGTCAGCCAGGTGGTGCGCATCTATAAGAAGACCAACCACGCTGAATTCGAGTGGCTGGTTGGACCCATTCCAGTTGCTGATCACATTGGCAAGGAAATTATAACACGCTTCAAATCAGACATTGAATCCAATGGAATATTTTACACCGATTCAAATGGTAAGCCGATCGGATTTTATATACTAAGTCATTTCTTCTAACTCTCTCTTCCCAGGTCGTGAAATGTTGAAGCGCAAGCGAAATCATCGCGAAACTTGGAACGTAAAGCTACATGAAAGTGTATCCGGCAACTATTATCCGGTTACTACGAAAATAGCATTGGAGGATAAAACAGCACGCATGGCCATCCTGACGGACAGGGCTCAAGGCGGCAGCTCGTTGCAGGATGGTGAATTGGAATTAATGGTGCATCGACGTTTGCTACACGATGATGCATTTGGCGTTGGCGAAGCTCTTAACGAAACCGAATACGGCGATGGACTGATTGCCCGTGGTAAACATCATTTATTCTTCGGTCAGTCTGATCAACGTCCTGGGGTCTCCCTAAAGGTAATGGAACATATTGTGCAGCTGCAGACGTTGCTGCCCTCCTGGAAGTTTTTCAGCAATATGACAGACTATAGCTCCGATCAATGGCTTACCTCGTTTACCAATTCAGTAACTATTCCTTGTGCAATCTCATAACCTGTATTATTTAAGCATGCATTACAATTTTTAGTATAATGGCGTATCGTTGGTCCTGCCAGACACGGTGCACTTGCTCACGTTGGAGCCGTGGCATGAGAACGAGTTACTTGTCCGATTTGAACATATATTGGAAAATGATGAAGATAGCCATTATTCGAAATATGTTCAATTTAATGTAAAGGATGTGCTTGCTGCCTTTAATATTGAAAGCATTCGGGAGACGACTCTCGATGGCAATGCCTGGCTAGACGAGCATCGACGCATGGAGTTTGTGCCCGATCCCGAGGAAGAGTCTTTCAATGCCTATGGCACATTCTCGAAAACATCGAAGGCCGTCCACTTGCTGGACGCCGCAAAACCTCTACTGGAAGCTAAATATTCGAAGGAAGCCTTAAAAGCCGGAGAGTTGGGCGCGGAAAGTAATAGGCTTAAACGTGGTGCTGAACATTTTATATTACATAGGAGAAGATCGCATCACGTCCGCACAGATAATGTTAATGATAATGCTGTCCCAAAATCAAATGACCGTGAAGAGTTTCTTATAGAGCTGAGTCCAATGGAGATACGCACTTTTGTCGTATATTTATCAAAAAAATGATCACTGATCTAATTGTATCAATAGTTACGTAGGTACTCTCAATTGTACAATAAAAATAAAAGAGTTTGTGCATTTAACAACGCTTGTCTCTTAAAATTAACTCGCAATTATCTCCCTCAACAGTAGCCCAGCTGGGAAGCTCCGTGGTATATTCCCAGCCGATACCCTGCAATTACAAATGGTTGAAATATCTCAGATTATAACTTAATGAATTGAGTCTTACTTTGTATTTCCACGCATGCAGATACATAACGAGATCTGCCGGCTTTGGATCCCGATAGTTCATCCTACACTCCTGGCAATGGGGGTCTACAGAAAGCTTACTGTGATCATAACTACTGTCAGCGGCCTCATGACCAGTTTGTGTAGAAACAGTAGCCTAGAAATTAAAATCATTTGAGTATAAAGACACCGCGAATGGTATTTAAATAATTACCACCTTAGCTTCACGCGCTGACTTAATTTCAGCTTTTAATTCGGAATTAGAATTAGTGTTAGCCAGCCTGCTGACAGTATTTTCCGAGACATCGAGCGATTCCTTCGTGGAGACATTGAGCGATTCCTTCGTAGAAACATCGCGAGCGCCATCGATACCCAACCAGTTCTCGGCATTGTGTATGGCAATCAAGTCGCGTATAAGCTGTTCATCAGTTTTGCCTCCAATATCACCGCCGCGTCCCTTTAAGGGTCCAAACACTTCGTGATTGTACAAGGGATCGTTGACTATCGGATAGCCTGTCGAAAATAATCGTTTTTATCAAGTTACGTCATAAAGCAAACATATCTGCTCACCCAAATATTGCAAGTGCACCCGGATCTGATGCATCCGTCCAGTCAACGGTTTGCACTGCACAATGCTATAGTCGCCAACTTGGGCCAGTCTCTTGAATGTCGTCTTGCAATCCTTGCCCTTTGGCGTCACCTTGCACACGCCAATTTTATAGCTAACCACTTCAATCGGTTCATTGCACTCGATATTTCCACTGAAATGAAAATATATAGATATATTATATTTTGACTTACAGAAGGAAGTCTAACTTTGTCGTATATTGTGGACAGCATTGAATGAGATCCTCCAGCAGCATACGTTATATAAATAATAATAAGAACATAAACATAATAACAGAGCCAAATTAGCTACGTCCTTCAAATCATCTTGATCTAGTCACTAAGTCATTCTTTGCCAAGAAAATCGAACTTAAGCTTTTTGAAAACTCCCAACATTTTGGCAATAGATTAACCAGATTGGACCAGTACATCATATAGCTGCCATATAAAGATTCAATCGAAGGAGTAGTTTTAATTGTACATTATGAAATATTTCCGAACTAAAAAGCAACAATAACAATAATATCTGTTTAGGAACATATAAAGAGTTCTTTTATCACACTATATTCCCCTTTCCATACGATCTACAACAATAATTGACACAGTTTTACAACCCGACAATAATGAGCTAATTATCTTATTATATCCAAAAAAGAAGTGCTTACTCGGGAAAACGGCCTTCGACGCAGCAAACATATTCCTTTTGTACTTGTCTATTTCGTATTTGTTGTTCCATTTCACGTGCTTTTTCAGCAGTGCGTCCAAACAACAAAAGTCCTGATGTTAGCCGATCTAATCGGTGTATCGTACGCAGATTCCTCATGTTGTACTCCTTGGCTAGTATAAAAATCATCGTGTTGTGTCTGTAACGCCCACATGGATGAACCTAAAACATGTGCAAATTTAACAATTCATATTTTAATTCATTATTAGATAAAGCTTACTGGTATTGAGGCTGGTTTGTTAACAACTAGTATATCATCATCCATGTGGATTATCGTAATGGGGTGCGCCGTAACCGGAACTTCATGCCTGCGAAAATGCAAAGATTAGTCTACATTTGAATTCTGAGAGATTGGCTAATAAATACCTGTGAACTGTATTCGCAAGAAGATCATTGTGCTTCAACCGGTAGTCAACGGGCACCTTCTCCTGGTTGACGGTAAGGGAGCCAGTCTCAATGCTGCGCTTATATTCCTCGGCGGGATGTGCACGAAATTCCCGTACGAATACATCGAGAATCCTCTCTCCGACCCAGCGTCCCTTCGTGAACGTAGTAAATGTAAAAGAATAAGGGTAGACCTTTCGCAAGCCTTCAATTGCGTTTCACTCTGCTGATCATAATAAATATATAGAGAGTGCTTAACTATTGCCTACCATTCTCTATATAATAAGACGTCTCCTCATAACGCTCCTCACTAAAACCGGGTCGTATCAATTTCAGATCTTTTGTTTCCAATTTGGGCCGCTTTGAGTCCACTGTCTCTTCCACCTTGGGTGCCCTTCGTTTTTCCGGCAAATGGACGACTTGTTCCTCAGCAACTGTCGCCAGCTAAAATGTAAATGTTTAGGGTTTTGTATTATTATTAAGTGTATTTTTTTATATTTAAATCTCCCACGAGAATATCTATACATATCGGATTTTGATAGCAGCAAAAAGATACAATTTTAAATCTTTATTATTGGTCAGCTATGAAAATATCATTTACTCCTTCCTATTTTTAATCAAATTTGGCAATAAAACTAAAATAGTTTATTTAACAACTGGTTTCAGGGTATTTCGTAGTTGAGCTCACTCAAAAATAGCACTGTTTTTTAAATGGTATGCATATCAAAAGATCTAAATTTCTTTTTATAAATTGACATGCTGCAAATGCAATCAATTTCAAGCTGACATGCAGAAGCTACGACAAATATGCAAAGAAGTACAAAAACCAAGAAAAATTATGATTACCTTTATTCCGTTAGCCAACATGTCCCTAAGGAGCACATTGTGACGAAACAGCGCAATCAAGTTTTGAATAATTTGTCTTTTCTTGGTTTTCAATGTTGAATTGTTTTGTTTGACCGAAAATGGCTAACTTAATCTAAGCCTTTTTAGAATCGGAAAATATACAAATAATTAAAAAAAAAAAAAAAATAGCATTCTGCTAAATGAGTTCGATGTTTATTCCTATTTTTTTGTTTGTTTTTTTAATTATTTGGAACGAGAAAAACTTACATAAACACTTTTGTTTGGCGAAAGAGTTTAATTATTTGCATGCAAATAAACTAGAAATTGCACATTCTTTTGGAAAATAATTCATTCTATTTTAAATATTTATTAAGGGGCTCAATCGAATTTCAGATGCCTATTAAATGAGTAAACGAAGTCGCATATTAAAGTAAACGAAAATGGCAAGTTTCAAGTTCTTTTATGACGCGAGCTTATCAAAATGTAGGTCCAAGGAGCTCCTTAAATGACACAGTGGTAGGTGGTAGCATAGGACACAAACTCTCCTAAAGAATACTTACAGATACGAGAAAGGAAGAAAAAGAAACAGTTAAACAACTGCAGGAAAAGTAATAGGAGGCAACGTAACAAACCCAAATTGTCATCATAAAACAGTGGTCTGCATTCGTGTCTTGCAGGAAGAGCGAAGGAATAGGCCCACTCAGGCTAGGAGGAGTACCCAAGGGAATGCCCAGAGTGGGCTGGAGTGAATAAAACTGCTTTCAAAACAAAGAAAGAAGCTAGAATAATAAAAAAAAAAAAAAAATGTGCTGGTAATAGTTGCACATACACTACCAATACATTCACACATTTGACATCTCCTTCTATTTTAATGTCGAGACACGTTCCTTATTTCAATAGCACACACACAAACAAATACAAGCACACATACACATACAAACAGACAGACAACATTAAATGCAAGTGACACAATAGGCGCATAATGGAAGACAAAAAACATTTAGAGCAATTTACTATTAAGGAGCATAGCGATACACCTAGTTAAAAACAGAAGAAAACATGAAAAAACTAATAAAAAAAAATAACAGTAAGCGGCAGCACTGATAATTGCGGAAGCGTCAGGTTGGCCAACTTGACAAGAAGCTAGCTTCTCCTCAGCAAACAACAACAACAAGGAAGAAGGAACAACAACAATAACACGAAGAGCGTCGAAAGCACACTTCAAAATGAACGTGCAGAAAGGAAAGACAAAATGAGAAATAATTATGCCAAATCCGCGGTTAAAATATGAAGGTAAACGAGACATACACACACACACATTACAACTCATACACACGCACACACACAGTTAGCCACATGCTGTATCGTTAGCCAAGCCAAACAAAGGTAATCTATGTAACTAAAATGGCTCTTGTTGCGGTGAACGAAATGTGTATGAGTTTATTTAGTAGAGGTTGGCATAAGCTACATAATTAGTGTTGTAAGACTGCATATATATATATAAATATAGAGAGAACATCCTATTGCCTTGCTAAACATCAACAACTGCTCTCAAATTCCTTGCTATAAATGCAAAATCAGTTGACAGGAATAAAGGATTCAACTATGTATTTCCTGCGTAGTCAGTCTCAATGAGATATTCATAAAGCTTCGATCGGATTTTTTTTTTGTGTTGCAAAAGCCATTTAAATATGTAAATCTCACGGTGAATGTTGCTAAATATTTAAGTTGTTGTCCTCGAACAATTTGAGTAGAATAGAATAGAACAAAATAAGATAGAGGTGATGCTGCAATGCTTTCATTTAAAAACTCATAAAGAGTTTTAAGAAGCTTTTGATCGAGTACACAATAAATATATTTGCAATATAAGTGAGAAAAGAAAGCTAAAACAAAAGTTTAAATATAATCAATAAACTTGAAACACTGAGATTTTAGTACATATTTAAAGTTAGATAATCTTTTGCCTATTTTTATGCCTTTTTATACCTCTCAATTAAGAGCTAAATGTTAATCATGGCAATATGTAAAATGTATGTTTACATGAATGCATATGTATGTATTCTAAAGGGAATAAAACATATCTCGTTTGTATGCGTTTTAATAATAGAGAGAGTAACAGTAAAGCACAGATGCCGTAATTAGTTTTTCCATTCAATAGCAGTAACAAAGGGACTCAGGCTTTTATCATCTATGTTGCCATTTACACATATTCATTATTAAACACACAAAAGAAATACAGCACAATCGATGAATAAATTGTATGTTCTAAAGGTGAAATATCTAAATAGTTAAACATATTGAATATATAAATTGTTTAAATTTAAGCATTATCTTTTTTTTGTTGTGTGTTTAGTTGACTTGAAATATGTATTATTCTTCTTTAACTGAGCTCATAAAAAAAATGAAATAAAATTAGTTTAGCTTACTTGACTGCCGCAATCTTCTTCGCTCGCTTCAAAAGTCCACACACCGCTCAAAGAGCTTGGTTTTTCTGCATGGGCTTCATTATCCACATCAGTTTTAGCGCCAGTTTCATTTTCCGTTTCAGCTTCAGCCTTAGCCGCATTCGTTGATGAACCGCCGCCGGCATTGTTTGGGCTGTTTAAGTTGGCCCGGAATAGAAAAATGTTCTCCATGTCGACGGAGTCGTCACCATGCTGAGTTTGAACATGGCGCAGGGTTTTGGGCAGTGTCATTGTAGGCCAACACAACAGCGTGGTATTTGTGGCCCTGACTTTGATTTGCGCGGCGTTCAGCAAACGTCTTCTAATGAATAAATTAAACCACTGCAAACAAAAACAAAAAAGAAAAAAATCAACACGTGTGCGGCAGACAAATACGCTATGCGCAGTAAAGAAAGAAATCCATGTAAAACTGCTTTACGCTCTCTACCGTTGAGCACTTGCCAGGCGAATTGTGTTGTCCGCGTAGCGCAAATACTTCATCAAGTATTTAAATAAATATTTAACTTCTTTAATGCAAAACAATGCACGCGAGTTCGCTAAAGTAGTTCCGATTATTATTTGGCTGAGCGAACAATTGAACAAAACGAACTAGCGAAATCGGTTTATCAGTTCATTCTGTTCAATTTAAATACCTTGTAAACAAACATAGTAGATAGGGTATATTAACAAGTTAACGAATATAAATATATAATTAATATGTGATTTGCTTACAATTTAATTAAACAAATGAGGTTTACATTTAAGTTAATTTTTCTCCATAATATACTAGACATAGTGAAATGCTATGCTTGTGAATATGAAGTGAGAGTTGAGTGAGCTCACTTCTACTCAGTGTTTTTTTAAGGGCAAAGCATTCACACTCAATTCAGTGTTGAGCTAAAATTAAAAGTAATCAACAATAGATGGCGCGTTAGCCAATTAGAAGTTCATTATCAAAAGTGATAATATTGATTGTCAGTGATGCAGATATATTCGGACGTGTGGTGAAGTTCCAAATGAGGTGGGAAAATAGTATGTTTACAGGTGGAGGTAGAGTTAGATAGGAAGAGAGCCGAGGGAGGAAACTAGTCCGTCCTGTGACTGTTAAGGAGGGCACTTACCTCTGCTACGCCAGTGTCAAGTTTCTTCGTCCCTAATTCTCTGCCCATTAAAATAATTGTTTTATTTTGATAACTCGCATTTTGCAATTTGTCTGTTTTGGTAAATATCTGAAAAATATAAACATTTTCCGTTAGTTGTTTGAATATGAGAAAAGAAAATATTTAATTATCCAGAAAATCAATATTTTTACACTAAACTAATTATAGTAATAATTATACATTTGTGCAAGAAAAAATCAATAATTTTCTCAAACTGCGTCTTTTATGGTAAAATTAAATGTAAAATGAATAAATAAAACAAATAAAATGTGAAAAACACATTGTGACAAGAGAATGCTGTCTGTAAATTCTAATGTGAGTTTCTGTTTAAATTCCTCGATTTTAGACCTTACATTTTAGACTCTATGTTTGTATTAGTTAATGGTTTTTTTTTTTTTAAATAAAATGAAAATAAATTGTATGCATTAGTTAAGTCTTCAGTCAGTATTATCGTTATTGGGTTTTCTATAAACACATTTGATACGCAAAGGAAAATAAATCGTATGTTTCTATTAGTTAATTCATGGTCAGTTTTATCATTATTATTGGGTGCGTTTCACAAAACACACCTAGACTTTTATGCTATATTTAATTCTTATTTAAACATATATATATATATATATATATATATGTATATATGTATGTATGTATGCCATGTATATATATATATATATATTGTATATAAGAATCAGCACACAATATTGTTTGTAAACACGCAGTAGTCACTGGGTAGGTTTTACAGTTTGTATATTTTTTTTTGTAGTTTTTGATGAGGAAGCGTGATGCCGTCATTTCTGGCTTTTTGTCCAGGCGAAAAGTCAATTTACCACCCATACATACAAACATAAATCTACACACACTACACACCAAAAAAAAACAAAAAGAAGAAAATATATATATATATAAAAAAAATGTGTGTAATCGTTGAGGGCGCACACCTACAAAATATCGTGCTGATTTAATCACTTTCTTCGCTGCCAGCAGAAAATGCCAACTTTTACTCTCATATGCACGCACACGCCCACAACTAGCCCTCCCCCCTCTTTATGTCTATGGTTAGGAAAGACGTAGTGCCCTATGGCCAGTGGCCATTAAATGTTGCCCTAAATAAGGGGCAAGCCTTTTTTGGTCGCCTTAACCTGAGTTGTGGGCTTTCAGAAGGATGTTGTAGTTTCGTGACCGAGTGCTTTTCAAGGAGAACACAACACACACACACACAGACTAACAGAGTGGGAGAGAGAGAGAGAGAGAGAGGGGTAGGTAGTGTCGGTGGATTTTTTGGAGAGTACAGGTGGGTTAAACTAGTCACGCAGTCGGACATGCAATAGTGTCGCACTCCTAGTCGCCTCGACTAACTACGTAGACCATATTTTTGGTCGGCTTCTATTTGGGAGACATTAGGTGAAGGCCCGCGAATTGGATTACGTCAGATCACCTGAGAAACTATTATACAGTAATTTTATATTTACAATACTTTAGTGCTGACAATCCCAACATCAATATCTTAACTTATATTTGTGTCTTCTTTTCTATCAGTACTTTTTTTTTTAAATATAATAAAATAAATAAATAACCAAAACAATTCAATAGTATTGATATTCCAGATGGACAAATAAATAATATATATGAATCTGATATTACGAGAATGCATTTTTTCAGTTCGATATTTAAATTTGGGAACAACATTTAAGTTTTTTTTTAACTTAACGTAAACACTAAATGTATAAATTTAGTATAAACATTTTTTTATGATTACAAGTTAATGACTTTCAAGCAAATCTTATTTTGTGGCATTTATTTAAAAGTCATTAACTTATAATCATTAGAAAAATGTTTATTCTAAGTTTATGTCGTAATTTTATGTTTAAATTAGGTTGATCTAATTTTGTATGTTTATAGTCGCCACATTTATTGGCCAGTATATGATTATTCTTTGGTTGCATTAATTTAAAAGTCATTAACCATTTTTTTTTTTCAAAACCCACATTTAAATTACTTTTAGGTCTTAGATGTTTTAAGAAATGCCGCATTCAAATAATAAGTTGTTAGTCATATTTTAATGAGTGTTGCGAGATTTGCAAAAGTTGTAGGTATGCAATTTTATTTAATCGATTTCAGACACATATATAAAAGAAAAAATTTAAAAAAATGAGCTTCATTATAAATAATTATATATGCATTTTTTTCAATTTCAACGTTAACTGTCTTAAATATAATGTTATTAATTTAAATCATTAATATTAATAGTTAACAGGTCACAAGTTAAATCTATTAACGCTCTTTGCTAAATACAAAATATACATTTTAATAATACGAATTCGGCGAAACGGCACTAGAGGGTTAATTTAGAAATGCATTTTTTAAATTTTTGAAATAGTTTTTAATTTATGGTTGCTTTGTGTTTTAGAATTTATACTAACATAAGCAAATAAACACTGGAGACAAACAAGAAATGAGACTTGAGAATTTTACACATTTTATATTATCTAAAGGAAATCGAACACGAAAAAATTTCAATGTCAAGCTTAACGAAGGTCAAGAAGGTAGTCAGACCCAATCCTCAGACCAGTGGCCCCCTGACCCGCTGACCTGCTACCTTTGCTACAGCAATGTAAAAAAAAATAATTGCAATATAATTACAAAGCGAATGTGGGTCAACATAAACCCAACTCGTATTTATACCAGAGAGACTGTTGTACAAACATAAAATACACATTTCGAAAGTGACATTTGTGCTATTTGCGCGGAATCGATTTTGAGAAAGCTTAACAATCTTTGATAATATCAAATTCTTGATGTGTTCAATGAGCCCAGTTTAATGGATAGTATTATTAAGAGAGAGGCACAGAGAGAGAGAGAGAGCAAGAGAAAGAAAGAGAGAGAGAGAGTGACATAGATATAGACATCCATCTATATGTGGAATACCTATAATATATATATATTTAATACATATATATATTTGTGTAGTACAGTCGCTTGTCTTTCTGTAGTAAGAATATCTTAAAATCGTGCAGATCCCGCACGGAGATGAAAGATTTTGCCCTGTGCAACTAAATCATGAGGAATTTAATTTTTGTTGGGCCTACGCCAAAAATATTCTTTTGTTTCACGTAACAATATGAAAGTTTCATCAAAATAACCATTAATTTGTGTGTGTGTGTCACTCACATAAGCATAAATATATATGTATATATATATATATATATATATATATATATATTATGAGTAAATAAGTAATGGTAAGTGAACGCGCAGTTGTATAATATATACATATTTATATAAACATGTGTCATGAAAAATTCTTGTTTATGGGCTAAAGCTAAGAATTTATAATACATACTTTTAAACAACACAAATCCGACAAAATACATATAAAAAGTGTTTTATTTCATTTTATCAAAGCCATATTAGTTTTAATTTAAGTTTATCTCATTCTACATACCAGACCCATAAAAATATATGATCGTGCTCATATATATTTTTCGAGTACAAGTTTAGCAATGCAAATGGTTTGCATTGTCAAGAAATTTAATTTATTAAATTAGTATATATATTTAAATAGAACGGAAAATTCGAAAATACTACATGCAAATGCTTAAATTAAAATGTGCACTAAACATATATATGAGCATCGGACAACTATATAAATGCACTGCAAGAAAAGTTACGTTACTTTTTGTACATCATCAAGATCAAATTGAGTCCATTCAGTAGCAATTTTCTTCTCATCGACCCCAAGGAAAATAAAGGATCATTTATGTTTAGACAAAACTATTGCTCCCATAATTCGATTTGTATTGATATTTTCCAGGCGAGGGTGTTATCGATAAAATATACAAAACTTGATATACGATTCTTAAAGTCTCTAACTCGTAACGTCCCTTAGAAATGGGCTCGACTAGAACGACTCTGCTGTTGATCCTGATCAAGAACATATATTCTTTTATGGATATGCTGACTTATATATCCATTTGCACAACTTCATTATAAACTCTTTACCCACTTTAAATGGGTTCAGGGTATACAAATGGAAATTGCAATCTCTAATTGATCAAAACCAGTCAAAGTAATTGAAGCTTGGGCACGAACTCTAACATGTTGCTAATGCAAAAAGTCAATCCATAAAATAGAGAGCACTTTTTAATGGCCAACATGTTGCATGTGCCGAGAGTATGCCATTTAAATGACATAACAAACAAAAAGAACGCATGGATTTTTTTTTTGTTTTACATAATGTTTTAGAGTTATTCCAAAGCGCCCAACGGTAAACATATCTCGCTGAAATATGAATAAAACGTTTCAGCGTTGAAATTCGAAGAGAAACAGCAGCGTTGCTCTCTGCGGTTCGGTCAAGCTGTGCAACTTATACACAACCGATAACAGTATAAGTACGTAGTAGCAGAGAGCGCGCGCAAAATTCAAAAAAAAATATTCGAAAAAGAAAGAAATACGTTGCAGTCGACGTGTGTTGACGGCGCCACACTGTGTTTTGGGGGCTGCTCCAATCAGTCGGCCGCTTGCTGTCAGCCAGTGCAGAGGTTGTCGCGTGAATTCCAACGCTGGATAGCTAGTAAAACGTGTGCGACGAAACAATTGTATTGAAAAGCACGCCGACGCAACACACACACACCTGAGGCGAGACCAGACGAGACTAGACGACATTGATGGCTTACAATCTCTGAGTCAGTCTCTGAGAGTAGCTCGTTGTAAACGTGAATGGGTGTGTGGCCGTTTGTCGCACTATTTAAAAATACATAATAATAAAAACCCGTTTCGCTTGGTTCTTATTTTTTGCGTGGTAATTAACAACAAAACACTCCGGCGCCTTGTCACACACTTCGTTATCAGATAATCCAAGAAATAAGAAACCAAAATAAATATCAAAAATTCCAATGAAGTGAAGTGATTTTGAAGCCTGTAATGTGGGCTTTGTTGTAACTAAATTGTTTACCGTTCCCAAGCTGACGCATCTTCATTGTGCACGTGCTGCCAAATTGTTGATAAAAACAATATAAAAAAACACACCTCATTTTTAATAATATGTAAAAAAAAATGTTGTTAAGGTTTATTGCGGGTTTTTAGCGGCCAATAAACATTATATTAGACGTTGTTTAACTGCTCATTTCAAACGAAAGTAACGTCTAAATTGAAATGTTTGAAACTTTATGAATTTACATTCTGACATTTGATCTTTTATCCCATTTCATTGGTCACCACACACACACGCACACACAAGCAGTTGTCATTATAATTATAATCAGTCTTTTCAGACATTTGACAAGCGACTAAATAGAAGGAGTGTGTATGAGTACCGAGAGCTATTTGAGGACAACGTTTTTAGAATTTTTCCTTAGCTTGTGTACATTTGCCATGTGTGTGTGTGTGTGTGGTTATGTGTGTGTGGTTGTGTGTGTGTGTGTGCCCGTGCATGGCTCTGTACCAAAAATATGCGCCATTGCCGTAGTCTAACATCGTCCATTTTTACGTACGCAAATAGTTTTTGTTCTGAAAAATTGTATATTTTCTAGACAACAATTTTGTTAGCCGTTGTTGTTCTTGGCAAGACTCAGTTAGCGGTGACGTTTTCAAATATATCAAGTAATTTCAGTAGCCCTACGCACCGAATGGCCTCTAATGATCAAATAACGTCAAACGGCCAGCTCCACATGCGAGATTACCTAATATACTTTTAGCGTGTCTTCATATTCAGGACAAAACACAATGCACACACAAACACACACACACATACACACAGCCTTACATGCACACTGAGTAAATATTGTTTTTAAAACGTGACTTTTTCTATTTGAAAATTGCACATAGAAATCGGTTTGGTTTTCTGTGGTTTTTGCTGTTGCCAAACATATATTATGATTTTATTTTCAATTAAATGTGTCTTATAAGCGAGATTCTGACATTTTTATTGAGAAATCCTTTGCCACTTGCCCCACATGAGTGTATTATATAAGAGACATTAGTCGCTGCATATCTATAGAAAATACTCGTAAAACAGACATCAACTTGTCATTGTAATATGTATGATCAAACAAAAAAAATATAAAAACAACATCGAGAAGATCGCAAAACAAAAAAATTAGCACACAAAAACACAACACACATGCCTTTGCCTATGTGTGTGTGTGTGTGTGAAACGACAAAAATTCACATAATATTTGACTTTTCTTTGTGTGTTTGTGTGTGTGCAAGCAAACCAAGTAATACATCAGACTTATTTTAGCACAAAGCCCCCGAAAAATAAATACATAAGTAAATAAATTCATAGCGACACAAACCATAAGAACAGATAGCAGCAGCTGCTCCTCACAGTGCGGGAGGTGGACAACTTAAGGTGGGTTGAGAGGAGGTAGCGGGTGGCACACTGTTTGTTGATCGGAGAAGGGACACATTAATATTAACTCACCACTAGAACAGATAACCATAACATTTTATGTGCCACAAGCAGTATAATTCTAATTGCGAATGGCCTGTTGACTAGGCCAAAAAAAAAAACCAAAAACTAAAAACTAAAAACAAAAAAAAATATATAAAATATGAAAAATTTTAAAATATGCGACGGTGTTTTGTCTTAAGAATATTTCTTTGTTGGCATGTAACGGGTAACAGCTGTGCCCCTAATACATATACTATCTGTGTTGTGTGTAGTGTGTGGTGTGTGTAGTGTGTAGTGTGTGTACTATCCGCTTCAGTTCTATCTATATATTCATTTCATGTCATCGATGATATCCGCGTTTCATAGAAGCCAAATCGTGTAACTTGGTGCATTGTGTCTATGTATATATATATATACTAGTATATATATATATTTAAATGGGTGCGCGCACAAGCATTAAATACTGTTAAAGGCTGTCTGTCCCATCCGTCCGTCCGTCCGTCAGCCCGACAGTCCATCAGGCCCCAAAATCCATCAGCAGCTATCAAGCCAGACGTCAGATGTCGAATGTGCATTTAAAATCCATTACGCTATATTTAGTGTCTTTTCTTTCGCCATTGTTCCATACCATTTTCATTTATTAGACGATAAGCAAGGGAACAGTAGCGTTGCCCGTCAAGACAGGTAGCTTCTACACACACAAACCCACACACACACACACATTTTGGCGGTTACGCTTCTCCTCCCTCCCCAACCAAGGTGTGTTTATTTGGGTTTTGTGTGTTTTGGTTAGATTTTAACATAGCTTCGCTAACAATAAAAAAAAAAACAAATTTACCATTAAACACATTCTACCGATTTCGCTCACATTTCAATGTGAATTTATGTTTGTATCTATGTCCAATACATACATACATATATTGTGCAAACTTCTAGTTTCGTTATAATCTTCACTGTTAATCGTATATCATATCATATTATTAGAATAAATATTCTAATGCATTTAATTGGCAATTTTCAATCAAGTTTTCAATTGGCATTGTTCATTTTCATCAAGTTCTTTTCATTCTACCATAATTTACTTTTGCTTGATTTCATTCATAGGAATAATTAATTTTAAATTTTGTTTACGTTACTTTTAGCTAAACAAACGAAAAGTTTTTCATTGTTCTCAATTAACAACATTTTTGGTTGAGTTCAACACAACAAATCAAATTAAATTACAAAATTGTTTCTCTTATTATTTTGTTCCGCTTGATGTGTATAGAAATTAGAGAAAATATCGCAAGAAAGAAGAACAATTTGCATCAGTCTTAATTGGCAATTTGACAGAATTTTAATTTTAATTTAGTTTTCTTCAATTCCATCTAAAACGCAACCGAAATTTGGTCAGATTAATATGATTTGAGCCCATTGTGCACGGCATGAAATCGCATAAACTTGTTAACAGATAAACCAAACAAAGACAACTAAAGTAAATTCCGACATCCAAAATATTTGAAATAAACGCGTCGAAAGTGGCAGGCAAATACTGAATTGATCTTACCTCCACATACACTCAAATAAATCTATTTGTGATAGTTAAACATTTATTTCTGTACACTCTGACAAAACAAAACGATCTGAAATTATTTTAGAAAATTTACGGCGTCAAAATTATTTCATGGTTAGCTCACATTATTATGTAGAAATTATAATTACATTGGATTTCACTTTATAATTATAGCGCAACTTGATATCTGATTTCTAAGGTATGTTTTGTATATACTTAAGATTTTACATATACCAACAATTAGGATAATTTATAAACTCATTTAATATAATTTGAACTCGAAAGAGCCAACTTCAGATGTAGTTTATCCAAAATTAATGGTTTTCATTTTCTTATAACAAAAAACCATTTTAAAAAATCTTTCTATAATCCGTATGTTTTGAAAACCAAAACAAAATTTTAATGTGAAACTTTTAAAATTCAATTTTAAAACATTTTTTTCCAATTTTCAAGGCTATTTTCTGTGTTTCCCATATTTCAAGTTGATTTTCTATAAATCATGTCGCTTTTTTTTGCGAGTGTATAGTCAGATTTATGTAAGATCACAGTTTGAAAGCATTTTAACAAAACAAACAGCAAACGTAAACGAAAAAGATGTGTGTATATTGAAAGCAAGGATCGGTCTAAACACTAAACAATTAAAATAACATATTTAAATTATGTAGTTTATTATGCAAGACATGTGTTGAGCCCCACAAAATAACATATTACAATTATGTAATACAAGTGCTGAACATACAAATAATACATAAATCTTCCGCACGGCTACAAATAAACATAAATAACAAAACAACAAAGCAAAATTATACAGAGAGAAAGCAGAGAAACCGAGTGATAAAGAGACAGACAGAATGCAGAATTCATCGTCTTCGTGTGCCTGGTATTTGCCATGGTCCTTGGCTGCCCAGCAGCATCACCACAAGCTGCTGGCCATGCAGACACCCTTTGCGGACAAAATGGCCGTCACTCCGCCGGGTGCCATATACGCCGCACAGCAACCACAAATGCATCAGCAGCAGCATCAGCAGCAGCAACAGCAGCAACAACAACAACAACAACAGCAGCAACTCCAGCAGCAACATCAGCAACAGCAACAACAACAACACTCACCAAACACGGCTGCAGCACCGCCAACAAATTATCAACAGCCAGCATTGCATCCGAGTGCCGGACAACATTTCTCAATGGGGCCCGCTTATAATTTTGGACAGTCGCTGCTTGCCGCCGCCCAAACGTCCAGCTACCAGGGTCAGTTGGCGGCGAGCACTCAACCCCATCCACATGCGCATGCACTTGCACATCCCCATACAAATGCCCATCCACAGACGCATCTGCTGCAGTCGGCCATGTTCTCCCCACTCTCGCTGAGCGCCTATTATACGGCAGCGGCTGCAGCAGCAGCGGCAGCGGCCGCCGGACAGGCTGGTCAAGCTAATCATGCTGCATTTGGTGGCGTCAACTCCTTATCTGCACAGCAGCAAGCGCTTTTGGCTGCGGCCACTGTGGCAGCAAGTACGGGTGGCACGCCAGCGGGTCTGTTGCCACAGACAGGGTCGGTGCCGGTGCAGGTGCAGGTGCCGGTGGCACGCCCCGCTGCTCCGCCCGCCTGCACTCTGGTGCCGTCGATGAATTGCCTGCCCCAGGATCTGCAGCATCTCTCTTCCATTAATCTCAATCTGGGCGGCGTTATGGCACTTAGGAATCATGCAACTGCCTCAGCTCTCAACTCCATCAAAGCAATCCCAAATCCAGCGGCTCTAACGCTCAACAGAAAGGTAAGCATAAATATTGATTTGTATCCAATTCAATTAAAATTTTGAAGTTATAAAAATAAATCTAAGTTTTTTCGAATCATTTATGATTATATAATTTATATATATGATTTTATAATCTAGCCAGGAATTTTGACTTTCATTTAAATATATTTTTATGATTATTTTTTGCTACACGAATTTCAGCAACAAAAAACTGTGCGACAATAATAAAAATAGATAAGCAAGAAATATTAGCGCAAATTGCCATTAAAAGTAGCCAAGAGTAAAAAAAAATAACACATTTGCAATTTTCAGGCCAGTTTTGTCATAAAAAGTAGCCAAGAGGATAAAAAAAGATATCATTCGCCACTTTCAGGCCAATTTTGTAAGCCACATAAACTAAACGTTATGAAAAATGTGCCAAATTTTTTAAAATTGTTTAGTTTATAGTTTGTTTATAACAGTTTAAAATTTTGGACCAGGTTGAACTTACTGCTGAAATTACATTTTTAAATTTTAACCAAAAAATAAAAATACATTTTAAACCTATTAAGAAATTATTAAAAAGAAAAATTTGATTTATAGTTTCGCTGTCAAAAAATCCAAATATTTACCAAGCAATAAGAACTTGGCGAATTAACTCGCAATATTTAATGTTTTCACATTGGACACTAATGACTACTCATCTTAATCATAAATTTTGTAATTTTGAATTATGCGTTTTATTTTTTGTTGATGCCGGATTTAATATTTTTTCTGGCAGTAATTTGATTTGCAGCCGGATTCGTTCTGTATTTTGATTAAACTGCCTGTTCAGATTTAAAGGGGGATAAATTTTGTATATTTTATTACAAACTTTAATCTTAATCACTGAAAAATTGAATTGATGGAGTGGAAAGCTCCTTCCTCTGCATCTCCCTTAAACGCCGATGTTTTTTCTCTTTGAGCTTAACGAATTACAAGTTTTGCCTTCTTTTTATTAGTCCGAGAAATACTGCTTAATAAAAATTACCATGAAAACTCAAAGAAAACGCTAAAAAAAATTCAGTTGAAATGCGTTCCCAAACAAACAACTGATTGAATTTGGAACGCATTTCAATTTTTCAATACACAAATAAATATTTGTTTATCCGAAGCGAAGTTAATAGCCTAAATTGATTGAAAAACTTAGGCGCAATTATAAAAAAGGTCCATAAATCTGTCCTAATGTTAAATAAATAATGGGCTAATTGATATTAAAAAGCAGTTAATCACCTTTAATTAAGTCATATTATTGCTGGGCGTTTATTAATAATAATTTAAAATGGAGCATTAAATTTTGTGCAAAATGGTTTGACTTAAATAAATTTGTTGTATATTTTGCTTATGTATAAAACATGTGCATATATAAAAACCTAAGCTCTTTTGCGCAGAAAACTGCTGCTAATATTTTTTAATTCATTATATATAATTTATTAACATTATATCTGTCATCAGGGCAAAAAATAAAAAAAAAATAAAATATGCATACCGCCAGACCGCTTTGCAACATGATCATTTGAAAAGTTGTGCTTTTAGAAATTGTAGCTGCAGACATGTGGCATGTGAACTGATTTCCCTATGAGAATTAGCTGAGCTGAGCTAACTTGAATTAAACTGCATGCTTAAATTCACATGAACTTGCTGAAGAGGCAGACTCTCGAGTTGAGCTCAACGAGATTTCATCGAACTGGTCGCCTAAACGGCAATTCATGATTTCTGATTGCAATCGAGTACTACTTGTGCGAAGGTCATCGAGACACAATTGATGTCAGATGCCTGAGAGTCAGCTGAGCAGGTGCTGTTTACGTTCAAATGAGCCGTGCTCTTGAACTACCCCACACACACACACACACACAGGTAACATGTAATGCATGTGTGTATGTGTGTGTCAAGATTTATGTGAGCTCATCATAATGATTTATCGATAGTTAGACAAGTGAATACATGCGCACATAGATACAAAACACTTGAACTTCATTAGTAATTTTAAATATTAACATATGTACATTTTATAAGTATGAGTAGCTGAAGCCATTATAATTTATAATGTATTCATACAAAATACAACAAAAAACAGTCAATTGCACGTAGGTGTAGCAATAATTAAAAACTGGTAGCTGCTGCCTTTCTACTAGAATCCATATTTATTAGTTACCTATGTACCAATCTGTAAATTCTATCTGCTTGCCTATGTAATTCTACACATTGTTCATGCACTCAAAAGAAAAACCAACCTTAAAGAAAAAAACGTGAAAAATGTAAGAAAAAAAATTTAAAAAGGATTTTTATATTTTTCATTTGTTTTCTTATTAGATTTCTACAGTTATTTTGAGAACAATGTTTTATGAATTACAATTCTTAAAACGGCATAAAATGTAGAAGTGCAAAATATAGAAAAAAATTCTTTCTAAAATTCAGAAACAATTAATTAATCTACGCTTTAACTATGATATGAACACGCTATTATTTTAGAAATATAATTTCTATATAAAAATTACCGGCTTCACTTGGTGACGAAAGTATGACGATTTTCTAAATGTCAAAGCAATTGTTTATATACTATATACTCTAACAATAAACAGGTGAATAAAAGTAAAGAGCCACCTCGATGACTGATCAAGTATTCAATTGCGCCTTATCTGCAATCAATACTTGTTTACAAAAAAAAAATAGCTTACGTTTTTAAAGGGTTATTTTTGAAGCATGACACAATAAATACAAAAACAAATTATTTATCTAATGGATTAGCAATAAAATTGAACACCAATTAACAGTTACGAGCAATGTGTTTGATTTTGTTTACCAAATCTTATGTAAATGTTTAGTCAGCTACACAGATTTAGTAATTAAGTGAAATTAGTTTAAAATTAGATATCAATTTAGGCAATGAAATTGTATCCCGGAAAATAAATTAGTTTATAGCGGATGCATAAACTAAACAGACGAAATATTTGTAGAAACAAACAATTCGATCCACATGTGTATATATACATGTACCAAATGTATGTAAAGACACTCAAAAAAATACCCCATTTTATTATTAAGACATTCGATATTTAAAAGCCATAATCGAATGGTTGAAAAATGTTTTAATGGAAAAACAGATTTATATTTCCGTGGGTATTTTGATGTATTTTTATAATTATTACAATAGTTTTTGTAACTTTTACATAGGACTCAAAAAATGTCAATTTTATTACTTCTTTCTGAATTTCAGAAAAGATAATTTTATAAATAATACATATGCATATGCATTTCTACCTTTTCTGAAAAATAAACTTTAGAAATGATTTCTAATGACTAGAAAATGGTTATAATTTTTTTTCAGTCAGACTTTTTTCTAAGTGTATGTATGTTTGTACGCAATACCTCACAGGTAGCTTTCATTAGAGTGTTTTATTGTAACATACAGATCTGAAGTGTCCCAAATTAACTTGAATTGTGATTATGACAAAACTGCATCATAAAACCAAGACTGACTTTTTGTAATCACAACTCGAAGCTGTAATGTTTTGGACATTCACTTTACTTTAAAAGTAGCAACAACAACGACAAAAACTTGCACATAAACACTCGATTGTAATCAGAAATTGCTTATTACGATTGCAATTGTGTGTATGTGTGTGTGTGTGTGTGTGTGCAGTAAGTCAGTCTCTTCTGAAATAGTCGTGTATATAAATTGTCCAATTAAATAGTATATATCGTTGTTTTCATGATAATTGCTAAATACGTGGCTTGTACACAATGTGGCAACCAAGTACTTTGGTAAGATGATATCATAAAAACGAAAAGTAATTATGTGCTTGGCGCTTAATAAATAAATAAATACAAATACAATTTAAAAACGCAATCTTCAATCTCCTTGTGCTACTAATACATAATACTTATATATACATATATAAAGACCTTTCAGATTTTCCGCATCGCTACGCATGCTATTGCTATTGCTATTGCTACTGCTACTGCTACTGCTACTGCTACAACTATTGGTGTTGTTTATCTTCGCTGTTTTCCACACAGGGTTTTGAAATGCAGTGGCGAGCAACAAGCGGTAAACGCTGACTGAGTTGGTCAAGGTTTCCTCACATGGCCCATAAAGTAGCCAACAACTGCCAGTAGAGAGCCAAGCGGTGCTCTTTTGTCTTTTTGTCTTTTCTCGTTGTTGTCTTTATTGTTGTTGTTGGCTTACACAAATTCATAATACGCATGTTCAACTTGGCCATTCAGAAGTCATACAACAAACTGCAAAAACAAAAACATAAAAAAAATACGAGATATTTACTTGCCTACAACTTGTGGCCCTTGAAAACAAGTTAAGGCACCGCGCTGTAAGAAACTTCAACACGCCACTTTAATACCCCCGGGAGGGTATATTAACAAAAGTATACTTGGCCTGTTCCCCATTCCGAGTCCATTGGCAATGAAAGCATGCGAATTTATTGATAAGTTATTCACTTAATATATAACTCAGGAATGAACTATTATTTTGATTAATCGTTTTGCAGCAGTTTGTGCAACAATTTATGCCTTAGCTAAAATATTATTTTCAAAATTATTTCCCAACAAATCAAAACGGAAATCTTAGACAAGCCGATTCTTGTATACCCTTGAAGGCCGAAATAGATTGTCTATTGTTTAAAATGTTCAATGATTAATGATGAGTATTGATTAAATAATAAGTAATTAGTACTAACTATAAATAGAAAATAAAACATTGTAGTTTTAGCGCATATATAAATAAATTAATAAAAATAAATATAGAATTAGGCATAGTAATCCATGACATATATAAATAAATAACCATAAATCTATAATAAATAAATAAAAAAGTTGTCCTAGGAATAATCCCTGAGTTTCTTGAATTTATTATAAAATTATGATGGCACTTCTCTTCAGCAAGGGTATCTCACCTGCGACTTTTCTAAGCTCAACAATCTTGTTAAGATAAAAATAAAAACGAAACCAATTCCGAATGTTTGCTGATTTGCTCTTCCGAATTCCGATCGAGTCGGTTTCGTTTTGACTAATTCGTAATTGTTTACAAACTCTCAGCTAAAAAAAAAATCAAATCAAATGAAATGAAAAAATCAATTATTAGCGATTATATTTTTACACACTTGTGGAGGGTATTATAAATTTATTTTGAAACTTGTCATGCAGAGAAGGCGACATCTATGACACCATAATGTATATATATATATATATTCTTTATCAGCATCTTTCGGCAAGTCCAAATAGCAATGTGTGTCCAAATTTTATTGTATTTATCTCAGTTTAAATGAATTCTTGTTAAAACTTGATGTATATTCCACTTTAGGAATTTCTCTATATACGTATATATATCTCTGATATATGTATATATATATTATATAATTAAACAAATTTTGCAGATAAAAAAATGTTTCCTTTTTTTTCAAATTAAATTTTCTATTTCATTTAATTTATTATTTAATTTTGTATAAATCTTTGTCCGCAATAAAGACAAATAAATTGCTGACGTGCGATTTGTCCTATTGAAAAATATAAGTCGAAATATTTATTTTAGATAAAAAAAAATTAATTTGTTAACCAGCTTGCATAAAATCATAACGATTCGGCTAAAACAAATATGAAATAAGAATCATTTTGTTAGCTGATCGAAATATCATAAATAGCATTTGACAAATACTGTCAACCAAATGGCAACACTCAATAAGTGTGTCTTGTCTTAGACCATCAGCTTTCCATTTGCAGTAGTATTGCAAAACTAGAATTTATAGTAACAGTAAATGCACAAATCGCAACAACTTGAGAAACATAAGCCGATACTTGTCAGACGGATATGGTCACAAAGCTGACCGTTTTAATTCAATTGGCTCGAATTGATGGCAGGATTTCTTTTAATCTGGTTTTGTGCGTCTCTTTGAATGGCATGGACAGGTTCTTCTTTCCACCATTAGTAGAATAATTAAGTCACGCAATACTTTGTGTTTATGACATTGCGTTAACTAGAAAATAAAAAACGTAATGTGAAAGCCAAAACGGGTTTGAGCTGAAACCAAAAAAAAAGTGATATTGCATTAAATGCTGCTGAACAAAAATATTTGTCAATTTTTTAATAATAATTTAGCTTTTTTTTTACGTCTTTTACGACTTTAAAAAATCAATAGTTGACATGCAACGAGACATTTTGTGCAGCCTAAAAAAAACATGAATTTTGTAACAAATAAATACTAATTACAACTTTTTGCTGCTATTTTGCCACTTGAAGCTGCTTCAGTAAACGAAACCAACAATATGTGAAATGGATATGCATTAAAAATAAATAGATGAATTACCTAAATTGCTAAGGGAGAAATGAGTAATATATAATTGATAGACATATAATTATTGCACTGTATTAGATATATATATAAATTTAGCAAGATCACAGTTTTTTTACATCACATTGTTTGACTATAAAAGTTGTGAAAAATATTATAGACTTATATTCCACAGAGGCACATTAATGAGATGACAAATTAAATAACAATAGTTTAACGATGTTTAATTAAATAATTTTCCCAAGTGACACATTCCATTTAATTTTTAGGTGAGACATAAAAATATATTAAAAATCTTCTGATCTTTTGTGTAAGAGCATTAAAATGCCTTGATTAAATATAAAACTAAAGATGACCAGGCGCTAGTGTTCTTGAAATTGAAAATTGATAATTAAGCGCAGCGTGCTCACGTGCTACTATCTACCTACACACACACAGACACACACATATTTATATATATATATATATATATATATATACTATGTATTATAGTTCCAGATTCCGCACACGGCCGATTATAGCACCTTGCGCAGACGTGTGTGGAGCGATTATGTCGCATGTATGTAATAAAAATATACACATATGCATACATATATATATATATATATATAAGTGTGTGGGTGGTTGTCTCAGTTGTGTGGGTGTAGCCATAAATATTGGCTGGGGCTTCGGGATGCTGTCCAATATCGAGCATGCAGGCAGCAAGGCACCCCGGCAGGCAGTCGGCCAGTCGGGCATTCAGTCAGGCGTCGTTTGCTTAGAACAATATAAAACCGTTAAACCTGTATGGCATTCAATGCACAAGCGTGCACACACACACACACACGCACACGCAGTTAGGCATATATGCTTTTTAAATAGATGTGAATATAAATATGTATGTGTTGAGGCACATATGAATGGTCGCTTGCCAAGATCTCTGGCAACAGGTCTCTGCTGTTGAATGATTCAATTAATTTAGTCTTTTTATATGAATATCATCTCATGGATGAGTAGCGCAACCATTTTCATCATATGCACACACACACACACATATATATATATTTATATATATATAGAAGTATGTGTGTGGGCAGAGTTCATTCAGTTGTTTTTTGCGTACAACAAATAGTAATCATAAATGATTATTGATTATTATTAGCGAACAAGATAATAATGTGTTCAATTAATTAGAAGCGACCAACTACATTTTTTTGAATTTTACACTTAGGCCTTAGTATGAATAATTCTAAATGTTGTTGTCTAGTGATATCACAGCTAAATTTAAACCGTACACTAGAAAATCGGAGACTTTCAAGTGGGTCTTTTGTCTAGTATGTTTATGTGGGGCTATTGTGGGATTTGTTGTGTACGAGCGAGAGGAGAGCCGCCTTAAAACTGTAAAATATGCTGCTTAAGGGAAATTGACCGACAGGCCATCTCGGTCGACGCCGTCGTCGCTGCTGTTGATGCCGTTATTCTTGTTGTTGTTGTCGCTGTTGTCTCGGTGTCAGACTCCCGTCACCCATGCTCCCGTGCTCCCGTTCTCTCTACCCTCCCGCACAGAATTTTCGGGCATGCACCCATACATATTATGCATACATACATAGTTTACATCATTTGTTGGGCGCACTGCCAATGAAAGCAAAGACAAAAGTCAGCCAGCCAACAGTCACTCATCGGAGTCCACGAAAGAGACGACTAACTGAAATGCAAGTATCTATTCCAATTACATGCATGTATGTATGTGCATCTGTATCTATAACTAGTGCAACAGCTCCAAATACATACGTGTGCATTATACATACGTACACTCAGAAAACGAAATCTTCAAATCGCCATACCTTATGTCGTCAAGTGCAGCTCATATTATTTTTACGAAATTATATTTCTAAAAATTAGTCTGCTGCTTTTCTAAATACAAGTGTAGATGTATTTAAAATGTATTAAAAAAAAGATTTGTACTTGATTCAGAAATATATTTCTTAACAATAGAAAATATTTGTAAAAAAAAGAAAAAAAAAGCCTTTCAATTTTCTTACACATGTTTTTATTATTATTTTTAAAAACAAACAATTTTAATTTTCGATCATTTTTTATTCCAAGTGTATATATGTCTACGTCTAAAAATCACATTACATTGTACTATATATGGAGTAGTATATTAAGAAACATGTACACGTAAGCAAATAATTAATGTCTGAGAAAACGTAGAACTAGTGACCAGACCAAAAACCACTTGAGATTCCATACTCAGGAACAAAGACGATCAAATTATGAATAGATAAAAATGCCAGATGCCAAAATGTATATAAATAATATTCTTGATGGCAACCGAAACTTGAGTTGTTCCGATTGCGTCGGTGGATCTGTTGAGATTTTGAGTGAATGAGAACATTAATCATTAGGAAAAGTCTCGACAGTCACTTTATCTTGTGAACAGGCTTGGAGACTTGTGAACAGAAACTAGCTGATCTATTTAAATTTCTTAGTTTTTGACATTTTTTACCGAATAGAAACGTCCCTAGTTAATCTATGTCACTTTCACATCAAAATTTTGACTTATTTGTATTATTTTTTTGTTTTCTACATTTAGCTGAATGCCGCCGGCGAGTTGGAGAAACAAAAAATAAAAATACCTGAGAAGCGAAAAACAGAGGAAACTGAACAGATCAAAGATTTGAAAAAGGTAGAATATGCACTATGCTAATGACCCGATCAGGAAAGTATATATTACCTCCCTCTATTAAAGGCAAAGCTCGAGACAAAAGCACTTAAGGCAAAACGTCCTGGTTTCACTGATGAGAGATATCAGGAGACATCCTACTACACAGAAAATGGTAAAGAATAGAAATTAAGATATAAAGATAAGAAAAACATAAAATTCTTCTAACTTAGGTCTGCGAAAAGTCTATCCATATTACTTTACCTTCACCACCTTTACGAAAGGTCGTTGGGTGGGCGAAAAGATACTCGATATATTCTCCAAAGAGTTCCGGGCGCATCCAGCTGAGGAATACGAACGCTGCATCCAAACGGGCACCTTAACCGTTAATTTTGAGAAGGTGCCAATTGATTATCGGCTGAAACACAATGATCTGTTAGCCAATATTGTTCACAGGTAAATTGTAATATTTTATTTCTTTCGCTCCATTTAACCCTATAACCTCATTTTTAATTTAATGAAGTTTCTTTGTAAATTACGTTTTTTTGCTTCAAGTTCAACAAAGTTGCATATTTAATGGTACTTTATTTGAATCGTTCCCAACAATATCTCAAATCACGAGTACTCTCTAATTTTGTTAATTATATAGTATGTAACACAATTAGTTATAATTAAGTATTTAATATATATGTGTGTACATCAAAGGAATCTTTCTGATGCTGGATATTTTGACAAAAAAAAAAAACAAAAAAAAACCCAACTAGTTGAAACCTTATATTATTACATAGTTAAGGCAAATTGATTCATAGTACTCAGAGTACTCATTTCATTCGTTGCTTGCTCGAACATTTTGGCGATTCGAATGTATTTATGTAGTTGCATTTGGAGGGCACTGAATGGTTACATATATCCAACTAAATGTGCGCACTCATCAATATCTTTGCAGACACGAAGTACCCGTCACTTGCCAACCAATCACAATAGTGCATATGGATGAGGACATTGTGGTTGTTAATAAACCGGCCTCTATACCCGTAAGTGGCTTAAACGACTGCCATAAAAACATCAACTGAGTCATTTATCTAATAATATTTTAACTAAGTTACGTCACTCATTTAATCACAATTAACACTAAAGTTTTGTATAAATTCCAAATGCGTATAAAGTTCAAAAACACATATAAGAATGTTGCAGTCGGACTTAATCGACTGCGGAATACTCTGATGGCCGCTCTATGTTCTGCGGATTGGCGAAAGGGGCGTCAGTGGCTGGGTGTGCCTCGACCATTGACTAGCCATTAAGGTGCCAAATTTAAACAATAGCTCTGAAATTGTAGGAGTTATAAGCTTTACAAATTTTAGGGTAACAGATAGATTTAGGCACTCTTAAGTGGAGGTCCCTAAAAAAATACCTTCAAAGTTTTTTGAACCCTATCTCTTAAAAAAAAACTATTATTGTGGGCGTGACTGTAAACTTAACATTTTTGAGACTGTGGCTTTTAAATTGTGTAATTTACACCAAAGCTTAGCAACTGTGAAAGATAAAAGCCAATTCCGATTTTAAGGCGGAGACAAATATCGATTTTTGAAAGACGCGACTAGAAAGAGAGTTAATACTTTTTGTTATTAAAATTTTACTGGAATTAAACCATAAACAGTTGCTTTAATTTCGTCAGCACAACAAATGCTTGCAAAACTGGCGTTAAAAAACGATGGCTAATTAAGCATTTTTAAATAGCTTGCAAACTAATTCATATTTACGCCGCCTACTACACTTATTTAGGTACATCCATGTGGTCGATATAGACATAATACTGTAGTCTTCATACTTGCCAAGGAGTTCAATCTGAAGAACCTACGCACAATTCACCGTTTGGATCGTCTAACTTCCGGCCTGTTATTGTTCGGGCGCAGTCCAAAGAAGGCTCGTCAAATGGAGCAACAGATACGCAATAGGCAAGTGGAAAAGGAGTACATCTGTCGAGTCGAGGGTATCTTTCCAGAGTGAGTATGCGCCAGTGATAATCTCATGGATGAGCTTTCAATTTTGAATTTAAATTTAAAGCGGTGTCGTCGAGTGCAAGGAACCCATTGAGGTGGTCAGCTACAAGATTGGCGTGTGCAAGGTGTCTCAAAAGGGCAAGGATTGCACAACGACCTTCAAGAAGCTATCCCAGAATGGTAAAACCAGCGTGGTTCTCTGCAAACCACTCACGGGTCGAATGCATCAGATACGCGTACACTTGCAATATTTGGGTAAAGCATCCACAACAAAAACTCATCGAAAAACGTAAATTAATACGCATATTTTTTTTAAAGGTTATCCAATACTTAACGATCCGTTGTATAATCATGAGGTTTTTGGCCCATTAAAAGGTCGCTCTGGAGACATTGGTGGCAAAACCGACGATGAACTTATACGAGATCTCATTAACATACACAATGCTGAAAACTGGCTGGGCATCGATTGTGACTCGGACATATCATTATTTAAAAATACAAAAGATGAAACCGACCTCGAGAGTCTAAGTAGCGATCAGACCTTTGGTAATAGCATTATTTACACATTTAGTCAAGCAGTCGTCCAATAACAAAAAGATTTCATTTATTAAAGCCGTGCATCACAGCGATGACGATGTGGGTGCAAATTCACGTGAAACTACACCGCCCTGTTTGGAGAACCAGCCTACGACCGACTCCAATAAACAGCTACCCTGTACAAATAGCAGCCAAGAATTTTCGGCTAAAACTGATTCAGTTCCCCCAGTGTCCCCTTTGGATATGGGTTTGACATCCGATAAAGTTGTTATCGATAAGCATTGTTATGAGTGCAAAGTGCACTACCGGGATCCAAAGCCAAAGGACCTTGTCATGTACTTGCATGCGTGGAAGTATAAGGTAAGCATAAATAATGTCAATTCTTAAGTTTATATTTTCTTGTTTAAAAATGCATAATATTTAAATTTTATTTTGCAATTAATAATAATATATGGTTATTAATATTTCAGGGACCTGGCTGGGAGTATGAAACTGAGCTGCCAAGCTGGGCACTTGATGAATGGGACGAGTGCGACTTAAGCTCCGATAAAGTTGTAAATTAAATCGATTCAACCAGTTACTTAACGTACCATTATTTTATTTATAATACTTTAGTTTGTGAAGCATCGGGACCCCAACCAAAAAACAGGCTTTCAATAATTAATATGATAATGAAACCAAACACAATGCAATATACATTGACCTGAATAATGAAGATAAACTGACCAAATAGAGAATCGTAAACTTTTGACACAAATTCGAAATATCATATTTAAGATAGGAAAATGTGCCTTTCAGATTTGTATTCATAAATACGCGTAAATAATGCCTTTTTCTTGCTTTACTTAGATGCTTTTTCTCATAGTCAATTTTATTAGGAACTATTAGATATATGTACTATATATATATATATATATCAACAAAATTAAGTAACTACTGCAAACAAATTATCAATTTATGTACTACACATAAGAGCTGAAAAGACATGCAATACAATTTCAAGTTTTCTTTACACAATTAGTTATATACATATATAAGTAAATACATACATATATGCGTTAATCAGGAGAATCATGGAAATTGAGAAGAAACACCTAATTTTCCCATAAAATTAAGAGAGAAAAAAACAAAACAATCAAATTCGTGCCGTACTTCAGTTTACGCATACTATTTATTGAAGACGACAATTGACGAACAAAATAATACTATAAAGAAATTTAAATAGATAATTTTATATGATGTACGTTATACATATATATAAATGTAAGTGCAATATACATACATACATAATTAATTATTATCAATAAATTTTACAAATGTTTCTTAGAAAAAAACTGCTTATTTGACTTTTTATTTTGGGAATTTCGGTATAAACCATGCTTTAAAGAATATGGTTTATTCAATTCTCGTATTAATATTTGTTGTTATGAAGTTTCAATCCGAAATGTATCAAATATTTACTAACCCTTTACTTAAATCACATTGCAGTACTTTTCAATTCATAAAATGAAAGGAGCTTATTAAACACAAATAAACTCATTTGCAGACTTAATAATCTCCTAGAGTTATATATTTATTTAAACCCATATGAATCTAACTTTGTGTAGCCGTTTTCTGGTAAAGGGCCACGTTCAAACTTCCGCATTTTCATTTTGCTGGTCACAGAGAACCCCAGCAAACTCTGCGAGTGAAAACTTTATTGGAATACGGACTTGCACTGGTGCAGTCAAAAATTAAAGTTAATCAACGTAGCAGTAAAATTAAAAATACATGTTACAAAATAAAATGCAATAAATTCGAAATTCATCTGGTCTCCCTTTCTAATTGCGAACACTTTAGAAGGGTTAGTTTGGGGCACTGCAGTCTAATGCACTTACGGGTCAGCTCAAGTCGTTGAATTATTTAGCGAAAGTGTAATTAAAAGTAAAAAAAAAAACACACATACACTTTTCGGGTTGTTTGAAATTAAATAAGTTTCTTTCAGTTTTTTTTAAGGCCCTGCATTTAAATATTTTAAATAATATGGTCAAAGGGTTGGGTATAACTTTAGCTTGCATCTCTTTAAAATTGATTCGTTCATTTAAATATATTAAACTATTCTTTTATTTGACGGTCAACGCCATTGTCCACCCAAGAGAGTTTTCAATGTATATGATATGTATACTTTATATTGATATCATCAACAAAAATAATAACCATGTCGTAGTTTTAGTCGAACTTGCCACAATTTAGAAAGATTTTGCCATGTCAGCAATTTTGCAAACAGCTAACAGGCAACTTGGCCTAAAAGGAAGCTACAGCATTGGCTCAAATTGCATTGGTGAGGCTTTTGGCTTTGTCCTTTGCATAGCTTAAACTTCATGTGGCCGACAAAGGTGGAAAATAGAAGCAGACTATAAAAAACATATTTGTTAACATTTTTGCCCAGCTTATCGTATAACGGCCGACACATGAACATTATTTATTGCGACTATGTCTGGGGTGTACATTTTCAACACTTGCGCACCGAAAGACAATAAAATTTGACAACTACGAAAGCAGAAAGGATAATTTATATGCCTATGTATATAGATAAAGCAAAGGTGTAAACGAAATCCAATTTCATTGTTGTGTTGGCTTTCCATAGACTGGAAAATACATAGTCTTTAAAACAAAGAGGAAAACTGTTGCCCATATATACAAATCTGTGCAGTTGATGACTTTATACATTTAAATGAGTCCCATAAACATATAAAAACACATTTTGTGGTTAAGCAAATACTTTACATAAACAATGGTAGCTACAACTATAAGCAATGATTTTTATTTTGTCAAACTTAAATAAATAAATATGTCTTTAAATATTTAGCACTTTTTAAATGCATACAAAAAACGATTCGCGCGCGTAACGACTGTAAAATTTAAATACTCTCAGCTGATGCGCATATATGGTCGATTATTCGATAAGCACAATAATGGGGATCGAAATACCGGCATACATGCCCACATCCCTAATTGGCATTCACACAAAACCAAGCATAACAAAGCACAAATAAAATAGCAGCGCCTTTTTTTGCATTAAGTTTCTATCTCAATTTATTAAATTTTAACAAATCGTACACAATGTTACACGATGTTTTACTGTCCTGCATGAGCTTGAGCCGCAAAGGAGTTCTTATTATGCATTTCCTGGTAAGTGTGATAAGATAACACACACATATGCCGACTTATATGAAAAATATTTACAGTCCTCGGATGTAATCGAAGAATTTTTACATCCTTGTGAGCGCAAGATTTTTGAGGACATAGTAAACATCTTGAATTACCTGAATGAAGTTGTGCGATTTGCCAAATACTTTGGAGGCGTCAGCACTAATATTACTGATTTCGACGAAGCCGACAGTAAATGTTTAATTTCAAATGTTTCTTTCAAATACTGAGTTAATTGTTTTTGTTTCCAGAATTCACGTCAGGTTTTTATTTGAGAAGCTTTGCCAAGGGTATCGAAAGTGGGCTCGAGGATTTTTACAATGAAATAATACAGCTTGAAATGTTTATCAAGAAACACAGACCAAACTCTCTATTACACATTTACAGTAAGTTAGAATTACAATTACCCTGCATACTCTTTCTACGCAAAGTTATTAATGATGTCAAGCTACAGGTAAGTTGCTTCTGGTCAATTTCTCATTAAGGAAAAATAATTTTCTGCAATTATTTTGAATAGAAACTCAATGGCTGCAAGCTACTAGAAAATCTATATCAACAATATGATCACGGCGATAACCGAATAGACCAAGTACTTCTCAAGTAATTTAATAATTTTAACAAGACAAATGTTCTTTTGAATAATAATAATATATATAATTATACTTTTCCAGAGTTTCCAAGCCCGTAAAATTGGCATTCTTTTCAAACTTGAGTCACTGGATGCTGTTCGGTGTTGTTGATGATGAATACGCAGAGTTCTTTATAACATACCGATCAACAAATGAGAATGACGTCAAAAACTCATCACTGGCCAGCAGCTCTCACTCGGTAAAATGCAAATAATCTTAAATGATTAAAATGTATAATATCTGATTTTTATTGCACAGACATCAGTAAGTGAGGAGGAGATATGGCAGTATCAGATCGATTTAAAGCAATTGCCATCATTTATGTCATTTGTTTTAGCGGAAAAAGTTTTGTTTGTGGGTCAAACGGCACTCATTTTTAAGATGGACCGCAGCAAAGAGCAGAATTACAAGTGGGGCGTTAAATCAAAATGGTCATACTGTGATGCTATCAGTGAGCTGTGGGATGGCAAGGAAGCCATGTTTTGTAAAATGATTGAAGAACTGCATCAAGAAGACATGATCGATGTTTTTCACTTAGAAAATGTAATTAACCAAATCAAGAAACACGTTAGCCAACGTCTATCTGAAATAGCAAACGTTGAAGATGATTTAAACCGGCAAATGTGTTTGATAAAGGACTTTTATCTATTGGGACGTGGTGAATTTTATATGGAGTTCTTTCGTCAGTTGACCGAAAACTCGGAAAGCAATTTGGAGTCAACGGCCAATTATACCAGATCTTTTGAGGTATTCGCACTATTTGAATTTATATACATTTTTTTTTTAAATATATTTGTTTCACAGATTGCATTGAATGTGATGGGAATTTTCGATGATTTGGAGAACTTTTCCTTAAGTGTGCTGAAATCTAGCATCGATTTAGATGAGACCTGTGAATTTCAGAATTTTCAGAAACTTCATCTCAAATACATATACAAGTGGCCATTGAATCTTCTATTTTCACCAACGACAGTGGAACGATATAATACAGTGTTTCGGTTTCTATTGACTGTACGGAAATTGCAATACGACTTGGAGCTCGTTTGGGCCAACCAGAAATGGGCTGGCAAAACACCAAAACCTGTTAACGCTAAGATAATGCATTTCTGCAATCATTTAATGTTCTTTTTGAACAACTTGCAGTATTACATACAAGTCGATGTCCTCGAATGTAAGCTCATTGAAGATGTTATTCTTATATCATATTAGTTTCACTAATTCTCATTGCTATATTTTAGGTCAATTTAGTATACTCATGAATGTTATCAAAAGTAGAGCCGATTTTGAAGAAATTCAAAGGGCTCAATCTGTTTTTCTGGCCAATGTGCTTTCCCAATGTTTTCTGTTGACGGATGAAACCGACAAGAAACTGAGTACTACGCAATCGACTTGCAATTCTCAATATCCCGTTTACGGAACATTTCTGGAAATCTTTAATGTATGCGAGAAATATTGTCTTCTGGATTCTGGACAACATCTGTCTGATGGAGCGTTAAAGGAATGCGATATACTCGAAGAACGGTTAGCTGATGGGCAGCAAATTAATATGCATATATTTATTGTGGTTTTAAATATCTTTTTAGATTTAACGTTTCCATTTTGGGTTTATTCAAATTACTGAACAGCATAAGGAGTGCGTCAAGTTTTGGACCGCTGTCGCAGCTTTTATTAAGATTGGATTATAATCGTTGGTTTAGTGGCGTTAAAAAGAATGCCAACAAATCATCATAATTTGCAGGAGATTGCAAATGATAACGCTTTTAGCTTAAAGCTGTAAGCGTTTAATGTCCTCCATACGGAAATCGATTCTAGGAAAATAAATGATATAAAATGAAAAGCAAACCAATATTCAATCAAAATAATACCTTAATGTGAGAATGGTTCGCACTTCGTTGGGTGTCAGTCGCCAAGATGGCATTTCGGTATTATTCTCTGGATTCCAATATTCCGATAGTTCCGAAACTTTATCCAAATTTAAAAGCGTTGCGATTTGCGAAAGACGTGTCATCTTATCGCGTACCGACCACGATGTGGCTCCCGTGAGATAAGTGCCCAGGGCACGCACCTCCTGATCTAGAACCAGGCCGCCAAGCTGCAAATTGACACGAGTAAAATGAAAACACGTTATTAAATAAAATCAAAAATATAAGCTGTTTTTTACCCGGTTAAATGTGCTCTTTTTAATCGCACGCTCCAAGCGATTGGTCACTTCTGTAGCCAAAATGCTGACAAGCGCATCATAATTGCGCGGACTTAAAGCATTTTTGAAGGAATTCAAAAGTCCATCCAATTGCACAATGAAATACTGAACAAATGTCTCTCCAGCTTCGTACGTGGAAAGTTCTTCCTAAATGTATAAATAAATTTAGCATTTCGAACAATGTAAAATCAAAGGCAGGCATTAACCTCGGTTAAATGGTGACTATAGTTAAGAAATTCATCAACCCAGGGATTAAGACGTGGCCTAATAGCACTTGACCTAAGTTGCTGTATGCCAAAGTCAACAGTTGCCTTCAGCGCATCAAGAACCGTTTTCAGCTCAGTCAGGCAGCCATCCAGCAGTTGCCGTTCAACCGAACTTATGTTAGGAAAAGTACCGGCGATCTCTTGCTCCATGGTCTGCCACAACGTTTCAATATATTCCGTGGACATATCGGCATTATTCAACTGCACTATGAAATTGGTGCGAACGCGATCCGCGTCACTGGAATGTAACTTGCCCTGCTGCAAGCTCGTCTGTATGGCGTTGTAGGCCTGCGCCAAATCAATATAACCCGATGGATAGCCACTTTTAAGTGGTGTCTTAAGTGCAGTCACAAAATCACCATCCAGGCATGAGGCTACATTGTTGATCACAGCACAGGTGCCATTGATTGATTGCGTTGTCAGCGAACGTCTAATCGATTTGCGCAATATGAAGAAAACATCATCGACCATTGACGAGCATTGCTGCCCTACCTCATAAGTGTCGAGTCCAATGGCTTTCATTACGCTCTCCTCCATGAAATATCTAAGGAAACATATAAGTGAATAAAATTACGTATATACATAAAAAAAATCCACATGCCTTTCAAATAGTAAATATGTGCTTAAGATTTCCTGCATTTGACGACTCAAATCGCACTGCTTGACAACCCGCTCGTAGTCATTTTGTATATTCTTTTGGGCATCCTTGTCTTGCAGACATGTCTCGGCATTAGTCTGTAAAAATCAGTAATTTGATTAAACAACTTATTGTTAATATAATTAATAAAAATGTAACCTGCAATCGTCGGCGCATAAATCGAAAGTACAATTCGATTCTCGAGTGCATGACCGTGATTTCGGCAATGATGGCATCAATATCCTTGGGATTCAGTTTATCTATAGAGCCACCAGATGGTTTCCGATAATGTCCCAATGTCGATTGAATGCTGTTGTTGGCGCCACCAGCTCCGCTGTTCCGCTGAGCGCTATCGTTCACCTGCTTGATGCGATACTGAATTTGCCGATGCTTGTTAAACTCAAGCAGCAGATTTTTAACTTCCAGATCGCATTCCCTTTGCAATATGATCACCATATCTAGCAATGATGTTGGCCTATAATGGTGATATTAATAACTGTCAAAGTTTTAGCTGATAAGAAATCGTTGATCTTACTCTTGGCCATAAAATGCTTCAATAA
Source organism: Drosophila fungiperda (assembly GCA_035042345.1). Taxonomy (NCBI): domain Eukaryota; kingdom Metazoa; phylum Arthropoda; class Insecta; order Diptera; family Drosophilidae; genus Drosophila; species Drosophila fungiperda. Next base: position 10,601,805 of record JAWNLM010000145.1, read on the forward strand.
TAGGCTGATTTACTTCGACGACCCGTGCAAAGTTTTCCAATATCGCAGTGAGGCGATCTGCAAAGGCCAACTGCAGGCGTCGCTCGGCTTTGGCAATGTCCTGTGTGTTGCGGAGCTCCTTTTGTGCTTTCGCGGACAGCTTCTGGCAAATGTAGCCACAGAATTTTTCGATGCCGATGCGATGGCAGCCAACCAATGGAAATATTTTGAAAAATCGCTCAACCGAGGCCAAATCATCGTGCTGGACAGCCTCATCGAAACGTTTTGAAATCAGCTCTCGCATCTTTTCGGTGGCATCCTCTAAGGTACGTACGGCATCGCTAACCGACGTTATCGAGCCTTGGACATCATCTGCGGTGCGCTGCAATAGCTGCTGATCCATCGCCAGAAAGCGAGCGATGTGACCCGCCCCCTTCTCGTAATCCTCCTCATTGATGGCCTTCACCACGCCCTGACTGCACAGCTGCAGATCGATCAAGTCATGGACACGCTGCTGACACTCGGAGGCACGACATCGAGCTAAATCCAATCTTCGCACTTTTGCACTTACGGATTCGGCAAGTTGAGCGGTGTTGACAATTTGCAAATTCAATTTATTCGAATCGTTCTCAACGGTTAGCAATGTGGCCATCGCTCGACCGATGCCACTTAACTTTGCCTCAACTTGGCATTGCTTGGACAATACCGCTTCAAGTCTAGCATTAACCTCAGCCTAAAATGTAATAGATATTCAGCAATCAATTCATATTTAAATGGCACCAATTGAGAAATACCCACTTCTTTTGCTGCAATGCGTTTGAGACCCTCATCAACTTTTTCCGTTGTGCTTATATCCCAACTGCTAATCAATTCGTTTAGTTGCAATGTATTCATGTTATTTGTTATTTGTATACATAAATTTGTTTGTTATGGAATTTACGTGGCTAACTGATGAACTGCTGACTAGTTCGATATAATATTTTTTCGATATATAATCTAAAACTTAACATGTTGTTTATCTGTTATTAACAGACAATATTTTCAGTCTTCGCTTGTTGCTTGCGATTATGTTAAATATCAGTGCTTTTCGGCGTTCAATTTAACCTATAAATTTCCAATATTTGTATAGCTTTGGTAAAGTTTTAGCTGTTTTTGAAGTCAATAGCAATTGCAATGGATAACTATTTTACGGAATATGAAAATTTAGAGGTTTTTATTTAATTTTAGATAAATATTATGAATATTTATAATTACCTTGTGTTATATTCTGGCAGGTGCACGAGCTCATGCTGAAAGATCGACCACGACAAGAAGCATATTGTAATGCGATTCTCAAGAATAAGGACCTATTTAAGGATACAGTTGTGCTAGATGTGGGCGCTGGTACGGGTATACTTTCGGCGTTCTGTGCCAAAGCCGGTGCTCGACTGGTTTACGCTGTGGAAGCCTCCAATCTGGCAACGAAGGTAGCCCTCGATCTATTCGATGAAAATAATCTCACCGGGATTGTTAAGGTTATACATTCGAAGGTTGAGGAATTTGCGTTGCCGGCCAAAGCTGAGAAAGTTGATATTATTGTCTCGGAATGGATGGGCTTCTATCTGCTGCACGAGGGCATGCTAGACTCTGTGCTCTTTGCCAGAGATAATTTCCTGAAGCCCGATGGACTAATATTCCCCAGTGAGTGCACCATTTATGTGGCACCCTGCTCTGTGCCAGCACTTTTCGATTACTGGCAAAATATTGACGGGGTGAGCATGGAACGTTTCGCTAGCAAACTGCGTTTACAGAAATCCACACGACCGGAGATTACCTATTTGAAACAGGAGGATTTGCTGCACGAAGGCATCGTGTTTCATTGGATGAGTTTGCTGGATGTCGATGCCAAAGAACTGGATGAGATACGCTTCAAAGAAGTCGTATCCACACAAGTGGCGGGAAAGCATCAGGGATTCTGTATATGGTTCGATGTACGCTTTCCCGATGGGGGGGAATCAGTTACGCTTAGCACATCACCACTGGCACCCAAAACACATTGGAAACAGTGCGTCGTTGTATTACCCGAGGATAATTGTGAAGTTCTCGAAGAGAACTCACCGGTCGCATTTCAAATATTAATGAAACGCAGCGCAAGCGGCGCAAGAAAATACAATCTGGAGGTTGAACTGCTCGATCCCAATGAGGAGGAGCATCCGGTGCCCTGCTCCTGCCACATGACCAAATGCATACTAACCAAGGCGCATCTAATCTCGATGGACACATCATAGTTTATTAGTCGCCTGTTGCTCAGTTTGTAAGACATTAAAAAATATTTCAATTAGTTAACACGTACACCATTTTTACATCTCAGTCAAACTTAACAGCTATAAAAGTGTTGTGTGCTCCAAACAAAATAGAACAAATAGTTGCCATAAATGCATATATATAAATTAACCTAAGAGCCGTTGCAAGCGGCACTGAAGCTCCTTTAGGGAGTGCTGTAGACGATTCGTGTCCGGTTTCTGATAGCAAATATTCAAACATGCCGCAACAATGTCCTGTGCCTTGCTCAATATTCGTCGCCTAATTAGAGAAGATAAATGTATCATAAAATTGCTGTGGCAGAGGATATAATTATTGTACAAAATGGACTTACTTGGACCGATACCAGATAGCCGGAGCATTATCAGCCACAAGTGTGACGACCCGTATAGCCGATTGTATCAAATGCCACTCGTTGCCCTCATTTGCCCAAATGCGCTCGTTCATTGAGATCATTCTAAAAAAAATAACAGGAACATGATAAGATAAAACTAGATACAGCAATCAAAAACAAGCACTCACTTTGAGTAGTATTCCAGGAGCAGCTCAATGTCCAGTTTCATTTCGAACAGCTTCTCGGGCACAGTTCCTTCTGGTAAATGCAATTGACATGCTTTTATCTCCAGCTCTCGGATGAGAAACGAAAATGGAAAGCACGGACCCGATTCCCCAAATTCTCGCACCAAAACCTCAATTTTTGTAAAAAGCCTCATGCTGCGCTCCTGGGCCGAACCAGCCCCATCGACAGCATTGTTAATGATATTACCCCAAACGGACTCTATTAACAACGGATCGTTATGATTAGAGCAATTGAGTATCGAAAGCTGGCATTCCCAGAGCTCGAACGGATCGGCAAAGTTCTGATACAATTGTGTAATATCATACAACGCATAATTCAATTCCTTGATGGGCTTTCTCGTTTCCTGATTTGTATTTGCCAATAAGCACATTGCCTCTAGCACGGATTTCTGTACTTGCGCTATTTCCAACTGTAAAAAGTCACAATCAATAAAAATGTTTGCATGTGTAAAAAGGGATCACACGCACCTTATCCTCTAGTTCCTTTAGGAATATACCATTGGTTATGGACGAGCCGACCTTCTCATTGCGCATACACATTATGGCACGCACCAAATAGTCGATGCGTACAATCAGCGATATATTCTCGCTGCGTGTCATTGCCAAATTATCGAGAATCTGGGCAGCCTGATGATGGTGACCGTTCTTCTCGTAATACTTCCAAAGTAAGTCAATTAAATTGACATTCTCCGGATTGCGGCTAACACTGCGCCGCAAAAACTCGCCCAACGATGGCTCAAATACGTTCAATAATTCGGTTTTCATGTTATGTGACAGCAGCCACTCGTAGATGGTCACATGTATAAGTGGATCCTTCAGCTGCAGCGCTTTGCTTGTTATCTTCTTAATGATCTGTCGCGATCGGTTCTCCATATCCATATTATCATCGACATCAGCAGCAGCAGCATCGTTCGTGTAAAATAAACAATTCTGAGTCTGTTCGGGATTGCTGCTGCGAACGACATGGTAGACATAGTCGAGCATTAGCTGCACCTCCTTGTAGTAGTTCTTCCTACCAGAAAGTAAAAATAATTTTTTAAATATAAATTATTTATATTTGAATTACTATAATTACCGTGTCACAAAGCAAGTGTATCCCTCGCGATCTTCAGCCGGTTCATTGTTGTTGTAATAATGTATGCCGATCTCCTCTTGATCACTTTTCGAGGCACAAGTCGCAGTTAGCTCAACGACACCCTCGTAAAACTCCACAGAAATAAACTGTTGGCAAATACTATGCAGCGGCAGATGGGGTGCAGCATTTAGACACATTTGCAGGGTTGTGCTGAGTTTCTCTTGCTTTTCGGTGACTGATTTACACTCCTTGACGCTCATCAGTATTTCGGTGGCCTTATAAGTCACTTCGTCCTCGTGTCTATAGAGATTGGGGCAGCAATTTCGCAACTTATCCGACACCTCGGTCACCTGCGCCTTATCCTTGAGGTACAGATTAATCAGTGCAATAATTAGAAAAGCACACACCTCCGAGCGTGTTGTAAGCAGATCTCGAAATGTGCAGCAACGCAGCATTTTCTGATGCTCAACGGATAATTGTTGGCAGAGCAATTGAAAGTGATGACTCATTAGTATACTCCACAGCGACATCACCTCACAGGCATGTTCTGTGCGTAAAAATAGAAACATTATAAATTAAGTTACAAGTGACAAGCATCTACACTTACTAATAAACTGATTGAGTGCAGATAGCGAACGCTTCTCCTCGAGTTGTGCCTGTTCATTAATCTTGCGCTGTTCGATAAGATTTATCTGAGAATTGTCCATAAACAAAGCATTTGATCTGCTTAACTGACTATCATACGGCATACGACCTGTAGCTGTCAAAGCAAGTAAAAAAAAATGTAGACAAGTAAAATGATAGAGATGCATTTCATGCACTTACTCGGCAGATCGTGCACTGAATGCTTATTCAGAAAGCAACTCAAGGAACGTAGCTCTCCCAAAAGCATTTGGCAATCGCTATAAGTGAGTTTGGAGCGCATATTCTCGTCGACACAGTGCGATTGCCAAATGGAACGCAAAATGCGGGAGACATATATATACAGGCCATCATGTTTGGCTGAATATATAATTGGGTTGTTTTCATTACTCTGTAATGAGGAATGTTGTTGTTGTTGCTGGTGTTGTTGTTGGTGTGATTGTGCAACTGAAATTATAATATATAAAGCATGCATGGAATGGCAACAATAGAAGAAGTGGAATACAAACTCACTTGGACTTATTGGCTGATTATACGATGCACTCATCGAGCCCATATTGGCTGTATTCGGCATGGGTGTAGACATGTAAATGGGCGGCATTCGTTCTCGACCAGGCAGCATGCCTGGACTTGAGCCCATGGTTGTGTTGTGCAGGTTACGATTGCTGGCATTCATAAAATGTTGATAGCACGGCTCGCCGCCGTGCAGCAAGAATGCTTGGGTGGCCCACAAGGCCATTTCGCTGCCACGAAGCTCAGCAGAGGTGGCCAGCAGCAGGGCAGTGACGCAAGCTTCGCTCTCCGTTTGTTTTAAAAAAAACATTTTTACGGCCGCATGATGGGGACCCTTGCATGCCAGCAGTACCTGCTGCAGTATTTGAGCCGACTTGAGTAGCTCGACAATATGGGTGCCCTGATTGGTGAGCAGCACAATTTTGCGTGGAACGCGTGCATTGTATACCATTGAGGTGGTCTTCGGCGCGATGGGATCATTCACTTCAGCCATGCTCCAAACGACACCATCGAGAGATTCCTGGGCCGTCGATTCGACGAGGTATGTACATTTTGTAAACGACGCCGAACTAATTGACCAGAGTAAATCCTGTTGCTGTTGCTGTGTGGTGACCATCAGCATGGTGCTATCATATTGATATGCCGAATGCACCTGCTTCGGTTTATTGGTCGTGGCATTTGGCGTATAACCAGGCGGCAGTCGCACATGCAGCAGAAAGATACCTCTTGATGAATCGGCAGGTGCTTGAATCATTGACGCCGTATTCTGGTGGCTAACGCCAAAGTTGTCTGGCACACAATTTAGCTGCTGCTGCTGCACATTTAATCTCGCCGTAGAGAAATAAAGGCGCACGCCACACTGCGTCACAGCGACGAGGTGTAAGAATTGAGAATCATCCGTTTGCAGTGGGCATATGGCTTTCACGTTCTTGAAAATTGATGGATCCACAGTCCTACAATAAAAACATAAATAAAAGTTTAAGCTAATTGCATCTAAAATTAAGCTGATCGCATACTTACTTAATTAGGCTGATTGCGTGTAGGGCAATATCATTTTGTGTCATCTTACCCAACCTTCGTACATCTGAGTGGTTGGCGCCAATGTACCAGGCTTCGATCGAACTCTTCTCGGTCAGCACATAAATCAGTTTCCGGCTATTGTCAATAACAATTTTCGAAATGGGATCCACTTCCTATTGTAAATATACCATCTGAATTGTATATTATATGAAATTTATAAGCCACTTACCGAAAATACTTTCAAAAAACTTGGCATTATATAGGAAGCGAGTCCTTGCGAATGGTTTATCTTTTTACATCGCTTGCCAAACCAGCTCGACTCCGAATTATAATCGAATTCGTAAAGACAACCATCACGACCGCCCAAGAAAATGCGTCCATCGTCGCTGCCCTGAATGACATGAATAGGTCCATTATCTGTGCCAAGTACGAATAGAGGTGTCCTCATCAGCTGAATTCCATTCGATTTCGATGATAGACCTCTGGGATCATTTTCATTGTAAAATGTTACGCCCAAAACGATCACTTCAATGGGTGTGGATAGAAATAGCAGATACTTGACTGCATCGACTAAGACGCCTGGCCTTGGTTTGACCAGACCAACGCCTAAAATAACATGACTCAAGCCATCATAGTAGGCAACGTCTCGGCCATGCTCATATGTCCATATATATAGATCGGAATCAACTGCGAGCCAAGCACGCCCAATTTCTGGAAACAGACCCATAGTGCAATGGCATTTAATATCTGCAAAAGGTGACAAACATTTGATTATTGAATCACACGCCTAGAGGTTAATTCACTTACGCTCGAAGTGCTCCAGAACCTCATTGGGTATTCCGGATCTTGTGAGCGTTCGCAGTTGTTGTAGGTTATGTGTGTCACAGGAGGTCAGTTCTTCCAGCGACTGGTAGTCGTAATCGTTAAGGCCGCTCATTGTAGCCCTCCCATGCTGACTAATGCCGGTTAACTGCAGAAGTCCCATTAGTTTGTGATATACGAAGGAAAACGCCCATTACCGGTGTCAACTTACCTCTATAAGTTCCGGTTTGTGTCTGTCTCGATAGTCGAGACTCTCAAGCATATTTACCGCCGTCTGCAAAACGTCGGGTGGAGGCGCAGTGCTATTCATTTTGGTATGCTTTATTTTATAAATAATCAATGTACTTAAATATTTTTACAATTAATTTATTATTTTGTTCGCTTAGCCGCACAAGAATTCGCGAACTGCTGCCGGTTATTGAGAGATTGGCCCACGCCATACAACTCCCGCCATTAATTTTCCTGTATTATTCCCCTGTTAACTTAACATATAATCGAAATGTTATTAACGCCGAGTACAGATCGCATTACTTATCGGATACAAAATTTTAAATTTAAAAAAAAAAACTGGAATTCTGGTTTTGTCCTAAATAAAAAAAAAACTATTATGTATTGAGAATAGTAAAAAATTAGCACCTATCTTGTATTTAGTCATGTTTATCGAAAGGCCTGTTGAGTGTTTTCACAGCACTGGAATTTGCTTTTTAACAGCTGTTAGACAATGTTATCACACTATTTGCTGGTATTGTTTATACCAGACGAATATTTAATTTATAACAGAGGAAAATGACTATTTTTAGAGTAAAATATTACCATTGTGTATAAGCTACGTTAGCCATATGAAGTGTTATATTTTATGCAAAACACGTTGGACCAAATTACCAGAAACAAATAAGTGCGGGCTGTTAATAACATTTTGCCAAATGTTACGCTCTCTGGATTGCCCACAGCTGTGTGCGTTTGCTGTAAGTGTTGGGCAAATCATCCCTAAACACCACGTAAACCTAATCGCACAAAACCAAATAATATGCTTTTAAAAAAATTATGTTTTGTGCTGTCAATTGTAACACTTTCAAGCGCTGTGGATGATCCACAAAAGCAAAAGGACAAATCTACAAAACTGCCACCCTGCAAAGCATGTACCGTACTCGTGGAATCATTCAATTTGGGACTTGAGAAAACAAAAAGAGGCAAACATGCTGGCGGAGACGCCGCCTGGGAACAGGAGAAAATGCGTTCGTATAAAAACAGTGAGGTGCGTTTCGTCGAAATCCAGGAACAGCTGTGCACTGAAGTCAAACGGGGACAGGATCACTGCCATAGCTTGAGTAACGATCACGAGTCGCTGATTGAAGACTGGTTTACACACAAGCAGGACGACGAGCCCGATTTGCATGCCTGGCTGTGCATAAAGCAACTCAACGTTTGTTGTCCCCCAAACACATATGGACCCACATGCCAACCTTGCGCGGACTGCAACAATAACGGTAAGTATTCATCTACTTTAGAATTGTTTTAATAAAATTTTAAATTATAAATTATTAATATTTTTTTAAGGCAAATGCAAGGGCAGTGGCACGCGCAAGGGTAATGGTCAGTGTCTGTGTGATAGTGGCTACACCGGTAGGAATTGCAATGAGTGCGATCAAAAGCATTATGAAACGTTTCGCGATGCCACAAAGCTTCTGTGTACATCCTGTCATACCGCCTGTGGCGACGGAGGCTGCAGCGGTGCTGGGCCGAAGAGTTGTCACAAGTGCAAAGATGGCTGGCGCATGGACACGGAAATTGGTTGTGTTGACATCAACGAGTGCTTGGATCAGCAACGCACTTGCCGACCCCAACAATTTTGCGTTAACAACGAGGGCTCATTCACCTGCCTGGAGTGCGATCGTTCCTGTGATGGCTGTGATGGTGATGGTCCCGATATGTGCAAGACGTGCGCCGATGGCTATAAGCTACAGGATGGCAAATGTCAAGGTGAATATTTAATATGCACGACTAGTCAAAAGCTGCTGCTTAAACCAATCTTCAATTTCTTGCCCACTTGTTTGATGAAATCGCCTTTCCAAAAGATCTGTCGTCGCAGCAGCGCGATTCATATGTGAACATCACTCGATTGCTAACGTACTTTGGCATGTGCGTCGCCACCTGTGTCATCTTTCAGAGCTCCACGCACATTGCGTATATTGTCGGTGGAGCAGTGGCTATCTATATAGCCGCCTCAGAGTACTGGTTAAACTCAACGGCGCAGGTCGCCCAAAAGCCTGAAATTGACACAAAACAGCTAGAGGATTTGATTATGAAGTCGTTATAAACAGCAATCAACATTTTGGACAGAGGGTTCATTTTATTCTGTGAATAATTCGTAAAAGACCATTTATCGGCAGTATTTTTATTGTGTATTTTTTTGTTTAAAAAAAAGTTATTTGAGCAATTTTCTATATATTTGTTTGCAGTAGCGTTGAATGCAGTCATCGATTCAGATGTGGTTCTACAAGCGACTTCGACGCGTGAGGAGCTCTAACGCACAAAATGTAACAACATAGTCAAATTTAGTTTAATTACATTACCAAATCATATTTTATATGTACTAAAAATTAAATACCAAAATTGCCAAATTGAAAAACAAAAATAATTTAAATATGTTTTCTTAACGAATTTGATAAGCCATTGATCCTTATCACATAAATAAACTAGCGATTCATATTCAATGTGTTTCTGTCCTTTATATATTAGTCTTCGAATAGATTTATTACAAATATATCTTTTGATTTCTTAGCAGTAAATCATAATCGTAAAAATAATAAAACTTCCGCCACAACTCAAGATTAAATTTGAATAACGATAATTGAAGAAATGTTTTACATCGATAAATGAATTTGTAGCCCTTTTTTAGATTTTGATATCGATGTATCGTACAAATATCATTACAGCTGTAAAGTTGCAAGCGCAAAATTTAAATGTTTAACGTTTTATAATGAAAAAATTTAAATTTTTATTTTAGTGCACATAGTTTGGTATTTATAAAGATGTAGTCTCTAAAATGACCAGATAGCAATCGAAAAAGATTTTTCAGAAAATACAAAACATATTTATTTTGCTTATTGCCTGAATTCGTAGTTGGGTGTTATTCGTTCATTTATAGAATAATAAAATTCACGATCAAAAGTAATCGGTCGCCACTAACGTGTTTCCTGGCATTGCGCATGCCCAACTCAAAAGCACATTACCATAATCAACAGCAGCGCGCTGGAACTTTAATGTCGCCGCATTGGAATGCGGCATGTTACTGCAGCAGGAAGCAGCAGTGAACAGCAGTGGCACAGACATTTTTTTGGGCCCAGAAGGTCAAGCTGTTTAGCCAAAAAATCAATGAGTTTGTAAAAAAAAAAATATCCTGCGACAGCAGCAGAGAAAACAACGAAATTTTGTTAATTAACAAACGTTTACGTATCTCCGGTTGCAAAATCAATATTTAGTCATCGTTTTTGGACGCCAGCTGGCCAACCCATGTCACAGGTCATATATATCCTGTTAAGCAGTAGGCTTTTGCGTAACCAAGCAAAATAGTCGTTGTCAGCTACGAGTAGAGTGTAAGAATAGCACAAAAATTTCCAAGTAACCAAAAAGTAAGTTTCAGAAACGACAAAAATATTGTCAATGCTAAAATGTCGTCGTCGCCATCTTCGTCATCACAACACTCATATGGCCTGACAGCGAATAATATTCCTAGCGAGTATCAGCCCTATGGCGGATCAACCGGCATTGTGGCAAGCGGCAACACCAGCGGACTGCAGCAAGAGCTGCAATCGAGTAAATCGAGGCGATACCAGCAACAACAGCAACAGAAGAATCAGAATATGCAGGAGACCGAAGATGCTCTCGAATATTTCATTAAGTTTCCAAAGCCGACAGCTGATAACGATTTTGTGCTAATAAGTGGCAATGAGGAACATAACAATGTCCCGATTGTAATGCTACTGGGCTGGGCGGGCTGCCAGGATCGCTACCTGATGAAGTATTCCAATATCTACGAGGAGAGAGGGTGAGTAAATTAATTAATTACATTGCATTATTATAATATTTCGACCTAAAACTCATTGTCCAATTTGCGAATAATTATTTCTGTAAGTCACATTTAATTTAAATTTAATTATTGCAATAACATTCATTTTGTTTTTTTAAAATGTATATTTCCCAACATATCAAAAGGAACAAGACGTTACTATCTAGATTCAAAAAAATTGGAGAATCTGGTTGTAGTTTTAGAATGTCCAATGGGATAAAAAATTCCAAATACTAATTGTGATGATATAATTTGTTGCTTACAGCCTGATAACTGTTCGGTATACGGCGCCAGTGGATACGCTCTTCTGGAAGCGCAGTGAAATGATACCCATTGGCGAGAAGATACTGAAGCTGATTCAGGACATGAACTTTGATGCGCATCCGTTGATCTTTCACATATTCTCCAATGGCGGTGCTTATCTCTACCAGCACATTAATCTGGCAGTGAGGAAGCATAAATCCCCATTGCAAGTGCGAGGCGTTATATTTGACTCAGCGCCCGGCGAGCGTCGGATGCTTGGCTTGTATCGTGCTATAACCGCTATTTATGGAAAAGAGAAGCGCTGTAATTGCATAACAGCATTAGCAATAACACTGACTCTGAGCATTATGTGGTTTGTGGAGGTGAGTTGCTTAACTGAATATAAATGTAAATTGCGCCTATTTAATTTACTTATTTTTGTTTGGATTTTGTGTACTGTCTAGGAAACATTTGTGGCCTTTAAAAATTTGTTTGTCAAGTCAACGCCATTGCATGCAAGTCCATTTTGTGAGCTAAAGAATGAGACGAACAAATATCCGCAACTATTTCTTTACTCCAAAGGTGATGTGGTTATACCCTATAGGGATGTGGAAAAGTTTATACGATTGCGACGCGATCAGGGCATCGATGTGTCGTCGGTTTGTTTTGAAGATGCGGAGCATGTCAAAATCTATACCAAATATCCTGCACAATATGTGCAGTGTGTGTGTAGTTTTATTAGGAACTGTATGACAGTTCCTTCCTATCAGCTGGCCGATACCGATGTTATCGATTCCGAATCCACAAAGCAGCGACAACAACAACAAGAGCAGCGACAACAACAACAAGAGCAGGAACAGCGTCAGCAAGGAGCTAATTTCAAATATGATTAAATTTTTGTTTTGAGGCTAACAGCGCTCTTTATAGGTCAGGAAAACGCATCAAACGTATGTGATAGGCAGCACACCTAAACTATAACTACAAACACAAAGAAAAACTAACTATTTGCAACTATTATTAAACATAAAATTTATTGCAAGCGATCGCATGGCGTCCGCTGCCGCTTTAATGTAGAAACGAATTTAAGAGTTACTCAATCTAAATGTGCATTCTTATATTTTTCTCCCTTTCCCCTTGCAAAAATGCACAGAGCGCAAATAAAATTAAAAATTATCAAAAATAAATTATAACAAACTGTAAGTTTCAAATGAAATTTAAATCTGACGGACAGCTGACTGTTATGTTATGCTTTGATTAACCAGGGTCTTGTGCAACTATCGAATGTGTTGTGGCGCAATCGTTTATATTCGATGGCTTTTTGGACAGACGCCATCTTGGAATGTGCGAAGAAGAAGAAGCGAACAAAAAGCAAGCGAAAAATCTTTAAGCGTATTTATTTAAATGTATAAATTGCATAAATCTATATATTTAAGACTAAGCACATATATTTAATGCTCTACTCACCAATATAAGAGAAACCCCAGCACAGCTGCCACGTTGCGTTTGCCCAAAAAGGCTTAGCCAAGAAAAAATCGAACTCCGACGGCCCGAAGGTATCACACACACAACATACACACACGCACACTCGCATAGACACACACACACAAGCCACACATCAGTTCAAGCAAAAGCAAAAGAGGCAGAGAAGAAGTTACAGGCGCGGAGAGTGTTTCTCCATTTGTGTTACAGCGAAGCTACTAGGATCTAAGGTAAATAAAACAATAACAACTATAACAGGCAGCAACAAAATAGCTGCAATGATGCCCCGGCAAACGTTGAGGCTATGATGCGTTGCGCGCATCGTGTATGTGTGTTTGTGTGTTTATTGTGTGTGCGCGCAATTAATGCATATTTAACATTGATCCATTTTATGTTTCGCAGACGCTGTTGACGATTTTTGACTTGTGCCCGGACCAGCAGTGGCGATTGTGTGTTGCCTGTGCTGTGATATAATCAAAACAAAAAAAAAACAAACAAACCGCGACAGCTTGCAGCGGACTATGTCTGACTATTTGCGCCAGCAGAAACCACAAGAGCACACATAGCCATGGCTGCGACGAGAAAATTGCAAGGTAAGCATTATTCCTTCTTATATATATATGTATTTATATATATATATAAAACGTTTGTGTGTGCTTATATACTGAATATCAATAATACTCCCGATAGGCGAAATTGATCGGTGTTTAAAAAAAGTTGGCGAAGGCGTAGAAACGTTCGAGGATATTTGGAAAAAGGTACACAATGCAACAAACACTAACCAAAAGGTAAAACCATCGTGTCAACATGCTTTACTTTGATTTTTATGCTCATATTTCCCAATTTGTTTACTTACACTTCCAGCAAAAGCACCTGCAGGAGAAATATGAGGCAGATCTCAAAAAGGAAATTAAGAAACTGCAACGGTTACGAGATCAAATTAAATCATGGATCGCATCCGCCGAGATCAAAGATAAAAGCGCCCTGCTTGAGAATCGAAGGCTCATTGAAACGGTAAGTTTTTTATCTCACAGCTGAAAGGGTTATGTTTGATTGCTTTCAAAATATCCGACTTACATGCATTTTTTTTCTTTTGTTAATTTTTTACAATGTAGGATTTATATTTTTTGAATATATTTTGGCAATCAGAGCATGCTATTAATATAAAAACACGTCTTGATTATTGGATATTAGCTATCAAAATTTGTTTGTGCAATCGGCAAACATTTATATGTGTATTTAATTGGTTTTTTTCTAATCCAGTTTTAATTAATAATTACAAATTTGTAGAAAATTTTGATTGGCTAACGATCAGTGAGAAATATCTAAGCGCAATTACCATATTAATAGTATTAATTTTTATATTTTCATTCAGCAAATGGAACGCTTTAAGGTGGTGGAACGGGAGACAAAAACAAAAGCGTATTCGAAGGAGGGTTTGGGCGCCGCACAAAAAATGGATCCAGCGCAACGGATCAAAGATCATGCGCGCAATTGGTTAACCAGTTCAATTAGTACACTGCAAATTCAAATAGATCAGTACGAAAGCGAAATTGAGTCGTTGTTGGCGGGCAAAAAGAAACGTCTCGATCGCGATAAACAGGAGCGCATGGATGATTTGCGTAGCAAACTAGATCGTCATAAATTCCATATAACCAAATTGGAAACGCTGCTGCGACTGCTTGACAACGATGGCGTCGAAGCGGAACAAGTTAACAAAATCAAGGACGATGTCGAATATTATATTGATTCATCGCAAGAGCCGGACTTTGAGGAGAACGAATTCATCTATGATGACATTATCGGGCTGGATGAAGTCGAATTGAGCGGCACGGCAACAACGGACAGCAACAATAGCAACGAAACTAGCGGCTCGCCCAGCAGCGTCACATCCGGCGGCAGTCCATCCCAATCGCCAGTTACAGTGCAACAGGCCTTGCCAAGCTCCTCCTCCTCATCTAACACACAACAGCAGGCGGCGACGGCGGGCAGCAGCAGCGGAGCTGCCAGTGGTAGCACCAGCGCGGCAAGCGCTGCCCAATTCCAGCATTTGCAGGCAGTAGCGGCTGCAGCAGCAGTAGCCGCAGCCGTTGCGGCACAGCAATCGAATGGCAATAATGTGGGCTATGCGAGCGATACCAGCGCAACTTCATCCTCAGCAACAACGTCCACCGAGGCGACAACAGGTGGCGAGAAGCGCAACAAAAGCAGCGAAAGCAGTGCCAACAGCAGCAAAGCCAAGGTAATGTTTCTAATACAAATTTAAGTTCAAAAATGCATTGTGTTTGTTAAACATCTAAATCTTTTACTGTCTGATTAACATTACTGATCACGAGCAACTGTTGGTCATATTTAATTTAGGTATGAAACTACCAAAAAATTATTTTTCGTATTGAATTTGCTTTATTTTTTCTAGTATTTATGTTACCCAGTTTTGAGTTTTTTTATTTCGAAAATTCAAATTTGGTTACTTTTATAGTATTTTATATTTTCCACCCAGTTTTAATTTTTTATGCAGCTCACATTTTTTTTTATGTAGTCACTTAAAGAGTTAAATTACATTGTTTGAAAAAAGAATAGTTTATTTGTGTAATTGTGTGTAACAGATGTGGACTTGAAATAAGATGTCCTCGAATGCAGTGTTCATATCTAAATCTATAACACTATTTCCGAAATTATTCATTAATACAGATTTTTAAAGAATGTTGGTTGAAATTCGAGAAGTATGATTGTCCTACAGCTAAGGCAGATAAATATAATTTTACTTATTGAGAAAAATTGTTGAACAAAAAGCAAATACGGAGCAAATGAATCTTTCACTGTAGAAAGTATATCTCTGGCAGATTGTGTGCTTGTTATTTCTTTTGTATACGATAGTCTAAAACTATTTGTAATTGCTCTTAGATGGACATCACTAATTTGAATGTTCTTGCAATTTCAGCAGCAACCTCAGCAGCCGATCAAGCCGACGCCAGTGCGTGCCACAGCGAAAGCGCCCGCGGGTAGTGATAGTGAGTACTCAATATGAATAGATATTTAGCTAATTGGATGCGTAATTCTAACCAAATTTTATTTTCTTTAGCAGCGCAAGTCAATAAGATTATCAGCTCAACGCCCAGCAAAATCCAGCAACAACTACCAACGGTCGCTTCCATTTTGGCATCGAGCGCGACGCAGAATAACAGCACCAACAATAACAGCAGCAGCAGCAGTAGTAGCAGCAGCATTGTCGCTGCCATTGGTCACAATCCTGCCGTGCAGCCACATGCCCCAACGCCTGGCCTGAATGCGGTAAGCGTTGCAGTCTCCGCCGGTACAGCAGCAACAGCAGCAGCGGCAGCTGCCGCTGTCGCTTCGGCGAGCAACAACAGCAACAACATTCAAGGCCAATCTGTGATTCAAGCGACACCAACAATTGCATTTGCAGCGGTGGCTAAACACAACACATGTAAGCGTCTCACTTGAAAGCACTAATCTGAATTTATTATATTCAAATTGTAATCTCGGCTGTTAGCACTACTGGAAAACGGACCTGTGCTGCAGCAACAGCAGCCAACAGCTCCAACGGTGGCTGCCATTGTCAGCGCCAGCGCACAGGCCCAACAACAACAGCAGCAGCAACAACAGGCGGCGCAATTATCCAATCTTCAAACGAATTCCTCACATTTGCAAAACGGTAATATTAAAAACCAAAATCGCAACTTTCTTAGTTATGTATATCCCTGCGTAAGTTATTATAATTTTGTTGAACTCTTTTAGTTTTGTATCTATGTGCCGATGAGGTTCTTTATTTATTCCTTGCTAGCACAGTACAAATATCAGGTTTGGTCGCATCGGATTCATATATCATATTGCTGACAAAGGAACAGTCGTCGTTTTTTTTTATTTATTTTTCCATCGATTTATTTAGTGAGTTACCTAAATGTTTATATAAAAAAAATATCTTAATTTCAAATAACTGCTTGTCAAACAATCTGTGCTTAAGATCAGATTCCAATGTCTCAGTTTCAATGAAAATTAAAAAAAATGTGTAAAGATCGGGTTTTTTTTTAGCAAGAAATATGATTATATTAAGATTTAGTTTTCAGACAACTTAGTGTAAATATTCTCGGTTTCTAAATATATGCTTCAAGGGTGAACAACTTTTATTTGTTTTCGTTGTTTGTTCGCAGTCATTTGGTGATCTTTGACCGTATTTTATTTATTTACTTTTGCCCTTGTTGCAGGTCTGCCCGTCTCACTCAGTAGCAGCAGTAGCGGAAGCAGCAATAGCAGCAGCAACAGCAATGCTGTCGATGCGATTTCATTGAAAACCATAGCACAGGAAGCAATTAATCGATCCGTGATCGAGCCCAATACATTAAATCAGCAGCAGGCAAGCAACATTGACACGAGGCAGCAGCAACAGCAACAACAACAACAGCAGCAGCAGCAACAACAACAGCAGCAGCAACAACAGCAGCAGCAGCAACAACAGCAGCAGCAGCAACAACAGGCGGCGCAGCAGCAAGCGGCGGCGCAGCAATCGCTGCTGCAACAGCATTTTAGCACCGAAACAACTGCCAACCAGCAACAACAACAACAACTTCAACAGCAAGCGACGGCTGTAGCAGCGCAACAGCAGCAGCAACAAAATGCAGCAGTGGCAGCAGCAGCAGTTGCTGCAATTGGAACAATCGTTTCTGCCACTAGCAATGGTCCCACAGCTGGCAGTGGACTCATGAATCTGGGAAATGCTGCCGGTCAGCCAATAAGCGTCAGCGGTAATGTCGTTGTTGCAGCCAATGCTAAAACGCATACACCGCAACAGCAGCAACAACAACAGCAGCAGCAGCAACAACAACAGCAACAACAACAGCAGCAGCAGCAAATTCCAACAACAGAGGCGCACATACCACCGCTGCTGGGCGTAACGCCCCTGGGTCCGACGCCGCTGCAGAAGGAGCATCAGCTGCAATTCCAAATGATGGAAGCCGCATATTATCACCTGCCACAGCCCATTGATACGGAGAAGCTGCAAACATATTTTCATCGCTCACCAGTGCAGACGCCAGCGCACTATCCCCAGGTGAGTCAGGTACATTGGTTGATTTTGTTATCCTAGATGGCTATAGCTTAACAATTCTGTCTCCCCAAACAAAACCCAAGGCACAGCTGCCCATCTACGATACCGTTGAATTCTATCAGCGACTCTCAACGGAGACGCTCTTCTTTGTGTTCTACTATATGGAGGGCTCCAAGGCGCAATATCTCGCTGCCAAAGCGTTAAAAAAGCAGAGCTGGCGCTTCCACACCAAGTACATGATGTGGTTTCAACGGCACGAGGAGCCCAAGATCATCAACGATGATTACGAACAGGTGAGCCAAACTATAAACCATTTTTTCTAATAGCTTAACACAATTATTTATGATTTGTATCTTTGTTTTTGTTATTGAAAATTGTCTTCCACTTTTTAATGCCATGTTTGACAGTTGATATCAGCTTAAATAGTATGATTTTTATATTATTTATTAGAACTGGTCATGGTTTTTGTTAACAAGAACAGCGAATTCCTTATGATGCATAGGTAATTGTAATAAATCCTCTTAATTTATGGAACTGATACCTGCAATTTAATCATCACAATCGCAATTGGTAATAAATTGTGAAGGACAATAAATAAATTAGTAACTAAGATGCCACTGAATAGACGCCCATCTTTCCATATTGGATAATAGAATGTTCCTTGATTGAAACTTTTCGACTAGATAATTTTAAAATTATTATAAATCTTATTGACTTTATTGTAATGAGCAATTCAATTGTAATTTAAACGACAAAACTTTTTCTGAAGTGTATTTGATATAAATAAACTATACATTCGCCTAAAGTTATTTTTTAATTATTGTAAATCTTTTCTTATCATCAACAAATATTTTTCTGTAGCACTGTTAAACAACTTACCTTATCTTATTATAAAGACGCAATTCGATTTTCTTATCAGCAAAAGTGAATCAAATTATAGATTTAAACGAACTCTAGAAAATCTAGGGCCTTACCTGTTAGTTTTAACCTAATGTGGTTTCTGTTTGAATAATCTTAATAATATAATTATATTTTTGTTTTTTCTTCAGGGTACGTACATCTACTTTGATTATGAGAAATGGAGTCAGCGCAAGAAGGAGGGTTTCACCTTTGAATACAAGTACTTAGAAGACAAGGAGCTGATTTGAATGCTGCGTTGTTGTGATGCGGATACGTCGGCGGCTGTCTGAGAGGAAACCAATCCATTACCACAATAAAAAAGAAAAATAAACAAATCGATAGCATACAATATTCATACTCAGAGCAGACACTCATTCAAAACAGAATCGCGCACATATACATACACACCATAAATACACACTCACACACACACACACACATAGGCACACACATAACTCCATAAAAATAGGAAACTCAATGAGAGATGATCATGTGTAAGCAAGCCGTAAGCATAAGTAAAAAGGAAGCAAATTGAAGTATGTTGATACTGAGATACTTGTTCGGAAAATGCATGTAAAAAAATATGCTTTTTTTATAAATGTTTTATTGTTTATTATTTTTTTTTAAGATTTTCTTTACTATCTTATGAGAAAGCAAAGGAACTAAAACTAAAACTAATGCAAAAACAAAACTATAAAAAATTATGCAAAAATACGTGCAACAAATTGAATTTTCTGGCATTTGCACCTGAAACTCCCCACCATCTACCTTCCAGTTTAGTCTCCAAGCACCTATTATTAAATCGCTTAGCGTCTCTTCATTCAGCTACACTCCTCAAGCTCCAGCTCCAGTTTCCTCGCCTCGCCCCTCCTTCGCACCAGCATCATGTATAAAGAGCGCAGCAGTGTGCATTAAATACTTTTAATTATAAACATTTAGCGCACCGATTTTTTCATTGCGTTTGCCTAGAAACGCGAAAAAAATATCGTGAGAATAAAGAAAACAAAATCATTAACAAAAATGCAAAAAACAAATAATAAAAACAAAAACTTCAGCTGATCTTATTTAAATTTAATTATGTAATTACGATTGCTAAGATCATTGATTAAGTTGAGCATGATAATGATGCTGCAAAGCAAAACAAACAAACAACAAATTAATGCGTAATAACTTTTTTTTAAATGTAAGCAAAATAAAAACAAAACGTGAGTAAATAGTTGAAACTTTTTTAGTGTTTTTATTTCATTTTGTTGAACCGTTTGCGTTTTTCTTTGTTTTCGTTTTAGCCTGTTTGATCTTCAGACCGATAGAGCCTCAATTTTGATCGTTTAAATGTTAATAAGTCATATATAGTCAAATGATATAAACAAATGCATTTTAGAATGTTTTTGCGTAAATATAGCATTTTTGCTAAACAAAAAACGAAATACATATTTAACAATTTTACAAGAATAGTTTTAAACGAAAACATTATAAAAACAACAAAAAACAACCAAAAAAAAAAACCAGACAAAAACAAATGCATGCCAGAGAACATGAAAAACATTTTAAAAATTATTAAAAACAAACAAATGATTGCATTAAAATATACATACATACAATTATACGCCGCCACCTGCGTACTGGATTTTATTACAAATTACCAAATAATTATGTGGACAACTTACTTTCACTAATCGATCTAAAATTACCGTCACATCGGATCAATTTATCACATAACTGCCATCGGAACCGATATCTCGAAAGATGGGCTTTAATATAATAACAACTTGTTTGATTTTAAAACTTCTAATTTTTGACTAAGCTAAGGTAAGTTTTTTTTTAATTTTCAGTAAAATATTAATTTTGATTCGGAAGGGTATGTAATTTTTTTTTAAGAGCTTGGCTTTCTTTTAGTCAACAGCACAATTCTTTGTCTGTCTTTTAGGTGCATAAATACATAAACTAATCGAAAATATAAAAAAAAAAATTTTAAAAGAACATCTTGTGCATCCCCAATAAATAGGCCACACAAATATTTTAAACTGTTTAAAATTTAGTTCATATCTTAACAAAATTCATAATTATCAATCAAATTTTGACATATTTTGTTAATATTGTAGAATCCAAGTTAATGCGATTACGATAATTCGCTTGATAAGTGGAGGCTCTTTAAGCTCTTGAAGATTGCAATTTGCAGGGCAGAGTAGTCATGATAATTATATTATTATTGTGTTTTTGTTGATAAGGAAAGGGGTGTGTTCATTCATTCATTCATATTTATTTAATTCATATTTATCTTTATTGTTATATAATGAAAAAGTGTGAAACAAATAGAACAAGAATGTCGGTGCCCGTAAGGTAAAATACATAAGCCGTTCAGTATTTATATTAGAGTAAAATTAGACGATTACTACATCCAATAGCTATGGAAAATAATTTTGCTGATGCAGATGTCCGAAGCAAATACCAACAATTTGAACAACACATGATCTACTTCTGTCTACAACACTATAGGAACAATCGGTACTTTTTTATACTAATGATGCATTGTAAAAGTGTGGAAAAGACAAAAAAAAAAACATCTTTACCCTAATCAAGAAAATATATATAGACAATCAGATTTAGTTTGTTTATCTGCCTGACTTAATGAAATT
Source organism: Drosophila fungiperda (assembly GCA_035042345.1). Taxonomy (NCBI): domain Eukaryota; kingdom Metazoa; phylum Arthropoda; class Insecta; order Diptera; family Drosophilidae; genus Drosophila; species Drosophila fungiperda. The sequence continues at coordinate 10,623,128 of JAWNLM010000145.1, forward strand.
TTGTAAATTTGTAAAATCATTCACTTGCACAGAGAAAAAATATTAATAAAATATAAAAATAGTAAAATCAATAAAAGAGTTAATATATTTTCAGTAAATAATTAAAAAGTTTTATAAACTAAAGCAGACAAATATAGACAAACGATAATGAAAAAGTTTTTATGATCAAGAATATATAAAATAATTAAGTTGAAAGTTTTGCGTTATTTTGTGTTTATTTTTTTGTATCTCTTATGAATTTATAAATACCCTCACCTAGTTTGGAAAGTTGCACTAGAATATGCTAGATTAAATACATATATACATATGGAATTTATTTTTTTCAAACACAAAAATGTACTTAAAAGGTAGATCTATGATCAGATTGATCTTAAAAGTGAGCTTGAGTTACTCGTTGTAAATGGAACAAGAAACGGCGATTTTGAATAAATGAAACTAAAATGGTTTAATATACACAGCTTGGATTGACTAAGAGACAGTGGTGGTGATGGTGGTAGTGGTGTTATTAGTGGCATCGCCATTGTTGCCCCAAACGACATCGTCATCCTCGTCGTCATCGTGACCCCAGCCCTGATCAGCCTCAACATCCGTATCCGGACAGTTGTAGCTAGTCAAAGCAGCCGCAAAGCGACTCGCATCGATTTGCACAATCTCATTTTCGCTAGCTGCTGCTCCCGTTCCTGCTCTAGTTCCTGTTGCGGACTTTGTTTCAATAACTGGTTCCATGTCCTTGAAGAAATCAAATTCAGCTGGCTCGGAGCTATGCAGCGATGTGGTCATCTGCACTTGAATGTCCAGCGCGCTGAGATCATCGATGACTTTGCGATTGTTGTTGGCGGATGACAAAGGCGCGGGAGGGGGAAGCGGTGGGAGTGTGGCGGTAGACAGACTGGAGCAAGCGGTGCGAAAGGAGTCGGCTATCGATGAGGGCTGTGTGGCCTGTGTGGAGGTGCTGCTAGTCGTCTCCACATTACTGTACAGGTTGAGCTCATCCAACGTGGCCTGCTGCTTGGCCTGGAGCCGTTGCAACTCTTCTGCATTATCCCAATCTGACCATGCCGCCTCCTCGTCCTCCTCTTCCTCGTCCTTCTGCGCGAGCTCTTCCTCCTCATCGTCATCATCGTTAATATGAACCAGGGTCTCTTCGTGTGCAGCGCTGCTGGTGGAGCTATCCGAATTGTTGTCCACCAGGCTGTTGCTATGACTTGACTCCAGTGGTTTCTCACTCAATTGGGTGATGCTCTTGTCATCCTCGCCACCATCGGGGCTAAGACGCAATGGCATTGGTGGCACAACATTGCTGTCCAATGGCAGAGGACTGCCCGAAACCATATAATCCACAGCATCCGCAGCGCTGCCATTCATCAGGGGCGTTATGGAACGCGGCTCTACCCACTGGGCGCTGCTGTCCGTGGAGACGGCGGCATGAGGGCGACCATCCGAAAAGCAACGCCGTCGCTCGCCACCCAACACAATGCCTGCACCCAGAATGGGCACCAGATCGGCCATGGATCGCAGTGTCTTCGCCACGAGCACATCGTTCGTATCGCTCATGCCGAGCTGCAAATGCGGCAGAATATCGTTGAGCAATTGGTCGTCGCTGAGCAGACGCACATACTCCATGAAGTAGTCGAGCAGAATCAGGCGGATCTGTGCGTCGCGCAGCCGAAACATTTTAAGCACATGCGGCAACAGATGCTGCACATACGTCTGCGGTGAGAATAGTGGTGCTGTGCATCCGTTCTCCGTCTTGGTGCGTAGAACAAATGGTGTCACACAGTGCAGGGCGGTGGGATCTAGGAGTACCATGCGCGACAGCAAATCGCTGGCCAGCTGTGAGGCGACCACTTGCTCATCGAAGCCACGCAGCCGCTCAATCAAACTGATAAAGAACTGCTGACGCTCCGGCACCGATTTCAGTGGCAGCTCAAAAAGAAAGGAATGGATTAGAATGAATTCATGATTGAAATACGGATGCAACAGCACAGCGGATAACTTCGGTCGCAACTCGATGTTGTGATGCTTCAGGTGGGTGCTGCAATAATCGCGGAACTCTAACACATGTGGTATTCCCGTCGAGCCACTGCATTTATCCAAGATTTGTTCGCAGAGCGCGGCAAAGGCAAACTGTTCCAGGGCTAGTTGCGTGGTGTCCGCGGCATCCATTGCCAGCGGCTGGCGAAAGCTGTGCGCCAGTTCAATCAGTTGTTTATTCAGCTCCTTCGCCTTCCACACATACTCAAAGCCGGCCAGGCGCCAACAGCCCTTGTCCGTCACATAAATGGACTGAGTGCAAATATTCAAATGCCTGGCATGGGCCCGCTCTATGAGAAATATGAGGCTGCATAGTATAGTGCGCAGTCCGAGGCACACCTGTATATCGCTCTGCTGGGCAAGCACATCGATCAGCGGCCGCACACGCTCTGTGGCCAAATGTTTCTGTCCGGACTGATCCCAAGTGGACATATATTTTAGTATATACGGATGGCGATAGATCATCAGGTTCTGTGTAATCATATAATATAATATATTTAGTATGCTTTCTTAGGTTGATCATCTCATGCACCTACCTTGATTGCCCGCTCCATTGGGCCCTGGGCAGCCCAGAGTTGACCCTTCACTAGCACCTCACCCTTGAAAATGGAGAGCAGTTGGCCACCGCCGCCCTCCTCGTTGCATGTCGTCGGCGATTCGGCGTTGTATAGCGCCCAAAAGTCATTAACCTCGATGGCATTTTTGTCAACTATTAGTCCCTTTAGTTTGCTGCCTTCATTGCCCATTTTTAATAAACATTAAGAAAATAACATTTATTTAGGGCAACGTATTCCGCTACGTAAACGACACCCACGTAACGTAGCGTAACATATGTTAAGGCCATACAACGAATGTTATGAGTCCAGTGTTGGCAAATGCTAATACTCACTTGACTGTGCTACACTGGTCAGCTAGATAACGAAAATTTTTTGTGTGTTTATTTTTAATAGCTGGTTAAAAATTAATTTCAAATGGATTTGTACGATGATATTGACGCCAAGCCGCGAGCTAGCCAAATGGATGGCTGGTCATCGGGCATCAAAATGCTGCAAACACAGCTAGCCGTGAAGAAAGCCCAACTACCCAACAAGCCCAAACCAAGGGATCAAATCAAGAAACCGGTGAGCAACAAAATTAATTGTATGTATATATCCATTAAATAAAAGTATTTATTATATTGTCAGCTAATGACGCCAGTGGTTAATTTGCGCGCCAGACGCAACACAGATGCGGACAGCCTGCCGGTGACAGTTGTCGCGAAGCCAATCATTACCAGCACCACAGTGGCTCCAGTGGCACCCATCTTGGATAGCATCAAAACCGATGATTGGGACTTTGTAGACGAGTACGATCCGCAGTGGCCTAACGAGTATGAGAAACTTAAGGAGAAGACCAAGAGCTGCGATAAATCGCGCAACATCGGCGTCTCAAGTGGAGCTGGAATTGTTGGTGGCAACAACAACAGCAATCGCGAGGAACGCGATCGTGATCGCGAACGAGATCGAAAACGGAATCGCATTGGACGAAGGGAACAACAGCACAACAATCAATCGCACTCGCCGCCTCAAATGAAATTCAGCGGATTTGGACTGCGCCAGAACGATGAAGATAGATATAGTCCACCCGCGCCTGGATCGGTGGCAAAGCAAGGCGGGGGTGCAGCGATAGCGCCACCAGCATCTCTGTCCATAGATAATGGCGATGGTGCCTCGAATGTGACCATACCCTATTCGGCCAGTTCGGTGGCTGCAAAGATAATGGCTAAATATGGATTTAGAGATGGTCAGGGTTTGGGTAAATCGGAGCAGGGCATGTCGGTGGCCTTGCAAGTGGAGAAAACATCAAAGCGTGGTGGTCGCATCATACACGAGAAGGATGTATTCGTACAGCCACTTGCCACGGCACCCTCATCACCACCACTCGCCCAATTGCCTGTAGTGAACGCAACGCCGTCTGTTTCGAGTCCAAATCTGGCGGCTGCTGCTGCTGCCATGCCACCGCCATCCATGCCACCACCAAGCCTAGCACCTCCAGCGACAGTCAGTGATCCTGAGCCGAGCATAACGGAGATTATGAAGGCGCCGAGTAAAGTTGTCCTGCTGCGCAACATGGTCGGGCCGGGCGATGTGGATGAGGAGCTCGAGCCGGAGGTGAAGGATGAGTGTAACACCAAGTATGGCGAAGTGAACAGTGTCATTATACATGAGGCGTTCGGCACAGTGCCCGAGGATGCTGTCAAGATATTTGTCGAATTCAGACGCATCGAAAGTGCCATAAAAGGTCGGTTAACATTTAAGTCTCTAAACTAAAACCAATAACATTTGTTTAACATTTTATTTACTTTACAGCTGTTGTGGATTTGAATGGACGTTTCTTTGGCGGTCGGCAAGTGCGTGCTGGTTTTTATAATTTTGATAAATTTAAGAGTTTTCAGCTAAATTAAGTTAATTAAGGAAATAAAAAAATATTTAAATACATTTTTAGCGAACCTCTATTTTGCTGGTCTCACTTAGTGTTATTATAACAGGCAACCGACTGCAGTGCGTGTTATCGATAACTGCGCTTGAGATTGGCAACTCTTAAATTTCTGTCTGCGATACACTCTACGACCAGTCAGTTGTTCAATCTCTATAATTTGTAAATATTTAATAGTAATATTGTGTATTTAACTTCATTGGCTATGCTAATTTTGTTAGTTGAGCAGGCAAGCCACCTTTATGGCAATAAAACACGTGCTTAATCGAAGCAAGCGTGTGACAATTTTATTGACAACTCACAATAGGTAGTTGTATCGTGCCTAGTTCACATAGCTAGTGGAAGAGGTTTGGTTTGAGAACTGAAACAAAATTATCGCAAATACTCGCTTTCGCTGCGTTGCAAAATTGATAAACAAAAACCAAACACTCGAAAAGAAAATAAAACCAAGGTGAGTTCTTAAAGTTGCACGGGAAAACAAGCAGAAGTCAATTAGTGTTCTGTGTTTGTGTTAAAATATAAACAATAGCAAAGTAAGAGAGAATTAGGTTTTGTGTGTGCTGTGTTTTTTCTGTTTTTTCTTTTCTTTTGCGCGAGTACATAAGCCAAAGCAAAAGACCAGATAGCAGCAGCAGAACGGTAAATTCTCCAAATGTCAACGACACACACACTGAGCCACTTGTAATTAAATTCAATTAAGCTGCAGCTAGTGCTTCATTTGTGTATCAATTTTCATAAGTGAAAAAGCGAAACACAAAACACTCCAGGCCTCCGTCACCCTCCGCCCAACCCATTCCACACGTTGAACTCGTGCCCAGCCACTGGCTGCAGCTGTATTGGTTGTTGTTTTGTTGCTGTAACTGCAGCAGCAGGGACACACACACAAGCAACGTCAGACTGACAGACAGACCAACGACGAAGCAGCGCTGATCACATTTATTGTGTTGAACAAAAGTTTTGCATTGTTCTCAGCTTTCCCCACTCCCACCGACGACCAGCAGTAGCAGCAGTAACAACAACAACACCACCAACAACAACAACAACGACTGTCCAACCATAGTTGCCATATCCATCCAAGTAGTTGTTGTTTGGGACCATGGGCCCGTTATCGTCGCTCGGTGCTGGTGCTGCAAGGTAAGGGGCAACTCTGCCCATCCTATGGGCTCTCACTCACTCTTGTTGTTGCTGTTTTTCTCACTCTCCACCCCCTATACCTGCTATTTCTACTCATACTCTTTATCCAGTCACGCAGTTTATTGCACTATTATTCAATATATTGCACGCACATAATTGCATTTGTACATACTTATATAGATATGTGCATTTACATATTTTACATATTTATCTGCCCGTCGCGGTTCGCCTTCTTGTTGCGCCTTCCAAAGTGGAGCAGTCGCGCCCGCTCACATACACAAGCAAAGAAACAAACAGTTTTTCGGTTAGCCCCCTCACACACACACTCGTAAACACACAAGCAAGCACACACACACGCGCACATTTGTTGCCCGCTTCTTCAATTATATTTTCAAAATCTATTTTTAAAAAAACATTATTTTGCCCTGCACTGAAGTAGTCTATTATGTTTCTTATTGTATATACAATTTTTAAAGTAACAGTATGTAAAATTAACATTTGTACTTGTGTTTCCGGTGTGTTTCCGGCCTTTAAAAATTTCTGCTTTAAAAGTATGCCCAGAAGTATGATTAAAAGTTTGTTAGTTATTGAATATTCGATAAAACTCTTAAAGCCCATATGATTTATTATTCTTAATACATTTTTCTTGTAGACATCTTTTTATTCACATTTAAAAAAAAAAAAACTAAAACTAAAACTAAAAAACTATCTTTATTTATAGATTTTAAAACAATTAAATATCCACTTTAAAATTCAAACAAGTTGTAGTGATAAATATACCAGGTTGTTATTTCTTATTAGCAAAAGGGACTTTTTTAAATTTGTAGGATTTAACTTTAAATGAGAGGAAAAATATTAGGTTGAGACCACTTGATTAGATTTAAATTTCTATTTTTCAGCTTTGTTTATATAACTAGTGCAATATATAAATATAAAGCTATGATTGTTGAAGATATCTCTTAATATTTTCGATTTTTGTAACGTTTCTTTTGTAATAGAAAGGTTTGATCTGTTGTTGAATTTGTCATGTTGAAATGTCAACAGTTTGGACTGTTCAGTGTGTTCACAACAAGGAAATTTCGATAAAATTAAACTATTTTAATCTGTCCAGCCAAAAAATAAATAAATTTAACTAATTTATTTATGTTTTTACTGTATGACGACTGTCTGAGCGCATTTCACACATTTCAGCTATGGTCTTGGCCGGCAACGAATTGCAGAGCAATAAGGATGACGAGCAAAAGACAAACGCGTCAACAGCAGCAACAGCAGCAGCAGGAACAACAGCAGCGACAACAACGCCAGCAACAGGAGCAGTTGCAGTTGCACCAGCAGTTTCAGTTCTGAGCAACGCCACGGACCCTGCATTAGAAACAACAACGACAGAAACAATAACAACATTAGCCAAAACCGACCTAGAACTAACAGCTAGACCCGCATCACTTGCCACTGGTGGCACTGGCTCTGAACTAACCAAGCGTCAGCAGCAGCAGCATCATCATCGCCACAACAAAAAGGCCCACAACAAAATGGAGCCGAACAAAAAGGCGACCGAACAACAACAGCAGCAGGAGAAACACGAGACGGAAACTTGCGAATTGCTGGCCCCAGAGAACAACATCATCAGCAGCAGTCTAAGCAACAGCAACAGCAACGATGCCAACGATAATCTCGAAAATCAAGAGAACAATAATACGACCACAACAGAGACCTGTGATTCTAATACGAATACCTTGCAGGTTAGTTTATCTGTGATATGATATATGCAGCAGTTATTCACAATTTGTTTGTTTGCAGGGTCAGCTGGCACAGCAGCAGGTGCAGTTGCACATGGCCCTGAATTCGGTGGTAAATGCGAATAATACGACAACGAGCGGCAATCTGTTTGGCTCGCTGGGTGCCTTACAAATGCCTAACAATGAGACAGTGGCAACAGTCAACAACTGCAACAACAGCAGCAGCAGTTGTCCAGTCGCCCAACAATCGGATACGTCAGCGTCGACGGGCGAGGCTAAGATTGTTCTGCAATGCGAGGGTAAATCGCATAAATTCGAGACGCGCAACATTTTGTTAGCGCCCGGCCAGGAGTGCAAGGTGGGACGTCTGATTGCGAAGAGCAAGGCGAGCGAAGGTAATGCCATTTTCGATTGTAAGGTTCTGTCGCGTAATCATGCCATGCTCTGGTATACACCGGACGGGCACTTTTGGGTCAAGGACACAAAATCGAGCAACGGAACTTTCATCAACGATAACAAATTGGGCAGTGAGCCGGCCGAGTTGCATTTTGGCGACACCGTCAAGTTTGGCGTCGAGGTCATTGAGAACTCGCGTCAGGAGGTGCACGGCTGCATTATTGCACGCGTCACTCTGTTTATGCCGGATGGCCGGGAGGCGATCTCAATAGAATCGGAGCAGCTGCAGTTGGGAGGACTGAATCGGATTAGCTACGATGAGATACAGCGTTTAAATGCATTTCTGCAGGAGGCGTCGCAGCGCGAGAAGATGCTCAAAGCGAAGCTCAGCAATTTGCAGGGTGTCCTCGATTCCATGCGCAAAAATTCGACAATGTGCTGGCAGAGCTTGATCACCGAGGATCAGCTGCTCCACAAAATCAATCTGCTCGAAAAGAAGCTCCAGATGATGGACAAGAATGTGCCCGAGAATGCGTTACGCAATGAGGTGAGTATTTCCATCTTCTTTTTTTTTAATTAATTCGTAATTTCGTATTTAATGTAATTTATTGCATACTTTTGAGACCCCACCGAAAACCAATTGCATTTTATCTAGTCACAAATATGGAATAGATGCATTCCTCGTCACTTGAATAGGATATCCCTTAAATCTCTACTTTTCTATCGTACCTTTTTTTTTTATATTTATTTTATGTGATCAAAAACGTAAATTCAAATTTAAATTGTGGTCCACAAATTGTAACTGTCATTTAGTCGAACTTATATTTTATATTATATTTATTATGCAAAACGGCTAAAAATGTGAACAACTTCGATTGCAGATTGTTAAGCTGCTAGAGGATAGGAACACGTATCAGCTAACTGCCAAAGAGGCGCTGCGCAAGGTGTACCAAGATCGTTGCGATGCCATGCAAATGCTGTCCAAGATGGAGATGGCATACACGAACTCGGACAACGAGTGCGGCATTTTGCGCACCCAGATATTGAACTCCAAGCAGACGCTGCAGGATTTTAATGTGCGATTGGAGCAGTTGCAGCAAGAATATGCGGAATACAAGCAGGAAACGATGCGTCAGCAACAAGAGGCTAAAGAGGAGGAGGAACAGCGAATGGGACATCTGAAGGACCAACTGAACGCGCAGGAGATCGAAATGGATAAGATGCGCCAACAAATGACGCGGCTGCAGAAAACAATCGCTGACGATGACAACGAACAGGTGGTGCAACAGCAACAGGTGCTGGAGCAATTGAATGCGGCCATTGGTTGCGACGATGATGAAGATGATTATGACGACGATGACGATGACGATTTTGATGTTGCTGTTATCGTTGACGATGATGATAAAGATGCAGCTGCAGATGAGGATAACGACAAGGATGAAGTTGTGAATCAGCAAGAGGAAACACCCAGTAAACATAAATCTGTAAGCATATTAAACTTCTACAGTAATCACTCGCTAACTAAAATTGCACTTCACATTTCACAGAGCAAAAAGAGTAAGAGAAAGCAGAAGGAGGAGTTCGATTTGAAGCACAAGGTGATGCGCAATGATTCAATTTTGAAGTTGCTAAAGAATTCGGATCTCAATAAGGGCGCCGACGCCGTCGATGTATTAAAAGCCATATTCAACAACGACGAAGACTCTGGCGATGATGAATCACAGAAGGTGCACTCGCTGCAGCGATCCCCGGCACCAATGGGAAACAAAACGGAGACAGAAGCAACAGCAAGCGATGAGTTTATACACAAATCACCCCAGCACAACAAATGCCTCAATGGCATCGATGAGGCGTTCAAGGAGGAGTCGGAGGAGGAGGAGGAGAATAAAAAGGAGAAATCATTATCATCGTCACACGCAATGCACATAAAACTGGAGACACAGCCGACACTTGTGCGCATCGATGGCGATGCATCGTTGTCCCAGGAGCAAACACTGGACATGCTGAACGAGGAGTGCACGTTCTACAAGCAGAAATCGGAAACGCTAAACACAAACATTACTTCATTGAAAGTGGAAATGCAGAAGCTTAAAGAGCAGTTGGAAGAACAAAAAGAGCATCAGCAGCAGCAGCAGCAGCGCAGTCCAAAAAATGTCAAGAATATCGATAAGGATAGTGAAGTTGAAAATGATCTCGATACGGATGAAAAGCAAAAGCAGCAGCAGAAGTCTGATGACGAATGGAATCACTGGAATAGTGAGCTAATCGATATGAGCGATGAACATGTAGAACGCGAGGAGCAACTTATTACGTACAAGGATCGACTGCAACAGTCCGAGATGAGCAACATTGAGTTGCGCCACCAAATCCAACAGTTGCAGACAAAACGGATAACCTTTGGCAATTCTATGCTCTATCGTCGTGCTCTGCCCGTTGGCTGTGTGGCTCTGGCGGCGATTCTCTATTTTCTGGTCAGTCGCTTCTAACACAACTGGCAACAACAACAGCAGCAGCAGCAACAACAACAAAAGCGAACAACGTACCTAATGCAAACGACAAAAGAGAGATTCAAAAAAAGAAAATACTATATATATATATATACATATATATACATATATATATATATATATATATATATATATTTATGCATGTTTTCATCTTGTGGTGTGGTTAAAATTGAATGGGGGTAGACTGCAAAAAAAAGAAAGAAAGAAATTATTTGGATTGCACTTAGCTAAACTAAACATACATACAGTTATTCATATTTATACAAATAGTTCTAACTTTATAATCGGAGCTTTACTCACATATATACTATATACTTCATTATCGGTTCTTATAGTTATTCTTTGGTACGCAAAATTTGTAGTCCTAAATTTGATATTGAATTAAACAAAAAGAAAAACACACACACAGTGATAAAGGCACACACACACACACAGGCATGCGGATAGTTAATTTTGATGTAATTATATTTAAAGAAATTCCTTAAAAATGATTTTTTCTATATATGTATATATATATATATATATATTTATGTCTTTATCCCATCTTAATTTGATGGTGCGATCTATAATTGCATATGGGTTAACATCACCCCAGCCCTGGCAATTTCGAATTGTGTACAAATCTAGGCTGGCTGACTGGCGGCGGATCATTAAGTTTTAGCATTAGATTGCAATTATTTACCATTACCAGCTATGTTTTATAAAAACTATATTTATGTATGCTAAATGTTGATTTATGTACTATATTTAGTTGATTTTTATGTATGTCCCTCGTCCTTCTCTCATCGAGCGTACGCGTGCTCTAAACACATTTCTTTATATATATTTTTCTAAATCTAACGATACGAATAATGAAACACAAAGTCATCAATAATGCTTGCGATATCACAAAGAATATGTTAAAAATGAAATGAAAACCACACACATGTATTCGAAAAAAGAAATAAAAACAATGAATAAACACAATACTTTAACAGTTGCAAAAATTTCAGTTTTTTCATAGATTTAAATTTTTTTTAGCAATCACCTTTTTAAATTGACTTGATTTGTGGCGCTAAAACAAACCCATTACGCTACGTAACGCAAGCGTAATCTCATGTTGGTATTTCTTTTTTAGTAGATTACGATTTTCGAGCATATGAACAATTAATGCGACCACACTGTAGTTATGGATTTTGTGGTATGCGAGAGGCAGTCACACCCAACAGTCGGGTCGGGTTTTCTATGGTGCGCACGGTTTTATTATCGGTGCATTTTCCCTATTATCTTTAGTATTTAATCAAATTCATTAATTAAATGTGAATGTATTGTGAAAACGTTATACAAAAATAATTGCAACTGAAACGAATGTTAAAGTACATAAGCCGCAACATTATTCAGTGTTTAAAACATGAAGTAATTCAGCAGTATGTGCAGAGCCAACAGAGATGAGCGAAACTGTGACTTTTTTTCTTGTCATTTTTAAGTCACTGTGTCAAATGTGTGTGGCTGCCTGTGACTGAGCTTTCACATGTGAAAGACTTTCGATTCTTACGGCACTAGTGAAAAGTCACAGGTACGTACACACATATACACATCAATTCGTTCATCTCTGGTGCGCTTCTTGTGTGTGTGTTTGTGAGGTGGGCGTGACGCCAAGCGGCTTCTCAGCAGTGAAGCGCAGCCATAAAGTGAAATGCAAAAAGAAAGACGGGATCTGCTAATCCAGTGCAGAAAGCTTCAATGTATTTATTTGTAATTGTGCATATGTTCTTTCTCTTTCTTGTGCTTCCAGCTAAATGCCAACAAAAATTCGGAAGTTGTGCTTGTGTAAGTGTGAGTGGATGTGTGTGCCTGAGTAAAGGGTAAACAACAATAGGAGAAAAGAGCGCAACTTTGTTTTTTGCATGCCTGCAGATGTGGAAATAATAAAAAACTAGCCGAAAAAATAATAATTATAATAAGCAAGCAATAAGAACACAAAAAGTGTCTCGCTGGCTTAACGGATTTTCCCGTCGTCAACGTCGCTGTTGTTGTTATACAAAAGGTAAGTCCCTCCCCCTCTACGCATATATAAAAAAAAATCATTGCAAGCTTTGACATTGCACCAAAAACAACAAATGTTGCCAACTGTTTTCTGTGCATGCATGTGTGTGTATAACAGATAAGCAGTCTGCTTTGTTCTGATAATAACAGCTGAAGTTGCCCCGTCCACAAATGAACACGGCAACAACAATGATATTTAAAAAAGATATTTCAAAAATAACATTATCATAATCGTAAAAATAACAACAATAAAGACTCGATTTGCTTAACTAACTTGATTTTATCAATTAAAAAAAACAGTACTTATTAATGTATTTAAACTATCTTATTTGCCAAGCATTCATAAAAAATGGCTTTTGTTTTTGCGCCCACTTATCACAGGTAAACATTCGACACATTTATAATTCCCCATATCTCTCTCTCTCTCTCTCTCTCTCTATCTGTCGCGCAGTATTCTCTAGTATTCCGTTTTGTGTACTTTCGCGCTTACTGCTTTACTGGTATCTTCCAAATTACACACACAGCACATAAAACAACTTTATGTAGTCTCCGCATGACTCATACCGGTTAACTCACTGATCGATAGCCTAGAATTCAAATGTATCTATACATGCATGAGTATATAAATGTATATATGCTTGTCAGCAGCAGTGTTGCCCAATGCTGCGCTGCCAATGAACTTTCGGGCAAATACACAAAAAATAAAACTTTCACTGGACTGGCAGACTTATTGAAAGACAAATGGCATAAGATCGCTGCTACGCGAATTGGCCAATATCCGTGACGTGCCACGCACGCAGCCAGTCCCCAAACTATAATCGAAACAGTCAATTAAAAATGACAGTGCAAAGATTGCAAAATCAAAAAAGAAAAATAAACAAAACAATACACATAAGCAGAAAAAAAAAATCAATAAAATAAAGCATACATTATTATTTCTTATTAAACCTCACATGCCGGCTGTGACGTCACAGAATGGGCCAACCAAAAATATTTCCAGCAATATATGCATACGTAATATGTTTACGCATATGTTGCTAAATAATACCGATCAGCACTTGACCAGGAACATTTTGATTTAGCAACATTTGAGTTTGCGGTTTTACGTATACGTATATGTGGAAAATTAGCTAACAGTTGATGCAAAAAACAGCTGATGACGTATAGCTTATCGGATCAGGTTGCCAGACGTCGCCAAAATGTGTATGGTTGTCTGTGGGTAGCAATATATGTCAGATCAAGACGGTCGCAAATTCGCCTACCATGTGGGTGTATCTATTATATGAATTTTTAATTAATTAATGTATGTATATTAAAAAAAACAACTTTGTTTATAAATTTCGCTAGTTTTATTAATTTGCTTAAAATGTTTTATTGATATAATATAATATAAAAAATATGCATCTAGCCGTTAAGAAACTTTAATCGTTGATCAAAAAGTGTTGCCAAACATTTGGTAAGGAGTTGGGCAACCACAGCACAGGCGAGTTGTGACGTCACTGACCGCACACAGTTCAATGGCTGTCGTCGAGTAAGCATAAGCATTGTTTCCCTCTCCTTCAGTCAGTCACTTGAAAATAAAAACTATTGCAAAGCGAAGCACTTCAGCTGAGTGTGCAGTACAAAAAGCCAAAAAAGAAGAGAAACAATACAAACAGCCATAAACAATGCAAAGTGACGCGAGCTTTAGCATTTATTGTTTCTTTTTTCTTTTGGGTTTAAACTGCAAGTGACGCCATTTGCCTCCCTTCTCCCGCTCTCTATGCTCTTCTCATTTCTTTTAACCACGTTCACCATCAAAGCTTAAAATTTCAATGAATTGCAACGGTTTTATTTACGAGTCCAGCGTTAATATATATATATATATATGTATACATATAGTTTTATTTAAATATAGTATATTAAGCCCAGGAATATATGCGCCACGTGTCAACTTTCATTTAATTACTAGGGGCTTAGTATTTTTTTTTTAATTAGACTAGCTTTTATTTCGATTTTTATTAGTTGTTTTTAAGCTGCGAAATGGCATTTCTTTATACCAGTCGCACCTCACTTTTTGCAGCAATTTAGTTATTTTAATGTATATGATTTGCTTAGAAAGTTAAAAACAGTTGCGAAAAGAAAGTTTATTAGCTTAACAGACTTAATTAGAAGTTATTCAACATAAAAAAAAACTCACACTATTAAATTAAAAATTCTGTAGAAAAATAAACAAAATAAACAGTTTTTTCTTTCAAGAATTTAGCTTATTGCTATTTTGTTTGTTATTTACCTATTTAAACATTATCAAAATGTGTTTTATTTGCTTGTGTTTATTCAGTTGTTGATCGCTTCTGATTTTTATTATCGTCGGTTAAAGTCGAAAGCTTTGGAATAATGATTTCCAGTTCTTAAAGTATGCAGGTAATTTTAAAATGCTTGCACAATTTCCAATAAGTCTTGGGCGTTGCCGACTTTTGTATGTGAACGTTATCTAGTTGTTTGTTTTTTTTTACATGCCAACTCCTGCGATGTGTAATTTTAACATTTATTAATATACATTTACGCATACCATCAGAAATCAAATTGGCTTTTCAGGCTCGCGAACTTCTAGCTTTTCAACCTCTGTTCTGTTTATGTGGACAATAGGCGAATTGATTTGCTTCGCTCAGGGTCAGCTGATTTCTGCTATCAGTGTTCCTATTTGTTTGCTCTTTTGTCGACACACCCATGAAGCAACCCCGAACCTGTTTCGTGAACGAACATTTTTCAATTTATTTTTTTTAATTTTATCGATTTATCTGGATCCGATCATATCGTTTAACACTTTCTTTTGAATAATTTACACTTCATTTATTAAATAGAGTTCACGATTGCGCAAATAGTTCTTTTGACTTTCCCAACATTTGCATTATGGCGAATGTAAACTTTTTTTTTTGTTTTTTTTTCATTCATCAGAATTTACTGCTGATTGTATGTTATTATAATTATTATCTTATTCTGTTGTGTGGGAGGTAATCAGAGTGGATCATACGCTGGACTGCATATTATTTTCACTTGTTTGCCGTTGTTTTTTTTTTGTTTTTTGCTGATAACGCTATGCAAGTGTGGGTAAGGTGACTTTGTTGTTGGCGGGGGAGTCGGGTTTACAGCAGCGTAATCTATTGTTTGCTGTCCGCTGCTTACAGCTGGCATTCTACTTTTAACTTCCTCTATCTTCTTACTCTCTCGTATTCTGTCTCCCGTATTCGGCTTCCGTTTTCCCATATAATTTGTTGATTTAAATGTTTTGTTGGTTTATCTTAAGGCACACGCAAAACTACAATAACAACAAGAAGAAATATTAATAAGTACAATCTACTTTATTTGCCACTTTTAACGTCGTTGCATGGGAATTGGTATCCGGGAGTTGGAATTGGCACTGGAACTGGAAATCAATGAATTCATTTGCTGTGTTGCGCATTTGGCTGCTACTGAATTAAACATGATAAAACTGCCAAATCGATTTTCATTTATTAATAGGTCACAGCAGCAAAAAAAAATTAAATAAATAATAGCAATGAATAAATGTCTAGATGACGAATAAACACGCACTTTATACATTGCCTTCTTATGGCTTTTTAGCATTAAATCCGCTAAGCATGCAATGTGTCGACATCATTTCAGTTTCTGTGCAACATAAAAATTTGAAGCAAACATAATTTTATAATCATTGAAAAATAATACAATAGTTGGTACAAAATTAAGGGAAAACTGAAACTTAACTTTTTGTTCTATCTTCATTTTAACAGCTGCTTAGCATTTAATGCACTGAACAGTCAACAAATGTTGGCAACATTTCAGTTCAAATTCTAATCAAATAATAATGATATAATAAATAATGATAAATAATTATTAAATAATGATATAACAATCAGTTATGCCATAGGTATATGATAAAAATAATTATCTAGAAACTATACAACATATAAACTAATCTAAAAACCGTTAGCAACATGTTTTGCACCTCAGTGCAATAAATCAATTTAAAACCAACAAAATTACAGCCATAAAACATCAAATTAGCCTTAAACTCTTATGCGCAATTTTGCATATTGTAAGTTTAGCTGTGAAAAGTGGATATACAACTAAAATAGAGGCAAAGCAGAAGAGGCAAACCGGCTTAACAACTTGCTGCAAAGTTCAAGGACACTTTTTAAGTCTGCACAAGTTGCCTCCAAGCTGCAAGTTGCAAGTTGCGTAAATTGGTTGCGTTGCTTGATGTTGTCGTTGTTGCAATGTTATAGGCAAGTTTTTTTGTGTTGAGCCAAGTGAAAACTGTCACATGACTCTGCTAGGCGCACCCAGAGGACCAACAAGGCGACACCCATTTCCCCACTTTTCTTTTCCCCCCCTTTTGTCTTGCTAGAGTGCAAACATTTGTTCGTCCATTGTTGGTGCTGTTTGGGCACAAACGGAGGGGAAGGGGCCGACAATGTTCAACTTTTACTTTTACTTTGCGGCTGGGGACAAGCTTTTAGTTAAATACGAACTGGAACTGAATTTAATAATAAATGTATTAAAAGAGCGAAAATAAATAATAAATATATAGCATTGAAACAAAAGAATGATGTTATTCATCTTTATATGCAGTAAAATTTATAATAAATATAAAGCATTAAATGCAAAGAAAGCTTAAAAAATTAATAATAAATCACTCTCTTAAAATCGATTTGAGTGATAGAGTATTGAATAATATAAAAAAAATCTATTTAAGTTAAGAATATAGTAACAAAATTTGTCCCTAAAATGAATGATATTTAGTTAATAACTGAATTTAAAAATAATATAACATAGTCGAAAAAATGTATGTACAAAATTTCAAAGCTTTTTTTGTAAGCTTAATAGTTTTTAAAGATAAATCAAACAAATCTGTATTTTCTGTGGTTCCATCAATGTCGATCTGTCAATTTTGTCGTTTTAACTAATTACTAAATTGGTGATTTTCATCAAAAATGGCAGACAACACAATTCCCTGCTGAATATGGCTTAATTTGATAGGAACAAATAAAAAAAACACAAACAATAGGCATCATTAGCTCCAACACTATACATTTTGGGACAGCCACTTACACCTACATAAACTCATCAACCAGCGTATTGAGCAATTATCCATAACAAGTTACGCAAGTATGAACATTGAATAGTTAAGATCGATTAATTATTTTCTTTGATTGGATTGATATGACAGAAGATTTTCGCATGTTTCTTATGAAGAGTATAAAAAGCGTTGTCCAGAGGTTCACAGCAGGCAGCTAGATAGCGTTAGCAAGGATCGCATAGAGTTGTCAGACTGTGTAGTATAATAGTTTAGCGGTCTTGCAGCAGAGAGTCTTCTAGCTGAGTTCACATATTAAAGATAAGTTTTCTTAAATAGTATAGTCTTAGTACAAGCTTCTCTTAATTTCTCTTTCTTTCTCTCTGGCGAGCTGAATATTGAAGTAACGCTGCTTTAACGGGTAAACTAAAGAGCGATAGATTTAGAAGCCAATTTGTAAACATTGCAAATGGCAACTTGCTGTATACACAAATATACATTCTTCCATCCCCCTTTTCGTACACATACATATACTTGTATACATGCATACATATGCACTTTTGCGCAGTGTCAGGTGTTCACATCTAGGCGAGCATTAGCTTTGTCTGGCTTTCTTTATGCCGTTATTCCGACGTCGCCATCGCTGTCAGTGTTTGTATATTTGTGTGTGTGCGACTTTTAACCCTTGGCCCTTGAGCCCAGATGCCCAGACAGGCTGCGAGGGTTGCTGCTGATGTTTGCTGTTGTTGTTGTTGTTGCTTCATTAGACTTGCACAGCGGCTCCAGGTTCATAAATCTTCCGCTCTTCTTGGATGGCAGCTGCGTGCGGATTGTGGCCAAATGTTTTGTGTCTCTGTGCGCTGAATTGCTTCCTTTGTTGCCTGCCCCATGCCCCAGGGCATCTGGGCGCAACTTTCGCCGTTTTACTTTTGTAGGCGGCATTTCCGCATTTAATGCTGGAGTTGTTGAAGTGGCGACGCCACTTGAACACAACCTGCCACATGCCACATGCCTCCCCCTCCTGCAGCCCACCCTTCTAGTTAAAATAGCTGTCAACTCGGATGTGGAATGAATGGAATGGAATGAATATCTGAGCGTATCTATTTTTTATGTTGCCCTCGTGGGCGTATCGCCTCCCATTGCCAAGGGCAACTGTCTTGGCTCACCCCCATTGGCCTCCCTCTCTGCTTTCTAGTTTTGCTTTTCTTTGTTTATTTATATATTTATTTTTTGTTGCCTAATCAGTAAACTAAACACGTTTGCGGCTTTTTCAACAATTCACCGGGGTAACCATTTTTTTCTGTTTTCTCTCTTTTGTCATTAGAATTACCTGTGGCCCAAACACGACCCGT
Source organism: Drosophila fungiperda (assembly GCA_035042345.1). Classification (NCBI taxonomy): domain Eukaryota; kingdom Metazoa; phylum Arthropoda; class Insecta; order Diptera; family Drosophilidae; genus Drosophila; species Drosophila fungiperda. Next base: position 10,641,843 of record JAWNLM010000145.1, read on the forward strand.
TTTGTGTTTTTTCGTACTGCTTTTTTTTCGATGCAACATCGCACAGTTTGTCGCATTTCTTGGATTTGTTTACTTTGCTCTCGCATCTTTTGTGTTTGTTGTCCTAAACAAAGTCATATATTGATTAATTTGTCGCTGGAGGAAAGCACTTTTATACGTATACATAGAAAGCACAGAAAATATATTAACCTTTGTCTGTCGGAAGTAATATTTAAATTCCAGTGCCCTTTTTTGTTCAAGTTCACATGAAAATAAAATCCGATTTTTGTCGATAATCTTATAAAAGAAAAGAGGCGAATTATCGGAAAAAAGTAATATTTAAATTGCTGTAATATTTCAGCTGTATTAAGTAATCTGTAATAACTAAGAAAAATAGGCTCTGAAGTGGGCAAAATATGTTCTAAACTCCCCCTTCCCCTATAAATTCATGATTTTTGATTATAAGTCTCATAATTTAAGATACACTTAGTAATATGCTTATAAATATGGTTTTTGTATATCTGATTGACAGAATAATAACCAATTTTACTACAATCATTTTGCGCAGTTTCAGTGGTTTCAAATATAATACCTGTAATTTCCTAATAATCAGTATAATTTTATTACAGGTACATATTGCAAGCTCTGTAATAAAAAGCAATTATCAATATATTATAACGATAAATGCCTGAAAATTGAAAGTCCAAATATCTATATAAAAATATAAGTATATTTATAGATTTAACGTACTCGAAGCATATTCCTTATTTGTGAATTTGATGGACATCGAGGAAAGTTCTTGTTTATATACATGTATATATATATTACATATATGTATCTAGGCATAATACATAATCGTTTTTGGATCATTTCGATTGCGTGGCATTTTCATTTTTCCGGTCTCTCGTTTTCCACTCTTTTCTTTATCTACTTTTGTGGCTCATTAATTTGACGCTCGACTGCGCGTAGCTCTTAATTAAGCAAGTTTTATGAACTCTAAAAAATTGGCAACAACAATCACAAAGATCTGCCATAACTCTTATAATGTTTTTATTACCTTGTAGAGGAGGGGCTTAGGGTATGAAAATTTAAAGAGTTAGGGGATACGCCCAATAAGCTTATTTTATGGAGTTAAGCATAATATAAATATGAATGTTAAATATGTATATTAAATTTCTTTACTACATGTAGAAGTATATTATATATACATGGTTGAAAATCGTATAATCCTTGCAGCTTATCTAAACAAGCCTTGAATACATTAAAATTAAATACTTTCCATAGGAAAGAAGAGTTTATATTAAATAGTTTTTTTTTTTAATATTATTGAATATCTTGATCTTGATATATTTATTTTACATTTTTAGTTTAATATTAAATTAAAGTTATGAGTTGGTCTGCAAGGGTATTTTAATTTCGGCGTGTTAAAAATAGTTTTTCTTTCTTGTTTTATTAACTTATTTTTGGGTGCAACAACCGAAGCCATCGCATTGTTTTGGGGCGCACCTGTTCAAAGATCAGCCTCTGACCATATATACCTCTCTTTCTCTCCATATATATATTTATATATATATATATAAATTTGTATATATATAGATAAGTATATATTCTTTATTCGGTACACTTGAGACCATTTTTGGTACGTGCGTTGACTTTCATAATATAATAAAATCTAGATGCATAGTGTGAACATTTAAGGCAAGCCGAGTTATACAATATAACTAAATTCAACTAATTAACTATATATATATATATTTATATACATGTGTATGTGTATATGTATATAGGTAAGATATGTCTGTATGTGTCTGCAATTTGTTAATGTCCTCGTCTTGTTTTGTAGACTGGGTGGGTAGCACTGGGATGGGTTCATTGGGCGCTTGAGTTAATTGGCTATGTGAGTGTGTTGGTGTGTGTTGCTGTGTTGGTATAGTCGGCGTGGGTAACGACAACTGATACGACGGCAATAACAACAACTACTACAACAACAACAACAGCCACACCAGCGACAATGAGAAGAGCAATCGACACAACGCCAACGCACATATTTCCTGTGCCGGCAGCTTATCGATTTTTAGTTTGACGTAGTCACAATTCCAGTTATTATTTCATTATTTACCCACAGGGATGTTCACTATATTTGGTAACAGAATATAGAATGCGAAATACCTTGATGCCACTGAGATAGAAGGGTATATTGCTTGTGTTCATCTGCTAGCCAAAAAAATCGATAATATCGATAATTGCATTTCGATAAAAGTTCAAATTTTCAAAATCTTTAAACTAGAGTCGTTACATTTGGAGGGTAGATTTCTGCAAAAGTTCTTCAAATATAGGCATAAAGTACAGGCAAAAAATTGGCTTTTTTCAATTCAATGTAGTATCAAATATTTTTTTAAAAACAACCTCGTTAACTGATGCTTATTGTTAGGAAAAACCTGTTTTACTTTTTACAGCTTATCATTTATTGCGAAGCAATTTAATAAGTTAGTTGTTTTAACTTAAAAATGTTACAGTTTTAAAAGATTACTGGCTTTCTAATTATAAACTAAACTAAATAGATAATGTGTAGTACACATCCCACAAATGTAAAAATCTTTGATTTCAGTCAATTACAGACTTCTTCGAGAGCTTGAATCTCTCTTATCTGGCCATACTGATAGTAATTGTAAGACACAAGTGCTATGCGAAAATGATAACAATTTAGAGTTTTTAATGAAAGTTTTTAATTAAAGCTTATGGCAATTGATTGTAGAAAGTTATTTGTTAGCTTAAGGTGCTGAAAAAGTGTAGTATCAGAAACAAAATTTAAGTTTTGTTATAGATATAGATTTCAATTAATTTAAACGGCATAATATCAAGAAAGTGTGAAGTTTGATTAAAACACAATTTTCATTTGTTCGTTGACTCAACTTTTTATGTTCCCTCAAATACTTCTGCTTTGTGTCTGACACTCTCTCTCTATATATCTCTCTCTCTCTCTCTCTCTCTTGCTGCACCAAGCTTAAGATCACAAAGACTGCGCTTAGCATTTGATGGGATATTCATTTTACTCTCGCTCTCTTTGTATCGCTCTCTCTTGCTCATTCTTTCTGCCTATTTGTTTTCACTAGAGTACAGTGAACACCCCTAATGTGGGTGACATTGACTTCCGTCATATATTTTCCATTACACTCGCAAATGTCATCGTTTGGCTTCTATTTTGGTTTTTTGCTTTACAGAAAAAAAGGTCAAATGGCATTTTCGATTTAGTTGCTCTTTCTGTTGTTGTCTGAGCAACAAAACTAAACAAAATGCCAAATGTCATGCTCAATGGAACTTTGGGAACTGCTGCACTTGTTGGCCAGCCATTTTATTTTATTTTTTGACCCACTTGGCAACCAGCAATGGCAAAAACTACGCCACTAGGCCGGCCGACCCGATAGAATAAACCAACAAATTGGAATGAGCACAAAACTTTTCACTACGACAATTTGCACTAATAAAGATGACGACAACATTTTTTTTGCAATATGACGCCGCTGCGTCCTTGGAGGATTGGCCTGGTCAATTGTGAGCGCTAGATTAATTAATTTAATTACCTGAAGAGGGCGCTGTATATGCGAAGTTCTATAGACACGCCTCAATATGTCGGCTCCACAGCACAACAGTCAAGGAAGGCGGTGGCGTCATAACGGCACTTGGTAATGAGCTAATGGCGCGCTCAGTTCACTCATAACTTACAGGCACAGGCAAACATTTTCATTTAGTTTAGAGAAAGGCAAGCACGAATGTTGCCGCAACATTTAACGGCAACATTAATACAACAACAGCAACATACTAAATACCACTGCTTAAAGCAACCCGTACAAATATCGTTATACAAATTTATGGCCCGACACGCGATTCCCCTCTAAAAGCAAAAAACTTAACGTCGATCAAGCTTAAAGTCGGCTAGGTGGGGGCTTTGCTAAAGGGGGTTGGGGTTAGGTAAAGCAAAACACACGTCTTGCGGGTAAAACAAAAGCCAAGTGAAAACCAGAAATGTATTTATGTCTTGCAACGAATTTTTAATACACTCATTAATTAAGTTAAAATATAAATGATATTTATTAATGTAGTCATCTTAAGAAATCTGGTTTAATGGTCGCATAAGGCATCATTAAATAATTTCATTTTTTCTTATGAGCTTAATTTAATAATAATTGGATAATTATTATAGAGCCCTGAAAAAAACACAGTTAACACAAATCAATGTCTATAAAAAGAAAATAATAATAAGATGTGAATAAGCTATGAAAACAGCTGACGGCTTTTTTGTTTTCCATATTGATTTATTGAACAAAATAAACCCGGTTAAGCATTATGATAAATCCATTAAAATCTGGGCACAAGAGTATACAAAACTAAAATTCAGACAGTTTTGCAAGGATGGGCAAAAAAAAAAGAAGACAATGGTCGAGTGAAACGTGCCTGTGAAGAATAAAAATTATTAAAAAAATCATAAACAAGCTTCAATGAGCTCGAGTGTGTGTGAAAGAGAGGCATACACTCATACGCTAAATGCTCTGACATAACCCATGTTAAGTTTATGTTCAGAGGGGGTTTAATGGCGGCGGGGGCAACTGACTCATTGAACGGTTATGCAGAAGGATGGAATGGAATGGAACGGAATGGTATCGCTTGGGGATGGGAATGGGCACGGCTTTTGCGAACTGAGGAAGCGGCGGCGGCACTCAATTGGCAATGATCGCTTAATGACAACAATTTCAATAATTTACACAGACTGTGACGCAGAATGTGGTGACTGGGAATGTGCCCGGGCCCAAGGCATGTGTGGAACGCGCCAGAGTTAAAATGAACTTGACAGTTGAAAAGATTTCTGATTGCTCTGGCAACAATATAGCGTGACAGTTAGTTATCAAATGCCCCGCAAGCCGCGCTGCGCTTTTTTGATCCACACCAACTAGCGAGCGACACCTGTTGTCGCGTGTGTGCATTAATCGCAGCAAAGGCATCGAATAAATATTTCAAAACTTATAGCCAATTATTGTCAATTATTGTTAGCACAAACTTATCACTGGGCGCCAGAGAAAGTTGCATATAATATAAGCGTTTGCCATTAATGTTATTAAAATTTGTATTAAAAATTGCTCGATATTCGGGAAACGTACGCAGTTTTCCATAAAATGAGGCAAACGTGATCTGGGCGTGTTGATCCTGTTGTCGAATATATATACTTTATGGGGAAGCATATCCGAGCTTCCTTCTGTGTGTTAGATTTGTCTACTACTTCAAATGTCTGATTTTTGTTATATGTTCATATTTCATTTTCTATTAATATACAAAATTACGTGGACCTTTTACATTTACTGTGTTAATAATTAAAAATTTAATTATGGTAAGCAGCTGTGTTTTATGGCCCTGAAATAAATAAAGACAACGACACGGATGCGATTACGGATACGGATTTGGGGGCACGCACCCTAATGTCCTGGGTGTGTCTGGCCATATAGAGCCTCTTTTTAATTTGTATAGGTTTTAACCTTAGCCAGCATGGCGTCATCAACAAGAACTGTTGGTCAGCATATTTGTTGTTATTGTTGTTGAACGGTAAATCGGTCAACTTCGTCGTTGCGGTCATCATTGGTTTGGAATCTAGTGCAGCAAGTCAGCAAAGCGAGTGGAAAATATGTGGTTGCAAACAATTTACGTAAATTAGCGCAATTACAGCTGCTGGCTGGCTAGCTGACTAGCTGACTGACTGACTGGCATTCTGTTGTGGAGCCGAGAGATACTTTCTAGTCTACCGGGGAGCCAATGGAACCGGTTTGACTTTTGAGTTTTGTTTCTTATTGTTGTTAGAAACGTTAGCAGCTAAATAGAAAATAAGAAAATAGTAGTCAGTGTTGTTGTTGCCACATCATAATAATGAAGCAAATATATATGTATTTTTATATATATACATCAATTTAATAAGTGAACAGCAATATTGACAACGTGCCTCAGAAATCAACAACGCAATCAAATGGCTACCCAACTGTAAACAGAACTTAATACTTAATAAGTAAGACATTACAAATCTAATCCAATCTCTTCTCCTCGGTTTCAGCATGGAAGTTCAAACGGCAAACAGCCTGCACAACACTCTGCTGTCGTCGCTACAAGGAGCCAACAGTCCCGCCAACAGCCCCAATGGAACGCCCAAAAAGACATTGGCCGCCAAGCAATCCTCGGCAGAGGCCAACATTCTCGAGCAGCTGAGCAAGCAGCAACAGCAGATTGCCAATCACAGTCGTGACTGCGACAGTCCTGCCAGCTCCAGTTCGGAGCTGGAGAAGGAGCTGAATGAGTTGCGCGATTTGAATGGTTCGCTGACGGGCAGCGGCAGCGTTGGCAAATCGAATGGTTCCCTCAGCGGTGCCTCATCCAACAATTCGGCGCCACCAGCTGTTGCCACGGCTTCTGCTATTACTGCAACAACGAATGGTGGCAACGCTCCAACATTGGGCACCACAATGGCGGCACAACTCAAGAAACGCATCTCAAGCAGCCGAACGCCAACACGCAAGGCGCATCGCATTAAATTTTATCGCAATGGGGATCGCTTCTATCCGGGCATCACCATACCCGTCTCCAATGAGCGCTATCGTTCCTTTGAGAGCCTCTACGAGGATCTGACACGCCTCCTCGAGGAGAACGTGAAGATTCCAGGCGCAGTGCGCGCCATTTACAATATGCTCGGCAAGAAGGTAAGCACAAAAAGATCCTTTGCTGACATTTCTAAGCAAATCAAACTTGTTAAATCTCCTTCGCCGTAGCCTTAATTCTCTTTATCTCATTTCAATTCTTAATTCATCCAAAAAAAAAAAAAACAACCAAAGATTAGCGTTATTATTAATGTTAGAAGGTGGTTTTTATTGTTTTTAGTTTTAGGCAGCAAAAAATAAATCTTTATATAATGCCTGCAAATAGTCAAAGATTAATTAATATTAATCGCAAAAAAGATACTCGTCAATTTATCAAATAAAATTATAAGTAAGATAATAGAAATCAAATCGACTTTTGATTATGAATGTGAGCAATAAAACTAAATAAAAATATACCAGCATATTTCTAAATCCTAAATTTATCAGAAATTTAAAACACAAACATTTACAGCTTAAATTAGTATAATAAGAACAATAATCCTCTAATTGTCTTACAAAAACTTATATATATATTTATAGCTTTCTACCAACCACCTACTCCATTTCCACAGATGGAACCAAATAAAATAACACTTTTAGCTTTAGTTACCAAAGTATTATTCAGTTCTCTCCAGCGAACTCATTGCTACAATTAAACCCCTCACATGCCATAATAACACACAAGAGACCTGATTACCAATCATTAGCCAACTATAATATTCATCTAGATAGCCAGTTGTCAAACAAATACAAAAAATGAACAAAAGTGCAATCGTTTTCTCAAGTAATAATCATGGCAGAAGGCAAAAAAAATAATTATTAACAATAAACATAATAAACATAATAATTGAACAGTAAACATATTATAAATTATTGTCTAAATCTTTTACATTAAGGATGCTGTTCCTTTCCCAACTTTTACAGCCTTCCATGAAATATTCCCTGAAATATCAAATATGAAATATTAACAAATTCTTTAAAATGAAAAAAAAAAAACATATTAATTAGATAAGAAAACATATTAAATACTAAATTATTGAACCACTTGCAGATAAGCGCACTGGATGAGCTGGAGGATGGCCAGAGCTACGTTTGTTCCTGCAACACTGAGAACTTTAAGAAGGTGGAGTACAACATCAGCTCCCAGCCGCTGACTAATTTGACGCTGGCGAACAACAGTCGCTCAACGAATCAGCGTCTCGCGAAGCTGCAGCGTCCCGCATCGCCGCTCAAGAATGGCGCCATGATTGGCAGCAGTGGCAGTAGCAGCGGTGGCTCATCGGCGGCCAATGGTGGTGGTGGTGGTGCGAGCGTTGGCTGTGGTGCTGCTGCCACAAATGGCAGTCCGCTGAACAGTTCCCGTTTCAACGAACGGAACAGTGTGGTGCATCCGCGCATTGTGACACTGATACGGAACGGCACCAAGCCACGTCGGATAATGCGTTTGCTGCTGAACAAGCGGAACAGTCCCAGCTTCGAGCATGTGCTTACAGCGGTTACGCAGGTGGTGCGACTGGATACAGGCTATGTGCGCAAGGTGTTTACGCTATCGGGCGCATCGGTGGCACAGCTGGCCGATTTCTTTGGCACCGAAGATGTGTTCTTTGCCTATGGCACGGAGCGTGTGAATGCCGCCGAGGATTTCAAACTGGATGCGGATGAGCAGCGTGCAATTAATGCCATACGCAAAACACTGCGCACAGCGGGCACCACATGCAAGGGACCCAAACCGAAGATGCCCGTCAAAAGCAAAAAGGCCTATCCCGACGATGAGACCGCAACGAGACTTGAGCGAGGATCCATCAATGCGAATACCGCCGTGGAGGATGATCAGGCGGCGATACTTAACAGCACGGGCGTTGAGATCGGGGATCTGCCCGTCGCCATAAGCGACAATTATACGCTGGGTCAAATGATTGGCGATGGCAACTTTGCCGTTGTGCTTAAGATCAAGGATCGACAGACGGGCCTGCCCTACGCCCTCAAGATCATTGACAAGAGCAAGTGCAAGGGCAAGGAGCACTATATTGATGCCGAGGTGCGTGTAATGAAGAAACTTGAGCATCCGCATATCATATCGCTCATCATGGATGTCGATCAGGTGACAAACATGTACCTGGTGCTCGAGTACGTCAGTGGTAAGTTCAACATGCAATGCCACCAAGACAAAACCAGTGATTAAATTGAATTGGATTTGAGGCGTTTAACAATTATTGTTCTCAAATCAAACCCTCAACTCCAGAGCATTATTGAAAATATAATGTGAAAGTAATTTTAGTGTAATACTTTTCCGGCCAAATTGTAGTTGTCCAAGCAAACAAAATAAAAAATTCCCAACGACTCACTTTTTTAATTGCTCCGAATTTAAAATGTGGTGTTGGCTGCAAAGGCTGAAAAAGCATAATTTGTTCTTCATATTCCTTAAGTTTTTATGTTAATTTGAATTTAACGAAAACACTATCGCACTTTCCTTTAAATATTTGTAAATTATCAAATTCTAAAATAATCTCAATTGTACTTCTATTTTAGGTGGTGACCTATTTGATGCCATCACACAGGTGACGCGCTTCTCGGAGAGCCAATCACGCATCATGATCAGGCATCTGGGTTCAGCCATGTCTTATCTACATTCCATGGGCATTGTGCACAGAGATATCAAACCCGAAAATCTACTTGTAAGCTAAAACTCAACTCCATACACATCCTGACACTCTACTAAAGTTGCTTTCTTTCTTTTTTGCGATAGGTTGAACTGGACAAGTATGGCAATGTTGTGGAACTAAAGCTAGCCGACTTTGGACTGGCCTGCGAGGTAACCGAACCTCTGTACGCCGTTTGTGGTACGCCCACCTATGTGGCGCCCGAAATATTGCTGGAAGTGGGCTATGGCTTGAAGGTTTGAAGCGCACCACTAAGACTCTCCCCAGATAAAAACTGTAGTAATGCTTTATATTATTTTCCTCAGATTGATGTGTGGGCTGCCGGCATTATATTGTACATACTGCTGTGCGGTTTTCCGCCATTTGTTGCGCCTGATAACCAGCAGGAGCCGCTGTTCGATTCGATCATCTCAGGCGTTTATGAGTTTCCCGATCCATACTGGTCGGATATCGGCGATGGTGTGCGCGATTTAATCGCCAACATGCTGCAGTCGGATCCGGATGTTCGTTTCACCAGCGAAGATATTCTAGATCATTATTGGACAATGGGCAATGAGGATAACGGCTGCGACGGCGAATTTAGCAGATGAATCGTGGCCGTGTGGGGTGTTTAAGCGGCTATTATGCATCCCCAAAGATGCCGTCTAGTAGTTTTTTGTATTATGTAATTTAGCGCTATTCTATAGGCCTTAATTTATTATTTTTACATATTAACTCATAACAACAAAAACAACAACCGAACTTAAGAGCATAACAGCGTGAACGGCACATTAGGACGGTTCTGACAGTTTTCAGAAATTCCAATTTCGAAACCTTTTACGGTTCGCTACTTTACTCTATTTTTTTAACGCATATATATATATATATTTTTTAACGAAAGGTACATTTACATTCAGACATATATTTTATTGGTATTTTTAAACTGTTTTAATTAGTATTTTAATTGATTTTAAATTATGAATAAATGCATATTGTGTATATTTTCATAAACTGTTAATTTTGTGTTCGAAATGATTTTGCTTTGTTTTTACATATATGTATGTTTTGCTGGCACTTGTAATGTAAACGATAAACGCAGAAAAAAAACAATAATTAAGCGCATTTATACAAACACCAATAATACAACTTTAGAAATATATATACATATAAAAAAAAAAAATACGCATTTTAAATGACTGACAGGACTTAAAATAAAACTTGCGCCGATCAATACTTTAGTATCGATAGTTGATAGAGGTTATTACATGTTGTGCGTTATCGATAAAATACACGCATTTTTGCAGTGGGGCAAAATAAACAGCTGTTGAATGCGTAATGCGGTCACACTGGGACAAAGATGTTTTGATAAGAAAACGAATGTCAACGAGAGAGCTTAAAATGGCTGAAACTTTGTCTACTAATAACGTAAGTAACCTTATGCTACCTACATTAATAGCAACTCAAATGCTGTTAATTGTTTAGAATTGGGGCACCGATGAGGAGGAGGAGGAGGTGGAACCAAAGCTCAAATACCAGCGCATTGGAAATGACCTGAGAAATATACTAAACACGGATGTTGTGACCTGCAGTGCCGTCCACTCAAAGGTAACGTTTGCCTAACAACTCAATTGCAGACCATTTAATTAACTACCTCGGACGAGTCCATCTGCTGGACCACAAGGGCAACTCCGTGGAGTCCAACCTGAGCAGTGGAGATCGTCACACTTACTCCGTCGCTGTTAATCACATTGATGTGGATCCGAAGGGCCCCCAAGGACATTGTGGTGGCCAGCGTCATTGAAAGAGATCGCGTCAACTGGCTAATTGAGCACAAGTAAGTCAATATATATATATATATTGTAGAAGCCTTTTTTCTTAAAGTTAGAGGAGCAAATAGTATTCACATTTCTTCTATAATCTTGTGCATTATTTAATTAATGCTGATTTAGCTGCTTATCATTTTATATGGTTCAAACTATTTGTATTTTTTCAGTCTGCCTATTTGAAAATTGAAATTGTCACAAATTATGGCAATGTTTTAAAGTTTAAAGATTATATATTACATAGTAAACCCCATATCAATTGAAAAGTACAGGGAAGATAAGATCAAAATGAATCTTGCACGCTTATAATAGATTCAACTAATCGAAGATAACTGTCGTTATATATAATTAAGACAAAGCTGCCATAGGATCAATTTAATATTTAATAATTTTAATTTCGGAAATAGCCGACAACAGAACTTAATTTCTATCTTTGGTTATAGTAACTGACCTAAGAGTCAATTAATGATATGAGCTAAGCAACAATGCTGTCACAGCACTTGTCCGCTGTCTTCGTCCAATCGTAATAGTAGGACACAAAGAGCCGTTGTCCTGGTTGCTCGTGGGTGCACATTTTTCCTGTGTAGAGATCATGCATTGTGCGCTGATTACGCTTGTGCAGCACCAGATGATATGGCCGACACTTGCTGGGCATGTAGGCGGAGTCGAATCGTGCATCATGCCAACGATAGACATGACGCAGTGGCGCCAACCATGTGCCCAGCGAGGCATCCTCCGAGACATAGCTGGATAGTAAATATGAATTATTGGCCACATGTTCGCATAGCTTGCGGGAGAGCAAATAGCCACCGCCGAGTGCATAACTAATGTAGTTCCTGCTCAAATAATAGTTCGCCTCGCGCCAATGTCCTTTGATCTTGATGTTGGCGCGTCCATTGAAGTAGCCCCAATACAGTTCCGGCAACGGTTCGTGGCCAAATTCTGCCCGATTCCTTAAGAGCTTGCGATCGTAGGAGACGAGCTCGTTGAGCAGATTGTCCAGTTTCACATACGTATCGTCGTCCACTTTGAGCAAATATGAAAATGCATAGTGACGCGTCAGTGTGTCTAGCGACTGCATTAACTTCTCGGTCAGATTGAGGTAGTCATCGTGTAGACGGGGCAACAGCAGTAAATCCTTGTGCTGCTTCTGTTCGTGCTCCAATTCGGCACGCAGTAAGGCGCCCATTTGGCCATCCGTGCCAATGGCAAATAGATGCTTCACTTTAATATTTCGCTGTATGTGAGGCTCATCCAACTTGGACAGCCGCTGCTGCCAGCCAATGTACTGCTGCAGGCGATGTGCCTGCTCTGCAACCGTCTCCATTTGCAAATGACCACCGGCAGCCGTGTAGCTGGGCAGATATAGATACTCCTCGGGATAGTAGGCTTGCCGCAGTGGCTGACCTAGTTGCAGCCAGGTGTCACGCATGCCGTCGCGCATCTCCACGTTGCCGGGTGCACTGAACACAAGTATCACTAGAAATAGATCTGGATGTGGTTCCAGTTTGGAGACACCGCTCCGCGGTGCCGGGCACTTATCGACCATGGTCAGAATACGGGTTATGAAGCTTCCAAAAAAGAACGCAGTTATGGCCGTGAAAAGCGTTACCAAATTATTTAAGCGGCGCATCTTTTTTAATTTAATTATAGGTGTCAAATTTAATATAAATTACAAACTTGCAATTTTATTAAACAGTTATGCGATACTTTTGTCATGCAATCGATCTATCGATACTAACATCAGGCGGTAACGCTTCATTGCACAGTGGGCAAAGTGTGATAAAAATAATTAGCAATTAATTTTTTTTATTTATGCAGAAAATTTGAGGAAGCATTGGAGATATGCAAGCATGGCAGCAGTTATAAAATAAATTATATATATAACATATAGTTATATATATATAGTGTATATGCCGACCATCTGTAGACGGTATATTAATCATATGTTCACGCTGAAACAATACAACGCCGCCGAAATTTGTCACCGAGTACTGGGCAACAACAATGCGCTGTGGGAGGAAGAGGTCTTTAAGTTTGTCAAGTGTCACCAATTGCGATGCATTAGCGGCCATCTTCCAACCACTGATGATTGCAAACTGAATCCGCATGTCTACGAAATGGTGCTCAATGAGTTTCTCAAATTTAATGCACAAGGTTTCCTTACCTTGATCAATAAGTGGCCGCCCAAACTGTACGATGGCTTGGCTGTCATCAACGCCATTTTCGCATACCAAGGAGCTGTTGGAGTCCTTGACATTATTATAATGCTATCAGGGTGACTACGCGAATGCTCTGCGCATGTACTTGAGGTAAACTAATTATTTGAATATTTTACATAAAAATATAACTCCTTCACTCCCTTTTTCAGATTAAAGAACGAAGATGTCTTTGATCATATTCGCCGCTTTAAGCTGTACGATGTCATCTCAAAACTAATCATTCCACTCATTGAACTAAATCTAAAACGTGCCTTTGAAATATTTTTAGATAAGAATAAAATCAAACCCGCTGTTGTTGTAAATCAATTGGAAGAAAATCAGGAATATCTCTATCGGGTAAGCATGAAGGCACATTTAAATATTTACTTTATGGAATAAATTTCGTTTTGATAGTTCGGGCACATTCCATCAGAAGCTAGTTGGATTGTCTGCAAAATATGATCGCTCCAAACTATTGCCCTTTCTGCGCCGATCCAACAATTATGCCATACAGGAATATTTAGCGCTATTCTATAGGCCTTAATTTATTATTTTTACATATTAACTCATAACAACAAAAACATCAACCGAACTTAAGAGCATAACAGCGTGAACGGCACATTAGGACGGTTCTGACAGTTTTCAGAAATTCCAATTTCGAAACCGTTTACGGATCGTTACTTTACTATATTTTTTAACAGATATATATATATATATTTTTTAACGAAAGGTACATTTACATTCAGACATATATTTTATTGTTTTTTTTAAACTGTTTTAATTAGTATTTTTATTGATTTTAAATTATGAATAAATGCATGTTGTGTATACTTTCATAAACTGTTAATTTTGTTTTCGAAATGATTTTACTTTGTTTTTACATACATGTATGTTTTGCTGGCACCAATAATACATCTGTAGAAATATATATACATAAAAAAAATAAAAAAATACGCATTTTAAATGACTGACAGGACTTAAAATAAAACTTGCGCTGATCAATACTTTAGCATCGATAGTTAATAGAGATTTTACATGTTGTGCGAGTGTAAGATTAGTTATCGATAAGTTAAACGCATTTTTCAGTGGGGCAAAATAAACAGCTGTTGAATGCGTAATGCGGTCACACTGGGACAAAGATGTTTTGATAAGAAAACGAATGTCTACGAGAGAGCTTAATAATGGCTGAAACTTTGTCAACTAATAACGTAAGTAACCTTATGCTACCTACATTAATAGCAACTCAAATGCTGTTCCCTGTTTAGAACTCGGGCACCGATGAGGAGGAGGAGGAGGTGGAACCAAAGTTCAAATACCAGCGCATTGAAAATGACCTGAGAAATATACTAAACACGGATGTTGTGACCTGCAGTGCCGTCCACTCAAAGGTAACGTTTGTCTAACAACTCAATTGCAGACCAATTAATAGTCTACCAACATATAGTTTCTAATATTTGGCACATTCCTCGGACGAGTCTATCTGCTGGACCACAAGGGCAACTCCGTGGAGTCCAACCTGAGCAGCGGAGATCGTCACACTCACTCCGTCGCTGTTAATCACATTGATGTGGATCCGAAGGGCGAATACGTGACTACTTGCTCCGATGACGGCAGCGTGAGTCATTTAATTGACCGCAATTATATAGTGGCGAATTTTTGTATATATATATTAATATGATTTCATTTGCAGGTTAAGATAACGGGGCTATTCAGCTGTGAGAACAATGAAAATCTGAATTATGGCAAGAATATTAAGGCAGTTGCGTTGGATCCTGAGGTCAAGTCAGGCGGACGCCGCCTTATAGTGGGTATGTTCAATTATCTTTTTTTTATTTAAAATGTAATCCTGTTTATAACTATTTTAAAAACAACTTTCTAATTTTATGTTCTTATTTTTGCTTCAGGTGATGATAAACTCACTTTGTACGAACGCAATCTACTCAAGAAACTGAAGCCGAGCAAACTGTCTGACGCTGAGGGTAGCGTTTTGTCTATTTGCTGGCAGGGCAATTTTGTTGCCTGGGCGAGCCATTTGGGTGTTCGTGTTTATGATCTGCGTGAAAAGTGCTCGTTGGGTCTGATGCAGTGGGGAGTGCAATCACAGGAGCGCCTCGAAAACTTTCGTTGTCATCTACGCTGGTCGAATGTTAACACGCTGCTCATTGGCTGGGTGGATACCATACGAATTTGTGTGATACGAAGGCGTAACACAATCGAGGCATACTCGAACAATTTGCCCGGCTATGTGGTAGATCCAGGTGAATAAGAGATATACAGACTAACTGGAATATAATTAATGCTTATTTTATTTGTTTATTTGCTGCACAGTCTCAACATTTCACACCACATTCTACATTTGCGGACTGGCGCCGCTGGTCGCCAACCAACTGGTAGTGCTTGGCTATCGGAAGGAGCGCAGTCCCACCTACAAAGCGCTGAGACCCGTGCTCTGCGTCATCGAGTACAAAATGAACGACACGTGCGAGGAAGTTTGCACTGACAGTCTCACCTTACGCGGCTTCGAGGAGTATACCGTCAACAATTACAGTCTGGGCTGCATCATAGAGGAGAATCGCTACTTCATTGTGGCCCCCAAAGACATTGTGGTGGCAAGCCTCATTGAAAGAGACGATCGCGTCAACTGGCTAATTGACCACAAGTAAGTCAATAAATATATATTGTAGAAGCCTTTCTTTTTCAAGTTAGAGTAACTAAGAGTATTAGTGTTCCAATTCGCCACGCAGTGAGGCGCCTATTTGGCCATCCGTGCCAATGGCAAATAGAAGCGTTGCTTTAATATTTCGCTGTATGTGTGGCTCATCCAACTTGGACAGCCGCGGCTGCCAGCTGCAGACGATGCGCCTGCTCTGCAACCGTCTCCATTTGCAAATGACCACCGGCAGCCGTGTAGCTGGGCAGATATAGATACTCCTCGGGATAGTAGGCTTGCCGCAATGGCTGACCTAGTTGCAGCCAGGTGTCACGCATGTCATCGCGTATCTCCACTTTGCCAAGTGCACTGAACAAGTGCCAGTCACTTATCGACCATGGTCAGAATACGGGTTATGAAGCTTCCAAAAAAGAACGCAGTTATGGCCGTGAAAAGCGTTCCCAAATTATTTAAACAGCGCATCTTTTCTAATGTAATTATAGGTGTCAAATATTACAAATTTGCAATTTTATTAAACAGTAATGCGATCCTTTTGTCATGCAATCGATCTATCGATACTAACATCAGGCGGTAACGCTTCATTGCACAGTGGGCAAAGTGTGATAAAATTAATTAGTAATTAATTAATTTCCTATATTTTGATTTTTTTTGTTTATCCAGAAAATTTGAGGAGGCAATGGAGATATGCCAGCATGGCAGCAGTTTGCCGCTCCTCTCTGTAGCCAGGTAAACCTAAAATAAAATATATATATAACATAATAATGTATATGCCGACCATTTGTAGACTGTATATAAATCATTTGTTGGAGCTGAAACAATACGACAACGCCGCCGAAATTTGTCACCGAGTGCTGGGCAACAACCAGACGCTGTGGGAGGAAGAGGTCTTTAAGTTTGTCAAGTGTCACCAATTGCGATGCATTAGCGCCCATCTTCCAACCACTGATGATTGCACTCTTAATCCGCAATTCTACGAATTGGTGCTCTATGAATTTCTCGAATTTGATGTGCAAGGTTTCCTTACCTTGATCAAGAAGTGGCCGCCCAAACTTTACAATGGCTTGGCTGTAGTCAACGCCATTCACGATAATTTTCGGAAATCAAATGCCAATGAACTGTTGGAGTCTTTGGCATTATTATACTGCTATCAGGGTGCCTACGAGAATGCTCTGCGCATGTACTTGAGGTAAACTAATTAGTTGAATATTTTACATAAAAATATAACTTCCTCACTCCCTTTTTCAGATTAAAGAACGAAGATGTCTTTGATCATATTCGCCGCTTTAAGCTGTACGATGTCATATCAAAACTAATCATTCCACTCATTGAACTAAATCAGAAACGTGCCTTTGAAATATTTTTAGATAAGAATAAAATCAAACCCGCTGTTGTTGTAAATCAATTGGAACAAAATCAGGAATATCTCTATCGGGTAAGCATGAAGGCACATTTAAATATTTACTTTATGGCATAAATTTCGTTTTAATTGCAGTATCTAGATGAGCTAGACAAGATTGATAGCTCGGGTTCATTCCATCAGAAGCTAGTTGGATTGTATGCAAAATATGATCGCTCCAAACTATTGCCCTTTCTGCGCCGATCCAATGATTATGCCATACAGGAAGCCCTCGCCATTTGCAAAAAGGACAATTTTTATCCAGAGATGGTCTATCTGCTTGGTCGCATGGGCAGTGTGGTGGAGGCACTCAACATAATTATACATAGCGTAAGTGTTTATATTAAATTAAAAGAGCTTTCTCTTAAGAATTATTTATTCATACCAGATAAAAGACATTGAGATGGCAATTGAGTTTTGCAAGGAACACAATGACGAAGACCTGTGGAACATACTTATTGACGAATCCATCAAACAACCAGAAATTGTCACCAAAGTGCTCGATGGCATTGTTGGTAAGTTGTTCCTATTTAAATTAAAGAAATGAAGTAATTGCATAACCATCATTTGCAGATTACGTGAATCCCGTGCTTGTCGTTAGCAAAATCAAATTGGGTCAAACGATACCGAATCTGCATCAGTCAGTTGTGAAAATGCTCTGGCATTACAATATCGAGCAGGAAGTGAACACAATTGCCCACCAGATCCAATTGATCGACCAATTTGACACACATGCTGAGGTGGTGGCCATCCAGCGACGTGGACGTCAAGTGTCCTATGATAAAGTGTGCCCAAAATGTACTCGATCAGTGATTGTAAAAGGTACAGCTCCACTCAATGGTTTGACTATATTTAACTGTGGCCACATTTACCACAACAATTGTGTGATTGACAACCATTGTGACGAGTGTCTGGACTGGGAAAGTTTAGTGGAGGAGGATGGTAGTCAGACCCCAACAGATCAAAGACAATTCAAGGAAAAAAAAGTCTGAAAGCTTTTTAGGACCATGTGTATTATGCGACAGCCAGCAAGCAAATTATTTTTTTAATCCTTTTCATGCAAAGTGTATATTTTAATTATTAGCTTTAAGCTTTTGCGTGTTATTTATTTATTGATTTTTAAAAATTAAAATGCAGTAACAGAAAATCAACAGCGCAATTTCTCTATTCAAACTATTGAAAACTGAGTATTTACTCGGAATCGAACGGAAGTGCAGCTAGTATCGATAAATTTCCCCCGTATTTTCGAAGCTAAGCCATGACTATCGGCAAAATAAATATAAAAAAAAACGCGTGCTTCTATTTATACATTTGTTGTTTTTGGTTCGACAGCTGATTTCAAGGCATCATCAAAGCTATCGAAATATAAATAAAAACGACTAATCGGGCTAGTTTAATAGAAACTTACAATTTATGCATGAAATATTGGCAATTGTTTTTCTTTACAATTGTTTGTTTATTTTTTCTTTCACCAATACACACTGCAAACGGTAGTCAGAAATGCACTTAGGCCTCAGTCTCAGACTGAAGCTTAGCCACATAGGCGGCCTTGTGGGCGGCGATCTTGATCTTGCGTTCCTCATTCGTGAGTTTCTTGGCGTTCCACCTCTTCTTGACTGGAGCCGACTTCTTGGCAGCACCCTTCTTCGGATTGGGATCCTTACGAATGGACTGGTGGGCTTTCTTGTAGAGGTCCTCGATCTGCAAGTGAACCAAAATAAATGTTTATTTCAATCATCGGGAGCGTTTTGTGGTGTGTAGATATATTTGTATGTATAAATACATTTTGTGCATCCATAAACAGAAGTTTCAAGCCATGTTGAGCTAGAACCACGAACACAGGTGACTAAATTTTAATTTGGTCCACTTTTGGAACCATTTGCGTTGAGGGTTTCAAAATCGCATGAGTTATTTTGAAAGTGGACGATAAATACCTAAATATATATATATACATAAATGTGCATCCATAAACAGAAGTTTCAAGCCATGATTAACTTGAACCACGAACACAGGTGACTACAATTTGATGTGGTCCACTTTTGGCACTGACAGCGTTGTGGGTTACAAAGCGCATAAGTAATTTTTAAAATGGACGTGTTTGAAACACTTGAGGATAATACGAATAATTATACATATATATATATATATATAAACAGAACCTGATAATACTAAGAATGTGCATCCATAAACAGAAGTTTCAAGCCATGATTAGCTTGAACCACGAACACAGGTGACTACAATTTGATGTGGTCCACTTTTGGCACTGACAGCGTTGTGGGTTACAAAGCGCATAAGTAATTTTGAAAATGGACGTGTTTGAAACACTTGAGGATAATACGAATAATTATACATATATATATATATATATAAACAGAACCTGATAATACTAAGAATGTGCATCCATAAACAGAAGTTTCAAGCCATGATTAGCTTGAACCACGAACACAGGTGACTGAATTTTAATGTAGTCCACTTTTGGCACTGTCAGCATTGTTGATTACAAAACGCAGCAGTAATTTTGAAAATGGACGTAGAAATTTTGCTGCAACAGCTCAATAACAAACACTCACGTTATCGGCGCGGATGCCCAGCTTGATGTAACGGCTGAACTGGCGCTTGAAGGCCTCCTCATCCTCCTCCTCCAGAGTGCGCATATAGTCCGCAACATGCTGACCAAAAATATGGGCACGATGCACATCGGCATTGAAGCTCTTGGTCTCGGCAGAGTAGCCGGGGAAACGCTTTACCGAATGGGGGATATTCAGACCACCATCAACAGCACCCTTCATGGCACCAAAGACACGGGCACCGGTGGTGGTGCGTGCCAAGCCCACATCCAAATAACAACGGAATGCGCCTGGTCCATCGTCGACGGGCTCCACGTTGAATTCCTCACCGGTGACCTCAGTGCAGCCAGCATACAGCGAGTCCAAGCCCAACTTGTTGAGCAGACGACGAGCGACGAGCAGACCCGTGCAGTAAGCAGCAGCATAGTTGGTTAATCCCACCTGTAAATTATCAACAAATTAGATTTTGAATTTGTTTATCAAATATGCAAAAAAAATACTACTCACTTGGATGCCAAAGCTGGGCAGCTCGTGCGAGTAGGCCGAGCAGACGACGCGATCGCCCTCGATGCGAGCATAGGCGATTTGGGCGGTGATGTCCTTGTTGGACAGACGGACAATCAAACGGTACTTGGGCGTATTGTACTTGTTCTTGTCCTGGAAAGTCAGACGCTTTCTGGCATAGTAATCAGTTTTGCCCTCGCGACGCCTGCGGAATTTAACCTGGTACCGCTTGAAGTACTGCTTGTTCTTGACTACCTTGACGAAACCCTGAAAAACATAAATTCACTTTGGTTATTGCTGCTCTGCGGCATGAAACCAACAAACTTAATCTCCCAATTATAACCGCATCAGTATTTGATTTTGTCTACTGTTATAGATTTTCACTTGAGTACTCTTTAATTGAGACGTTTGTGGTGTTATTTTTTGATTCCGCTCACCATTTTTCACTTTTTGATGAAAATCAAACACCGACGTAAAATACGCGATGTCTTCACACGTAGGTGAAAAAGAAAAAGGAAGAAGCTGACAGACCGCTTAGTTGCAGAGTCGTATTTTTCTGCGTTGACGTTTGAGGCACAGCTAACTTTGTGCTCGCGACAATAAAGCGCCAGATGGCGCTAGTGTGTTTTTTTTATCTTGGCGCGCAACTATATATATTTTAAAAGAGACAAATTTAATTACAAAATAGTATTACGCAAAGCGTTATATTTTAATAGTAAAGATTCTAAATGTATTTCTGCATTTGCTTCTGACTGATTATCATCATATTGAGCGCCATAGAATCGCTCAATTTCGTGTTGTAATTTCTGAAAAAATTATATTGTAGAAATTTTTGTAAAATACAAATTTGTTTAGTTGTATTTACCAAAAGTTTTTGCTTTGCCTTCTCCGCTGGTGCAACGTGTTCAGATTTTTGGTCCATATTCAAAAAAAGGTGTTGCTTCAGATAATATAGCGCTGAAGCGTCTTCACTTTGTAATGTTAAAATTGATTTGTTGTCTTCCTCGCAGTACACTATGTTCAGTTTATTTTCTATAAAGTACAATTCTAACATGTTGTTCTCAATGTTGCTACTGGCATTGCATATCTCAGCTATTTGCTCCAAGTTTAGTTTGCCAGGCGTTTCAAGCTTTAGCTGCATTTTTGGTTTTGTTTTGCTCGTGGTTGTTTTACTAAGCATATCTGTCATGTGATATTTATTATATAAATTAAGGGAGTGCAATTTAATGCCAAATAGTGCACGATATGTGTCATTGTGCTCCTGTACCACAAATGGTAGCAGAACAGCTGTGATTTCTGTTTGCATTTCAAGAAATGCCGCAAATTTTAATGTAAACTCGGGCAGTCGCTCATTGTGAACTTTCTTCAGTGGTATTATAATGTGGCATTTACGATTCATTAGCAAATCTGTAGGAACACGATGCACATGCGCCTCGTGGCCGTGATAGGCCAGCAATTGCCAGTGGCTGCTGTTCAGCAATTTGAGGCTATTGTGGAACGTTAGCTGCAAGACGGCGTAAATGCCGCTGCTATCGAGATCCGTTTGTCTGGCAGTGTGCAGCAGAAGCACATCCTCGCCGTAGAGCGGCAAGTGCCGTCGATACTCCAGCTTTGCCGTCAGTGCACTCTCCAGATAGGATTCGTTGCGTGCAACGGCTATCAGTTGTTGCTTCTCCTGCTCCCGCTGGATCGCTGCTAATAGCTCAACCGGCTGCTGTTCGTAATGCTGGAGGATCTGCGCGTTGCCACGCAATCGATCAATGGCCGCCGGTGTTAGATCGCTGAGAGCAGCCACATTTTCGTCTGTTTCCGTCAGCTGTTCCACACTGAAGGCAATGCGATAGAATATGTTGTTGTCGCTGAGGCAAACCAGCTGCTCTATGTGTTGCACCCAGGTGCAGGCTTGCATACCCGGCACTGGCTTCGCACATCGCTTCACTTGGCAATCATCCAGAATGGCATTATATTCAAATCTCAAGCGGACCAGCTCGTGCCCATCTGTGTAGTAGAAATCTCCGTTTTCACTGTTCGCATCGTAGTCCAAGCATGCTCCGCCAGTGTAGTGCATTTGACGCTGCTTGATTCCCAGCAAACTGGACATGTACCAAATGTCTACGCTGCCGCAGCTCAGGTAAACTAAGCATAGATTCTGTGCGGGGAGTAAGCACATTAATTTCACAGATGTGGCATAAATGCATAAGAGTTCTATGTGATATGCCTGCTCCGCTGATTCTGACGATTCGGCCTCATTCCCATCTTGCGGCAGCAGTGCAAATACATGACCAGAAACACTGAAAATGTGCAATTGCTTATCAGCGCTTGCTCCTGCACCAAATAAACACTGCATGAACTTCACGTGCAGCTGGGAAACAGTAACTGTGAGAAGACTATAGTCATCATTCTGCCAGTCGCATTGGAATATATTCTGCTCATCGTAGGTAATATCGTAAGTGTGCTGTAGCGTGCTCCCGCCCTTGTCCAAACTGGGCAAATCGACGTAGACCTGCAACAATAGCTGCTGTGCATCTTCGTCGTGGCGTATCACGCTGAATCCGTTATGGGTGCGGGCAAATGAACGAACACCTTTTAGCCAGGCTATCACATGCAGCGATTTGATAGAGCCAAAACAATGCACACGCCCATCCGACATTAGCAACAGTGTGTTATACTCCAGCATATGTATGCTACGCAATTGATTGTTCCTCGGCAGTGGTATGCGAACTTTTGTCATTTCCATTCGGTTTGTTTTCTTCGATCTCTTGAATCGATAATTAAGCAAATAATGCTCGTTCCATGTGACGAATACAGATATTGTTTTGTTATTGCTGAATGATGAGTGACTAATTAGGCCGCAAGGGTGAAACAGTGTATCATCTTCAATGGACCAAAGCGCGTCCTCGTCGTCGCCGTCGACTTTTTTAAGTTCGTCCAATTCGTTGATTTCCATGATTCTTCGAAGCAAATCACACATTCAAATGTGTAGAGCCACAGACAGCTGATAAGCAACAGTGTGACCTTTGGATTTGAAACTATAGCAAACACGCATACGTTGCCTAGTGAATGTCACACATATGTGACTGTTACTTTTGCATAATTGTTAATAATAATAACAAATAGATATAAAGTATCTATTTTAACATATTATTTAAGTGTTAAGCTGTGTAAAATGTTATATGCAGCTGTCGAACTGGATTACTTTTGCTAATCTTTAACTACGCCGGTTTATGAAGAAATTTTTCAAAAAAGATTGGATTATTTTTTAAGATCTTGGATTATTTTTTATATCAACAATGGTATTGCTTATGCGTTTGTGTCGACGCAGCTATGCAACAAAGATAACGGATCATCAGGCGGCGCTAATGGCGCGTAGCCTGCCCAAGCGGCAAGCGCTGCCAGGCGTGAAGAACATAATTGTGGTTGCATCTGGCAAGGGAGGCGTTGGCAAAAGCACTGTTGCAGGTAAACTTTGTTTATTTCAATACCAAATAAAGCAAAAAGTAATGAAGTAATTGCAGCTAATTTCGCCTGCAGCTTGGGCAAGTTGGGGGCACGAGTCGGTTTGCTGGATGGCGATATTTTTGGACCCAGCATACCTTTGTTAATGAACCTGCACAGTGAGCCGCGGGTAAATGACAAGAATTTAATGTTGCCGCCACAAAATTATAATGTCAAGTGTCTGTCTATGGGCATGCTGACCCCGCCAGATGGCGCCATCATTTGGCGTGGCCCACTGGTCATGTCAGCCATACAGCGTTTGCTTAAGGGAGCCGATTGGAGTCCCTTGGATGTGCTTGTCATTGATACGCCGCCAGGCACTGGAGATGTGCATCTATCGCTGACTCAACATGCACCCATTACGGGCGTCATATTGGTCAGCACACCGCACAAGGCCGCCGTGGACGTGACCATTCGTGGCGCCGAAATGTATCACAAACTGAAGGTCCCTATCTTTGGCCTGGTCGAGAATATGCGATATTCCATCTGCGACAATTGCCAACATCGCTTGGAGTTCTTCAAGCAGCAAACAGAGATTACCAACAATAAGTTGCCCAAGACGCTCATCTCATTGCCCCTGGACGCACA
Source organism: Drosophila fungiperda (assembly GCA_035042345.1). Classification (NCBI taxonomy): domain Eukaryota; kingdom Metazoa; phylum Arthropoda; class Insecta; order Diptera; family Drosophilidae; genus Drosophila; species Drosophila fungiperda. Next base: position 10,666,374 of record JAWNLM010000145.1, read on the forward strand.
CATCGCCGAGTGCGGAGAGTCCGGTGTTCCCATTGTGATTAAGCATTCTGACTCTGAGCATGCAAAGCTATTTAGCCAGCTAGCAGGCCACATTTGGGGTCTACTGCGAAACGACGAACATAACGAGGCTAAAATAAAGTGATATTTATGTTTCAATACCTATAACTAATCGATTTATATAAAATTTAATCAGAAAGATTTGACTATAGCGAATAATAATCTTTTGTGCGACTTACATAATCAATTCGAACTTTAAAATCGGCTTTTTATTTTAACAAACAGGATACCTTTAAACAATGTAGTTTCAGATCAATAGGAGATTCAATTAAAAAGTAGAACCGGGCTTTAAGCTGATTAAGAAAACATATATTACCAAATTATATTTTACTATTCGTACATAAAAGGAAAGCATACAAAAAAAAGTTAGTTGAAAGTTTTCCCAATTTATTTACGTTTCTTTAGTTTATTCATCTTTTTCATGGCTTTGCGATGCGCAGATTTATCTGTGCGCTGAATGACCTCTTTGTACTTTCGTTTGTTGAACTTTTGGAAGCCCTCATCGGCAAGTAATTCATCAACCAGAGACTTTTTGGTCTTTCGCGTATGTCGCTCGCTGTAATAGTCCAGTGGCGAATGCTGCACGGTGCCGATTTGGAAGTATTTGGGCAGCACTCTGAGGTCGTTCTTCTTGTAGAAATGTTTGGGATCCAGCACAGACCGCATTTGTATGATCTTCAGCTCATTGCGCATTTCCCTGGTGATTTCTGTTGCTGGCAAATCAAACCAGCCGCTGCCCTTCGTCTTGCTGCGCTCAGCCTGTATTTAATAATAAGGTTGTTTAATATTTGGATATTTATAAAAACATAATTGGCATAGTTGAGCACTCAGATTACTAAAGACGTCGTCAATGTGGCAACAACACCTGCCTCGACAAATGCTGTGCATAGGGCGGCAATAGCACCTAGTGTTTCATTTAAAATACGATAATTGTGCGCCCACGCCTAAATTATTTATCTAAAGCTTTAGCGACAAAAAACAGTCTAGCGTAAAAATGGCATCGTTTGCTGTTCCGCTGGCCTTACAGCGACCGCCGCATGCTCCGAGACGGCCGCTAAGATTACAGCGGACGAAACTGTGTGCTATTGCCTATTGAGTCGTTGTCACGGCAGTTATCTCAAGCAGCAGGTGTCTGCACTGGCTGCACCCTTGGTGCAGCTTCGGTTGTCGAATATTTCATCACAGTTGCTTCACTCAAAACCAGGAGTACATTTTATGATACTTACTCTATTCAATATGGGTTGCTTGCGTCTGGAAACGGTGGGCAAGGCTTGCAGTTTCTCGATGCCAACTGTGCGATTTGCCTTTTGCATATCCTCTTCCATATTCGCTTTGCGCACATTTAAATCCTCTCCAATTTCGGTGTGCAATTCTGTTATGCGATGGCGTCTCTTAACTATATGTGCATCCGCATTTTGTACGGCTTCGTTGACGCGCTCAGCAACTTCATCCAGTTGTACGGCCACTTTAGATGGCATTTGCGTACTCATTTCCGACTGCTGCTGAAGCGTGCTGGAGGCGATCATTTTGCTAACATTTTTGCAGCTAACTTTGACCCCAAACAATTCCACTTCTTCCGATTCCTCCTCTTCGTCATCTTCGCTCTGCTCCTGCCGCTCCCTGAATATATCATTGTATAAGGTAGCGGATGGCTGCTCGGCATTTGCACCAAACAATTTCTGATCGCCAGCAGTGTCCAGCATAAAAAACGATGCCATTTTTTTATGTTGATGCAGCAGTCGAAAAGAAAAACGCGTAGCGCATGTGGCGTCGAGTAACAACTGTGTCGGTGTTCGTGGTGACTACCCAAAAATGAAATAAATGCAACTATATCTGGTCACACTGCAAGAGCGGTCACACGTGTTTTGATTTCAGCTGTCAGCGAACTTTAGCAAAATCGCTTTGAAAATAATTTGATATTAAATAGAAATAATGCCAGTTTTCTATAGTACAAACCAAGTAGGCTATTTTCGTTGTTGTTTAATTCATCAAACGTAAGGACTTGGCAAAAACCGACGACTTAAAAGAAGCTGCTGATTAGTCAAACTTGTCTCACGTCAATTGCGTATTATTAGGAAATACCTTGAACATTAAATACGATACGCAATGTCTGTGTATAGCAGCAAAACTAATGCCTCCATATTGAAGACCTTCTACAATGCGGATAGGGAGCGAGTGAAGACAGCAGCCCTAAACAAGGTGCGCTTTGTGACGCCCAAGGAGAAGGGAATCGTCGAATCGGTGCGAGTCGCGCTAGAGGAAAAGAATTTCCATCTGGTGCAGGAGTTCACATACTTTCTGTGCGAGGCGGATCTTAGCGTAAGTTACACATTTAACTAAATGATATACACACATGTATTTATTGATCACTTGCCGCAGGATGAGGAAGTCATTGAGATTATGAAGGATGCGCGACAAATCGTGCACAGCCTGACAACGGACTTTGCCAATTTAGTGGAGGCACTGCTCTCGCTTAACTGGAAGAAACGCAGCAGGGATGCGATTCAGGCGTACGCTGAATTCAGCGTAGATGTTATGATTGGTCATAATTTTTATATTAACATTGGCATTACAAAGCTAATACTTAATTGGATACCCAACGATCAAGAGTCGGCGGAGTGGATTAACGGCTCGCCATCGGACCATGTGCATGCTGATCTGGAAATTGTGCACAGTCTGCTAAATAGGATTCTCACAGCTGTGCCCATGTCATTCGATGTCATCAACGACAAGATTGCAGACAAGTTTCCCTACTTTAAGAAACCAGCACACGTCATCGCCGGCTATTTACACAATGTGCTCTGGCTGATGGAGTCGAAGCCGGTGTTTGAGGAGATGCTGCTGCAGCTGGTACTGCAAAAGTAATTTTATAAATTATCTTGCTTTTTTTGTCAGTTTATTAATGCAACTTTCAATTTTAGACTGCTCGAGCTGGACGTAAATGCACCACGAGAGGAAATCGAAGCACTCAAGGAGGAGACGGATGATGAGGATGATAAGATGGATAATGATGCCATCTTTCAAATGGATGATGTGAATACATCACCCCCAAAGCCGACACAATCTCGAGATCATTATATTGCCCAAACACTGGATATATGCCTATTAAAGCTTTTAAAGTTTCTCGATGTTAAATGCCGTCGGCAGCCGGATTGCAGCGATGATCAGCGCATAGCGAAAAGTCGCTTCTTCAAGACGCTCATGTACATATTCGACGAGGTGCTGCTGCCCAGCCACAACACTCACCACGTTCAGTTTGTCATCTTTTATGTGTGCAGCCTACGTCCCCTGTACACGGAGATATTTCTCAGTGGTCTCTGGAAAAAGGTGCAGAATCCTAATGTGTCCTCAGTGAAACGCCACGCAGCTGTTAGCTACATTGCTAGCTTTCTGGCGCGTGCACGCTTTGTGCCCTTGAGGTAAGTATTTTTATGTAATTATATAAATTAAGCGACTGGTATCGAAATAATTATTACGATAATAATTGTTACTTAATTTACATCTAATTTCAGCACTATTACCCACTATCTAAAGGAGTTGAGCAACTGGGCAAACACCTACATTAACGATTCTGATGAGTTTAGCAGTAAAAATTGTTCACTAAAGGCAAACATGGTATTTTACTCTGTCTGCCAAGCCATGTTTTATTTAATCGCGTTTCGTGCACGCGACTTGACCATCCATCCAAAGAGTAAGTACTCCTAAGATGTATAACCCTCTGAATATACATAATAGCCTATATATTTATTTACATCTGGACAGATCTAACTTTGCTAAGCGCTCTGCAGCTGTCCCGGCTGGCCATGTGTCACTTTAATCCGTTGCGATATTGCCTGCCGCCGGTGGCCACCGCATTTGCTGGCGTTGCTCGTACGCACCAGTTGGCTTATTGTCACACTGTGCTGGAACGTAATGCACGACGCAAACTGGCCACCTTCTACGGTCACGACCAGTTGATGCCCGAAGAAATACTTGAGACGTTCTTTCCCTTCGATCCATACATTTTGCCCCTGTAAGTGAGCAAATTGAGATTGGAAACAAATGTGTTGTTTAATTAATATCAATTTTTGCAGATCGAACCAATTTATAGAGCCCAATTATCTAATCTACAAAGTGCATGAGCTGGACGAATCTGCTGAATGTGATGCGACGGAGGCAGTGCGCCGCAAGCGAGGCGATTCTGAAATGGTTGAGGAGGATGACTTCATACTGGCGGACAAGCGACAGAAGCTAAGCGAACTATCCAACAGTCAGCAGTTTGATAAACAGTTCTATTATGGCACATCGCCGGGATTTAATCAATAAGAGATCTGTAGGAGTGGGAGGAGAAGGGGAGCGGACATAGTTGTAATAGTAGTATTGAGACCTATTTATAAATTATATAGATGTCTATTATTATTAAACCTCATCATAAGATATAAGCGTATTGTAACCGGAGGCATTCCTGTGTCGTTCACCTCGTACATGCTCCAACTTGTGCCCCGACGTTCGAAACGTTTCTTGGCAAATTTCACACTTGAATGGCCGATCGCCAGTGTGCAGCCGCAAATGTAATTGCAAGGACGTTTTGGAGGCAAAGGATTTGCCACACACCTGACAATTTACGGGATTACGCCTTGTCTGGTGTGTCAACAGGTGTCGATTTAATGTTAGCTTGAGTGTACAACGCTTCTGGCACACTTCACAAATGTGCAACTTGAGCTTGGAGTGCGTCAACAGATGCCTTTTCAGATCGTGCTGTTTTTTGAAATTCTTGCCACACTGCAGACAAGTGTGCTTTGGGATCCTACGCGTGACCAGCAATCGCTTTAGGTGGGTTACCAAATGAATGCGACAGTTGAATTTTCGTCTGAACTGTTTCTCACAGTAGATGCATTTGTAGCTGCGCTGTGAAATTGCTGGTTGTGGCAAGAGCGGCACCAGTTTTGCCACCTGCAGATCTGCCTCAAGTTTCTCGTGTGCCTCGCAGGCTGCTTTGCTGAGGAATGTTCGCTTGCACTGCGTACAACTGTAAACCGAATCCGGGTGCTCTGTAGCCAAATGTTTGTGCAGCTTTGCTTTTGAACTGTAGCTAGCGTTGCAATCGCTGCATGAGTGTTTTTTTGGCAAAGTGGTATGCAATCTCTTTGTATGCTCATTCAACTTGGCTTGGGTGGCAAATCGAAGCAAGCAACAAGTGCAGCAATAGGGCATCTCTTTGGTGTGCGAGCGACGATGTCTAAAATGTAATAATTGTTTGAATTTAAAACTCATAATCCAAATACAGATACATGTTATGATCGGCTTTAAATTCATTAGGGATATTAGAAGAACCAGTTATAGAACTTCACAGAGTTAAATCAAAATGAATAGACTTATTATTCACTTAACAGAGGTGCGCATAATATCACATGTTAAAATAAATCTTTACAAAATAGCAAACAAAATTGTCTAGCTGAGAATGGAGTCCTAACTTTACATATGCAATCTATCTGTTTTTCATCTTGAGCAACTGTTCCCTCTATTCCTAGATGTAAAACTTACCGGATGAGATCGTAGGTCTTGCTAAACTCCTTGGCGCAGTAGTCGCATACATAAAAGTAGCTAACCCGCTGATGATGACGCTGTATGCGCTGCGTGGGCAACAAGTGGAGCTCACCATTTGGATTGAGTGCATCCTTGAGCTGCACCACTTGACAGCTGATTATTTGCTGCTCTTCGAGAGCATTTTGCCCATCTTTGCTAGCAACAACTTGACGACTTGCTTGCAGAGCTTTTAAGGCAGCCAATGCCTGTTGCGCTACCTGAGAAGAATCGCTGTCATTGACTTCATCATGCTTAGTGCGTAGGTGACGCTGCAGTGAACTTTTTTGTGTGAATTGACTGCAGCAGCTGTTGCACTGTAAACATTTCCATTCATAAGCTCTATTTTAATGTGTAACAGAGCAAGGACTTACTGCAAATAACTTAGCACGACTGTGCACAACTAAATGGCGACGGAGCAGAGCAGGCTTTAAAAAGCACTTGCCACACGTGTTACAAATAATGGCATTATTCTTTTTCGCAACAGCTTTCATTTTTTTTCATTCAACACAAATCAAAAACTTGCTTACAAACCACAATCAAGACTAAGAAGAAGAATGCCATTCACAGCTGTTCACGCTTCTTCTTCTAGCTACACGTTGATTCCTTCAGATAATATTTAATATTCACCCTTGAAATAAACACAGAAACATTATTGATTGTTTACGGCAATCGGATAGAAAATAGATTCTATTTCGAACTTAGTTTCATATCAAACCAATCTACACAGTTACAATTTGTAAACAATAAAAAACACATCCTTTTTCTACTTTGTTTTCAGTTTATGCAACGAACTCGTATTGAATTGGCGCCAGGGCGATGGGTTCCTCAAGTTTCTTGACGAAATGGGCCTTCTTTGGCTGCTCGGGCTGGCGCTTAAGGTTCACCCAGGTATGCTTCTCCTTAGCATCCTTAAGCAGACGCTCGTTCTCCTTGACGCGGCGCAGGAAATCCTCACGGCACTTGGAGTGATGCACATGCTCGATACGAACATTGATGCGCTTTGCGAGAACCTTGCCGCGCACACGTTTGTTTACAATCACACCAACGGCATGTTGTGTCACATTGAAGATGCGGCCAGTCTTGCCGTGGTACGCCTTATAGGGCATACCCTTTTGCACGGCACCGTGTCCCTTGATGTCAACAATGTCGCCGTTCTTGAAGACTCGCATATATGTGGACAGGGGAATGACACCATGCTTGCGGAAGGGGCGAGAGAACATGTCTCTGGTGCCGCGACGGTAACCCTTTGAGTTGGTCATCTTTTCGTTGACTGTTGTTCCCTGCAAAACAAATAAACAGGCACTTTTAGCAACATTTCACACAGTGTACACGCGAACGCCATTTGACGCCCTTTCGACTGCATTTGTTTGCATTTTAAAAGCAATTTACACAAAATATTGGCTAACCTTTTACGAATCGACGTCCACGCGGTCGTGAAGATGGGGAAAGAAAGAAAAATGGCTACCTATTTGGCGTTGCCACCGTTGGCGTATTGCAGGGTTGCTTCTGCAATATACCAAGACGCTGTAGCCCTGGCATAGAGCTTACTCTCCCGATTATCAGCATATCAATTCGATATCGATTTTGATTCAAATGCCATTTTATTTTTTGCAACGGAACGTTATTTAAGTATTTCATTTTATTAAGTTATAAAAGTTTTACAAATTCAACAGAAAACTAATTAATATTACATTTTTGCTTAAGTTTGAGCACTTTGGTACACACACACATATGTAATAGTAAATGTCATTTAAATATCTCGTTACAAATAATTTATATTTTAACTATCGTATATAAAGGGTGTTATACAGGCATATATATATCTATATATATGTTAACTTGTCCGTTTGTGTTCTATATAGCTTATGAGTTCCTCACAAAAATTCTAAGAATGTGGTGTTGTTTGTCGTTTGCAATTATTACATGATTGGAATATCAAAGCACAAAACTACTAAAGTTAGATGCGGGCATTTTCGTCAATTACATAGTAGGTTGTTGTACGTATATGTGTATATATAATGTATGTATATTTAGCTTATGCTTATGCTGCATGTGCCACGTTTATATAATAAATATTGTAAATAATGTTTATAAATATATATATATATATGTAACGCATATAAGCATGTGTATACCAATATGAACGTATAAACAGCACATACACTTTTGCTTGACTTGTACGCATCGATAAAACATAAAAGTTAACATTAAGTTTTCATTTCTCTTTTTTGCATTTATATTAATTAATAATTTAGTTTAATAGGTTATACTTTTCTCGTTTCGTTTGGTTGGTTGATTGGTTTTTTTTCTGCTTACACGTTTTTCTTCTTTTTTTTATTCATTTTTGCATTTTATTATTATTATTATTATGTATTTGTATGTATATTATTGGCTGTTGTTTTTCTGGATTTCACAAATCCCACTACAAAAGCAGTCTCTTAAACTAGTCCGAAGCTTCTCAATGCCATGGTTGTTGTTGATGCCACATGATACTCCTGCGTAAGTTCGTTGTCGATTTTATTGGTTTTTTTTTTTACTATTTCTAAGTCGACTCCTTCTTGTTGTTGTGCCCGTTCTCCAGCGGTCTCTTTGGCAAACTGGCACAATTGCAATTGTTATCGTCTTTGGGCAGTGTCACCTGATGCTGCTGCAGCTTCTGCTCCAGGCGTGTTTTATAAGTGTACAACGATTGCAAAGGCACATGCAACAATTCCACAATCTGCGTAAAGTTTAGCTCTGCAATTGAATCGATTAATGGAAGACTGTTTGATTTTGGTATATAATTTCTTGAACATACCATTCTCAGCTGTGATGTAACCGTGTCGTATCAAAAAATCAATAACCACTGGCGCTGATGTCGTCTTGAAGTCGGGCGTGAATACACGCTCCATACACTCATTGGCCGGCAGCAGTTCGAAGGCTTGCACCTCGCCATCGGCATTGTGTGGCACAAAGTCCACTGGCAGCTCCAAATCAAAGACATATTCAGTATTGGGGAACAAACCCTGATCGCTCTCAAAAAAGAACGAGACACAGCCAGCTGAAACCAAATTCTTGACGAGATCACGTGGAATGGATGCCTCCTCACCGGCCTCCTTAATGGCCGTTTCCATGATGCCATAGCCAACGGATAGACCTCCACCAACCATATTATCCCATTTGCCCGGCCACGTCTCTTTGGTGTTGGATCGCTGCTGCAGCCAAATGCACAGGCCATGCTTCGGATGCTTCACATACCCATTGATATCGACGCCATATTTTCGCACCCCAAACAGTGGTGTCGCCGCTCGTTCCATCTTCAGCAGTGCCTTGTGCTCGGACTTCACCTCAAAGCACTCATCCCGCCAGCCCTGCAGTGCCGAGAAAAGACCGTCGCTACGAAGGTCACGTAATACTTTCTCCAATTGTGCGGTGCGCTCATTGTAATCACGAAATGCCGGATTCAGCTCCACAAGCCCCTGTCAATTATATATATAAATATGTGTATACAAAAATGATCTAATTGTAAAAATTTTATTTCTTTAACAACGCTCACCTGCTTGGTATATTCACAGTTACGTATGCAAAACACTTCCGGGTACTTGAGCAGCTGCTTGAACACATCCGATTTAATGAGGCCAACTTGCTGTCCTTCAACCAAAAATGGACGTATGTCGCCCTTATGAAAACCTATAACACAATTAGGATTAATTATCTGTTTGAAAGCCAAAAGAAATTGATACGGACATGTGTTTCCAATCGGGTAGGTAAGCAATACATGGTTGGATTGTTTTTATTGGTGTATTCTGGTTTTTCTGCCTAGTCTTACATATATAGTTCTCTGGTATTAATTTACTTATAATAATAAATAATAAAATATAATACACCTATTTGCTGGCAACTCTATATTATTTTATCTACATTTCTAAGCAATAACAGATGACTTTTACTGTTTATATAGTGTGTGACAAACACTTGAAATACATTTTGAGATAATTCTTTGACTTGAGTTATATCCGGTTGCGATTTTTAACAAGCTTTTTGAAATAAAAAGCAACTGCCTTTTTGTAATAAAAGCATATTATATTTAAAATTTCATTAAATTGTGTTGATTATTTCAACAGCTGTATATAAATAGATTCAAAGAATTTAAGAAAGTACTACGAAATTGCTGCTTATCACCTGCCACTGATAGTTTTATTGCTATATATATATATTTATATATATGTGTAATGATGATTAGCCGGCTTGTGAATCTCAATGGTTTCCGGTTGAAATTTGTGCAGGGTTCATTAACAAACAAAAAGATTTAAAGTTCATTCGAGGCTCAATTTTAAGCACACACTTGTCGCGCTCTTTGATAAGATATGCCCAAATACCTATTAGGAATAATAATTATCTTTGTACTTTAACTTGATCAATTTATTATTGTTTACGAATTTGTAACATTAATTGAAAATGGCTAAAAGGTGTTTAATCAAAGACAGTATAGATACAATTTTATTGTCAGTGTTTTAATGCAATTCATTAGATTTTGCATGTGCAAATATTAAATAGATATATTTATGTCAGTCAATATGTGTGCTAAGGGTACCACTTAGTCGAGGATCTCACATTTAAATACAAAAATAAATAATTTAAAAAATAAGAAAATATTCCGTATGACGTGTGCATAGTTAAATACCATACAAATTATTATTATATTACACACATGCTGAGACAGCTGTTTTAATTGGCTGTCAGATTTTGTCTTTATGAACAGGTGTTTTTTATTTAATGGTAGCTAAAATATGTTTGCTGTCAAATGTGTTTTGTTTTTACAAGACAACGTGATCATTCATAGTCTTATCTTGAACTATCGCTGCTCTCTTTATAAAATAATTATAATTGCTCCAATATTTTGTTGATGAATTCGATGAATTCCAGTGTTACAAACCTGTTTGTGCCGGTTTACAGTTTGGCAAACTTAATTGCATCGTTGGATAAACTGATGCGAATTTCAACACGAAAACAAAAGAGTGGACAAAACATAAGCGCGAACAAATATAAATTCAAAAGCGAACGATAAAAGTGGCTAAAAACTATATAAAAACAAAGCAAAAAGTATATCGAACGACTGTAAATAAATATGTATACACCGATAGAAAGACCTGTTTATAAAGACAACAAAATTCTCAATAAAATCCAATAAGCTCTTGCTTATTTAAATTCGAGATGCGTAGCAAAACAAGTTGCAAAAGTTGGAAGCAAAAAATAAAAACAAAAGCAAAAACACACAAATGGCGAACAGCAAAAGGCGCGGATGCCGCTTATCAACGGCGTTACATAGACCCAAAGAAAGAGTGGTTAACACAGAGAGGAGAGAGAGAGAGAGAGAGCGGGAAATATTATTTCTATCTCAATTAGGTGAACATATGGGCCGATTTTCTTTTTATTTTTTGCACTTAATCAAACCATAAACATCTATCTCTAAATTTATATACACACACATAGTTGGGTGATTTGCTTCTATATTTGTGAGATGTTTCAAATGTTGTTGTTGTCGCTAAAATGCCAAAAGTTGACCTCAAGGTGATGCGATACAAATCTTGTTACAACTGCAAAAACGCAGCTGTCAAATAATTTTCAAAAAATTGTGTCGCAGCGCAGAACGTAATTACGATTGAAATGAATATGGTGTATACATTAATTTATGTTTAGTTAAGTATGTTTAAATAATAATTGATCTTGCATAAGAGTTGTTTGCTTCGATGTTTGGCAATTTTTTGTTATATTTTATTGTTCTGTTTAAATCTAGAAAATTCTTAACAGTAACAGCTAATAATGCGGTAATCCGATAAGCGGACAGCTGTTTGATATGTATACGAATGCCGTTTATTATCAATAAATGCGAATTGAAAGCTTCAGATTACTTATTGGAAGAGAGAGAGCAACAGGTGATTTTATCGGTACTGAAGTTAAGTAGATCGATAACAATAACAATAAAAACTTGCTCCGATAGAAGGACATTCTTTGCGCAATTGCAATTTTCTGATCGTAAAAATAGCCAAAAAGGAAATTAATTTCAATGTCAATGGATGCTGCTAAAACGAAATAGCAATGAGACAGTTGGCAGACGTCACCAGCAGCAGCGGCGACAACAACAACAACAGCAGTTGCACACACATGCACGAACGCACACACAAGTAAGGAAACTAATCGATAATTCTCACTCACTCTCTCTCTCTCTCTTGGTCTCACACTTTGCAGGAATTGCAGTAAACTATGCTGTGTGCTGCACCCATTATTATACTGGCGCCCAGTACGCCCACTATGCGTGTGTGTGTGTGTGTGTATATACAGGGTCAGCAACGGCCAAACCCATTTTCATGGCCACAAGGCATACCCAAAATAACAACAAAAATAAATAGAAGTAGCAGCTGAATTTTTTTTATGGCATTACTCACCTGTCAAATAGAAATTATTAAATTTTTGCGCTAGTCCCAGAAGACGCGACAATTTCACCTCGGTGGACGACATTGATAGAGATGGGGTTGTGAGAGGAAGGGCGGCTCGGCGCAGCCAAAGTAAATACAAATACACTTTAAACGCCGGCTACCTTTGCTCCCACTCCGCGGCTCCTTCTCAACACGGCGACAGCAACAACCACAACAATGATAACAATTGGTAATTACGCGCTTAAATATGTTTTTTTTTGGAGCTGCTGCTTTCCGTGTCGACTAAGTTAACGCTCCTTGTTTTTGCTGGCCGCACAATTTACTTAACTAACTTTCACGATTTTAATTAGGGATAATGGACAAACCAACGACCCAAAAAAACCAAACCATCAAAACACAACCGCACTCAACGAAAACCACAGCCTTAGTGCTGCAAAATACTCGCTGAACTCGATAACGATTACAAACTCGGCTTGCTCCCTAGTGTTGCCCAACAAGAGACAACAGCTGATTTTTCGATACAGCTGTTATAGCTGCTCCATACAAGCCTCAGGAAACTTGAATTGCTAGTGCTGTATAACAATCTCATGTAGTGTACTTCACAACACACGTGCGATACAAATGTCACGCTGACAAGAGAACAAAAAATTTTTTAGGAAAAATAGTAACATAAGCGGAGTACTGGAAACGCAAACCGTTTCCATATTAGTGTTTTTTTGGGCTACAAATAATTTGGCAGCTAATTGATTATAAATTAGTGACCTACCTTGGCAACGCAATCGATTAAATTCCAAAATGAGTGACGACTACTTACGGAAACCATTCTCAATAGCACCATCGCCCGCCGGTAACAAAACGCAAATTACGCAATCTGAAAATATTATTACATCAACTTGTTTTTGAATGCATTCTTGCAGTTGACGATCCACAGACTGCGGCAACAAACTACACACCGGCAAAGAGCACATTTAGCAGTGCTCCGGTCTCACCGTACCTGAACTATGATTCACGATTCCTGCAGCAGGCGCAGCCCGAATTCATCTTTCCCGAGGGCGCCAACAAGCAGCGTGGTCGCTTCGAGTTGGCCTTTTCACAGATCGGTTCATCGGTGATGATTGGCGGTGGCATTGGTGGCCTCGCAGGTGTCTATAACGGCTTCAAAACTACAAATGCGCTTAATCAGACGGGGAAACTCCGTCGTACTCAGTAAGTTGGCAAACAGTTGCAGTTTATAATTTTTTTTTTTTTTAATTATTTTTAATTTGAATTAAATTGCTGGATGCATTCATTTTACAAAGCTTGTGGTAAGGAGACATTTAACATTAAAATTATACAGTCATTTTTATATTAAAAAGGGTGAAGAGTTTAGACAAAGTCGTGTCCGATAGATTTTACAATATCAATAAAGTGTGCAAATGAAAAGATAAAACACTGCGGTTGATATAAAATTACTTTAACATATAATTGATAAACTGTAAAGATTTTGTTAAGATAAGAAATCAGAATTTGAGCAACATGTATTTCCATTACCAGTGTATTTTAACAGGAGTTATATGGTATATTAAATCTGGTATAGAAAATGCATTATGTTACACAAATTTATATTAAATTAAAAAATTTAAAAAGCAAAGCAATTGAAAGATATATTAAATTCCTCTATTAATGTATTTCTTTGATTGCAGATTAATCAATCATATTATGAAACAAGGTTCGGGAACAGCGAATACTTTAGGAACGTTGGCTGTGCTCTACTCGGCGTGTGGAGTGTTGTTGCAATATGCTCGAGACCAGGATGATAATGTAAATACAATAATAGCTGGCTCCGCCACAGGACTCCTATACAAATCCACAGGTAAGCAACAAAAAAAAAATATTTATATTATACTAACATTTATTTTTTATTTTAGCTGGACTGCGAAAGTGTGCCTTGGGCGGTGCTGTTGGTTTAGGCATATCGTCGCTTTACTGCCTATATCTGCTGTCGCAGGAGAACAACACAACCTCAAGTCCAAAATTCCTGTAGATCTGGGAGGTTCAGGATGTGTGTGTGTGTGTTTAGTAGTCGCATCGATGCGCTTAACCGTCAAATATATGGTTTTGTTTTATATTATAAAAATACATATATATTATATATATATATTTAGCTTTATCCGGACACTTTAAGAAATATCAATTTTAGTTTAATTCAATGCAACAACCAAACAAGTAAGACGTGAATGAATATAAAACGAGTAAATAAAGTTGTATGCTTTGAATGCAACTTGCCAAGAATGTATTAGATTTATTTTGTTTTTAACGCCATATTACACTGCACTACACAAAAAAAAAAGCCAGTGCTGCCACATGCTTAATAGTCCAGTGCGCCGGAATCGTCATTGGTCAGTGCCAAAACTTTATCGCCTTTGTGCTCGTCCATACCATTGTTGGCAGGTGCCTCGCAGCTGGTGTCTTCGGTGGAGCAGGTGTGACAATGACAATTGATGGCCTCCATATAGCTGTATTTACTTATACTATCATCCGCATCTGGATGACAATTCTTTAGTATGGCCACCGATGGCTGACGATTCGCATGCACACAGACCGGATGGAAGGAGCGCTTGTATGGGAATTTCCAGTCGGATATTTCACTTGAATCGCAACGACCCCAACAGCTCCAGACGCTTACATGATCCCAGCATTCGTGACCCTGTGCATCCGACTGAGTCACCCTGTACGTGTACATGCGACGATGGCAGCCAAGTGGTGCAATTGTCGGTCCACTGCTAATCGGCTGCAGCTCCACCAATTGTGCGCTTGCCACACGCAACATTGGCGCTGCCACAAATAGTATGCACAATCTACAAAAATTACAAAGAATTTTGTGTTTTATTGGCCAATTTAAAAATGTCCGCCATTTGCGTCACTTACAACACTGCTGCAAGCATTGCTAAGTTTTGTTGAGTTTTTCTTTTTTTTTTATCGTTGCTGCTCACGTCGCAGTCGCCTGCGTTATGATTTAGATTTTGATTATTCCATCATATTTATAGTCAGCTTCTGGCTGTGACGTCTGCGCACAAGTTTCTCATTTGCCTTCAACTGCTTTGCTTAAAAATAACCGTGGTAATTCTTTGAGTTTTGCATATTGCAACTGGAGCATTCGGCGTTATCAATTTAAATTCAAATTTAATGTGTTAAATGTTTATGAGTGTAAATATAGAATATTACATTTGGCACCATTAATATTCAGTGTTTTATTGTATACATAATATTTGGGTAATGTTGTTTATTGCAAGAAACATCTACCAGACTATAATAAAATAATAATTTTACATTAATTTCATTTAAATGTTGGCAGCATCAAACAAGCTGGTCGTTTAAAAAAAACCTTAAGAATATGCATTTTCTTTAATGTCACAGCTTTTATCATCCAGCTGATTTAACGATAATTTCAATAAATTTAAAGTACATGTTTATGATTGGAGAACCCAATTATTAAAAAATAAATAAATAAATTCCAAAAGATAGTTGGAATAAAAATTCTTGATAATAGAAACCGAGTTGTCTTAATTAAAAACACAATAAAGCCAATTTTATGTTCAACTCATTAAACTTTTGTATAGTCATATATTTCACTGGTCTTCCTCATAATTAAAAAAATCCATAATAACTATAATCACTATTTTTCTACAAATAATTTTGTTATACTTCAATTTGGATAACATAATTTTCTTAAGTCACATGTCCAAAAATTGTCCGTGCTGTGCAATAATTTTTGATCGATTACCCGAGATGCGTGTTAATCGAAAGGGTAATTTAAAAAAAAGGAATGGAAAAAAAATACGGTTTCTTTGGACGTGGGCCTCGCTGTGAACTGCTGCACCGTGAATGTCTATATGCCCACGCTAACACCTCCTCTAGCTGTTTGTGCTTTGTGGTTGGGATGGGGTATTTTTTGATTTGTCAAGGCAGGTTATGGAGTCGGCGACGTCTACATGCGACGGCGGATCTCAGGATGCGAGCCATAGCGTTGATTACGCAGCTGCAGCCGAAATCGCCGATTCATTTCGGGTTCACGATTGGGATTGAAAGCGATGGCACCAGCTGGTTCTGGTGCTGGTAACGGAAAATCGATCGCATCCAGTTCCTCATTATCGTTATCAGCAATCGCATCATCATCATCGTGCAGATAATTCAAATCGGCATCATTGTTTTCGACAAGCGACTGGGTGCGATTGGGATTCCGAACATCATCACGGACCATTGCATTGGCCATGAGACGCTGACGTCGCTCCTCCATGAGGCGATCACGCTCCTTGTGGATGTAGTCGCGTTTGTTGGGCAGCCCGGCCACATTGTTGGCGGAGAGCGCTGAGCGTACAATATTCATATCAGTGGCCTCCATCCACTCATCCGTTTCGACCACATAGCATTCGGTGTGCGAGATTGTGGAGACGCCATTAAAGCCGCCAATCGCAAAGATCATGTCATCGATGACCTCCAACCCGAAATTGCTGCGGGAGTGATTCATTTGGCGTATAAAGTGCCACGATTGCGTCTCGGGATCAAATCGTTCGCCTGTCGACAGTCGCGAGGTGCCATTGAAACCGCCAATCACATAGAGTTGGTCCCTGAATGCCACACAGCTGACACCGGAGCGACGATGATTCATGTTTGGTGTACGTGTCCATACATTGGTCAACGGATCATAGTATTCGGCGCTGTCCAAACACTCCTGACCATTGAATCCTCCCGTCGTATAGATTCGTCCATTCAGGGTACAGGCGCTCGCATCCGAGCGTTGCATATTCATGGACGAAATAATTGACCATTGATTCGTCGTGGGATTGTAGCGCTCAACGGTATTGAGGCGGTTGTGTCCATCATACCCACCAATCGCGTAGATCATGCCATTTAGCTCCGTCACACTCACATAACAACGTCGGCAATGCATGGGAGCAATCTCGTTCCAACACTTCTGGACCGCATCGAAGACGCGACAGGTGTTGAAATATTCGATGCCATCGTAGCCACCAATACTAAAGATTTTGAAGCCAATCACAGCGGTGCCATGGTAGGCTCTCGGTCCGGCCGGGTCCTCCGCATGAATGTTCACCCAACGATCGGCTCGCGTATCATAGGCCTCGATGCAGCCCTTGGATGTGCCACCACTCCAGCCACCAATGGCGAAGATTACCTCATGCGGCAGTCGGGGCATTGCGAGCGGTGGCGTCGTTAGCTTTAAAAAGGGGCAAGTATCAGATATCAGGTGAAAGTTGTTGCTTGGAAAACGGTTGCTTTTACCTCTTCGGCTTGTGGGTTAAGAAAGTCCAGATCGTACATGAATTTAAAGGTATCGATGATCAGCGGCTTTGCGGTCTCGCATTCCATAACATACGGATGCTCCTTGACCTCCTCCATGAAGCACTAAATATTCAGGAATCGAGTTTTAAACATATTTATCTATTTTTATTTCATGTGTAAAACAGGCAGCTAATTTAAACACTTTAATTTAATTTAAAAAATGTATTCAAATTATCACAAAACTGTTCGACTAACCGACGAAGTGTTTCAATATATAATTTTGTACTTAATTTAATTGTAGTCAGCTTTGGAGTTAAGGAGATAAATGGGTGTCTTACCTTGGGCGTCATCAGGCCAAGGCGCACTCCCGTCATTAGATGAGCCACAAGCGGTTTGCGATTGTCCGGATCTCGGTCAATCCATTTGAGGCACAGCTTCCATACGTAATCCTCCTCTCGTGTGTTTAGCTCATCATCACTAATAATGCCGTAAAAGTCGGTGACATTCATGTCCAGTATGTCCGTATTGCGGGCGGCCACATCCGTAAAGTACCTCAGCGTATAATTCCGTGCCTTCCGATGCAAGTCCTTGAGAAACCGAAAGCTGCAAACAAAATTCAAACTCAATTTAAATCGGATTACATCAATTAATAAGGGATGGGAAGAAGCAAGCAATCCATTCGCATACTGACCGCGCAAAGCCCATTATGCTGACACAGTTCTCCGGGCTTAGTGTCCGTCCGAGGTAGTCCTTGCACTGCTTGACCAGCCCCACCATTCCCACATAGTCGGCACAGATTAGCAGCTCGTGTACATTGTCATCGGTGATGTTCGTCCGACGCAGATACGCATACTCAATCACACAGTTCATGATGGACGCACTGATGCCCGGTATGTGTACCACGCTACTCTCCTCAGCTCCGGCCTCGACTCGATTATTAAAGCCCGTAAACTGTACGCTGTACACCGCAAAACAACAACGAGAGAGTGAGAGATATTAGGAGGTAGAGAGAGAGGGATAGAAGAAGAGAGAGAAAGAGAGAGATACAGCTGACTGGTGGATACTCTGTTATTAGTGTAATACCAATGGAAACATCTTGTTCCGTGCATCGTTCGTTAAATATTCCTTGTCTCTCAAATTTTGTGTGCCTAGCCCTAAAATTTCGAGTTATGAGATTATGCAATTATGCTCTAAGATTCTCAATCTTAAGAACAAATTCCTAGAATCATACCTTTTAGTTTTAATAGCTCTTGCTCTAAGATAACCAAGATAACCAATCTTAAGAGGATGTTTCTAGAAACATACCTATTGAATTTTATAATTCTAGATATTTAAAGACTGAGGTAGATGGGGAGATGTGGGATACATGCAGTTTCCAAAGAATATCATAGATCTTAAATTTAAATATCCTTTACTTACTGTCGATGGTGCCAAGAGTGGTCACATGGATGCAGGACTTACCGAAAATAGGAACTGCAGGAGCACATGATGGCGCGATGTACATTAAAGGAGTGTTCACCCACCGAGATCTGTGCATCGCACAGGAGATTCGCGAGGCGCAGATCGTTGAGCACATTGAAAGCTTGATCACTGACAATGGATGTTAGCGATTTGGTGGAGATCTTCTGGGCGGGGCTATTATCTAATTCATCTCCCTGAAAATCCACGTCCATCATTTGCATTGGTACCAGTTCCGGTTGACCCTCATTCATGCCATGCAAATTATTTGCGTTTTCTCGATTCATGCCAATAAACGATTCAGCGATTTATTCTTAGTGGGTCTTTCAAATTCCGGTCCTTGTCTAAGATAAGCAGAAAACAGGCTTTGAATAACCACATTGAGATTTGTTTGTTAATCAGAGTATATCATCTTGGTATCTTACCAAGCGAAACGCGATGGTTTATATTTTTTTTTGTGGGCAGAATTGGGGAGGGATTCCTCCGTATTTAACAATATGAACAGAAATAATGTTTGATAATTAATCAACAACAACTAGACAGTTTTCTTAACGAAATAAATGGGACTACTGAGTGAAAAACTCAGAAAAAATTTTAAACTATTTTAAATTGACAATCAAACGCTTTTCTTCTTAACTTTCAAATTAAATTGCTTACCAATGTTTTTTTTATTCCTTTTTATATTTATATGCCTCTTAAAAGAGTGCCATTATCCGGGAAAGATACGCCTAGACACTGTTTAAAAAGAAAATGTTTCAAATGTCACGGATTTTTTTTTAATACTTATTCCGGGTTTTGTAGACGTCTATCGCAAAGCCTAAACCAAAAAAGATTTATTTTTTACTTATTCAATTTAACTCTCTGATTCAGAGAATTTTTATATAATATTTTAATAATCCATCTTCCTCTAAATAGTGTATTATGATTTTAATTGCGTTATTTTCATAGTTATCCAAGAAAATATCTTTGGTATCTTTATATATGTTCATTATCATTAGAAAAACAAAATAATAAAAATAAATATCAATACTAAACTGTTAAATATAAATATAACTTTATATGTACCAAACAAAGAAATCGAATTAAAATTATCTCAAGCATATCTTTGCGCGATTCTGATATTGTTTTTAATAAAATTAATAACATTTTCTAAGTGTTCTTAGTGCATTATTTCTTAATGAAAAAGATTACGAAATTCGTCCAAGTACTTGGCAATATTATTTTAAACTTTTAAATATTCTACTAAGATTTTTTATATTTGGCAAATGCCAATTAGCTTATATTAAAGGTATTTAACATTAACATATCTTCCGATTATAGCATTTCTTGGACGTATTCAAAATAAGAGTATGCAAACGATGCTTAAATTCATGAATATGCAAGACATACAAATCTTGCACCCCCTTTTCAATTTGCCCGTTAAGTGTGGTCAATTGCCCTCGACAAGATTATCCGTGCGTTGTTTGCGCAGTCGCCGTTTTGGGGTGAAGAAGGAATAAAACCCAGTGCTCATGGGAGACCATGCAACAGTCCTCATCGGCATTTCAGAAAGATGAAGTCGCAATCGTTGTTGACTTGTTTGTTTTGGCTGCTACTGTGCGGCTGCTTCCTGACCGGCGAGGGCACTCCGGCGGGCAAGGATATGTGGTTGCGTCCTGGCTGCCACAAAGTTGGCAATACGCGTAAAATCTCAATTCCTGATTGTGTTGAATTCAATATTACGACCAATGCCTGTCGCGGCTTCTGTGAATCATATGCAGTGCCGTCGGTACAAATGGCATTAATTGGGTCATTCAAACCGCCCAAACCGGTAGTGTCTGTGGGTCAATGCTGCAACATGATGAAATCCGAGGAGGTCAGTACTAAGAAAATAATATGAAAATCGTAACTTGATCATCATTTTCTTTTAGATACATCGTCGGGTCCTCTGCCTCGGCGGTATGCGTACTGTGACCTTTAAGAGCGCCCTCTCATGCAGCTGTTATCACTGCAAAAAGGATTAGAGAACTCATCGCGAAACTGGTATATTATATGTAAATCTATTGCCTGAGCCACTTTAGTTGTTTACAATAAATAATTCATGAATCCAATTGATGCACAATGATTTTATATGATATCTATATGTGAAAACTCTTCGAATTATTGGCTGTTAATATTATCGAACAATCGTTCTGTTAAGTATAGTGTACTCAATTATCGTTGATATCGATAAGCTTATCGAAGATCTGTTCCTCCACTAACTAACTGAAAAAGAAAGAAGTCGTTGATTTTATTTTCTCGACTAATTTATAATTGTAATAAAGGTTTTATCAAAAAAAACTCTGATAATTGGACATATAGAGGAATGAAATTGTTGTCATAAGGAAACCAATAAAAGCCGCTCCCTCCTGACCTACTAATAAATGAACTTAATTTAAACTTAAGATAAGGGTAATCAAAAATTATTTTTAGGATATTTTTGTTTTTAGTTTTATTTATTGCAAAAAATTACCGTCCGTTCGTTTCTAGGATGAGCTCGCCCATCTCAACTAACGCTGACTCAATGGCATAGCCATAGAGATCGGCACATATGTGTGGATCCTTTTGCCACGCAGAAACAGCAAAGATTATGTTGTCCTCACGCAGATTATAGGAGCAGCCATATCCCTCCGAATTGAGTGGTACATTGGCCATGAAGGAATCATGCGATGTTGTCAGTTGTGCGCTGACAATATGAATATTTGTTGATCTTTGATAGCCATCCGAGTAGAAGAATCAGCCAAAATGGAACGCTCCTGGCCAGCAGTCACCTCAACGAGCGCATCAAGCGAGACGGTGAAAAGCGCCTTTTCAATGCCCTCCACCGTTTTGGCATTGATCTCCTGGTGACAAAGCATCTCATGAGCCTCGGTCCAATTGTCACGGGTGTCGTGCGTGAATAGACCCATCATGGGACCAGAAGTTCGACCAGATTGAATCACTTTCGCCAACTGTTTTCTCAGCTGATAAACATCTATCACCTTCTTTTGCGCAGTGTAAACGGGCATCTTGTAGAACTTAATTTTTAGATGATACCCTTGAAAATCCTCCTTATACGAGGGTGGTCTGACAAGTTTTCGACCTCAACCTGAAGATGGCAGCACTCGTACATAAAAGCAAGTGAATTTCATTGTTCATCGGTTGACAGTTACTCACCAAAGTTTCAGCCATTTTGGACGCGCAGTTCTTATGTAACACTCATTTGAGTGAGTTGATGCGAGTGTTTTTGTGAAAATGGACAAAATCGAGTATCCAGCTGTCATCAAATATTTGTTTTTGAAAGGCAATACGCCTACGCAAATGAAAGATGAGTTGGATACTGTGTATGGGGACTCTGCACCATCATTTACCACAGTGAAATTTTGGGCAGCTGAATTTAAACGTGGCCGTAAGAGCTTGGAAGACGATGAACGTTCACCAAATGGTGCTAGACGACCGCCGAATTAAAGTGAGAGCGATAGCAGAGGTTATGAAGATGTCTAAGGAACGTGTTTGTCACATATTAAATCAACATTTAGGCATGAGAAAGCTGTCCGCTCGTTGGGTGCCGCGTTTGCTCACGTTACACCAAAAACGTCATCGAATGAACATTTCCAACGTTCTTTTGGCGCAGTTCAGGCGGAATAAATCCGAGTTTTGTCGCCGATTAATCACTGTAGACGAAACTTGGATACACCATTATACGCCAGAAACAAAAATACAGTCCAAACAGTGGACTGCACGGGGGGAACCGGCTCCAAAAAAAGCAAAAACTGTTTTTTCGGCTGGGAAAGTGATGGCGACTGTTATTTGGGATAGTCATGGAGTTATTTTAATTGATTATCTTCAAAAAGGCAAAACCATTACTGGAGCATACTACGCATCATTACTTGACAAGCTGCAGGCAGAACTTGCGGAAAAACGACCACATTTGCAGAAAAAGAAAATCCTGTTTCATCAATACAACGCACCGTCTCACACCTCAGCTGTTGCCATGTCCAAAATCCACGAATTACGGTTTGAACTGCTGGACCATCCGCCTTACTCACCAGATCTAGCCCAAAGCGACTTCTTTTTGTTCCCTCATCTGAAAATTGCGCTCAGAGGACAGAGATTTTTGTCAAATGAAGAGGCAATCACCTTTGTGAACAATTATTTTGCAGAGAAAAACGCCGAGTACTATTTGGACGGGTTACAGAGATGGGAGCATCGCTGGGAGAAGTGTATAGAATTACAAGGAGACTATGTTGAAAAATAAAAAATAAAACATCAGAAAAATGTCTTGTATATATGAAATACTGTTGAACATTGGCAAAATGTTGCTTGGGGAATGTGATGCAGGGACTGGAGAAGACAGTTAATGGTGCCCGATGTCGCAAATAGGTGGCAGTTGTCCAGCGCTCCGTTAGCCAATTGTATTCCTCTTTACTAGCCTCGATGAGATGCCTTTGCAGCTGCTGTCCCGAGCTCTGCAGAAAGTCGTTAGTCAGTTCTTGCTCCTTTTGAAATTTTTTCTCTGTGAAGAATGGCTGAATGCTGTACAGATAGCGATCAAGGGTCTCGTCGAGTGGCACCACTGGCAACCTGAGCAATTTATTTTGTACATTTCGATTGGTTGAAGTGGATTGTTCATGCTTCTCAGCAGCGGCATTATTTGGGACAATTTTAATTTTTGGCGCTCTCATTAAACCGAAAAACTCTTTGAGTAGACTCATTTGATGAGATGCTTTGCTATCCAGTTTGGTTAAATGGTCTCCCACTATTGCCATCGGTGTCACATTCTCCAACTCCGTTTTGACATCGTTGCCCTTCGCATTTTGGATTGGTTGCAGCTGCAATTTAAATGATTTTGCGCATCCCTTTAGACCGTTTGAAAGTATCTCGACAAGGCGGATTTTCTTTATCGGTTTGGCTTTTACTGATAATTCCGCATCATTTGACTGATAGACAGCATCCTTTTTACTATATTTGCGGGCATTGATAATGCACTGCAGAGGATTGAAGTTGGAGTAAGTCCATCATATATGTAAAACAATTGCGTACTCACCTTATTCGCATTGAGTATGGCTCGCATTACAACAATTTTAAAATTATTTAAAAAATGAACAGTAATTAAAATAAGCTAAGCTTAGTAAAAAAACGCAAACTAGATGTCTGCATGTGTGTCTCAATATACTGGGAGCATTTAATCGGTTGTGAGGAAGGTGAACTTATGGCGATCACCCATTTGAAATTTAATGTACTTTTTATAGTAAAGTCCTTTAAGACACTACAACTTGGATTTGACGGGCTCCTTGTCCAGAACATTTTGCATTTCGAGGAAGGATTTTGTAAGGACCTCCGCAAATTTGTCGGGGTCTGTATCATTATTATGCCTCCATGCCGAGATCGCTACAAAGATGTCTGATTCGCGTGGATTGTAGCAACAGCCATAGCCATCATCAGTAAATGGGCCATAGCCCATGAAGGCTTCATATAAGGTTGCCACCTGCGATGTGGACACGCGGAAATTTGTGGACTTTGTAAATCCTGGCGATGAATAGAATTCGGGTATCGGCAAATTGTTCTCCAGTGCCATCAGTTTCAGGCCCAGCAAATGACGATCGACACCGCGTCCCTGCAGCGCCAGCCTGGTGTATGCCTGATGACTGGCCACTGCATCGCGCATCAGCTTAATCCGCTCCTCCACAGACGCCTTGTCGCTGGTCATCGCCTGGCAAAAGGCCAGTGATTCGTTTGAGCAGGAGCGGATGGTCTCCGTGCGTCCGTTCTCGAAAATACGCAAATGAGCCGATTCGTATTGGGCAGCGGGCTCCTTGTGCATTCTGTAAGCATTAAAGAAGCCATTAATATATTAAAGACATTATATATAATAAATTATGGCTCCTTTTTGTCCTACTTGTAGAATGCCAGTTGAAGCGCCATTTGCACAAAGCTATCTGGACCCAAACGCTTCTTTTTAATATAGTCCTTGCCATAGCACTCGAATTTGAGCACCTTCATTTGCAGGTTATGAGCAAGCTTATCGACATTACGTTTCGCATAGAATATCCATTGGTCAAGGCATGGATCCAGCGGACCGAAGTTGATCTTTTCCGCCTTGCAATCAGCCTCCTTGGAGCCACTTTCTCCATAGTCTTTGTCTTCAAGCCTACATTATTAAAAAAGGTGTAAGTGTATTAGGTAATATTTAAAGAAATTTGTATTTTAACTATAACTTACATTTTCTTTACCACATAGTCCATCATCATAGCAATTGGTTGTCCCTCAGCCGGTGAATGCTCATAGGTGAAGCCAACGCTGCCATTTGGATTGACCACCAATTGAATTGTTTTGTCCATCCAACGATTGCCACTATTAGCTTGACTACCTTCGCCATGAATCAGGCCAAGAATTAGCTGATTCATCTGTTCGCCAGGCTTATAAGAGATGCATTCATCCAGCGAAACAGTAAATAATGAAGTTTGGATCGTATCAATCGCTACGCAATTTTGCGGTGTTTTTAGCAATTGCTGATAGGCTTCGACCCAATTGTCTCTCGAGTCTGTGGTAAGAATGCCAAAGGGTACACCAGCCTCAGTTTCTGCTGTCATAATGAAATCCAACTGTTTGGCCAATACCGAAGCGGACAGTAGTTGATCCTGTTTGTCGTAGATGCGCAACTTGTAGAACTGTTCCGAATGGTTAACCAATTAGTAGGGGGTACAAGAAATAAGAAATTCAAACTTACATGATTTTTGTAGATTACTACGACATGCTTGGATTTGGGATTGTACTCGATCTCATCCTGGACGGGACGCGGTATGCGACAGGTGCCAAACACTTTGGAAAACTGACTATTGTCCAGCTCATTTTTACCCATTTTAACAATCGGTATTTTGCCAGCATCTACGATACCCTTAAATTCACCCAGACCGAATATTACCTTCGCTGTATAGTCAGTATATTCACGCGGTGTATTGAATTTCTGCAGTGGAAATGTCATGCCGGGACTAATAAAGACGGTGACCGGATCACGATACTTCATATATGCCGTTGTTAGCCAGCGATGTGCCAGCCAGTTCGTCTCAGCCTTTCCCACCGATTCGAGAAGGGATTGCAGTTTATTGCCCTCATTTTCCCTGAACTTTTCGGTTAGGTCAAGCTGAGTTTTGTACTCGCTGGCTGACAACAGTGGCTGAACGGTGTACAAGAAACGATCCAGCGTCTCCTTCAATGGCAGCACATGATACTTCAATAGATTCTGCCTTGGCTCAGCGGCACTTTCGCTGCTGTAGCTGGCAGGCAGCGTTTTAATGAGTGCATTTGAAGCGCATTTATTCGATTTCAGCGAGCTTTTCGTCTACAAAAGGAAACGCATTAATTGTGTGCTGCTTATAATATATTCTTAACAGAGATTTACCAAATTCCAGAGGGCACCTCTGTTGTTCAGCAGTCTCATCTCGGCGGCACCTGTATCAACTCTTCTTTCAACTTGGGCGCTGTAACAAATATAAGTACATGTGTATGAATATAATGACACAATTGTTATTGTAATCCAAAGGTTGTATTGTGGAGTTTATTGTTCACCTTTGATAATTGTGCATTATCGTTGGTAAATGCGATAAGCGCAGCGTTAAGATTAGCGCTAACGGCAAAAAGCTGACAGGAATGGACCTCAATTGGCCACTTGGGAGAAACACGGAAAATAAGAGTCCACGTATACAACGTAGAGTGCAGTTACCACAATTGATAGCGACTAAAGCACGACCGGTTTCGTTTTAACCGATATTAAAACTGCGCCTTCTCTGCACCAGAAACCTGTAGCTGCGTTTCTTATTGTGAGCGCTGCCAACGTTGACGTTGACTTCGCCATCGAAAGTGAGAGCGGCAATTGCAAATTGTTGCTCTTTGTTTTGTTATCGGGTGTCCAAGGGCTGTGAATGTCTTTTTTTTCTTACCGAGCGCCAATTTATACGGCTATACTTTTTTTATAGCTTGCCAATTTTTATTTAACAGAATTAAACTTTAACATTTCTAAATAATCTAAATTGTCAAATTCAAACATAAATTAGCCAACCTGATTATTTAAGTCCGATATTATAATTAGCCGCAATAGAGATGGGCCCAAACGATAGTTTTGAGTTAATTTGTACATGTTCATTTATATAACTTTTATACATCTTTAATTTTTATTATTTTGAAATAACACAATCTAAGGAAGAGCAAATGAAAATTAAATTTTTGTTGGATTCATATATCGTACACACACGTAACAAATACAAACCTATCGATAAGTTAAGCTTTTCTGTAAATGTTATTAAAATAAAAAATATCAATGTATATTCAAAAAACATATAAATATAAATATATAGGCAATTAACAATTAATTTTATTTTAATTTTAGCAACAGACAATTTAATATATATATTCATAAGGAAATTCTGTTAGCCGGTGGAGTAATGATGTTAAGTGGATTAATAATTCTGCTCTGTTCTGAGTAAATTCTGTTAAGTTACGCGCCAGAATTCAAAGCCAATTAAAAGTGCCTTTTTTTCTTAGAACTATGCGTATTCATAATGAAATTATATACCCCAGAGGAGTCATAATAGTCAAATGGTGATAAATTTTTGAAGCTGCTTGCCAAATATATGATAAGAATGCGTACGTGACATTTCTTAATGCTCTGTACACTTTAGTAAAATTATCAATTACAAGTAAAAGTACAAGTATTTATTGTTTTATTTTTTTAATTTATTTTAATGCATGTTTAGGAGTTAAAATTACAAAATTACACGACTTAAGGATAATACATTTAATTTGTTCTAAACGCGTTGTTTTGTAATGCGTTTATTCACAAATTCAGCTTCAATACAAAAATCAGCAATTCTTAGCATACTTTACGAACTTGAACTACAATTGTTGTGCAAATTTCTTATTAGGGTTTTTTTTTCCGTTTTTTGTATTTTTATCAGTTTATTTTGCTTCAATTCATAAATATATAAATTCAAATTAATGTTGGCACCTCATGGAGGTGACTTGTTAACTAGTTTAAGCTTAAGCTCGATATAAATAACACCATACAAAATGTGAGAAAAAATTCGAGCACTAATTGTGCCATTTGGGGTGTATGCAACTACAATCGTTCTTTAGTTTGTTTAAAGCTATCACAGTAATGAAACCAGCACTTGGTTTCCATAATATTTACTCTAAATAAAATGCTATGTAAAACCAAAAGCGGCGATGCCGATGCCCAACACAATTAGCACACTAAAATGCACGGACTACAGTGCGTATACTACTACTATATGTACATAATCATAAACTAGATCAAATTATAACCGATAACCTAAACTAACCGCACCTTCGTTGCGGCTGTCCCGCTGCCAGATTCCTCGGGCGTCGTCCAACTCTTATCATTTTGGTTGAGGCTGCTTATCGACGAAGGCGACGAGGCAAAGCCGCTGCTGGCCAAACTGACGCCCAGCTGTAAATAGAAAGAAATAAATTTGTATTAATTAACATAGACATTAAATCAATGGCAAATGTTTTATTAGTACGCGTGACTATAAAAATGTAAATATCTGGTATATGCTACGAAAAAACTAGTTTATCACTTCGCCCGTTTCGGCCTGTGGGTTGTCGACTGCCTTCAAACTTCATAAATTTAATTTAACGTTCCATCCAACTTTGCCATAAGCAACTTGGGCGACGTAATTTATCCAACACCCGTTCGCAACAGACACGTTAGACGGCTTGGCGTCGATTTCCTTAGACTTAAATGAATCGCTCAGCTGCTGCTCGCTTTGACTAGTTATGAAATTGATAACGAAAAGGTTCGATGTGGGTGCAATTCGTAACTGGAGTGTAGATTTTACTCAACTCTTTTGAAATTTTTCCTATTATAACTTGAAATTGCTTGTACAGTCAACAAAAGCCAGTTTCTTGACTTAATTTAGTCAGAGAGTATCGCCATTAAATTCAAATCTACTTTAAGTCTGTTTAGACGATTGAGTTAATAAATTTCAATGTTTATCTTAATTCATAAAACCCGTGTCATAAAATATGTGGCTTACCTGTTGCTTTGCGCCTGATCTGCTGTTACCAACAGCATCGTCATCTAAAATGTTGTCATCGAAGCAATCTATGCAGATGTCATCATCGGCATGCTCTGCATCGATGCAAGAACTGGATGTGTTTGAATTTCGGCGAAGTGTGGCATTGGTGCTATCATTGCCCTCATCGCTGCTCTCCGGATCAGAGATCGCTGGCTCCAGCTCCAAGGCGTAGGCAGACTGACGGCGCTCCTTATAGGAATCAATGCCACTGTCGTCGCGGATGAAGACATGTTTTTTCGCTGAACACACATCATCAAACAGCTTAATTTCACATGGATTGTAGACCTGATTGCCACTGCCGCCACTCCCCGTTAAATTCTGCAATATATTGGCGCGTCCGTATTTGCCATCGGAGATGTTGTTCGTTTGCCGCGTGTAGCTGGACATGTGGATGGTGGCACGGGTGATGGCATACACGAGCATGCCAACGCCCAGCAACAGTGCACCCCAGAAGCCCACAGGATTGACCAGCGGCAAAATATTCAAATAAAAACTGAAACGAGTGTCCAACTCATCGGACAACTTGGGCATCATCTAAAAAAACAAAGGCACGCACAAAAGATAACAATTAGTGGCTGTTGCATGTTGCATTTACCATGTGTTTAACTTACGATCTCGAACCAGAGCATGGGCGCAGTCAGATGGCTAAATTGTGTGAGCTGCGGATAGTTGGACATATCCTTGAAATGCATGTTGATTTGCACTTTTACGGACAGAGATAGCGGCAGACCAGATTCCTAAAATGAACAACGATATGTAATTAGTCTACTACCCGGTAGTTGTCTAGTTATATTTGGATGCACTTGGCCCAATTTGAGATTTAATTGTGGGGAGAAACCCAGGCCAGCTTAATGTGACCCAGTTGTTGTCCTCAAGTTACATTCTCTGTGTTTTTTCCCCAACGTTTTGCTCGTTTTGTGCTTGCCACAAGGTAATAATCAAGTTTGAAATTGCTACTATTGATGAAATGATTGATTCGATGTTCGCTTGATAATTGATATTTATCAGTTGGCTTTGATTTAAAAGCAGAGTTGTTATTAAGCAATTATTGTTGTTGAATTGCATTTGAATCTTTGTGC
Organism: Drosophila fungiperda; assembly: GCA_035042345.1. Classification (NCBI taxonomy): domain Eukaryota; kingdom Metazoa; phylum Arthropoda; class Insecta; order Diptera; family Drosophilidae; genus Drosophila; species Drosophila fungiperda. The sequence continues at coordinate 10,696,323 of JAWNLM010000145.1, forward strand.
AACATTTACTAAACTATAATTATTATGGATACTTAGCCGATTGCACTCGAATCGGAAGTACCTATACATTACTTAGTAGCTGAGATTCTAGCCGAGATTTATGCATGCAAATTAAATGCCGTTAGGCACTTAAGATGTTAACAATTTCCTGTTATACATAAATTGGTATATGCCTTAAGGAAAATTCAGCTTAATCGTGACAGGCCGCTAACTTAATTAGCCGGAAGTGAGGGAATATTAAAACCATATAAATTTCAATAATAAACACGAGATATCTCTCAATTGGAAGGTAAACATTTTAAAAAACAATAAAATAAAAAAACAATAACTGACAGCAGTTGCTGACAGTAATAACAACAACAACAACAACCGCAATGTTAACAAGTTGAAACCGCTTCGAATATTTTGTACAGGTTAATTGTAACACTTATTGTGAGTGTTTAATTAGGTATAGCCTATATTTTTGTACAATTAGTTAATCGCTGCGAACGATGATTGACACTTGAAAGTTGCGTCATTAACAAGGGGACTGTTTGTTTGTTTTGTTGTGATTTGTTTTGTTTTGTTTTGTTTTGTTTTGCGGCAAGTCCAAGGTTACATACCGGTTGTATGACAAATGCAGTCGAGTGCTTGGCAGGATCTGGCTGCATTCCGGTCACATTCTCCACGAGGCCAACGTCGCCATTCATAAAGTGTGGAAAACTTAGCGAGATGGGGAAACCGTAATAACAATCCGTGACGTCAATCAGACCAACGGGCTGACAATCACCTGCAAATATAAACAAAATAAACAATTTTTACAATTGTAAGATTAACGGAAAATTTTATTGTTGGCGCCGCTTTTGAGGCAGTCGATAGCGTGTCTTAGATTTTGACGTATAGAGTTTCCTAAACACATAAAAAAAACAAATACAACTGTCAAGAAAAAAAAAATATATGTCATGCGAATCGCGTTTTGGCCTATTTGCGTCACAGCTTTAATATTGTGGAACATTTTGGAGACTGTCATTGCATACGGAACACAACAAAACTAACTGTGCATGTCGTCAGCCTGATAAACATTCCACGATCAACGGAAGATTGTGCGCGGAGGGACAGATCCATATCAATTAGTCAGCCCAGTAATTGGCGACGCTTTAAAACAAGAATTTTTCCATTTTGCACTGGCCAATTAAACTGAACTGAACTGAACTGGGATAAGGTGAAGAGTTAAACATTGGTTTTTTTTTTTGTAATTCTAGACACAAGTAAAAGTTCCATAAATGTTTTTGTAATTGATCAACCAATTAAATTAAAATGTGGTTTAGTTACTTGATTCATCGGAAATTAAAAATGAAAATCACTCACCATTCCGACAGAAACATTTGTTGGCCTCATTGATGGCGCCATTGTCGAAGGCATTCTCCTCAAAGACATAATTGTAACCCTTTAGGCTGCCAAAAATGCGCTCCTCACCATCTCGATACTGTAAGAAAAAAAAATTATTAATGATAAATGAACATTCTTCTTATTGAGTAGAACTTACCAAATTGATGGGCCTGCACATGCTCTTCCTGAAGAACTTAACCGATTCGTTTTTCTGAATGAAGCTCTTAAACTTGGTACCATCGGAGGCGTACTCAATGTTGCTGCAATGATCACCCTGCCATTGGGGCAGTGTTTTCTCTCCCCGGTAGGTGTCATAGAGGCCCGATATTGCCGGATTCTCGGCGCCCGTGTAGAACGTCTCAAAGTCCGTTGAGAAGTCGTACATGCGATCAATCAGTCCAACCTTCTCGAAGGGTATCCAATTGGGAAGAAAAGTGTTGCCCATTTTGGCCAGCGTTGTGGAATACCCAAACATAAACTCCTTGGCAGTCATCCGAACAAGAGGCTCCGATTTTGAGCTGATCAAAAATTGATTCAAAAAATAGCGAAGTAGGGCATTCTTGGTCAGATGAGTGATGGACTGTAAATAGAAAGTATAAATGTTATTTAAATTTGTTTTATAAATTATTCTAAAAACTATTTAAAGAAAAAAAACCATTTAAAGAGAAACGCACTGGAAATATGTTCATGTTGAATGTGGCACTTTTTTTTTTAAGTAAACCTAAATAACAAAACAAACGAATTAAGTTTTTAAATTTACTACTTTTATATAATGCGTTTATATACATTTTTTTTTAACTTGAAGCAACTTTTAATTGTGATGAAAATAACAGTTAGTAAATTCAATTAGAGTCTAAAACAATTTGTTTTTCTTGTAATTGGGTACTTCCTGTGCAATCCATGACAGACTAGACTCAATACATTACTTATTATTTGTGCATTTATTGCAACCGGACATTCTTTTCTCTAAAACTTAAGTAAGCAAATTAACTGTTTACTTTTTGGCATAAATTAAAGCCAGTTTAGCGATTGCAGCTATGCTAATTTGAATCACTTTTAATTGAAATATCATAAAGTCAGCAATTAATTACATCTGCTTGTGAATTGCATATTTAATATTAGTTGAATAGTTGTTTATTAATCAAATGTACATTACTGGCTGATTTGTTTACGATTTTGAGTTATAAAGGCGTCATTAATCAGTCTACTTTGCTGACAATTATAAAAACGCCCTCAGGCAGCGTAATCAAAAGTGTTGAATTATCTGTGTGTGTGAGTGAGAGAGCCATAAAGGTGCCATAATTATCTGTAAAAATTCGCACTTGCTGAATCACACACATTCGCTGCCCTTGTCACACTCCCTCAGTCTGTGCAAATTAATTGCCTATCATTTGGTTAAATATGTTGGCAACGCCACTGTTGTTGCTGCTGCTGCTAATATGTAACGTTTATTGACCTAAACGTGAGCGTTGCCAGCTGTTGTTGTTAGTGTTGCTGTTTGCAAATCACAGCTAAAAATGATTTATTTGCTTTATTTTGCATTTCAGTGTTTAGCTATTTCAGTTTTTGTTTATTCACGTGCCCGGCACGCGATTTTTTCAATTTATTTATGGCGATTTTTGTAGTTTGACAGATTAACGAAATATTATATTATTATTTTCCACACTAGGCGACTTTCAGCTATCTACAAATTGCTACTAATTATCGTCTGCAGTAGTCAATAACATGTCATCAGATTACATCATATCGAACTGAGCCTTGTAATCAAAGAGCCGATAATTAATAATTAAATAGTTTGTAAAGTTTGTGGGGGGAGGAGGGAATGCAATTAGATACATTGAATAGGAATTTCATATAGACACACATGTATACATATATGTATAAATATGACAAGACACTATAACTTTAGACTATAGACTTTATAACTATATAGTTTTTGATTGATTCAATTCACAATTAGCATTTTGTTTTGTGTTTTGCAGCACTGTCGATATTTCCGTTGGAGTTTTCCTAAATCTCAACGCTTTCAACTTGTTTGCATCTTAGTTTTCTAAGTATATTTAAATTTATGTGCGAATTATATAAATTGATTTATAGAATTACTGAAAGCCGCATTTGGCGCACTTCATTTGAATCGCTTGATTATTTCTGTTATTTGTTATATTTATTTGTATTAAGATTTAATTTGAATATAGTTAAGACTTGTCACTTGTTTGCATTTTAATCTATGCAATTCTTTTAAAGACCTCCTCTTTTAGAATACTAACCAGCATAGCTATATTAAGCATTATGACTTCGTCGTCTTCACGACGACCCTCGGATAGATGCTCCTGCCAGACCAACGGATGACTGGGTCTTGTGGACATGGTATTGTTGTCATTAAATGTGATATTCTCATGGGTCATGAGCTCTCTGCAAGTCAAGTATATAAAGATATACATTACAAGAAGTCCGATTGCATTTCGTATTGATTTAAAACTTACTTGTACACATAGGGACCAACTTGTTCCACATTTAGCTTTTCACGTCCGGCGAGAAAAGCCTCAGCATTGGTGACATTAAATAGATAGATTTTGATATACAAATCGACTGGTGGCGTGGCCCAAAGATTGAAGATTTCACCTTTGTCGGCCATTATCAATTTCTGCAATGAATTCAAACCAAATTAGTTATGGATCTTTAAAAAAACATGGTGCCTTCAATTGGCAATGGCCAAATGGTCAAATTGCAAGTGCCTTAAACGGGTTGCATTTATTTGTGTGTGCAGGTGTGTGTATGTGTGTGTGTGAGTGTGTGAGTGTGTATGCTGACGTACGTGTCAATATTGAAGGCAACCAATTAGCGACCATTTGGCAAAGGCTAAGGACGGCAGTTAAAGCATTAGTTTCGGTTTATTGGACTTACCCATCTGAATATCAAGTCGTAGGGTTGAAATACTTTAATTAGCACCGCTGTTGCTATAGCCAAAAATCCAATGGCCAACAGCAAAAAAGCGCCTGCAAAATGATAAATAGAAAAAGATAAATTAGATAAATGTCGAAGTGGTTTCGTCGAGTACATATAAATAACTTCATTAAGTTAATTAATATACAATCAATTATGCATAAATGGCGACAAATGCGACACGCAATATTGAAACTTTAATCAAATTTGAGAACTGACAATTGAGAACTTTAAAACAATAATTTGCATATCACAATTAATATTATCATAAGTTTTTCTATTCGATTTGGTCTTGTGATCCCTGAAATGTGTTTCTTTGTTTATTTTGTGTTTAGAGAAATTGAGAACTTCGTCACGTTGCTTGTAAGAAGGCACCTCTGAACTGGGTACTGAGTAAAGTATTTTATGTATATATTTATATTAACACAGTAGCGGGATTAAAGGTAACGACTTGATAAGCAGAACAACTAAGCTTAAGTATATAAATTATTTTTAGAAAATTACATTACTCCTGCTGACCGTGAAATTGTTATAATCCAACGTAATCTAACAAGCTTTATTGCCGTTCTCATTGATAATCTGCCTTGAATCATGTTAATCGCCCATCGGCAAATGCCGACAAGCAATATTTCAACAAGACAGTCGCGCGACAGGGTTACGACAACTGCAGACAGTTCCCATCGGGCGCTAAATAAATGAGATCTGTCGGCCGACTTACTCGTGAGCAGGGCAAGTATTACAGGTATACCTGTACAATAAAATACAATAAAAGTATTCAAATTGAGCGAGCACACGAGTAATACAGCGTAAAGCAATTCCATGTCATATTAGTCACGATGACACACTCAGAAAAATATCGCTCTGATCGCAGATCACCTTAATAATAATTATATATATATAAATATTGTATAATACGAAGAAAGATTTTACTAAAATGTAGAAAAAACATTTCTAAATCGCTTTTTGTTATTCTAATATTGCAATTAAGATAGCAAATTTCATTATTTGCTTTTAATAAAAATTAGCGCTTCACATTTTATTAATTGTTTACTCATGACATAAAGCAATTTAGCGCCATAAACAGATAATAGCTTCATTAATTTTCACTCAATTTACTTTATTATATTTAGAAATTATTTCTAAAAATTAGTAAAACCTTTTAGCGTTAGAGTTTTTTCTGAGTGCACCAGTTCACTGTATCCATAAATGCGTGCATACAGATAGCGAGTGTCAAAATCTGTTAACACTTGTTTTTTTTGTTAACTCATTTTTGCCTGCTAAGCGTCTATTTGTGTTTGGAAATGCAAACTGCGAATATGCAAAAAATAAAAACAAAATTACCACAGACAAAAGTGAGAGATCAACTGGAAGCTGCCCCAGCTCTAATTGTAAATTAAATTTCTATTTGAGCTCGCACTTTTTACCAAACTATTGATTTTTATTGTACTGCTAGTTGCGTTATATGAATATTCAAATTTCATAATATATTTTTTTGTTTTTAACCGATAATAATTCAATTAAAACAGTTGAATATATTATCCATTAATCTCTTCTAGGATGTTTACCTTGTTTCAATTTTTAGTATCCACAGATTTATTTGCCCTTTGTTTTTTTTTTTAAATTTAATTATTTACTTTTAATTTTTATATTACATCATTTGTAAATTTAATCTTTTTAAAAAAATTTAGGACTGTTTTTATTCTGTGATTTTTTTATGTGATTGGTAAATAATTTCTTATCGCTGTAAGCGAAAATGTTTTATGTATTTAAAAAAGATTAAATAAAAGTTGTAAGCATTAATTTATATGTTTTTGGCTCTGATAATCTCTGCGATCAGCTCGTTGGGCGGGTTTGAAGACTCTTCCTTTCATTTGAAACGGGTATAATGTAAAACTAAAGAATTTCCAAGAGACTGGGTGAATCCTGAAGAAAACTGGTTTCAAATAATAATCATGCGATCAGCATTCAAATATACGATTATACTTTTGCTTTTCTACAGAAATGTTTATATACGCACGAGGAATAGGACAGTAAGCCAAGACTTGTTTGGCTTTTAATGGTCTGACCATAAAAAAAGCACAGTCAGAGCAATTTTCATGTGGCATGACCAATACGTGGAAGTGACTTAAATTTGCACCTTATATTTGTACAGATACACTTTGCATATAACATCTTGTGTAGATGAACTGATTTATTTAAACTGTAAATCAGACATTTCTTATTAGATCAAAGTACTTGTAATGACCCGACAAGAATCACATTTTTAATCTGAGCAGCTCTACGTCTATTTTCTATGATAGATTTGCATATAAATCGATTAACATATGCTTAGAATTTAATTACACAGGTTAGTAAAAAACACTTTACATTTAAATGTTGTGAATTATTAACACCTTAACTGTTGTAAAACTTTAAGGTTTAGCCACATAGTGCATATCGACTTCGAGGTAACCTTGCTTTGGGTGGACTATTAAACGCTATTTGTGCACTGTCTTCTGCCTAGTCTAGACTCTGGAGCCAGTTATGCCAATGCGTAACCAGTTTGCCAGGGGATTTTTCCTTTCTGCTTTTGTAGCAGCTGTCACTGGCAATTTTGCATTCATAAATTATTGAATTTTATTGCACCCTTTTTAATGACAGAACTATAAACATTTATATTGATTGCTTACGGCTATCGTTAGTTAATGACAATAATTTTCACATTGATTGGCTGATTGGCTTACACATCAGTTGCGAGCGATTACGCAATTGTTGGAAGTACTGCAACTTCTCCAGCGAGAAGCGGCGATGCGAGTAGAAAGTACCCAAAAAATCCTTGAGCGACTGTCGTCGCAACCGACGACGCAACACAGCCATTATATTAAAATCGGATACACTTCAAACGTTATGTTCAACGATATGGATTCAACAATATATATTGTTGATGTGATCGTTCCAAAGTCAAAGACAAACTAATATTTTGCCACTTGTCAAGGGTCCGATGTACCCTCGGCTACTTTTGTTTCAAGCTCGGAAATATTTAATTGCTTTGCATACACTTCAAATGGGTATGCCACATGATTGGCAAATGATTAATTACAGTAGACATAAATATTAAAAATATTTTTTCAATCTATTTATTATAAAATCAAATTAAAAAGATTAACAAGTAATTGCTTAGTAATGAATTTTAAATTGAATTTAAAAACACATAACATAAATTATGGTAAATAAAATTGATTTTTTAAAGTGAAAAGAAAATGTTTAGTGTATATATTAATATAAATAAATAAACGGCATAAAACAATTAGTCAGTTAATTTTAATTTTTGATTTGTGCATAAAAACAAACTTGTCATACAAATGTTAGTGTATTTTTTGCTTCGGCTTGTTGGTTTAATTTTGGCATCTGCCAAGTGCTCCATCATTTTCATTGACTTCTAATTAACCGTTTCATATGCAGTGCATGATTTTAAATTCAGTTTAAAGAACGCTTGCTTATATTTTAATTTGAAAACTTGATTTTCGATTATTGATTCGATTTAAAAGTCATCAAAATAAATTGATGGAAGCAAAAGCAGAAATTCAAAAATAGCACTTCTTATGCAAATTATGTTGTTTGCCAAAATATTTATATTTTTTCGACTAATTTGATGATGCAAGCCACGTTCTTCTGGTTCGCTTGCCACCCACATCGCTTTGACAAAGAATTCGTGGGAATGCGCAAATAATTCGCAGTTAAAGCATGCAACGCACGCGTCCAACAATATCAACAACAAACAACTCGTGTGCAAACACAAAACACAAAAATTATGCGTGTGCCAATAAGTTTGTTTCCTAAGTCTTTTGTTTGTCTATCAATAAATTTCACCAAGAACCTGCTTTCGCTGCTTTTAGCCGCTGTTACATCACTAAAAAGGGGGGCGCGCCTAAGACGTCATTGCAAACGCCAGCTAGTTTTAAATATAAACAAATATATAAATAAATATCTATATAAGTGTGAGATTCTGGACTTTCAATTAAGATATTGAATTTTTGATCGCATAGCCTGTGGCAAGTTAATTTCCGTTTATTGTACGTTCATTCATTGAATTATAGTTATTATCATATTAAGAAAAATTGTGTGTTGGCTGTGTAAACCTGATTCGATTTAACATGACGTCGGTAAAAGTCAAAGTTAGAAGATTATTTGCTTCAAGCGGTGACTGTGCGGCTTTCTCAGAAAGTCGAAAAAAATCAAATATTTTGCATAGAGCTGTAGAAATATTCCGCTGTTTTTATTCTTATTTTTATTGACCTATTTAATTGTTGATTTCATTGATTGAATCATCGAACAGAAGACAGCTGTACCACCCTGCACTTTGGACTCACTCATCGCACATGAATCACTGGTAAGCATAATGCAAATTTTTGATTATTCTCCATGACTGAGCAGATTTTTTACGTAGGGAATTACCCAAAAAAAAAAAATGCAGCAGACTAAAAGTTATGGGAATAGCTTCTATTGGTAGGCTGGCAGAAGTAAGCAATGCTGATGCAAAATTGGATTTTGTGGCATTAGTGCAATTATACACGTACACTGCAACAGCGATTGCCACATTTCGCTTGTTGCTGCAACTTGTTGACAACATCTGCGGCTATTATTTGTTATTTGTTATTTTTTTTTTTTTTTTTACTTTTTTTCACTGCAGAAAATCCCTAAAGATAGTGGTAATAGCTGATGTCTACTTTGTCTGTTTGCTGTTGCAAGATTATATAAATAAAAAATAGTAATCACATTGTGGCAACTGTTATTATGTCTGGCATATGAACATTGCAATTGAGATGATGACATAATAAGCACATCCAGTTAAATCGTATTTATAATAAATGCCACTTGGTTGCTAAAGAAAAGTTTTTCAAATTTGTCTGAATTTAATTTTTAACATTTTTCTCAGTATTAGATTAAATCTAAATTGGTTAATTAAATGTATTTCCATAATTCTTTCTTATTTGATTGGTCCAAATTATGATAAGCTGAGTAGAATTGGTTGATTTAAATAAACAGTTTTAAACTTGTTTTGGCAATAAAAACAATTCATGCGGCTTTACAAAAAAGCTCAAAATCTCCTGCGTCAAAGCCGAAAGTCAAAGTCATCGCATGATCGACAGATTTTGCTCAATTTTGATGCGGATTAGTGAAATATATAGCATTCCAGCGAAGCACCTTCTATTTAATATCAGCAGTGAACCGCTTTTTTTTGCATAAATAATTTTTGCGAATTAAAAAATGAGAAACTGCTGTGTAAAAACAAAAATCCAAAAACAACAAAAATAATAATAAATATGTAAACATCGGCAATCCTGTTTGACCTGATGTTTAACTGATGATGAATATGAAATGTATATATGAATGTATATATGACCACACTTGAGAGCAATTAAATCGATCAGACAACGAAACTTGATAAAATTTACAGGCCTGCCTCCACACGGGATTGGGAGGTGTGTAGTCATCAAATGAATAACTGTGAAACAAACGATTTGCTAATTCTGTTTATCATGATGATTTTTCGGCCAGGTTTTGCATATGCCAAATACATCGAATTTCATTTAAGACCGACTGATATAAATAAACTGCAAATCGTGCCAGTTAGTTAACCAGTATTAAATTACTTGAAATGACTTCGCCATAAATTAAAAATGTTCTTAGAAAACATGATTGTTCACAAATTCGACATGTTTTCGGAAAATCATATAAAATAGCTTTCGCTTTTATTCTTCACTTCGTGGAAGCAAGCTTTAAAATAATTCAAAAATTTTGGGCACGTGTTGCATACAAAGTGATTTTGGCATCACTTTGATTTATGAACTGTTTGCCATTTTAATGCTGGTTAAAAATAGCAGACCGGTAAACATTTTTCAATTCCAAATCGATTAGCTCTAATTAGCATTATTCACTTGAATATTCTGAGCTTTTAACATTTAGAATTCGCAATTTTTTTTTTTGTTTTTAATTATATTTAAGTTAAATCTGTGCAATGAAAGATCTTCCCCCAAACTATTCACATTAATGGCTAATCAATATAAATAGTTTAAAGTGTTTTAGTTATGTATCACAGTTTGTTTAATAACAACTTAATAATTAAAATTAGTATATATTTAATAACATTGTTGGCACTTTTATTTTACAAGTACCTCAATCCATCAGCAGCTTTGCTTTGGTCTTTGCACTTCAATTCACATGTCTTCTGTTATTTCTGTTAATCTGCTAATTATAATTTTATTGTTTACACATACATTTTATTTATTATTTATTGTTGGCACATGCAGATGTACGGATGTAAATATTGACAAGAACCACGTTATTGCATTATATTATTATTATTATAATTTAAGATCTTTGTCCTATATACTATATACGTCTATTCACATTTGGTTGATAACAATTTTGATTTGGTGTCTTTTGATAGTGCTGCATAACACACATGACTCAAAAATTGCTGCTGTGATTTTTCTACTATTTCATGTTTTTAAATTTTGTTAAATAGGTTGTGTAAATAAAAGCAATGAAAAATGTGCGAAATTCGTGTTGTTCTTGACTTTTTAAAGAAACCGCGATCTAGTTATTCGACGTATTTTGTAGATATGGCCAGGTCTGGGTGCTAATGAAGGTGAGGCGGCAGCGTGTATAGAGCTTAAGTATCTAAAGGTCACAGCACTGAGCTCCAAACATGTGCAATCTAAGCCGTTACTTTGCCACAAACGCCGCAAATGCAATTGCAAAAGTTGCGCGCGCTTTTTTTTATAGGCGCGGAACAAATGCGCTTGGCAACATGCAACTTGAAAAAAAAAATTGAAAAAACATAAAAATAAAAACAAAGCGCACAAAACACAAACTTGTATTGCCCGCTTGGTTTCTAAGCTTTTATGGCTCCAATATATGGTCAAGTTCAGGGATATCGTCTGAGCAAATCGCGTACAATAAACGCAGTTATGAGTCGCGTTTTGGGCGCGTTTTTCGTGTAACGATTTTGGTTGTTAACTACCAATATTGTTGACAGACCGTTTGCCAAGATTTTAAGCCAAAGTGTGTCATTGTCAGACAGTTGGTTATTCAAAAAATAAAACAACAACAAAACATAAAGTGCTATGCTAAACAGTATCGATGTTTGTTCCGCGTGCCATTTTGACGCGTTTTTAAACGCGGCAGTAAACATGTTCATAATTAAAGCAGATCGCGCGACAAGACTAAAAAAGACCATAAAAAGCGTACACAAAAGATCCGTCCAATATTTTTGGTTTATTCTTCTTTGTGGTCCTCAACTGATCAATGATTGATGAATAAATTTTGTGAATCTTCGAGAAACTCTTAAAACATACACAACAAAACACTTTATCACTTTAGACCGTAATTATTTTAACACTTTTTATGTTGCACACATTTTGTAAAAACACTTTTGAATATTCTTTATAAAAAAAATTATTTAATTATTTATTTTTTTTTTAACTTACGTGTTGGCGAGCGGGCGTTGCGTTTACTGTGATGGCGCTCGTTGAAGAAGCTGTCCAAAATGTCCATGGGCTTCATGGAGCGATTTGCCTTGAGGCTCTTGCGTCGCTGGGCGCGCTGCAGCGCTGCTGCGGCCGCATCGGATTCCTGCAAGGATGTGGCAGTGGCTGCTGGATTGAATGTGGCAACTGTGGCAATTGCGGGACTGGGTGGTGCTGCCAATTCATGTGGCTGACTGGCATTCACGCCCGCCTCCCCATCGCTAACACTGACTACCGTATAGCGATTCGCAAACATTTTGCCAAAGTCCTTCATTGTTGCATATGCATATAGAATTTATATCTTTGAGTTAAATTTTCTGTTTATTTTTTTTTAATGTATTTGTCACTTCAAATACTTTGGCTACCGGCACTAAAAAACGTTGTTGCTTTTGCTGCGATAGCTCCTGGAACTAATTTAATTGTTCACTTAATATGCTAGTTTTATATTTGCTTTTGCTTGTGTTTCATTCGTTTCTTAAAGTATCTTTCTAAGTGTCCAGCTGGATTGGCCTAAGCGCGTTTTGCGTCCGTTCGCTGGCGTTGCTCGCTTATGAATGGAAACCCGGACGTGCGACAGTCTCACCAGGTAAAGTTACGGCTTTAAGTTTTTGGATTTTTTTTGTATTTTTATTTTTCTTAAATTTGCAGTACGAGTTTTTAGTACGAGCGTTTGCCTGTCCGCCAACTATGAGTAGCGCGCAATGCTGCTTTCTTGATCTCTCTCCCTCTCTCTCTCTGTCTCTCTTTAGTCGTTTAGGGCTGACGCTCTTGCGTTTGCTTTTGCTCTTGCTGTCGCTTTTCGCTCTTTCGATCTTACTTTACGTTTCGTTATTTGGCTTTTGGCGCTCAGCTGTTTTGAGTTTTGTTTTGAGCCGGTCTGCCTGGTTCTGTAGTCGTTGCGGCCTTAGCTGCTTCTTTACGTTACGTTATTTGGTTTGACGTAACAATTAGCATGTGCTCAGCTGTTTTGAGTTTTGCTTCGAGCCGGTCTGTGCCTGCTGCTGCTCTTGTGTTATGGGGTTTTTTTTTTGGCTATAGCGTCTTCGCTCTGATATTAGACCGAAAATTGTAAACAAGTTAAGGTGTTTGTATGCGTTATTTAGCATTTTGGGGAAACACCAAACGCTTGTAAGCGCGTCTGTCAACATTACTCATCCGACGTGCGTTACCATGTTGATTAACATAATTTAAATCTATTTACATACGCACTAGCCAAAAGCCGCCTTAGCGACTGTCTAGCCCAAATCCATATAAATACGCAGTTTTGATCAAGTTTATTGGCAGCTTCAGTAGCGTCTAACTGCATTTTGTTGTTGTTTTATTTGATATCATAGTATTTGCTTTTATTTATTTTTGGTTATTTATATATTTGTTTTTTGTTATTGTTGTTTCGCGCTTTCAATAAATACCCAATCACCTTCAATTTTGCATGCAAACATCAACATTTGATTTGTTTATTGTTTTTTTGTTTTTTTTTTTTTGGGCATATTGATTTTTTTTTAATCTTGTTTCTATCTTTGCCGTTTAGAAATTTCTCGAAGAAACAGATGCCAACAGCTATGGTCAGGCAATATGTATTTTGATTGAATCAATTTTTTTTTGTAAACACGCCCATTTCAATAGTTACTCTGAGCTAATATTTAAGTGGCCACTACACGATTATTTGCAATACTATATTTGATTAAGGGGGCACGACAAGATGTGGAAAAGCATTGATTGTGGGTTTAACAATCCATCGATTACAATCTACACAACAGATTATAGAAGGCTTGCATGGCTCAAAACCAGCGATGCTTCCTGTTTGGCAAAAGTTCTTACATAATATCTACAAATGTTATTAACCATTAGATTAAGTCTTATATAATTATGAAAGCACAAATAAAATGCATACAAATTGTCAGAAATTACTTTTTATTGTAAAATAAATATTCACCTAATTACATTTATTATTATTTTCGTACATGCTTAAATTCATTTAAATACCTTAAACAATGATGAATAAATATATATATATATTTTTATGGATAAATTATACCTGTGAACATTTATTGATTGTATTGACTTTTGGGATGACTTAACAGTTATTTCGTGCGACACTTTTTAGGCATTCGTTTTGCTTTTAAGAAAGCTTAAAAATGAAAACTTCAACTTTCACATACCCTTTACCGGTAATTAATGCTTTCAGCTGATTTTAAGTAATTTTTATCTAGAATACATTTACATTTATTTTTTATTACTTAATGTAACAAATAAATAACTTAATATAAAAGATTCTTTACGACACAAGCATTAAGCTCAACTTTTCCGGCATTTTTTTAAGTACATAAAACCCATTTCGAAATTCCCTAAACAGATATCAGGAAAAAAAATAATGATATAGATATCGATTGCTGGCTAATTATTGCAACTGTAAATATTCTAAATAGTTGCATTGCATGCAATAAAAAAATGTCAATGAACTTGACGCTTCAATTTTCAATCCATAGTTAAATTGTTATTCCGAGCCATTTATTTATTGCCTTTTATAAAACTTAAAGATATATATATATATGCTATTTCTCATTTCGGCTGTGTTACTATATCAGTTTCCGCATTGACTATTCGTATTCCGTTAATATTTGACTCATAGACAGCAATAAACAACGGCAAAATAAACAACAATAATAACATTATTTCAAGTTGTTTGAGAGGCTCCAAAAGAGATGTCAACTCGCCTTTGTTTTCCCAATAAGCAGATGACCTTGCCAAAGGCTACTGAACCTGCCATTTGATAAATGTGAATCCATCCAAATTATGCAATAAGTAACGAAAAGATGTTTAAAGAGATCTTTTTGTGTGCGACTTATAAATTCCCTCTATTTCCAAGCCAAAAAAGATGACAGACAGTTATAGCTCGATTTCTCTATCAACATTCTGAAATGCCCACATATGAAATAAAAATATAAATAATGAAAAAGAAATAAAAAATTTTATACTGGTTTCTTATGTTGTGTTTTGTTTAAATTATTTATTATATTATAAAAAATGTATAAAAAAAAGTTTTGAGAATGGAAATTAAAGAAATGTTGAAAAGAGTAAAACGTGACTGTTTAATGACCTGATAATGATCAAATTTAATTCTTTTATAAAAAATGAAAAAAAAAATGCTTAATAAATAGACTATATATGAAGTGCCAACGACCAGTAACCTACGATTAAAATTTAATTGAGTTAACTGATTTCCTGTTTTAATATTTGATTAACTGGGATCTTGAAGTAACTTAACATTGGGGTGCACTCGTTTGAGTAAATGCCACATGAGAGGTGATGCATTAAAGTAATTAGTATAATTTCCTAGAATTGTTTACAGCTTAACTAATTCGCATTTCAATCTGGCGAGCAGATCTATGACCATTTGTTCAGTCATTACAATAGCAGAAATGTCTAATTGATATATGTTGTTGATATGATTGGCGATGATTAGTATCTTGGAGCACAGATTGTAGGTTGGCTAACGTAACGGATATGTATTTGTGTAATTGACCAAGTTTATTTGACGAGTTCTCACTTGTTAATCGTTGGTGCAATTTGCCGTTTAATTTCATTTGGAATAATTAAAGAAGTAGTTAAACAATTGCGGCTCTGACTTCATCATCGGAAGGGTCTGCTCGGGTCACCAGTTATTATCGATGCACATAGGTTGATAAGTAATATAATTAGGCTTTGACGTCATTCCGCCACAGAAACAAGCGATTAACTTTAAATACGCCAAAAATTGCGAACATGTTCGCCGCTCATGTTTTATGGATTGGCGTGAGAGACTTTGTCATATATAATCAATAGTTGCTGGCTTAGTTCGGAGGCTCAACCCAAAAAACCAAATGACAAATTTAAAGCTTAATTTAAATTGGTCACCAAAACAGACAAAAGTTCAATGATTAATTTGAAAGTATTAAGCAGACTCGTGTAATGTAAATTGGGACACACCCAAAAAAAAAAACAGACCAATATAATAAATTAAAACACTACAAAAAATCATATCAATGAGGAACGCATAAAAGCTGCTTAACAAGCACTCAAATTTAAAGAACTCATATTTCCAAACAGCCGGTCGAACATGACGTTATCTGTATATATTCTTCTAGGCATAATTATAATCCCTCTGGAATGCCATGATAAGAAATTATAAGCAAAGAAGAATCTGCGCTGGGTATTCTTATTCAAGACTGTTGGTTAACAAATTTAATTGTTTGTTGGGCGACCGGGTCTGCCCGTCCTAAGCAATTTCGGTCTTCCATGTCCAATACGTAGGAAGTGCTCTTCCTTCAGCTTTCGTCATCTTTCACAATTTCAAAAGATTCATCCACTCTTTCGCGCATTATCATCCTCTTCGTTAGCTAGATCAACTTGATGCCCTACACTTGACATATCAAATGTTTCCGCTTCATCCTTTGCCTGCTCCAAGCAGCTAAGCCCGTCAAAGAGAATATCTCGTCTGTCGACCACTGTCTGGGATTCTGCACCATAAAGCCGAAAGCATTAAACATGTATTGAAAAACCGACCATGCGTTTTATGACGTTTTTTTTCCAGTCCCACTGCAATGGAACCAAAAACTTTAAGATGGCGTATCGTTGATTTCTTACCAGTCCACTCTTCCTTTGAAGATGATGAGCGTTTGACTCTCAACCAGATTTTTGTACTCCTCAAAATTGCGAAAAACCTCGTCCTTTCCTTTATTAAGAGACTTCGTTCTTCGGCTTGGTTTTCAATTTCAATACGTCAACATTTTCTAACAAAAATGTGACTAATTGCTCCAGTGTTCAATCACCTGCCGAATTTCTTAATTTATTTTTTATTTCACCATTTTTGGCAATTAATTTTCGATAAATTCGCCTTATTATTCCCTATTTCACCACATTCCTAATAAGCAACTTTTTGAGATTCTTCTTTATTGTGACCTTCGCACCAGCGCTGTGCCTTTGTGTACCTGTAAAGAAGTGCGCGACATCGCTGTGATTCTCTGGCCACTCTTTCCTCTCGTCTTCTTTCTTCAACTTCAATGCATAGAATTTCGAACTTTGGCAGTCTGTCGCGCGACTCGATGGCGACAACGTAATTCTTACAATCAGGCGCACTCCAGTTAACATTATCACCATCATCAGACTCCAGTTAATCCCGACGCAACTTCCCATAAATTCGCATGCACCTACACACTTAGCAGTTGTATGCTACAAAAAATCATAATTCTTTTCTTCCAGCTTCTCAATTTTGTACCATGCACTAATTTTTCTATTTCTTCAAAACACTTTATATTTACACACACGTAAATCCAGATATTATCATATTTTTAACACAACCGAGTTCGTAACTACGTATATCAAGTCAATAAATTGTAACCAATTTTATCAGGCCACGTATCCTGCTGCAGCGAAATTTCACCGCGTCAGGGAATACCTAGATAAAAATAAATTTTACCACCAGCGTTGCGTACTCATCCAAAGTTTATTTAAGACTGTTGCAAAACTGTTAGTTAACAGTATTGGTAGTCAATAACATATTTATAGATGCACGGTTGCATTCAAGGTAAATTAACGTAATCTCAATAATCACTGTCTTTTTTTTAAGGAAATTATTTTCATTTTCCTAATTTATTATATTATTATATTATAATTTTTAAAATCAAATAATGTATATTATAGAAAAAATTAATTTAAAAAATGTATGAAGGAACAAATATTTATGAATATTCATATGAATAATTTAATTATTTATGCATACTAATTGATTGATTAAAATTCCTCATTACATGCTGTCAGTTGGCATTTGTCTTAAGCCACTGCTTACATTAGAGAACTTGATTTTAAATTAACCATTTGCCAATCTGATTTATGATGATGACATGTCTAAAGGCAATCGACAACCTATCAATGCTAATGAGGATGATGATACTTGTTTAGGTAATTACTGTTGAGATTACTGCAAATAAAATGCTTAATTCCCACAGAAAGGCGAAACTCTCCAGATACGCATTTACTCAAATATATGTTTGCGTAATGACCTTTGCAAGGCGCAGTAATCTGCTTTACGGCAATACAATTGTCATAAATCACTAATATCTGCATTAATTCTGGATTCGCTTAAGTACAGTCCAACAATTAAAAAATCTGAAATTACACGTCCGACAATTAAAATATCTGACAAAAACATTGCTGTCAACCAATAACTAACCGAGTCGAAGTTTAATAATAATGCGATCACTAACTTGTTGTTTGAAAAAATGAAAGTGCATATAACAAAATTAAGAAAATATAAAAGTTATTGCAAAGTAATTAGTCAGCTTTGCTAACCTTCTCCGAAATGCTTGCAATCGTATATAAATATATTTATTTAACGGACCAACCAACTCAGTCAAAATCCAAATCAGCTTTGTCATGCCGATTCGAAAGAACCTGAACTCAAATATAAGATATATAACAAAAATAACAAAATCATCTAAAAACAAGAAAAGTTAGTCAAGTTGACTGAACGACGTAAATCCAGTACTTACAACCATTTTTTTTTTTTTACATTCGTTTATCAATTGAGTGTTACTTAATATCAGCCTATATAAATACAAAAGGTAAAACAAATAATTTTGAATTACAAATTTTACAAAATGAACTTGTAAACTTTTTATTTGTAACAATTTTTTTTATATAATAAAACAAAAAAGAAAAACATTAATCACAATGACAAATTGCAATAATATTTACCAATATGTGCCCAAATATATTATTTATTATTAATTATTAATAAATTCGATAACTATGGTAAAGGGGAATTTTTATTTAGTGCAACATATATATGAAATCTTCTTCCTAAAATTTGGAAATACCCAGATTTCTACAAATTTTTAACTAGAGTCACGAAATTTAGAAGAAAGATTAATATTAAATATGTGTGGACACACCCACGTAAGACCCCAAAATCCCGAAAAAATATATATAAATCAATATATCTATAGTGATGTTAAAGCTTAAGTGTCAAAGCCTAAAGGTTAGATTACTGAGTTCTTCAAAGAGGATAATTTTAGACCAAGATTTTGCAAGTATATTACTAAAGACTTTCCTTAAGATTAATTAGGTATCAGGGTATTCAGCAGTTAGGTACCGATCTTCACACTTGTTGTGTATATTTATCTTGTCATCCAATCCAATTATAGATTTTTTATTGAACTGGACTCTGGCCGGGCTTCTCTTTATCAACGTCATGAGTTATTTGACTTCGTTGAGTCAGCAGTCTTTTTCAAGTAGCTTTGATTTTTTAATATATTTGGCATTTATAAGTGGCTTGTGAAGATAATTCTGGCTTAACAAATTAATAAATGGTCGGAGATATTTCAAAGCGAGTTATATAGCTAGAAGGGGGCTATCGGGGAAGTATTAAATGTCTTAAAATGTTTTCTGAACTGAGATCTCATTTTATAAGTATGGTTTAAATTGATGACAATATTATGTTAAATTTTTGCATTTTTGCAATAAAAGGAAGATTAATTAACTTTAACACGCGCTATCGAAATAAGGGCAAAATATGCAAGAATAATAATATAAATAAATAGTGTTTAAGAAAAAACCTAGCCAGCAGATTTTATCTCTACAGGATGATAGTTTAAATTTGTCAAATTAACAAGACTAAATCAATATGAATATTTGTTGATTAAACCAAAGAATTTTGCCGGGTCATCGTCATGTAATTAAGATCTAATCAAAATATTGGATTGCTATTTCTAGTGGGCTGCTTAAATATTTATAGATCGAATTAGCACATTTCCTAGATGACCCAGCGGCATAGTTACTAAAATATATTTGAGACCTCTACAAAAGAATTTAAAGAAATCAAATAAACAGAAATAAAATAAATTACGTCGCAATGGAGCGAAACCCGCTTTTATTAAGTTGTTTTGAAATTTTCGGCGGCTAATCAGCAATCCGCTCAGAACTATCGGAGTCGGTAATCGGACTCTACTGGTTTTTTTTTTGTTTTTGTTTTTGTTTATTTCTTATATAATATACTTTTTTTCTTATTTATGATTTTGTTTTGCTGAGTCGCAAAAGCCAAAGAAGCAGACCTTCTTTAAATGTAATGTTTACACATAATTACGATATATATATATATATATATATATATATATATATATATATATATACTCACCATGAGCGAAATATTTCTGGTTTATAACTAAAATACAATTTAATTAGAAAAGTTTTTAGTTTATTTTTCAGAAATATTTTTTATTTCATAGTAATAAAAAAAAGGCTGTAATAAAAAGCATTAATGCAAAACACTTATTTTTTAAAGCAAGCTTTTCTGAAATTATTAGACATTTCTTTTTTGTGAATAAATATAAATATATTTATTACTAAAACGTTGTAAATATCGAGGTAAATACTAATTTACAGAAAAATCCTTTCACAAATTCGAACTTAGTAATAAAAATGCTTGTTAGACTTTGAAAATCCCAATTAATATTCTAAATTTGTAGAAATGAATTAGAAATAAAAATATAGATTTTTTAAAATACAGAAATACTTTTTTTGAGTGTAGCAACTGGAAGAGTCAACGTCTATATAATACATTGTCGCACCCCGAAACCTTGTAACACTTTTCGTATTTGCCGAATTTGTACAATGAAAAACGATTAATTCACACTAACAAAACTGTAAATTATCAGGGCAAGTGGCCGTTAGCAGGAGGCAGGTGGCATGTGGCATTAAGATATTATTAATGCTTTTACACATGTCTGTTTGTATTTGTTTATGCCTGTCCAAGTTCAAGTTCAGCATTAAGTTCACAATTCACAGTATACCTGTGACAGTCAACGTCTATTTAATAAATGATCGACCCTGAAATCTTGTAACACTTTTCGTTATTGTCGAATTTTTACGTTTAAAATGTAAAACGATTAATTCACACTAACGAAACAGTAAAGCCGCAGGGCAAGTAGCCTGTGGCAGGTGGCAGGTGGCAGGAAGGTCTTAACAATACTTATAGACTTGTCTGTTTGTTTGTGTTAAGGCCTATCCAAGTTCAACTTCAGCATTAAGTTCACTATTTACCATATACACTGTTAATCAATTACTATGACAATCAAAATGTTTTATATGCCAAACATGCAATTTACAATCAATTAAAATCACATAACCAGTCATAAATCTTTATATACCTGCCTCCAAACTCGTAAATTATTAAGCAAAGTAATATATAATTGAGCAATTACGCAAAAGCGATATAAAAAAAAAAATCCTTACATAATGAAGACATTTATGTGTTTGGGGGTTATAAAAGTAGCCATAAAGCATATGAAAACCTGTTCTAATTATATGGCCGGGGTGTCAAGTCCCATTTTACAAATTACAAATGAATTTTTTTAATTTGTATTAAGCAGTCAAAGTTTCTAATTGATTCACCAATCTCTGACGAATGGCATTTCCAACTGATGCGTATATTGATAGCTTATTCAATCTTATTTTAATGAAGAAAGTAAGAGTCAATTGAATAATTGGAATGTTTAACAAAATATATAAAATTCTTGTATACCAGATTGAAAGATTGTATTTGTATACATACTCAAACAACAAACTTATTTAATAAGCTAAAAAAAACACCTGATAAACGGAAAATGTTCGCCTTAAGTCTTCGTAAATAAACACAATTTCTGTTTTGCATAAAAACAGAATAAAATTAAAGTTTTGTATTTTTAACCTTTTTTCTCTTTTTGTTGTAATATGACAAAAAGTAAGGAATTATTGCCTTAAAAATAGAATCAGCAGTTTTTAAAAACCTGGCAGTTGAATAAATTAATTTAACGAAAACAATTGGAATATCTGAAAAAAAAAATGTGTAAATTTCCATGGTTAACATATCCGAGATGCCCTTCGAAGCCATTGATAAAAAAAAACAACAGATATATTTAAACCTATTTGAAAGGATTAGATCCGTAAAAAATGGAACTTTCTCTTTCAAATGGGCTCGTTACTAAGTCAATCCGAATATTGCTGCTGATCAGAAATATGTATGTAATATAAATATATATATGTATGAATATTGCAATGAGGAAACCGCCTTATCTGGGGTCAGAGGTCTTCTGTTAAGCACGTTTGCAGCCCACGTGACTCACCCATCAAAAAGATAAGCTTTTAAAGTGATTATAATCTGAATTATTTTCAATTGATTAGCTAGAAAGGCTGGGATAGAGCTGTGTAAAAGTATGTAACCGAATGAGGAGATCATCAGCGTATCTAGAAACTACATTTGTATATTTGATCAGCATAGACATCAGAGTCTACCTAGTTATATCTATATCTGTCTATACCTGAATTTTCTGTCCTTATAATTTCAATATAAACTATTATAATTATTTATTAATTAGAAAATAGTTGTTTTATATTGCGAATAAATATACCTTAACATTATAATAATTATTTGTAAAAGTCCACAGAATCTGAAAATCCAAGCCGTGACTTATGTTTGATAAAGTTCTGGTCTGAGAGTATTGCCTAGTCAAGTTCTTATTTTTTCTATATGTTACTAGACTGCGTCTTTTAGATTGCACATGTTCTGATTAACAAGTTTGATTGATGCTTCCAGTTCACATATACTTATTTTCATATAACAATTAATTTAAAATGTTTGGGTCAAATGGGGGTCAGTAATAATATATAGCAAATTTTGATTGCTAAGCGTTCAATGCACTATCTGACAACATGCACATCAATTAATAATGCGTAAAAATGTTAGTCAAAATAAAGTAAAAAATATTTAAAAAAAACATTGTTAGTGGGCTAGGTTTAGTTTTTAAGATTATTAGCAAAATGGTTCAAAACGCAATGCGTAAAGCTTTTTTTCAGTGTATGTCTATCGGATGTAGTTGAACAACATATTTCAAAAACGCATTCTTATCATTATACGTCTCCGTTGTCTGTCAAAATTACAGCCATATTTTAATAAAACAAAAAAAAAATACAATTTTAATAATTGAAAGGGATTTCATTTCTTATTTCCTATAAAATTGCATTATAATAAAAAAAAACAAAACAATAACACTGATAAAATTTTAATTGTATTTTACGGAAGCGCATGTCTTTATTTACAAAACAGAATCTGAGTTCAACGCGTGCCGATAAAATTTTTTGTATATAGATGTATATATATTTATATATATTTGTCTGCATGTTCACAGATCTAGAATTGTTATATATATTTTATATTTTGATATACAAAAATTGTCGCTCGATTCACACACACACACACAATTGCGTGTTTCTTCAGTTACAGTTAACCAACATTGTGGCTAAGGCATATTCATAATGACTTGAAAGACTATGACTATAACACTTATCGATAATCGCGAAGTGTACACCGTTATCCACAAAATAAAATAAATTTTATTTTACAGCCGAGTATATTGGATTTTGTTGCCTATCAAGGATATATATATATTTTTGACATTTACTTTAGTTATAACTATCGGCTTAAAATATCAGAGGTTGAATGTATTACATAAACAAGGCAAAACCTTTTAAGATTAAAATATATTATGTTAACTATAATATTATATTATAAAAACTAATTTGTTAACACAAAAAATCACATCTATGAAATACTCACGTTTGGGTGCTCGGAACATATTTCGGCCTAGTGCATAAAAGTCACTTATCACTTGGAATTAAGCTTAATTTGTTGAATAGCATATGCACTGTTTAAATTGTGTTTTAGATTCCCAGAAATAAAGTAGAAATTATGGAAATTTTAAAAAAGCCACTGTTCAAGCTGGCAACTGCCAGCAAACGAATGATTTTTAATTTGAATGAGCCGTGGCACAACAGAATGATTGAAATGTTTTTTTATTTAATTTGTGTTATTTAACGATTTGTAAATACACATATGCATTTATATATATATATACATATATATATATATATATATATATGATTGGTTGTTTATATAAATACATAATCTGTAATATGCAATGAGGGCTTCTCGAGCGTCAAATTGGAACGTCATCTGCGTCTTATCAGAATGATGACTGCCGATCACTCCAAATAGGCAGACAAACGGACAAACGGACGGGCGGTCTGACAACCTTACAGACAGATGACAGAAGTACAAAATCCAGTCAAAGGTTAGAGCCTTTCGGTTCTACAGGGTATCGAATTGAGATCAGTCAACTGAAAATAATACCACACACTTTGGACACTAATTGGGTCAGTTTGGTTCTTAATCAGCTTATTGCACTTTTGTGTTCAATTTCTTTGTCTTGTGACGAAGAGCGAAGAGTCGTTAGCCTATTTAGCCGAAGCCCTGAACCATATTTTTTGCATTGATTTAATCCCATTTATAGCATCTACTATTTATAAAACTCTTCATTGATTTAAACACGCACGTCACACTTTTATTGCCTTCGCTGCGCTGAGCCAAATGTAACCGACTAACTTGGGGCTGCTTGAGAAAAAACCAACGAAATCTCTAATCAAAACACAATGTGCAATGTAACCAGCTGAAGAAGTCGTTGAACGTCGCGAACGTTGGACGGCGACGACGCCGACAACAAGGCAGACAAGGCAGGCAACACAGCACAAAAGAGAATAAACTGAAACGAGTGAAAACTGCGATAGCAGAGATCGCAGCAGAGTGGTCCTCATAACAGAGCAGAGCATATCTAAAAACTAACTGTAGTTATGTACATGTAAATTTGTATGTATGTCGCTTTTGGCATTCTATTGCAAAGGGAGAACAAATGTTATCAACATACTTACTCATATACATATGTAAATTATTCGGCAAAACGCATTATGCTGCTGAAATACTCTTTAAGACATGAGTAAGAGAAATATATATTTACTGTTATGAAACTATTAAAAATAAATTATATTTTAATATGTAGAATATTTTATTAAATAGGTTAATTATTTGCCTATTTTTATCATTAAGAAATCCATTTAAACTTTTTGTAAATTTTATTTTTAGTTTAATTACGTTTTTTCTGGGCTTGTCCAATTCAGGTCACAAATGTCGTAGCAAATTGCGATTAAATACTAAATTGTTAAAGCAGTTTTTGCTATATCCAGACATATATAAATATGCAAGAAATTACATACGAGCTTAATCAAAAATTCCAATAAAAAATACTCCATTTAAAAAACAATTAACAAACTTGTTTACAGTTACATTGTAATCGCTTAAGTACAATTATAATTTAATACACGTTAGTTCGATACTCTAGCTTGACATTCAGTTCTATTCAATCAAATTACTCAGAGTCTGACAATCTAATTATATATTCTAGAATAGGCTGGGTACCCTATCATTGCGCCAAAGCTCCAAACAAAGATCTCCAAAGCAGCTCTCTCATATCACACACAGAACGGATGCCAGCAGCAACGACCCTAATGGCTGATAAAACAAATGCTTTATATTTCAGACGATATAAAATATATAGCAGAAATCGTCTATTTCACAAATTGTATAGTTTATTCTAGTCCGATTAACCTCAGCACAGGCGAGATTTATGATTATAATGTATGTATCCAATCCGCAGTAAACAAATATCACAAGAACAGCTTGGCAAAACATTACATGTAAACTGCTCAATTAGTGGTTAAGGTTCCGAAAGCAACCCACAATTAAGGTAAATCAGGTGTGTTAAAAATTATACAGTGCAGCGCATGTGACGCAAATGCACAGCAAAGTGAAGGGATTCATTACAATGATCAACTGCGAACTGTGAACTGCGCTTACAGATATGAGATCAGCTCTGTCCGAAAAACAAGCCAAAAACGCAGTAGCTGCATGTCCAAAAAGTGCATACTTCCGCATCTGTTCATTGTGTGGCTGCCAACTGCATACGTCACGAGACACACCAAGCGAAAAGTAAAAGGCGATATACCATGCTGGAAGGTCACGGTCTTATTGCGCCCCGATGGCCACCCTAATTTAACACTTCCAATCTACACGCGTCATGATCTTGGCGCCAAAGCTCGTTCCAAGCGTTTCAGTTGCCAGCGAGATACACACACTGAAACGAGACCAAGAAGCCAGAAATTTTGTTTGTCCTTAGTGTTTTTTTTTTTACATATATATATTTGAAATTTATTTTTGGAATCTACTCCTCAACGGTCATAAGAACACGCGACTTTCGAATTTTTTTTGTTTTAAATATTTTTTATTTAAAGTTTACGCCCATTTAAAGAGAGTTTTTATTTTACTTGTATTTGTTTCATTTTTTCGATCATTGCATAATTTGTTAAGAAAAGAAGTTTAAACAAAAATTGAATTTGTTAGTAGAAATTTCAATTATTTGATTGCTCACAAATATAAGTTGGTGTGTTTTATTAACACGGAGGAGTCTCAGTTCCACTTGTTTCCAATTGCACACGTGAGTATATGAAAAAAGTTACAGTGGTTCGAAATTGATTCAATGTAAATCCAATTGCTGCATGAAGCTAAACATGTGCTCTAAAGCTTACAATGTAATTCAATGTGACACGTGAAGTGAACAACAGTGGTTAAAATTATTGTGTCAAGTGGATCATTTTTTAATTGCGTATATATAGTATATTGTTAGATTTTATTCCATCGATCGAATGAGAATCGGAATTTGTTATATAGAAACTGAATCTAGTGCTACTTGATTATTCTTTTTTTCTATTAGATATATACATTTTCTACAATAAACTTAATTAAATTCTATTAATCAACATGATATCTACAGAAATTTCCATTACAAATCTCGTCACACTGTTAAAACTAACTGTATTTAATATACAGTTACCAATGGAAAAGTATCACTCAATACACTAGAATCGCATAATTAAAATAGTGTGAGTTAAGCTATTACACGCTCTCTCCTTCTCCCGCCACATCTTCCACGCCCAACCGCATTCATGTGTGTTGACATTGGAAACAGTATTGTCCGTGAAGCCGGTTATTAATTGTGTTTTTTTTAGTTCAAAGCGTTTCTTACTTATTGTATTTATCACTTGATGCAAATCATTGTAATCGAACTGATTTAATCCATGTATTTAGCACTTGTAGGGCATTTCTTGATTTTGCACTTAATAATCATAATAAATGCCATAAATTTGCATAAACGAAGTGATCAATGTACTTAAAAGTGAAAATATGTGAATCTGTCAACTCGCATTTGTAAGCTTGAGGATTTATTTTGGGGGAAAATCACTTTTAAAAGTTCTGGAACAAAAAGGTAATTCAATTCAAATTGTTAGGCAAATATAAACTAATTTAGCATATAAGACTGCAAGTTCATTTTTTCAAAATATTTTGAGAAAATCAGTTTTTTTTCAATAGCATTTCTATTAATGTTTTCGAAGAGCCTTACATGTACATGTTTTTTGTAAAATCTATCTTGTTCTACCTACCAAATGAAAGTGAGTCAACGCCACGTATGCCTCAATACAGGGTATTTTCGAATCGAACAACCCAAAGTGGATCCCCTGACAAATTTTTATTGATGTTCGCATGCAAATCGTTGCATGCCAACAATCGTTGACAATTAATTAAACAAAAGTATAGGATTTGCATTGATTTGAGTTGATCTGGTACTAAACGAGATCGCATGTTTCCACATGCATATTAAAATATTGTTTTATTAATGGGTTTTTCTGTTTGTTTTTTATATTCCACAGAAAACGGCAAGCCTCTGTCCAGTCACAGGCACCGGCACAGGCACCGGCACAGGCACCGGCACCGGCACCGGCGATAAAAAAAACTGTTTATATACAATTCCAATTCCAGTTCCTGTTTTCAATAAAACGTAGTCAAAATGACTGACCGTTTGTATAGGTGAGTATAAATTTTTATTGCACATATCTTTATGTGACTATATTCAT
This sequence comes from Drosophila fungiperda, assembly GCA_035042345.1. Lineage (NCBI taxonomy): Eukaryota > Metazoa > Arthropoda > Insecta > Diptera > Drosophilidae > Drosophila > Drosophila fungiperda. The sequence continues at coordinate 10,724,012 of JAWNLM010000145.1, forward strand.
TAACATTAAATAGTGCAATTAAGGCCTATCGTCTTTTATGTCAAACATTTGTAGGCTCAAATTAATAATCTGTTTCCAAGAAAATCACATAAAATTTAGTATGTTATTGACGTTATTCAAAAACGACCTGTTTTTCCAATACAATTTGTTGCCATTTTAAAATTAATACCGAATACATTATAAACGAATAAAAGAGCTCCAATATGATTTTTACGACTAGTTGATGTCCATTATTTTGCTCTGAATGGAAATTAGCTTATCATATTTTAATTATTTATTTATTTATTTTGATGTATATTATTATCAGTCCAAAGATTTTGATTGTTTTTTGTATATTAAAAGGCATAAAAAAAAGTCTTTATTGAGCTGTAACTATTAATAGAAATAAGAGAAAATAAAAATAAAATGTTATTTAAATATTTATTTAAAATGGCGTCAATGAAAACCCCAAAATTGGGTACCAACATCGACTGAGTAAGAATATCTGTGCATTTCCCGATTTTTAAGGCAGTGCTGATAAGCAATTATATATTATTGATATGTAAATATTTAAGAACATTTTATTTAACTGATCATTGGAAAAAACAAAAAACAATAAATCAATCTCACAATTGGATACTTAATTGATCTTTCAATATAAACAATTTTTTTCTCAATATACAGCTCAATAAAACGCTGTTAAATGTGTAAATTTCAAAACAATATTATGCCATTTATTAACATTAACTACTAACTAAATAGGAAAAAAAAATTTAATATAAAATTAATTACACAAGAACATTAAGCGGCAGAAAAATTCTAATCGGATTAAGAAAACGAGCTTTGAGATAATTATAAATGACGGGTGAACTTGACTTCATTTGGCATTGGTCAAAGGAATTAATTGACCCCTTTTAATATCATAATTCTATATGCCTTCTAAGTTTATCATCTGACTTAGTATTTCTTATTAGTTTCGATTCAAGTTCAAGTTTGACTCACTGATTTCTTTGCAGTACTAAAACTGCCAAGATCAAATTGAATTTATTCAGATGCAATTTTTTCTGTTTGTCTTTCGGAGCTTTCCTTATTAACGTGTACAAAATATTTGTCTGATTGACCTTTAAAAATAAGCTGGATCATTTTAAATTTTAATTACCACAGAAAAAAAAAAGATTTAATTTTGTATAAGCACATTTATGAAGATTTTCGTTTACTTTCAATAAATAAATAAAATCAAGTTTCTCAAATGATTATAATAAAAACTTGTATCTCAAAGATACTTAAATACCGATAGAATTAAATATATATAAAAAATCTGGAATTATTTACTTTAATTTAGCTGGACTGGCTGCGATGGTGGCGTGGCTGAGAATCCTTCCGCTGCCTACTATGCCGTCCAATCGCAGTTTTATGCCCCGGCTCTGCCGCCCACCGCTCTCTGTGCTGACTACAACAATAATGCTGGAGTCGCCACCGGATTGCGTTACTTTAATGGACTGCCCGGGTATACGGCGCCGCCTGGCCTGCTGCCGCACAAGTATGGAGGCGGGGGGCCGCCAGCGATGCCCGCCCAGCTGGAGGTGTGCCAATATGCACATGCGAATGGGAGCACCTCCTGCTACAATCGCAACCGCTACATGCCCTACAATCACAATCGGGCATGCGCAGCGGCAGCTGCTGTGGCCGCTGTTGCCGGCCATCCTCTGATGGGTCACCAGCCGCATCAGGCGGCATCCATGTCGTTGGGTGGCTATGCCAGCAATTATCAGGCAACGTTTGCGCCCATCTATCAGCAGTCATCACCTCCGCTGGTTAGCAGCAGCGTCAGCTCAGTTGTGTTCGGTGTCAGTGTTGCAGGCAGCGTGACAACCTCGGCGGCTGCAGCTTGTGGTGCAGATTATAGTTACAGCAATGGTCTGATCAATACCATGGCACCCAGTTCGGGCGCCTCCAGCAGCTCCACTGTGGAGACAACGGGCGGATCGGCATATGCCAGTGTCACGGATCCCAATGATGCGGTCACACTGCAGATTACCAATCTGGATTACTCGCTGGATGAGGCCAGTTTGCGTAGTTTTCTAATGAATCAACTGAAGCCCATCACGCCCGTCGTCTCCCTCAACTTTGAGGCCAGCTCCTATGCCAAGGTCACTGTGCCCGACCTCTATGTAAGTCCCGTCCACTCAACACCAAGACAAAATCACCTCTTTCACTGCTTCTCCTTTAACAGTTTGCCAAGCAGGTGGTGTCCAATTTGCATCGCAAGAAGATTGGACACAAGCGCATGCTGGTCAGCTACACGCGAGACTCTTCGCTCACCGAGATCAACACGCTTCGATGCCAGGTGGCTGGACTGTTAAAGGTCAGTATACGGATAAGTTTTAATTTACAGATACACTCAGTGCATAATTTTGATCTTAAGAAAGTTTTTTTACTTTTTCGAAATACTTTTTTCTATTAACACAAAATATTCTATTAGAAAATAAATTTCCAACAAGTTTATAAAAAGTAGAAAAGCAAACTTATTTTTTAACAAACAATTTTTCTTCAATTGCAAAATAGGTATTGAAATTTGGTGTTTTGACTGTTTTATTAAAATTTTATGCATTTATAAACAATCTTAAAATTGTCTGTTTATGAAATCTTAAAGTACTACAAAATCAAGAAAGGGCAAAGTTCCAATTTTTAAATCTTACTTCTAAATAAAAAAAAACTAAATTAAGAATAGAAAAATCCTGTTTTTTTTTTATCGGAGTCAAAATGTATTAAAATTATCTAAATTTCAGCGCATTTTTAATATTTAGCTTCGTTTGCTTCTTAAAATTTAAAAAATATGAAAAGATCTTTTCAATCAATTTCAAATTTAAAATCTTTTTACCAGAAGTCAAAACAAATTAGTCAAACCTTTGTTATATATTCTTCTCCTTCTCCTTCCCCCTGGCTGAAAATTTGACACTTTATATTCGTAATCATCCCATATAATGCCACATTTGTTATCCATAGGATGTTCCATATTATACACTGCCCATGTATAAATTCCGCGAACTCTTCCAGTCACGCTTTAAAACTTCGATAAGTGTCCTGGATTTGTACAAGATGCAGGACATCTGCACCATTAATTCGGACAACAACGAGGATAAGTTCATCAGTCTGCAGCCGGAGCTGGTCAACACGCTGGAGAGCTCACCGCTGATGGAGGGACTGCAGCACAGCGTGCCCTATTGTACGGCCCACTTCAAGCGGGAACAGCACAAGGGTTGGGCCGAGCAGGAGATTGAACCGTTGCCTAATGTTTGCATGACCATAGCAGAGATCCAGCAGCTGATATATCCATTGCTAAAACATCATCCGGGCGATATACCCGTTGCCACGCTGCTGCACTGCATCGAGGGTCAGCTGAAGGTGCAGATTGCCGCCAATGAAAGTGGCGTCAACTTGGAACACCTTGTCTGCTGTGTCCAAGGCATACAAATACAGGTGAACAACTTTGGCATCAAGATACTCGGTTGGCTGGAGCTAAACAAGGATCTGCCTACGGCCGGCACCAATATCACCAATGGCAGTGTTAATCTTAATAGTGCTGATCGTGGAGCTGGCTCCAACAACGGCTACTTTAAGAACAACTCGGCGACCGATCCCCTGTTTCAGATCTCACGCGAGGTCATCGAACTGGTGAAGATGTCACCCAAGTCCACAATGAAATTCAATCGTTTCATTCCGGCTTATCACAATCATTTTGGCAAACAATGCCGCGTTGCCGACTACGGCTACACCAAACTGATTGAGCTCTTTGAGGCGCTCTCCTCTGTCGTTCAGATTATGGGCGATGGCGAGAATCGTCAGATAACCCTAACGCATCGCACCCAAATCCGACGTTTCACATCGGATCTGTTGCGCGTGTTGCGTGCCCATGGCAATAATTCCGTGTTGCTCTCCCAGTTGCCGGGCATCTTTGCCCAGACCCAGAATCGCAATTTCGATGTCACCGATTATGGTGTATGCGATATTGTGGACATATTGGATGGTCTGGCCAACAGTCATATTGTGGTGCTCAGCACTGTGCAGCAGGGCAAGGATATCCTCATCTCGATGCCCAAGCGCAAACAGACCAACAGTGAGCTGGAGAAGACGTGCGTCTTTGCTGGCGAAATGGTTGAGCTCTTCCAGAATGCCCTCCAGTATACGATACTGTTCCAGAAGTTTGTGCGCTCCTATCACTATCATTTCGCCTATCAGTGCCGGCTCAGTGATTATGGGTTCCTCAAGCTGGCGGACTTAATGGACGCCATCAATGGCGTTGTCGAACTTGAGCTGACCAGCGATGAGGACAAGAAGATATTGCTCTCACCGAAGGTGGCACGCCGTGTCTTCTCGGAGCAGTGCGGCGAACTCATTCGGAGTGCCACCGGTAATTCGACCAACTGCATGAAGCTGGACCAGATCCTCAAGCTGCACAAGAAGAAGTATGGCTATCAAATGCTGCCGCAAACCTTGGGCGTAACGAGCATTGAGATCGCCATTGAGCTGCTGCCCTATGTGGAGGTGCTGCACAAGGAGCAGGTCACATGGCTCATCTGTCACAACGATGATGCTGACTTCCGGCAGCTCTGCTATCGTGCCTGCAAACAGCTGTTGCAACATGAGGCACCGTTAGACTCTGCCACATCTATCAAAACGCTGGAGCCGCTAGCTCAGTCGCAATTCATTTCCGATTTCAATGCCAAGCAGAATCAGCAATTAACGGATTCCACACTGCATGCAATGCGACATGCAATTGAAGTGAGTTTTTCAGCCTTATATTTGCTTTTCTTTTTTCTATAGTTTCGTCTCTCTTTTAGATCTATATGGAGTCGGATGTGAGCTATGTGCGCCTCACGAGCTTCATGCGCTTCCTGGTCTCCATTGTGCGTCTCTTGGAGCAGCGTCCCAGCATGTATCTGCACGAGCTGAAGAGCACCTTGGATTGCGGCCTGACCACCACCTTTGAGTTTGGTTTCCCCAATTTGTATTCAGTGATTGTGGCCCATGAGGATCTCTTCAGCATCAACTTGGGTACCACCCAGGAGCGCAGTGATGTCGCCTTAACTGTCAATTGTGAACGTAAGTTTAAAGTGTTGGAAACTTGAATCTAAGTACAAAAAAAATAGATAATTTACTCTGATAAAAGTCGTGCTCAAATTTAGAAAAACTTTCTGAAAGCTAGAAACATTTTTGGATTGTAGAAATACTTTCCAGATATGCATAAGAAATGTCTTAATTATTTATTTATATGTTAATAACTCTTTAGGTCAATCAGCTTTATAAAATTAAGATACAAATACAATTAAAATTTTAAAATAATTACATAGCAATCGGTATTATACATAATACTAATTAATATATATATATTTCTATCCGACTATTATATTTACATTTATCTTATATTTATTTTATAACTATTCCCATTTATATGTCTTTTTAATCGATAACAGTGCGTCTCAGCTCGACGGCCAGTCATCGGCATCTGTTTGGATCATTGAAGATGCCCTTTGCAAAGCAAAAGGCACAGCGCAGCACCCGCACACCGCTCGGGGAGCACAATCGTCCACCGTTGTCGCAGGCACCGCCTCCACACAAGACTCGGGCCATTGCCAATGAGTATGCGGGCAATGTGAGTGTGGGCAATGTGGCCTACAAGCCCCAGGTGAAGGTGAACAGTTTTCAGTCGTATCAGGAGCAGTTTGCTGCTGCAGCTGCTCCTGCGAAATGCTCGCCGCCCAGTGCCAATTGCTCGGTCATGTCAAGCACATTGCTAAACAGCTCCGGCAGCGGCAATGTGAGCTTGTGCAGCAGCTGCAGCAACAAGGAGAACTCGTTGAACAGCTCTCAGCCGTTCTTCAATGCCAGCTGCAGCAGTAGCTCCTTTAACACATCCAGTGACTTGAACAGCAGCCTCTGCGCTGCCGATGTGGCTGCCTCCAGCACAGCCATAACGTCGACTATGCCATATGCACAGTCTGGCAAGTTGTGGTATCGCCGCCAGGCAAGTTTCTATCAGCAGCAGGCTCAGCAACTGCAACAGCAACAGCAGCAACATCTGCAGCAGCAGCAACAACGACAGCAGCAACCACAATATCAGCAACAGTCGGCAATGTTGCAGCAATCTTTGGATGCTGGTCGAGATTTGTATGATTTGGTCAGCTGCAATGTGGCGCCCATTAGTTCCATCTTTGAGCCGCCCAAGCCTGATACGCCGCCTTCGGAGGTGAGTGCTATATATTTTTAATTAGTACCTTCTCAAAAAAAATCACACTGCGAAAAAGCCAAGGTTTTTTTCTTTATTTTTATTAGATTTTTTGTAAAATTTAGGAAAAACATATCTAATTTCTCAGGATTTCTTACATGTTTTTTGTTACTAACATTTTAGTATTATAGACATTAAATGTCTTAGCGTATTTTTTAATTCAGTTGAGAGAGCAAGTTTTAATATTTTTTCTAAATTCAATTTATTATTTGTATTTAATAGAAATGATTTATCACAAAAATCAGAATCAATTTTAATGAAAGTTTTTGTAAATCTATCCGAGCACTTTATTTATGTTATTAACAAACCAACTTTTTCTTTTTAAAAATTAGTACAAAATTAATCTCAGCAATCACAACTAATTTTTAAAATAGAAAAAATCAATCGAAAACAGATTTCTATTTGAGTTATTTTTAATTCGAAAACTCTTATATTAATTAGATATTAAAAAAATTAATACGTCTAAAATAAGTATATTATGTATATGAACATATTAAATATGACTCTTCATTCAGTTTTAATAAATTAATAACAGTTAATATATTATTGATTTCACACTAGAAACTGCCTTTCTGGATCGACCCCATATGGAGCAATCAGCCGCAGCAGCTCACGCAAAATTTGCTCAACATCCGGCTGCCAGAGATTAAGGCCCTCAATGTGCTGCCGATGCTGCTGTCGCCCTACACCATATCGAAGCATGAGAATATGAAGCGACAGTTGTTTAACTTTGATAATCACGATCGCAAAATAGCCTAAGAATCCAAAATGAAGCAATCAAATCGCAATTATGGCATTATTAAGAATTAAGTATTTTAGTTATATTTGTCGGCAGAGACTTGAAGCATTTAGTTGGCTACAGGTGAGCCTTAAGATTGTAACAAATTGATTTAAGTTTAAGAATTGCAATTGTTTAATTCCTTTGGTCTATGCACCTTTTGTAAATGCCAATTTAAACTAATTATGCTATAAGTTTATACTTTTTATAAATTGTCACAAACAACACACACACACAAACACACAAATTTTGTATTCTAGTTGTAAGCTTAAATTTGTAAATTGCTTAAAACGTTTGAGCCCAAAACAAAAAACAAGAATTTATTATTTTCTGCGCTTTATTCGTAGATTTATTTTGCCAATATTGTTTTTGTATAATCGGAATTTGGAAAGTTCTAAAAGTCAGGCGCCAATTGACGAAAAATAGCATTGGCCAACTCAATGCCAAAGAAGGTTGCTGCATTGGCCGGGAAGGCGCGTAGTATGACAGGTGTGAAGCCCCTAGAAGCGATAACAAATCGATATTAATCAATAGCATGAAAACAGATGACAACAAATAAATACTTACCGATATAGGGCAGTAATTCCATCATTTTTTACTAGATCCTTAATAACGGCTCTTATATTATTAAATTTACCCTCAGGTGCTGAAAAATCGGATTGGAATTAAACTAAAATGCTGTTTTCGGGAGCAATCACATACCAGATTGCAGTCGACTCTTGAGCACATCGGCGGGCATTCCTCCGATCCAGTAGAATATGCCAGCTAATCCGCCAGCAATAATGGCCGGAATTAGATCCACATTGGGACGATTAAAGCGACGTTTGTATTCGTCCGTGATGATTTCATAGCTGAGAAAGTAAAAACCGTTGGCGGGCAAATCTACAAAAATTAAATTAAAATGCAGTTAAAATCACATTTAATCATGCATTCAATGCGGTAATAATTTATGATAATTGAGTTGCAATATCGATTACATCAAAACATGATTGCGGATATTATGCAAGCGTTTAATCATTTATATCAAAATACTAGTCCAACTGGGCCCACTTAAAAATTGCAATTAAAATTACAAGTCAATAAAACCGCGCCCTTGACAGAGCAGTGCATGTCAAAACTAGACTCACTTTACTTGTGACTCTCAAATTGTGAAATAAATTATAATTACTTAAAACCCGCAGCGAACTAAATGTTTTGCTGTTAATCCAATTGAGGCGAATAGCCAAGATATTTACATATGTAACTTTTTATTATTTATTGTTTGTTGACCTATTTTTATATTTTAAATATGATTTTCGCTGTCTTTAGTTCAAGTCACTTTTTAAATTCTTTTTAATATTCAAAATGATATGTCAGTGCTTGTCAAACTGTATCACTCACAAACAATGGACTTTTCCGTTTGACAATAAAAAAATAGCTCGTGTAAGCAATTGAATACATATTAAATATTAATGGGGGTTTTATAGATTTTTTACTACTTTTCTTATTGATTCACGAATAAATTAAAAACATTAATTTCAAAACAATCTGCCATTCACGTTCATCGAGACGCTGAAAAGCAACAAACTAACATTATTTTAATTATACCTAAAAGCTTAGTAAGCTTATGAAAAATATGCATTTATTATTATACATTTTTTTTACAAAACTATCTGACTCTTATGAACATAGTAAAATCAGTTTTAACTATCTGGGACCAGAATTAACAGAGTGAAAAATTTACACTAGAAATTTGGTGCGACCAAATTAAAAAATTTATTCGCCAGCTCAATGCCAAAGAAGCAAGCAGCATTTGCTGGGAAGGCACGTATCATAATGGGCGTAACGCCCCTGTACAGAGCTAGGGGACCATCCTTAACAATCAGATCCTTGAACACGCTGCGCACGCCGTGCTTGTAGGTACCCTCGGGTGCTGCAACAAAGAATTCGTATTAAAGACAAAAGTAGAAGGGAATGTGTATAAGATAAAACAAAACTCACCCGATTGCAAACGACTTTTGAGGACATCGGCAGGCATGCCAAGAATCCAATAGGCCATGCCCGCAACACCGCCTGCAAATATTGTTGAGGCTGTGCTTATTTCACCCGTTTTCGATTGCGCCTTGGCAACATCCTGTAAATACTCATAGACCAAGAAGTAGAGTCCATTGGCAGGCAGATCTGTAAATAGTATAAATATCATTTTAGTAAACCATTCAATTTATATATATATACATAAATTATACTACTATACTATTCGCATTTACTGACTACAGGCGGTTTTAAGGAAGCTAACTACTTGTGACTTTTGTGGCTTACTCACATTTTAAAAACTCTTCTTTATACATTTTCGATTCTTGCATGCCAATTCTTATGTTGATATTCTTGAATTACGATACGAGCACTGTGAGAACTTGTTTATATCTCTGCATTCAGAGCAAGCGGCGACTTTAACGGCGCCATAAATATCTCATGTATTGTGATATAGTAAATTGTATTATATAGTTCATTTTCTATATAATACAACAATAACATAAACACAACCACAACAATTACTCGCACAACAGTGGAATTAAATTATAAACAAAGTTTACTTCAATTAAACATACAATATATAATAAAATTGTCATATTAACTAGACAAATTGTATTTATTAATTCACTTGCAATATTTAAATGAGCTAAACTAGTTTTTAAAGCCAATAACAACTGAAGATACAAATGCGATTGTTGTTCACGCCATAATCGATTTAAAAAATAATTTGAATAACGACACAGCAGGTTTTACAATTTTTTTGTATAAACTACAAGGAGTGCGTAAATAATCTAATATTCGGTATTATTTGATTCATAAATAAATAAGTAAGAATGCAGCCTGAATTTTGATATGCAAGTGTAAGAGTTGATTAATTTTGATTATATTATTGATATATGATATCGATAAAATGAAATAAAATTGATCAGAATATAGTATTATAGGTCTCTAGCTCTAAAAGAGCTAGCTAAATAGTTTAAGCCTTTGGCTTGTAAAAACTCGACGCAATTGTGTCGAAATGTGAAACTTTGATTATTTTTTTTATTTAATTTATTTTAAGCTCGTATTTAATCAATAGATGTAGACTACTATACGATATAATTTTAATGGAAACAGTCGGTAGATATTTGAAACGTACAAGTTTACGTAATCTTTAGCCTGCCTAAGATATTTATTTTTTAATAATTCCTAGAAAATTTCCCTGATAATTAACAGTTCACTTGAGAAAGAATGTTGTCACAAGTTACCAAGCCGAAATCTTACAGTATATATATATATATATAGAGAGAGAAGGGTTGCTATATAAGACAGATATATATAAGACAGATACGACCTTGTGCTTAATAGAAGCAGTGGAGAAACTGCTCAAATTGTCGCTCCCTGCTTTATATAAGAAATTTAACGTCCATTTATATATATATATATAAATATATAAATATAAATATATAAATATATATATATATATACAAGGGCGTAACCAGCTTTTTGCAAGGGGTTTGAACTGTAGTCTTTTCATATTTTAAATAATAACTAAAAGAATTTTAGTTCAGATATTCCGTTCGCAACCAACCGTTTTTAAATCCCCTTGTAGAAGCCCTTGTATATATGCTATATACTTGAGTGGACGCTTATCGGAGGATGTCACAATCAGAAATTCATTTCCGTTAAATACAATAATAACAATAGGAGTTCAAATTTGTATGCTGATTTCGCTGGCAGTCTTATGGGAACCATGAGACTGCTTTTTAGTGTATAAATGGAATTCGAGGAAAGCGTGCCTCTTTCGAAAAACCAAAAAAAAAAAAAAAAGTGCCCGCGGCTGTAATACTAATACTGTAATAATAATACTAATAATGAAATCGTTACCCCCAATACGACTGATAAAAGTGCTGATCGTGCTATTGCTAGTGAGTGGAAATCTGATTATTTTATTTGGCACAGTTGATATTTAGTTGCACTCCTCCAACATCCACACACAACAGCGCTGCAAGTTGCAGTTGGCATTGCCACAGCTGGATGTGCAAACGGAGCCACCTGTGGAGCTGGACGTGATGAGCTGCCCCGTGAGCTGTGTCTGCCAATATGCCCCCTTCAATGAGCTGCCCATAGCACGCTGGGTGAATCACATGACCAGCGAGGAAAGTTCATATACAGATTATGAAATGCACATCAAGCTGGCCACGTGTCTGCTGCAGGAGCAGAGCGAGACAGAGGCGCTACTCAGTGCTTTGCCCATCGATCTGGAGGCACTGATTCTTCTGCATACAGGCAGCTCATCTAGTCAACTGACGGGTGAGTTCATTGGAAGTCGTTTTTCGAAATTTAAAAAAAAGCGCACCTAGTCAATATCGAATGGTCGTAAATTCGACTTAAATAAAGTAAAGATAAATAACTACTTTTTATTAAAAAAGTATTAAATAGATTAAATATGAATAAATACTTTATATTAATTTATATATCAACTTTTCCAACAAACTGTTAACTTTCCAATTTAAATAAATTTCTAAATGAATGACGCAGATTTCAATCGAACAATTGCAATTGTTAATCTCCAATTTGTTGCAATAATCTTTAAAAATATTAAAGATTATAAAGATTCAAATTTTTAAAGAGATTTAATATTTATAATTTGAAGGGAAAACAAGGAAGAACTGTTATCTTAGACACTTTGAAGATTACATAACCTAGAAGACCCGAGATACTCTACTGACTTTTAATTTTTTATCCCGAGTTTGAGGAGAGACCTATTCAAAATAGAGGCTTAAAAAGAAAACTTGAAACTGTGAAAAGATAAAAAAAAAAAATGTATCAATAAGCATCACTTATATAGTATATTACCAGAAGATATTTAAGTCCTACGTAATTGACCGATTTTTACCAAAACTTCAGTTTAAATTCGAAAGAGTATAATTGGATACACATATAATTAATATGTAATCAATGTTGGATTACAGTGAATACGAGCAGTCTGCATCTACTCACACAGCTGAGAACATTGGAGGTGCGTGGCACCGGCTCCACAATGCTGATCATCGATGAGCCGCTGGAGCTGCTGCAGCATGCAAACTTTGAGCAGGTGATTCTGCAGGCCAGCGATCGGCTGCAGCGTCCAACGCACTCCAAGTTGCCCAGCGATGATTACGAGTATAAACCGTACAGTGAGCTGGATGACAACAATGAGGCGACACCCAAATACAAACTGGAATTCGAGAAGGATGCTACCATCGAGATTGTGCCCTATGAGCAGCATGTAAAGCTGCTAAAAAAATCACGCATGCCCAGCTTCTGTGGCTGGGGCCAGCTGGAGGTGTTGCGCATCCACAGCTGTCAGCTGAGCGACCTGCACTGGCAAATGTTTGACGGACTAACCCAATTGCATCATCTCAGCCTGGAGCGCAATGGTATCGAGGAACTTCAGCCATTCGCCTTCTCCGGTGCACTACATTTGAAAAGTCTCTCACTGGCGCATAATGCTATTGGTCGCATGTATTATTTGGGACTGGCCGGCCTGCTCGAGCTGGTGACACTCAATCTGGCCGACAATCGCTTGGAGCTCTTGAGTGAATTAAGTTTTCCGCCACTGCCTCGCCTGGAGAAGGCGGATTTAAGACAGAATCCCATCATGTATCTTTATCCGGGCACATTTTGGGTGATGAACAACACACGTGAACTGAAGCTGGGCACTGAGGTGGTGGCACTCGAGCTGCGCTCATATAACAACTATGGCCAGTTTGATTCACTGCACAAGCTGCGCTCCCTGAGCATCAGCAATGTGACATCGTCTAGCTTGGAGCAGGGCATCTTTAAGGTAAAAATACATTGAATACAATATATATTTTTTAACCCTGTTGTAAATAGTTTTAGTCACAGCTTTAGTTCCGCTTATAAACTTAAATGATTGGATTGACTGGTGAATGGAAATCTATCCGATCTCAGTAAATATAAAAAGTTCTCTAATTTATATTCTAAAACATTATTTCGATTTTAAAGTAAATCTATAAATGGCAACCAACTTTGAGCTAAAGTAAATTGATTTCCATTATTGCTATTATTTTTCCGCAATTTTTTCTATCACATTTTCTTCAAATTACAAACTAATATTAATGAAAAGCATTTCAAGAGAAATTTTATTTTTGTAATACTGTTACATTTTTTAAATAGTAAACAATATATTTTAAATTAGCAATTAAAAAATTCCTTAATTGAAACTAGCAGTTTGGAGATTCTCAAATGCGATTTACTGGAAAAGACTTTGTGCTAAATTTATTTCAAATATTTGGCAAAATAGTAAAAACTTTTGCCAGAAATCTAAGGTGATAAAATTATTTTAAAATTTGTGGCAGAGTATTCGAAATTTTAGTTTCGGTAAAAGAAAAAAAATTAATATAAATAAAACATAATTCTATATTAGGGGTGATAAATTCTAGCTATTTAAAGTTGTCTTGTTAAAGTCGATTTCAACTTAATCTAAATATATTTTCCCCAGGGTCTACATTCGCTGGAGCAACTGAAGCTGAGCGGCACCATTGGGTCTGTGCAGCTGGATGCATTTGCTAGCATGGAGCAGCTGCGTGAGCTGGATTTAAGCCACTGCGGCATTAAGAAGCTGTCGATGGATGCCCTGCTGGGTGTCAAGCGCCTGGAGCATCTCAATTTGGCGCACAACACACTGAGGCATCTGCCGAACGGTCTGCTCGATGATCAGCAGCGGCTGGAAATGGTACAGCTGCAAGGCAATCAGTTGAGCACGCTGCCCATCAGTTTCTTTCGGCTGCCGCATTTGCGAGTTGCCCGCCTCAATCAGAATCCGTGGCAATGCAACTGTGACATGGCCAACTGGCTGCCACGGCTAACCAATGCGGTGCGCGGCCCAAGCGTCGAACGTTGCGTCCGCGACATCAACGGGGATCCGGTGCTCTGCCGGCATGTTGTTAGCTATGAGCTGGACAAGAATCTGGTGCCGCGTTGCGCGAACTACAATGGACGCAGTGTTTTTTATGTGCTGCGCAGACAGCTCGTCTGCGATGCTCCCCTCATCCTGCCGGGCAGCACACGTGGACTGCCGCATTGGCGCAAGTTGCAACTGCATATGCAGCAACGGCAACAACGGCTGCAGCAGCAAAGCAACAATAAAGACAGCAACTCAAAGAAACGGCAACGGAAGCATAAAACTCGCCTAGCGCAACTCAATAGTTTGGACGTGCTGAGGCCACAACAACAACAGCAACAGCAGCAGCAGGAGCTTGATGCATCCTTGCCACAATCGAACGACATCTTAGAAATGTCCAATGAGATTTAACAACAACAACAACAAAATGCAAATGCAACAAGCAACACTCGCACGTAGTCTAGCCATAAGTTTCACATAATTAATAATTAATTATTCATTAAATTAATAATTATGAATGAATAATGCGAATTAACCTAATTAGAGATATTGAAATAAATCATTAAGCAAACTTGGACTGAAACTCAACTAAAGATTTCGATCATGGCTCAGCTTCAGCACTATTCAAACAAAAAAAAAACATTGAATTCTATTTGATTGGAAAAATTTTGTGTATCATATTTTACAGACGAAATATTTCAGATAAATATGTAAATAAAAAAAGGTAACATCATTAAATATACAATATTGAATCAATTGGATCAACTTTTAGATCAAACTCACCACGCCAACTCTAATGGCATTTGGATTTATACAAATAATAATTATTATTATAAAAATTCAGTCTGCTTCACAGATATTCGAATTAAATTCACTAAAATGCAGCTAACATTTGGACTATATATAAATCATCAACATCGCATGACTATATTATATAGCTGCTATAGGAACAATTGGTTAAGGAGATATCCGCAGCGAATCCACTAATTAAGTGTGTTAATATTATTCACAAATTAATATAAAATATCATCGAGCACTCAGAGGATCATTCTTTGACTCAACAAATCGTTGCTTTAAGTTGGAGCTACATTTTTCAATAATTACATTTAATAAATGGACTTACCCCTGAGCATGGTGGCACAGCTGCCTTTGAATACGCTGCGCAGACCGCCTTCCTTATACAGCTTGCCGGCGCAATCGAGCATGCCGTTGTATTTTTTAACGCCGCCCGGGCCGGTGCCCTGGGTTTGGAGCAGCACTTTGATGCGCTCACCGGGTGCCATAATCAATGTGGAGAATAGGCCGGAGAACGAGCCGGCCACAAAGATTTGGGAATAGCTGAGCTTGGCATCATCGCCGCGCTGCTGCAAGCGTTTGCCCAGCGCATAGCCGGCAAAGCACATGGCAAAAATGGGCGCCACGCCCGTCAACGGCGCTGACATGCCCTTGTAGAGACCGCGGACGCCCTCGTTGCGTATCGTCTTGGCGGCACAGTCGAAGGTGCCGCGATACAAGGGCTGCTCACCAGGCGCTGGTCGAGGCATCGTTTGCAAGCGCACCTGAATAAAGCAAGAGTTAATTTAATTATATATCAAGTGAATAATCGCAGGAAATACTCACCTTAATTGTGTCGAGCGGGTGTCCGGATAACACATTGCAAATGCCACCAAAACCTCCAGTGATGAACGATTTAAGTGGATTAGCTTTTCGCTCCGTCGTCACACTCTCCACCGTATCAACCTTAACTCCCATGTTAGCCGAATTTGGTAGTCTGCAAAAACGTTTAATCTTTAAGTTAGAACAAGTTTAAAAGTTATTTCTTAATATTACAATGCGTTGTGTACGTTGAGAAAAATGGGTTCGACAAAAGTCTAAAGTTTAATGTGTTTTGCTTTTAGAAGTCTGAGGTGATAATGTCGACTCGGTTATTGGCGATTGATCCACTTGACCCGCCCTTTTAACATATATTTGCAAATAATAAAATACTATTTACGGCTGGACAAACACCCAAACAAATATAATTATCAAATTGGCAACATATTTAATTACTGATACTAAAACATTTGTCTTTTATTTCCGCCGCGCACTCGTTTGTTTATTTATCAAATGCTTCAAAATCGTTTTAATGGAATTTGCACTCGACCCATAATCATTGCCTAATCTCTGGCTGGTCATTCTACTATACCCGATAAGGATTTGCGAGCGTTGAAGTTCAACTTATTATGCCACTAATTGAATGATTTTACTGAGACTGCACTTGAGACAAATGCTTCTCACCTGAACGATCAGCAGGAATAATTAGCTAGCTCCAAAATATCGCTGTCGTGGCGCTTGCAGCACCAAACGTAACTTTGAGTTTGAGTGCGAGTGAATAGGTGGCTCAGCGGAACCTGTTGCTGACAGTAAAGCGAAGCGTTTACTGATTGAGCTGCATATGGCAGTGATGTTGTCTGGGAAAGTAAACGGGTTGCGTTATCAACACAATATGCCAGAGATTTTGGGGCGACTGGGAAGGCGTGTTACGTACCAACAAAACCTTGATTTGAATTTACAGCGACTGCACTACCGGCAGTATTGAGGTACAAAGTCCGTTATCTGTCGCCGTCTATTTTTGGTTAAACATCGACAAACATACAGTATCACGCCGTATTGAGTATTTTTATTTTTTTTTTTTTGTCTGCAATGCATTTGTTTAGTTTGTTATTAATGAGAATGAGCGCGGTCTGCCGAAAACATACCTAAATCCGAAGCTGTATAAATTGTTTTGTGTAATGGAATCAAGCTAGAGATGAGCACACACAAAACTCAACACGAGCCAATAATTACCAGATTACGAATGTGATTTAATGACACAACTGTAAGTTGCTCACAATTAGTTATTTTTTTATATTATTTAATAAATCAATAAATCTATTTCTCTAGTGATTTATTTGTTATATGAACAGCTGATTAGTTGTTATTATTTGCCCTAACACGAAATCTAAGCACGAGCTGGTTCCATCACAATTACAGGCAAAGTAGGCCTGCCAACTTGCTTAAAACCAACCACACTTGCACAGCTGATTACACCTGCCAGAACAACTCGTATTAAAACATTCATATTTTATTACATCAGATTTCACCTAACATCAACTTTAAAAAATAGCATCTAATTGGCGCACAACCTTTAAAAATACTCAAGAATACAATAAATTATTGGCCAACTCTACACCAACGAAAACCGCTGCTGTCGAGGGAAAAGCACGTATTAATATAGGTGAAGCTCCACGAAACAATGCTTTGGGACCCTCAGTTGCCATCAAATTCCGAAAAACACTGCGAATCCCATGTTTATAAGTGCCCTCGGGAGCTGTTTGCAATTGATATATATGAATAATTGATTTCGGAATGGATCTTAGTTTAGTTTACTAACCCGATTGTAGTCGACTCTTAAGCAGATCAAATGGGACAGCTAGGGACCAGAACGTAATGCCAGCCATGCCGCCAGCTAATATCGTTGAAGTAGTTGTTATATTCCTCGTTGGAGAGCGGCGTCTCGCCAAATCCTGTATAGCCTCATAGACAACAAAATATACACCAGTGGGTGAATCTAAGAATATATAAGAATTTAGAGTGCAGTTTCAAGGAAAACAGATTACATAATTTTATATTTTAAATATAACTATTTGATTAGTCTCCAAATACCTCTGAGAATGCCTGCACATGTGCCTTTGTAGAGACTACGCATGCCACCTTGTCTGTAGAGTTTAATAGCTGTATCCATTATGCCATTGTACTTGGGCGGCTCTGTCACGGGCTGCGTTTGTAGCAGTACCTTAATGCGATCTGTTGGCACCGCAACCATGGCTGAGCAAATTCCAGTGCCAACGCCGGCCATAAAGATCTGTGTGTAATTCAGCTTAATATGTTCATCCGTTTGAAAAATCCGTTTGCCTGCTGCATAAACAGCAAAGATCACGGCATAAGCGGGCACTACACCAACCAAGGGAGCAGAAATGCCTCGATAGAAGCCACGCATTCCCTCACCTTGAAAAGTCTTCACAGTACAGTCAACGATCCCTTTGTATCTTGGTGGATGCCCAACTGCGGGCAAAGGCATCGTCTGCAGCCGCACCTAAGAGTAAACAATAAGGTATAAGTGGATTACAGAGTATTTTTATACCTACCTTAATTGTGTCCAATGGATATACTGTGAGTACATTACAAATACCACCAAAGCCTCCAGCAATAAATGATTTAAGTGGATTGGCTTTGTGGTCTGTTGTTGTTGCCGCTGCCATCTTCCTGTTGCAACTATTTACGTAAACAGAGCGGGAAAATCGTCATTGATGTGTGAATATCTATGCCTGTGACTTGTGCTATGTTATCTCTGCACAGCGATGCTTACGCTGCCTGATCGAATTAGGGATTTCTTCTGTGGCAAACTTTATTTCCATATCGAAGGCACAAATAATACGAATATTATTATCAAACTATATGAATCACATAATTTTTGAGTAGCAACAAATTTAACATTTTGCTGCAATGCTATAAACAGCAATTTTTGCTGTTATTATACCCTGAACACGTTAAAAGTGGATAAATCGGGTATAATGGTTTTGTGCAATTGTACGCATCAGGAAAGAAGGAAGCATCCCTAACCAGATAAGGATAAATATATTCTCGATAATTATCAACTGCCAAGTCAATAAAGATACGTCCGTTTATCCTTCCGTCCGTCTATAAAAATAAACCGTATAAGAGGTGCAGATTTCAAAATTTGTTTGCGAAATTGTATTTTTTTCTTCGATATCGATACGTTTAGTTTTTGATAGCAATGAAATCGATAATTTTTAGTAGAAGAGGCGGCTAATTGATTTATATCATACATTGACACATTTCGGACGAAAAACGTTTTTCAACCTGTTGACTTAAGCGAAATATATCATATTAAGCTTTTATATTGACTGCTAACAACAGTTAACAGAGCTATAGCAAAACCATTACTGACATCAAATATCTGCATCAGTGAAAAGCTGTTCTTTGTTGACAATCAAAAAGGCATGCAAACGAATTATATTTAAAACTGATATTAATCTAAATGCTCTTGGTATGGACTATTTGAAAATTTAAAAGTACATGTATAAAATATTCACATAATTACGTAAAATTTTAGCTAACATAAAATTGAAAAATAGCTTCTAATTGGCACACACAGAGAGACAAAGAGTCTAAGAATCCAGGAAATCGTTGGCAACTTCTACTCCCATGAAAATCGCAGCTGTCTGGGGAAAAGCACGTATTAATATAGGCGAAGCTCCACGAAACAACGCCCTGGGACCCTCAGTTGCCATCAAGTCCCGAAAAACACTGCGAATCCCATGTTTATAGGTGCCTTCAGGCGCTGTTTACATTAGAAAGGGCTGATTAATCGAGTTCGGCATTAAGGAATACATATTTTAGTTTACTAACCGGATTGTAGTCGACTCTTAAGCAGATCAAAAGGCGCAGCTAAGAACCAAAATGCAATGCCAGCCACGCCGCCAGCAAATATCGTTGAAGTAGTTGTTATATTCCCCGCTGGAGAGCGCTGTCTCGCCAAATCCTGTAAAGCCTCGTAGACAACAAAATAGACACCACTGGGGGATTCTGTAACAGAAATGCCAGAATGAAATACATATATATTTATATATAATTATTATCCTGCACTCACCTCTCAACATACAAGCGCAGGTGCCTTTGAAAAGACTTCGCATGCCTCCCTGTCTATAAAGCTTAATGGCTGTATCCACCATGCCATTGTACATGGGTGGACTAGTTACGGGCTGAGTTTGCAGCAGCAGCTTAATGCGATCTGTTGGCACCGCAACAAGGGCTGAGCAAATTCCAGAGCCAAGGCCGGCCATAAAGATCTGTGTATAATTCAACTTCAGGTGTTCATCTGTTTGGAACAGCCGTTTACCTGCTGCATAAACAGCAAAATCTACAGCATAAATTGGCGTAACACCAACCAAGGGAGCAGAAATTCCTCGATAGAAACCACGCAGTCCTTCAGCTCGAAAAGTCTTGACAGCACAGTCTACGATCCCTTTGAATCTTGGTGGTTGGCCAGTTGCGGGTAAAGGCATCGTCTGCAGATGCACCTAAGAGTAAACCAAAAATAAAAGTTGCAAGTGAACTTTGATAGTTCAAAGTCTCTTTATAATCAACCTTAATTGTATCCAATGGATGCGTTGTGAGTACACTGCAAATTCCGCCAAAGCCTCCAGCAATAAACGATTTAAGTGGATTGGCTTTGTGGTCTGCTGTGTTTGCCGCTGCCATCTTCCAACTGCAACTATTTACGTAAACAGTGTCGGAATATCGTCATCCTTTGAACAACTAATTGATACGTCCACGTGCTATGACTTGGCTTGTGTTATGTTATATGTGCACCGCGATGCCTCTGGTTAATTATGCTGATCGAATTTGGAATTTTATCTAACGCAAACTCAATTCCCATCTCGAAGGCACAAATTGCTCGAATAGTCTAATCAAACTATGTAAGTCCCACGTTTTATAACCAGCAACATACTTAACATTTTGTTGCAATGCTATTAACAGTAACTTTAACAGTTTTAAACAAACTTTGATTTATTGTAGTGCAACAATATAATACTGAATATAATAATTTGGCTTGGTAAGAAAGTGAGATTATTTAAATTTGTTAACTTGCTTAAACGAAAAATAACAAATTAAGCTTGGATTTAAATTTAACTCCTGGCAAACTGGTTCTATTTCAGTGACTCATAAGAACATTTAACAGAGCTATAGCGAGCCATTACGACTGATTCATTCCAAGAGAAAACATGAAACGATTACTTTTACTCGCTGCCCGATTCTTACCCATTTCTACCCAACTTTGATCCAAGTACATAACTACATAAATATATGCATCTACGAACAGCTGTTCTTTGTTTACAGAAGTTATATGTATAATTGATATGACAAATATTATAAACTATAATTATAATATATAATTATAATTAATTATATTAATTAATTACGGAACTCGTGGAGGAATTTCCCATTAATGCGCAGTTATGCACATATATATTTAGGGTATAATTTCTTTGTCAACACTTGCTTTAAGAAAGTTCTCATATATATGTCCTTATTAAAATATGGTTCAAAGACACTCAGAAGAGATACAGAAATCTAAGAAATATAATTTAAATGAGTAGAAGAAGTTGTGCCTCTCATGTGATAATTATCGACTCCTGTTTGGCTGACTACATATAAATTGGCATTCTCTGCGGGTCACATTTAACTTGATTAAGCTTTAATTTTAAATACAAGATAAAATTTCCATATACATTAAACAATTAAAAATAAAACGATTTTCTTACAGATTTAAAAGAAGATTTTACTGTGTTTTATCAACACGCTGACAACAAGACCATGTCTTATTTGTAATCGATGTATCGAGTACTGCAGCGCAGGGCTGCTAAAACAGGCTAAAATTGTTGCGTATGCGTGTGCAAAGCATATGCATAGCATATTTCATTGTTTAAAACAATCAATTTGTGCAAACGGTTGTGCAAAAGCATATGTAGAACTTATGTCTGATACAAGTGCGCTGGAATTATGTATATGTCGTAGTGCGAGCTGCAGTAGCAGGCGCAAAAGAAGAAAGTGAAGCTGCTGCACCAAAACCAACAACAACAACAAGAACAGCAGCAATAAATTTCGTAAAACAGCAATCGGAGGGGAAAATAGCCTATATTTTTGTACACAAGGAACGCACACACGCAACGTGCTTAGCAAAAAAAACAACAAAAAAATAATTGTATATATATTCATATATATATTTTTTTTTATATATAACTCGATTGCAATGTCCAATGGTGACGATGTGCTAGACAGCTGGGAAGAAATTGACGAGGCAGGCGTGAGTAATTTAAATGACATTACATCAAAGTGCAGCAGCAACAACAAAATAACACTTAAAAAATTATCTGTCAAATCTCGAACAGCTTTGCATGACACTGCAATCGAAACTCCAGACCGCCAACGACGACGGCAGTATCAGTAGCAGCAACCTGAAGCCCACCACAGCGGCACCGAACAAAATGAAATTGCTACAGCGTCCACAGAGCCTGCATGAGGTCAACAACACCAACAGCAGTGGCACGTCAACACTGGTTGCCGTATTGCCCAAGCAAATAATGATTGCCAAAAAGCCGCAGCAATTGGCAGCAACATTGGATGACGATTTCAACACTGCCCCCGTTTTGATGGTGATGCACAAACCGAACAGTGACTACGATGGTGTCAACTATGCCACGCCAATCAGCAATCAAACGGTGAAGATATTGCGTCGACCAGCCCAGTCCGAGGAACGTCGCGATTCGAACGGTATGCGACCCAAACAGCCAATCAAGACGCTGCAGCAGCGCGAACAGGAATACGCCGAGGCACGTCTGCGCATACTGGGCAGCGCCAAAAATCCTGAGGATGATAAGCCGTTAGTATTATATGTAGTACTATAACTATGAGTGTTTAATCGATACCATAACTCATTTCTAATCTTATGCTTTACTTATTATAATTTAAATTTTCTTCATAGTGTGACGCCTCCGAGTGTTTCGCCCGTGGTTGTGCCCAATTCAGTTCAAGCGGAACCCAGTCCGCATCCACCGCCGGCCGCCGTCAACTTTAACAATAATAACAGCGGCAGTGTCGCCACAGCACCTGGCATGCATCGCTCCAATTCGGCACCAAAGATGTCGCAAACAGCGCCCATCTACAACAACTATAACAACTACTATCAGCCGCTGCTAAATCCAGCTTCAATGGGCTACTTTTATTCGCAACAGACGCCTTCCATGCATCAGCAGCAAATGCAACAGCAGCAGCAAGTGCAAATGCAGCAGCAAGCGCAAATGCAGCAGCAAGCGCAACTGCAGCAGCAGGCGCAAATGCAGCAGCAGCAAACGGCTCCACTGCCGCCGCAGTACAATCAACGCATGCCACCATATATAACAGGGGCCCCGCCGGGGCCTCCACAATCGACCAATCCTCAGCAGAGCTGGTCGCCCGTTGTGGGCGGCAGCGTATCGGCGGCGTTGTTGCGACAGCAATCGTTGCATGCCCCGTCATTGCAACAACAACAGCAACGAGTGCCGCCCCTGCCACCATATGCGACGCTTTCGTATAATGATAATGTGCTACGACTTCCACGGGGTCCCTGTCCCAATGGCACCGTCGGATTTCAGATGCGTCGGTAACAGTCGCCGCAACGCTTACAAAATTCTATTATTTCAATGTATATCATGCCACAATTAAACGCATGCATTCAAAAAATTGTCATTCTGAGATTGCACTGAGCATCGATGCAGTTGGTTCTCTTTGCTTTATATATATATATATATTTATTAGTTTTTTTTTATATATGTGGCACATCTGATCGGTGCAACACACATTATATGAAACAAATTTATGACGGAGTTTGGTAACAAAATATCTTGTACATTTACAACCACAACAACAAAACACAACACAATTTTTTAATGCCTACTAATACTTACAACAACAAAAAATCAAAACGTAAAGTCGAAAAAATACATATTTTACAAAACAAATCAAAATGTTACTTGATGAAAGATTTTTTGAACAGTTTACAAGTCGATAAATAATTGGAATAAGCTAATAATTGAGATTATTATGCACAGGTACGTATATATTTATCTGGGTTAAAGTACTTCGTCACTTCTTTAATAAAAATTGACAACAAGGAATTTAAAGAATTATATTGGGATAAACCGGTAATAAAAATTCCACAAAAAATTTTTAAGGAATGCTGAATGAATTTTAATACAAAAAAAAACGTTTATTGTGCTTTATAAATATCTTTTATTGGCTTTAGCAAAATGAGCCCGACCTATAAAAATTTATTTCACTTCCTGTTTTTCGTAACAAAAAATACAGAAGCACAAATTTATATTTCCAGTTTCTCAAAAAACATTTCTCACATATTTCAATTAAATTCTTTATTTTAATTAAGATTTCTACAAGTTTTATCGCTGATTACTGATATTGCAAATATATTTTGAAACATATTATTTAAGACCGTAAGACGAAATTCAGAAATCAAATTAATGAGGCAAAAAATAACTGCACTGATTGCTGCTGTGGCATTTACCCCCACGTCTGTTCGGTTAAGCCTCCCGAAAGGTTATCGAGGTGTTTTTGTTATTATACGCCACTTTTCCACAATCGCAATGCGAAAACACAAACAAACAACAAACCGAGTGCATTTGGAGCGAGTAGACGACGACGGCAACGACTTTTCCCTAGCATGTTTCTTATCAGCAAAGGCAAAAAAAAAAAATAAACCAAACAAAAAAGAAATCGTAATCAACAAACATCGTCCCAGGGCTAGCCAGGTTTACAATTTTTTGACTTCACATACTATGTAGAATTCAATCTAGTTTCAGTAGAAAACGCGTCGTCGTGCGGTGTGGTTTATTAATTGAAGACCACAACAAAAGCAGCATAAAAAGCATACTAAAAACGCAGCCTAAGAGGCATTTGTCAATTGACTACGCTCTCTCAGCACACGCTAACTCGCTCTCTCTCGTTCTCTGGTTCACTGTATGTGCGTGTTTGTGCGGCTCTCACATCAAACGATCGCTGAACACGTGAACACGTGGGCACGAAAAACAGCAAAAATACTTAAGTAATATTTTTGTGATTAAAACGTGTACACAACTTTTGATTGTTTTGACGAACAAACATGTCGCATCGCGTTTTGGTAATCGGGAGCGGTGGTCGCGAGCACGCCATCTGTTGGAAGCTCTCACAATCGCCGGCAGTGTCGCAAATTCATGCGCTGCCCGGCAGCTTTGGCATCGCTCAGCTAGGCTCAAAGTGCCAGAATCTGGACACTGATGCATTGAATGCAATGGATTTCGAGGTGAGTTCGCGTTTATGCATTCTTTTGGCGCGTCTTTCACGTAACCTTCGTGTCAGACTTAAAGTTACATGGAAAACAGTAGCAGCTGTGATCTTACAACATTTTATTGCTAGATTTGAAGCTACTTTTAATATTACATTTTTTTTGTATGGTACCCACTTAATACGGTTTTTAATGCTAACCGAGACCTATAAGTGAATCCAATCAAAAGCATATTTTGCAAACTCTGGCTGTAGGCATTTGCGTATGTTGTGCATGTGGGCGTTCTGCTTTTGTGTGTGTCTTTCTCTCTCTCTCTCTCTCTCAATAATTTAACCCTTAAGCGGCATGCGGTATCAAATCTTACACCAATCTCTTGGCGCTAAAGAGAATGGGAAATTAAGCTTGTGTGAATTATATAAATGACTAATGTTTTCTGTATAAACGAAAAAACAATATGTTTTAGTTTTCAGCGGCAGTTCATCTATTATTATTATACAGTAATTAATAAATTAATAATTATTTAATAGAAAATCAAACACAATTTTGTTGATTAGCCATTACTGTATCAAAAATCCATTATTATTTAAAATCTCCAAAAACTTGCTTTGCTGTATTGTGCGTTAAAGGTCAGGTAAAAATATATATCTGAGTCATTAGAGATTTTTCATTAATTTTTTTTAATAATTGTGTTTTTATTTTTTAATTTCTTGATTGCATAATGAAGTCTTTTTTAACAATTGTCGAACTGGTTTGTTTAAAGAAGAAGAAAGGGAAAACAGGTGAAGAGTGTTTCTTCCGCATGTTGGTATGAATGAAGAATATATAAATCTGCTTATTTCATAATTCAAAATTGCTAAAAAAAAAAAGAAACATAATGAAAAACACATAACATGTATCACAAAATAAATATATACATATATATATATAAAGGGTATTATCAGCCGAGTTGATTTAGTTGAACTAGCTAATATCAGATTCTATAAGAGCTAAAAAAAAGTGTTTTCGAATGTACGTTTTCGTAAGACATATCAAGTTTATTAATTTAAATAACATTAAATAACTTTATCGTTAACAAAGTTAAATATATTGATTTAGTTTCTTTAGTCGAGTAATTCAAGCTCTCTAAACTGCAGCATTCTCAAATGCAAATATTTATTGAAACTTTGTAGATTCTTATCGCTCGATCAACACTGCAAAGTCTGTTATAATTTCATATATTATAAAAAATTCCGATTGAACAATCTCGACTTGACTCTCGATGATAAAGCTTAGGCATTTGTGTGAAAAAATATTAGATTTTAGATGTCTCAATTTTGAGTTCCACTCTAAATGCCTTTACCCATTAGCAGGTTGCCGACTGGCGCCTGTGAAATACACACGAGTATAAACAATGGCAGTTGTATATATTTAACACTTTTATTTATTGTGGCTTAATTAATTGTGCAGATCAAATTCACAGTTTGTGTTGCCTTCACTTTAACTGCACGGCCGCCTGCCACTCCGCTAAACCACTCCGTAAACGCACTCAGCTGTGTGAGGTGCCGGATCGAGAGTAGACCTCAAAGGCCTTTGCATTGTGATCGACGGTTCTGTATTCGCCCGTATAGTAATCCTTTATCTTATATGGATGAGTGCGTATGTACTCCAGTGATTTCAGTATGTAATCGGGCACCTTGGGTATGTGATCGCCAACGGGATAGTAGCCAAACTCATCGGCCACATAGCTGATGCTGATGGGAATGCCTTCTGGTGAGGTGTAACTGGAACCACCATGCACCTGACCAGCGCCACCCAATCCCGACCGTTGCTCAGCAATGCCATTGGACGTCTCATATTCATAATTAAAGTTGCCATTTACATCTACATCCACCTGCTTTTTCAGTATTTGCGTATTTCGATCTGAGTCGGGTACATAAAGGCCAGCCTGGACCATAGTGATACCGGTCAAAATTTTTATCTACAAAAAAAAATATATGTACACTTGTTTAAGTATCCACCTTAAGCTGAGTGCAACTTACGAAATGACGGATCAGCATTTTTTTTTATTTATTTTATAAAGATTTTTTTGTTATATATATTTAAGATAAGTTTTGCTTATCTCGTCGCTGTTGTTTGTTCTAGCGCTTTAAATCGATGACTGCCTGCTTTTGGCATGCTTTCGGTTTTATATCCAATCCGCTCAACATCATTTTTTTTTTTTGGTTGAATTTTTTGACATTTTTGTTGTCGAGAGCAGAGAGAGAGAGACAAAGGCGAAGGCGAAGGCGACGGCATTTCCAGACGCTCGTCATCTCAGTCATAAATTAAATGATTTTATTCGTCTGGTTAATTACATTTAATTTTTATTATTTTATTGATTTTTTAATTATCACACATTGACATAGTGTTTGCCGCTGCAGCACTTGTTAAAGATTTTGGACGCTTGAAATGCATTTATTGGCATCGCTTGCCCTACTCGAAGGTTGCGTGACACTTAAATTTGATATGTATGTTTATACTTGTAGAGTCGCTGATCTTGAGCACACTTATCGTCTTGCATTCAATGTTCCACTTTTTTGCAAGGAAACTGCAAATTTTCAAAAGATCGATGAACCAATAAAATCTTTACATATCCTAAGGTTTTTTTTTTTTTGTTTTGGTTTTTATTTTCTGAATCCAAAACTGAACCTGTTCTATTAAAAATTCATTTTAATCATTTTGTTTTACGTATGATGACTGTTCTAAATAAGTTATTTCTTGTGGTTATATTTTTAATAACCCAATTGGGTAGCTAATGTTGTTGAATTTATTATCGGGTAGCAGGTCTCTTATTATTTAAATATTTTATTAATTAAAAAAAGAGGCTATAAACAGTATATATCAGTTTAGGCATAACGGAAATTCTAATGGCAAAATTTCAACTGATTAAACATAAAACAATTTTCTTTAGTTAGTACTTTATTATAAATTATATATTAATTTAAAGTACTTATGTAATTATTTGTATGCGAATTAGTTAGAATAACAATGGAAATTACTTGATTTATATCTTGGGCTTTTATTACCCTATAAACATATTTTTTTATAATAGCTTAAAATGCTAGTCTCGCCAGTCAAACAGCCGTTTCCATTCTTATTCTTCAACGAAGCGCAACTAAAGTTGATATATATATTTTAGTTGTTAGTTATATTAATCCTATTAAGATTTAAGCAAAGGTTGCCTGAGGAAATTAGCATATAGAATGCAGTATGTGTGGTTTGAGCATTAAACAGTTCTTAACCAAATTTGGAAAGTGGTTCGAGACGCCGAGAAGTAAAGTGTGGCAAATCGCAAACTTGGCCGTAATGCCAAAAATGGTACCGACTAAATAGCAATGCGAACACATCACATTTTTGCAAACGTTCTTGAACCTTTATGGTGCCTGATGGTTGGTGGAGGAGATAAATGCTAAAGTTTCTCTTAGCATGCCAAATAGTATCGAATGCAGCTGCACTTCCGGTTGGACTTTAGTAAACCTCCTTTGAGATTAGCTTCATATCGATTAGATCACTGACTAAGACGCGTCGTGCTCTAAAACCGGATCATCAGGCAACGAAATTCTGCAGTTTGTTGTTATCTCTTAACTGATTCAGTTAATCAGCTCTTTTGTTTATTGTGATTCATATTTTTTTACTCGAAATAATATTCAAAGAGATAATGAATCCAATTATATGGAAAAATCATTTCGAAGAATTTTTTGGTCGTTGTAACTTAATTTGTGGCAAGCCCAGAATAAACGCAGCATTCTGGGCTTGCCACAAATTAAGTTGTTAACATTTGACATTTTTATACCCTACACATATTTGAAACAACTCAAAAAAGGGTCTAATCCATTGACATAACTCAAAGGGCATATTTATTCTTGAAGCGGGATGGGAGCTCAATCTAACTCAGAGATTTCAAAAGCAATTTCTCCGCATCCGATGAACCCGAACATAAATTGTAGAATTTCAAATAGTTATTTTTGTATATCATTAAGTAATTTTTGGGATGAGTAATCCAATGAATATTTATTTTTAGATTTTTTAATTAAATTATGCAAATGACATTTTTATTGTTTTTCGAGCGGATCAACTTTCCTTATGTTTATGTTTATGTCTAATTTATGTTTTGATTTGTGGTCTTCAATCTTAGTTCAGTTGTAGCAATTTCCTCCCTCCTCTCAGCAATCTTGGGAACATATTTTAGCCTAGTCACTATTTTTAGGGTATCTTTAAGTTGAGTTCTGCTGCGTGGCTTAAGTTTTTAAAATAGATGCATTTGATTTTCATCTTTTCAGGCCATTGCCAAATGGTGCAAGCTGAACAAGATCTCGCTGGTTGTGGTCGGACCTGAAGATCCGCTAGCTTTGGGTCTGGGCGATGTGCTGCAGAAGGCTGGCATTGCTTGCTTTGGGCCCGGCAAGCAGGGCGCCCAAATTGAGGCGGACAAGAAGTGGGCCAAGGATTTTATGCTGCGTCATGGAATACCCACAGCACGCTACGAAAGCTTCACGGATGTGAACAAGGCCAAGAAGTTTATACGCAGGTAAATCAAATAGAAAGGCTTAGAACGGATAAATAAATCTTTTTGTCATTTGTCCTCAACTTTTGAAGAATTCTATAAATATTTTCTAGCTCTTTTAGAATCAATTTAACAGTAAATTATTATTTTGTATTTATGTAAAATTTTATTTAAATTATTATCTGCAAACGAATGATTTAATCTCAAAGTGAATTCAATTTTTGTCATCTCAAATTTCATAAACTATATTTTAATAATCAATCAAATAATCGATTGGATTTATATATATAATTTTTTAACTTTTTAATTTTAAAGGTTTTGTGAAATGTTGTCTATTGGAAATCTATTTTATTGCTAATTCCTAATAACCATCTTACAGTGCACATTATCCTGCTTTGGTGGTGAAAGCAGCCGGGTTGGCAGCTGGCAAGGGCGTTGTGGTGGCCGCCAATGTTGAGGAGGCCTGTCAGGCCGTCGATGAGATTCTGGGCCAGCTGAAGTATGGCCAGGCAGGCGCCACTCTGGTTGTGGAGGAGCTGCTCGAGGGCGAGGAAGTCTCTTTGCTGGCCTTCACCGATGGCACCACCATCGAAGCTATGCTCCCGGCCCAGGATCACAAGCGTTTGGCCAATGGCGATACCGGACCCAATACGGGCGGCATGGGCGCCTACTGTCCCTGCCCGCTGATCAGCAAACAGTCGCTCGAGCTGGTGCAGCGCGCCGTGCTGGAGCGTGCTGTGAAGGGTTTGATGCAGGAGCGCATCCCCTACCAGGGCGTACTCTATGCGGGTCTCATGCTCACCCGCGATGGTCCACGTGTTCTCGAGTTCAACTGTCGCTTTGGCGATCCCGAAACACAAGTGATTCTGCCGCTCCTCGAGTCCGATCTGTTTGAGGTGATGAACGCCTGCTGCACTGGCCGGCTGGACAAGATCTCCCTGCAGTGGCGCACTAGCCTGAGTGCGGTGGGTGTTGTTTTAGCCAGCGCTGGCTATCCGGAAACGTCTACCAAGGGATGCCTCATTACAGGTGAATTGAATGCAATAAATAAATTTGTATTTTGAAATCTCATTCGTAGCAATTTTAGTGAGTTGCAATTTAAGGCAGATTTTAATTTTCATTGAGTGACTAATATTAATTAAAGATACATTTAGAAGACAGAGATAAAGATGATATCTGTAAAATTTCCTTACTTTTGGAGTCAAGGGCAGCTATCCTTATTATTCGGATTATATATTTCTTAAACTTAAAGTCGTTATTTTCTAAAAACAAAGTTTTTTTTTTGGTAATTCCAGGGTTGATAATGCAAACATTAAGAATATATATAAACATTTCCAAGACATTTCTTAGTGTTTTTTTTTTTTATTTATTTTATGTTATTGTAAAACAGTAACTTTTTTTAAATTTAGTTTATGTTATTTTTAAACAGTACAATTTAAATTTTTCTTGTTTTAGCTAATTTATAAATTAACTTAATTAATTGTTCTTCTTCGCACACGAGTTATTTATCTTTTTAGAACTTATTTTCTTAATAGTTGAAAATATTTCTAAAAATTAAAAATAAAAGTTAAAGTTAAACATTTTATATAATTTTTATAATTATTTTTTAAATCAGAAAATGTTTCTAGATTTCAGTGCTAATTGTTTTTCAACATATCAAAATTTGTTACTCATTTCAGGTCTGCCCGCTGCCAATACGGATTCTCAACTGGTCTTCCACAGTGGTCTGGCAGTGAATGCCCAACAGGAGCCAGAGACCAATGGAGGACGAGTGCTCATCGTCATTGCATTGAATGCCAGCCTGAAGGATGCTGCAGCACAAGCTACCAAGCTGGCCGGAAGCATCAGTTTTGCTGGGGCAGGTGCCCAATTTCGCACGGATATTGCACAGAAGGCATTTAAAATGTAATTTAATTAATGTAAAGAGTTTAAATTGCTTTTTTCTATATATACGCCTGATATGTATAACGTGTTTATATATATATATAAAATTATATTCCATTTCAAAATTGAATAGGAAATGTGTTTCTCTATTTTATTTATTATATTTTAACTTTGAGCTAAATTATATTGAAGAAAAAAATCATAAATAGATTAATTTGCTTTGATATATTGAGTATTTTGAGATCTTTTATTATCCTATTTATTTAACTCTCTAATCCTTTACAACTTTCATTCATTCCTCCAACTTTCTTCCCTCTTCTTCACTACTTTCCCAGGGCGCCAATTCCATCGCTCAGCTACAAGGACAGCGGCGTAGATATCGATGCTGGCGATGATTTGGTGCAGCGCATCAAGCCACTCTCGCGCGGCACTCAGCGTCCTGGTGTCCTGGGTGGTCTTGGCGGCTTTGGTGGCCTGTTCCGCATCAACGAGTTGAGCTACAAACAGCCCGTAATCGCAGAGGCCACACATGGTGTGGGCGCCAAAATTCAGTTGGCGCTGCAACATGAACTCTACGAGAATATTGGATACGATCTCGTTGCCATGTGCGCCAATGATCTGCTGGAACTGGGCGCCGAGCCGGTGGCATTTCTGGATTACATTGCGTGTGGCAAGCTGCAGGTGCCACTAGCGGCACAGCTGATCAAGGGCATGGCCGATGGGTGTCGGGATGCGCGTTGCGCTCTTCTAGGTGAGATTCAACTTTCTCTCATCTTATTCAAGCAAAGATCAAATATCGGCTTGTGCATTCAAGATCAGCTATATATTTAAAACTTGGTTCTTGGACTGTAAAAGTCTAATTTCAAGATATCCATCGTTTATTTATATTTATATTTATTATTATTATAATTTGTCTATTTTTATTATATGAGGGAATTCATTGATTTTCTTTAGCTTTAAAGTTCCCTCATTATGAATGATATAATTTAATTTTTTTTTAATATTTATGGTTTTTTATATCTGCTATAAGTTTACATAAAGATCATTTTTTATATGAGCAACTTTTAATTATTATTCTTCTAAAGTTTATCTTAAATAGTAACAATCGATTTGTGTTATTTAATTGTAATTTTTGAGACTTGTTTTAAGATGCTAAATGAGAAGCAAAAAAAAAACCCTTAATACGGGTTATATTAGATTAATGATCAGCTAATGTAGTGAAACAAAGATTGTTTTTTTTAATTAGAGATAAATAGCTAAATAAATAAGAATCATTATTCGCATGTAGATGGAATGAGATCATTTTGATTTTAAGCTGGCCTCGTATGAATACGCGAAGAACTTCCCCAACTTGGTTCATTTTTTAATCAAATTTGAAACGCATTATGAGTACTATATATATATACATATATATATATATATACTATATAGTCTTCTGATTCCGTACTGCTTATCCATAAAAGACGAATATAAAACAAGTTTTGTTCAGATAGCTTTCAATATGGGAAAACTCTTATTAAATGCTTACAACATTTTACAAAAATATTTTGATTTTAAATGGATATTTTTATTATAAATTTAAAATGTAGGTTACGGTTTTTTTTGTTAAAGAACAACTGATCGCTCAGATAATACAGCTATATACTAAATTCTCTAAGATCATTTTTATTAAAGAAAATTTTAGAAATTGTGTATTAACAAATAACAACAAACAATTAAATCGAATAAATATTTAAATGAAGTAAAGAAAAAGTTGTTATTCAAAAGTTTTTCAAACTGTGCCAAGTTGTTCTCAGATTAAGATTAATATTAGCATCTTTATAGTCCTCAATTGGATGCCAAAGCTGTTCAAAGATTTAGCCAGACTGCTAACCACATCTTGCTAGGATTTACTAACTGCTTCTCTCTTCTTGTAGGTGGTGAAACTGCTGAGATGCCATCGCTATATACGCCTGGCCAGTACGACATGGCTGGCTACTGTGTGGGTCTTGTGGAGCAGACGCAAGTGCTGCCCCGCTTTGATAGCTATCGAGCTGGTGACCTGGTCGTTGGACTGCCCTCCTCGGGGCTGCACTGTGCCGGCTTCAATGAGCTGCTCACTCAGCTGGCGGCAGCTGGTGTGAATCTCAAGGCTGATGACCAGGGACTGGCTCAGCTGCTGGGCGCCCCAACGCGTCTCTATGTGCAACAGTTGCTGCCCCATCTGCAGGCCGGTGCGGTGAAGGGTGTGGCACATGTCAGCCACGGACTGCTGCACGATGTGGATCGAATCCTGCCCGATGGTTTCGATGTGGTCCTTGATTTTGGTGATGTGCCAGTGCCCGCCATCTTTGGCTGGGTGGCGGCGCAGTTAAAGGTTAGCGCACAGTCGTTGCTCGAGCGGCACAATTGTGGCATTGGCATGCTGCTGGTGCTGCCCCAAGACAGTCAGCTGTGGCGCACTGCGTTGCCCGGCGCCAAGGTGCTCGGTGTGCTGAAGCAGCGAGAGGCGAATGTGCCACGCCTCCAAGTGCGCAACTTTGAGGAGCAGCTGGTCAAGTTGGCAGCGCCCCATGGCTTAATAGGCAGCCAGCAGCTGCCGCAGGAGCTAGTGAAGCCACCGCAGCATGGTGCAGTTGCTCGCGAGGAATGCTTTGAGAATGCCGCTGGACGCCGGCTGACACGCCTGCCCGCCCACTACACAGATCCGATACTCATCCTGGGCACCGATGGCGTCGGCACCAAGCTGAAGATCGCCCAGCAAACCGGACGCAATGGCAGCGTTGGCATCGATCTGGTCGCCATGTGCGTCAACGATATACTCTGCAATGGCGCCGAACCCTTCAGCTTCTCCAGCTACTGTGCCTGCGGCAAGTGGCAACCGCAGTTGGGCGCCGAAGTGGCAGCCGGGGTGCTCGAGGGCGCCAGGCAGGCAAACAGCAGTTTTATTGGTATGTCAAAAAGTATGCAGTCAATCAATCAATCAGTCAATCTTTGTATAATCCCTTCCAGATGCCCACATTGCCGCCCTGCCGCTGCTCTACGAGCCGCAGGTGTACGATTTGGCTGGCTTTGCGATGGGCATTGCGGAGCGGGCGGGAATCTTGCCAAGGCTGGACGAGATACAGCCGGGTGATGTGCTCATCGGTTTGCCATCGTCGGGTGTGCACAGCAACGGGTTCAGTTTGGTGCATAAGGTGCTTGAGCGTGCCGGTCTCGGCTTGGAAGATCGGGCACCATTTAGCGAGCGAACGATGGGGGAGGAGCTGCTGGTGCCGACAAAGATCTATGTGGAGGCACTGGCACCGCTGCTGGCCAACCAATCGGAGCACGGCATCAAGGCACTCGCCCACATCACCGGCGGCGGTCTCAGCGAGAATTTACCCCGTGTGCTGCGCAAGGAGCTGGCCGTGCGTCTGGATGCAAATAAATACGAATTGCCACCGGTGTTTGCCTGGCTGGCTGCAGCGGGCAACATTGCGCCGGCGGAGCTGCAACGCACCTACAACTGCGGCCTGGGTCTCATCCTGGTTGTGAGTCCGGATCGTGTGGAGAATGTCATGCAAAAGCTGCGATATTCCCAGCGAGCTGCTGTTGTCGGCGAGGTGATTGCACGCAAGGATGCCAAGAAGCCGCAGGTGGTTGTCCAAAATTTCGAAGCATCGCTCAAGCGCAGTCAACAGCTGCTCGGACGACCACGTCGCCGCGTCGCTGTCCTCATCTCCGGCAACGGCAGCAATCTTCAAGCGCTCATCGATGCGACGCGCGACTCGGCGCAGGCTCTGCACGCCGAGATCTCGCTGGTCATTAGCAACAAGGCGGCTGTTTTTGGCTTGGAGCGTGCCACCAAAGCTGGCATTCCAGCGCTGGTCATCTCACATCGTGACTTTGCCAGCCGCGAGGATTACGATGCGGAATTGACGCGTCATTTGGTCGCCGCTCGCGTGGATCTCGTCTGCTTGGCCGGATTTATGCGTGTGCTGAGCGCTCCGTTTGTGCGCCAGTGGCGCGGACGTCTCATCAACGTACATCCCTCGCTGCTGCCCAAATATCCGGGCTTGCATGTGCAGCAGCAGGCGCTGGACGCTGGCGAAAAGGAATCCGGTTGCACGGTTCACTTTGTCGATGAGGGCGTCGACACCGGCGCCATTCTTGTCCAGGCCGCAGTGCCCATCCAGCAGGACGACGATGTCAAAAGCCTCACGCAGCGCATCCATGTCGCTGAGCATTGGGCCTTTCCACGTGCTTTGGCCCTCTTGGCCAACGGTGCCATCTCCCTCAGCGCCGACGGCAAGTGCTCAACCAAAAAGCAATAAAATCATTAAAAATAATAACAAATTTATTTCTTTATTTTCTTTTTAATTAATACATGTAAATATTTTATCTTGACAAATTATTTAGTACTGCTTAATCATTAAACACTTTTCAAGTGGTTTCGGTATGGAAAAACTATTTAATATACATTAAAAAAAACACACAAAAAAATATTTCATTTAGAATCTCAAAAAATCGTTCTGAAAACAGCAACGTTTTTTTTTATGCTTTCCAAAAATCGTATTTAGATATACAATAAAAAATCCCTTCCCTAAATCAACTATATATAAATTGTTTTTTTTTTTTAATTTTTTTCAAACTTTATTTGCATATTTGAAAGTGTGTTATATATGATAGTTCAGCATGGATCAGTTTTTTATTAAATAATTCATCTGGTTTATATATGGAATTCAACATATCAGCTGTAATTTCAGTTCTATAATTTTAAAAGTGTTTTGGCAGCAAACAACAGATTTATGGAAAGAATTATTAATATTAAATAAATATTTTCGGTTAAAATAAATTTTGTTTATAAAGTAATTTAAATATAAACACAACTGACAATTTTTATTGGCATTGCTTAGGGTTTATATCGGTAAATGATTAATAATAATTGGGAAATTTTTTTGTTTTTAGGAAAATCAGTCTTTTCATATATCAAAGGGATTCTAAGCATTTTTTTGTGATTGTCATTGAGCAGTTGAGATTTCAATATTGTTCTGGAATAATTATTAAAATGAGCATTACGATTTTCTTGTAGGTTACATTAAACAAATAAATATTAAGGGAAGAAGCTATGCCATAATTCCCCTTAAAGCTAGATTGTTCAGTTAGTAATTTTAACAAATTTTGTGTATTTAATGATAATAATAATTTATCCAAGTTCAGACAATTGTTGAACAATTTTTTATAATGCTCAGAATAAAATTTATATTTTTTATTTAAATTATATTAAATTCGGATTTATTAATTCACTTTTTTATTAGTTCATTTAAATTTTAGCATTCGTTTTAATTTGAAATTGATTGTAAGATTTAAATTTTTTAAATCTTTGTTTCGTTTGTTTTTAGACCACAGTAAATAAATTAATAATTATATAATAATTATTATAACAAAATAACAATATTTATTTTAATAATATCACAAATTGTACAGATTTCCACATTCCTTTAGCCTATAAAAACATGGAGAAAAGATTCACCATGAAGCCTCTTTCAGCCGGCTGGGCTTTGTTGCCGCTGTGGACAGTGTGCTGGGGACGCTTCTGGTTGCGTGGCAGATGCGGCTCCAGGAAGATGCGCTCGGCCAGCTTGTCGAGACGGAGACGAAAGTATTGATTCTCCAGAATGGGCACAATTAGATTATATTTGTCAATTAGTTTGTTCAGCTGCTGCACCTGCTCCGTGTGCGACTTGGCAAAGGATTTCCAGGCGGCCAGCTGCTCGGGTTGCGTCAGAGGCCAGTCGCCGTAGTAGCTGCGCTCCGTGCGCACCTGCTGTTTGAGCTGAGTGCTCGCCTCACGGATGTCGCGTCCCAGCGTTATCCATTCGGGCGTAAATCCATTGTCCAGCATAATTTTGTTCAGCTTGTGCGTGGTGAAATCCAAATAGGGATTCTGCGTTTGGGCCGCGGACAGCGGTTTGCCAGCGCCATTCAAATTATTGAAATCCCCCTTGGACATGGCCTCCTGAATCAGATCCTCGACAACGCGATCGATGCCATATTTGGTTTTGATGGCATGCTTGCCATAATAGCTGCCACCTTTGCCCTTGCACATCAGTGCATCCTCGCCAGCCGCTGCCTTCTCGATGCGATGCTCGAGGACACGTTGCTGGGCCTTCATGGCGCGCACCTGTTGATATTGCTTCTGGCGCTGGCTGGGCGTGCCGATGCCAATGCCCTCATTTGATAAATATTGACGATGCTGCGGCGCCGTATGCCTAATATCAAACTCCTCCGCCTCCTCCGGCTCCTGCTCGTCGTCGTTGATGTTACGACGACTCTTGGCGAACTTCTCCTGCAGCATGCGAAAGGCTTCGTCCACCTGCTGGAAGCGTTCGTTGCTCGCCTCCTCGGAATCCGCATCCGGATGGACGCGCTTCACCAAATCCAAATAGGCACGTCGCACCGTCTCCTGATCCGCTGACTCGTGCACGCCCAGCACCCGAAAGCATTGCTATTATTATTATTTATTTAATATTTGTGCTTTTGCTACATTTTAGCTACTCACCTGGTAAATTTCACGTTTCTTCACATGCAATGCGCGCCATGACCAGCGCTGGCCCAGCGTATTTAATAAGTTACTCAATTTGCCGGCTGTTTGCAACATTTTCGTTAATATCTCGAATGAAAATGTTTGACACAAGCCTCAATTCAACATTTGTTATTGTTATTATTCAATCGATGGCAAACGTTCAAAACAAAACAAAACAAATCAAATAACATTGTAATAACAGTGCATGTTAATGTTAATGTTAATGTTAAGCCGGCTGAGCAAATACAATGGGTAAAAAGTGTATAATGATTTTGTGCAACTGTATGTAACAGGCAGAATGAAGCATTTTCGATCCCATAAAATATATATATTCTTAATCAGGATAAACAGTCGAGTTGATATAGCAATGTTTGTCTGTTTGTATTAACACACGGATCGCAAGGACTATAAGTGCCTGAGACTTCAATTTGTAATATAGGTTTTCGTATATCCGGCGCAGATTAAGTGTACTTTATTTTATCGATAACTGCCTAGCTTTCCGATTATATATACATTTAGATTTTCGATCACAGTTTTAAAGGCAGAATCACATTGCTTTTTTATGAAACAACGACCCAAATTTCTTCAAGTTTGGGTAAAAGTCACCAAAGTTATTGTCAAAAATATATTCTCATATTTATAACATTTCTACCAAAATCGGCAAGCTTTTTTTGTATGCATAAATATGAGAGAGCGTGTGTGAGAAAGAGATGGCATGATAATTTAGACGAGCGTAAATATGTTTTTGTGTATTCTTCAGAACCCCGTTACCTACAATTGTGTGTACGTTTTTATGCATGTATGCGTATGCACGTGTTTCTAGCCAGCCAGTTAGGGATCAGTTGGCGCTTATGAATAAAAACATAAAGACAAATTTGTCAATAAAATTAGAATATATTGAACAGCCGGAATCAACGAATTATGGCCCCCAACCTGATCATCACGTCTGCCATGGCATCTATGCCAATGAGAATGGCACTGTGCTGTTCAATGCATTAGCGTCGCAGTCTACCTTCGAAGTCGATGCAATCTGCACACAAATGTCATCACTTTCAGCACATAATTAACAGCAGCGTTTACAGCAACAATAACAGCAGCATTTACTGCATAAGGCGCTGTTAAGATGGTGCAATAGGTAATATGCAAATCAAATATAATTTACTTCATTATTGTAAGCGTTAGTTTTGCATTTATTATTCTATTATAATATACTTTTTAAATCATGTGTAATAAAAATCATAAATTATAAAATGTGTAATGTGTAAGTTTACTAACTTAAGACACTATAAAAAAAGTTTTTTTTAAAGGTAAATTTTTTGTACATTTTAATTAATTTTAATTAATTAATTTGCGAGCACCTGCAAAGCGACCAGCATACTAGCCTACATTGAAAACAACTGTTGCTGTTCGGCAATTGAATAATTCGCTCAAATTATGTTAATGCTACAGTGTTTGCTGTTAATGGCCACAGCGCACTAGTAATAACATTAACATGAGCTGAATACTTAAAATGGCACTGTTGTATTCAAACTAAAGCATTTATCGAGTTGTTATCGCTAAAAGGTGTGACAATTTTATGAATAATTTTAACAGATTTCATGTGACCAGATTTTGGTGCAGAAAACAGCTGTTGAATTATTCGCATGCTTCGGTCACACAGTACCAAAAAAAACTCGTTGCACACAACAGCAAAACACGCAACAAAAATTTATATTAATTCGATTTAAAACAAAAAAAAAACATTACAATTTACTACCAAACAATTGCCAGCCAAAAGCGTCAGCTGGCCAAATATGCCAAAGTATGTGCAGTGTTATTAGCAATACAAATTTGTAATTTAGGCAACACACACACACTCAAAAAAACAAAAAAGAAATAATTTTTTCGTAAGTGTCGCAGAATTTACTAGTTGCTGTGTGTGCGTGCCCCACTCATGTGTGTGTTTGTGTGAGTGTGTGTGTGTGAGTCTTAGTACGCGTACGAACTTATTTATGTGTGTGTGAATGTGAAACTGTGTGTGTGACTTTGACTGCAGTTTGCGTACGTTTTTTTTGTGTGTGTTGTTGATTAAAATGTAATAATAAAAAAACGTACACACTTTAAAAGTGTAAAAGGCAACAGCCGCGCCGAGCACAACAACAACAACACAGCCATAATTCGCTGCTATACAACACTGTGTTAAGAAAAGAGAACCAAAAAAGAAAAAAATAGCAGCATGTCGCGTCCGTGTGTGTGTGCGTGTCTGTGTGTGTGTCTCGTCTCGTCACAGTCTATGCGTGTGTATGTGTGCTAGTGCACTAGTATTTGTGTTAAATAATGTTTAAACATTTTGTATAATTCGCACAAACTCTTTTTATGCGTTTTGTAGTTCAACAAAAGGTGAGTAAAGTCATGTTAACATTGATTATAAACAAATGTTTGACCAGTCAAAAGTTCGTCAACAGTCGCTCTCCCCCCTTTGCTCTTACTCCATGCTCTGTCAATTCGCTCTCTGTCTCATTCCCTTGCTCTCTTAATTTTATTGCATCTCATTTTGAAGTGTAATTTTTTGTAGACGTTTTTTTAATTTTAATTTGCTATGCGCGATTCGCGCGCTTATTGTGAATGCGCCAAGCGCACAAACAAACGTCAAATGTCAGAAAAGCCGCTCTTACTGCTCACATTGCTCTCTCTCTCTCTCAACAATTACAGAGTGTGTGTGAGTTTTATTTGTTTTTGTCTAATTTCGTATTTTAGTTGGAAAGACAAAATCTCTTGTTTTTAACAAGATTGTCTTGACTTAACAACAGTTTCCATTCGCTATTCTTATTGCCTTTTACCTGTTTTGCATATCGGTTTTTATTTGATTAAGCGTACAACACACACAAACACATATACAACGATATCACCTATTCTGATAAGAACTTAATTGTTTGAAACGGACATGCCAATAACTACAGTCAAAATAGCATTGAGTGAATTAACATTCAGACTAGTTCACATTTGCCGAAATGTTAAATGTGAATATATTAAAGCAATTAAAAAGATCAGTTTCTTCATGCACAATAAAAATAAATTTGTACATTATATAGTGCCAAAAAAAATCTATAATAATTTGTTTAATTAATCATAATTCAAAATGTATGCAAGATGATCCCACACAAATTGATTCATGCGATAAAATTAGCAAACCACATTACAAGAGAAATACCAATAACAAACAAACAAATAAAAAAAAATCATAATAGGAGAAGCATTTGTTGTTGTTGATTTTCGCATGGTTTTAGATTCCAATGCATTGGCAACACTAGCGCTAACTAGGAGCAACAACAAACACACATACACAACGACACACACACACTGGCAGGGAGAGCTAGAAAAAGTAACAACAAACAACAGGCAAAAACGTCAGGCGCGCGCTCTTTTTCTCTGTCTCAATTTTTAGTTTTTACGTGACTGCCGCTCTCAAACATTCATTCACAATTTTACAGTAGCTGCGAGCGAAAGAGCGTAAAAAGTGGAATGCGCGGCAATACAAAACAAAGAAGCCAACATATGTTGTTTTAAAAAGTGATATCATGTTAAATCAAGCTGAAATAAAAATAATAAATGAATATTATTGAAATTAAGCCTAATGATCGTCATTAAGAGTGTATATTTGCATTTAACATAGTCGAGGCTCTCTCGTTTTTTTACTCAGTCGGTGTCTCTCTTCAAGGCAAGATTTAGCAGAGCCCGAGCACCACCTGTTAAATAACATTCTGCTTAACATGCACAATTTGAGTCAACATTTCGTCTCTCTGTCCACACACTAAACAGACCCGGCTAGCAGTTGGCGCCAGTGCTTACAGTTTTTATTTCTCAGTAACAGAACGTCGTCGCGCCGCTAAAGATGTGAGAAGAAAAGAGCGATAGCGAAATTCGTGAAACATTTTTCCATCTTCACGCGTCCGTCAAACGGATAAACGCAATGCGAAGTAAATAAATGAATATATATTTTACAAATTATAAAAGTGTATGTGCAATAAGTGCAAAAGTTCATGCAAAGCAAATATATAAGTAAAAATCAAATAATGCAAAGGCAAAAGTAAAAGCAAATATAATAAGTAAGTTGTGTTTATTAATTATTAGTGACAAAAGCGGAACAACAAAAACAACAACGCCGCGTTTAAATTGCCGTCGATGTCGCCGCAAGTAGAGCAACGCCGCCGCGCCTCTGCCGCCCCCTTTTGACCAACCAATACACTCATACATAAGCCCACACATGTATATATATACACATAAATGCGAAATATTTTTATTATTACCTCTCTCGCTCACTCGTTCGCTCTTCCGACTCTTTCGATCTCTGCGGCGCCTGCAAATGTTATGCAAATTAATTAAAGCGTTAGCAACAACAACAAACATCAGCAGCATAAAATAAAAATTTCGCTTTCGCAAAGGCGACTAAAAAAACCACAAAAAGTAACAGAAAACCATGAAGAAAAAGTGAAATGCGCATTGACTTCATCAAAGTAGAGTTGTATTTGTTGTTGTTGGACATTTTTCAAAACGGCACTTGGCGCTTAATCGATCTCTCTCGCTCGCACGTAACGGAACTGCCGCCATTGCGCTCTCAATGCTGTTGTTGTAAGCACAAAGCAAACGCCAAAAAAAAAAACAGAAAACGGTTATGCGTGCGTTGCCCTTTGGGCTGCCTATGTCTACAGCAGCAACAACAACAACAACGGCTTTCAGCATAATGAATGAAATAATACAAATACAACAGAGCGTGGGCAATTTTTCTATGCTCTCTCACAAAAACACACACATAAATACATAAGAATTTAATGTACTTACAAACGGACTACATGTTGTTGATGTTTTTAGGTTTTTGATTTTTATTATTTAACACCTGCTGTTTTTCCATCAGCGCGAGTTGCGCGCACTCAAAAAAATCGCAGCTGCTGTATCGAAATCGTTGGCAACTCAGCGCCTCCTCTTTTGCTTACATTGTGATTGGCAACTCTGTAAATGCAGTTGCGATCAACAGCTGTTAAGAAATGACAGCAGCAAACTAACATTCCCTTGTATGTGCGAGTGTGTGTGTGACATTCGTCTGAATATACTTAACAGCTGTTGAGAGAGAAAGAGAGATAGAGGACAGAGAGGGAGAGAGCAAAAATAGAGTTTCAATGTGATAGAGATCAATGTCCTTGGTTTTTGTTATCGCTGTTGTTGTTCTGTGATTTTTTTGTTGTACAATTTCGGTACGACGAACTTTTGATAAACTGGGCACACTTTTATTTATTGCTGTATTTAATCTAACTAAATTTTAATTTACAGCCAAAAAATAAATAAAAAAAACTTAAATCGCCTCAACAAAAAGCAATAAATAAATAAATTACAACAAATAAAGTAATACCGAGCAAAATTAAAATTTAAAGATAAAGAAAAAAACATTAAAATTCGTAGCCATTAGCTTTAACAAAGAAAATAACAAACGCATAACATTTATGAATCGATGACTTCATAAAGCCTATACAAATACGCCTTCCAATAGTTATATATATACAAATATACCGTTATATATACATTCATAAAAAAAAGGAGAATCAGCAGCCAACGAAATTCGGCTAATTAGTTTACAAAAGTGCGTTAATTCTAACGATGCAATCAAATTATTAAATATTATTAGAATATACATTATATATATATATATATATATATACAAATATACATACATTTCTTATAACAACGAAGATAAAATAAAAAAATAATATATTAGCTTGCTTACAAAAAATAAAATCAACGCAATTACTTTAGAAAATTTACTTTAAAAAAGAAGATAGAAAGTAAATAAAATTTTATATATAACAAGTGCAAATTAAAAAAAAAAGAATAAATTTTTTTATACGCGCCCAAGTGCTTAAGTAACAACAACAACAACAACACCAATAACAAACACAAATTCCAAAAAAAAAATATGTAAAATACATATATCCATATATGTATATGCATATATATATACAACAAAAACCTCAATCAACATAGAAAATCGAGCAATATTACTCATAACTATAAATTAATAATAATTACAAATAAAAAATTATATAGAGATCGAAATTGTTAAATGTTAACGAAACAACAACTACAAAAACAACAACTAAGCCAGCAACCTGCCAACATTAAACAACAACTACAAGAAGAAGAACAACTCATGCGGTGCCCAACAGCTAACGTCTGCCTTAGCTCCTCCCCCGCAAGAAAAGCAACAGCAGCAGCAGCAGCACAACACCAACAACAACTACAACAACAAGAAGAAGAACAAAAAAAACAACAACGGTCAAAAGTTAACGGAAGCAACTCGGCGTCATTTGTCGTCGCAGTTCTTCTCAAATTCTCAGGAGTTGTTGTTGCTTTCACGCATTAACATTTGGATTAGTCCCCCTCTACACTATACCCCATACCCTCCCCTCACCCACAAAAAAAAAACCCCACTGAGGCACTCATGTAGGGGCATTAGGATCCACACCAATCTCAACACAACAACAACAACACCAGCGGGACATGGATATGAAAAAACTATCGAAACCACGGTGAGTGAAATTTTTAATTAAAAGATTATACAAATAATAACAATAAATCATTTACGGCATTTATTGATTTTTAAGTAAAAAATAACATATAGAACATATCTAAATCCATCTGGCTTATTAAATAAATAGGAGCAAGTTTGTAAAATTCATTTGACCATTGAGTTTCTTTTGAATTGAAATAAATCAATCAAATACTGACAAAAGTAAAAACATTCCCGAATGCCTAATGGGCAAATTATGTTACATTT
The DNA here is from genome assembly GCA_035042345.1 of Drosophila fungiperda. NCBI lineage: Eukaryota > Metazoa > Arthropoda > Insecta > Diptera > Drosophilidae > Drosophila > Drosophila fungiperda. Next base: position 10,768,632 of record JAWNLM010000145.1, read on the forward strand.
TCGGCACGGCAAAACCTTAAAGTTTGCTGATTGACGATTGATGTTGCACTTCCCACTGAGCTGCAAGAGAGCGAGAGAAAATGTCGCCAGAATTTCGTGAGAAACGCTTATAAATATATCTCTCTGACTCAAATATTGTAGATATGTTGAATATAACATTAATCAGCTAAAGCTTGCATAAATATAATTGTATGCCTCAAGATTTTATGATGATATTTTTGTTCCAAACGATCACAAAGAACTCACTCTTTCTCTCTCCTCTCCCTCGTTGTTCTCTGCTGTAATTATTTGTTGTAAAGGGTTGCGGTTTATTAAAACCACTACTTAAAAGCATATCTTGTTGATAAAATTTACCAACTTCAAGTAAATCACATATCTTAATTTAGATTGTATACTTAATCGAGCCTTTAACTCAATGCAAACATAATAAAGCACAATAAAATCATATTATTATTTGGTTCCGCTACAAATAATGCAAATATTGTCGAATAATACAGATTTAGTTCGTTAAATTAGGTATGCAGTTTGTTTTTTTTTTTACCGCTGCTAACTGCCACGATGAGCAGATGGTGGTTTGTTGGAGGCTTGCTTGGGGGTGTTGCATGGGAAGTTGCGTTCTCGAGAAATAGACGGCAAAAGAAATCTGTTATGGTTAAACTTTACGCGCACCCGTAAAAACTTTTCGACAAATTGCAGCGAAAAGTGCACACAATGCTTGCAACATGAAGGAGAAGAAGAAGCAGAAAAGCAGCTGAACAAAAAGAAAAAGAAGCAGCAGGCGAAACAGTGCGTGGCGACGCCGACAAAAAAAAACAAAAACAACATAAAAAAAAACATAAGTATAAAAAAAAGGAAATGAAAATGAGAGAAAAAAAACATTACATTTTTCTACTTTGGTCAAGGTGGGCACTAAATAGAGCTTGTGGTGGGGGAGAGTGTAAAAAGTAAAACGGCATTCAAGAAAACCGCAAACTTGGCAGCACTCTCTCGCTTCTTGTCTCTCTCTTCCTCTCTCTCTCTCTCTCTGCTGCTGTTATCTTCTTCTAGTGTGGCTGTTGCTTTCGCTCCGTTTATTGCCTGGCGCTAGAAGCAACTGGGGACCATTTTTGGTGGTTGTCTTCCCCGCCCCTTAACAGCCTCCCCTCCTCGTCTCGTTTACTTCTTAAGTCATAACGTGGGCGTAGAATTTTCAATTATACATTTTAGTGGTCGCCGCAACTCATTGACAGTAAAAGAAATAAAAAAGGAGGAATAGATATGAAATGGAAAAGGGTAGCTGGGGAGTGGTAGACAGAAATGAGAAAAGTTTTGCCTTGAAACTTGGATGTGAATCTGTCTGCGAATTTCCGGATCTTTACATAGGTGTGAGTGTGTGCGTGTAAGTGTGCGTGTGTAATTTCGCAGTAGGAAGACAGCAGCGGCAGCAGATAAAGCAATTGCATAATATTATATATACATTATATATATATATATATATGCACATATGTTTCACACAATACAGCTATAAAATGTCGATGAGCAAGACTTTAACAGATAATAATAGAATGAAATAAGCTAATGTAAAGTAAATTGGAAACTTAAAAATGTAATTAAGTATTAACATGCTTATGGGTTTTATTGGTAGATCCTATACAAAAGAACAATTCTGATGTGCAGGCATTTTCTCTTTTATTCTTGACGAGTTATTGCTAAATATATAATAATAATTAAATAAATTTATACTGTGTATAAGCAATTAGTTTATTATAGCTTTTGTTTAATATAGTTAATCACATTATTTTTCATATTTAATATTTTCAACAGCCAGCGTTAAGACAATAAGATATAATATTAAAAAGATGGGTTAGTTTAGCATAGGGAGAATCGATTCATCTTCTTCTAAATCACTAACAAACAATTAGAATGTGCGAAAACTAAGCTTATAACATTTTAATTTCTCGAAAATTGCAATTTGCCTCGCGCTTGCACTTGGCCACAATCGCTGTTTGCGCCACGCCACATGCCACACTGTGTCTCCTGCCTTAAGCTCTTTTCATGTGCTGCAATATTAGACAAATACACACACACACACATTCACCTACACACACAGCTGCACGAGAATGTAAGCTTCTGGGTTTTTGTGGTTTTTCCGCTTCGCACTTCAAATTGCACTAACTTATTCACTGCATTCTTTTTATTGTATTTTTTTTTTACGTATTTCTTTCCTTGAATTATTTAAATTCGTCAGTGTGTTTGGGGGCGTGTTCAAACTGTGTGTGCGAATGTGTGTGTGTCTCTTAGTTATGAATACTTAAGTGAGTGCAAGTGCCGTTTTTCTGATTTATTATGCACACTTTAAGGATAGACTTTGTAGCTGATATTGTCAGCTCATAAGGAATTTGGAATACTTATTTCTAACTTTAAAAGATTCAAATAAATAACATTTATTTGTAAACTTAAAAACAATTTTCATATCATTGGCTTTAAATGTAATAAGTAATATAAAAATTAAAAGCCAATTTATCTTGGGGAATAAACATTTAAAATGGTTCGACACTTATTGCAAGCGTTGTGCATCATCAGATTAAAATAATAAAATTACTCAACTCATCCACATGTGTTCAGAGTCAAAGTAGGGGAATATAACCTTCAATTTATTTCAGTTTTATATATTAATCGATTTTAATGAAATTCTTAGAAATGAGCAATACTACAATCCAGATTGTTCTAATCTAATATGTAATTTAATTCGACTCAAGGCTACGTGCCTCTTTTAGAAATACATGTACACACTTTTTGCACAATTCTTAAGAAATTGCAAATGGCTTCACACTAGAAATTTAAAAGGCAATCGATTGATTTGTGATGATTGCGTTTATTTTAAGAAAAAATTAAATTTAATTTTTTTTACTCAAAGATAAAGCAATACAACTTGCACCAATTCAAGTCCTTAACAATCATTAAGCAACGAGCAGATGTTAGCCAATATCTTTGTGTACATTGTATATATGCATATTTATCAAGCTTACAAAAGTCGAACAAGGCAAACAAAAGGCGAACCCTTGTAAAAATACGCAGCAAATTATTTGCAAAAGGAAAACCTCAAAGCAACAACAACAACAACAGCAACAAGAAAACAGAAAACGAAATAAATGTTAAGGGAAGTGATTTACTTTATCGATGGACACATAAAACAATTTGGCAGCCCAAAAATACGTATGCTTATTTATTCTCTCTCTCTCCCTCTCTCTGTTTTTCTGTTTCTTTGTAAGTGCCTTTTTCGTTGTCTTGCTTTGCTTTCGCTCTTTCGCTTGCATCCCTCAAGTGGCTGCTGAAAAAAAATAAAAAACATCTGTCATGGCGGTTTGTCCCTTCGCCATGTGCCAAATCCTTTTTTCGCACAAAAATCAAAATAATGAAAGAAAAAAACAAGACGTGTTCAGGCTGAGCATGTTTTACTAAAAAATACCCTAAATATGTTCATTCAATATTCTTAATTTTGTATTTTATCTGAAAATAAATTAAATATGTAATTAAAGAAAACTTCTATAAAACTAGATTATTAAAATAATAAATAAAAGATAAAAATGTGTAAAAATTAATTGCGCCTTTGAATTCAAGCAAACGTTCCAACAAGTTTATACAGCACTCTTTTTGAAACACTTTTATAAGGGTGTACACGAGAAAATCTTTTTGCAATTTGAAAAGGAATGAAAATTACTGTATGTATGTCCTACTCAAACATACACACACACACACATACACATACGCAGAGTCAAAGAAAATCCGGCTAGTGTCCTAGTGTTCTGATCTCCTTAATATCCTGTAGTCGAAAGTCATAAAACTTACGACCAACAAAGCTTTACACTGTCCCCCCTTTGCCCACCACTCCACTATGGATAGAAGTTCATGTTTTGTTGACATAAAGTATATTTTTTCAATGGAAAATATGAACATATTAAAAACTTATCTAAAAACATTTTAATAAAGATGAAAATGATTTTAAAGCGAAACAAACTGCAGGGATTTTATTAATATTTTTGAAATATATTTAAATTTAATTTATATATATAAATATATTTAAATTTAATTTATATATATAAATATATTTAAAAATCGACAGCAAAAAATAGCACGAATTTTTTGTGCAACACAAAAGGTGGCATTTCACCCATAGTAACGCATCAATGTGCCTCAATTTGCTGCACAGTCATTCTGTCTGAATAGCTTAAACTGCTTTACCTTTACATCCTTTTTTTTCTCTAAATGTAGCTGATTTATAGCCTATGTTTAAGAAAGGGTTTGAGGGGGGTAGCTGCCTGTTAAGTTAACATTATTTTTCTTTCCTCCACTCTTCTTATTGTCTTTGAGTTTTGCGTAGCCGTCAAATGACATAATAAAATGTATAAATTCGGCATAAAAACATCAAAATCCCCAGGGGGATGTCTCTTTCCTCATAGCCTGTGACTAAGGGCACTTAAAGTGGCAAGGTTCTCGGGATAACCCTATATATAATATATACCCTTAGTTACCCCGCTTGCCCGCTTGCTATTTAGTTGGCGTGGCTTTTGATTGTTGACTTTACGTGCGGCATATCAATTAGGTGTGTGTAGGTCGATAGTTTAAGTGTGTGCAAAATGGTTATGATGAAGGGGTGGGCGAGGGTGTAGGAAGGGATGGGGATGGGGGTAGTTTCTGTTTAGTTTATATTTGATTGGTAAGCTATTGGTCTTGGCCAAAATGGGGATTTTCGTTTTTGGGGCACTTGGTTTATTTGAACTAGAAATTGCACATGAATCATGAATTCAGTTTGATGTGCTACACAAAGTGGAACACGGTTTTACCCTTTTATAATAACCGTTTATATGAATACATATATGTATATATATGTGTGTGTGTGCTTGTGGACATAGTTGATATATTTCGAGTAAATTATTCATTTTTCATAATTACAGCGCTGCAAACAGCTCAACATAGAAACTATTTTCTGTTTTGTGAATATCTGCACATGTTATTCACATAATATGTACATATCATGGTATCTTTTGGTATATAAGTTGAGAAAAGTAATTTTTCAATTATCGAAGAAGGGAGTTTAATATAAATATAAGTCAGTTAGTAGAAATAGTATTAATATCTTAGGGGTATTATTTTCATTTTAAACTTTTTGTAAAGATATATTTTCGTTTTTTTTTTTTAGGAAACTTTTAGTTTTGTAATTGAATTGACATATTTACTGACATGGGTTGAGTTTTGCTTGACTTCCTAATATGTTTTCTTTAAGTGAATAAAAATTTTGACACATTTGTGAAAAGGGTTCAATTTAAACTGTAAAAAGTAAGATTTTTAATAGCCAACAAACAGTTGTCATTTTCAATTTCTAACCAGTTGAAATGTTAAAGTAAATATTTAAAGTTGTGTCACCTTCTGAGCTGTTTTATATCTTTATTCAATGCTGACCAATTTCCTAGAAATGGGAAACCTCGACCTGCTTTTGCTAATACTTATATCCTTTCTCGAAGCTGTTCTCGTCAAGGTGTTGTCGGCATGATGCACTGCTCCTCTTTGCTCGGCTCTTTTATATCATTTCCAAGTACTCGTTGACTCTTCACACCTTGCCACAAACGTATACATAAATGATTAACTGTTGCATGCTTTTGCCCGCTTCTGCCACGCCCAACAGTCAGTTGCAGTTTTAACTGAAGGACACGTGGGGGTGGGACACACTACACATTTGTTTTTGTTGCCTTGGTGATGTGTCTTTCACTGTGTGGGTGTGTGTGTGTGTGTGGCAAGTGGCAATGCTGTCGCCTCTCGCATTTCACACACACACACACACCCACACCCAAGTGTTTGCGCCACTTTAAGTCAACAACAACAACAATAACTGGAAACTGCAACTGTAACTGAAATTGCTGCCAAGTCCTTTTCTGTTGCTGTTTGACATTTGGTTTTAATACCCTGTAAATAAGAGCAGACTAAGGGTATGCACGATCAGCCACGGACAGGAAGGTACCAGAGTACATTTGAGTCACTATCTTATAGTAATTCTTTATTTTTATATTATATATTATAACTAATATCAGTCAAAATGAAAATGAAATGAATATTTTTAAAATCTTTTCTTGGAATAAGTTAGCTAGAATTAACAAGATTTATTGATTTAAAAGAATTTTAAATATTTAAACCAAATTCACTACAACGTTCTTTACATTCCTCAGTATGTTACTTTTAGCGATGATTTATCGAATTTTGTTTCGATAACAGTTTAACAAAAAGCGGATATATCAAAAAACACGTTAAATTATTTTAAAATACAAATGTAATTTATATCTTATAATTTAATGCAGAAGGAAGAAGTTGTCTAATGTTTTATGTTTTAAATTTTTTTTAATTAAATCGAGCGGTAATTCTGGAAATTATCCTTTAACGAGAACAGAGACACCCATAATGGAATCGATTAAAGGTAAAGGTAAAGGCTATGTAACTAATCGAGCAACGTGCGAGGAGTTTACACTTGTAAAACGGTCAAACTGCAACAACAGGGATATCAAGGCTAAATATATATATATATAAATGAATATCAGCTTAACTGTGTGTGACCTTTCGTACTGCCTAGTATTGTCAGGTCTCCTTGCAGCTGACAGTTGCTCCTTGGGTGTCTATCATCCATTGCCCAAGCAGACCTCGACAAAGTCGAAGAAGAAGACGATGACGACGACGCGGAAACAGTAAATAAGTTGCACTTTTACGCTGACAGGGCAAGCATTGAGCGGGGGGAAAATTATAAAGAAGAAAAGGGGGTGTTGTGGGTTGTGGGGTGTATGGTAGTGTCCTTCGTGTCTGCGGACTGCAAATAAAAACAAAAAACTTATTTGCCATTTATTTCCAGTTGACGTTTTGTTGCTTCCTTCTTTCTTTCTTACTTTCTACTTCTGCATCGTTTTCTGTTATTATTATATTGGCTGTGGAGGGGGTGTTGCTGCTTTGTTGGTGTGTTGTGTGTGTGTGGAGGGGGTCGTGTGGTGGGTCTCAAGATGGGAAGACAAGCCTTTGGGCTCGCTGTTGATTTTGCTTTTGTTGTTGTTGTTTTTACTGTTGCTACTTGTTTGTTTGGTTTTCTGCTTAATGCGCTCAACTGGACTTGAGCTCTCTTGCTTTCTCTCTTCCGCGCTCTCTCTCTCTCTTGTGTTGTCTGTGAAACATTTCCGGTGTAGGGATAAAATTTGTCGTGGTTGAAATATTGTAAGCTGAAGCCGTTATTGAAGGACTTTTTAATGAGTGTTTGTGTTTTATTGTACAGCAGCAGCGCACGTTAAAGGAAGTCTTGTGTGGTTTTTCTTGGCCACCCCTCTCTTTTCTCTCTGAGATTGCCTTCCCTACCCGAATCTATCACAATTTCGATCTGTTTCTCGTGTGAAACGTGTCACATGTAAGAGGGTAAATTTCTGCCTGTCAGGGTTTAAGGAGATAAATGTTAACTTGGTCTTGAGAAGCCATTTTATAGCATTGTTCATTTTAATGCTTTCAAGAGTTAAATAAAAATACTTTTACTTTAGATAAAATTCGACGCAGTGACGTATCGCTTTTAGAATTAGGAATTTTCCTGAATTGAGGAGCCGACATTAAGAACTATTCTTATTTTAAAGCAAGTCGGATTACTATAGTCAAAGAGGCTTTAACATATGCATTGATATATGTTTTAAAATGAAAGAGGATTTCATTTATACTTTGCTTTCAGCATTATATAATAACAAAAAAATTAATTTGTTTAAATTAGAATTATTTTTTAAAGGAAGCGCTTGCTTTACTTGAAATATTAACGTTTTGTGATATATATGAATATTGCCATAAAGATTTCTTGATAATGGAATCAGGCCAAAAAATGTTTTCAAGCGACTCCAACAAAATTAATATTATTTATGAAAAAAAAAATATTTAACGATTTGCTGGAAAAATCTCAAGTATCTGGAAACAAGAAAACTCGGTCAATAAATGCACATTTGAGATGCCCTGTTAAGCAGTGATAAATACCCTTAAGTAGTAGTCTTTTTTCTTCCTTCTCTCCCTTGTCTGTAATTCTGAGACATCTGCTTGTCATGTCCATCCCTTTCTCCGCTTTCTCCATTTCTCGTATTTTCCATGTCACGCAATGTTTTTACTTTTCTCCGCATTAAATTTTCATAAAATGTCAACCGTTATTATTTTATTTTCTTATATATTATTGAAATGTGTGAGAATCTTTAAAAGTTAACGCCTTGTGTGGCATACAATGCAGTCATGTTAATAATTATTCGTTTTCATTCATGTTATTACATTACACAAAACTCATAAACAAGTTAGTCAATTAAAATGGAGATAATTTTCTGTTTGTCAAAACTTTTGATTTCATTTTCAATTTAACTTCAGCAAGACATGTTTTGCTCTCCCTTTCTGTCTCTCTCTCTCTCTCTCTCTTTATTTCTGCTGCATTACAACCTCAAAGCTGTTGTAGTTGTAGTTGTAGTTTTTGAAGCTTTTCAACGTCGTTTACACGCTGCCCCCCACTATAACAACACTAATTAAAAGAACAAAACATTACCATGGCTCTCAATTTATTTTAAATGGCGCTGCGCTGTTTTCACTCTCTCATTCGTCGTTTGCCGCAATTAGGTGTTAATACGTCATTTTACTTAACAAGAGCAATCACAACAACAACAAAAACTCACTGAAATCTTGTATGCAATGCTTGCACACCAAATACGTACAGATGTGTGCGTGTGTGTGTGAGTTAAGTTGAGCACGTCGCCGCTCTTCCGCACACTCGCTCTTATTCCCTCTTCTTCTTGATGATTGCCTCAGTCTAACGATCGATAATATGTCGTCCAACATCGTCGCCGCCACTGCTCATTGCGAGCTTCCTGCTGTGTTTGTATATATATGTGTGTTTGAGAGTGTTTATAAATTTGTATGCTTGTGTTTGTTTGTAGCTTACATTGTAAGGTCTGCCGCCCGCTCTCCTTCACACCCTCTCCCCCTCTCACTTTTTAGGCTGCGTATTTTGTAAACACAACACAAACAAAATGTGCAAGTTTAACGCAAACTGCTCCTCTTCTCTTTCCACACATGCACACAAACACATTCACAGTTTGTCGTGCATTTGTGCCTTGTTTTTGTTTATTTTATTAGTTGAGTGGCTTTTAGTCGAACATTTTTGTTGCTCTCTGTGCCATTGTTGGTTGTTGTAATGTTTATTGATTGCTGTTTGCCCAACGGGGTATTCCCCTCTTCCCACGAGTAAATGTCCATCTAATGTTGCATACACACATTCATATATATAAAAATGTGTGTTTGTGTATACATGTCGAATTGTCTAATTGATATTAAAATGTTGCAATGTTTACATTTACTACTTGAAGCACTTGCTGCTGACATGGAATCTGAGTCGGAAAGTGGAAAGTTGTTTAATGTTAATTTATTGTGGTTGCATTTCATTGAATTGCATTTTTGTATTGTTTTTAAAATTTAGTGCATAATAAAAATTAAGTTTCTACCGGCAAATAAATAAATATATAAAAAAGTTTAAAAATAAAAAATTGTACATAAATACATATGTTGTGATTTATTAATTTGCAAGCAATTTAAAGAGCTTTTTTATGCTTTGAAAAAATCGCTTTCATTTCAATAAAAATTTAAGATGAGTTTAAATTAATAGTACATTTAACAGCGAAACAATACAAACTCCAACTACAAACTTCTTTTGCCAACAAATTATTTTTTTACAATTAATTTTGAAGTTAAAAAAATGATCAGGTTTTATTAACTTTAACAATATGGAAAATTGAACTAGATTTTTCCGCTTTGCAAATTAATATATGAAAAAGAACACCAAATTGAACAGATTTTCAGTCTGAATTAATGAGACATAGTTTACCACAATTATAAAATCGATTAAAAAATTATAATTAGTACGTAGAAGCAAAGTGATTCAAATAACAAAATACATCAAAAGACTGTCATAGCAACATTTACACAAATTCCAATTTCTGTGTTGTGTTATATTTGTCTAATAGTAGCCTAAAATAGAGGAAAGAGCAGGCGAAATGTATGCCCAATTAGCAGTGTTCGCGAGTGAAAAAGAGACACATCAAAATCGCTTAACACTTGATTGGCAAGCAAAACAAATCAGGCGGCAAGGCGAAACGGCTCAAAGCACAAGGCAAGAAATAATATACACACAAACACATAAATCTTCGTGTGTGTGTGTTTGAATATGCATGCAATGCATGACAACAACAAAGCTAAACAACTGTTTTGCTAAAAGAAATAAGTAAAATTCAAGAAGCAAAACATATAAACCAATAAAAAGCACGCGCAATTTTACTCAGTTAAAAATAGCTAAAAAAAAAAAAAAAAATGAATAAAAAAAAATGCACACATGCGACGACAAGGCAATTATAACGAGACCTTAAAAACTGTGGCCACAAAGTGGGCAACAAAAGAAACTTCCCCCAGTCAAACACCTGCTGCTATGCGCAAAATATATTCATATTATATATACATAATAATTAGGTGATGGGTAAATAATACTTAAATTCAAGTAAATAATCTAATTGTTTGCGAATTGCTTAAAATTAATGATGCTCGCTCACAGAAAAAGAGAGAGCGGTGATAATGTCAGCAGCAGAAGCAGCTGCCAGCATAGTTCTCTTTCTCTCTCTCTCCCTCTCTTTCTCTCTCTTGCCATGTAGTATTGAGCTGAAGCTACTTCTTGCGTGCTGTTAAGCTATCTCACTCTATCCCTCTCATTCGCTCTCTCTGCTACGCTCTCTTGTCTTCGTTGTCTATTTTTGTTGGCGCTTGAGCTGCGAGCAGCTTGTTGCCGTTTATTTATAAAACAACCGCCGGCAGCAACAACAGCAATAATAATGACAATAATAATAATAACAACAACATGTGTGCGCTGCTCAACTTGCTTTTCTTTTTTTTCCGACTTTGTCTTTGCTGGATTTTGTGGTATTTCATTTGCCATTGAATTAGAAAGAATTTGCATTCAAATCAAATGTGAATGGTAAAAGAAAATAGTAAAAGAGATGTGACAAGGACATTTACAGCTCTCTTTTGGTTTTGCATTACTTTAGCGATAGAGATAGATAGATAATAGAGATACAATGCGAAACAAAACCAATGAACGCATAATGTCATTCGATTTAAAATAATAAGCATCATATTGTAAGTTATCGACAATTAATAACCTGTAAATTGCACATAATCGATCGAACAAGATTAACCGATACTACATTTGTAATGTTACAAAATGCATTTTTCTTGTCCTCTTATCGACTTCCATTTAGTCTTCAGTTATAGTTTCTACACAACACACAAGAAAAATATATATATCCAACAAGTGTTACGCATTAGCCATAATTACTTTAAATAAAAAAGGCGTGTAAAAAACTTTACAGCTAGAGCAACAAGCAACCGCAACTGCATCAGCAGCAGAAGCAGCAACAGTGGGTTAGAATGGAATGATGTTTATAGTATTTTTATGTTGGCCATTGCCATTAAAACTAATGCGCATATTGTAAAAAACATGTGAAAACGTTTAAAACTAAATAAAAACCAATACACATCAGATGCATGCATGCATGTACATAAAACACACACACACATACACATGAAGCTGGGCTGATCATAAGAGTAAAGCGTAAAGTTAACAAATAGAAATGCTGGAGTCGAGTAAGCTCGACTACGATATACTCTAAATTTATTATAGCTTTGCTGGCACACACAAATGTAAGCAGAACTCGACTGTAGATGCTAATCAATAATATTAACAGATGCTTTCTTCTGTCTGTTATACATATATTTGCACAAAACAATTATACTCTTTTTACTCAATGGGTTCAGGTAGGGTATTAGAAGACTGAGAACGCACGCAAAACAGCACTCCAAATGGTCTGGCTGGCGTCAATGGACGGACAGACGGACGGACGGATGGACGACGTCAATGTTTTGTGTGTGCTCCTCGTTGGACTTGTGGGTGGCTTGGGTTGGGTTTAAGTATTGCTTTTTGTTTACTGCCTTCGTTTCTCTTTCTCTCTGCGTTGACATTCATGGCGCACATGCATCGACACGATTTTCATATTGTCGTCGTTGTTGTTTTTGCTGCTGCTGTTGTTGTTTTTGTTGTCAGTGATTGAAGTTTTGCATGCAAAATGAAGTGTTAATCAGCATGTTTGCTGCTGCTGCTACTCTGTGCGTGTGTGTGTTGTGTAAGAATAACAGAGAGTCAGAGAGAAAGAATTGAATAGAGTTGTGGATGGGGGAATGCGTCTACCGCATTGCGAAATGTAACTGCAGTCATGGAAAGATAAAGGGGCAGCCAAGTGGGCGCCATTAAATGCAAGCGAAAGAAAGAGAAACAAAGAGAAGCCCAACAAACAAAAGAGTTGCGTGAAGAATATTTGACTTACGACTCGATAAAAGCCCAGCTCTAATGTCAGCGTTGCTGTTCAATTGTAATCGACTAGTAAACAATGTTGAAGATTGTTGTGATTACGTAAACAAATATCAATATGCTGCAGTGAGTAAAATATTGATTTTATTAATGAAAAACATAACTTGATGTTGCCCATTGTTAAAGTGCACCCAAAGTCTAAATAAATCCCCCATTTTTCTTTTCGTTTTCCCAACAATAGTGGGCAAGTTGATAACAAACGTAATCCTGCCTGCAACTACCCAAAAATAGAGAAAAGAATAAGCCAATTGCACGTGACCCAAAAGTGGAAACGATTCGTGGTTAAATTCTGCTAATCCCAGCATAAACTTTGCAGTGCAAATATTTTATTCTTTTTCTATATGTTACCAAATAACATCAAACATTTGCTTAAAAACTTTGGATATTTTTGATATTACGATTTGATGCGTAAAAAATTTTGTGCACATGCGTAATTTTAAATATATATTTTTCTTTTTTTAAGTTAATGGATATTAGCTGTGTTTTATATGGCTAATTTAACTGTATATTTTATATAACTTAAAAATCATAATTTTTTATGGCATCTATGGCATGCCTGGAGTAACCTACTAAATTATATTATTAATCAAATATTTATCAGCTCACGAGATGATCATTCACATAAACATTTATATATGTTATCCAATTATATATTCGAACAAGAACTTATGTAAATCTGAAACATAAAAAGGAAGTTGATAAAGTTTATTGTTGGTCTGCGATAACTGTAACTTCAGTTGCTTATGCATTTTCTGTAACAACTATTCAACATCAGGCAAACAATTTTGTCAAAGTTACAGTAGCTGTTCCCGTTTCCGTATTCGAATACAAAACACAACTCTACACACAGTTTTGGCAGTTTTTGGCCACTCCTTCAATGCTACAAGTTAGTTGATAGCAACGCACGGACTAACATCCATTTCATTTTATACATGTGCACATATTCTACTATTCCAATTCCATTTCCAACAACACACACACACAGGCACACACAGAGAGACACACGTCGTGTTGGGGGCGTCAAGTGAGTCGTGAATTTGTTGTTGACGGCACTTGCCTTGTCTCACGTTTTTTGCTCTCTTCTGCCTTGCCTTCGTCGTCGCTCTCTATCTGTCTATCTGTCGCTTCGTCTCTCTGTCTGTCTGTCCGGCATGCAAGGTGCAGTTGAGGACTTTGGCATTTTATTAAATTACGTGCCGTGCTCGTCGTACTCCACTCTCTTCCCCTCATCAGTTGTGCGAGTGACTCTAACTTTGTTATACTCTGCCCCGCCTCAACTTGTCTTCCTCTCTTCCTCCTCTACTTCAACAGTATTATTTGTAAGCGGGCGTTGAAAAGAAATGAAAATGTGTTGAACTTTTTGGTTGTGGCTTATACTAGTAGTTGTGTGCGTATGTGTGTGTGTGTTGAGTGTGTGTAAGTGTGTTTGGGATTCTAGATGCTATCGACAGTGGGTTAGGAGCAGCAAAAGAAATGAAGGTTTTCAGGCAAATTGGTTTGATAGCAGACGGAATCGGAATCGGAATCGAAGGATACTTGTTGAAGTGGTGGCGGACACACAATGCTGCTACTACTGCTGTTGCTTGCCACAATTTTGAGTAGTTTGGGGAAGTCGCATGTCAATTAAATCGATCAAGCCGACGAGTGAGTTGTCGAAATAGTGCTATCCGATATGTCTTATCAATTCATAGGTGCTATAATTGTACTATTGATTTACATAACGGTTTATTGCTATAAACTTAACGATAAGAATTCCTTTTATCAATGTTGATAATAAACAATCAACACATGGAAATGAGGAAATTGATGAAAGAGTGGGTCAAAGAAATTTACAAGGCAAAAGTGCAGTTTTTTATTTTTATAAATAATTACCTAAAATTTTATAAAACTTAGATTTGATATATTTTGACATTATTAGAAGTTTTAATAATGTTATAATTGATAATTAATGATTTTATAAAGGAGAGAACGAATTATTGTCATTATCTATCGTTTAATATAAATAGTCAACTTCAACAACAATTGTCAAATTCAATTAAAAACGTAGCTTGCGAACTCGAAACGAATTGTAATAATTGAGGCCTTGATAAGGTGGCAACACAGTATCAAATAAGATAAGCTGGAGAATGCGAAGCACGTCGGAGAATAAATAGTCGGGCCTACAAAAGCACACAAAACGTGCAAAAATGTTGACAGCAAAATCATATTTCAACAGCGATGAAAGATAGACAGAAAAAACCAAAAAAGACGTCTTATCGGGTCAAAAAAACTCACAAAACTCAATGCTTATCAGGCATCTCTCAGTGTGTGTCTCTCTCTCTCTCTTTTGCAATCTCTCTCTTTCTGTCTGTCTCTCTCTCTTTCTGTCTGTCTCTCTCTCTTTCTGTCTGTCTCTCTCTCTCTCTCTCTCTCTCATTCTGTCTGTCTCTCTCTCTCTCTCTCAGTCCTGTTCAAATTAATCAGCGTCAAAAGTTTGACTATCAGATGAAATGTGCTCGCCACCTCAAAGCAGCTTACAGCTTACAGATTATTATTAAGTTGGTTAACTTTTTGGGAAGTATGCATACATAAGACTTGTCATCAACATCATCTAAACATCATCATCAAACATCATTATTATCATCTTTATTTTTGGGTTTGCGAGCAAAAATGTGATTTCGACAAAGTCGAAATTAAATACTGATTAGGAAAATGATAAAGCTGATAATAATGAAGCCGTTTTTAGACGTCGGGCATAGTTCACAAAGTTGTTTGGCTAAAGCAATTTCAAAAAAGCATTAAATGCTCAAGTTGATATAATGCTCAGATATATAAATATATATTAAATATACGATACATGTGGTAATTTGCAAAATGAGTTGACACGGTTAACCCAAATGTTGTGTAAACTTCTAAGTAATCAAAATGGCAACATATATATATATAATTGGGTAACTAACAATAACTGATTAATCGATAAGCGTTTGAACATTTTCTTACTTCTCTTTTATTTATAGTTTCTGTTGTGTTAACAATATTTACTAGTGGAATTCCACTTTGTTCTGTCTGTTTACTTATAGTATTGCTATATATATATAAATAGTAGTATTGTTAACTTATCTGATTAACTAAACTATGCGGTCAATCGATATTGCAACTACGTATATATTTCGCACTTACTTTTCATTATATCGTTATCAATTATGAATTGATGTTTATTATTGCATTTCGTATCGATGTGAAACATTTATTTATTTCAATGTATTTATAAAAAGGAAAGAATGAAAATTATTGTATTTTTTTAATCATGTGTTATCGATTATTGTTTATCGATTAGCACTACACGCTCTCAATGAATTTTGATATAGTTTTGGCTTTGTTCTTTAAAAATAAATTAATAACATAAATAAAATTAAAATATATTTAACAGCTGAGTTCAGTTAAGGTAAATCGAAGTCAAGCTCACTCGACTACCGCATTCTTACTTGTTATGTATACTTCAGTGTCAGTGTAGCCTTCGTAAATATATGTGTGTGTGTGTGTGATTCTGTTTGTTTGTATATAGTTCGGTTTGTGCCTTATCTGAAATATTTGCAACATTCCTCTGGCTCTGCTTGCACGCTCAATTAAAGCAACCAAATCCGATGCGAAACTGCCGCCAATGAGGCTATAAAATATCAGTAGCCAAGCGACCGTGCCGGGTGCACACATAAACAAAACTTCAAAGGACACTCCAAAAGTGGGATGGAGGTGCTCGAAGCGGTGGAAGTAACCAGCCAAGAAAGAAGGGCTGAGGGGAGTGGTATAAAGCCAAAAAGAAACTGCTGCTGGAAGCGAAAAAAACAAATGGAATTGCAGTGAAAAAAGCCAAAACGAGGCAAACAGCAACAGGATGAGAGATGTGGCAAGGACGCTAGGCGAAGTTTGTGCGTCTGTGTGTATGTGTATAAATATATATATATATATTTATGTGTGTGTGTGTGTTGGGACGAGGACAGCTTCAGCGTCGAGGACACGACGCAAGCTCAAAAGCAATGATGATTTATGTACGAGGCCAAGTCGGGTACTGTAACTGGACTTGCAACGGAACGAAAGAGAATGTGTGTCTGGAGTGTTGCCGGCGTAGTGCTTAGAGGAGGAGGGGTGCGGGTGGAGCGAAGGGGTGCATGTGGATAGACAGAGATGGAAGCACTTGAGTATTCATGCAATTTCTGGGTTATAGCCGCCATTAAACTTGCCGCCCAACTAAGCCCACACACACACTCAGTGCCCCGAATGAAAGGGTAGACACAACATCAACAAACAAACATGCAAAATGCAGTTTGCAACTTGCAACTTGCCACTTGCTACTTGAAAAAGATGCAAAGACTTCGAATCCAAAAACTCAAACTAGACTCAAACCCGCCCATTTTGTAGGCCTCACTTAGATCTGCATTTGCATTTGAAAATTGCATGCCAAATGCACAGAGAAAAGAAGCCAGAAACGCAGAAGGGCGAATGCTATATGTGTGTGTGTGTGTTGCACAGCAGTTGACAGTTCAATGTTGCATTTCAAAGTAAGAGGAAAGAACTGAAGCGTTTTAGGCGCTCAACTTGAAGCCGCGTGTGTTGTGTGGCCATTTTAGAGAAGCACAAAGGATAAAGGATAAGGGGTAAAGTAATGCAGCAGTTGCACATGCAAACCAGCAAGAAAATGTGTGGGGGGGGGGGGGGGGCGAGACCGAGCCGAAGATGCAGCCAGCGCCCGCCCAGCTGCGAAATGGATTCTGTGGCAAGGATTTGCCGCAAAAGTAGCGCCAAACGAGCAGAGTCAAGTTGATGGGCCCTGAAGAAATGTGTGGAATGTGTTAATGTGTGCGACAAAATGCTGTGAAGGATGTGCATTTACAGACATTATCTTTCTCATTATCATCATCATTATGCATTTTAAATTGAATTGGAAAAAATAAAATATAATCGACTTGTTTTGAAAATGCATGATTTATGTGTATCAACAAAAGTATTATATTTATCAGAACCAAACAAATTTAGGAATATAAAATGGAATTATATATAAAAAAAATTCGAATTTAGATTTCATTTATTTAATATTTATTATGAGATCCAAATCTATCTATGAATTTATATAGCTAATCTAGGCAAAATCACAATTTTGTATTAGCTTTTTTTTATTGGAAATAAGTATTAAAAACTGATTCAATGCTAAATAAATAATTAAATATGATCAAATTGCTTCAATTTAGTCATGATTAATCAAAGACTTAATTTGGCTAAAGGTGGCAAATTTAAAATATAAATTTTCATTTACTACGCGCTAATCAAACTTATTTAATTAAATCGTTTACCTAATATCAATTGAAATCGATTAACGATAACAATAAAGGCATCATTTAGCTGTCTTATTTGACAGCCATATTGCCTGATGCAACTGGTCTGCTGCTTAAACTAAAAGCGATGCCTTCGTTTTTGGCTATATCTAGTTGAAGGTCTTTTCAATTTGAAACTGATTTAAATGATCTCATTTTCCATTCATCCGATTTGGACTGCATGCAAATTGCACAAGAATTTTACGAGCTTTTTTTTTTGTTTCTTCTGCTGTTCGCTCGCATTTATTTCTCTGTTGCGCTTCATTAAATAAGCTTCTTGTGCTCGACACACTTTGCTTACTTAATTTATCAATACCAATTAAACGCACACAAACACACACACACATAGTCTCTTTTCCTCTCTCTCTCTGTCTACTTCTATGTTTGACTTGGGCGCGTTTTAAAGCGCTTACATTGATTGATTAACTCGGAGGCGCGACTTTTGTTGCGTTTTTGCACGCTTGCGACTTTAAACGCGAGCTTCTCTCTTTGGGGTTGGGGTTTCGTCTGTGTGTATGTGTTTGTGTGTGTGTGTATATGTACGTGCGTCTGTTAATTGTTGTCAAGGTTGTTTCTTCTTCTTCTTGTTGTTTGCTTTTCTCATTTTTATAGTTTATGTTTTGCTTCTTGTTTCTCCCGTCTCTCTGACATTTCTCGTTTTCAGCATTATTATTTGTTTTTTTTTTTTGGTTGCTGCTTCTGTTGCTGCTGCTTTCTTTTCCTTTAGCTGCTGGTTGTTCATGCTTCAAAAGTTTTCAACTGTGATTTTGGCTAATGCAATTTGGTATCCGCTTTTGTTTGTCTTTGGCCTAAATTTTGTGTTGTTCTTTGTTTTATTTTGCTTCGCTTAGTTTTTGCTTATGTTGTTGTTATTGTTGTTGTTGTTCCTGGTTGTTGATTTGATTTTTTTTTTATTTCATTGGTTTCGGCTTTGATTTGTAAAATTGATGACAAACAAGCGTAGCATGACAGATGCCACATATATATTAAATTGTTGTTATTCTGCTTGTTTCGTTCTTTAAAATATTGTTTTGAATCTGCACGTTTCATTTTACTTCTCAAAGTTAAATTAAATGTGTAACAAGGTCAACATAAAGTGAGAAAGTGAAATGAATTAAAGACATGCAAAATTCCTAAATAAGAGCCACGCAAATAGCTTAAATAAATTCCAGATAATATATAAAAATCAATGTATAAATAACAAATTATTTATGCTCTGCCTCTCTTGCAAGACTTTCTACCAAAAAAACCGACTTTAGCGCGAGAAATTGGAAACAATCTGAGAGAGTTTAAATTGAGTGACTTACGTTGAATACGTTGCGTTTTCAATTCGATTTAAGTTTACATTTGCATTTTGCATTTGCATTTGCATTTCCATTACGATTGTGAAGTTTTTTGTTTGTTGTTGTATGCGAAATGCACACGCAGTTTGATCGATAAAATTTAAAATAGAACAAAGTGAACCCCACAGGTAAAAGAAGTAACTTGAAATACTTCGAAATTGATTGCAACCATGAAGCCCAGAATTTGTAAACTTAAAGTTTTCCTATTAAAAATACTTATAATTAATTCAGCTGAAAAACCTTGCTTAGATTTTTGATTTGATTTGCGAGCGTTTTTATTAAATGTCATTTATAAAAGAATTAACTTTAGCACCTGACAACCCTGCCAATTTTCGCTAGCTTATCGCAGATATCGAAACATGTGCTCAAAATAATAAAGTGAACATTCAATCCAAATTTGGGTCGAGTATTACCCTAGAAAAAATGAGCGATAGGTTATAGTTGGTTTTTGTCTTAAAGTATTCAACAGGGGAATCTTCGTTTTTGTGACATTTTTTTTTTTAATCGATATTTTATTTGGTCGATAACTGCACAAATTCGATTTTCGATAGCAATAAATAGAGTCTTTTTATATAAATATAGCAAACAGTTTTATCAAGATCAGAAAATAAAGAAAAAAGATATAGGGATATATTTCACAGCTCAGTTTGGTTTAGAGCTCACTCGACTACAGCATTTTAACTTGTTTCGTTTTGTATACATATATATATAAATATATATACATAGCTTTCACATATTTATTTAGCATTATAGCTGTTTAGTTGTATAGCTTCTGTTTGTATTTGCACACAACTGATAAGTTGTCAAAGATTGCCGTCGACTTTTGAGGCCGAGACACCCATTGTATAATCGCTTATCAGTTTGCGTTGTGAAAATAAGAAACCAAAAATTAAATAAATATTTAGATTGAAATAGACTATAAGCTTGTTGCATACAAATTTGAGAACTATATAATCTATATCTATAAATACATATATATATATATAAACACATTTTAAAACCACATTTGGCGCACTAGAATTCCATTTAAATTTTGGTTAACCGCAAAAACGTTTTCTAGCAATTTTTCCCACAAAATGGCTGCTTTCCCCCGCCACTGTCACATTCCAATTTCAATTCCGATTCCCTTGACGTTTGCAACTGTATTTCTGACTTTTTCTCGCTCACTCTTACTCTCCCGTACTCACTCTCTTGCCCTCTTACTCTCTTATTCTTCTGGCATCATTTTTGTTTTTGTATACATATTTTGGCATTCATTTTATCTGTTTTGTTGTGTTTTTTGTTTTTATTCTGTTTTCATTTTATTTTGTTTGGTTTTCATGGCAAATGAGTCAACTCAGCGCACGTGTTTGTTGCCACATATTTGTTGGGAACTTTTGGCATAACCAAAATAATTAGCCTAATTAATTGAGTGCTGTGTTTATGTTGGTCATGATTTAGACTATACAAGTATTTTATAGTTGTCTAATGGTTGTGACCAGTTGATTTGCTTGATTTAGTTGTTAACTCAAATAGAGGCATATAAAAATAAAGTTTTATCATTAGGTTTATTTGCTGGGGTTTTTTTAATTTAATTTTTAATACTTTCGATCTTTTTTTTTTATATGTAAATAACTTATGCAAAATTGCATTATTTTGCACTTAATCCATGCAACAACTGTTTACAGATGACTATTTAAAAATGCAATTAATTTTCAATTGTTATAACTGATTATTGGGTAACAAAACTGCAAATTACTTGACCTACGACAAGCTGGAAAGTTTGCAGCTGCTCTTATAGTGAATAATAATATTAATTTATAATAATATTCACATTGCTCATTGACTATCGCTTAAATATGCAATGTGGTTTTTGTTTTATATAACAAATCCGGCAAACTTCCTTTCACTAATCGCAAAGTGAAAAATCCAAATTCAAAATATACCCCACACGACCATATTTGCATACTTACCCAAACAGCAAAGGTCCGCGTAGAAACCCCATCGAGTCACAAATGGTTTTGTTACGTTTTTTTTTTTATCTAACTCTATTTTTAGCAACAATGTAAATTAATTCTGATCTTTCTTTTTGCTTATCTCTTTGCAGGTGAGTCTATAAAAGATTAACGACATATCCGCGAGTGTTATAGCAGACAGCCTGAATAACTGTTTTTTTGCCAATACATGTAAGTTTGACTTTTATAGCAAGCAGCCGGACTAAGTGACTGCCAAGGCTGTTCACATAATATTTATGTAAGCTAGACTTTTATAGCAGGCAGCCTGACCAACTGTTTGCCAATTTAAGCTTGACTTTTATAGCAGGCAGCCTGCCGAACTGTTTGCCAATGTATGTAAGTTCGAATTTTATATCAGGCAGCCTTCTCGTTGCATCTTCTCACAATATATATATATGTGAATATGTATATATAACTGTATCTATGTCGTAATTTCAATCGCTGGTCACTCAAGCGAAAGTTATTTGCTTGAGCCCAGGTTGCGTTGCGTGTCGTGCTGATAAAGCAACTTAACGGTAAATTTATGACAAAGTCACTAAAATCAGGGGAGGAAAAATTACAATTTAAAGCGTGTGAGAAAAGAGATGAAACTTTGTATGGCATCTCTAAAATGAAAAGTGTAAAATGAAAATTTTATTATAGATTTCACTTTTACCACCCCTCTCCCCGCCCACATCGAGTCGCAAACAAACAAAAGCTTAAAGTTTACGAGCCACATTCGCTCGATGACGACGTTTATGACATTCTGACCCGCTGCTCAAAGCTGACGACGCTGATGCCTATTAAAAGGACCAAGCGAGACAGCAAGTACCAGTTCCTGTCCTGTCCAGCCCTGTCCGCAGCTATCCGTCTCGACCACTCACTCGAAACTGAACACCCTTCAACGCATAAAAGTCGACCTTCTCGAGTCGTACTGCTCTCAATCAGATGGTGTAGGAGACTGTGGTATGTCAAAGGGCCATAGAATATTCAAATTTAAACAAGACTGTTGGACTAGGAGATACCATTAACACAGTTCGGAGATAAAATTATAGACTGCAATTTATTGAATTATTTTATTTAAATTTTTTTTATATTTTGATATGTAAAATGCCTCTATAAACAAATGAGACACTGTAATACTTTTTACATACATATTTTTATATTAAAAAAGAGAAAGCTTTAAAATTTTGACTTATTGCTATCGTTAATCGGCTTGTAACGAAGAGAGAGTACTCGATAAATTACAATACGTAAAAATGCTTCTTGTCTGTTTCACTTCAAATGAGTGCCGAGTATACACATTATTTATATATATATATATATATATATATATATATAGATATATATAGATATATATAGATATATATATAGATATATATATATATCTATATAGATATATATATATATCTATATATATAATACAGTTCTATATTAGGAGAAAGATTAATTCTATCAATAGCTTTTTATAAAAAAAAACAGATGTTCATATTTCATGTGCCCGTCCTGCCGCACTTAGTTGATTTTTAATGCTGTTGCAAACACAAAAAAAAAGGCATTTAATACCCACCCACACTTTTTCAAACTAATACAAAAATAAAGAAGTAGCCAAACACTTTGCCAATATTCTTGTTGTGTCATCAACTTTGACCTTTTTAACCGGGGCTGTGTCCAGCGAAGCGACACGCAGTTTGACAGTCATTGGGTTTCACTTTTCTTAGGTATACACGATGTTTGTATGTAACCACGCCCACTCTTCCCTAGTGTAGGTGAGCCTACGCCTACTTGCCACTTGATTGTTGCTGTTGTTGTTGCGTCTGTTATTGTTTAACTGGCAATGATTAATGATCTCTCCGACAGCAACAACAATAAGTGTTTGTTTTTTGGGGCAAGTTGGCATCTCTTCTTTTTGCCAATGACCTAGAAAATATGTTTTTTTCTTTTATGTCTGGCTCAAATTGTAATTAGAATTTTCGCTTTTATTGTTTTTGATTAATTAAGCCAGCAAATCGATATCAGATAATCAGCGCAGCGTAAAAAAATTTATTCGAAAATGTTCGTTTTTAGCGCAAACAAACATGTTAATTGTATTTTAAAATGGATTTAGAGTTTGTATATATAAATTGAGCACTCGATACACGATTGATTGAAATTTAATTGATGCC
Source organism: Drosophila fungiperda (assembly GCA_035042345.1). Classification (NCBI taxonomy): domain Eukaryota; kingdom Metazoa; phylum Arthropoda; class Insecta; order Diptera; family Drosophilidae; genus Drosophila; species Drosophila fungiperda. The sequence continues at coordinate 10,791,936 of JAWNLM010000145.1, forward strand.
TATATCATTTATCAAAATTTTTATATTTATTTATTTGATTTTTATGTTATTCAGAATGGAATGCCCCTGTTATTATTATTATAATTCCATTTTCACAGCAATTTTTTAATGGATTTTGCTATGTCAAAAGTTGAATACGAATTTTATTTATCAGATTTTTCTACTATTCTGTGGGTTTTTTTTTTAAACAACTTTCGAATATTGAAAACCAAATACATGATTCTTCTGCGAAATTCTTAGCGACTCACGCACTTTACAAGATAAGCTTGAGTTTTGTATTTGAGTTTCTTAGAAACCTTTAAATAAGTGAATCATAAATTTAAAAAAAAATCAAGTCTGTACATGGAAGTAGTTTTACAGTATTATTGCCCCATAAATTAACATATCAGTATATTATTCTTTTGAATTCCTAATGATATCATACTGAAGTCAAAACAAAGTAACCCTCAACAATTCTCTGACTTATAATCAACAAAATTACACCCAGACATTCTCCACTTACACTGCCCCCCTCCCACACTCACACACACAAACACACTAATAACTACGGGTTCAATTTTCGCTCGCTGCTTTATTTTTTGTTCATTATAAGCTGCGCTGTATGCATATATATATATATGTATATATATATACATGTACATATGTGTGTGTGCGTGTGCTTGTGTGTATACATGTACATAAATATGTTTTGTTATTTGCTTTTTACGTTGCTTCTCAGCGCCGACGACGCCGCGACGTCTTTGCGCCATGTGAAAAACCTGCCTCAAGGTTATTGGCTTCTTTCTGCCCGAAAAACGGTGCCAAAAGAGAGCGCAGAAAAGAAAGAAAAAAGAAACATAAACAGAAACAAAACGAACAAAAATTTCTCCATTACATGATGAGGCTTCGCATGGCTTTTGTGTTTTTGTTCGCAGTTGTTGTTGCTGCTGCTGAGCTCAGCTCATTTAGCTGTTGGCTGCTGTTGTTTTTGTTTTTGCTGTTGTTGCTAAAATAGACATACCGCAAAAATGAAACTTATCGAGTTCATTATCTTTATATGCTCTCTGGTCTTGTCTAGCCACACACACACACACACATACATACACAGACTAACACACACATAATAATAGGGTCAAGGATTTTCATATTTTTGAGTGCTTAACCGTCAAAAGAACACTGAATTTTTTATATGCTTTTCTTTTTGATTATGATAAATTTTGCTTCTTAATTTACATATGTATTTTTATGTCTGAATTTTGTTTATGCTTGCGCATTATTCGGTGGCAATGTGATGCGATGTAAACGATGTGGCAAGTAGGTGAAATCAAGTGTTGTTGTATAAAATTCCACATTGATTATGAAATGACTTTTTACTTTGCATTTTGCTTTGCGTTTGCTGTTTAAGATGCACGCAAATGTGAAGATAATTTGATTTGGAAAATTATTCATCTTTCGAGTTTGTCTTTCTCCAAAAAAACTTATACAAAATTCATTTAATCGATAAATTTTGTAATGTTTTCTCTTGTCTTGGTTAATTTGGCTATTTATATTGAGACTGATTAAGTCGACTGTTGATTTAGTTTGTTGTTGTATATGTTCTTAATATTTTCTTATGATTATTATTATATTATAGTATTATAGTTATGACTGTTGGCGGTTGATTTCCAAATTCCAATTAGCTGAGTTATATAGCTGCCAGATGGGCCTGGACAAAAGCTAATTGTATTTGAAGTCACATTGACATCTGATAGAATTTCTAGCGTAGCTTTTGTGATTTTTTGGATTGAGCGCGAGTCAGAAATGATGAGAATCGCTGCAAGTATTACAAAATCACAGGAAAATTATAAAATTGTATGGGGATTATATAATTTTAATATTAACATATAAGGGGTGCCAACTATGCTTTTTAAACTTCCAACTGAGTTGCTTTCTGTGACATTTTGAAATATTACTAGAGCCCCCAGAATAAAATAAAATAAATCTTTTGCACTTTAATCAACAGCGCTCTGCGAACTGATTCTTTCTTTTATTTTTTCGCTAATTTACATTTTTTGCTGTTGAAGTTGCTGCTTTTTCTTCATTTTCTTCTTCGGGTTGCTGCTTCAAATGGAGAAACTTCTTGCAGCACAATTTCTTGCACAACTTTTGCGTCAACAGCTGCTCGTAACTTACCGCAATATTACTCTCAATCCAACCCAACACAAACCCACAACAGCCCCTCGTCCACGTTTTTGACTTTTCAACTTCTTTAACCACTTAGAATCATCAACTTGTTTTGCTTGCTTCTACCTCTTCTTCTGCTCACTTGTTTGTGTGTGTGTGTATGTGTGTGTGTATTATTTGCAGTTGCAGTTTTATAAAAGTTCTGCATGCCACTTTAATTTGCGCCAACAATATCAACAACAAGTGAAAGAAGTTGTTGCTGCAGTTTGAAGCCGTCGGTCAGCATTATAATAAAGTTTACAGTTTTGCAGTCCTGCACACTTCACATCCATTCGCATTCTACTCGGATCGGTCAACGGGGGCATTTATAATGAACTTAAATAAAGTGACCGACACGAGGTAAGGCGAGACGGAAGTGAAACGGACACAGGCAAAATGGGCAGCTGGAGAACACAAACACTCTTTGTAACACATTTCCACAGGCAGCGCTGTCGACGCACAGAGACGCGACAGCAGCAACGCCAGCGTCAGCGCCAGCAGCAGACGTCGCTCTCTAGCGTGTCGTTGCTGTGTGCGTATTTGTGTGTGATTCGTTTTGTTGTTGCTTTTGACTGGTCCAAAAAAAATACGGTTTTTGGCGACTGCCCGCTGCCCGCTCTTAGCACTGTCTACGCTTTCATGCTCTCTACATGTCTGTCTCTGCTTGGCCGTTGCTCTCTTGATTTGCTTGCGGTGCTTGTTTTAATTTTCTTTTCTTTTCTTTTTTTTTTTTGACAAATGAGCAAACAACAGCGGCCGCCAATGTGTGTTGCTGCTGCTGTTGACACTGATGACAGTTTGTCGTAAATTAAAGCAAAAATAAAAAAAGCAGTGATAGCAACAACAACAAACCTGCTTATGCAGCTCTGGGACAATTAAGTAAATACATATGTTTGCATATATGTGTATTCATTCATACGTATGTGTATGCATGTGTGTGTGTAAGCATCTGGCACTTGGCTTTGGCTGTTGTGGAGTATGTGCGTGTGGCTAATGATATGTTATCGATAAAATGTGTAGTTTATTTCTATGTTTGTATGTTAACTTACTAATGTTAAGCCATGTGCAGAGTTATTTTACGTACGTCCTACACGGGACCTGAAGCTGTTTACATGAACACACATACAGTTGCGGCAAAATTAATAACACCACTCTCACAATAAATGTGAGCTAAAGCAACTAAAAAAAATGAGAGAAGAAGATTGAATATGCAGTTTGAGATATATTTTGGAAAATATATCGAAAATTAAGAAATGACTATACATACAGTTGCGCTCAAAGTAATAGGAGTGCCGCTTCTTAAAACGTTTAATAAAAATGTGAATCATTTTATGGTGATGAAAGTTTCTATTTTCTACCTATGCCAACTTTAAACGTTTATTTATACTCAGAATTGATTGATTGTGTTATAATAACAATTTTCTTAATTTTATAAAACATTTTAAGTATTTTCTTAAAGCATATTTCAAAACATATGTGTGCACTACTATTATTTTGACCGCAGGTGTACATATGCTCAAAGCAGTCGGCTTACTTTGCACTTGCACATTTCATCAAATGGCAAAGCTCTTGATGAATATCTGCCTTTATAAATATATACACGCTCGCTCCGCCATCGCCCACACTTACTTCTAGCCCTAACAACCGCAAAAGTAAAAAATGAAAGAAAATGACAAAAATAACAACAACTACCAATTAAAAACTCATCAAATTGCTCAACGCAAAACTCCCAAAGCGAAGGGTCGTCGCTGCTTTGCTTTACTGGCCTAACGCTCTGTCTCTCTTCCAGTCTTCATGCCACCCACTCTCATCTTCAAAATGATAGGAGGAGGAGTAAGTTGTGTGCGGGGAAGAGAGCCCAAGGGAATTGATGGCAAAACATTTTGGCAACCCACTCGCAGTCGACCTTATGTTGCCTGCCTGCCCGCCCTCCTCTCTTTCTCTCTCTTCCCCATTCAAACTTACTCTTGCATCTCTTGAAAGCTGTTATTGCCGTTGAAGAGAGAGGTGTAGAGGAGGAAGAGGAGACTGTTGCTTAAAAATTGTTGCTATTTGCCGCCGGCAGCCACAATTCGTCTGCCGTTGCCAAAGCTTGTTTCGTTCCAGTGTTCCACACCACTCGCCCCCTCGCCTGTATCGTTCGTCTCTCTGTGTGTGGTGCATAAGCAGACACAAAACTTCACATTACTTGTTTTTGTTGTTGTTGTCTTGTGTTTTGCTTTCCATTTTGTTGCTGTTATTTTTGTTTTTGTTGTTCGCTCGCGTTCGCTCTATTTGGCTCAAGTGTTGTTCTTGTTGTTATTGTGGTTTTTTTTGCTTTACTTTCAGCTGCTTTTGCAGTTTACAGTTATTTTCTATTTCTTTCGTTTTTTTTTATTTTTGTTTTCTGTGTTGTGTGGAGCATTAAAAGTTGTAAACGGCAAATAAATGAAAATAAATATTATGTCTCTTTGTGTCTGTTTTTGTGAGTGTGTGTCTCTGCCTGCATTTGATTTGGGCGGCGGTTTTGTCAAAATGAATTTAGTGAAATAAATTATGATGTGAAATTTAGGGAAGATCTCACACTGAGATCATTTGTCATTCATTTAAAATTACGTATTTTATTCACATCACATTTAACAACACTGAAAGATAAACACAAATATCTAGTTTTTTATTTGATATAAAGATATAAATAAAATATGCTGACATCAACCATTATAATTAAATTGAACCAGACTTTAAATTTATTTGAAATTAAAATAAATTTAGGTTTATCTATAGCTTTTCATAGTTTGTAGCTTGTTGGCCAACACTGGGTCAAAATATTGATTAAATTTTGCGCCTTTGTTTTGTTCTACCTCTCTTGCCCCATATTTTTTGCCTCATTGCTCATTGGCACAATTAGCCAAACATTTTACATGACAGAGCCATTTGTGTCATTGTCATTTTGACAAACCCAGCTCAAAACCAACCCAAAACCTAACCGAAAGGAGACAACCCCCCTTCATGTTCTAGGCCATCTTAATGATGTTTGGCCACTTGACGGGGTGTGAAATATTATTGACCATACTGTGTGACTCTACTTTGGCTAAATTGAAGTGGGCTTCCAACCATTTCGTTGCCATTGTTGCCGTTGTCAATGTTGTTGTTGTTGTTGTATCTTTTTTCTATGCACTCGTATCTTTTTAGGTATCTGGCTGCCCAGACATCTACACATATAGCGAATGTTCCATGAGCCATGATTAATGATTAGCTTTAGCCATAATAATATATATATATATATATATATATATATACATATTCGTCATGAAATAAAGGTGTTATTGTTAAATGCATTAGAGCAATTAGGGCGTATTGAATTCAATATTAATATAATGACGCTCTTAACTTATTTGACCCAGAACGTTTCCATATAAAATTATGGACATCAAATTAACTGCACAGACAAAATAAATAAAAAATATTAAAATATATATATATATAAATGGAAAAATATTGTAAACAAAAATGGAGATTACAATAAAGTTTAATCACATAATTATTAATGTGCAGTACGTAAATTAAAAGAACAAACAACATTTTGTTTTTATTGTTAAATTAATTTATAAATAACAGAAGAGAAAAATATTCAAATAGTTTCTCACAGTTAATTCTTAATCCAATCAGTAAATGATATTTGAATTCAGATTTGTATATAATTTAATTGCCTCAGTCAAAGGGGGTCTTTAAACTTGGAAGCTTCAAATCCAGATATATTCCCTTTCATGTTTTTTCAGTTAATTTGCTGTTTAAATTGTTGTACAAATTGTTGAGGCTTTCCCCTTTTACAAATATAATTCACAAAACAATTAGTTTAATTGTTATGACATTTGAGTTGGCAAACATTTTTTGCAATTTATTTCCTTAATCAACAGCAAATGTTTAAATGATCTGGTTTTTTGTTGTAATCGTTTTGAGTGCATTAAATAAAATGTCCAATTTAATTGGCAACGTTTGTTTGAGAGCATTATTTCAGATTAGATTATTGACAAAAAAATTTGTTTTTTAAATATTGTTTGCAAATTTTTAATATTTCATTTGTTAAATGGCTTCATTTAATGTAACTGTGATTTTATATGACAGATATTTATTTAATGGCGGCTCAGAAAAATACGAAAATTAAAAATAAATTGTGATATTTATGCCTTTTATATTTTAAATAAAAATATAAAAAAAGAAATGTAAAATATAACTGCGATATTTGATTGTAAAGTTCAGTTCCGTTGCAACTTTCGATTCCCGAACATTTGCTTAAGTTGAACCCAAATATGTACAACAAGCTTGCCTCCAACAAAAGCTAACTTTGTTAAGTGATAAGTCACCTGCTGAAATTCAGCTATGTGTGTATTAGGAGAGGGGAGGATGGCGTGAGAACATTCCATTTCCATTACTACCATTTTGATATTTATTGATAACTGCGACACATCCAAGTTAAACTGAGCTCATCACGAACCAAATATTGAATTTTACACGTTATTTTAACCATCTATTTATAGAAACTAATAATAACTTTGATACCGTTACAAGTTGAAGTGGAGAACTAGAGAACTGGGAAAGTATACAAACTTGTATTCAGAGTTTTATCACTGCATTTAATGTGTGTCGCTTAATGTCAACTTAAATCAATTGAAATGTCAATTACACAAAAACATGAAACGAAAAACGGGAAACGAAAAGCGAAAGACCAAGTTTTTTTTTTTTTTTAAACTTTTTGCCTTGTGGCATAAAAAGATTGAGGCAGAGAAAGGTCGAGTTGTTTCCCTCTCGGCGGATGGGAAGGAGAAGCACGGTGGCAAAGTGATGAGCCCCTGCAGAGCCCAGCAGTTTCCCAAGTAATTGATTCGAATTGAAGGCGAGATGACAGACAGACGATGACAACAAAGTTTATAGTCGATGCACAGTGGTCAATAAAATTAAATAAGTTCTGCTTGCAATATTTGTAAATGTATATAAAAAAATATTAATTATATATTTAATATTTCTACAACTGCCACTTAATTTAATTAAAAAAATGTTTAAATCGAAAAACTATTATATTTTATTTAAGACTACTATAAGTAAATTAATTAAAATTAGAGCTTAAAATGTGATGCTGACCCAGGGTGCACTGCATATTCGGTCTTCCTTTTATTTTTAGATACAGGTGGGCAACATAAAAGTTAAAAGCGAGCGAGATGAACAGGAGTGAAAAGGGAGAGTAAAGAGTAGGTAGGCTACATATGTGTTGGAGTGCTGGGCTTCTGTTCGGATCGGCTTAGTTTAGATTAGTTCAGTTTAGTTATATTTAGTAAGGTGTCAGTTTGAAAACAGGTTGACATGCAACTTTGATAGTTCAAATGTCGTCAGCTGGAAAAGCCTTTTCGTACAGATGCAGAAACAGATACAACTACTGTAAAAGTATACAGATACAACTACTGTAAATACACAGATACCGTTACAGCTACAAATTACTGAGATGGAGTGCGGCGCATGGCTGACTGAAGAATAAGCACAGAAGGCAAAAGTAAAGCAGAGTAGTAGATAGACAAAATGTATAAATAGAGAAACAGACAGAGAGACCGACAGGCAGACAGAGAGACAGTTAGGTCGACTGGATAGGCAGAAGAAGACAAACAATTTCAACCTGCAATTACAAATCTCTTCACGAATGCAAACAAACAAGTTTGTCAAAGTCGTTGTCGATTTGTTATCAGGGTTTGTTGCAGTTTCTTTTTTTTTAATACTTGCTCATACCCTGCGCAGAGGTTGCTTTACCGACGTCCTAAAAAATTATGTCATGCATTAAAGAGAAGACTTCTCTGAATCTCTATGATAGTTTCTACATTATCATTATTGTATTCGATTTAATCGTTTCGTATCTATTAAAATCTAGTATTTTACTTGTTTAGCTGTCCATAATAGAATATTATAGTTTTTATGTTTAGTTTAATTAAAAATATAATAAACAACGTAAAATATACAAAAAATAATAAAAATCATTCGTAACAAATTAATTTAGATAAAACAAAAACCTGCACAACGATCAAATAGGTAAAAAAAAATAAAAATAAAATTCTCAAAAAATATCAGAAAAAGATATTTTCAATTTTTAGAAAATAGAATAAATGGAATAAAAGTAATTTATCAATTTAAATGTAAGCAAGTTGTAGGGTGTCTAGTCTTCGGTGTGCCTGGAATAGTTCTACTTGCTGTGTATCAACTCAGCTTTTTCTTCAACTTCGTCTAGCAGCCAGCCACTATTAAGAAGCAAAGCTTTTCCTCCTTTTATTGTCGTTGTTCTGTTGTTTGCTTGATTAATTTTTGGAGTTTAAATTGCACAAATTGCAAATTACATAAGGAAAAAAAAAAGAAAAGAGATTGGTGAGTGCGGCTGCGAGTAGGGGTGGTGGGAAGGGGAATGGGGCCCGAGGAGTTCAAAGTTAAACACGAACTGTGACCAGTAATTAGGAAACTTGTAAGTCGAGCTTTGCCAGCTTCAACTTGTCGACAATTTGCTTTTGCTTGGGATTTTCCCCGTCGCTTAAGTATAAAGTGGCTCAAGAAAGTTGAAAAATCGCCATTTACTTTTAGGGGAAAACCAAATGTTTCGCTTACATTTGCTGCAACTCAAAAGTATAATCATAATTCGATTAACTATTGTTTATTAACTCTTGCTTATTTTACATAAACTACATGTTAATTTTATTATATTTGAATTGATTTATATTTTAGTATGAATTATTATAACTACTTAACTTTACTTTAAGTAAATGAGAATTATTTTAGTCAGCTGGTTAATGAGGCAATTAAATGGGTTTGGCTAGGGCAAAATATGGTAATTCAAGTGTAATTAGCAGGGAGAGATCTTCTGAAAAATAAGTTATGCCTTTGTTTTATTAGATTATCTATTTTAATTTATAGGAAAATAAAATGTGCTTTTATTACAAAGGTTTAGTTCTAATAGGATTCATAATAGAGAATAAAGAATTATAATTTTATTTTTACCAAATTACTTAAACAATAATAATTTGTTTTTACTAAATTAAAACATTAAAGTGTTTCACAAAATGAATCCAATGCAAATTGCGGCAAGACATAGGTAATATTTTGAGAAAAAATTGCTTGGGGCCAAAACAAACTATTAATCGTCTATTAAGCCAAGAAGGCAAAGAACAGTAAAACGCACACACACACATACATACACTCACACACAAACATGCACATACGTTCACTTGAGTCACTCATCATGAAAGTCAGTTAGTCAACGCCATGGGGCAAATTGCTGGGAAACCCTTATCAAGCATTGCCCGTGCCACAATCTGCGTGCCCCAATCCCTGCCCAGAGGGGACGTCGGCAAATACGCAGTAATCACAGCTCGTATAATCATAATTATGAGCGCTGCCTGCCTGCCTGCCTGCCTGCCTGCCTATGTGTTGCCACGCCCCACCGGCAATCCTCTCATATAATGGTGCTTAGTTCGCTGTTGGACGTTAAAATCCTTTGGCCCGCATTCGAGGCGTGCAACGTGGCGTATGAGCAATTTGCCTCAAACACAAAGTGAAAAAGCGAACGCATTTTCAAATGCCAACCGGGGCATTTGCCGCCGCACCCAAGGCCACACCCCCTCAAAAAAAACTACCGCCCACACTCGCCCATCGTTGCGCCAGTTTGTGTTAGTTCAGTGCTCATTATGAAATTATGCACAGATATTTTTTGTTATTTTATGTTTTCTTCTTTTTTTTTATACATGTTCTTAGCTAAAAAAAGATATCGTGCAAAAAATAGATTTTCCACAATGCAACAGTTCGCAGTTTATGCATGTTCTACTTCCGCTAGACACACATATATATATATAAATATAAATAGTAACAAATGTAAATATTTTACTTTTTGTATTTATATATTTCTATATATACAATTTATATATATTTGATATTGGTTTGTCTTACAACGCAAGTTTTGTATTTGATAAAAAATAGATAATAAATTTGTATTTATTGCTATCATTTTTAGTAAAACTATGCTTAGGGTTTTAAAGAGGATATACAAAAAGGAGAAGTTATTATATATATTTAATAAACGTGAGTGTTTTAAATTACAATGATGAAAATAGTTCTAGGCTTAAGATTGACAACTTTTTGGACTCCTAACAAAAGTAAAAGAACTAAAGAACCAAAGAAATTTAAGAAAGTAATACAAAATAAAATTATAATTATAGTTGACAAAAATTGAATATTATATAAAGTTTTACAAAACTTAAAGATAGATTTAGATTTAGATAAGTATTTTTAATCTATTCTATCCCATAAAGTATAAATACTGTTTTTATACATATTTTACTTGAAATAATAAATATTATCCCATTAACTATAAATACTGTTTTTCTACTGAAATACTAAAATTAAAGTTCAAATTTGAAGAGCAACTTACTTAAATCATAGTCAATTAAATTTCATTTATACCTGCAAATTGATGGTGCTAATCGTTTGCACAATTTGCATTCACAAAGAAAATGGGAAAATAGCATTTCGGTTTTGCTATTTAATTTGGCAAACGCACTGATGATAAATCGCTGATAAAGTATCTTTTTTTTTGAACTCACTCGCAGCGATTCATAACAGTTGCAGTCAAAGTTGAAGTAGAAAACTCTTGGCATTTTCATCAGGCAGAATAAACGGCCTACATTTGGATGGACGTTGTTGGCGGGGGCGGAGCGGGGGGAGTAAACAGCGGCAACCCCTTTTGGCGCTTTTAACCCAATTCTCGATTCTGGCAGCAAACGAAAATATCTTTTAGCGAAAAGTTCAATAAATGTGCTCCCATTTCCCCCATTTGGAACACAGAACCAAAAATTACTCGCCCATCAACCCAATTGCCACAGCAGCCGATGACGAGAAGGTTTGGAGGAGATTTGGAGGAGGAGTAGGCGCTTTTCATTTCCAACTGTCCGTTTCTCTCCCTCCCTCTCTCACTCTCCCTTTTACTAGAAAACTAGGAATGATTTCCTGGCTCACAGTAAAACCGGAAAATTTTCTACTTCCTGACGACTGACGACTGACTGGCAAAATGCACTTAAATATAAAAGCGAGCAGGAAAAAGGCTTTTTTATTAGACAGCTGCTCTGTAAAAGCATACAAAAAAGGAGCATTTATCAAAGATATATATGCCATATAGAAAATACTAAAATACTTAAAGATTGTTTTAAATATTTTAAATCACAATAAGAGCGAAAAAGCTCTCTCTGACAAACAGAGAAAATGTTGTTTTTCATTATTTTGTGCGCACAAAATTTATTTAATTAATAACTTAAAATTTACAGCTTGCAAAATTGTGCCTAATTTAAATGTTTTGAAAACACGTCCTGTCAAAATTTGGCCAAAGTTCATCTAATTGCAAATATACCCATAAAAAATTGCACATTTTTATGTAGGATATAAAAACATAGTTAAAAAGAAAACCAATGCGAAATGAAATGAAATTCTAAAGGGATACAGCTTATTGGGGTATGTCTGAAGGGGCAAAAGAAGGGGGCAGTGGGAGGAACTACAAAAAAAAAAACTCATGAAACGCGACGAGCTTTTCGGCCTAAAAGCAAAAAAAAAATAGGCAAATAACCAACGTTGGTTTTTGTGTGTGAAATGCAGTTTTATATTTTTTTTATCTATATTTTTTTTTATATATATTTTTTTTTTGAGCCAACTTGAATTTTAGTCCTGTGCAGCAGCCAACACAAGCCATGAGCAGAGCGTATGCTGCCGCTTGCCACTCAACGCGCATAAAACTCTTGAAAATGCTTTTGGTCGTAAATTGTGAAGCAACTGGCGAATGTTGCAGGAGGCAGGCAAGAAGATGCTGCTGCTGCTGCTCATGGTGAGAATTTAGCCCACAGACAGTCGCAATGATAGCGGCGCGCTGGATGAGCGGGGGAAGGGTGAAATCTGGTCTGAAGGGGGCACACACACATACACACACATATAGTTGGCAACAGGACATTGCCGCAACAATTGTTGGCTTGCCGCCGCCGCCGCCGTCGTCCTCGTCGCAGCTGTATGCAAATTTATTTTCAAATGTGGCGAGGGAGCAACAACTAGTGCCACAAACTGTTAGAGATAGAAAACAGAAAACAAAGAGTGAGAGAGAAAAAAAAAACACTTATCTTTGGGGTTGTCACAAATTTTATACCCTTACCAAATTCTGATAAACCATATAATTCATTGCCAGTGTTTGACCTACAAATTATAAGCGTTTCTACAAAAAATTTGGTTTTTAAGTTGAATTTAATATTTTGTGGTTTTTAAATTAGGGAATTGATTGATTTAGAGTCGAGATATTAACTTATATTTTTGAGACCATTTTGTCTGAACTCAGTTTGATTATATTTTCAAGGCGTTTCTTTTTTTTTGAGTCCTTCAAATTTAACACTAAAACTGATCAACATATTTAAAAAGCAAACGTTTTCATTCCGAAATTTTAAGAGAAGAAAACGAAACAAATGAAAAACAAAATTTATGTAATATTTAGGAAAGTGCTGCGATTTTATAACTGTAAAAAGTAATGTACAAAATTGTTGTTAACAATCTGAGTAAAATTAAACTGAAATATCAAAGTTCTTTGTTAAAGAATTCCAAAATAATCTAAAATTTTCATGAAATTATCATGTACAAATTATGAAATTTTTTTCTTAGTACAAAAACTTTTTAATTTTTCTCATCCTTAATGCTGGAAAGGGTATTCAATGCCACTGCAAAGCGCCAATTTTTGTACACAAGGCGACGTTCACTTTGTGTCGTCCTGGCTGCCCCACTTGCCACTTGTCCCCTGTTGTTTGTGCAAGTGGCATAGACCAGCCCAGCCCAGCTCAGTGAGGCAATAAAACAAATTCTGCGGAAAATATTCGCCCTTCACACATACATCGCATTGAAATACATACTGATTATTTATGTACTTGTTTGCTCCATATACAAAATATGTATTTTGCATGAATATGCGCCAAAAATAAAGAAATCACAAACTAAAGGACAAGCTACAAAACACATGAGAGCTAAAAAGGATTAATGATGCAAATGCTGGCACTCACACACACTGTTTCTCTCTCTCTCTGCCTTTCCCTCTCACTCTCTCTGCCTGTTGTTATATAAATTGTTTTACATGTTTCACCCACTTTCTCTCATTCTTCTGCTTTCTATCATTCTCTGTTATCCGTCTGTGCGTCGCTTTGGGCTATAATTCAACATCGAAAAGCTGATAAGATTATAGTTGAAATATGAGTTTGTTCCTCCGACTCGCTTTACTATACACTCCCCCTCTCTCCCTCTCTCTTACTTTGTTTACCGCTCTTTGGCCCTTTGCCGGTCGTACGTTCTTTTCTTTATTTATTTTTTTTTTCCGGTCACGTAACTTCCACGAATTGCGAAAAAAAAGTCACGGCAAAACAAATTCAATTTGTATTTATTCTAGCATTTGTTGGCGAGTGCACAGGCCGTATAAAACTAAGCAACAAATGTTGGCACAATAAAATACGATACAAATTTAATGATAATCTATCGATAACATTTTGACTGGTAGATTGAGCTCATAAAAAAAAGATATACGTTGAAAAAAGTTTAATTTAACAAGTTTTTTTCTAGGTAAAAGTATTTAAATTAAACAGTAATAAAACAACTTGATTTTATTTAAGTAACATCGAATTTTTATATGAAATGTTTGTTTAAAAAAATATTTTACATATATATTATAATTAAATTCTGAGATTTTCATTACACGTTGCGCTGGAAAAAGTTTTGTTTGCTTCTTTATAATATCCAAGCAGTTTTACAAGTTAAAGTTCAAGGAACACCATAAAAATGAATACAGAGTTATTCTTTTTAGTGCATTTTTTAGCATTGCAGCTAATTAACCCACACAATGAGTTTGTTTGAGTGACCAATGACCCCCGTCAACTCACCTCATTTCAGCGCCCCCCTCAACCACAATTTAAGTGAAGATTTGTCAGTCACAGTTAATAATAATTGTTGTTGCTTTTATGAGTTGATTTTTGACATAAATTTCAAGCAATTAACAAGCAAATAAAACACAGCCAAACACACTTATCTATATCTGTATCTCTATATGTGTATATATAACTGATTATATATGTAAACAAATAAAATGTTTAAAAAAATATGTCAACGAACCGTGCGAAAAATGTTGTTCATTATTTCCGTGAAATTTTCATGCAGGTGACAAGCGAAGACATCAAATTTACAATACTCAACGCACAAATTTACGCAAATAAATAAACTGTAAAAAAAAGATAAATTTCTAGCGCCCGAAATTCGACTAACTGATACCCTTCCCCTATTTATTTGAATTATTTAAAATAGTTGAATTATAACACTTTTCCTAAAATTCTTCTGTCGAAACAAGCGAATCTTATTTATTAAATTAAATGGTTTATTTTGTGTCCATTCCGCCTACAAAAATATTCTGAAATATTCAAAATTCTGACTCTTGTGAATAATTTATTAACTTATATTAACATAATCATTATTATGTTGTTTATAATTAATGCCATTCAATATTCTGCTATTGTTTATATATCAATATTTAATGTGAATGTGAATAAATTAAAGCATAAGTCAAATGTTCTATTGTTAATTGAATAAAGTTAAGTTTAACAATCACAAATATTGTGGCCCATTTTAAAATCCAATTGAAAAAAAAAAAATTAGGTCAACATCCTTCTGAAAGAACAGTTTTTAAACTGAAAATTATCGCCACTCGACAAGCAACCACTGAAAATGTTGTCAGCGATAATTGCGAAGGCGTTGCAGTGGGCGTGGCAGTAAATGTCACACATAACAGGCCATATCAACCAATTCTATTACCAAATCGTGTTACTGAAAGGAAAGAACCAAAAAAAAAAAGAAAGAAAGAGAAAAATGAACTCCAATTTTCGCAATGCAGGCTGCTTGCAGGAGTTTTTTATGGCTCGCACAGTCAGAAATGTCTAAACCCCCCTGCGTCAGTTACCCCGCACACACACACTGCGTGTGTCACCAACTTGCAACTTACAACGTGTCTGTCAACGCCGGTTGCCTTTTGATTTGTAGTTGTTGTTGTTTTTGTTGCTTGTCTTTTTTTTTTATTTATTTTTTTTTTTTGGGACTAGGCCTTTTTACATTTGAGTCAGTCAGTCGGTCGGTCGGTCGGTTGGTCGTCTGAGTTGGTCTGTGTGGTTCTGGCACTCCATTACCATAGAAAAAAAGCAAAACTTATTTAGGTTGTTGGATGAACGACCGCGGGAGAGAGACAGGCAGCGCGAGAGAGAAAGAGAGAGAGAAACTTGCTGACTCCCTGCTGCTGGATTGTTCTAAACTATTGCATCTGCTGAGCAAATGCGACAGTTTGTTATTTATCCGGCCACATAAAAAAAACACAACTATTTTCAATATTAAAACATAAAACAAGCATACAAATTTTAGTTGAAAATGAAAGGTTCACCATCTTTTCAAAAAATTTGTGTTAATTAAGAAATAAAACATTTTTTTTGCCATATAAATAGATTTTATGGTCATTTTCTAAATGAAAATCGATTTCTGATTGAATGAAATCAACCCGATTTGCGTGTAAGTGCTGCAAAACAACTTATTTTCTAAATCATTAATTTCATTTTGATTTGAATGCTAATTTAATGGCGATATAATTTTGTTTTATCAATAAATATACTACTAAAACTAATAATGATGACGTAAGAAAAAAAACGTAAAACAAATATTTTTGATTTATATTTTCAACTGGCAATAAATTAGAATCAAATTTTGTTCATCATAAAGTTAAAATTATTTTGATAAAAGTTCGGTTTTAAACTGCGGCTGACAACGGAAAACCAACAACAGTTAATTGCTAAAAATAGGCTCAACTGTTTGCTCTGATTAAGCATGTATGACATATTTATTTACATTATATGTTAACGAGTCATACATAAATATATAATTACATTCGCTTATGTATTTGTGATAGCCTCTTTAACCTATATATGTAAAAAGTTTGTCACATAACAATCACTCACTGCTCAGTTCCGCACTGACGAGCGTTGCATCAAAAGTTTTTACACTGTCTGCACTGGCTGGTACTGGCTACCTGGGCAGCTGCTGCTGTTGCCTCTGCTGCTGCCTCTCTCTTAATTGTACTTTCTTTCTCTTTGCTGCTGCTTTTGCTTTGGGGCTGCTTCAGCTGTGAAGCCACCGCGACTGCGGCCGCGGTATTTGGCGCTTTGTGTGTCACACGTTTGTCATAGTTTTGCTTTTGCTTTTGTGGTTCTTGTTGTTGTTGTTCCTTTACTTTTTGTTATCCACTCGCGCTTGGTCCTTTTTAATATAACATTCTCGCAAAGGCAAAAGCAAGCAGCAACCGCTGGTATTTCACGATAAGCGCAACGGAAATGCAAACCACAATGAAAACTGCAAAAACATTCAAAACAAAACAAAATGCGCAAAGTTTGCCCCTGTGTAAAATAATGAAAGTGGGGGAAAAAGTGAAATGCATGCGGAAGGAAAAAAGTTTCAACGGACAATTAAATCGCAGGGAATTGAGAGCGAAATAGAAATAGAGAGCAACAGCGAGAGCGAGCGAGAGCGAGCGAGATGATAGCAATTGAAAGTGAATTAGAGGTATTATCGTCAAAAGGGATATCACGATAAAGATATTATCGTGAAAAGTGAAATGCATCCACCCATAAGTGATTATTTCGTGAACATAAATAAATCGTTTCAATATTTAAAACGATTAAGTTAGTAAATCTACTTTTTGTAATACATTATAATTTTTAAATTATTATCTTTATCCTAAACACTTTATTTATTTATTGTATATTTAATACATTCATTAAAAAAGTGTTGCAAATAAATGTTTGCTATTTGGTGTAGAAATTTTGCTGTTAAATTCAAATGCAATTGAAATCAAAATTCTACAAATTGAACAATGCTGCAAACAGCAAAATAAATAAATATAACCAACAAGCCGACATATGAATTTATTTACATATTTACATAAATGTTTGGATGCACAATATTTAACAATTGCGCGGGGCAAGATACATTTTTAATAAATAACAAAACCAATTTCGGCACTTTGCCCTACAGGTTTCATATCTCGCTGTGTGTTGTGTGTGTGTTTGTTTGTGTGTGTTGTGTGTGTGTCAAATAACCCATAAGGTAAAACGAGAAAAGAATATATAGAAAAACACACGTGCCACGCAAAAATCAACAAATTGTCAGTGAAATCGGCGGGGGGTGAAGATAAACGAAACGAACAAATAAACAGACATACAGACAGTTGGTAGAGCAGGGAAAAGCGAGGAGAGGGACGCTCAATAAAACCTAAATTACAAACACATATCCAAATATAAATATCGAAAACTTTTATTTCGAGGCTAAAATGCAAACACGTCAATTTATGTTGTATGCCACGACAAACTGCAACAACAACTGCAACAAAAACAGCTGCAACAACAACAACGACAGAAACAACAATTGCAACAAGGATAACACCAATAAAAAATAGAAACACATGCAAATTGTCCTGTACAAACTGCAAAAGCAATGCCTGAAATTTCATCACACACAGATTCACCGTTGAACTTATCCAATCGACGGATTCCTTTACACACAACAAAAACGACGGAAAAACTACGGAACTCGATATATATATAAAAAAAAAGGAACGAAAAGATGATAAAGTCGGTGTGCGAGTGACAAACTTTTTATTGCTTTTCCGGGCACGCGAATTGCATTTTTTTTATACCCTTTGCGAAAAGACGGTTTTTATCATTTGGTCGGCAAGTGTGTAACGGTTTTTGGGATTTGAGGTTATGTTGATTAAGCTTTATTGAAAACACTCATTGTATTTTCAGTTATTTGACATGTTTCACTCTCAAATTACCAAAAACAATACAATTTTATTTAATGTGACCTAAAAGCGATCCAAAAACAGTTAAACATGAAATTTGGCATAACTTTTATATGGCTGCATCTAATTGGTTTTGGATTAGTTTCAATTTATTGTGTTCTTGAGATATTAGCAGTATTTTAACTAAATATTTTTAGTGAATTTTCTTCAAAGTTTTTTTTTATTATTTTGTAATGTTTCAACTTGAAGCGTTTTAAATGTGTTCATTATTATAAACTGATTTGCTTGCATTTAAAAAAGTCTTGGAAAAAACAATATTGATGCTAATATTGTAAAGAATCAGAAAAAAATGAATAAAAATTAAATACTTAAATTAACTAAGTGCATAAAACAAAATATTATTTGTAGCCATAAATATGCAAAGTTGGTTCAACATGTTCTTCGACTTTTTTTTATGGTTTAAATTATAAATCTTAAAAGAGTCTTAAGTAAATAAACCTTTTTTGTAGAGTGTTTTATAGGCAACTGTTTTTTTTCCCACATATTGCAAATTTCAACTGTTTTTTATAATTTCTTCTGGGGTTTTTTTTTAGTGGTAGTCGTAGTTGTAGTCGACGTCGTAATCGTTGTCGTCGTCAACAATCTGTCCCAAACACCTGCGCCAATATGAAAAATGTTTTTTTTTTTATTTATTTTGTCTGAATTTGAATTGAGGCAATGCGACAGTTTTTGACTCCTGCTGTGGGCTGTGTCTGTCTGTCTGTCTGCCAGGACATGATATGATGACTATGAATCTTATTCATATTTATTTCATTGCATGTTAAAATATATATATATATATATCTGTTTGTATAGTTTTGTATCAGTTTGTCTGATTGATTGAATTGCGAGTTTGCGTTTTATTTTGGGTTTTGTATTATTATTTGTTATTAAACGATTATGAGTAAAATTAAATGTTTTCCCTTATTGAAAATCAAATTGTATGCATTATTTAATTGAATTAATTATTTGACATTTGAGAACATTTTTATATTGTTTGAACAATTTAAATTCAGCACAGACATTAACCCATTAAAATTGTTCCATTCCAAGTGAAATTGCTGCTCTTTTGTCTGCCGCGTCGCCCTTTGGGTGTCTGTCCACGATTCATTAAACGCAGCCAGCACCCCCTCCACCCCTCCCCATTGCTGCATCCCCTAAATGCACTCCCCATTTTTGCATAAATTATCCACCCTGTCATCGGTTGTCGCCATGTCTCTGCAGCAGCATCATCACCCGGTGAATGGGCAACCCCACCAACCAACCAGGAAAGTTGCTCCTGCTCCCCTTCCCCCGTCATTTGCCTCTTTATAAAGCTGGGGCGCTTCATTTGTTGCCACCCAGCCACAACAACCCAAACCACCCACAGAAAGTGAGCAACAGCTGCACCCAACCAGCATCCGTTGGTGGTTGTCCAAAGTCTAACAAAAAAAAAATGAAAAAAAAAGAAAAAACTTGTTTAAAAATTTATTAAAAGTAATTTGCATTGCAAATTAATTTTATTATTTTTTTTTCTTCTCTCTCACTTTTTTTTGTTGCATACTCTCACAAATAGTATTTTACTTAAGTGGCGGCTAAAGCGAAATAAATTTTAGGGGGCAATTACAGCGCAGCAGTTGCAGGAATGCACAGCGTGCAACAAAGAAAATAATTTTTTTTCCCCTGGAATTATTTTACCAAATATTTAGTGGCGATTTATTATCAAATTTGGAAGTTATTGTTTTATTT
Source organism: Drosophila fungiperda (assembly GCA_035042345.1). Classification (NCBI taxonomy): domain Eukaryota; kingdom Metazoa; phylum Arthropoda; class Insecta; order Diptera; family Drosophilidae; genus Drosophila; species Drosophila fungiperda. The sequence continues at coordinate 10,811,773 of JAWNLM010000145.1, forward strand.
TCAAGATTATATTAAGATTACTTAGTAAATTTTGTATCAATAATTATGAGTCGATTTGTTATTTATTACGTAAAGAAAATCTAATATGAAATTAATATTGTCACATTTACTGAAATTACTTTAGCAATTACCAATCTCAAGTTGTGCTCGGTTTTGTATTACAAATCTTCTAATTGTGCACCTGTCTAATGAGTTAGTATCTCCCCCTGTCCCTTTCTCTCCCTCTTCTAAGATTAATTATTCCGACTAGATGAACTGATAAGTTAACGTTATTTTTTATTATGTAGTTCTTAGTAAGAACAATTTGCTTCTATGATTATTTCTAATGACATCGCGTGCCGACCGCAAAACTCAGCTGAACTATTTTTTCCCACTAATAATTTTTGCTTTTATTTTTTTTTTTTGCTTAGTCTCTTTCAATTGGTTGTCCGTTTTTCTCGTGTTTCTTTTCATTCTTTTTCAGGTTTTTTTTTCTTCAGTACGTACGCAAATAATTGCGATTACTTTGCGTAGTTTTTTCTATTTATTTTTTTTTTTTGCTTTTGTTTTTTTTTGCTTTTGTTTGTTTATTGTGCTGTTGTATTTTCTTTATTGCTATTTACTTTTTGCACGTTCGCCGTTTGTTTGTTGTTGTTTGTAATGGTATTTGAATTTATGTGCTGTGTTTGTGTTTATTTTTTTTCATACAATAGCCGCTCTTTTTATTTTGTTTTTTTTTTATTTTTATTTATGCCATTTTCATTAACTTTTCGACGGCTGTTTGACTTTGGCCCATTGTTGCTGCTGTTACTTTTTATTTAATGATTTTTTATTGCTGTTTTTGTTAGTTGCTGTTGCTGTTGGTCTGGTTTCTGGCCATAATTCATTTATCATTTCATTTTGGTGCAAACAAAAATATTCCATTTTATTACAATACAATATTTTATGCGTCAAAGTAGCGTATTATAAATAATAAATTTATTGGAATAATAAAAAAAAAAACAAAACAAAATCAACTCACATCACATTTACGTTTAAGCCATAACAAATTTGGCCAATATAAGTAAAGAGAATATCTGGAATATGTACGAGAATTTATTTATTTTTATGAAGAAATAAGATACGTTTTTTTTTGCATTGAGGATTTATTCATTATTCATATGGGTTTTTTTTATATATATTTTAGTTGTGCGACTTTTGCTTTAATGCATGTTAAATTGAAAGAACACTCAAAATACAAATATAAATTCAAATTAATTCTATGGGAAACGGAGTAAAAGTTATTTATACAAATTTGTGCTGAGATTCCCAGAAAAATGCAATTAATTGTGTTTTAAAAAAACAGTATTTTTTTGGCTATATGTGAGGTTTATTCGTTTTATCCTAAGAGCAGTAAAAAATTCTAGATTCATTCATAGTCAACTAGTTATGGAATAGTTTAAAATTTCTTTCTTGCAAACATATTTAAAAATTAAATAGGATTTCATTTCTAATTTATTTTCAACATACAATATTAATAAATTATAACAAATTAATTACTTTTTGCGCAGTTCAAGTTAAAATCAGTTAGTAACTGAGTCAATTAGTCTGTGCTATTAAAATATCTACGTAGGAATGTAAATAGAAATACTAATGGAATTATATATGTTTGCTTGTGTGTGAGTTTTACATCTAAAACAATTCGCATTTAGAGTAAATTATTCATTAATTTCAAGTGCATTTGGTACACCCCGTTGTGACAGTTGTGCCACCCCCAAATTCTCCGCCACCCACACTCGCTGTTAACGGCATTTGTATTAAATGCATTATCAACAACAACGATTACAGAAATGGGGGAAAACACATTGACGATTGCTGTCGCTAATTAAAATGCAGTCAGGCGTCATCTCAAATAAAATTCAAATGGTATTTAAAAAAAAAAAAATCAAACAAATTAAAAGCAATGCAAATTTATTGAAACGAATACGTTAAATAAACACAAAAACACATCCCCACAAAGCAAAATGAAAAACCAAACGAAATCTATATGTATGTGTTTGTGTATAAAGCTAACAAAATGTGAAACAATAATAAAAACCCCTGACATCAAATACTACTCCCACTCCACTCAGCACGACTCCCCTCTTCCGCGCACAATTCGCCTAATTAATTACTTGCTGTGCGCTCTTTGCCGTCTTTGCCGGTTCATCATTATTGTTCTCCCCCCTCGCATAGAATTATACAAATCAAATTGAGAGCGCGCATTTGTCCTTGAAAATTAATGCGAGCTGCGCCCGCGCTCTGATTGCTACCGCACGCTGCTCAGTGCAGGTGGGTAAGCGAGCAGCGGTCTAAAGAGAACGCGAACAATCAAAAAAAAAAAACAAACAAAAATTAGCATGAGCGTGATATGCTCTCATTTGTGTTTGCTTTGGGGGTATTTGGGGTCTCGATTGTCTGACAGCACTGCCCTCTCTCTCTTTCGCTGTGTTTGTCTCTCTGTCACTGCCGGCACAGCAACAACAACTTAAGTAGCATATTGTGTGAGTTTGTTGTTTTTCTTTTTGGGTTTTGCTTAATTCTCTTTGACAAGCATACATTTTAATTTATGTTTACGCGTTTGATTTAACCGTTTTTATTATGATTACGTTAAGAGGAAATGTGTGTTCTTCAAGCATTTATGATTTGTAAAATTGAATAATAAACAGTTTTTTTGTTTTGTCAAACACAAATATCTTAAACTGATCTTTCTGTATAAAAGGTATATGCGCAAAAGTGAAAATATTACTAAAGCTCAAATAAATTTCTTTATTGTACTCTTGAAATAGAATTGATATATGTATTTTTGAAGTTTTAATACAAACTCGGCTTAGTATGATGATCACAGTAATTAGTCGATTATAATTCTATCGCTATGGAGTAAAAAGCGCATAAAATATGGTTGGCAATTACTTAAACATGGTTATACAGGACCTAAAAAAAAAAAGAACAAATGAACATAGAATTGTCACATAAAGCTCTGAGTGTGAGTGTGTGTGTGTGCGTGTGACTGTTTCGCTATGTGATTGTGTGTGTGTGTGAGTGTTTGTGTGTCTGTGTGTTAAGCTCTTGTGGTTAACGTTGGGCCTGGAAACAATTGTGGTCGCTTTAATGACTGACCAGCCGCATTTTAGTGTCTATGTGTGTGTGGGTGCGTGTGGTGTGTACAGTTGCGTGAAAAATAATAGCACCACTCCAACAAAAAATGTTTAAAAAGCCATATGTTTAAGCAACTTTTGCATACGTTTTTAGTAGTGAAGATAGAAAAAAAAATCATAGTTTTTTTTAACGTTGTCAATTTGCATTAACTTATATAAAAATAATTAATTAAATTTTATGGAAAACGTAGAACATGTATACAAATCAAAATATAATAGGTACTTTTAATTTTAATATATATTGAAATATATTCCAGTGGCACTACAAACTTTCATTTATAGATTGAATACTACAAATATATTAAATATCAATTTAAGGAGAGTTGTTTTCGTAGTGGTGCTATAATTTTGTACACAACTGTGTGTGTGTGTTTTGTGTTTGTGTCTGTTTAAGTATGGTGTTTAGCCTGAAGCGCCACGCATTTTTGCGTGTGTCGCTTTGCAGGGACATCATCACACAGCTGTTGTGGAATGTGGCATGAGGCGTGTGTCCAGTGACCAGCGTAGTGTCGTTCAGCAGACCATTGCTGCTGGCGCCTTGCCTTGCTACGTGTTGCACGAAATGCTGTCGCTTGTCGCTTTAATTGCCACACGCATGACAGTTTTTAGAAACAAAAAAAAAATTGCTGCGGCTGCCGCACATTTTCTTTTATAGTTTTTCCCTGTGGCTGACGGTGTTTTGTGGGGGCGGGAACGGGGGGTTGTTTAGAGCTGCTGGCTTGTGGGCATTTTAATGGCCGAAAACGAAACTGCGCTAATTGGTTGGTTGGCTTGGTCAGCTTGTCTGGCTTGTCTGGGTTTGGGATACAGCAATCAGAGAATCGCAGCATGATAATGACATTAATGAATTGAATTGACTGTTGCACAAGTAAACAATTCATTCATGCAGAAGCTGATTAGCTCGATTCTGCTAATTTAGTGAATGACTTAAACGCGTTTTCTAGTTTTACAGTAAATGTTTATTTCTATAAACAATCTGCTTATTGTTGTATTTTATTCTATTTATTATTAAATGTTATATGAAACGATTATAAAATTAGATACAATTTTTTGTTTATAAAAATATAAACAGGAAGACTGGCGGCAATTGAATTGCGTAGACAAGCCAAAAGTCATTTAGTTGGCTAAAAGGGAAATCTTTAGAAAAAAAAAAAAACCAACCAGCTGAAATAGATATAATCATTAGCAAAATCAACAAATTTTCTGATAATAAGCAAGAATCCTCAATACACAATTTGGCAATTAAAATTTTTTTTTTTTTTTTATATACAGCTCTCTAAATATAATAAAATTAATCAAAATCAAATTTGAACATTTCTTATAAATTCCTTTACTATATATTTGTAAAACAAATCAAATATTTTCATACAGTCTATTTATAAAACAGAAAACAAGTTTTTTTTTATTTCTTTACATCGGAAAGATATATTTATGCAAAAGCAAATGACCCAAGTCTGACGATTCTCTAGGGGCAATCAACCTTTTGCGACCACTCCAAAAATATCTACACAAATTTGTCGCTTTAATGTTATTCGTGTTATTTTAAAAAGAGCAATAAACCTTATTGAAGGGTGTCTGTGTGTGCGGGTGTGTGTGTGTGTGTGTGTGGCGCGTGTCCTGGAATTTTAGCACGCAATGGAAAAAAACACGTTAGGCGAACAGCCTTCAAAAGATGTCTAAGTTAAGTGACCCTTTGGAAGTCAAAAAACTATGTTCAAAGTGCTAAGTTCAATATCAAATATTTGTGATGTATATAAAAAGAAAAAAATTAAATTATTAATTTAAAATAATATAATTTAATATAATGTGTATCAAGTTTGGCAGTAAAACATTAACTTAAACGTTTGTTAAACTTTTTGCCAGCCATCTGGCAATAGTTGTTTGCAGTTCTATTAACGAATTCGTTTCGCTATTTTAATCGTTCGACAACACGACGCGCAAGTCTGTCTGTCTGTCTCTCTGTCTGTCCGTCTGTTCGTGCGTCTTGTACCAGCGATCACACTTAATCTCACACGTCACAGGCGTCGTATACGTAATCAACGCAACATTGCAAGCAAACGCTTGACAGGCTGGCGTCAAACTCATTTGACAACGAAGCAGAAGCAATACACTCTGTCTGATAGTCGCCCCATCCCACTCCCACTCGCAATCCAACACACAGTGTCATCAGCTTTGTCTTCTGCTTCTGCCCCTCTTTTTCTTTCTTTTGTTTTGTCCCTCATTGCTATACACTTAACATGTACTTTGTTGTTTTCGTTTTGTTTGCACTCTCGGCTGTTGCTATTCTGCTCTGTTCTTCTTGCTTACTTATTGGCTTTGCATTAGCCGTCTGCTCGCAGCTCTCACTCACCCTCCCATAACTTGTGTGTGTGTGTGTGTGCAATTCTGCTGGCTGGTCTCTCTTTGAGTTCCACTTTGTCATTTTGGTTTTTCGCTTTGCGCTCTCGTTCTACTTATTGGCTTACATTTTAAATGTAAATTGCTGCCTGCCTTCCTACCTTGCCTGCCTGCCTTCCGTTGTCTATTATCTTCGCCCGCCCAACTGACTTAATTAATTTTTGTTTCTGTGTACAAATATATTGAATTTTTATTGTGACAGTTACTCTGTCCTTCCCGCTCACTCTTTCATTACTGTATATTGATTGGTGGCAACAAAATTATTTATATTCTCTTTTCTATTTGCAGGTGAGTGCTATTGAATTAATTTAACGTTGATTGGAATTATTTACTCCTAATTTTGGGTGAGTAACTAATACTGCTTTGCACTGCTCTGAGATAAATAATAATGAGCGAAATAGACTTTGACTTGTTACATGAAAGGAATTTATAGTATTTTACTATCTAATCGAGAAGATGAGGAAGAGATAAACTGCTAAATTCATATTTATGTATTGGTAATTGTTAGGTACATTGGTTAGAGTACCACTATGTTGGTACATTGAATTGTGTTGGTAGGCGAACCTTGAAATAAAAAATCGCTGACAAAATTGCAAAATTGACAAATATATGTAGATATGTGCATATATGTACATTCATACATACCCATGTATGCCAACAATAGGCAACTTTGTAAGATATAGAAGAGGTGGGGAGGGGAGATAACAAACCAACTACTGTGTAGAGTGCATTAAACTGCGCCAAGCCAAATACACACAAATGGTTGCTTTGAAGCGCATAGAAGAGAGGAGAAAATAGCAGCAGCTGCGACTCAGAAGTGCGGGGACAGCAACGTCGAGTAGCTTTTGTACAAGAGTCGATGACGACAACACCGACGACTATGTTGACGTCGAAGCTGACGCTGTCGCTGACGGCGGCGAAAATTGAATCCAGTGTCGGATTTGCAAAGAGCTGCTGCAGCCACAGCTACATGTTAAAAATACAGACAAACACGTGAGCTCTTCTCATGCTTACACACACACACACACACACACACAGAACGAACTGAAAACAATAATAAATCTCAGCAGCAGCGTCGGAAAACTCATAAAAAAAATAAAATAAAAAAAACATAACAAAGGCAGTCGCAAGCCCATAAAAAGGCGCAAAAAGAAGCAAACGAAAAAATAAGAATAATAATAAAACAAGCGCAAGCAAAACAAAAAAAATATAAAGAAATATACAAATAAAATACTACATATGTATGTACATGCATGTAAAATAAAAAAGTCGACAGCAGCGGCTGTTGCTCTCTCCCTCTGCCTCTCTCGCTCACTCACCAATCGAAGCGTATCGAATCGAATTGAAGAGCACCAGCAACAGCAGCAGCCAAGCAGTGCAAAGAGCAGCAGATAACAAGATGAGCAGCAGTTAGGCTAAGCGCGAGAAGACGCGGAATGTCGCTGCTTGAAATTGGTTTTTTTTTTCTATTTGCTTTGAAGCTTCTCCACTGTTATTGGTTTGCCTAAAAATGCAAAGACAAAAGAGACAGTTTCTGAGTGCTTGCAATTATAATGTATTGCAATAAAGTGAAGAAGGCAATAAAACTAGAACAGAGTGTTTGCAAATGATGAGAAATGTATATAATAGGTCAAGGCATAAAGCAATAAACAATCACAGCGGAAATATACTGCTGTGCTAATTGTTGTTAAAATCTGTATAATTAAATATACAAATTGTAAATAAGAATTTTCATTAATGATTTATGACTTGAGTGCATATTAAGTAGATTTACAAAACAAATTAAAAACAAGAGCTTAAATATTTGCCTATTTATTTGCACTTTATTAAATCAATACATAATATAATTGACACCTAGCCTTGTTTTAAAATGAATGCAATTCCCATTATAACTTCTTGCAGTGTAAAAATATTGCCTTTTTTTTTGCGTTAGTTAAACTAAACGGCATTTTCCTTTGCATTCGTTGGGCGATGGGGCATAACGCGAAGGTACATTGAAAATGTAAAAAAAAAAAAAAAAACAGTTACAATGAGAGGGAGACAGTAAGAGGGAAAATAAATGAAATGAAATGAAAGAAAAGCAGTTAAAACGTACATATGAAGGTGTGTGTGTGTGTGTGTGTCTGTGTGTGTGTGCAATAACCAAACTCATTTAGCAAACAACAACAACAAAATCTGGTTGAAACACAAGTTTGTCATTACAAAGTCCAGTTGTTATAATGTGTATGTATGTGTGTTTGTGTATGTAACTATTGCCTGTTGTTGTTGGGTGTGGCAATTATGGTACACACAACAACTGTAATTTTTGGTTAAGCCAATGCAAAAGTTGCCATTTTTAATGAGCTCAATAGCAGACTGAAAAGTTGTGCCACAAAATCAGTGTTGTACTTTTTAGTATAATGCAGTTTTCTAACTAAAAGTAGACTATGAAAATTAATTGGTATATATTAAGTCAAAATACGCGGTAAAACTTCTAAGTTAATTAAATATACAATTGAAGTTAATTTTTCTACTTTGCAGATTTGGCAAAATTATGCAATTTTAGCTAATCAATTTTTCATATGTTCATAATTTCTTCAAGTCTTTGTCCCAAAAAGTATGCTATAAATCTACTCGATAACCAAGAGTAATCAAACAGAGGTGTTAAATCCGATAGACATTAATCGATACAAACATTCAAGGCTATTTAATACCGGTGAAATCCCTTGGGCATTACAAGAGGACTTGCCACAAATCATCTCATTCATTATATTGATTATCAATCACATTGCATGTGCAACAATTGTTTCAGATAAAAGTGTCATCGATAAGTCGCGCTGACACAAACCGCTGACAGCAGCACTAACGAATTAAAACGATTCCCCACAGTGTATTTAATATGATTTTAATTCTGCCTGTGCAAAACACACACACACGCAAACAGACACAGACACACACAAAGCCACCTCTTGTGAAATGTAATGCAAACAATTCCCGATTACAATATGAAAATCGGGCATTGCAAACGGTTCTGTATATGTATTTGTCTGTGTGTGTGTGTAAGCTCAGGCGTAACAGCATGCAAAGGAAGAAAAAAAAACAATTGTAGCTAGAGCGAATGAGAAAGAGAGAAAAACGAAATAAAATGAATATAAAAATGGCGACTTAAAACATGCAGAAAAATGAAAAAATAACCTTTTCAATTGTTTTAGTTTTTTTTTTTGCTTTATTTTTCCCGTAATAGTTACATACAAATCGAGCATTGCTAAGTAACAGTTGAAGAAAAATGGAGTAAAATGGACAAATTAACAAATAAATAAACGAGAGGAAAAACTAACAATTATTTGTGAATGTTAAGCGAATTTATCTATGATGATTAAACTCTGTTTTCGTATATTAATTAACAGCAATCGAAAAGAATGCAAAGTCAATTTTCTATTTATACAACTAAAATTTTATTGATTTGATTGATATATTCAACAGATATGAGTTTAAATAGCATTCTTTATAATCAAATCAAATTAAATAGATTTCTTTAATGCTAGATAAACAAGAATTAAGTTCTTTTAAGCTTGCGAATTTATTTAGGATGATTAAACTCTGCTTTCAAATATTAATTCACAACAATTTGTATAATTAAAAGATTTTTTTTTGATTGATTGGTTTCTTAAGTTAGATTGTAATGTGGATTGCAGTAAAATAAGTTAAAAAACAACAACAATTCAATTTACTGGTCTTATCTTAGGGTTGATAGGCAACGAATTTCTATTAATGTGTGCCACACTGTTAAATGCTTACTTCAAATACATAATAATAGTTTGACATTTTTAGTTAGTCTTAAGAAAAAAAAAACATTCTACTTGCAACAATCAAGATTCTTTTTTTGCTCAACAACAATTCTGACTTCATTTTCAGACATTTTTGGCTAACCTTTAGATCCCCATTGAGCTTTCCATGTTTAGTTGCATTCCAAAAGGATTGCAACTACCAAAAAAAAAAACAAAAACCAAAAAAACTCAAAAATGCTTTTTAAGTGACTTTTTGACAAGTGCCGGAAGTGACAGTGCCAGCGTTGCATGTTGCATGTGAATTTCCACAGATTTGCAATAGTTTCTTTTGTTTTGGTAGTTGTTGTTGGTGTTGCTTGTTTGTGAAGCTATGTTGTGTGCAACGTTGCGTATGCGTGTTGCAGTATTACGCATATGATGAACATTTGATAATTGTGCCCAGTTTTCAGCATCAGCAATTGTTCTTGTTCTGCAAGAAATTGTAGTTGCAACATTTTGTTGTCCACAGCATGGTCAACTTGTCATACTAATTTCATGGCCTAACCCAAAGAGCCGCTTAGGGGCCCCCTCAGAGGAGTAGGAGGATCACTTGCCACTTGCCACTTGCTACTTGCTACTTGCTACTTGCCTCCTGCCAGCCAACCAATCTCCCAATGAGCTTTGTGTCTCCACACGCTTGAATGCATGTGGGCCGCGGGGGCTGACTGACCCATGGGAGGGGGGTGAGGTGGAAAAGAGGTAGACTCGACTCGAGTTGAGTTGAGTTGAGTTCTGCTTGGTTTGGTTGCTGTGTTGCTGGGGACGCATTTTGTGGCATTGTTGTTGGTCGGCTGCCAGACTGGACAGGATGGACACTGAGTGCCTGCAGGTTGTGACTGCTTGTCAACTGTGTGTGTGAAGTGTGTGTGTGTGTAAGTGTGTGTATGTGTGTGTGTGTGTAAGTGTGTGTCTATGTATGTGTGTGTGTGTGTTGGCTGCCAAAGCAACTTTCAAGTGACTGCACATACACAGACTGACTGAATGACAGACAGACAGACGCAGACACAAACATATTCTCACACACACACACAATAATGCACACTGATCGGCCACAAAGTGTGCTATAGTTTTTACTTGGTTTTTGGTTAGCCAACATTTTGCAAAAAAAAATAAAAACCAAAAAAAAAGAGAGTAAAAGAAATATAGAAAAATTCACATTTAGAATTCTCTGGCATTGATGCCAAAGCTATTTCGATACTTTGCCATATGTTTCTGGCAGCTTTTGGCTTGTAGCCCAATTTGTCTTCTCTTCTCCTTCTTCTTTTTTAACTATTTAATTAGACTACATTTTTACGTTCTATAAAGTTAGTTGGATTATTATTTGAAACTAGCAATCAACTTGAAGTTTGTATTTGGATGCAAATGTGTATTTTTTTTTTTTTGGTAGCTTTAAATTTCCTTAACTTTTTTTTAATTAACTTGGACTTCATTCAATTTAGTTCATATTTTTTGTTGTCAGCTTTTCAATTAGACTTCTAGAATAATCGGCATCAATCATTAAAGAAAAAGAAAAGGATCCCACAAATTGTGGCACAACGGTAAATCACTCAGCTGAATGATATACCACCTATTGCTCTCTCTCTCTCTCTCTCGCACCAAATTGCAATGCGTACGCAGCAAAAAAAGAAAGAAGAAAAAAACTGAAGCCAAAGAAAATTGTGAAAAACAACACGGAGAACAACGGCAAACTCAGTGCTAAACGGCCCAAAGGTTTTAGCCACCTGGCCCCTTATACGAAAAGGTCTTTAGGCCATTTTTTCCCGGTTTTTGTTTTTTTTTTTTTGTTTACTTTGCAATTTTTTATCGTCAAGAAGATTTATGCGGCTTTGCGTCATAATTCTAACGCTGCTGCTTCGGTTGCTTGGTTTGCTGCTGTAAACTGGTGTCAAAGCCAGGCTAAAACTGGACAGTAGAGCATGGCTGACATGGCTCAGATTCAGCTGACACCAGGAGAACTTCCGCTGAAAACTAACTCGTGTCATTTGTCACCTCTTAAAAAAACCTGTGGCTTCTTCAAAACACACCTTTCAGTTGGCTAAATGTGGCATAAAAAATAAGTTAATTCGATGCACTCCCGCATTTTAATGGTTGTCTTTGTTTTATTAGCCTTGTTTCAGTCGTAAATGCGTGTTGGCCATTAAATGTTGTTGATGCTGTTGCTGTTGTTGTTGCTTATTGGCTTAGACTGTCGACTTGCAACGGCTTAAATAGTTATTAAAAAAAACTCCTGGCTTAAAGATCTACCAACTTCTGCTTGACCTTTCAGTTAGCCAGCATAATTCAAGAATTATGTCCTAAACAGTCAGCTATGGCTTAAATGGCTGTCTTAACTACTACTAAGACAGCTACACAGATTAACTCAATCCAAGCAGAGATTTGGCCAAGTTGTTGCCTAGAAATAAATGGGAATTCCACTTTGCTCTGAGAATCTCTCATAAAATCTAAACTTTTCTACTTTTATTGGGGTTATTAATTATTTGTTCGACATGCAGCAGCTGCAATTCGACACCTACAAATATATATTATTTAAATATTATCTAAGTATAGATTATCTACTTTGATATCTTGCATTTTAGTTCTAAAGAACTCTGTAAAATACATATTTTTACATTCTTAAATCTTTTCCTCCTTCTTGAATATCATCGATTTTTTAGTGTTGTTAATTGAAAAGAAATCTATCAAAAAGCGATTTTGGGGATGAGTTAAAATTGACAGTAAAATAGCTTTTTTTTTAGCCTAGCTCAGTGCAATATTAGGGTAACCCTTCTACGGCTTTTAGGGTTACCTTAGCATGTCAGAAATAATAAATAATTTTAAACAAATTTTGCATAGTTTTTAGTTGGCTTAGTCATTATTTTAGTTACTATTCAAGTTATTTTCATTCTTTAACTATGGCAACTGTTTTATTTTTATATCAAATCTTGTTTCCACTATTCACTATAAATATAATATAAATAAATATAAATATATTTATTTATTATGTTTGAGCAGTTTTCATGATTATCTAGTAAATAATCCCAGCATAAATTGGCTTTTAGGCTTTATTTGGCGCTCAAACGGTTTACTGTTTAGTATTTGCCACTTGTGTATCGGAAGATGTTGCATGGCATTCCAATGTGCCACAAAGTGCCCACCTCGTAAACTTGACTGCCACAAAAACAGCTCAATATTCGCACTCGAAAAGTGTTGGCTGATTTAGCGACATTCTTTGCTGAGTTATATGACTGAGAAAGAGAAGGAAATAGAGAGAGTGAGAGAAAGAGATAGCAAATGACAATTATAAGAAGCCACAGAAAAGACAAACAAACAAACAAATAGCTGCAACACATTTAGCGAGAAAATTTCATCAAATCTGTCACGTTTCCACAAATCTACGGGCATATCTACATGTAGCAATACACACTACAACACACACTCACACACACACAATAGATGCTGTTCGCTCAGTTTTGTTCTGCACATTAATTTTGACAAAAACAATTTCATTTAACGACATTTCCGGCAGCGCGCCGAGTGACAAGAGGCAGTTACAACAATTTAACCAAAAACCAATGCGTCATGTCAAACTCAAGCAGCCCCTAAAACCCCAACCCAACCCCCCGTACACACACACACAGAGAGAGAGAGTGTGGGAGAGAGAGAGAGAGAGAGAGAGAGAGAGAAAGAGAGAGTCAGCAACCCGCTGGGCAAAATTCACTGAATGGCAACGAGTTAACCAGGCGCAAAACTGTTTAAGTATGTGAAACAACAGCAACAACAACAGCAACAAAAACAGCAACAACAACAACAACAACAACAAGCTGAGTCAGGCAGCAGCTGGTCAATGCATTGCAATGTGAATTGTGCACCACGCCCCCCAATACACAATACCCCTGGCTCACCCACTGCCTGCCCCCCACTCTGACAGACAGCCAAACAACCAACCAGCCAGCCAGCCAGCCAGCCAAGTCCAAGTGGCGTCTCTTGGCTTCGGTCGCGTCTGGCTTGTGTTGTGTGTATTCCCGACAATTATTGTTGTTGTCTCTGTTGTAGTTGTTGTTGTTGTCTCTGTTGCTGTTTCTGTTATTGTTGCTGTTGCTGCCCTTTCGGCCCAGTTGATTGTGTTTGTCGTTAGAGCAGCGTCGACTTCTGCTTCTCTTAGTTGTTGTCGGCATTTTTGGCTTGTCGTTCAACCATTGAGGCACCACATATAAATGGAGTGTACGTGTTATGATATAGCTACATAAATACACACACAAACACACACACACATATATATATATATATATATATATATGAAATAAGCATAACCGTTATATTAACATATGTAGCCGCAATTGATGTGTGCACATATTTTCTACTTCACGAAAATATACAATAAATTTACCATATTGCTTAGCCACTTTTAGTTATTTAATATTTCAAATAATAATACGATTGACAGCACTTGAGGCTGGGCACTCGGTATAATGATTTATAATAAGTTTTGCTCTAAGCATTTAATTTAATAAGAAACTTATTTAGTAGGTAAACTGACCACACTGATTACAGTTGTTAAACATATTCTAATTGTATTGGCAAATTTCTCTTTAAAATAGATAAGAGCAGGCAAAGTCATTTCTCTTATAGCAAGCACAGGCACAGAAGAGTACAAAAGACGAAGAGTAAAGTAAAAGAAACAAGAACTGATCCCTAATTGGGTAGTATAAAAACACGTGCATATACAAACATACGTACATCCATACACACGTACACGCTATTGTAGGTAACGGGGCTCTGCAGAATAAACACAAAGAAAAAATGACGCTCACATCAATTATTATGCCATCTCTTTCCCACATATGCGGTCGGATATTTATGCATAGAGAAAATGCTTGCGGCTGCTAATAGAAATGAGATCAATGTGAGAATTAATTTTTGACCATAATTTGAGTGTTACAAACTTGGGCACAAAACCATTAAAAACTTTTTACACATTTTTAATGATTGAAAAGAATTTCCTTTAAATTTGGCTCTCAGCATTAACTTGTAACTTTAAAAACGAGATTTATTTAAATTGTCTTGTTTGTTGGAAAAACAAAACGAAATTCGTGAAATTAAAAAAATAAATGCACAAAATAAAAGAATTTCCAACATTCTATTGAGGCAATAAGTTTACAGACATTTAAGAATGTAACAAATGTTGTTAGTGAAATCCGGCCTAAAGTGTAGATTTCAAATGGCAAATATTCTGACAATTTATGTCTTTAATATTGAAATTCTTTTGTTTTTCGTTTAAAACTGTTTCTTTGTTAAGACTTTTGACCTATTTATTATTAGTTGCTTGTTTTAATAAGGAAGTTGATCATTTAATTGAAATCTGTTTACATTTATATGGTGTATATATATATATATATATATATATTTGACTATATTATCTAGTGACGATTTTCTTCTTCTTCTTCTTCTTAGTAACATTGTAAATTGCTTTTTCTTAATGTTGACTTGGTGTTTCTTGTTGTACATTTGCCATATTTGAAATTGCCATTGTGTTGCCTGTTGCTTGTTGTTGTTGCTTGTTGCTTGTTGTTGTTGCTTGTTGCTTGTTGCAGTTATTGTTGTTGTTGCTGTTGTAACGGGAAGTTGCGTCTAACACGCACGTACGTCCAATGCCATTGCCCATGACAGGCAATCCTCTGCCACAGACACGCCCCTAACAGAACCGTTCCCCGCCCCCCAAAGGCTGTGGCAGTTCATTCAATATGCCAGTCAGCCACAAGGCGAGACGCAACATTGAGTGGGTGAATGGTTGTGTGCGTGTGTGTGTGTGTGTGGGGAGTGCGGTAGTGGGGGAGAATTGTGGCAGACATTTGGCAAAATGATTTTCATATTTTGTGCTTGCTAGTTATGCTCACACATACTAATGCGCTTATAAAGAATACATACATGCATATATATGTATATATATATATATATAGAGAGAGAGGGGAGCATTACGTCTCCCCATCTATTCAAAATTAATGAGGCGTGTCTCACTTATATTTATGCTCTCATTTTTGCGCACTTCTTCTTTGGCTCAAATAACCAAATCTTCTCATCATATTTCCTATTTTATTCTCATTGTTGTTTATTATTATTATTATTGTTATTACTATGATGCTGCCACAATGCCACGCCCTCTCATCTTTTTCATTGTAACAACTGTTGCAATTTGAGGCTTTCCATTTGATTTATTTATTTGTTTACCTAAGCAGCTTAAACAATAAGTTAAATGATTGAATTTAATGCAGCTGCAAAATGTTATTTAGCCAATTTTTAAAAAATTTATTTATGCAATTAAATTATATTGTTTTTAAGCTGTAAGCAAAGCTGCTGCAGTCTAAGTGCATGAAATGTTGCTAATTTTTGAAAAAAAATTTTAATTCGATTTTGGCAGTTTGTTAATTTAATATATACAAATTCAATAAAATGAATATAAAAATAGAATAAACGAAATATGTTAATATTTATCTTGACTTACATTGATTATGCTCTAGAAATTTATATTTTTATACAATTCTTCAACTTTTACTCCATTTTTTTTCTCAGCCGCCGTTTATATTTGCATTAAGCAACCAGCAGATGTTTTATTAATATAAAAACGTTTATCTTTTTTCTGAGCTTTTTACATTTTGCGCCTAAATTGCTTATTTAGTTAGCTGTGTTTCTTAACTTATTTTCTTTGGGACTTACTTTTCTGGCTCGGTGAACATTTACGCAGCCAACACAGTCCAAAAACAAAGGTGTTAATCATCTGCCACATCACTTGGGATGGGGTCTGGAATGGTCGAAGGAATGAAGATTTACTCTTACAGTGGTTTTAGAGCTGAGATAAAATATTTAAGTATTTAATGAAAGAGTTCTCAACTCTTTTAAAAGCGCATAATTATAAAAACATGAATGTTTTTGTGTTAGCACATTTTTAAACAGGTATAAAATCTTTTACATAAAAAGTTGTAAAATAAATTTTAAAAAATTTCGTATGACAACATTAGAATAATGTTGTCGTTATATATATTTATTAGAAGAGCTTCAACAAAAGCTGGAAAACCTAAATTATTTAGATTTTTCTAAAGCATTTTTACAGCTAAAAACAGTTTTTCTTAATTACATATCTTTTTTATAATTTGTTAAACAAGTTTTTTTTTTTTATTGAATTTATATGTTTAAAGCTATATTTTTACTAGATATAAATTATTTTATATATTATAAATCAGCTTTATTTAATCGACATGGATTGGTTTACAGCTAAAATGTTGTATATCACATAAATTATTCAATAGTTCTTGCATCAAAGTGCAACTTTTTTTTTATTGTCAGCTGGGACCATCCAACTCCTTCCACACTCTATCTCTCTCTCTCTCTCTCTCTCTCTCTCTCTCTCTATCTGTCTCTGTCTCTCTCTCTGTCTGGCTTTCAGTGTCAGCGCTCACATTAAAAGCTGCCCGCTTCTTATTTATGGCCATCAATATTTTATGACGCGCAACGCGCTTGCCACTAAAAAATGCAAAACGGAAGAACGGCTTCATTTTTCCATTCCCCATTCGCCACATCCCCAATATTCCCCGCTATTCTCCGCTCTGCATTCGCTCTCTTACAAGCAATTACCAAAGGCAAACACACAGCCAGAGACATTGACAGTAGCTGTAGCATAAATAACATTACAAAAATGCAAACATACAAACATAAAGTAATACAAAATGATGGGCGAAAAGAGTTACTTTAGAGACGACCCTCGCTATACACCCACAGCACAAGGAATGGAATATACAGTTAATGTAAACATTCCGAAATTATTTCTGCTATTTGCTTGTTGGATCTACAACTAGGGAAAGCTTCACGTGAGCGAAACGCGTTCGCTGCATTTGTTTATTTGTTAACACAAAAATAATGATCTCTTATAATTATATACATTAATGTAACAATAGAAAGAGCACACTAATTACAGTTTAATTGCGCATTTTGGCGCAAAATTAAAAAGCAATAAAAACAATGCACAATTTTTTATTTTAACAGAAAACAAAACCGGCGAGATAAAGAGAGAGAGAGCGTGTAAGAGAGAGCGCAGCAAAGTTAAGTGAGGAGAGCAATATTGTGTGAAACGCTTAACAAACCGCAAACTGTTAATAAACAGCGCTAAATACCCGCAAACTGTTAATTAACAGCTCTAACTGTTCTCGCTGTTAACTGTCTGGTTTGTTAGTTGTGCAAATGAAAAGGGTTTCAAAAGTATATTTAATTTAGAAAAACAAGCAAATCAAAATAGACAAGCAAACAAAAAAATAGAGAGCAAAGAGGAAATAATAAACGAAACAACTGCATAATTCCCGCGTAAATCGTTACGATAATAAAAAAGACCTTAGATTATTTTATGTAAGAAATGTTAATGGCAAACAGGATATTGGTTCATTATAATTAAATAAATAGTTGTATCAATCATATAACTGATATAGAAACAATTGGTTTATTTCCTGTCTGCGAGCCGAGCCAATCTTCATTTATCTTTGTTTAAAATCACTTTAAAGCAAACACAATGGTTTATACGTATTAAAAAAAAAACAAATCTAACCACAAACGTTAATAGATTGTACAAATAAACCGTGCGACAAAAAAAAAATGAGGAAAAAAATATAAACATGAAAAAACAACAATTGAGCAAATCAATTGCCAACGGTTTAAAAAATAACAGCTCATTAATTTGTGCGCTTTCTCTTTCTCTCACACTTACTGCGTCTCGCTCGCTCTCTCTCTCTCTCTCTGACTCTCTCTGTTGCTGACATATGTTGCTCATCTGCCGGCTGCTTGTGGGCGAATACGTAATATTGTTCTTGTTACTTTTATTGTGTTTTTGTATTTGTTTATACCCTGTATCCAATGAAATGGGTAAATTGAGTATAATAGTTTGGGCATATGTATGTAACAGGCAGAAGGTAGCATCCCGACCCCATATAGTATAAATATATATTCTTGATCAGGATCAACAGCCGAGTCGATTTAGACATGTCCGTCGGTTCGTCCGGATCTCAGTGAATAAAAGACTATATCGTATATTCGGCGCAGATTAAATTTTTGATTATTTTAATCGATAACTGCCTCCGTTTCTTAATTATCGATACATACGATTAAATATAACGTGCAAATGCGTATTATTGACATACTAATTAAATTTCATCAAGATCGGATAAGAATAACTCACATTATGTTTAAAAATATATTTTCATATTACTCACATTTCTACCAGCAGCCGCAAGCATTTTCTCTATGCATAAAAATGCGAGCGCATGTGTGAGAAAGAGATGGCATAATAATTGATGTGAGCGTCAATATTTTTTTGTGCGTAATCTGCAGAACCCCGTTACCTAAAATTGCGTGTACGTATGTATGTATGTTTGAATGCATATGCATGTGTTTCTAGCCAGCCAATTACAGATCAGTTCAGGCTTGTGAATAAAGTATGCGCTGCATTCGTCGTTTATTTTCTTTTTTACTCCTTAGCTCCTATGCTTCCTACCAGCTGAGTGCAGGGTATATTGTAGTCTAGATTATTGGACTACAGCATTTTTGCTTGTTTTATTTCGTAGTGTACATTTTTTGTTTCGCATATTCTTGTTAAGCATTTCACAGCTTACTGTCAGCGTGTGTGTGTGTGTGTCTCGCTCTGCTGTTTTTGTGTGTGTGTGTATTTGATAATAGTTTTGGTGAGCTGCTCAAGTAGCGAACAGATAAGGCAAAAGCGACAGATACGCAGCAGCAGACACAGATACAGATAGAAATACACAGACACATTTACAGCAGCAAACAAGTAAACCGTTATCAGTTTATTTGAAGCGACTGTGTTGCACGTGTTGCATTTTATGTTCGCTGAAAAATTTCCATTTGACAAACTAAGATATTTTCATATACATCACACAAAAAAAAAAAAAACACCAACAACAATTTCACACGCTGCGTATGAGTAATGAAATTATGCACGAGCACACAGGAAAAATAACCAACGGGTCCCAAAAGGTCTTTTATTAGCTGATGCTGATGTAATTAACGGCACATCGACCTGTTGGCCCGGCCCGAGGCACACAAGATAAAACCACAAGCTATGCAAAATGTGTGGCAAGCTGTGGGTGAAATGTTGAATGAAAAAAGGTTATGGTAGTAAAACAAGTTAAAATTAATATTATCAAAATTATAGTAGCCATTGTGACAATATACACTGTAATTATTTGAGGAAGTAACCAAGTTGTTGGTATTATTTAAATATGTATAATGTATTTATTTCTGCTTAGAAGATAAACTAATTTTTATTGCGCTTTACGCGTCTCTCTTAACGAACTCACTTAAATTACGATCGCATATCGATGCTCCTCTTACATCGATAATTATCGATTAGTCGGTTTCAATAAATAACTAGGTTTTCCAGATAGTTATAAGCGTTTCTTGTTTGTTTAACTCTTAATTATTTGTTATTTAGTACTACTTACTCATATTACAGTTTATCTAATTATTTAAAGTACTGTTATAAAAGTTACACTTGTCATGAATAATCTGCTTTTGTAGCGAGACTTTTGTGGTCGCTAGTTGGTTTTAGTTGTGAGTTTAGTTAATGCTTGCCGGCGGATTGTGTTCAGTTCAGTTCAGTTAGTCAGGCATTAAGGTTAGCTTAGTTTCCACCAAAAACTATGAAAATAGTTTGCACGGGCACGGGACAAAGGACAACGGACAAGGATAATTTAGCGTGGAGCACACATAACGAATTGTGAATTTCCAGCGCACAACGATGCGTGGCAATCTAGCAGCCAATGTGCTGGCAAAGAAAAAAAGGATGGCTAATGAAATAATGTCTAGTTGGACATGTGAACCCAAACCCCCCGTCCCCACCCGGATTACCCTTTTTGTCTACGTGCATGGATTATCCGTGTAGCAATATCCTCACCGCTTCTGTCTGCATAGTTGTTTGAAATATTTTATTTGGTTCGGTTATTGCACTCGCATAGAATGCATAAAATGCTATTTGCCATCGTCGGATATGTTTCAAATGGGTTTTCCATAAAGTTGTTGGTGAGGGGAGGGGAGGGATATGGTATATGGTATGTTGTGGTTGGGGTTCTAATGTAATGCGCTAAATGGTGCGGAGATTTGTGCAGTGCCATCGTATTTTTGTGTGTTATATTTATGATAATGCAAATTCAGGTCTGAAATGTATCTCGAAATTTTGCGGTGAGACACTATTATATTTTTGCAAATTATATTGCAATAATATTTATTATGTGTGAACATACAGCAATTATATGGTCTAACTATGTTTATTAACAAACTTTAAACTTATACTATTATTAGAGATTATTTGAACTTGTTTTTATTTTCTACTAGATTGCAAATAAACCTAAAACAAATCATCATTAAACAATTATTTATTTATTATTTTATTTCACTGTTTAATGTAATTTTTTAACTTTACTGATAGTTTAATTAGCACACAAATATTTTAAATTTTGTTTAGGATTACAACACTTCAACAGATAAATATGTGAATCATTTAAATTTATTAATAACTATTGCATTTGCTTTTAATTAAACTCTGGCATTTTCTGCCTTTTTTTCGATTCAACATCTGCCAGTTGTTTGCGATTTTCACAATTAAATTGTTTGATCGTTTTTTGTTGTTGTTGCAGTGCCAGTTGTCAGTTGTCTGTTGGCGACGACTTAATGAAAAGTTTGACTGTTTGCCGCCGGCTACTCGCTTAAAAGGCTGACTAGTTTTTCACGGCCTTCAAGCTAATTGTTCCCATAATTAATTAGCTACGGCCTCGCCCACCAAATAGTGCCCGTTGCCTACCCGCCCCCGCCCCCCGTTTGCCTACACTTTGTTTTCTAATCAGCGATTTCGTGACCCTTGAAATTATATCGCCGAAAGCGACTCGAAGACAAATTAGCACATCTTCTATTCTGACTGATGCGATTTGTGGTCAAAGGGAAATTTCTCCTCGTCTCTTTTCTTCCCATCCAATTCCCAATTCACCACAGCGACAGTTATCTCCTACAAATGGAATTTGCAACGTAAATTATTGCCCACATGAGTTGTTCTTGTGGTTATTGCTTAATAAATATCATTAAAGATTCAACATTTACACATGTCACACGCTTATAATTTATGAAACACTTAATATACCAACAGGCGCCAAACGTTAAGCTTTCAAAAAGCACAGTTATTTCCCGCAACCAATCCCCGCCAACGCCCGCGTCCTCATCCACGACTGAGTTGAGTTATGTGCAGGCAACTTAGGGACCAAGTGTCAAAGAATTTTACTTGCCCAAAATAGCTTGCATAAATTTACTTTCTCTCTTTATCTCTCTATCTCTCACACACACATATAAAGTTTCTTTTTATCTCTATTTCCCTAACCCTTTCGTGTCGTGTCTACGAAGAGTGTCAAGTGCATATTTAAGTAACTGTTATGCATAACTAGAATTTTCATTAACTTAATTGATTTGCCTGCCTTTCCTTGTTCATACAGTTCATACAAAAAAGGAAAATGCTATTTTTACACTCACACAAAAGTATAACAAAATAAGGGAGTGTCCAACGCATAAATTTACTATTTGATGTCGTTAAATAAAGTGTTTCAATTTCGAGTTGTTCTCCATATCAATTCTCTTACAATTTCGCTAAGAACAGTTTTTGTTTCGCTTAAGATTATACTGCTGAAAAGGAGTTAAAATCTGCCTGAAATTAACATTTTATATAAAATCAAAGAGAAATATATGCAAATGCATATGTATATGTAGATGTATAAATAAAGCTGAAGAGCATGCTACTAAATAATAATTTAAGAGTTAAAAACAGAGGGAAAAACGGTAAATTGAATGGGCAGATGGTGAGGCAAAAAGACCACAAATGCCGGCCGGCAAGAGAGAGAGAGTGAGAGAAGGTACGCAAGCAGGACAGACAAAAGCGCACATGTTGCCAAAGGCAGCAGCAGCAATGGCGTTAACTGTATGAAGAGTGCATGTGTGTGTGAGGGTGGGTGAGTGAGCGAAGGCATGCAGGAAAACGCAATTCGCAAACTACTCAGAGTCGCATGACGGCCACAGTAGCAAAGCAGAGCAGCGACAGCGGCAAACCCAAAGCGCCAAAAAATGTTTTCAAACTATCAAAGTGAACTTTTCATCCGTAAGAGAGGAGTGTGTGTGGGGGTGGGGGTGACAAACTGTTATAAAATAGATCACACAAATGCACACACACACAGATGAAGTAAAATAAAATGTACATACAATGTGTGTGTTTGCATAAGACGAAGAGAGATTCTCCACTTCTCGAAAGCTCTCGAGTTGTAATGAAACATTCTTTTGAACTAATCATCAAAGAGAACTAGTTAACTACTTAATTATTTATATTTTCAAAATTACACATATTTACAAAATTATACATTTTAATCATTGCATTGTTTAACTATTTAAATTTTTGACATTTTACTTATTTAATAATTGTCAACGATTATGTTATTATTGTAATAAAATAAATTGTTTTTATTTTGGTAAAAACTAAACTAAAAGCTTAGTTCACAGAAGTAAGCTAGAAAATTCAACTCTACGTTGTGAAGAACAGTGAGTAGATAAAATGCAAACAAAACTTTTTGGATACATTTATTTTCAAATGTAGCCAAGGCAGGCAGCCAGTTTGTGACAGCAGCAACAACAACAACAGCAACAATATAAACAAAAACGTTAAAGTTGCAAAGTTCACTGAGGCAGCATTAAAAGTTTGTCAAGCACGGCATATGACACTTTTTTTTTGTTTTATTCCATAGTAATTAGTTGACAGTTTTCAGTTACATAACGTTCAGTGACTGTTAAACTGTAAAATGCACTAGAACTCAAGAGAGATGATCGGACAATTTCCAATAAGTGTTTGTAATTTTGTACGTGTTTTATCTCATCAAAGTTCAAGTTTAAGAGAGTTTTGTAGGTGAGCTTTTAAGATGTTTTTACAGCTGATCACAGATTTTACAGTTGCCGATCTACTGGAAAGTGTAAGTTCCGCTTATTTATGGCAAATTGGATTATTGCGTAATTAGCCTCCATTAAATTTTAATCAATAATGAAAGTTTAAGATTTATTTTCTTTTCTTTAATGCAGCTGCAAATTGCATAAATAAATTTTGCACTTATGCGCTTAACGCATTAGTCAGTCTTCTCTCCAATTTTCTCTCTCTCTCTCTCTCTATTGCTATCTATCTATCTCCCAACAAATTGCTTAAGAATTTTTGAGCAGCTACAAACTTTTACACTTGATAAGCTGCTTAGCAGTGCTGCAGCTGAAGCCACGCCCAAAGAATAAAAAAAGAAAACAGGCTGCAAAGCAATTTTCTTCTTTTCTTTTTTCTTTGCTAAATGACTTCAAAGTTGGTTCGGCTGGTCCTACAAAATGATTATTTTATGAATTTGCACTTCATCAGGCAGCGGGATGCTCTTGCAGAGCAAAATGACGATGGTTAACCACAGTCGACAAAGGGGCAGGGGGAGAGATGAAGGCGCCTAACTTAAACTTGTGGGTTGGCTGGGCTTAAGGCCGCCAACACGTGGCACACACACATACACTAAAGGGGGGCTTGGGTTTAATTTAAGGGCAGTTTATATGCCGCTAACCCTTTTAGCTCTATGTTTTGGGGCACTTCTCTCAGGACATGCAGCGACCGCAATTCAGCTAAGGCCTCCACAGGACCACATAGAAAACCTAGACAAAAAACAAGCAAAAAAAAAAAACTAAAAGAAAATATTGCAGCAAATTTTTATGCAATTTTATTAATGGAATTTGTGTGCCACCAACTCAGCTGCTCGTTTCTCTGTTGTGTTGCACTTAAAAAAGTGTTCCAAAAGTGAAGCAAGGAAATCAGTTAGAGGGAAAAAAACTTCAGTTAAAAAGAAAATTATATTAAAACCACAACAAACCATAAGTTGTGTATTGAGTTGTGGATAATTTATTTTAGGCCAACGACAACGAATAACCCACATCAATTTAACTTAAATTCCAGCTACTATTATCATTTTAATCAAATCAAGCCGCAACAAGAAAAACAACAAACATAATCACAGATGTGCTCCTGGGGGGTGTTGGAGGCGGGGGGATGAAGAATAAGATAACAAAAAGCAGACGGCAAAATACACACAGGAATAACAAAAAGACAGCAAATGTGAAAACATATGCATGTGTGTGTGTGTGTCTATTTTTGTGTATGTGTGTGTCTGTGCGTGTGTGTTACAACTGTAACAAAAAGTTGTCGCGACTAGAAAGATAAAAGAGGAGCAGACTTTAAATGTAGGCTACGAAATGTTTTTTTCCCACATTATTTAGAATATCTGCAACAATTGTGTTATGAATAATTCTTTTATAAAGTTTCTTTTATGATTTAATCTCAGTTTTTTTAAGCTTGGTCAATGTTTCTGCTTGAGCTTAAAAATCGATTATATTTTCTGTCTTTAACAAATTATACAAAAATTAAGCAATATCAGCTCAATGAATAGAAACATAAATTATAATAAAGTTATCTATTTGGCATAATTTTAGAATTTGACTGCATCCGAAGAAAGTAGATTGATCAATAAAATTATATTACTTGATTTGCATACTATTTTTATTATTTTTATGTTCCAAACAGTTTCATATTTTATTCATATTTCATATTCTTTGGGTCAAAGATTTTCATACTTTATCTTTCTTTTATTTATTTTTTTATTTCCATATTTTTTTTTCATAATTTTTAATTTGCAAAATGTTTGTGCCAAAAAACAGCGCTTGTAACAAAAAAGGCTAAACGATCGAAATGACAATTTTTGCGGGATTTACAGCACTTTGCTTGACTTGACTTATCAGGAAGTGGACAAAAGCATTAGCTGCTGTAAAATATAGGGTATAAAAAAATGAAATCACTAAAAAAAATAATAATAAAAAAGGTAAAAAGTAAGGGCAAAAAAATAGAGAAGGAAATGAGAAAGAGCAGCGAGAGAAAGTCAAGCGAAGAACAACAAACAAAAAAAGTGACCAAAGCCAAGCCAAGCCAAGCCAAGCCAAACAGCGCAGAGGTCCTTGCACAGCGACAGGACGCAACAGCTAAAAAAAAATAAAAATAAAGGGGGAAGTGGGAAAGACGAAGATGAAACTGTTAAGAGCGACGGCTCGTTATAAGCACAGAGCAGGTGGAAACGAATGGGAGAGGGGGTGGGGGGGGGTAGCACTGCGAAGGATGCTCTTGTTAAAAAAAGAAGCTAAAATGAAAAAACAGAAAAAAAATAGAACAAAATAGAAAGAAAAATTCAGACTACAATTTTTTTTTAGTTTTTTTTTTTTGCAACTCAAACGTTTGTCGGGCAACGTTGTGTGCAACGTTGTGTGGCATACTTGATGTGCGTGCGACGTTGGTGTTAATGAAGCAGGAAATATGCGTCAGCATCAATATGTGGCACAAGCCGGGAACAGACTCGGTGTGGCACGAAGGGTTTGTTACAGTCAAGTCGGACAAGTCCAAATAGCACCAGCAGCAGCAGCTGGGGCAGCTGAGGCAGTTGGGCAGCTGAGGCAGTTGGCCAGCTGAGGCAGTTGCAGCAATTGCTGTGTTAGATAAGCATCGTATGCAGATAACAGATAAGTGGCAGCCACAGCAACTTGACACACAACACGATGAATCCTGTTTTCTGTGTGCACTTGGAATTGATTGCAACTGCAACCGATTGCCAATGGCAATGGCTGCAATTACCGTTTGCGCCTTTGCAATTGCAATTGCGCCTTAAATTAGCCAACTTCGTTTTGTTAATGGCTCTTAACTCTTTTGATGTGCATCATTGCTAAATCATTGGCAACACCCACAAGAAGGCGAAAACTTGAGATTGTTTGCTTTAATTAGTTTGAATTAATTAATGGATTGACAATCAAAATTAGGTTATCATCTTGATTCTTGAGATCGAATTATATTCATCAGTTTTGCATAGTCTGCAAATTTATATATAATTAAAAATGATTTCTTAACAGAAAATCTCTGAAAAGTAGGCAACATGTGTCTAAGTTGTATTCTTTATCGGTGTCTTACTGTACTTTAACGGAATTTGGCTTTAAGAACTTGTTTTCCGCCTGATATTTTCAAACATTTTGGATTGATTTGCAATTGTGAAGATAATTCCTTAATTGATTTAAACTTAAATCAGCTCAAATGTAGGCAACAGAATGTTTAATTGTTTTCAATTTAAATTGAAGTTTAAAGCCGCAACTGAAAATAAAATAATAAACCACAATAAGATAAAAAAAAATATATCAATTAAAGCTTAACTAAAAGTAGATTACAATGCAAGCATTAAATGAAGTTAATTAAATATTACATTTGTAACTGTAAAGTGTCGAGTTAACTAATAAATAGTTTCAGTAAAATGTGTAACTATTAAAATTGCTAGTTGCACAGCTCAGCGGAGATTTCAGATTGATTTCTGTGCTAAACTAAACAAATTAATTAAATGCACTTCAACTGAATAAAGAGGGGGTAACAAAGAGACAGAGAGAGAGGGTGAGCTATCTATGGTGGCACGTTTCAGGACATAAATTAACCCGGCGACACTGAAGAAGAAGAAGAAGAGACTTGCCACTCAGGTCGCAATTGGAGTCGAGTCGAGTCGAGTCGTGTGGCGCACTTTGCTGAAAGAAAGTTTAATGAGTGCCATAAAATTTGTTGACTCTCTGCGCATACAGACCGACAGACGGGCAGACAGACAGCAGGACGTCTGAGGTGAGGAGTGGAGTGGTGGAGTGGGGGAAGGAAAGCAACTCGGTTAGAAACTGTGGCTATCGTCGTTAGTCTATGGCGCCCATTTGGTAATAAATCCTGTCCCATGTTACACACATACACAGGCAGGCCGACAGACAGCGAAACTACCCAGCAAGTGGCAGCTTGTGCACAGACTTACACACACACACACACGCACACATGCACACAGCAACCACACCACCCCCGCGCTTGCTATGGCTTTTGTTTATGCACTGCCCAACAAGCGTTGATGCTAGTGGTGAGTTCGTGTCGTGTCACGACAGATTATCGCTTAGCCGATTTCTAACTGCTCTTCTGAACTGATTTCAAATCCAACATTTCAAGTTATTAACTATATTTCTGTAGGTATCTTAATAATAATACAAATTAATATACATGCACATTTAAAAAATAAATAAATGTTTGAAATGATGCACAAGTCAATCAATTTGTAATTAAATTAATTAAATGATTAAAAAGTCGAAGAAATAATGATTGAAGTTTTATATTATTTTATTTAAAATAAGTTTAAAATTTTAAAAATGGCTTGTTGGTTAAGTTAAACAAAATTAGGCGATTAGTGCCTTTTACATATTAATTGTTTGTTCATTTACATATTTTTTTTTTAATCTCAAAAAGATAAAATATGGCCTTATGCTTAAATCTTATTTATTTGAAATTAATTTTACAGATTATTAAGTATTTCTTTTAGTTGATTTATTCTCATGTCCTAGTCAAAAAATAAAAATTGTTTCTTTTTTCCTATTACAAATGATTTCAAACAGAACTTGAAACTGTAAAAATATATTGCAGTTTGAGTTTGCTGCTCATTTGTGTGTACCCCTTCCAAATGTACAGTTACATGCGTTACATGCAGGTCTCCCTTTGCTTAACATACGCTTAACCTTACTTGCAATCCATCTTCATTCTCTCTCTCTCTCTATGTTTCTCTTTCTCTCACTTCTGCTTGGGCAAACGCTTGGCGGCTTAGCGCGTCTGACTGCGTTTGCCCTTTCTTATCCACCATATCCCACACACTGTCTTCTAAGCACACCAGCCTATCCACCTATCTGACAATCCACCTAACCGCCAATCCACCTATCCGCCTATCCACCTATTTACCTATACACACATAGTTGTTGCCATTGGGGAGTTAAGTAGACTTTTGTGTTATAAATTAGGCGTGCCAATGTGCATGAAGTCGTCGTCCTTCCTGCTTGCCTGCCTGCCTCTCTTTCAGCCTACCTTTTGCTTTTCTTTCACACATCCTTGTCCGATATGTGTGTGCATGTTTGTGGCTGTATCCTGATTCTTGCTCGCTTTTCATTTGCTCTACTGCTTACGGCTGGGTAGTTAGTCTAAATATGCATATGAATATGAAATTAGTCGCATGTGTTCTAGCCTGTCCTCGATGTCCTCCATGTCCTCCCATCCTGCATGTCCTTTGACTGCTGCTCCCTGAATTGAATTGAATTGAATTTTGTATGCCGAGCAGAACTTGCCTTTGTGGCTAGGATTCTCATGCGTAATTTAATGTTTGTGCAAGTTGTTAAATGATTCATGGTGCGCCCAAGGCAAAACCCTGAACTCTGAAACCCTCAAATCTTTGCTTATTCTTTGCTCATATTCGACATGCAAATTAAACATTGAACTCTTTGGTATTTCACTTTCAAAATCGCCATTCAATCTACGAGTTGTGCTGTGACTTGGAATATTTATAATAAAACAAAAAAACGATTAAGTTACACATTTTTATAAAATAAAATGTCTCTTTTGTAATACTGATGCATTTATACGAAATACTAAAGTATTATTGTACTATTGTTATTATATACTATATATTATTGTGAAATATATATATTTAAATATTAAAATGCTTCCTTCGACCTGTTACAAACTTCAGCACAGCTTCAATTTACCCACTTTCAATTGATTCAGGGTATAAAAAGTAAATATAAATTAACTTAGCTTTGATTTAATATTTTCGCTGCTATATTTTTTCAATTCGATAAACTGCATTTTGATGGGAGACATGCTCGACACAAGGTAAGCAACACTTTTTGCTTAAAGCCCCCAACTGAAAGATTAAAATGTTAATAGAATGGCAAACACGGAGAGAAAGAAACAAAATTGCAAAACACTGAGAATTTTCTTAAACATTTTGCATATGTTGTAAGAGAGGGGGTGTGTGGAGGGGGAGGGGGAAAGCAGACAGGGCCAGCAGTGTTTGGTAACGAAAGGCGTTGCAGCCACAACATATTTACATAAAATTCATAACATATGCCCCAGTCGGGACTCCTCGAAGAGAAGCCTCTGTGGATTGCCTCTGATATCAGGTAGGGATTTTGGTCAGGGGAGGGGAGAAGTTGTAGGATGAGTTCCCGTAAGTAGACAACGCCGAAAGAACAAACGAACGAACGAACGGTAAACAGCAGCGCTGCTCGTCGTCATCATATTTGCCAGGCAACCTCCTCTTCTCTCTCTCTCTCTTTCTATCTGTCTCTTTGCAAATAGAAAAGAAGTAAGAAAACACCAAAGTAAATAAATAAAAATGTGTAAGCAAACGTTGGAAGAGGCAAAGGATGAGGATGTGGTGGAGTAAAACACAAAAATTGAAAATGCTTAAGGGCAAACAGCAGTCGTTTGCTAAGGCTTTTCCAATATATTTATCATGCATATAATAACTTACCGTATGTGCTGAAATATCAACAAACTTTCGTAATCAATAACGAATATGATTAAGTTTATACACAGTTATAGCAATCGTCCGTTTGCAGAGCTTTAGCGAAACTCTGTCGAAAGCAAGCTAATCATTATTAATAATCGAGAACTTTGCTGCTTAAGTTATACTTTGCTCTAAGAGCTTTTGCCTAACGAGTTACAGTTATTTGCACTGGAAAAAATACCTTCTATCATTTTGCAATTTGTTGGCCTTTATTTCTTAATTGACAATAATATAAATAACTTTAACTAGTAAGAATGCCAATTGAGTGTTTTATGTTATTTATTCGTTGCACCCGTTTTAAACAAATTACTTTTTTTTAATTCATAATTTCACTTTATTTGTTCCATTATTTGTTCATGTTTTAAAGATTATAAATAAAAGAAAATAATTTCAGAGTTGTTTTTTTAGTTTTAGTAAGCTTAAAAAATTACTCGGCAATAAGTACATTAATTACGATTTAGCCCATTTAAAAACAACAGATTATATTTACTTGTCAAGCATAATAATTCCATTTCTATGTCACTCTTGACATTTGCTCCTAAATATATATATATTATACATATATATTAATCTCAATTTATGTTTTTGCGAATGCAACACAATTTTATTTATGAGAATAAAAAGGAATTTTTATTTTTGGAATGAAAAACGTGTCAGTTAAATTAATTTGCTGGTCACAGAAGCGACACCCTACCCAAAAACGACATCAGACGCACCCTGTTGTCCCTTTTATTGTTATATAAAGGAGATAGAAAGGGAGAGCGATAGCTTGAGTGAAAGAGAGCGAGAGATGCGGCCACAAATCTGGTGTAGTTTTGGAAATGTTTTTATGCTTTTTCTGTTGCTGCTGTTCAAATTTATTTGCCTTATAAATTTTGCTAGCATCTCAACTGAAGAACCAAAAACGGAGTCACAGTCAGGCTCGAGCGAACATTTAATTATTTTATTTCTCTTCCCGTTTCTAACTGTTGGACAGACACTCACACAGTGCTTACAAATAGTTTATGCACACAAGCAGCACAATGAATGAAGACGAGTCAACAGCAGGAGCAGAAAAGGCGGGCGAAAAGCTTAACAAAGTTTTGGTTGTGTACCCTTGTTTTTCTCCATTACCTTATTTATATATTTTTGCTGTCTCTTTTCCATTCCCCCACCACACCCCAACATCCTCTTGGTCTGTGCAAAGCTTTAATGTGCGGCCATTTAATCTAAAGCTAGAATAATTTGTATTTGGTCTGCCAGCTTTGTGCTATAGTTGTATTTTGTGCACTTTTAACTGCTGATTTTATTGTACAGCATGCAAGGCTTTACGATTCTCAACAATTTTAATTATTTATTGATGTTATTTAAACAAATGATAGCGATCAAATCCATTTAATAATTATCATCAAATATTTGTACATTTTTTCTAAGAGGGAAAGACAATAAGTAACAAGTTCTTATTCAAAGTAAAATGTTGGTAGTTGAAGCTTTTAAGAGTATGAATAAGTTGAATAATATCAAATGCCTTCGTATTCCCGCTTTTAACTCGATTTAGTATAGAACAATTCAATAGTTAAGCTCAAGACTCTAATAATGAATTAAAGTAGAGCTTGACTAAGCTTTTGCTAAGAGAAACATAGCTTGTTTTGTTGCTCTTCTTCTCTTTTGGTTAAGTTAAGTGCATCTATGCATTGCATTTCCAGTGTCAACCATGACGCCATTTTCTTGCTAGGCTGTTGTATTAGTGCTGCTTACCCGCTGGTTTTGTTGTTGTTATTGTTATTTTTGTTGTTGTTCTTGTGGATTGTGGCTTAAGTAAGCGCTACGTGGGCAGCGTCACGACTACGTCAAAGCAAAGCTAATAATCCCTCCATGTGTGCATGTGTAGTATGTATGTGTGCATGAGTTTATGTGTGTGTGTGTGCGTGGGTGTTTGTGTGCGTGGGTGTCCTCTGGTATAATGAGAAGTAACGATGCCCGTTTTGTTTGTTCTACTTTTCTTGTCTCTTTTCTACGCTCATCATTTGATTGGTTTTTGTGCAGGTGGGTGATATTCTCCTAAACACCCATGTACATATTTATATGTGCTTACATTAAACAAGTCTACATTTAAGGCAATCTACGTGAAATCAAATTAAAGCAGAAATAATAATAAAAAGAAATATTTAATGCATTATTTATAAGCACATGCTATATTCATAAGAAGTGTTGAGTTAAATAAAAAGCTAGGGAAAATAGTTGTTTATTCATTTTTCTTTCTTATGTGTAATTAATTTGAATATAAATAGTACATTTTATCTATTTAACAAAGAAAAAAAATATATTTTTAAAGAATTAAACTTGAATATTAGCTTTTAAGTAAATAATTTAAGTGATCAAATATTTGACCAATTTAATCAATTGTGTTTTCTCTCCTTTTTCTTACAGGTACTGCAACTTTAAATTTGTAACATAATTTACACACAACAAACACACAACTAATACACAACAACAACAACAACCAAAACACAACAACAACAACCACACAAATTATACACAAGAACGAAACACACACAAAGCAATAAAAAGACTCACAATTAATCAAAAAAAAGTAACAACAACAAAAACACCAACAACAACAAATGAAAGCATTTAAACTATATAAGGCTGTTTACAAAAAACAAACAAACAAACAAAAACAAAAAATTGCATAATATTTAATTTTTGTAACGTCAACAAAATCAACAACGAACTAAGCTGAAAAAGAGTACTCGCTTAGTGCTTCCAAAACTGTTTAGAATGGCCTAAGCCTAACCAAGAGAAAAGAGAAGAGAGGGAGACACACACATAACAGCAGCAGAAGCCGCCGCCGACGCAGCAAATGACAGCGAAAATGTTGCGGCCACCAACAAGGGCAGCAACAACAAGAAGAGAAGCATATACAGCGCAAGAAAACAAGAGCAACAACAACAAGAAGCAATACAAAAAGACGACGCGACGCCTCTGCTGCTATCACAGAAGCAAAATCACAACGATAACATAATCCACCAAAAAGCTCAAGCCAGAGAGAGCGAGAGCAAGGGCTAGACAGAGAAGGAGATCGGAAAACTTTTACAAACATTTTTGGTTTGACGCCCGCCCCCACCCCCTCCACACGCACACACAAAACAAAATAAACTTTTTTTTTTTTCTTTGCTCTCGATATTTGTGTGCGTGTGTGCGTTGTGTCTTTGCCGGCGAACATAATTAAAATAATATTTGTATTAAGCGTGCGTTATGGCACAACAGCAACAACAACAACACCTGCAGCAGCAGCAGCAGCTTCATCAGCAACAACAGCTGCAGCAGTTGCAACAGCAACAACAATTGCCGCAGTACAATAACAATTTGTACAACCTGAACTATAAGTAAGTTTTAGAGTCATTGCGTTGCGTTGTGTTGCGTTGCGTTGTGTCTACTTGCAAAATTCCAAACACCCCCCTGTCTCCTCCCCTCTGTGTTTGTTTGTATGTCTTTCTGTCTCTTTGCATGCGTCCAAAATTTATGGTTTTTTTTTTTTTCAATAACAAAGGCGCATGCAAAAGCTCTAAATGCTTATGCAAAAAGCTCTAAATGCTCATGCAAATATTATTGGTAAACATCTGTCGCGTTTACATGGCACGCAAAACATAAACATTAATACACGAACCCATAATCCACAATTCCCATAAACCCCCTAATCCCCCTAACCCCCTATAACCGTTATCTACTCATTACTCACTTTTCCTATTCGATCATCAATCATGCATTTTGTTTACATGGCACATCAAACTGTGCTTACATTGCTGTCAAACTGTTGACACCTAACAGACGTGAAAGCCTCTAAGTCCCTCCACCCCCTACTTCGAATGTGCAATTCTGTTACATAGCAAGAAAGCTCTTCTTGCCCATTTGCTCCAAGAACTTCATTATACAAATTTGTGTTTTATTCATTTTACGTGTTTTTTTTATATTATTTTTATATACCTATCTGCCATAAAAAATCAAAATAAAAAAAATAATTAAAAATGTTCTCTTGAACTAATGTAAATGTATATTTCTTGCTGAGGAAACAGAAAGTCAACAAACTGAAAACTAACAAATTGTGCCGCTAGCACTATGCATGTCAAACTGTTTACACAGCACAACATACCCACAGGGCAGCGCAGCGCATGTCAAACTGCTGTCAACTGTTGTATAATATTTTAAAACACACACAAACACACCACACACCACACACACATACACACTCACACACCACACACCACACCATGTTTGTTCTTGACGATGACGTTATAGTTGTTGGATGTTGTTGTTCATGTTGTTGTTGAATGTCATGTTTGTATGTTATTACTAATTGTATAAACAATGTTCTTTGTTGATTGTTGATTGTTGACTGTTGATTGTTATCACTTTGCAAAGATGATGGAGTCAAGCAACCCTTGTTTACTTTTAACCCCCCTTTTAATATTTTGTGCCATTTTTTTTTTTGTTTTTTCTTTTCTTTGATTTTTCTTTTGCAGCATGGAGGATCCGGAGCGGCGCAAGAGACGCGAACGAGAAAAATATGAACGGCAACAGGGCATACAGAGTGATGATCGGGAAACTAGTCTATTTGGGGCGCCGCGTCGCCTTAATCCCAGCGAGGGCGATAACATGATAACCGCCGCCCTTGGCGAGTTCGTCGATGCCAAGGAGCACATGTGCATGAACATGGTCGGCATACACAGGCAGGTGTCGGGCGGCGGCGGTGCCAATGTCCGGTTGCAGGGCCAGACGACGACGCCGATCATCAACTCCTTGTCCGCCCTCAATTGCATCAACACAACGACTTCCTCATCCGCCTCGCTGCTGCCCGGACAGCTTCCCACATCACAACAACAACAACAGCAGCAACAACAGCAGCAACAACAACAGCAGCAACACTATCAACAGCAGCAGCGGGCGCCCACCTACCTGAAGCAGGCGGACAATAAGCCGCCCTATAATGGGCGTGGCGGCTATCCGGGTCAGCCGATGAAGAACGATATACCCTCGAGTAGCGGCATGGCGCCGCCACGTGGCCCACCCAGATCCGCCTCTTCCTCCTCCTCCTCTTCGTCCTCCAACTCGTCCAGCGCCACAAACAATGCCACAGCGGCAGCAGCAGCAGCGGCGACGTCAGCGGCGTCCACAGCGCCACTCCTCGGTCCGCCAATGTCCACACAAATGCCGAATGGCCGCGAGAAATCCTATCTGGGTCCACCGGCGCCAGCGTTGTCCAACGGCGGCCGCTTTGTGCCGCCAGCGGCGAGCAGTAAGCGCTCCGGCAACACCAACACAGGACTGCAGCCACCGCCGCCACCAGAGGTAAGCAATAATCCTTAACAGTTCAGTTCAATTCAGGTTAGCAAATGGGAATTTATATGTTTTTTTTTTTTTTATTTTTTGTATCTTTCAGAAGGATATTAGCAAAATAATCAACGAAATGACCAACAGCTATCGCGTGACCCCGTTGACCTCGATAGCAGCGACGCCGCATGCGCCGACGCGCGAAAACTATAACCTGAATGGGCCCAATAAGAATAAGTATGCATTTGACGCGGTGGAACCCATCGGTCCCCTCAACTCCCCGCCGGCGGCAAGCGGCATCTCCTCCTCCTCCTGCTCCTCCTTATCGTCCGCCGCCAGCCTCAACTCCTCCTCGCTGCTAATGACGCCCCTGTTGGCGCCCATAGCGCCCATCACATCACCAATTGGCCCGCTGCTGACGACACCCCCGCAGGCCAGTCAGCTGCCGTTGCCACTGCCACTGTTGCCACCGATGGCGGGCGCCACCACAGTGCAGCTGCCCCCCGCTTTGGCCATGGCAACCACCGTTGCGCCCATCCAGCAGCTGATGCCAACGCCACCAAAGGCATCGCCAACGCCTCCAGCGGCGATCAGAGCCCTCAAAACGGAGAAGAATCACTCGCTGGATAAACCGGACTCGGTGTAAGTAGCTGGGATAGATTTATATATATATATATGTATGTGGATCTACATTCATAAGTAGATATTAGTTAGGATTCAGGATCTATAATATATCTTCACAAGAATTGCAGCTTTAAATCTTCTAAAGAAGCACCTAAAATAAAAGCATTTTCAAGAGTTTCGAAATGTAACATTTATAATTCTTAATTCAAAATAATCACTTCTTCAATATTTTAGTCTATATATTTTTTTTAGTATATGGTAAAAACTGAGTCGATTTTCCATTTTTAGAAAAATAAAAAAAATATATAAAAATGTAATCAAAGCTAAAACTCAACAACAAAACAAAAGAAATAGTGAGCAATGAGTAAAAATGAACAAATAGTATTTAAATAAGTGTACACTCCGGGACAGTTAAATAGATGCGAAATATATAAATCATAATTAATCAGTTTACAGCGTAAATTTTCAATAAGAACTGTTTTCGTAGTAGCAAATAAAGTGAATTTTCATAAATCTCACAAGAACAACAAATAATTATCGATAAATACCGATGCTATACATATAAATTAAAAGTTAAAATAGCAAAAGTTTATTTAAATATTGACACATTTCTTTATTTACTTTGCAGCCTTGAGAACGATTTGGAGCTGTCTGAATCCGACGAGGATCACAAGAGGGACAAGTAAGTTACAGTTTGACAAGCATTGCCAGTAATTCAAAACTAATTTTTGCTCTCTCTCTTTCTCTGTCGCACTTTGTAGTTGTTCTGCTGGCAACAGCAGCAACAGTTCTGAGACGGATTCCAGTGAATCGGGCAGCGAAACGAGCAGCAAAGGTGAAGCACAGCAACAGCAGCAGCAACAGCAGCAGCAACAGTTGCTGCATCATCAGCAACAGCAACAGTTGCTACTGCAACAGCAACAGCTGCAGCTGCAACAACAGCAACAACAACAGCAACAGCGAGCGACAGCAGCAACAGCCAACGGCGGCAACAAGAAGAAATGCCAAACAATTATTGCCAGCGGTGCGAATACAATCAGCGGTCTGCTCACCTCAAGCGGATTGGGTGGCTCCGGTGTTGCCGGCAATGCGACAAGCAACACGGGCTCTGGTCTGTTGGGTGGGGGCGGCGGCAGTGGCAGCACTGGTGGCGGCGGCGGTTCAAGTAGCAGTGGCATGGGCAACATGAGCAGTTCGAGCTCATCGAACAAGACGCCATCGCCGACGGACAGCAATCGCTGGAATCTGAGTCGTTTCTTTCCCAAGCCAACGAATCAGGCGGCCGCTGAGAGTGTGTCGCCGGGCAATGTGGCATGTGGCAATGTGAGCATGAAGGTGCCAGGCATCCTACCAGGCGGTGCACAAATCATACCCGAATCCATTGATGTCACCACGGCAATTGTTAAAAACGAGAAGCTGCACGACGACACGCGAAACATGACGGATGATGAGGATGAGGATGAGGCAGACGAACAGCAGCAGCAGCAACAACAGCAGCGATATGCTGTTGGACTGAGTGTAACCGTTAAAAAGGAGCAACAGGAGCAACAGCAACAGCAGCAACAGCAACAGCAGCAGCAGCTAAATGCGGAGCAGTTGGCGCTGGCCGGAACCTTGCCAAATAACCAAATCAAACGGGAAAAGCGTCTTTCTGACTCGGCGAGCATCAGCAGTGGCAGCAGCAGCTGCTCAGACAGTGCCGGCGGTGATGTTGTGCCGCTGCCAGGACCAGGTGAAACATTGCAAATACCCGGCGTGCCGGCAGCAATCACAACAGTGTTGCGTGTGCCGCCAGCAATGCAGCAGAAGGTGCCGCCAAATAGTGTCACATTGACGCCAATTGGTCCGTTGCCGGCGTCACCGAAGCCGCGGCAAAAGAAGCCGCGCAAGAAGAAGATGTCGGCAGCAACTGCGCCGCCGCTGGACTCCAGCGACGAGGATGAGCCGGCGAGCAACAGCCACAAGAAGCACGCTTTGGAGTTGGCTGCGACGACAGCAGCAGCAGCAGCAGCGGCTGCAATTGCTGCGGTGCCTGCCCCATTGCCAGCTGTCAAAAAGGGGCGCGGCAGGCCACGCAAGCAGGCGCAACAGCAGCAGCAGCAACAGTTGCAACAAACACAAAGTGGCAACTTGAGCAGCGCCTCGGCCAGCTCGGTGGCAAAGGGACCAACGCTGATGGCGGCCAAGAAACCGCTAGCGAAATCAACAGCAGCAGCAACAGCAGCCGCCGCATTGGCAGCAGCAGCATTAACTGTTGCTGGCAGTCGGAAGCGGGAGCACAGCAGCAACAGCAGCTCCAATGGGAACACGCCCACCAAAAAGTTGCATCCTACACCAGCAATACCAGTTGCAGTGCCAACTGATGACGCGGGCAGCAGCAGCGATGAGGATAGCACCAGCAGCAGCTGCAGCAGCACCAAGTCCAGCAACAGCAGCAGCAGCGGCAGCGACAGTGAAACAACAGCAAAAGCAACAGCAACAGCAACAGCTGCCGCTGCTGCTTCAGCAGCAACAACAACAGCAACACCAAATCCCGCCAAAAAGCGTATTGTTAAAATCAACAAATTGGCTGTTGTCAGCAGCAGCAACAAAAAAATTCGTCATTACGGCGCCGGCAGCAGCAGCAACAGCAGCAGCAGCGAAACCGAGCAGCAACAGCAACAGCAGCAGCAGCAGCACAAACAGCAGCAGCAAATGTTGCTCATGCAGCAGCAGCAACAGCAGCAGCAGCAACAACAAAAGCAACAATTGCAGCAACAACAGCAGCAGCAGCAACAGCTGTTGCCGTCGCAGCAGCAGCAGCAACAATTGCATTTTACACCCGAAGCGAAGCAGACGAGAAAACGTTCGAGCAGCTCCGATGGCAGCAGCAGCAGCAGCAGCGACAGCAGCAGCACGAACAGCAGCAGCAGCAGCGACGAGGTCGATGATCATCATGGCGTTGGCAAGCGGATAAGTGATAAGAAGAAGATCTGCACGCTAACACGCATCTTCAATCCCAAAGAGGGTGGCGCCAAGAAACAGGGTCAAGTTGTCATCATCGATCAGTCCGAGGAGCAATTGCAGCAGCAGCAGCAGCAACAGCAGCAGCAGCAGCAGCAGCAACAACAGCAGCAACAGCAACAACAACAGCAGCAGCAGCAACAGGAGCAGCAACAAGCCAAAGAGTGGAAGCCACGTGCAACGCCCACACAGTTGCTGGGTGCCACACTGGCATCGCCGGCACGCACCACAACGCCACATTTGACATCGCTGATGTGCAAAATCGATTTGAGCAAATTGGCCCGAGTGCCGCCCGAATGGTATCAGAAGAGCTACAGACAATATGCAGTTGAGCAGCTGCAGCAACAGCAACAGCAGCAGCAGCAGCAGCAACAGCAGCAACATCATCACACGCAACAATTGCACCACCCGCCACATCACCAGCACCAGCAGCAGCATCAGCACTACCAGCAACATCAGCAGCAGCAGCTGAAGGCGCAGCAGAATGGACATCTCAGCAGTCGATCGGCGGAAGGTGCACGCACACCCAAAGAACTGCAGCAGCAACAGCAACAGCAGCAGCAGCAGGCGTATGGCGGCATGCCCAATGGCTATGTGACGACAAGTGTTGTTGGTGGGGCAGTTGCAGGTGCTGGCAGCAACAAGCTGTTGGGTGGCGTCAAGCATGAGCATGGCGTTAAGCCGGAGCCGGAGCTGGATGCCGGCTATGAGGCAAAGTATAAACCAAATAGCGTTAAGCAGGAGTTCATGCCCAAACAGGAGATGCCAACGCGTCGACGCAAGCGCAGCTCCAGTTCGAGTCCCTACAAGGAGAAGAAGCGAAAAAAGGAGAAGGCCGATCAGCTGAGCAAGGAGCTGCTGCCGGTGCCGGTGCTGCTGCCCGCCAACAATCATGAGCGATTATCCCGCGACAAGTTGGAGCTGCTCCAGCAAGAGATTAGCTCTGCCAATGGCAGTCCGACCAAACGCTCATTTCCATTGGCCCAAGCACAGCAGCAGCAGCAACAGCAACAGCAGCAGCAGTTGCTGCTGCAACAGCAGCAACACCAGCAACAATTAAAGGCAAACACAACGGCAACAGTTGCTGCTGTGCAAACAGCAACGATGTCAACACAATTGCCAACCACCTGCAGCGAAGCGGTGCAAACAACACCGCCACCAGTGGCGCCACCGCCAGCGCCGCGCCTCATCTATCGCTCCCACTTTGATAATGAGGAGGAGCTTCCCAGCGATGACCTCAGGTGAGCAGCCACAGCGCATCCCAAATCAAAGAATTTGCTCTCATTTAGAATGACTTTTGATATGATTAAATTATGATGAATGCAACAAATTGCTGCAGCAGATGTAGTCTTGCAACTTGTCTTTAATTCATGTATCTTTTTTTATCCGTTATTTTTTGGATGGTTTTAAATCTTGCAACATTCTTAAAAATGCATACAAATTTTGTATTTTCCATCGAATTCTCAGTTATGTTTATCACCTTTAATTTAATTCAGCTACTGATAAAAAAAATTCTTGAATTTTGTATTAGGAAAAACGAGATTTTGCTGCAGGAAGCAATCAGGCGAAAACGTGCCGCTGACTCGGAACGCGACTCCTTTAAACAGATGACGCTCTACTTGGAGGCGATTGTCTACTTCCTGCTAACCGCCGATGCCATGGAACGGAGCAACATGGAGGCCACGTGGACCATGTACAAGGACACCCTAACTTTAATTAAGTGAGTAAAGTGTGACACACCCTAACTACAACATTTATTTATATTTATATTTAAAATGTCTAAAAAATTGTACAAAAAAAAACAACTTTTAATTAATTGTGTTTAGCTAATTTATTAATTATTTAAAGAGTTTCTGCATATTTTACGTTTTTATTATAATTTTTGTTTTAAATGCAAGCATAAATTTTGTTTTTTTTTAAAAAGTTAACGATCGATATTAAATTATATATATATATATATAAATTGAGATGAGGAAGTATTTTAAGCCTGAGTTGAGAAAGTTGTTATAAATGGAAAGAATGAATCTTAGAATAATAAAGTATAATAAAAATAATATAAATAAAACGTTTCTTAAAGCTAAGTTTTATTTAAAATCTGATAAATGAAAGTATTTTTTTTTTCTTCTTTGCATTTTGTAGAGGAAGTTAATTTAATGCCAAAGATAGTTTAAAAGATTTTTGAAATGTGTTTTTTACTTATTGTATTTGGTGTAGTAACTAAAATGATTTATGTAAATTACAGTAATTAAAAATATAAAATTGTAGTAACTAAAATTATTTATGTAAATTAGAGAAATTAAAAAATTAACTTTATTTATTAGTTTATTTAGCTTTAAGTTAAAAAATGGAGCTACGACTGATTTTAAATTAACTACTTCTTGAGATTTTCAATCAAATGTTTTTAAATTAAATATTGAATTTTCTAAATTAAAACATTTTTTCTTTTCTGATTTTCAATTAATTACTTAGATTTAAATTAAAATGTATTTATTAAGTTAAATACTGAATTATCGAAATTTAAATTCAAAATTGAACATTGTTTGTATTCGGCATTAATAAATAATATATTTATATATTATATATATTTATTTATATTTATAATTTATATATTTATTTTTGTTGCAGATTCATTTCCTCGAAGAATCGACCTTATCAACAGTCAACGAATGGAAAGCACGAATCGCACAATATAGTGGCCATACTCAGGTGCGATCGATAATTGCAATTATTTATTCATGTATTTTATTTAACTAAACGTCAATTTCTGATCTGTCCTGTTCACAGTTTGCGCTGCCAATCACTGATATCCTTAAAGCTTTACAAGTTGCGACGTGCCAATTGCCGTGCGATAATTGCCAGCTGCTCCGAATTCTTTCGCACCGGCGGACGTGGCGACATATTAAATGGCAACACATTGTCCTCCATATCACCATCGAACTCAGTGGGCTCGCAGGTATGCAGATAAATAAAAGTAATAATAATAACTTTTTAATTGAATGTTGTTATAATTTAGGGCTCCGGTTCGAATACGCCGCCTGGCAGAATAGTGCCTCAGGACATACACAATCAGCTGTGCAGGCAGAACGAGTATCTCACCTATGTGAATAGCGCACACGATCTGTGGGATCAGGCCGATCGTTTGGTGCGCACCGGCAATCATATAGGTATGATTCTCTCTCTATATATATATATAAATCACAGTTGGTAATTGTGTGTTTATTATACATTGCAGACTTTATTCGCAAGCTGGATCACGAGAATGGACCGATGACGCTGCATAGCACAATGCATGAGGTGTTTCGCTATGTTCAGGCGGGTCTCAAAACGCTACGAGATTCAGTCTCCTATCCCCAGTCACAGTAGCGATAACTTTCGCCCCAGCATCGATTCCAACAACAGCAACAACAGGAGCAACAACAACAACAACAACAGGAGCAACAGCAACAACAGCAACATCATCACCAACACCACCACCAAACGTGTCTAAATGAAAGTCAGGCCAAATTAGCAACTATTATTATTATTATTATTATAATTATAAATATTAAATTGTATACAATCAGCAGCAGAACAGCTACAAATTT
Organism: Drosophila fungiperda; assembly: GCA_035042345.1. Taxonomy (NCBI): domain Eukaryota; kingdom Metazoa; phylum Arthropoda; class Insecta; order Diptera; family Drosophilidae; genus Drosophila; species Drosophila fungiperda. Next base: position 10,854,153 of record JAWNLM010000145.1, read on the forward strand.
AGACGTTTAGTTTAGAAAAACCTTCCAACACCAACAACAACAACAAACAGAAACAACAAACAACAAACAGCAACAACAACAATAATGCATCAATTGTTTTTTTGTTATTAATTTGTAGTTAAAAATCCTTTTTTATTAATTATATATTATAAGCATTATGCACACCATTTACTTATTTCCTTATGCTCAATTTTTAATTGGTTGCTTTTTTAGGCATTTTAAGCTTTATATTTATGCCTAGTTTTAGTTAATACGATATTGCTACACACACAAACACACACACACACACATATATATATATATATATATATATATATATATAGAAATTATAAAAAATCAAGTTATTTTATCTATATATAAACATATGTTTTCTAGATTGTAAGCAAAATGTGTAAGTGGCGCCCATTTAAACTTTAGTTGAATTTTGTTTTTTTAATAATGGGTTCTTAATAATTAAGTTAGTTAATTTCTCTTTGTCGTTTGCACATATAATTATATATATATTTATATAGATTCTCGCTGGCCAAAATTGTGAATGCGCCTTAAAAACACCAACAGCAAGAATAACAATTACCATAACAACAACAACAACAACAAAACTCATAAATTTTTAAATATATTGTATATAAGCAGGAACAACAAATAAGCAAAGCAAAAAAAAAAAGGAAAACTACAAATTCAACTTTGATATAAGCATGGTTTTTATTATATTTAATTTAAATGCAAATTTTTACTGTTTCGTAAGTTTTAAATTGAGTTAACAAAAGAAGAAGAAAAAACAAACACTATTTAATATAGTTCTATTAATACATTATTAATTATGTTTATAATATATTTTATTGATTTTAAAAGTAAATGAAAGCAAACGCGTTTTTAGAACAAAAAATTTATGAATGATGCATATATAATATATATACGATTGATGTATATATATGTATATATATATATATAAATTTATATTACAAATATACCGCATACATATGCCAAGTTTTTAAATATTGTTTTATTTATTTATTTTTCGCATTTCATTTAACAATTTTTTCTGTGCCTCAAGACTCACGAAACAGACGCAACAAGCAACAAACAACAAACAACAAGTAATAGTGCATTAGTAGTTATTAAAAAAAAGTTCAAATTATTAACAAAAAAAAAACGTAATCGTAATCAGCAAATTAATCAATGAAAATAGACTTGAACCACAACCCATCCCCTCAATCGCCCCCCGCATGCGCGAAGTCAACAAAAAATATATATACACGTTGTACATATAGCCGAGATATACAAAATATACAAATATACAGATATATACACACAACCACACACATATATATCTATATATATATATAAATATATATTTTTAATACGCCAAAAAGCAAAGCGACAAAATCAAGTTATAGTCCATAAGCCATATTGAACACATTATAAAGAAAACAAGACAAAAAAACAAATGCAATAAACTAATTGTAAGTCGTTGATTGAAGCCAGCGAGTGGACAGCCCTGAGCTGTCTGGCAAGTTGGCAGCACGAACACGAGCACAGTAAATAAAACATCAACAAAAAGTTTTAAAATCAAAGCAAAACAAAACGATTAACAGTAAGCAAGAGACAGAGACAGAAAATCTAAAACGAAAAATTAAAGAGAATAAAATAAAAAAATATATAGATAAGTACGAGTTTATTACGTACTTGCAACAATATGTGGTTCTGGGGAAACAAAGCATTAACTTTCAAAAAAAAAAACAAAACAAAAAAAACGACAAACAACGTTTTTTTTTTAATGGTAGTCAAATTTTAAGTTACCACTTAACAAACACTGGCAGCAAACAAGAAAAAAAAAAGACTGTGTGCGGCAAGCCGACCTTAAAAATACCCTTGCAGGCGACTTGACAATTAGCTCCTATGGCAGCTAAATATATAAGAAACATATTGATATATAGAAGTCCGATTTTTGAATAGTCGCATTCCATGCAATTTCAACTTTGACCCAAAACATCATGTTCACATTATTGAGAGATTCAAAAGATTTATATATAGTAATTAGTAAGTACTCCACATACATTTGCATATATAGCTCCCTGTAAGGGTATTCATTAAAACACACAAATCAAAAGCATTAAAATCGAGGAATATGAGAAAGAAACACAAAATTTCATAAGGCGCAATTTTATTGTGCAATATGAGAATTAATTGTAATAATATATTATGAATTATATTGTTAAATTTTTGCAAAAACGCTGTATATATAAATTGAATGCAACTTTACACGTAAAAAAAAATTACACACAAATACACATATGTATGTATATACATATTTACATATATTAAATATATATATTTTTATATATATACAACTAAAGAAAAAGATATGGAGAGATCCTTAAATTATAGTTAAATTTTTTCAAAAACGACAACAAAATAAATAAGCAGCAATCTTGCAATAAATATTACAAATAATAACAGAAGAAAGCAGCAGATGAATCGAAAAGACGTTAAAATGAAGATGATGATGAAGCCTAATTAATCTAAGAAGCGAACCATAGTTATTAATTATGTATATTTTGTTAAGCGTTATTGTAGTGCAAAATATAAGCAAAAAACGAACAGAAATAAGTTTTAAGCGGGAAATTTAGACGAACAACAGAATTAAGAACAACACCAAAAACAACAAACAACAAAATCAAGAATTGTTCATTAAAATAGTAAAGGTTACACGAAACACATACATATATTAATATTAAAAACAAAACAAAACAAAACAACAAAATAAAAATAATAATAATATATATATACGCATATATATATATATTTTGTACAAATATAATTAATGACAAAACGAAAGAAGAAGAGAAAAACAAGAAGAAGAAGAAGAAGCAAAAACCAAGTACACTTATTAAAGTTTAAGCAACAAAACAAAAACAAAAAACAAAAAAAACAACCAATTTAATATGCAATTACCGTAACAGTAGTTGATAAATCAAAATAAAAACCAAATTGTAACATTTAAAAAAAGTTTACATTTATTTAAATTAAACCGCTCAAAATTCTTGAGATCAGTTGACCTCTCCTTTCACAGCTGACTACATATAACAGAACGACAACAGCCTGTTATTTACATTTAATATTTTCACTTTAGCGCTTCTCTGTTAAGTTGAGTCGTAAATAACGTGCTACTGTAAGCTTGCAGACAGTCTTTTAAAGATTAACTGCATTAGAAACAATTGCAATTGGAACTCCGAACTAAATGCTGTTATATTTGGTGCTCTAGTGTGTTGCAGTTTCTGTTGTTGAACAGAAAGTTAAATTGGAAGTTCATTAACAGTCGAATAACCTTTGTAAATTAATTAACATTTAAGTCGAATAACCGTTTTCTTTTCCGGCTAAGTTGAACATTTTGCAACACTGGTTGTCAGTTTTTTCTTTTCCCCGTTGTGTTTCATTCGTTTAACTTAAGTTTTGCTTGTGTTGAAATAAATAAACTATACATTTGATTAATATTAATAACGTGGATAATCAAAATTAATATATTATTATTAATTTAACAAAGTCTGCGAACTTTTTGCTGTTTGTAAAGTGGTTGGAGTGTTTTACCTGTGTGCTTTAAAACGAAAATGAGTTCGAACAACAAGCAGAACATTAAAACGCGACGACGCCGGCGCCAGAGGAAGAATGTGCGTAATTTCAACATACAGAATATTAATAATGCAAGCCTGAACCCAATGTGTGATGAGGTTACAGCAAATGCAAGCACATGTGGCATAATGTGGCGCGCCGAAGCAATGACGTCAACCTCGACGCCATTGAATAACAGCGATCAACTTGGAATATGGTGGAACTCACTTAAAACACAATTTCAGTGGGGTGCAAATATGTATCCAAGCGTTTTTGAAGCTCACCCATTTAAGAGACTTAAGATGGAGTTTGATCCTCCAATGCTATTGTAAGGTGAGTCTCTTAGTATGTAGATCCGATTGCTTTGTTAACAGCTCGCTTGAGCTGCCTAAGATGCACAACAGCACAGATTTAGTAGCATCACTATGTTATTGTCTACATACAGGGGTAAAAAAGTGCATAATTTTTTTTTTCTGTGCCTCTGGACACAGTGTTACAGTGCGTAGGCGGCTGCTTAAATAAAAAATTTTTGCATGTTGAAACAGTGCTACCCATTTTAAGAATTCCACCATACAATGTTTGTAAGAAAACACATTTGCACTTTTTTTTTTTAGCGATTTGACGCCGCTAAGTATTGTCTGCTTAGTACTAGAAAACAAAAGCACAGTTTTAGTAGCATAGAAAGTAGAGTTACATCCAGTGGCTGTCAAACATTTTTATTTTTTGTAGCTGTAAATGTTTGTGAAGGAGCTAAACACAATACTAATAAAAGTTAGACGCAAATAATAAATCTGATATTTATTAGTGTAATATAATAAATTAATAATTGCAGTTATAGTTCCAATGTCGAGAATAAATTAGCAATTGTCCAGTGATCGACAGTTATAGGAGTACTGCACTGAAAATTACTTTATATTTTAGTGTGCACAGTTTGGCGGGTGGCAAACCCGTGTTTACTTCAGCAGAGCTTAGACTGGAAATATGCACACGTACACATTCACATGCACTTATTTAGTGTGCATGTAATTTCATGTAAACATCAAGAGAGAGAGAGAGAAAGAGAGAGAGTGAGAGAGTAAAAGAGAGAGAGAGAAACAGAGAGGGAGAACGAACTACAAGAACAGCACCAACAACAAAACACATTTCCCGTTAAGAGGGGGGAGAAAGGGATAACAAGTGTATACGGACAACTTCCCCCGCACAGAGTTCAATGGTCTTTTGACACAAATGATGTCAAGTTGAGCTTCTTGGCTGCTGCTTTCGCCTGGTGCATTCGTCGTCGTTCGTCGGGTCTCAACACACCGCACGTCGGCTCATTTCGGCACACAACTCGCAGCTCAAGTCAGCTGCCGCTTTGCAAATCCTTTGTGTCTGTGTGTTGTCTTGTTTCTGTGTGCGTGTGCTTAACTGTTTGTTTGGGTGCCCAGCCATGGCTAGCTGCGGATATGCGGCCGGCATGCTCTGCTAAGCATTCTCTCGCTCTCTTTGCTCGTGCTGAGAACCTACCGCAATTAATTTCGTGTTCGTCGTCGACGTCGTCGCTGCATTTCCTTGTTTATGTTTTGTAACCAAATGTAGGGTATTCGGCTAAGTGCTGGAGCGTGAGAGAGAGAGAGCTCAAAATCAATTGCCAGAGAGAAAAGAGAGCATGTGCAGCAGTACCGTTATATTGTTCACTCACTGTTGCAGCGAATGTTGGCTGCTGCTGTTGCTGCTGCTGTTGCTGCTGCAGTCGCTTCTGCAGTCGCTGTCGCAGTCGTTGGTGCTTCTGTACCTGCGCATTTCACGCTGCAGCTTTTTGTTATTGTTGTGTTCCTCCATCTTCCGCTTCTTTTTCCTCTCCGTTTGTTGTAGCAAATTTTGTGTTGCTTGCACCGTGGTGCGCACGGCCTAAGGAAACTTTACGGTTTATCATTTTTAATTACAAATTATAAAAATACACTTAAGCATGGGCTCAGAGTGTCTCCCAGTTGAGAATTTACATTTACATTAATTTTTCGATTTATTATAATATATGTTAAACATACTCTTTTTCTTGAAAAAATGCTATAAAATATCTATACATTTTTAAACTTTTACAAAAACGAGAAAGATTTGCTATATTCTTCGTACATATTAAACAAATAAAATAAATAGCATAGGCACTGTGCGTGCCTATGCAAACAAACTACGCAGCTTTGCATCAGCAGCTTCGCCTCAACCGTTATTTCGCGTAACTGTAGCACCAAATGGTTGGGAAGAGAGAGAGAGAGATCCGCTGCTGCAGTTAGCTGCGCTGTCGATGTCGACATCGAACGGCAACGTTGCCGTTGTCCTGGCTGCATTTGTCCTGGCGGCAAATGAACACTTTAATCATTTAGTTCTTGCACTCTCCGGCAGCAAGTTGTGTTTTTTGATTATCGTCGTATCGTCGTCGTTTATAAATTGTTGTATATCGGTATAATACACACATCTAGCATACTCACACAAACACACACACACATACATACACATATATACATACACATATTCACATGCAAATGCATACAGGCAGTGTATGCATCGCGTATATTGTGTGTAACGGTTAAAAATCTACAATTTTGTGCGTGTATTTTAAAACTCATTTCAAGCGAACCAAGTTAAATGTTTTCTTAAAAAATAAGTGAAGAATACATACATACACATATGCATCTATTTTTGCGGCACTTAAATCAAATGAAAATAAAGTAAGCTCAAGGAGGAAAAATATGTAAAGGCGAATTTCTGTTGTTTTTGTAGTTGTTTTTGCAGTTGTTGATGTTGCTTTTGTAATTGCATATTAGCATGTTAAGTGTGCCCACACCCATGGTCGATTTTTCGCATTTATGTGGGTACACACACACACATGCACACACATGCATATGCACTCTCGATAGTAAAAACTTGACTCAATGGGTAGCCCAGCGCCGCAGAGCGCATTTCTCTATACTTTGCTGCCAAAAGCCGCCTACACACACACACACATTTACTCGACGCTGCTGCGTTCCGTGCAGCGCCGGCTGCAGCCGACGTTTAACCCAAAAAAAACGCAGTCGACGCTTGCAGCTACTAAGCGCACTCTCAAGCTTACGCTCTCTCTCTATCCTGCTCTCCTGCTCTCTGGAGCTGTTTGCGTTGCCTAACTTGAGGCGCCGTCGGCTGACAGCTGCTGCTACTGCTGCAGCTTTTGTTAACTGCGCTGCGACTGCATAAACTCTCTTTCTCTTAATATTTGTCTACATTCTGCCGCACCCAAAAGCACAGTGCTGCTGCTGATGCTTCTTCTTGCTGTTATTTCGTGAGCCTTCGGCTGATTTTTGCTTTTGCTTTTGCCTATTGCAAGGTGTGTCACTTTTTTGTTTTGTTCTTACGCTTTTGCCACACTTTGCATGCAATGGTCGAAAAGGAGAGAGGAGGCAACAGAGGAGACGCTTTCGATATATCCTTCACTTTGCATCAATTAAGCGGAAACAATTTCAAAACATTTATGAATGAAAATTGCCTGTTTGTGCTTATTTTTAAGAGGTGGACTATATTTTTAGGAATGAATATTTAAAGTTTGGCTGTTTTTTTTGTTTTCGTAAGTTAGATTAAACGATTGTCAGGTGAGCTTGAAAAAATAATAAGAGTATTGATTTAAACTAAAGATTTTTTGATCAAGTGCCTTTTGTCTGAAATTAAAAATAATTTCGAAAAATTGAAGAAAAGCAGATCGCTGAAAAATGTGTGTATCTTATCTTAAAAGAAGGAACGCCAGCTAATTTAATGGAATAGTCGTCGTCATGTTCAATTCAATATATTTATCGTAGAATTAATTTGTGTTTCTCATTGTACTTTGACAGGTGTTTTTTTATTTTGATATTTTGCAAACATCTGCTGCGATTCTATTTGAACAGCTGTCTTGCTCAGTTCTGTTACTTTTACAAATGTTAAATATGCACACAATCTGTGTCTGTTTTGGATACTACGCCATTATACATGTAATCCAATTATTGCGATGTGCCTTCTACGTTCTCATATGCACATGTTGTGTACCTACATGTACCTATTTGTACCTATGTCATCATCAGCAAAAACATTTGTACATACATTACGGAGGGGGAGCTCTCTGATCTAGACAACCACCCGGTAGGTGCAAGCCTTTGCTATTTACTCACACACACAATCCAAACACGAAGAAGTCAAAACAAAGAGCATAGTGAAGTGTTTTGCTCTCACGCTGTAGAAATGTTGAATTTTCTCTTATTTGCGGTCGTTCTCCCTCCCCCAGTCTCTCGCGCTCTCGTACTCTCACTCTCTGCGCCCATGGCTATGCAGGCAATGCGTTGTTTCGGCTGTGGCCATTCATTTGCCTTTGGCTGCGGGGCATATAAATAATTTCCATGGCGCTCGCTGAATCAGTTTATTTCTGTTCTGTTGAGTTGCAGGAACGTGTTATTTTTCTACTTTCCGTTTGATTTTATTTCCTTATTATTATTATTATTGTTATTATTATTATTGTTAAACATTTGTTTTGCGTTCGGTTTGCTTCGGTTTCATTTCGGTTTTCGTTTTCGTTTTTATCCGTTTTGTTAACTTTTTTGAAACAAAACAAAAACACAACAACAAATTTCAACGCCAATTGCTGTTTTGCATAAGTTTTTTGTGCAAAAATTATTCAGGTTGCTTGTTCTTTAGTATTACAAATTCTAATAAGCATAATCCAAAATAGAAAAAAAGTGTTTCGTAATCGCGTCCAAATTCAAATAGCAACAAGTTTTTTTTTATTTACATTACACCGTTTTCAATTTGTTTTCAAAACAAAGGTAATATTTTGAATATATTTTCTTTCATTTATGTAATTTGCACATGCAATCAACTGAGTGAATAATTTCTATCATATTTTAAGATATATATATACGCATATATAAATATATATGTAAGTTTCACACATCGCCACTTAACCTCAAAAATGCGTCGCAGCCGCAGCAGCAGCAGAAGAGACACGAACAGAAGCAGCGCAGTCGTTTTGTTATTTTTGAAATATTTCGAAAATATAATTCTTGGTACTTCTACCGGCTCTCAATACATCAGCAACCCCCTCCGTTCCCTCTTCGTCTCTGTGGTCGCACAAGTTGTTTGTTTATTTTTAAAATATTAGTTTTTCGCACGATTTACGCTGGCAGCGTATGCAAAAATGGCCGCGTAAAACTCAGATAAACCATTTCGCCAAAATACGCAAAAAAAAAAAGTGCAAAACGTTGATCTTGATAAAGACAATTAGCAATCGCATGTAATACCAAAATTATTAGATTGGATTAAGATATATATTTGTATGTGCTGTGAGTTAGTTCGCTTTCTTTACTGAACTCAAAATTTGAGATAAATTTTTTTTAGCACTAACAGCTAATCAAGAAAAGCGGTACAATGATTCCATTCATAGTTAAATAAGTGAATAAAACATGTATTTATTTCAAAGTGTGACACCTACATCTCGTTCACTGCATATTATCTCTCTGGGGTGATAGGGAGTGGTACTTTTTCCATATGCTCGATATATACATTTAACAAGCTGATATGGTCTGCATTCTCGGTTCCAAAGTGTTCAACAGATTCTATGGTAATAGTTCCGATTTTATTTCTGTGTCGATATCGAAGTTGAAGAACCAACTTGAAATTTGGTTTACATACTTTATATATCTATACATATATATATGTATATATATATATGCAAATTTGAAATACAAGTAGAACTATCAAGGTGTCGGACCCACTGGGCGCACCATAATTTTAGCCAAACGATAAAGAGTGCAGTTTTATCTATTAGCCAATAAAAAAACTCGCTAAACCAAAAATTGTTGTAAAGAGTTACGGGAAAGTATTGGGCGATAAGAACTAATTTTTGTATAATACAAATTCAATGGGCAGTAGTTCAGCATATTTTTTTCTTGTTCTGTCCAGATATAATCAAAACAGAATAGAATACATACAAAATATACAGATGATCATGACTATATCGATTATATATTTTTATATAATTATTTAAACTTATTTAATTATAAGTCATAAGTTATTTATTGTCTCGATCAATGCCAATGACTTATTTCATTCAGTAATCAACTTAAGTTGTTATATTTAATATATATTAAAGAAAATCCAAATATAAAATACTTTCTAACTTTGCATTATAAAATTCAAGGCTCTCAAATCGAAATGAATCTAAAATACAATTGCGATTTTGATTCTGGAAAAATATGTGAGAATATTTTATTAGGGTTAATGGTTAGATCAATAAAGATGGCAACTTTGTTAAGGGTAGTTTCTCATTTGGCCATAGTTTCCACAATGTCTGCTTGCCAATTGCAGATTATCCGCTTCTGCCTTTGACCTGTTTTAATTACAAAACTATTCACATTGCAACTGCACCTCTGCCCCGTCCCGTTCAGTTCCGTTCCGCCCCGTCGCCAATTAGCCAATGCGTCATTTAAATTACATCGATTTTTGTGTCAGCTTTCGGATTTTTGTATTTGTGAGGCACGCATCTAGCAACTGGAATTGAAAATATGCGAAAATGGGCCACAACAGCCGTGGTAGTAACAAGAACTGCAAATAGACCATGGTTCAACGATGACATTTCAACGGTTTCATTAAATATAGGTTAAACACGATGTTTTTTTGTTTGCAACGTTTGTTGCTGCATCAAGTTTAAATTGAATTAAAATAATTGATTTTTATTGCATTATTCTTTGTTGCAGTTAACTTTTGGACACACATATAACGTATACGTAGTGGGTACTCAGCTTAACAAAGCTATAGCAAAAGCTTTAACCTAAATCAATTTCTGTTTTCCACTTTCGTTTGCCCGTATCGTGCGTCGTGCATTCTTAGGTGAGTATTATATATATGCATATTTCAGAATTGAGATTTCCTGATGATAATTTATAATTCATTTGTATTGCAGATTGGAAACAGCAAACACGTCACATCAGTATTATCTTACAAAGAACTCTACTTAACACTTCAAGATTAATTTTCTTTTGAAAAGAAGAAAGCAGTAAAAATTTTCACTAATTCTTACAATAATCTGTTGTCATTTTTCTCTCAACTAAACTTTACCTAATCGATCTAATCAAAATTGTTACAAATATTTCTTAGCAAACATTTTTACGTAATCAGCTTATCTAGAAAAAGGATTTTTTGGGATAGTATGTAGTAAACTAAAGAATTTGCCAGATTTGTAGTTAGATATACCAGTTAGAAGTATATGAAGTATAATAATAACTATAGATATTTGTTATTGGATGGTGCTCAACAAAATTTTAATTTCTTTAAAGCCTTCGCCTTGCTTCAAATTTTTCACACTGAGCGAAATGTTTTAAAAATTTTTGGGTATGTAGGCAGTATTAAATCCTAGAGGTAAAAAAGTATACAGATGGATTTATCTGTTTTAAATTGATGGACTGTTCATATAAGCACTTGAATACAGTATTAATATAAACTTACAAATATTTAATATTATTATATTTTAAGTAAAGTTTAGTTGGGACATAAATTCCGATAAAATCAATATATATTTTTGTATTATTTAATGCTTTATGTAACAAAAAATAGCACTTTTAATGATATCTGTTTTAGTTATCCATAACACAGGCCGATTTGTATTATTATGGTGCTATTTTTTGTTGGTATTTTTTATTTCATACATGTAAATTAAATTTTATTGATTTTCTTACAAATCTCATTGTCACAGCAGCAGTAACTACATAATGGTTGAGGGTCAGACAGTGGTACAACAGCAGCAGCTGCAATCGGCGGGTGGCACAGGCAATGGCACGGCTGGAGCCGGTGGCGTCACCACTGGCGGTGTGGCTAACAGTCAGGCGCAACAGAATGGCGGTGCGGGTGCGGTGGCAACTGCAGTCGCTGCTGCTGCTGCTGCTCCGGTAGCAATTGTCAACAACACTGCAGCCAACAATAATAACAACAATAACAACAACACTGCAGCAACAAACAATAATAATAACAACAACAATATTAACAACAACAACAATGAACCGGATCCCAAAACGAATTTGATTGTGAATTATTTGCCCCAGACAATGTCACAGGACGAGATTAGATCGTTGTTTGTCAGCTTTGGTGAGGTGGAGAGCTGCAAGTTGATACGCGATAAGGTTACAGGTAAGTCCGTCGGCTTTAACCACTGATTGATACACTTTTAATTGTTGTATTGTTCTTTGCCATTCGCTTAGGTCAAAGTCTGGGCTATGGCTTTGTGAACTACGTCAAGCAAGAGGATGCAGAGAAGGCGATCAATGCACTCAACGGTCTTCGTCTGCAGAACAAAACCATAAAAGTGAGAACAAAACACTCAAAAGGGTATTCACAATCAAAGACGACCGTACATTTTCTCTGATTTTTGCAATAAATAATTCATACCATTTATAATAGAAATATGATTAAAGATTAAATATGGTATGGAATTAATATTATTTTCTATGGTATTTGTAGTAATCGTATACATAAAGTTTATGTTAACAAATGGAAATCAAATTATTGTTATTTATGTGTATTAAAGTTAGCCATTTTCCCCTTTTTTTTTAAAAGGTCATCTTTATTGTGAATTCCCTAAATTATGTTTGAATTGTACATTATTTAATTTGACTCTGATTTAGGTCTCCATTGCGCGTCCCAGCTCGGAGAGTATCAAGGGCGCCAATTTATATGTATCGGGTCTTCCAAAGAATATGACACAGTCCGATTTGGAATCATTGTTCAGTCCATTCGGCAAAATTATAACTTCCCGTATACTTTGTGATAATATCACTGGTGAGTTCAAATTGTATGACTTTCCAAATCTATATATTTGATCAGTTATGGCATGTCCATGCTATAAATTCGCATTTATTTCATTGTTTTTCAAAATTTCAACAATTTCTTTATTTTTGATTGAATTGGTTAAAAAACTTGTATTAAATATTCAAAGAATCTAAAACATTTTTCAGACGAACTACAAATATAACTACTATGCTCACTTCTAGCATATTAGCATGTCTCATATATTTCTCTCTTTTTATTTATATTATTTAATTAAACTAGTTAATAGTTTTTTTTTTGTTTCTGCGTTCAGTGAGACTGGCATCATTTTTGCCTTAGCGCGCACAATTTCTTTCACAGTTAGTTTTGTTGGCGCCAATTTTGGTTATAAGTTGACATTTATACAATAATGCAAAATTTGTATATGATCTTATTTTATTTTTCATGTATTTATCAAACTCGATACAAAACACCAAATAAAAAAACTATCAGATGAACATGCGGCGGGTAGGTTTTTACTTTTTGTTTAGCTGTTTTAATCGCAATTCATCAATTTCTCATTTGCACATTGCTTGGCATCGTTTCAATAGTTAATCCTTGAGTTCTTTTCGATTTTATTGAGTTTTTGGTGTTGTTTTTTTTTTTGGTGTGTGTGTGTGTTGTTGGCATTTAAACAAAATTTCAGACATACACAAAATCAAACAGAACTATGGAAAAATGATTCTTAGTTGGGAAAAAATATTCAAAAAATATGAATTTTTCATTGATCTATGTTACACGAAATCATCAAAATATGTTAAAGCCCCAAAGCTCCTTTTAATACTATCCTAAATGTTTTTGAACCTAAAATCCTCTGGTATTTTAACATAAATGTATAAAACTGCATAGAAGGTAACTTATCGTTCAGCATGTACGACTATAATTTATTATATATATGTATTTTTAATTTTTGTCTTTTATTATTATGGAATATATTTTTATTGGAAATTATGTTATAATTTTGTACTAATGCATTTTTATTTTCATTTCCTTAACGTCAAACCAAACAACCAATACACACAAAACATCCAATAAACAAATTACGAAATGAAGAGCACGTAATTGACGACATTGACAGTATGTATGAGTAACATTATTCTTGGACTTATATTTTATGATTTTTAGCTTCGATTTTGCGATGTGTTTTTGCTTGGCTTTATACACCAAAATGATTAAAATTGTCGCTGCAAATTGCATATTCATTCGCATTCTTTGCTGTTCGCTGTGAAGACGTTCTTCAATTTATGACTTTTGTGTATTGACTGAGTTTTGGTCTCTTTGCAACTCTCTTCCGCCTTTAGGTCTCTCCAAGGGCGTGGGCTTTATACGCTTCGATCAGCGCTTTGAGGCTGATCGCGCTATCAAGGAGCTAAACGGTACCACACCGAAGAATTCCACCGAACCGATTACCGTTAAGTTTGCCAACAATCCGAGCAGCAACAAGAACAGCATGCAACCCCTTGCCGCCTACATAGCGCCACAAAATACTCGCGGCGGACGCGCCTTTCCAGCTAATGCAGCCGCCGGCGCTGCTGCGGCAGCCGCTGCTGCCGCCATTCATCCCAACGCGGGCCGTTACAGGTGAGTACATCTAAGTAATTTTAAATTTTAAGCTTCTTAAAACTTCGTACTGAATTTTAGAAATTCATCATGAGTGTTAAGCGTAACTCAACTTATTATTCAGATAATTTTTGTACATTTAAAAAAAAGATGTATAATTTTCAGTTATTTTATTGTTATTTATCTTCTATTATTATAAAAGAGATTTGGGTTTCTACTTTTCTAAAAATATATTACTGAAATATACAATAGATTATAATTTGAGGAACATTTTTCTAGTTTGTTGGTCGATTTTCTGTAACATTTCCGAGAATTTTAAACCAAATTAAAAATAAATATAAAAATCGAGGATTATCAGGATTAAAAAAACAAAATCACATCAGAAATGTGTTTAGTTGCGTAGTAATAAGAAAAGTAAACAGTTTCTGGTTTTTGATAAAATCATAAAACTGAGTAAAAAGTTTTCTCAGCTCGCATTCTGATTTATTAGATTAACTAAAATATAAATTTGTTTTGACTTTTTAGCTCTGTGATTTCGCGCTATTCGCCGCTGGCCAGTGATCTTATTACTAATGGCATGATCCAGGGCAATACCATAACCAGTTCGGGTTGGTGCATTTTCGTTTACAATCTGGCGCCGGAGACGGAGGAGAATGTGTTGTGGCAGCTGTTTGGGCCATTTGGTGCCGTGCAATCGGTTAAGGTACGCTCAAGTGTCAGATAAATGCGCTTGGCTTGCGAATTAATTTCTTTTCTACCTGTGCAGGTCATACGCGATTTGCAGAGCAACAAGTGCAAGGGATTTGGCTTTGTGACCATGACCAACTACGAGGAGGCTGTGCTGGCCATACAATCGCTGAATGGCTACACGCTGGGCAATCGGGTACTTCAGGTCAGCTTCAAGACCAACAAAAATAAGCAAACGTAATTATTAACCAAGTTGGCTGCTGTTGTCAATGCCAATGCGGCGGCAGCGGCGCTCGCTGCCAATAGTTTGGTGCTCAATCATAACATCAACCACAACAACAA
This sequence comes from Drosophila fungiperda, assembly GCA_035042345.1. Lineage (NCBI taxonomy): Eukaryota > Metazoa > Arthropoda > Insecta > Diptera > Drosophilidae > Drosophila > Drosophila fungiperda. The sequence goes on from JAWNLM010000145.1 coordinate 10,869,183, forward strand.
CAATCATCAATCAAACAACAACAACAACCATGGCAACAAGGGCAACACCAATGCTGCCCACAAACAGTTTGGCAAACATGCGAATCACAACAGCAATCACAACAGACAGCACAACAGCAACACTAGCAAACAAAAGCAGCACACAACAACAACAAGCAGCAGCAGCAGCGGCAGCAGCAACAACAACCGGCACACTCAGCCACTTTTGGCAGCTGCAACAAAGGCGACAACTGCAACTGCAACCACATCAGGACTTACAGCAATTGCGAACAATCGCCAGAGCAAACTTTCCACAAAGGGCAATAGTTGGAGCAACAGCAACAACAACCACAACCACAACACAGCAGCAACATTTACCAGTAATGGTAGCAGCAGCAGCGGCAGTTATCACAACAACAGTCACAACACCTCGTCCAATGAGGGTGGCGCCACTGCATCTAGCTCGAACAGCATTTTGAAAACTTCCACAAAGTTCATTTACAATAAACCACAGAATCATTTCGAGTTGCTGCAACAGCAGTTGCAACTGCAGCAGGAATTTGCACAGTTCCTTACGAATGTGGCCAATAGTGCAACAGGAGGTGGTGGCGCTGCCGCATCGCAAAATCAAAACCAAAGTAGCAGCAGCAACAATGCAACTAGCGGTTCCAATGTGGCACGAAATGCTGTTGGCAACACACACAACGCTTTGGGCAACACAACATCAGCAGTTGCTGGCAACAAGAACAACAACAACAACAACAGCCATAACAACAACAACAACTATCAATCCTCATTTACGCCATCGCATTGGTCAAATTGGTTTTTCTAATTTAATTTTTTTCAATTTATTCATTATTCATTACCCATTTTTGGTATAATTACCTTTTCTTAAATCAACCGTTTTAATATACGTTTTACAATTGTTATTTGAAGTTAAAAAGTTTTAGTTTTTTAAGCAATTACATTTTTTGAGTAGCTTTGATTTTCATATTGCTTTTTTTTGTGCTTTTTTTTGTGCTTTTTTTGATACTGACAAACTGGCAATACTTTGCCATTATATTTTTCTATATATATATATCTTTTATAATATAACACATATTTAACAATTCTTGTTTCATTTTGCACTATAAGCAAATTCTAGTCGGATCTAGAAAACCAAAACAATGCTACTAAAAATATAAGGTTAAGTTTATGTTTGAAGAAAGCAGCTTATTCTACAAGTAGTTTAAAATATTTGGCAAAACAAAAAACAACCTGTTAGGCCAAAACACCAAGGCATGACAAAAAAAAAAAACAAAACAAAAAAAAAAAAAAAAATTAAATTATTTAAGCCTATTGATAAAGTAAAAAATATGCCAAACAGAACTGAAATACGTATTTGTTTAAAGTTTGGCATCGAGTCGGATACATTTGAAAACAACGACACATTTTCACGATATGTTTATATATATCTACTTATATATACGAATAATTGTGTAACTCATATTTAAAATAAAGATCGTATACATTAAAATATACTTATAGACAATTTATTTGAAATAATTCAATTTTAAAATTATTAACCTTTACCAAATATCATTGTCATGTTTTGCAACTTGTGCATTTTTCAACTGTTTTAACCAATTTCAAAATCTATCCTGACGAACAGCAGTAAAGAAATCGAATGTGCAACAAAAAAAAAAAAAAAAAAAATACAAAATCGGTAAACTAAACAAGAGCTAAAAACACACTGAGAATTTTTCGAATACAACGAATAAATGTTTAAGAAAAATTTAAAGCAAAACACCAATAAAAAGAAATATAAATAATTCAAGACAAGTAAAAATCATAATCATAACACACAAAAAAAATATGCTATAATAAAAAAACACTTAAATATAAAACGATAAATAACAAGTTTTAAAGAAAAATCTAAACCAGCTACAAATTTATGTGCACGCCATTCGAAAAATCTAAGAAATTCAAGAAAAACTCTAACGACAAATTCCCTCCCAAGAATGAAGATAAAAACTTAACTTAAACCAAACTAAAAATTACGTAAGATAAAAATTTGACAAAATGCGTTTCAGCAAAACGAATTTGTTTCAAGAAACAAACAAAAAAACAGCAATAATAATGGAACATACAATGAAAGCAAATCAAATCGCCAAATTAAATATTAAACAAAGATTAAAAAAAAAACAACACAAATTTGTATGCAAAAAAACCATTCTTAAAAGAGTGAAACAAATTTACGTAATAGTGATGGAAATGAAATGTTTTGAAAGAAAATTATAAATGCATTTAATGAACCACGTGAGAAAAAAAGGCAACAAATGAAAAGAGTACGATCAAATTTCGATAAAATGAAAACATGGTGCTTGAGAGATTTCCTTGTAAAACTAGCTAAATGTACTATTCCCTTATATCAACAAACTACAAAAAGGTCTTGTTAAAATATTATGTTTACACTAAAATTGTTGTTTTTCTTTTTTTTTTTTTTTTTAATAAATTCTTGAACTTTTGCATTCACAATTACGCGGGGAAATGGGGAAACTCCTTTGATTCAGACGCGTATAATTGTCTATTCAGTTGTTTTACACTCATTTCCTGTGCGTAAGTCAAGCCTAAACCATTCACAATGTTAAAACACATTCAACTATGCTATATATATATATATATATTAACTTTATAAAATCTATAACTATTTATGAAAAAACAAAAAAAAAACAAATGAAGAATAACAACAAGAAAAGTATATTATATATGATTAACAATATATTGATGTTGTGTATTGCAAATTTTAAATGTTTATACATATACATATACATACCAGAAAATTTATTATGAAAATATATATTAACTCATGGCATAGGCCACAACAAAAAGACACTTTCATGTATACGTCAAGTAAATTTATTGCAACTATTTAATAAAGTATTTAAAAACACTGCAAATTGTATATGTATATATATACATATGTATGTATACATATGTGCATATATATATATATATATATATATATATATATATACAAATCAAAGTGTGAATGTATGTATATTTACGATAACGATTATTAAGTATATATGTATGTGTGTAGTGCATAGGCCCAGCGCATAATGCCATAGCCCCTAATATTTGTAGAGCTTAACGGCTTCTCCACTTCCACTGACACTGACACTGACACAAACATACATACATACATAAATACGTACTACATAAACGATGTGATGCAATCGAATCACTCGAAACACTCACACTTAAACCTACCCCAAATATATTCATGCGCAAATGCTTGACTGACAACAAAAAAAAAATTTAATATTGAAAAAATGCATTGCTTTTATGCGATTTATGTGAACAGCAACTTCCAGTTAACTCTCGAAGCCAGTTCAAGAAGAAGGAGATGAACAAAAAAACACTACAAGAAAAAAACACCAAGCAAACCGTTTTTTATAATCAGCCACACACATTTTTGTGCATGTGCGATCTGAATTAGAAAAAAAAAAAACTGAATGCAGAATGCGTAATGCAATTAATTAATGATAACAAGTATAGCAACAAAAAGAACAACAACTAAAAGCAATCGATTATATACATTTTTTAAGATGAAAATGTTTTATAAATAATTCAAAAACAAAAAAACCAAGAAAGAAAACCAAAAAAAAAACAAAAAAAAAAAACAAAAACCAAGAAAGTATTTTAAAAATTTAAACATATACATGAGTACTATATATACAATATATTATATTATATATACATATTATATATATTTAACGGTATTGGTAACGAACAAAAACACCGCACAATAATATACAAAAAAAAAACCAAAAAAAAAAAACAAGAAAAATTATGAATACGTAATGACAAACCGCATAGGATCTGACAAACAAAAGTTAAACTAATGCAAAAAGACTAAAACAAAAGCAAAAACAAAAAAAAAAACAACTAAAAACGAACAACTTTATAATTTTTACATAAAAAAAACCGCAATAATGTTAACATTTAAAGAAGATGAACGAAGATGAGGAGAAAACAAAGCGCATATCTTGAAAACGAAAATAAACGAAATGAGCATGATAATGAAATCTATAAAAAAAAGATACGAAAAAGTTACCACAAATTTTAACTAAAACAAAAATCGAAACAAAAGGTCATAACGCGAAACAGTCGACGTTTAAATATGGTACACTTTTATACTTTTACACAAAAAAAATATAAGGATAGTGCATACATATATATATATATATGTATATATGTATACAAGTATATAGTCAAAGATCGGGGCGATCAAATCGATTGTCACGTTCGTTGTTCGTCGTTTCGAGGCACATTCGCGTTTGAAACCACAAAGGTTGTGCATGGCCTGCAGGTGGAACCGGAACTGGAACCGCATTTGGAACTGTTTCCGGCATCTGCAGTGCTCTCTTTAAATGTCTCTCGTAAATACATACAAAGCAAAATACAAAGAAAACAGAAAAACAGAAAAAAACAAAAAAACACTACTCTCTCTTTAACTCACTAATATAACTTACTTAATTGAGTGTTGAATAATCGAAATCTTCAAATTGTGAGTAAAACTAAATCATTAACGAATCGATCTAAGTATATAAAGTGATGTGCTATTGTCTACACATATTAATCAAGCCTAATTTAGGCATAGTTTAACAACCTTTAATTGATTGAGCCTCGATTTAAAAGAATTTGAAGGCAGAGACCCTTTAGAATATTCACATAGCAAAACAAATTTATTTCTATAACTTTCCCGTACTCCAAATTATAATACAAACATCCGTAGTGATTTTTTATTTTTTGTAATATTTCTGAGGATATTGATTTCAATATGTTTCTATAGATTAATCTCTAAAGCGAGGCATGTTTGCAAAAAATATCTTTATATTGCTTTTTTCAATTACAAATAGACAATATTACTTTACAAATTTTATTCTAAAATTTGCTCAAGAATTCCAAGTATTAAATATATTCGTATTTATCTCAATAGCTTAACTTTATAGGCATTTTATTTAGATACATAATTTCATTTTTAACTGAACCTTCATTATTCCTGCTCTTATAACAAAAAAAAAAAACAACACAACTTTTTGGTAAAAATATTTGCAAACAACTAACAATGAATAAATATCTATCCAAAAAAAATATATTTCGTAGTGCATGTTATCGGTAAAGTAAAGATTGAATGATGCTCTCTCTCTATGTGTTTGCATTAAATGTTAAAGCAAAAGCAAAAAACTACAAAATATATAAATTAAATTAATTATGTATAAACCAAACTTAGTCGAAAACAACTTAGTCAAAGGTAATAATTTTAAGCACTCTTGTTAAATGCGAAGCACACTGCATTACCACTTACTTGGAATGAACAAACAAATGAAATGAAATAATCAGCAGAAATGGAAAACAAAAAACTGAAAAACTGAAAAATACAGAATACTTAAAAGGTAAAATGCATTAGTGAAACAGAAAACTTAAGTGGCATCCGTTTATTCAAGCTCAAGCTCAACTTATGCATAATTTAATTAAACAAAAAAAAAAAACGAAAACAACATATTTAATTCAGCATAAGAATTTAAAAGAGGATTCAAATAATTTGTATTATCGTCTATGGTTTAGCTTACATATAGCAATTGAAGACAACATACTAATTATGCCAGATATATATAAAAAAAAAACAACTATGCAACGTTTTTTTCTCGTCGTTATAAACATAGTCAAAATATTGGTGGGTCGTATCGTATTGTAGTAGCAAATACTTAACTTAATCACGTCAAAAAACGAAAAAACAAATACCAACAAAAAACAGAAAACAACAATTATTCCAATTTAATTAAAAGTGCATATTTATCTATTGAATTACTGTCGAATTCTCTCATATGGGGCGTGGCTATACTACCACGCCCGCCCGACACACTGACACATTCACACCTTAAACAATTTTCTTCGAATTTTCATTCAATTAATTACAACTTAAACAATTACAAATGAAACAAAAACAAAAAAAAAAAATAATATGAACAAAACAAATACGAAGCAAATTTATATAGCATATTTATGGTATACTCTGTGCAAGATTTATTAAGAATCAATTAAACTTCATTACGGATTACTCTGAGAATTTACAACAGCAAAACACACACACACACTCACACACACACACACAAACACACACACCAACAACACAAGTGAAGAAAACAACAATTTATTCAATAAAGCTATGAAATGATGTGTTTAAAACAAAGACTCGAAAATTTATTTGACTCTTGGGGAATGGAGCAGGCTCAAAATTAATGTGGCATCAATAAATCTATAACTGACTTGGTAAGTAATAAGCTAAAACTAGAATATGACAATTTACGTAATTTATAGTTGAATTCAGCAATGATTATTGTTGTAAATTTTGAATGAAGCTGTACATCTTATTATTATGGATGAGTCACAGTTTTTATATAAAATAGTGTAAAAACTTTAATTTTTTTTACATATTATGATTGATTTAGAGTGAAAGTTAGCATATAGAATAGAATTATTTGAAATGTTCAGAATACAAAAGAGAGTTTCTTCCTCTTTTGTGTATTATAATTTGCATTTATTTATATTTATATAATGTAAACAAAATATTTAAAAATAATATATATAAAATTACTTAATTAAAAATACAAAGTTGTATTTAAATAATGGAGTACAGTATATATGTATATTTAAATAAACATTATTTATTTATTTATTTATTATGTATTTATTTTATATATTAATGTATTTAAATTCAAGTTTTTTTAAAATCCATACTATGATTGCTCACAGCTTTTAAACATGAAAATACTTGGTCTAGCTTAAAAACGCACATGAAAAGTGTGTTTAATAAATATATATTTATTTCTAGAAACATTAAATTTGTGCTATATATATAGTATTACCAATAACACGCTAGAATAAAATAGGAAAATGCAATATTTTTAACCAACAACAATGCGAAATTGCAGCTTAAAGTGCAGAAATCGAAACTTAAAACGTTGCATATTTTTCGATTTGTAAGCACCCCATAAAAATGCTGTCAAATTGGGTGAGCAGACATAAAATCTCTCGCCTCCTTCTCTTTCCCTCTCTCTCTCTCTCTAGCTTCCACTATCTCTTTCTCTGTCTCTCTCTCTCTATTTTTTTTGGAATCTCTATGGCTGAAAGTGTCTATCTGCAGCTGCTTAAAGTTTAGTACGCTTTCAGGTGGATACATAAATTGTGAACAAGCCAAGCTGTGTGGCAAGCCGTGTGGCAAGCTGTGGCACGCTGTGGCACGCCTGGGTGTGTGTGCCAAAATCTTACATAAATTTCATGCGGCATGTGGCGTGCGGACAGTTGCGGCAGTGGCAGCCACAAAGTAGGCAACGCAATGGGATTTCAGTTTATGTAATGCATTTGGAAAAGTTAAACAGTTAAACTAAGAAACTTAAGAGTTAATTTCAAAATATTCCGGAGGTATAAATACCCAGTTCTTGGACAGATCGTTCATGGCCTCCATCATGAGGCGACTGAGCATGGCCATGATGGTGCTGCGGGTAAAGAAATAAATCATTAATAATGTTGGGCTTAACAATTTTAATAGTCGAAACTTCTCTAAACCAAAATATTTATTAATTTTGCAAACCAAAAAAAAAAAAATCAAAATTTGGATTTAAGAGGAAAAAAATTTAAAATTTAAAAAGTTTGGTTCGATTTAGAAAACTTGGACTTTGGGTCTGTCAAAGCACTCACTTGTGGTCGACAAAATATTTCTTTACAGGTGGCTCCGGAAGGGGATCCACAGCCACCACCTGGTCGTAGGTCTTGTCAAACTTGTTGCGTGTGCGTTCGGGGCTAATGCGCATAAAATTAGACTTGGACAGATGCTTCCAGAAGAGTTTCTCGAAGATGGTCACCCGATGATCAATGGCCATGCTCAGCTCAATGATTTCGTTGGCGTTCAGTTTGCGGTTCGTTGAGAGACGCTTCACAATTGCCTCACGCTCCGCCTGTCTTTTCTGCTCCTCGGTGAGGCCATCGCCGGCACCAAGCGGATCCGCATTCGGATTTAGACCCGTCCCGCCGCAGGGCATGCAGCTGTCGTCAATGATGTCGTCAGTGTTATCGTCCTGCTTGCTGTCGGAGCTGCGCAGATGGACGCGAATATTAAGTTGCAGGAATACATGCTCCAAATAGCTGTCTTCCTTCCACTTGGGATCGTCAATGGACTCGATTTCGGATAGCTCAGCCTGGGCTATCAGTGTGGCCGCATCCAGAATGCGATGCACCTCCAGCACAATGGGTATGCGACGAAAGCAGAGGAGGCGCCCATAGCTAGCTAACCTAATCTCGCAGAGCTTCGAGTGATGACCCTTCAAGCGGAAAATGCTCGGCTCGAAAGTAACCGCAAAGAAATCGCTAATGATATAGCTAGGGGAGAAAGAAAAAGATCAAGTGAGTGTGTGAGAGAGAGAGAGAGAGAGAGAGAGAGAGAGAGAGAGAGAGAGAAAGAGAGAGGGGTGAGGAAGAGGTGCACCTACTTTTGCCAGCGAAATTCCATGCATTTCTGTCCATAATTGTGCACATTTACCAGCTGTGTGCGATTCTCCTTGCTGCACATTTCAAAGTTAATGCGATTTGGATAGATTGTGTAGAGATAATCCACCGACTCCCTGTCCTTGAGCGGCATATCGGTTACCTCATTCTCATCTGTGATAACGCCACGTGCCTTGATCTTATAACTTGACTTGCTACTCTCATGGCTGAGCAGCACTTCGATCTGGCAAGAAAAGAGTTGATTACATTTCAAATCAAATCAAAATATTCACAAGGATTGCTACATTTTTATTATATATATAAATATAAATAATAATATTTATAAATTCCAGATTTGATGTTGATTTTCAGTTCAAATAATATCAAAAGATATGTAAATTTGTAATACAATTTGAGTAGATCTGATTTACTGCTGTTTTCTGGGAATTTAACTGTACTAGATTGATAAAGCTTTTATTGTTCGTAATTTTTACTTTTATAGATCATAAGTAACAAATTTAACTCAGGAACGAAGAAAGACAAAGGTGACAACGGAGCTGGGAAGAGACACCAGGACTCCAACAGGCCAAATGTCTTTTGGGCGGCTAAAAACGATTTAAGCAAGTAAAATCCATAGGCAGGAATATGATTAGGATACTTCTCGGTCTACTGACAGGACATTTATAGTAATATTCAGTGTAAGTTTTGTGAAGGTGAGGAGGAGTCCTCAACTCACAAGCTAGCAGTGTGTGTCGCCTTACCCAGGAATAGATGCAGCATCCTAGGGATGCATGTTAGGAGTGGCAATGACATAGAAGTCCTCAACCCAACAAAGATTTTGGCTTTCATCCAGGAACTGGGATTAATGAAGGAGCTTTAAGCTCAGAAGGGGGCACATTAGATCTAATTGGCCGCAGTGCAGACCCCCAATTTATTATTGTTATATAACAAATTTCCTACAGGGAAATAAATAGATTGAAAAGTTGAGTTAACTAACAAATTTCCTACTGGAAAATAAACGGATTGAAAAAGTTAAGCTTCTATAAAAATTTTTATTCTTACGAAATATATTAGAAAAATTATTTTCAAGCTTAAATGCAAAAATTATATAGATACAGAAAGCTACATAACTTATTATTCGTAGATCGCTTAATTTGCTCAAGAAGATATTGTTAAGAGAAATTTAATCTAAGAACAACTCATTTGTTTTCATTAAAAATATTTTCTGTCATTTTCTTAAAAATAGTGCAGAATAAAAATAATTGAAAAAGAGTATGAATTTATCATAGAATAAAGTTAAAATATTTTTAAATGAACTGCTACCACACATTACCACAAATATGAAGCGTGACTGCTGCCACAAATATGAAGCGTGACTGACGACTTTTGAACTTACTTCATTTTCATAGTCCATCGGACGATACTCGACGAGGAGGGGCCAAACACTCTGGCGGGGCACGACAAGATTCGAGTTGTGCAGCTTCAAACCGCGTTCGCGGGATGAGAATGTGAATGGAAGATGGGCCATGGTTATGTTCTGCACCCAAATCGGTTGAGTAATGCGCTCGAAGTGCTTTATGTTGATGGGCAGCAGTTCCTTGGTAAGTAGACATTTATCCGGATCAAATGCCGCTATTTCCAGCTTAAAAATCAACACAAATTTGCGATTATCGCCAGTTCTGCAAAATGTTACAAATATTTTCTGTAGTTTTTTGCTCAACGGATGGATTAGGAAGTTTTGTACTAACTGGATATCATAGGTGAGATAGTGTTCGCCGTAGAGAAAGAAATAAGCAGTCACCGACAGGGGCAGCACTTCATCCGGCGCCAGATTGAGCACCTCCTGGCTGACATGAATGAGCCGGCGATGCGGACAGTCGAAGAGCTGCCGGAACTGATTGAATCCGACGCGTTTTTGCAGCGGCTGACACTGACAGTTCTGTATGCGCTTCAGTTTCAACTGCAACTTCTGGCCGGACATGTTGCGCAGCCAGAGCATCATCTTCAATGGCGGACTTTGAATCTGGCGCACGGGCACGCAAAGAATATGCTCAAATTCCGGCTTGTTCGAGCGGAGCTTCTTGTTGAGACTGCGGCGGGAGTCGATCTTAGTTCTTGGCTGATTAATGGATCGAGTTGTAACTCACCCGGTTATATCGAAACTTTCCCAAAAGTACAACTTGAGTAGGGGCGATCGGATGACCGTCAGGTTTTCCACCATCAACTTCTGGTAGATTGGCGCTGGTTTGATGACTCCCGTGCAGGGAGATTTTGTCGGTTTTTCCGTTTGTGTTTGTTCCATGTTTTTTTTTTTTTTTGTAAATTTCGAGATTTGTTGTGGCACTCAATAAATTGTTTCGATTTTGAGTGGCATGAAACTCAAATAGAATTAAATTCAATTGACAGTTTCCCTTGCAGCACGTTCCTCTAATGCCGTTTGAAATTTGCACAGCACGTCCCGAGGCGCCACTGCGCCATAAATGGTCAGTCGCAAAGCCCAATTAGCTTTCCACACACACACACACTCACTTCTTTTACCTAGGGGAGAGGGTTGAGACGTGCCTCTGCGATATATTCACATTTCACATTTCAAATCATTTTGCATGCAAATGATAAAATCTATTTTTGGGCTTTTGTTAGAAATGTTTTATGAATTCCGTTTTCAAATTGTTGGAATCTTAATTGAAAATGTTTGTTAGTTGGAAAACCCCTTTTTAATTTATATTTGAACATTTTTACTACTTTTTGATAGCAAAAACCATTATTATTACACATTTTCTTTACTCAGCAATATCTTCAACACAAGCCAATTTTATGTGTAATTTAATATTTAATCCTTAAAAGATTTTGGTTTTGACAATCAAAATAAAACATTGTTTTCGAATATAGCTTTAGCTTTAAGTCAAAGACAGAACATACAACTTTAATATATCTTAATTTTTTTTATCTTTTATTTTTCTAAAGGCAGTCCACTAAATTTTAAAGAATTTAAAAATACAAATTGAACGTGAACAAAAATGATAATTATATTTATATAATATAATATATAATGTACAAATATGATTTAAAAAAATGTACAAGTACGTTAAAAAAACTGTGTCATATTTTTAATTGCTTTAAATTTGCTATAAATTGAATTTCAGCTAACACTTATTTTTTTTTTCTTATATATAATAAGCTTAAAAGCATAAAATATCTCCAAGCAAATAAGAAACGACCTGCTTTGGCATCATTCCAAATTTCACCTGACTGAGAAGCCAAATGTCGGAATCATATGCATATAGATACCCTACAGGCTATTCTGGGTTCTCCATAATTCATACTACAGAATTATATTTAATCCATTTAATATGACTTTCAAAATATATATTGTATTAATTTTAACCTTACAACATAATAAGTTGAATTTAATTTTATACTTTTATTATTTATATGTTTTTTATGAATAAAAGGAATAATCAAAAAAAGGGAAATTTGGATTATTAATCCAAACATTGTCAACATATTTTATTCAAAGGAAAGCAACAAATTAAATAGCAAATTAAATAATTACCAGTGACTATAAAACATGACAAGTAAAATGATTAATTACTTAAATTTCAATACCCACTGCCATTACAGGGTATGCTAGAGTCGTTCAATGCCAGCGATTTGTGTGCAGCTTCTTATTGCGTTTCATTTTCATGGCGGATGAGTGCTTGGAGCGGAGGCGACACTGGCAAACAATCAAAACAATAGCCAGGACTTTTGGCGGAAGTAACCAACATGTATGCACAACTACGCACGCCATTTGGAGGATGCAGGGGTGCAAGAGGGATAGCACTAGCTGTACTGTACACCTGTCCTCCCTCGGACCACCCACAGATGGGCCCACCCCCTTGTCCCACAAGCCAACCGACGATGTCGAGCAATTCGTTTTTGTTTGTCAATCGACAAAGTGCCAAAGGGCAAAACAGTGCAAATGTGTTAGTGTGTCTCTCTGTGTGTGTGTGGGTGTGTGTGGCTGGGTGTGTGTGTGTGCTTTTGTGATTGTAATTGTGAGTGTGGCTGAGTGCGGCAAACAAACGAGCAAGAAAAAGACATTAGTGCCACCAACGCGCCTGTCAAAAACACAGAAAAAGCCCAAACCCCAAAACGACTTTATCATGTGTGGAAGCTGCACATTTGTTGTTGCAAGTTGCTGCCAGTTGCTGCCGCTGTAAGTTGCCGCTGCATGTGGCTGCCATCTGCAGCAAGCCTTGTGCATTGAGGCATTGAGGCAACATCATTTACAGTTAGCGCTCTGACAATTTCAGCCAAGAAGTGCACATAAACGACAATTAGATGGACTCAGTCTATTGCACAGTGGATTTTCATAGCAATCTCTATATTCCCAAGATGATCAGCTAATGTTCATTTTCAATTAAGTAACTGACATTTATTGTGTTATTATTTAAATATTAAGTAAATATCATCAAATAACTGATTAGCCGTTTGATGACTGTACAAATTGGGATAGTTTGCAAATATTAATAAATGCCAGGTTAAATATTATTATAATTTTTCTATTCTTCTTCAAACTTTCTCTTATTACTTCCTGTATTACTAAATATTCTCTCATTAATAACTCAATTTTGACTGGATTTTCTGGTTGGGCATCTTAACTGTTTGGTCTAATTGGGCTTTTCTGTGATTGCCACAGTCTATGCAACCAACATATTGACCAATTTTGCCTTTAAATTCTCCATGAATATACAATTTTCTTTGTATTTTTTTAAATTCAAATTAAATAAGTTATTTTCAAATAATTAATTAAATTTACATTTTGTATTGTTGTCTGAAATAAATAAATAAGAAAATAAACATAATTATAGAAAATCTCATTTGTGGTTGGACATCTTAACTGATTCGTCTAATTAAACCAAAAAATGACCAATTTGGTCTAAAAAATCTCCAAAAATATTTAATTGATTTTGTATTTTTTTTTAAAGAAAATTGAACAAATTATTTTTTATTTAATTGAATTTACTTTATGTGTTGTTGTATTTCCTGCTGATATTGGGCAAAAATGAAAAAAACTAAATAAAGAAATAAACACAATTATAGCAAATCTCAAATGTATTCCCAATCGATGAGCAGCAAATCAATGATTGACATTTGCCGGATCCACTTTCGCGCTTATCAATCGATTGATGGATTCTCCATTTCGATTCGCTGCAATAACAATGGCCAAAATGCATGGCCAAAAGACACGACAATTGTCGCTCGACAGCAGCAAAATCTCAGTCATTGTTGTTGTTGTTGTTGTTGTGTACTTTTTGCCGTTGAGTGTGTCACCAATTCCAGCGTTCCAATGCACTCAAAAGCCATTCAGCCACTCAGTCATTCAGTCCGTTTCCAGTCGTTCCTGGCCATATTCTAATTAAATGCCTATGAAACACATATTTGATTTTTTTTAGCTGGATTTGTTGAGTCTTGTTTGGCGACAACTTGTTGGCCAATTGTTGAGGCTTTGACTTTGAAGAACTTTTAATGTTGCGTTCAACCGTTTTGTGGCTGCATTTAAAAGTCAATCAAAAAGTCCAAAGTACTTTTCCAAGTACTCTCCGCAAATGTGTTTGTGCAAATTTATATAGCTAGTCAGACGCGTATCGCATAATTATGGCATCATTTGCAACTTCTGCAACAGCAATTAATAATGAAAAAAATGCAATTAAAAATATATGATTAGATGTAACCGACTGCTGGGTACTCTTTAAAGGGAAGTAAATTGGAATTGAGATATATTTTAAACTCTTCCATCCAGGATATTACTCTCTCTATACAATTAGATAAGTAACGGTTTCGATTTTCGATTTTCAGTTAATCGACTTAAAGTCTGTAATATTTATGATCTTGGCTTGGCTCTTCTTAAATAAGGAATTAAATTCCTAAGGAAATAGAATAGGCTCTCTTTCATTTTTGCAAGCAGAGTATTCACTGTAGTTTATTCGCTTTTAGTGTTTTATGAGCATAGGGCAATTATAAAGTTTTTCTTCAAGTGTATTTATACCTGGCAAAGCGGGTATGGAGTCTGCCCCCAGCTTCGGTCTCAGACCTGTCTCTGCGTCAGCATTCCTTCATTTATGCATTTATTTATTTAAGGAAAGACCAAAAGAAGGAAAGGAAAAATCGTTGTTAACATAATAATTATTTATTTAATGTCGAAAAATAATATTAAAGTAAAACTTTACATGTTTTTAATATTATTCCTAAACACTTCATGTAGTCTTGCATAGTAAAAGTCTTTTTTTTTTGAGGATTATGCAAATATGTTCAAAATTAAGAATTAATTTGCAGTCTTCGATTTTTGAGTTTTTGTTAAGTAAAATAATTGTATTAGTGTAAATATGCTTTTACATAAAAGCTTCTGGTTTAATTCTAAAATGTAGAAAAATATGTCTTGTGTTTATATGTTTCTAATAAAGTCTGAAATAGCATTTTTGTTAATCATATATTTAAATTTATTTTTGGAAATATTATTATTTTTTTAACTTTTTGTATATCAGTTATTTCAAACTTATATAGTCGTAATTTTCGATCAACATTTTATATTATTTAAATTTTTTTTGAAATGATTAGGATGCTAAGAGACAATTGTTAAACATCCTCACAGTTAATCCTCACAGTGGGGGCGTGGCAGCCAGTAACACTCGACTCGAGAATTGCAACTCGAAATGAGAATGCTTGCAATAAAATCTGCAAAATGGCTGCTGCAGGCAAAACAATTATTGTTATTTCAATCGAAATGTTGTGCTGACTATATAGAGGGGGGTATATACCCCTAAGCACCGTTCAAACGACCCTTCTCCTGTGTCAACACGCAACTCTTTACACGATGCTATCAAAAATATACACCTCTCAGCAATAAATGCAGTCCAAACGAGGCACAGCAGCACTTGACGGGGGCAGGTGGCAGGTGGCAAGGGGCTAGGTAGAATTGGCAATGCGGCAGCTCAAGTTGTGGCAACTCAGCTCATTGTAATGCAAATTGCGTATACGGCAAGTTGCCTGATGCTGCTGGTGCTGGTGCTGCTTCTGCTGCTCCTCCTGCTGCTCCTCCTGCTACTGGTGCTCCCCTTGCTGCTTCTGCTACTCCTCCTGCTGCTGGTTTACCAACTGAAGTTAATTTGACTGAGTTTTTACTTTTTTTTGGTGGCAATATTTTGTGTGTATGAGTTTTCAAATGGTACATAGGAAGTGCAATTAAATTATTGCACAGCGTCTAATTTGGGTTGTGTGCAAAAGATGAGGAAATAAATGAAATTTAAATTTTAGTTTTAGGTTGCAGGAAATAAATCAAGAGAAAGCAAATTTGTTGCAGTATGAAAAAAAAAATATTCTTAATTTAGTAGACGGCTAATTGGCTTACTATTTAAAAGGTTGTCGGATAAACATACATGAAAATATATATATATATATATAATTCATGAAAAGGAAAACATTTTGTTACCATTTGCTTAAAATGTAAAACTAAAATACATTAAAGTTAAAATTGTCAAAAGATTAACTTAGCACACTTAGTGTATGTTATTTTTTGTTTTTGTTTCAATTTATCAACTTCGCATAGAAAATCATTCAATTCAGATTTTATTATGTCTTATATAAGACTTTCTTGCTGTCTGCTTGTTAATATGATTTTCTAAAGAATTGTTTTAGCTTTCGGATTATTGGCTTAACTTGGTCAGAGTTTGGAAATTTTTGCAAACTTAATCACACCAAAAACAAGGCAACTCGCTCCGTTGACTGACTTTGTGCAGCGCTCCAATGATGTGCAACATTTTGTAGCCGGAAATGCACTCGACTAAGTTTTCGGATGTCGCTTAAGTATCCAATGGATGAACAAAAGAGAATGTGTGAGAGAGAGAGAGAGAGTGAGAGAGAGAGAGGGAGACACAGATATACAGATAGAAAAAGAGTTCAGAGATTATGCGAAAAATAGGCTTTTAGTGTCAATCTGGGTGGTAATGCCAGGAAGCAGTCGCATTTAAATGGAAAAACTCTAACACCACATAAAAAGTGAGTAAAAACAACAACAACAACAACTAGAGAAACGTAACAAAAGTTGCAGTTGCAACCGTCAACCGCTGATGCCAACAAACAAGCGGCTTACTCAAAGCCACCGACTGGAAACGGAAACCACATTCGCGATGTCATCGATGTATTCAATCGCGGGTTTCCAGCCAATGCAATGGAACGAAGAGTGGGAAAGTGATTGAAACAAAATATTGGCTAAGCCCTCAATGGCCTAGATCGAGGCGCTTATGTGACAAATTGGGTAACAACGATAGTTAGTTTAATGAATTTGAAATTAATCAAAATTCAAACAGTCCTCATTTATTATTTGTATTTGTATTAAAAAACCACGAGTTAGAAACTGGCCTGACT
The DNA here is from genome assembly GCA_035042345.1 of Drosophila fungiperda. Lineage (NCBI taxonomy): Eukaryota > Metazoa > Arthropoda > Insecta > Diptera > Drosophilidae > Drosophila > Drosophila fungiperda. The sequence continues at coordinate 10,886,097 of JAWNLM010000145.1, forward strand.
GGCCTAGATCGAGGGTATAATATGACGTATTTACGAACATCGATTGTTAAGTTAATTAATTTTGAATGAATCAAAACACCAAATAGTCCACTTTTATTATTTGAATTTGTATATATATTTCTTTAAAATTAAAAAATTAAATGATTTAAAACAGAAAATAACGGTTATCTTAGGCACTACATTAATTAGATATCATTATCTGCTGGTATTTAATTATTTCTTCGCTTTTTTTTGTTTTCGATATTATGACACAACTTAAAACTCATCTTTAGACATGTTATTATTATTATTCCCTATTTTTCATATTATTTCTTATTTATTTTATAGTCTCAGCAAATATTTTACTTACAACTTTTGGTACGATTTGCAGAAAACTTGAAATGTTTCTTGTTTATTTTTTATATTTGAGTATTTGTTCACTGCCAACGAAATATTTGCTTTGAATATTTAATTGTGCGAGTTGTTTGAATTTATCTTGCTCTCTGCGCGTCCCATCATTCTACCTCCGTCACTCTCTCTCTCTCTCTCTCCCGCTCTCCCTCTATCCGCACTCTCTGTCTCTCTCCGTCACTGTGTGTGTGTGTGTGGGAGCATTGTATAAGTCTCGTTTTGGTCTGTGCGTCTGCATATTTGCGGCACTTTTTGGCTCTATTCAATTTTGGAAATGTGCTTTTTGTTGCTTCTTGTTTGCATGTCTTTGCCATTGTTTCGCTGCTGTTATTGTTGTTGTTGTAGTTCCTTTTTAGTTGTTCTTGTTTTCAGCAACTGTAAACACACAAAATTCTTAGTTTTTTTTATGCGCTTCTGCTTGGCATGCATGCAATATATTCACACACACCAACACACATACATAGATACGCACATAGAAATTTCTGATGCGGCTTATCTTATTCGCTTATGCGCCACTAATATTCGTGTTTGTACCTATGTGTGTGTGTGTGAGTGTGTGTGTGTATGACATCGCTGTTTGTATCTATATTATTTTGTGGGGTTACATTGATATGCAAATATTGTGGCCTTGAATGTTGACTTTGCGGTTGACATAACAACAGCAATAACAAAAATGTACATGCAAACAAGCACATCGAATTTCGTTGTTTCTGCCTTGTTTTTCTTTTGACTTAATTAAATACTGAAAACAAGTACAACGCTTTGCCTGCCTTTCAAAATAAGTTTAAAGTTGATTTAGCTAACAATTGTGACTCTTCACAAACCATCTTTTTCAAGTATGTTGCACGCATTGTAATATTTTTTTTTATTTTTTTTTAATTTAATTTTTTTGCTAACAATTTCCTTACAAAGACAGTCAATAAAATGGCAATCTAAAGCTTATTTTACTCCGTAAAGGCTTTTAAATATTTGACCATGTAACAAATTAACACCATTCGATTTATTTTACTTTAGTTTTTTTATTTTGTCTTACATATCTTAGTATTAAATAAAATATATCCTTTTTTAAATAAATAAATAAATAAGCCGAACAAAACTGTTAAATTTTGTAAATTGTAATTGAAGTTGGACACTTTTCGAAAAATAGAAACGAAATTCAAGCTCCTCGATGGAAGGACATCACTCCTCATTCCATGATCACATAACATTCCAAGCTCTCCTCAAATGTTGCATGCTAATGAGTGGCCTGAAAAGCCATACAAGAGCAACATGCAACAAGCAAACAAGAACAATGCATGTCATCAAATTTCGCTATCCTCATCCCTTTTACAAACCCCACTCTCCCTCCTTGATTGCATAACCAACGAATCAGCTGGGCAACAAGTCCAACTTGATGTGTGAAATTCATTTTACAGCATTGCAAACTAATCAACATATTGTTTCTGGTTATCTCGTTTTTTTGGTCAGAAATTTATTTGGATGTTGATCTACCCAGCATTTTATTTTAAATGGGGTATTTCAATTATTATTTAGTGAAGTCTTAAAAAATATTTGTTGAGTGTGAAATATACGTTTTCGATTTAATCAGACTTTTTATCTTTTCTATAACTGAGAAGATTATATAGGATCAGCATGTCAATATTTTATCATAAAGATCCCATTGAAGAGAAGCGAATGTTTTTTAAATAGATCTTTTGAATTTAAGATTAGATTAAGATTAAGAGTAGGTTTTATAATCATCTAACACCAAGATGATGCCTCTAATCAAGCAAATAAAAGTCTTCTTTTTGGTTTTGGAAATGATTTTCTGTATTATAACTCACTGAAATTTAATTTCTCAGAAGTTTATTCAAATTTGAACATTTTTGTTTTTAATCTATATATATATGTATATATAGTTTATATATTCCTTGTTGGAATCTATTGATTTGATAAACATTTAGCTTCTGTTGTAGGAAGTTAAATCAGAGTGGCCACAGGGTATTTCATAGTCCAGTTCTGTTTAGCACCTATTTTTTTTTTGCATTAATTTGAATTTTAAACATTTAGCGATGCGTGTCGCTTGTGGCTATGCAGCAGTTAATTTGAGCAGTTTATCCTCGATAAATCATCTACTCAAATAAACTAAAAACTTCGTTTAGCCATACACAATGTAATAAAATTTGGTTTCTTTGAGTTTAATTTATTTTTAATATATTTTTGTAAGCCAAATTTCACAAAATTTAATTTTCATCAATTTTTTATAAGTGCGCTCATCTCAGCGCTTTATATGTAGTTTTTAAATTTATAGATAAATAAATCAGAGCTGTATACATTTTCTCATAGGGTATTTCATAGTCCAGTTGTGTTTTGCCATTGAATTTTAAATATATGTATGTAGCAAAGGGTTAATTATAGAGCTCATGAGCATTTTAATTGCAATTTACAAATTCACCGCTCACATTTATCGTAGGAACTGCAGAGCATATTAACGGAAATTTATTACTGGGCTGTAAATAATAATATGCGGTCCATTTGGCGCATCATTTAGCCCTTAATTACTTTCAATTAATGCATTTAACATATACACAAGACGTGACTAATCCCTGAGAAAGAGGCTTTAGTTAGTTTCTTAAGTATCTTGCCAACTTAATTAAAGCGCATGTTAATCAAATAAATCGCTTATAGCCATGTTTGCAGCCATGTTTGTGGTGCAGCGAAAAACAAAGCTGCAGCTGACACTGATCACATTAATAAAAACACTATCGCATTTTGGCTAATGTGACTTTTACGGTTTTACACGTGGCAAATCCGAATTAAGTCCGCATCAGCCGTTGCCTAGCAAACTACTATTTATTTGTACATTTTTAATTTATTTATATTTATATGTATATACATTAAATAATATTTTGACCGAAGTTAATCTGCTGGTTGAAGCAAAATAATGTTGGTGAGGATAATTTTCAATTATTTCATCTTCTTTCTTTTCTTATTTAATTTGCTGACAGTCAATTAATGTTTTGTGGTCTTTGCATAGCAGTGCTGATAACAAGCCGTGGCTAATTGGTAGTCACTAGTTGTTTGACATTTCCGGGCACATCCGAGCACTGCCAGGACTTGGTCGCCACGAAACCAAACAATTAATTTGAACAACAGCCAGCTGCAAAGTTGCTCAGGGATAACAGAGTGGCGACAGGGCATGGGGTGCGGGGTGTCGACCATTGTTACCAAAGCGTGTAACCACCAAATGTCAACAAGCATTAAATTAAAATACAGTAAATACTTATGCACAATTACTATGTGCCGTAAGTGGGTTAGGAGGCAGGAGGCAGGAGGCAGAAGGCAGGCAGAAACTGTGGAAAGTCTTTGGAATAAGCTAAAAATATCAGCAAATGGCTACCGCAGAGATTTTGCTCGCTCAACGCTGCGTATGAGCAACAGCTGCCTTATGACTTGCTCCTCCTCTTCTTCCTGTTTTCCTTTCAAATTACCGCCCCCTCCCCCCACCCCCCTCATTCTTCCTTGTGTTGCTAGCTCGTTAAGCTCCTCAGCCATGCAGTGAATAGCCTAACTCATCTCTGAACTTACAACTGCTTGTGGCGTGTGGCACATGTTGCGTCTTGAAAAATATGTTTATTATGATTAGAATAATAATATATTGGGCGATTACTTCTTGTTGCCACTGTTCAAGTGTCTGTTATTGTGTGGTAGAGTGGAAAATATTTGGTTAGACAGATAATTAAACTTGAATTTTTATGTTTGCTGATTTCTGGTTATGATTGCAATTTCAAAAGTTTTTTTTTATATGAAAAACGTTCATTTTTCTAATCCGAAACAAAATGCATCTTACAAAATATGCGTTGCTTTTAAGGTAATTTAAAAATGACATAACTCTAATGAAAATGAATTTCTGTCTAATCTCAGTGCAGCTTTACATGAACAATTACCGATTTTATTTAGTAATTAGAAAGAGTGAGAGAGATAAGTTGATATTTGCTTGTTTCGCCTCCAATTAAATTTATAAATTTTTATTAAAGATTGTAAGGGTTTTAAATTTTGCAGTGAGTTGTAAATATAGACGAATTTCGTAGGTTTTTTCTTTTGATATTTTTGTGTTGGCTATTTGGGTAGTTTTCTCGCATGCGATTTTTACACATGCTGCTATATTAGCAGTCAGGTTTATGTCCAGACTAATGTTGGAAACCTATATTTCTCAGCATGTTAGTCTAATGTTAGTCGCATGTTAAAATATCAAGTTAAATAGCCTCTCTCACAATGGGGGGAGTTAAGTAGATATCAAGCATAAACCGACATGAGCCCCATATCATCTTGCCCTGGGGATGACTGCAGAATTGTGTAGCTAAAGCAAATGCATTGCTTAACCACAGGCCAAAAAGCAAACAATGAGCAAACGCATCGAGCATGCAGCCATGCGTTGGGTCGACCTGGTTTCTCAATCAATATGTCAACCATTAGGCAAATAGCAAATGATAAACAGACGCCCAAAAGGCTACTGCACAGAAATTACCGGGTACCAATGAGCAGCAGCAGCAGCAGCAGCACAATAGAGAGAGAGAAAGCGAGAGAGAGAGAGAGCGCTGAGAGCTGAGAGCGTGCCTGCAACTTTACAGAGCTCTGTTAAATTTGCTTGCTCTGCTATAAAAACTGTGCGCGCCCAAAACTATGCTGTGAATTTATATTTTCATCCTTTGTCCCGACAGACTGGAGACTTTAATTGTCCTCTGCAAAATTATTTTGGGGTATTTAACTGGCTTAAAGCAAAACGCATGCCTTGCAATGGCGTCTGTAACCGAAATATAACTGCAGCTTTCTACACGTATTTTTAATTTTGAAATGCTGCTCATTAAATGCCTTCTGGATTGCCATTAAACGTGGCAAAGTGCTACCGATTTAGATCTCTCATCAGCCTTAACGAACTGTTAAATCTTGTTTTTTTTTTTCCAACAATACTTGCGCCACACTTTGGCTAATGCAAAGCGGCTAAAAGTAGGTGTTTGATGCTCTGCAACGCCCATTGACTGTCAGTCAATTTGCGAATTACTATTTTACCTGCCTAAGGGTCATTCGTTGTCCGTTGTCTGTTGTCCGTTCTCCGTTGTCGGTTGTCCGTTGTCCGTTGTACTGTCTGTCGTCTACCTTTTTTATTTGGCTTTCTCTCAAGTGGGCGGCCTAAATTTGAAATGAAAAGCTCAGCATACAAGCCAATAAGCAAGAAAGGTTGCCTTTTAGACCCCAGCGCTGATAGCATCGAAGTTAATATACACTTAAAACTTGTTTTTTTTGGTTTTCTTTCTGTTTTTTAAATGAGATTCAGCTTGGAATTGTGAGCTAAACTAAATCACCTTTTAAGTTCAATTGTTAAACAAAGTTACATAAATATTTGATTAAGTATTATTGCGCAAGTTGAACTAATTAGATTTATTTAATTTGGGGTCCAAGAGACAATCATAGTTTTTAGACACATGCACTTGTTAGGGCATTTAAAAGGTCAGTGGGCTTAGAGAATGTAAGTATCAATCATGATGGCCGGGACAAGACCCTCTGGGATAGCTTAAATGTAAGCGGTGCGCTGAGGGCTCAAAATAAAATGAAAATCGTAGAGAATTGCCTCCGGCCGGGCAAGTGCTAGCTGAATGGAAAAGTTTAATTTTCCCTGAAATTGCAACAAACAATAAAACAAAAATACAAAATAATTCATTGCAACAGCAGCAAGTAGATCAACAATGGCAAAAGGTTTAAATTGGAGCATTATTCACTATTTTATATTGACACCAATTCCATGCACTTATTTGCATTACTTAAAAAAAGGACTTAGAACAGGACTTGGGTTAGGGCTCGAAAATGGCACAGTTATTAGTCCAACAACATGAAAATATCCGTGGAATGTGGAGTACCTCATCAAGTATCATGAAATGAGAGCAAAATGACAAAAAAGTTTGAAATTAAAATAGTTCTGCTTTAGCTTAGACCAGTTCCAGAAATATCATTTTATATGTGGCATGTACTATTTTCTACGCAATAAACTATATGTGATTATTTGTGATATTTAAGTACATTTAAATGGGTGTTTAAGAATTCATTATAAAAACAAACAACAAAATCAAGAAAAACCAACTGTAAAAATATAAATGTACATTTTGCTGGAGTGATTTATTAATTTTTATATAATATTGGTGAACAAATAACTTCATAATACTGTTAGCAAATAATTAAGCCATGCTGAAATCTATTTAGTCTCAAATAAATTTTCACAATATTAATAATTTATGTGTAATGTTGCGTATGCTGAAAGTGGTGTAACGTTGAGCACATAGAAATCGAAAATTCAACAGTCTTCAACACATTTCATTTTGAACTTTGTACACGTGTACCACACAAAATAATTATTATATAATCCTAAAAATCGTTAATTTTAGCAATGAGCTTAAAATTGTATACCTACTTTTTGAAAATTTCACACAGATACATTTTACAAAACGCTTAGCCTGAGGCTCCACTGTGTGTCCCGTTTTTTTTCCATCACCCTTAGACAAACATTTTGCTCGTTGAAAATGTGCTTATTGACAATTGCACGCGGAAAAACTTTCATCCGATTCAGAAGGGTTTGCCAACCACTTTTTGTGTGCAGTCTTTAATTAATTTTTATATTGATTTCTAAGTCAGAAAACACACAAAAAAAAAAGTTTAAATTTACAGATTAATTAAAGTTAGAAAGTGCTCGGCTTTGTCTGCATTTTAAAATAAGTTTAAAGCTGATTTAGCAAGCAACTGTGACTCTTCACAAAAAAACCATATTTAAGTATGTTTTATGCATGTGAATTTTAACATTATATTTATTTATATTTAAAATTCTATAATACACATTTTTCTCACAGAGACAGTTACTATCAATTGCAAGCAGGTATAATAAAATGTATTATTTTATTACTTATTTTAACTCAAGAGTTTGATCTCCGAGATTACTTATAGTCAGCATCTTTAGTCTTCGGCAAGGTTGAGAACGGATTCCAAGAGAGAATCGTTTCGAGCAATTCCATGGACGGCCTCATGTTTGGGTCTTCATTCCAACATAGTTGTATCAAGAATGTGATCATATTTCGATTTCCAAGTGACTTAACCTCTTCCAAATTTGGTCGTTTACCTGCAGCGGTAAATATTTTGTTACCCAACTCTTGCAATATTTTGCAAGCCTTCTTACCTTTGTCACCGACCAAATTTACAATAGTGTGGTGATTGCGGTTTCCCAAGTCATGATATGGCTCCATCTTTGAAAAAACCTGCCAGAGAACTATGCCAAAGCTATAAACATCGCACTTCTCCGTATATTCGGTTCCATTTAAAACCTACGATTGAACAAACAACAAAGTTCTACATTAGTTTTTCGTGAGATTATGAATTGTGCCAAAAATACGAACTTCAGGCGCAGTATAAACGCTGGTGCCACACTGGCTTGTCATATTCGTAGCCACTTCTCGAAGCGTTCCAAAATCACACACCTTTAATGTCCGATAGTTGTTGGTAAGGAGAAGATTTTGTGGCTTTATATCGCGATGAATAACTTTTGGGTTTTGGCGATGCAGATAGGAACCAGCCTAGATTTTTTTAAACAGTAAATGTAATTGGTAAAGTTAGAATTTAAATTATATTTGAAACAGTACCTTTGCCAATTGTAACATCAAATTATGAAATGCCAAATATGATAGTTTTTTCGTTCCCTCTTTATTGTTGATGCAATTATGTAGGGATCCACAATCGGCATACTCGATGATAAGGTATGGATTAGAGTTCTTATCTCTGGTAATTCCATATAGTGTAATGATATTCTCATGTTCGAGGCGTTTTATATTTTTCAATTCCTTCTCAAATTCCTTTTTAACAGTTAAATCGGACCCTCTGTAGTGCTTAGCCGCAATTGTTATATTTTTTTCTTTCCAAAGGAGTTTATAAACTTGTCCATAAGTTCCACTGCCTAAGTTCTAAAAATGTTTTATTTATTTCAACATGATGATTAATAGATTATATTTAATATTCTTTTGCCTTGATAATGGCTAACTTTTGACCAACGATTACAGTATTACGCAATTTATAAGCACATTTTTAGAGATTAGATAAGCAATTTACCAATTAATATCACACACATGTACATATATATAAATGATAATTGATAATGATCAATCTAACATATATGTGGAAATTTCCACATTTTACACTCTTACTTCTTTTTTATCCATTAAAAATTCACATTGATCTATTTCAACAATCGAGTTTGGAGAATGCATTTTGCCAGACAGTTGTGTATTAAAAGTAAGCAAAAATTCAATGATGTGAACGACTAATAAAAATAAAATATTTCTGATAAGACAATCGCGAATCAAAGTTGTGAACTGAAAAGCCAAAAGATTACTGCAGTCATTGGAGGAAAGGCGTTGTGATCGCAAACATCGATAGTTAACTCAAGTTGCAATTCTCCAATCTATCGATATATCGATATAAACTAGAGGAAAAACAAAAATGTAAGTGTATTTTTCCTTATTGGCAATGCTATTTGTGTAGTGAAAAAATATAGTAATAGAAAGATTTTTGGATTAAATATATAAATATATAAAATACAATTATTTTAAATATATATAAATAACATATAATAAATACACGTTCACAAGTTGAGCTTGTTGGTTTTTTATCAGTTAGCTTTTTGGTCGTTGACCGTTTGTTGTTTTGATTTTTGTGCTCAGGCGGAAATCTAAAAATAGATGGACGAATGAATGGATGGATGAATGGATGGATGAATGGATGGATGAATGGATGAATGGATGAATGAATGGATGAATGGATGGATGAATGGATGGATGACAAGGCAACTTATGTATGCTTTAATAAACATTTGCCCAAATAACGCGAGGTGCAACAACACAATACACTACACTCACACACACAACATCGACGCGGGGAGTGGGGTGTTGGTGTTGACTGTTAGTTCTTCGCTGACACACATTTTATTGTTGTTGTGGTTGTTGTTTTTGTATGCAGCCGGCATCTTCCCCCTGAGAGGGGACTGAACTGAAGTACTTGAGAGTCTCGTCAAGCATTTGCGCTAGACTGGCGGCGACCGGAGAGAGAGAGAGAGAGAGAGAGAGAAAGATGCCCAAAAGCACACACATTTCCATATGCGACGGTGTGTTCCGGAAATTGTTTTCCACTTGAATTCCGTCCACCTGAAGAGCAAGCTAAATTTAATTACAATAATTACGGCAACTCTACTTCACAGCATAAGTTTTATATAATGTCATATTCCACTTCCAATCCAAATTAAATAAAATTTAATATCAGATATGCAATGTTATATATATAAATTGATATAAATTGGAATTTTTCGGCGATAGTCCGATTTCAATATTTAATATTTGTTTTAAATGTGCATTAAATGTGGGAGAGATAATTGTGATAATATAAGTATATAGGTGTTGTATAGCCTCTTAAAGGGTATCTGTAGTAGTTTTTTCTTTTGCAAGTTCTTTTCTGGAACTAGTTAAAGAACTGTTCCAAGTCGTGAAAGAGTCAAACTTAAAGTGGGTTTCGATTATATATCGATAACACTTCGTTGGACTGCTCTCTTCGTAGTCCAACCGGAACCCAATAGGAATATATAAAGATCGATTGACAGAATATTATAATAATATCACTAAATGTGGAAAATTGCAGTGTGGAATCGGAGTTGATATCGGGAACTTGTTGAGCTGAATTGGAGTGTTATCCTTCAATTGGTACTCTTCGCAGTGCTGTGTGTGTTTTGACGGGAAGCTGTTTGATTTTTATGGGTCCCTTAATTGGCGCCAACTAAGCCACGCCTCGCTGCCCAGTTCGATGCTGTGGCCATTGATTGGTATGCCACGCCCCCCAACGCCAGCCCACATTATTGCAGCGAGATTTGTCAACAAGGTCAGCAGCAGAAGCACCAGCTCATTTCTCATGGGGTTGGCCCAAAAATCAACGGTCAGGTCAGGGCCAAAAGTATGAGGAGGCAATTGGCCAGTCTGCGGACTGTTTTCAGCCAGTTTGCCCAGTTTTGGCCAGTAAATACATACAGTTTTTGAGCGGTTCGCAGTCACATTGTAAATCATTATCAGCGACAGCTGTCGCTGGCTGTAATTTGTAGCTGTGAAAGCATTTTTGCAGCATTCGCTTTTGGCTGATTGATGGCCAGAATCAAGTTTATTTGTTGCCTATTTGTGGGCTATTTAACGCTATTAATGCTGTCATGTTGTGTTTCTAGTTGTTGCTGTTGTTATTTTTCTGTTATTATTGCTGCGTTTGTTGTGAGTATTAAAGATGTCAATTGATTGTTTGCCTGCCTCCAGGCAGCCTCAATCAAAACCTCAGCAAAACGCCTCAAAAAATGCAATTCATTGTGCTCTGTGCTTGCAGCCGGCAGCTTGGTGAAAAGACGGAAGAATAACAATGGCAATAATTTCCTAAATGGCTTCTGTTCGTGCTCCGCTCAATAAACACTCTGCTTATGGCATCATTCAATCGGGTATATATATTTCCAATGTAAACAATTAATAAATGGCCACAAACAGCGGGAAAAAGGCTGCAGCAGCGGCTGCTGGTGATGAGCTCAGACACACACAGACAACCCCCTCAACCCGACCCCCCACCAACACTCCTTCACTGCCTGCCTGCCTCTGTCTGACAGAATAATTTATTTTATAACAAGCTGCTCGTTTTTAGTTCGTTTTTAAATGTAAATTATTAAATTCGGTTGAATACATTTTGGATCACATGATCGATATTTTGATCATTTCAATATTTCACAGCCACAAAATATATAATTATTTTGATTTTATGACAACCACATACAGGCTATAAATTTGATTGATTTATGACTGACATTTTGCTGCAACGATTGTGATTTGGTAGAGATAATCATTTTTGTGTCTGTCCCCAGATTTATAGCTTAATGTGAACGCAAATTTATTTGGTACTAGTCAGCGGTTTATGTGGCTAGAATGGGAAGGATTGACAAAATATGGACATGACACCGTTAATAACTCAATTTTATAGATATGATGTTGCCGGTTACTTTAAATAATTTATTACATTATTTCGAACTAAATATTGCAAATAAATACAAAATAGACACAAGAAATTTCATGCATGTTTAGTGCACCGCAAATGCAATTTATACTCTGAAACCGAAGTGATTTGAGCATAGTTCGACTTCAACTTATTGGACATCCTTGAAGCTAGTCTGTGGTACCGAAGAAAGGATACAAAATCAATATAAATCGATTAATTTAATTAGATTAAATTATGCTGTACAAAAGTTGTTAGAAAAAAAACCGTAATGGGACATAAATTAAAAGCAATTTAACTTTTTAAAATACGAAAGTCATAAATTGTGAAAATGACTTGCTTGGGTTATTATATTATTTTTGTCAATAATAATAACTTATTATTCTTAGTCTTAGCTATATAAGAAATGTAATAATTTGAACTAGAGATTCATTCATTTTATTTATATATATTTATATTATATATATATATTTATATATATTTATATTTATTTGCGTAAATATTCTTCAGATCTATGTTTATTGCAATTCATTATAATTTCATACCAGTTCCGCTTCAAACCAGTTTCCAGCTGCTCCTTTTAGCAAAGTTTCTAATTGCTCGACTTGAAATGTTTCGAATGTTAAGTTTACTTTTATGTCTTTTTTCCTTTAAAACTTTATTTTGAGAAACCTTTTACCGTTGAGCACTTTTAATCAGTTATATTATCATTTTAATTCCGTTGCACAACTAAGAGAGTTCCGCTCTATTAATTAGAGAAACGAGCAAAAAGGAAAAACTTTTAACCCCTTTTAAAGTGCACAATTCAACTATTTCTTTCAACAGTTATTGTATGATTCATTTAAAACAAAGTCAAGTGGGATTTGTAAGATGATTATCCACGGTTTTCTTTGCACACACACACATATAGACACCACACACACACACACACTAGCTGAGCTGATTGCCACTATCCGAACAACTCTACAAATCGGGTTAAACCCTTTCGAGATTAGTTCTGCAAAAAAATCGAAACATAAATCCCGCTTTTAATTAGATTTATGCCCAAGTGGCCAATATGTAAGCAGCAGCCAAAACTACACACTCTCACACACAACCTCTCACACACACACACACACACACACATATAGAGACTTCAACGACGCCGCAGGGATTTCTACGACACAACAAGCAAACACAAAAACCATAACAAGTGACAAAAAAAAAACATGAAATTGTACATTTTTGTCATGCTTTCCAGAAGGAGATGGTGCGTATCTTTTTAAGGTCTGTGGTTCGAAAGTGGGCTACGAAAAAGGAATGTTTTTCTTGGCAGGTGCGTAGCATTTCAAGCAGATCTCCTAAAAAATTGCACGATGGAAAAGACAACCACATTTTATGGATAGAAAAACTCTTTTTTTTTTGTGATTTTTTGTTCTGGTTTTCTATTCAATCAATTTTACTTAAGTTAAATTTAATTTTATTCTACCCACTTTAAGCATCATCATTCAACATCAAATCACATCATCATTTAATTTACTTTTTTTTATTTCTGCTTTAATTGGCTTTTGTCCAAGTCATGCTGTTGAACACATTTTTACAATTAAATACCAATTGAAGCACAATATTAAATTATATTATTTTAATTCAATTTATTTTGTCTATTTTTCAGAGTTGATTAATATTAGTAAATAATATATCTGTTGTGTAACAATTCTGCACTAAAATTGCTGGCACAAATACTGTGTGTAAATTGTTCCCATGGTAAAAGGTAGCTGTCAATTACGTAAATAGCTTTCCGGATTCGTAGATATGCCCGGTGCAGTAGTCAAAAGTTAATCAAATCAATGTTTGCCGTTCTTATCTTAGTTACGTGTCTATTTGTTATTTGTCAATCACTAAGCTACTTCATGTATGTCAATATGGGCCAGGTGCAAGAGCAATCCATGCGAATCCCAATCCTTTACCGTTGCCCACATCTTTACAGCACCAGCAACCCCCTACACCCCTCCAAAGTACTTTGTTCTTGCACTTGACTGGTCACATTTGCCAAGTTTTCCTCACCTGTCTCCCCCCCCCCCCCCTGTCCATCTGTCTCGTGATGTGGGTGGTTGGCTCACATAAAACCATTTCCAATTTGAACATAAAATCGAACTGGGACAAAGACATTGAAATTGAAATCAAAAGCAAAGCGACAACAAGTCTGCCAATTGAAATGAAAGAGAAAAGGAATAGCAAAATAATAATCCAACCAGAAATTGCATTGTGCCAGACAGAGACAGAGATAGCAGCAGTGAAAACAGCTTTCGACGTGTTTTCCCAAACTTATCCAACCCATTTTATGTGCTCGACATGCGACAGGTGATTATTTTGAATAGATTCCATTCCAGAGAAATATTATTTTTATGACCACAATGATAAGAATAAACTGAACGAAAACTTATGTTTCGATCGATAATTCATACGATAAAAATACTGCCAGCTGCAGAGCTAATTTTTTAGTTTTTTGCATAGACGGACTTGGCTATATAATATATACTATACATGAAAAAAAAAACGTTAGTAGAAGTAAGTCCTAAATTGACCAGCTCATCTGCAATATGCATTAGGCCCAAGTATTTGACCATCATAACTCATAAAAATATCCTACATTATTTAAAGTGTCCAGAATGTTAGATACCGTTATATATTTTCCCATAAGGAACAACAAATTGTACATCCAAAAATCCGGATATTATTGAAATGCCACCATAAATTTATTATCATCAACAAATATTAATGCCACAAGTTTAATAAATAATTTATAACGATATTGTTTAAAATAAGCTTAAGATAATAGACTAAAAAGACACCTATCCAAACTGGGTATTTACAGTAATGATCAGTGGGGAGGAATCCTCCTCAACTCACAAGATAAATTATAAACTTTCAATAATAAAATACTCAGAATTCATTTGAGTTATATTTATTATTAAAGTTGAAAATAGTATTTACGTGTGTAATTATATTAAGCAACCAAATAGCTCAGTTCTTTAAGGATAGTTGTATATAGAGTCAGAAAACTGTAAAAGTGCTGTAATTTTACCAATTACTGGAATAGAAAATGCAAAGCATACTTTTGGGGGCAGCATTGATTGCTGCAATTTGATTGGTTTGGTGGCAAGGCGCTGTGAAAGTGAAGTCATTAGTTGTGCTACACAACGCTGTGAAAGTGGAGTCATTAATTGTAGTATCTTGTGCCTTGTGCCCTACCCCAAACTACTCCTCCTCCTCCTCCTCCTCCCCCCTTGCCAAACCTGTTGTGTGGCGATTGATGTGCGAGGTGGGATTGTTGAGCAGGGCTGAAGTTTGTTCAAATACTTTGTTGCCGCCATTTAATTGTTTCGCAAGTTGTGCGTGTTTTGCATGCCCAAATAGGCGTGGCTGGTGGCAGGTGGCAGGTGATTTCTGTGCTGCCGACAAAGAGCACTAATTTGTACATTGCCATGGCAGACACGTAGGCGCAGCGGCCGCCTTTTAATTAGCCGCCGAACAGGACAACAGGACAACAGGACAACAGGACATCAGCTAAGCCATGGAGTGAATAGGCACTGTTCTCGACCAGTTTTGGCTCTTAGGCACTTAATGAAGTTGGTTTTTCGATTTGTATTCGCGTTCGGGTTGCGTTCATTATGCATGCATTGCGTGGGCGTGGCATCAACTCAATTTCAACTGCCAAAATGTATGCTTAACCTTAAAGTGTCGTCGGCTGTGAGAAAGCCAAACGAATTGTAATTGTGTTGAAAACTAGGACCAACTGCCAACTGCAGTTAGCACTAAATGCACAGCACAAAAATGTGCAGCTACTGGAGCAGAGCGGGAAGAAGAGAAAGAGAGAGAGAGGGGGATTGGGTGGGTGTTTGGCGCATGCCACAAGGCAACAGCGCTTGTTGACCTCGGATCTCTGCAGGCAGGCTCTGCCACACAAACCAGTTGCCAGTTTATTTCGATATACACACAACACACTTATACAATTTTACAAATATATATATATATATATATATATATATATATATACCCGTACACAGGTATTTTTTGAGGTTCTTTTCTTGTTGCTTTTGCCGAAAACAAAAATTAACTCTGAATCGAGGGAATGAAAATCTGCCGACTGAGACGCATTCTGTTAAGAGCCAAAACAAAAACTCTCAGGCGGATGTTGGTCGTTGCACAAATACAGTTAAATACCCCTTAAGAGTGGGTAAAAAAGGGTATGATGGTTTCGTGCATAAGTATGTAACGCACATCTGCGAGATCAGCATCAACAGCCGACTTAATATAGTCTAGTCTATAACAGCTAAAGACTCCAAATAAGTTTAATTATTTTTGATCGATAATTGCTTCTAATTATTTTATAATTATTAATTTAATTTAATATTTAATTTATGCCAGTCACATGAAATGAGAATACATCCAGGTATGCTTACATTTTGAGTACGCCAAGCTTTGAAGGGGAACATATTTAACAAGGTATACAGTAGTCAAATTCACTCGACTACAACATTCTTACTTGTATTTTTTATTTCTTAAGTACATAATCAATTTACGATGCTGTTAAATTTGTATGTGTTATTCTTAAAAATGTTGCAGATAAAGGTATTTCAATGACTAATCTTGTCAGCCGATTATCTGTTGTCTAGGTGATTTGAGCTTCAACATTGTAAACTTAAGTTCCCCTGTTATTTATATATTAAGAATCCGCTGGTTTTATATTTATGTGCAGAGTGTGCCGGAAAAAATGCTTTTGCATTCAAAGTTGCGTGAAAAGTTAGCGTTATTTTGTTTGCCTGTTTATATATTTAATTTTTCCATCTATATGCTCAAAAAATTGTTAATATATATTTTCTGCACGAATTTCCTTTTGTTTAGCTATAAAAAAATATTACTCAAATGGTTTAACATGCGCAGCGGGTCAGAAAATAGTTTAAGTTAATTAAGCAAAATTAAAGTTAATTACAATTCAACTAAATTAATTTATTTATTCCCAATAAACTTCATTGTGTTGAAATGAGTCTCTCATTTTAGATTATTTTCTTACTTGCAGAACGAAATTATGAAGACCTTATTTGCCGACCTTAGCGAATTCCTATCTACATCATAAGTTGCATATAATTTCATATCCAAAATTGCTAAAAAAAAAGCTAAATTCCAAAGATTTTCGCTATTACATTTCATAAATCCTACTCACGCCTAAACCAACAACAATAAACAAATAAACAAAAGTTATTTTATTTTAGCCACAACGAAGTTCAAATACGCTTCCGAAATGGGGTCCATCTGATTAAAATTAAGATTTTGGGAATTTTTCAAAACAGACACAACTATTTTTAATATTATCATCATTGTTCAAAATGGTGAATATCAGTTTTTTAATAGTTATTTTTTATGAAGCTGCACAAATTCTAAATTCTCTGCTAGAAATTTTGCAGTACTTTTTTGGATGAGTGTTTTGTAATCTGTGTGTGTGGGTGTTATGTGTGTGTGTGTGTATCTTAAGTACTACATCCCAGTGCCTTGGCAAACCAATTTCAATTCCATTTTGCAGACTGCCAAAATGCATAGTGTACCTTTTTTGCATACACTTCAGAATTTGTACAATTTTACGAGAAAATCGGTTCGCTCTTATTTAAATGCTCAAGACGTGTGTGTGTCTGAGTGTGTGTGTGTTGTTGTTGTGTGTGTGTGTTTGTGCTTGTGCGTTGTTTTGCGTTTGTCATCGAAAAATGTTTGCCTGCATACCCAGTAGCCAATTTGCTTCCATTCTCATTTACATGCCCCCAATTTTTCTGCCTCACTTAGGGTAAATATTTTTTTTTACTGTGAAGAACAAAATAAAAACTTCGAAGTTATTGTGATTTTAAAACGGTAATCAATGTTTGGAACTCTTAGTGCAAGGGAGAGAGAGAGAGAAAGAGAAAGAGATAGAGAGAGAGAGATAGAGAGACAGCAATTGAGATATAAAAAGTGGGTCGCAAATTGGGGTGGAGAAAATGCCTTTGGGCGAAACCAATTAAATTGCTCAAAAATGCAAATTGGGCACGAAAATTGAGTTTTGCGAGCTGCCAGCAGAATTCCTCATTTCAATTAGCCAACAAATTATGAAATAAAATGTTGCACACATTTCACAATCGCTTTTCAAAATTACTAAAGCGAAATTACTCATTTTTAGTAATTAAATTTTAAGTAGTGAAACTAATTCCAACTGCTGCTGATATCCCTAAACACTGTTGTGATGATTGATATTTCAATTTGATTGATTCAATATTTTCCGATTGCTTTCGAAATTTAATAAAAACAATTTATTTGTGGATTTAGCTGATGTAAGCAAAAACATTTGGTCAGAAGATTGGAATTCCAATTTAAAAGTAATTAAAATTTTGAAATTAGTTATGGGCACTTTGCACTTTGAAGAAGTTTGAACTTATTTATTTATCGAGCTCACTCGACTACAGCTTTCCTACTTATCTAATTAAAAATATTTCTAGCTCTGCAAATAATTAACAAATAATGCAACATTCGCAATTTGCTGACTTGATTCCCCACACATGCAACGCATATTGAGAAGCAACTCATCTACATACATTAATATGAATATGTAAGCATGATAAAAGTGCTGCTCATCGCTCACATCTCTCATGCATGAAACTCTAATGATAACATTCTTCGCTCTGTGCCATTCAGCTGTGAAATAAGCGCCAGCAGCTGCCAATAAAATATCAGAACGCAATCAAAGTCATCTTCGCCTCTACCAAGTGACTCCCCTTTCTCCTCCCCTCCCTCCTCATCCCCTCCACCCCTTCCTCCTCCCCTGCTCTCCTCGTGCCACACCTGACATCCCTATATGTCTCATGTTGGCTTTATCGTTTACTTTTTCTATTTTCACAGCATTCCATTTCACTTCACATAAGTAAACCCACACACACACGGCACACACACAACACACACACATTTGTTGTGATGAGTTTCTGTTGCATTTTAAGATGTGCAAAAATCTCGGAAAAATCATCATTCACATTTATACCTCTCGATCTAAAGGTGTTTCTATTATTGCCACAAAAATAGACCAATTTTTGTGAATCACAAATTGACAAAATAATTTTATGTTGAATTTGGCTTTGATGGAATTTCTACAATGGCAAAAAACATGCACCCAAAAAAAATTCAATTTCTCTAGTCTCAATCTATAGTTGGTGGCAAATGTTTTGCAATGAGTTCAGAAAAAAAAAACTACAAAAATAAAATAAACCATTTATTTGTGTAAATCGCAGGCTTTTAGATTATTAGGTAAATTTTTACTTAATTAGTATTTAAGGTATTTTAAAGCTTTAAACAAATTGCCAAAAAATAAAGTATACTCGAGCAAAAGAAAGCCAAAATTCTCATTAATCAATCAATAAAAAGCATTGACTAAAAATAAAATCTGAAATTGTGTCCCTTTAGGTAAAAATTGTTAATTAAATGTTAATTAAAGCGTAAATTAAATAATTTGCATGCATTGCTTAACTATTTGTGGTGCTTAATTAAAGTAAAAATTTTCTCGAGCTTTAAACCACATTTTGAAATTAGATTGGAATCTGTGCAGAAGATTTTCTGAGTTTTCTCACTAATTAATTATTATTGCCACTTTTATTTTGCTGTGCTGCCCTCATTCACCGTTAGACTGCTCCTTATTCCTTATTTTTAAAATTCCCTCCTCAACTAATCGTCGTCTTATGCTCGGCGTTAAGCTTATAATTAAGTCTATAAGTGCTGAAATTGATTCCGTTTCTTTAATGAGCCAATAATTATAATAATTAACACAATTTTCCCCCTTTCTTTCTACTTTTTATTAATCGCTGCATAACTAATTATTTCTTGCAGGAACTGTAGCTCTCTAATACAGTTCCTCTCTTTTAGTTATTATTGTGAAGAACATTTTCTATTAACTAATTCATATTAACTATTTTTTTCCTGGTTGGGTTTTTTTAGTTTTCCATAATTCATGCAATAAATGTTGAAACATTTTTCATTTAATACACACAGATATGTTATAAGAATCTTATAAATATTTCTTATCTTAAATTTAATTTGAAATTTTATTCAATGTAATATATATTTGTATTTTTTTGTTTCGGCTGACTTTAGTTTATGTTAAATAAATAAATATAGCCCTTAAAAACTAGATTTACTTTTGTCTATATACTTTACTCAAGTGGAAGACGGAATAGGCTGCCTGGAACAATATGGGACTGTGGGAATAAATAAACGGGAGGCGGACATTGTTGACCTTCGACTGGCATATGAAGTTTACTTTGATCCTGACACCGAGTTCAACCCAGCGCAGCTCAGTTTCACGAATCCGAAATTGAAGACAATTTTCTGAAGTGATCCAAGTCAGCAAGGATACGTTGTCTTATGACTAGGACAACTTTCTATTTTTATTAAATATTTTTTTTAATGAAATGTTGAGCCGTTTTGTGTAATTGTTAATTAAAGTCTGGGGCAGTATGTAATTTAGTAAATTCATAAGCCACGATTTACAAATTGTGAAATATGCAATGAGGGCGCCGAGTTAAACTGGAGCGGAACCAGCTTCGCAATTTAAGGCCTTAATGCTCCGTTAACAACCCCTAAGTCCCCGCAAGGCCCACCAATCTGCAGGAGTTTATAAAAAGTGTGCCTTTTGTGGGAGTTTTTTTTGCTGCCACTTAAAATATTGGTAATCCTGCTTGCGTGTATTCTGTACACAGATTACAATTTTTAACGCAAACAAAAAAAAAGAAAACGAAGAAAAACAATAATAATAAAAAAGAAGAGAATGGAGTGAAAATAAATGTTAAGGTTGCCCAATGTAAACTGGCGTTTAATTTAATTTAAGTTAAGCAAGCAAAAATCAGTTAAGAATTTATGTAATAGCCAAAAGAATTGTTATGCGAAATGATTAAACATTTTGTTCAGCTTGTTAAGCTTTCCCATTTGGTTATCTAGGTATATCAGTTTATGGGTATATATAAAATTGAGCAAATATATACAAATAGTTTAACTTATTTAAATAATATTAATAAGAACGCGTTAAAAATAGTTTTCGCCTTGTTTGCCGAACACTCAAAAAACTGCATCGAATTCGATGCCAAAATGTGCAACTTTATTTATTTATTTCGTTAATTTACCAAATTGAAAGCTATAAAAAAAAAGAATGTTCAATGTTGCGAGTATTTGTGCAGCACTTGTAAGTATGCCACGGAAATTGGCAGCGAGCTGATTTCGGCGCGAGATAAGTTTTGGCGGAAGCGCCCCAAATTATGCAACACTTTTCATCTCTCACTTTTCGCTTCTCTTGCTCAACAAGGCGAAATGACAAACTTCCCCGACAGCATCAAAAAGGCGACTTTCCGAGCGACATCCGGACACCAATAACGAACAGAGAATGGAGAACAGAGAATCGAGAATAACAGTACATGAAAGCCCGCATAACAATGCAAATGTTGTCTCAATGATAAGTTTATCAACATACAATTTTGCATGCGTCAAGGAGCTGAAAGCCCGAACTGAAATTCACTGCTTGCCCCATGTTTCAAGGACTCGAAGTGCGCAAATAATAAAAGGCAACATTTTTCGTGGAGAGCTGGGCATACGGGACAGGACTGGTTATTCTTGTGTTTGGTGACAGTTCCCCCCAACCCCCCTATCACTCACCAGCACTTATCTCTTTACCTTGTGCTCTGTTGATTTGTACAATCTACTGGCCGATTCGTGGCTGGTGTCGCCACAATGTGTGTTGACATGGAAAAGCCTAAAGTTATTGTTTGCAACACCATTTGCCTGACCTCGGCCAGTGCCACGCCCCCCCCGTTGCTCGCCTGCCTGCCTAATAAGTGGCTCAAGTGTTGGCCTGGAATTAATGCGCACATTCTTCCACCTCCCTCCAGCTCCTCCCCCGAACTGTCAACGAGTGCTGTTTGTTTATGTGTTTTAGCCAATAGTTACAATCACCGGACACGAAATGGCCCTGACTCTTCACATGTGTGTGTGTGTGTATGTGTGTGTGTGTTATGTGTGTGTTATCTGTGTGTTTCCTTAAGATGGTCAAGGCTATTTCCAGTTGCTGCCCATTTCCTGGCCATTTGCTGACCATTTGCTAGTTAGCAGCCGAAGATTCATTGTCAGACCAAATCCTCAAAGACCATTTGGCAACAAAAGATAGTTGCAACATTTAAGTGGCATTTTATGCGTCAAAGAGAATATTTCTGTTCTGTGCTTAATGTTGCCACATTTGATTAATTGAATCTATTAAAACATTAATTTAATTTCCCTCTTGCACACGCATAAATCAAAAATCTATATCTGCAAAAGTGTCAAACATTTATTTGCCTTGGAATCATTATTTTGAACTGAGCACAGAAATAATAATTTAGTGTTCCAATGGGAATATTTTGTTTATTTTCTACTTGAAAATAGACTGCAACTTTTTGCCAACATTTCGGGCGTAATATTTTTGCATGCAATTTTTGCTTTGTCTTTTTGTTTACTGGTTTTGAGGGTCCAGGAATGTCTTGCTTTTTGGCAATTATTTTTGTCTTTTGAAGACAACTTTTTTGGCACCCTTTCAAGTAAAGATTAAAAAGTTGTTAAATATGACAAATACAAATCACTGTGCAAACTGAAAAGAATTCTTGATTACGTCCGACCTGATCTTCGCCAGCTGTTATAGGTGTCATAGTTTTAGTCTTATTATGTGTTCCTTGATAGCATACATTAAATTAAAATAATAATGCTAGCAAAGCAACGAGGTATGCGACTCCAAATTCAGGAAATTCGAAACCTGGAATCTATCTTTGAAAATCAAAATGAACTCTTAACGCTCCATTGTCTGCAAATTGTCTACCAATTTTTAGATTTACCAATCTTAAATGATTCACAGCCAAGCAAAATATCAATTTTCAACAGAATTTCTTGTTGCACTTCCCAATTCTTTTCTGGATTCAACTTGATGGAGTGGTTTCCATTAGAAATCCTGTTTTTAATGAGTGGCAGCCACAAAAGAGCATAAGCCAGCAAATGATGCGTAAATAAAAGTCCAACACGAGGCGGGTTTGGGGGGATTTGGTGAGCCTTGCCAAGAAGCAATCAATATAAATATTAGTCAAACAGATTATTTGTTTATGAATGGACAGCAATGGCAAAGTTGAAGCGTTCGATTCATTTTGATTTAATTTGACAGGATTTGGCAGGACAATGAACAGGATACAGCCACTGTTGGCTGGCGCCGCAAGTTATGCCGTCAAAATGATTGAAAACGACAGCAAAAAAAAAAAATATAAATAAAATTACCGTCAAATAGTTTCGGCTGCCACAAAAAATACCACAATTTGCCGTCTATTTTGATGGGCTGCTTTGAATAGTCGATTCCTCTGCCACTCCCCACTGCCCCCGCAGATCTGCCCAGGATAAAAGAGCAGACCACCACCGAGCCAGTGGTAATTACGAGTTGGCAACTCACAGCTTGAGTCAGCATTGTGGCACCACAGGATGTCAGTCAATTTTCAACAGAGACAAGCAACAAAAATTGTGGCAACATCAAATTTTGTATGCTAATTTCAATTAAAAATCATGCCAGTCATGCTGCCAGCCACGTCCTGCTGTCTGACAGTTGTGGCACCCCCCAAATTTTCGGAGCCAAAAGTTATTATATGAATACTTTAAGTACTCATCACAAAGTTCGTATTGACTTATGACTAACAAATGAATCACTCAACGAAAGACAGTTAAATTCTCAGCTCCAAGCCGACTGGCTTTGGGCCAACAAGGAGCAGGCTCCAGCAGGAATTACACATGTCCACTTCGGCGACAGCATGTAAATAAGACATTTCCATAGAATCGGAATATTTGCTATTTTGTGGCCATTCCCATTGGGTTTGATGGTTTAGTTAAAGCATCTCAAGTGTGGCACTCAAAATACCAACTCGCAACATGTAAAATGTGGCACTATTCTTGGATATTCATTTTCAAATCCATAGCAAAATTTTACAAATATTATATTTTATTCAGCTTTTAGAAGTAAAAATCATTTATTAATATTTTAACATTTTAATAATGTTCAAATTGTTAAAAAAATTAAATTCAGTCCTAAATTTTAAATGTGATTTATTTTTTGTGATTTAAACTGTAATTTAAATTAAGCGTTAGTTTACAAGAATACTAATTAAATAATATTAATGTTTGACTTAATGAATTTTGAATAAATTTAATTAAATTCATATTATTACACTCACAAATTCATTCATTTCAAACTTAGTGGGCAGTTGTATTTATTAGTTAGGCTCAAATATTTTTTATTTGCTTGTTTTCGCACAAAACAAATAATAAATATTTTTCCAGCGTATTTGTTGATGTGTGCTCAAAAAAGTAAATAAAATAAAATACAATAATCGACAATGGCATAGATTGAGTGACTGACTGATTTGCAATCCCCTGCAACCCCCTCCAACCGGACCCATAAGCCGCAAACCTTGGCATTTGTTGAACTTTGGCTTTTGTATGGGTTTTGCTGTGATTGTTATTTAAGAATTGATCAGGCGTTGAATTTGCTTTCACTTATGTTTTATTATATCCTGTTGTAGCGTTGAGTCCTTGATTTGTTTGCGCCAGTTGCCAGTTGCCAGTTGCCCCAGCAATGATAGCACCCGAATAGCAGCCCCTTCCCACCACCACCTCCCCAGAAATATATCATTGAGCTCCTGCTTAGTTTATTGCCCGTCTTATTGAAATCGATTTTGTAATTGGGTAATTTGAGTTGCTTCTGGGCTTCTTTCTGACTGATAATCAAAGTGGAATTTGAAAAGTTCGTTTTTTTTTGTTGCTGTGACATTTGAAGTCAATTCAATAAATTGCACTTGATTGACGAGCAACTCGCATTATTGTTAATTGAATTTTTTGTGCAGCAAATTATATTATTATTTCAGCTCATTTTCACAATGGTCCTCATAAATTATTAACACACATTATGCGCATTGTAATCGCAATCTGCAAAGCCGCAACGATTTAACCTGAAATAAGGCCACATAAATGCAAAATGAAAAATACTCTTTTAGCCACGGCAAAAGTCAACTAAAAAGTCAAACGAATAAAAGCCAAATAAATGGCCTGCACATATGGTGAAAAGCGTTGCGCTAAAGCAACTGGAAAAAAAATACGAAGTAAGATTGCTGTAGTCGACTGAGCTCGACGACGATATACCCTGAATCCAACTCTTTACCATCAATGATAATGGTAAAAGTAGTGCAGTTACTCAAGGAATTTTATATGTCATTGGCAAATTTATATTTTAAAAACGATTATTGGAAATCGATATTTATTGACATGTGCGAACCCAACCGTTATCGATAAAACTAAATAAATTGAATATGCCATAAGTAATATTTCAAATTTGATATAGTCTTCATGGCTGTAATAACTCCGTTTTTCAACCTAATTAAGACTATTTATATTGTAATATAAACCGTGTAGCGATCACCACAAATCTTTGATAAATTATGAATAAATTGAAATTCCTGTTAGTTTAAATACATTAAAAGCTTACATAAAAAAAATTTAAATTGTTAAACAGATTAATGAGAAAAATAGATTCTATGCCTATATATTTATTGTGTTTTCAATATAAGCATAAAGCTGCATTATTACTCTTATAGCTGACATACCATAATTATAATTAATAAAAAAAATATATAATTTTAACAGTTTGTGTTGGCAGCTGCCCAATTTGCACTCTTTGCAGTTTCGCGGCTCGTTTGATTTATGCTTTTTAATGTTGGCGGCTTAATTTATTTTTGTTTTCAGCACGTTCATTTGTCGCATGGCGTTTAAGAAATAAAGAGAGAGAGAGAAAGACGTAGAGAGAGAGAGAGAGTTGTAGAGAGAAAGAGAGGGAAATAAACAATGATTATCAAAACATTTTTATATACTCAGCAAACATCATGTTAAAAATTACCGCATAATAAATGTCCAACAACAAAATTTCATTTGTAAATCGAAACAAAGAATTTTTGGTAAGTAAAGATTAAAATACTTAAACTTTAGTTCATTTTAAATTTTGTTTTAAAAGAATCCTATTTTTTTTCTTACATTAGGAAAATTTTAATATTAGTTTTAGTTTCTCGCTCTTATTACATTTTTGAAAACGCTCAAAACTTTTGGTTAGTGCAACTGTAGCCTAATTTCATGCGCAGTTTTTTTAATTTTGCTCTGCGTTTTCTGCGGGTAGTTTTATTTAACTATTCGCATAATTTTTGCTATTTTTTTTCTCATATATATATACATATATTTGTAAAGAGTTCTGGGTGTAGTGGAAACTTTTTGAAATGATTTTTTCTCGCTAGTTTTGTATTTCACTTTGGCTTTAGCAAACTTGGGCGTTGGCCGTGTTGAATAATATGGATTAGTAGATAAAATAGCTAAATCTCACAAGAAATTAAATGTTTTATTAATCAGTTCAAGATCTTTGTGATGACTCATGCTGTGCTCGACAGCCATAGATTTTACTGATAAGTATTTTAGTTTTGGCTATAAAATTTAATATGCAATTGAATCTGATTAGCTTAAGAAGGCTGTTACGTAACTCGGTTAAGACCATCACAAAAGATGTGGCCGACTGTCGAATCAAGCACAGACTACACAAAGGGGAAGTGGCTCAGTTCATTAGCATAGTATATAGTCAGTCCGGCCACGCCCTCTTTTATCGGTCTAAGTCTGAAAACTACTCACAATTTCACTTTGAGGCCTTAGCTGCTTTTCAGTTGCCAGCTTTTTGCCGTTTTGCCTGCTCGGATTTGGTCACTTGCCATAAAAATGGAAATTCCTTTAGCCCACTCAAAGTAGGCCTTAATTATGCGTCTATAGAAAGTTAAGTTTTCATTGTCTTTTTATCAATCGAGTGGTTCGCATGCCACACACGGCCCATGCCTGCCACACGCCTTGACTACCCCGTCTACCCTCCCTCTCCCCCTCCCCCTTAACAAGCGGCGTAATGCGATAAAAGTGCCTAAAAGTATTCTAAGCCATTTGACATGTGCGACATCATCGTCAGCGGCTGAGACGGAGACGGAGAATGAGACTGCTCCTGATTAATTGAAGTGGAAAATATGTGTGCACTCAAAACAAAATAATTGCAAATTAAAAACACATTGTGATAAAATGTTCTTAAATAAATATTCTTCCGAAATTGCAATTAATCTAAATAATTTAACATAAATAAAAAAGATAAACTGGTAGTTGGCTATTTAATTAATCAAAATAATTTTACACAGATAAAACATTTTCCATTTTTTAAAAAGACCAAAAAAAGAATATTTGAAAAACTTTAAAATTCTATTAGGGAAGTTTTATGCACCACAAATTGGTTTAATTTAAAATTTTGCCAAAATATTAAATGCTTATTCTGCCCAAACTGCAAAATATAAATAAAAGTATACGTTTCTGCATATAAATTTGAAAAGGTTTCCAACTTATTAAGATATTAATAATTAATAATTAAAATCAAATCAAATTGTTAACCTACAAATTCTTTAACGGATGTTTTGTTTCGATTATACATTTTCTAAAAATACTCAATGCTGATTCTGTCCAACTTATAAAAATAAAAATAAAAAATATAAATAAAAATAAATATTTGTCTCTTCATATAAATTTTAAAACGGTTTGCATTAATCTACTAAAATATTTATAATTAATAATTAAAATCAAATCAAATTGTGAAGCTTTTAATTATTAACGGGAAATTTTAATGTGCACAAAATTGGCTTGAATATAAATATTCTAAAAATATTTAATGATATAAAAAATATTAATTTTTTGTCTGCATATAAATTTGAAACTTAAATATTAATAACTAATAATCAAAATCAAATCAAATCGAGCGAACTGAAATGAAATCATTTATTTTGTTGTGCTTTCTTTGCATAAGTTACAATTGCATTTTTTCGAGTGTAGCCTCTGAGCCGAGTGAAGCCTGATTGATGGCACTTGCCATTAATTAAAATTTATTGTGGCATAGTTACGTGCTTGGCTGGCAAATTAAATTTGCCCGATTCTTTGGAAAGTACAGACATATTCTTATTATTATTATTATTCCTTTCCAGTCGATGCAGTCCAGGCCAGTCAACCAGTCATCCAGTCATCATCCTTGAAATGGGATTTCTTTTCGCAATTTGACTAAAAGTGCTGCTCGCATTTGATACTCATTTTGGCTTAAGCATTTAGTTAAAAGCTTTTTTACATTTCTAGCTGGGATTTTGTTATGCATTTTTTTGGCCAGTGGGCAGGAAAGGAGCTT
Source organism: Drosophila fungiperda (assembly GCA_035042345.1). Lineage (NCBI taxonomy): Eukaryota > Metazoa > Arthropoda > Insecta > Diptera > Drosophilidae > Drosophila > Drosophila fungiperda. Next base: position 10,913,881 of record JAWNLM010000145.1, read on the forward strand.
AGCATTCATACAATTTGCATTGACAGGCGAAGTTAGTGCGGCCATTGTTGACACTCTTTCTGAGCCTTTCTGGTCCTTTCTGTGCCTTTCTGGCCCTTTCTCTGGGTAGGCAACGATACGGCTGTCAAACGCCTGTCGGCGTGCAATAGTTTTGTGTGTGTTTTCCCTTTACACACCTGCCACCTGCCCCGCCTGCCACATGTCTGTGTTTGTGCCCCATTCATGCCCCATTATCCGCTCCTTGTGAGCAGGCAAAACATGCAACATAAATGTGCGCTGTCATTTCGCTCTGTCTGTTTGTTCCCTCTCTCTCTCTCCAGTTACGTTGCACAATCGCATTAAGACACACACACACACACACACACAGATGTTGTTGGCAAGGGATTCATAGTGTATCCCCAGTCAAACTGTGGCACTAACCGTAATTGTTGAATGCGTCTGCGTTGCTTTCATTCTTTCCTTGGCTCTTCTCTCTGTCATTTGTACAATTGACAATTGTGATTGCATATGTTATAATGCAGTTGTCTCTGAATGGAGCGGAAACTGCAGGACTCGGCCAGCCTGTAAAAGGGGTTGAGCGGGGGGTGGGTGGGTGGGGGGGTGTAGGTAGCTGAATGATGGAGGTGTGCTTTATCCGAGACACGTGTAATGCTCGGTCTTTGTTTGACTGAGGAGTAACTAAGTCAAAAGAGAGAATCGTTCAATGCGATTGAAGACTTGCCATTTGCAATTGAGTCATGCGTGCAGTTTAGTGTGGCAACAGCTGCTCCTCCTCCTCCTGCTGCTGCTCCTACTCCTCCTCCTGCTGCTGATTACTGATTGCTGTGCCTGACAAGCTGAGTTGGCACTGACAGCTCAGGGACAGAGCTGCATTCTGCGGATATCCGCCAGCACAGCTCAGCTCAGCTCAGATAACGGTTACCAGTCACACACATCACTTCTGGCAAGACAATATTGTTTGCCAGTTATCAACTTGATTATGTTTGATATTCTACCTCCCCCCACCCCTCCTGCTCTGGTTTAAGCCAACATTTTATTTGTGCTCGCAGCCATCAAAAACTTACATCGCGAATGTGAAGCAAAACCGGAAGCGAATTGTAGTTTTTCAACTCGAATAGACGTAGGAATCTTTGATGCTTCTAAATTCTTCTAACTACAATAATAATTTCAAATTAATATCAATTGTTTAATATTAATAATTACAGAATAAAAAATGTGTACAAAATAATTAAATGTGTTATTTGCTGGCATTTAAGTTTTTTTTTATTCTGATATATGTGAAATTTTAGCACCGATTTATATATTAAAGCCCAAGAGCAATATCAATTAAATAGCCTTATAATATATTAAATTTATTTATTTATTTATCAAATTAACATATTGCAGATCAACATTATTAAATTGTATAACTATTTCGAAAATTTAAAGTTAAATATTTCTACAGCAAAGATCAAGTTTAAATACTGACGTATAATTTATTCACATTTTCTATTCTCCATTATTCCTTTATATCCTTTGGCTTCTTTTATCCTTCAACATGTCTATTCAGAAGCTGTCTGCCGCTGAGAAAGGCCAAAAAGAAGAAAAGGGAACCAAAAACCACTTCTGGACGCAATTGATATGTGTGAGCCAAATTCACTTTGTGCATTTGCCGGATTTATCTTAATCTATTAATTTTATTTCTTTCTGTATTATTCTGAATTGCATGGACTTTTTTTTTGCAATTGTGACGAGCAGTTATTTTTTTTTTTGTAGTGTACCCCAAATGAAGATGTCTTGCAGAGTCAAGTCCTGTCTTAGTCATGAAAAGCAACTGCTGCTGCTCCGATGACGAGCTGAATCCGGACGGAAAAACCATATGTTTGCGCACTTCTCGGCATGGCCGGGCCAAAGGTCAATTGGCTGTGGAACTCGAGGAAAAGTTGTGCGCAAACGGCATAAGTTTTGCCAAGAATAGCAATGAATTGAACACCATGCCCCACTGAGTGGCCAGAACACACCTGAACACAGCTGTGAGCACAGCTCCATGCCCCGCACGACCACTTTTTCAATTCACATCCAAGCTTTTCAGGCCAAACAGTTCTTGAAACTTGAAAGGGCGCTGCTAACTAGCAGCATTCAGACAACGTGCCCCATTGTTGCCGCTGACTTGCTCCAGTTTCGGGTCTCTCTTTGTTGCCACACAGGCCCCGACAGGACGAACATTTCAACTCTGAGTGGATAGCCAAGCACGAATCCTTCGCTTTGCTCCGGTCAACAATTGAGAAACACCGCAAAGAAATTATTAAATTGGCTTATCGCATTTTCGACGAATACAGATTTCATAACTCTTTTCCTCAGCTACTTTTCATACTTACTTTATTTACTTACTTACTTACTTAACTTTTTTTATTAAATTAAATATTGTCTGCTGCAGAGAATATGACTTTAAATTTCTTCATTTAAGCTGTTTGCATTCGATGCAAACTCAGCATAATTTAAGAATTTGCGATAGAAAGCGATACACAAGTCAAAAATAAATAAAGAGCACATTTTTAAGTAAATAAATAATAAATATAGTAAAATAAAGATAAAGTGAGTCAAATTAAATAAATAATAATAGAACAAAAAATAAATAATAGTAGAAAAAATAAATATAGTAAAATAAAAATAAAGTAAGTCTATTTAAATAAATAATAATATAAAAACAAAATATAAACAAATAAATAATAAAATAAATAATAATTATAGATAAATAAAAATAAAGTAAGTCATGTTCAATTAAATAAATAAAAATAGAAAAATTAATAATAATAGAAATAATAAATATACATATATACAAATAAAGTAAGTTAAATGAAATAATTAACAAAAGAAAAATAAGTATATATATATATATATATATAAGTGACATTAAGTAAGTAGACAATAAAACATATTAAATATTAATAATGTAGATAGGAAGTCGATTGAAATTAGTTTCAATTAATAATTTAATAATTAAGTAATATAATAATTAATTAATTTTAAATATTTGTTATTTGCATATTCTTAATATAATAATGTATATAATATGATAATAATATAATGAATAGAGCCTTGAATTAATCTATAAAGTTTTAAACTTTATTGTTTACAAAGAAATCGTTGTTAAAATTGTTATTAAAAACTTTCTTTACTAAATCGTTTAATACAAAATTTGTAATGATGTTCTATGAATTTATGTTTAGATTTAAATTCATAACTAAAAATTTGGTAATTTCGAATTTTTGTAATTTATTGAAGACATAGAAGAGCTTAAGAATTGGCCATCTAAATGAAAATGCGATTTACACAACTCAATTCAGAGTAATAAATTCTATATGCATGACGCATAGTTTTGGGGCAGCAACACTTTATGAGCAACCCACACTTTATTTTTTTTTTTTTTAGCTACTCATCTTATCTAATTTTTTGTTGTTGTGCTGCTTTTCTCGCTTCAATGAACGATTGTGAGAAATACTTGACAACATTTTTGCCATTGTTGTAGTTGTTAACGCAATTTTTGTTGATGCTGCTATTGTTGCGGTCATATAAAAGTCAACGGTTATGGCCAAATAAAATGTGACACTGCCCAGCTGCCCCATCCGGCAACGCGGCGGCAAGTGTGCAACACTGTGCTACAAATGCGATTACGTATACGCAACATGCGACCACATTTTGTGCGGCAAAAAAAATGCTGAATTACAACGGCAAGTGCAGGATGCATGTTGACACGCAGGACACGGGAACAAAAATAGCCAACGTGTCCGATATAATTCTGAATAGCGCCCACATTGAGGCAGACTCCAACCCGGTCTTGCTTCCTGGTCATGCCGCACATAATTTAAGCCCTGCCACAAAACGGGGCGTGCCAAATGCCCAGCTCTGTGTGTGTGTATTTTGTGTGTGTGCGTTTGCTGTGTGTGCTTAAGCGAGGCACGCGCCATTGTTGAATTTCACTCGTGCCGCGTTGACAGCCAATTTTTTAGGCATGCCACATCATAAGCTGGGCAGCAGCAGCAACAGCAGCAGCGGCAACACTCGTCAGCGAGTGCTAAGCAAATTGCATTAGCGCCACTCAAGCGCCTGTTGAACGCTCAGCTCAACTCAGCTCAGCTCTTTTGCACACTCTACACACACTCTACACACACACACACACACACACACACACACTCTACACACAGTCCACAGTCAGTTGTAGATCATATTTTGCATTTACTCAGAGTTTAATACAAAATGCTGTGCTCCTAAACAAAGCTGGCAAACACTGTCTGAAAGAGGGGTGGTGGGTGTGGGGAGGGGGGGTTATGCCGGACAAAGAGGCAAGATGAACTCGCATTTATAAGCTATTTATGGAATGTGCTAAACTCATGTTTCGGGCTGCTGCTTTCCATTTTTAGCCAAAAGCAGTAGAAAGCTAATCATTGAAAGTGTAGAAAAAAAGGAATTTTTCTTTTCCTTTACTAAGCTGACTTACTGCTTCATTGCTTCTGTGTGGCTTACTTTGAGCAGATTCTGTTTTTTCATATTGCACACTATTTTATAAAAGGAAGCTGAGTATTTTGTTGTAATTTAAGTGCAGTTTATCTTAAAAACTTAAATTATATTCATTTGTATAAATTGCAGTTGCTGTTCAGCTTTAATGAAATTTCATTGTTAGCCTTATTATTTTCATCCTCGTCTTCTGCATATTTGTTAGTATTGCAAAATTTTTGATGATGATAAAATAGCATAAAATGCAAAGTGTCAAGAAATTTTTAATGTCAAGCAAAATACAAAAGACTCTTTTCAAATCGGTTAAAATATTGTCTTGCCTTGCACCAATCAGCTGGCGCAATAACCAAAGATTTATTGACTTGGCTTCAAACTACAAATAAATTAAACGCAAAGGAAGCAGTAGTTTTAGAAACAGAGAAAGAGAGAGAGAGAGAGATAGAGAGAGAGAGAGAGAGATAGAGAAAGTGAGTAGTGTTTCTCATTTCATCGATTTCGAAGCGCATTGTTTGGGTAAATTCCCGCTGGGAAGGCAAACAGCGAATTGAGGCAATAAATTTACTGGCAAAGCAATTTACAATTTCAAATTAGTAAGAAACCTCAAATGAAACGTAAAATTTCATTAAATCAATTTTCATTACAATTCTGAGTTATTTAAAAAAGTTATTTTCTTATAACAAAAAAGAAAAAGAAAAATGATTAAAAATTCAAAGAAAGTTACAATTGAGATTGGGAAATGTTCCATCTTCAACTAAACTTTCAAACTTTGCATTTGCAAGCGCTTTTCTATATTTTTTTTTTTTGAAATACTTTCGTTTATCTAATATTAAATTGACTAACATCATCAATTTAGCTTTGTCTGCCAGTGGGAAGCGAACTGCTATGAAATTTCCACATAGATATTTGCTTATTTATCTCGGGAAACTTCATTTGACACATTGACAGAATGTCATCCATTCGCTGTTGGTGTCTAATGCTATTGTTTGGTACGATGATGCCACCGCAAATGGGTTGCAAGAAACAAGGGAAATCTATTGCTAAAACACTCAGAAAATTGTTGGCAAGCAAAACAGCGGAAAGCAGCAAGCAAAAAGCAAATACAAAAACCCCACTGACGACTCTGGCTATAACCACTAAGCACACAATATAATGTATTGTTCTGTTTAGTGCTATAACCTACACACACACACACAAACACACTCACACACACACACACACACAAACACACTCACACACACACACACTCACACACACTCACACACACACACACACAAGCCTCTCCATGCATTGGAGTCTAGCGCTTATCGCTAATAATATTTACGAACTTGTCGCAGGGAAATTAATTGAAATATCCCAGTTACTGTCAGTGTGTGTGTGTAAGCAACAAGCATTTCCCTGTTATTGTCAGTGTGTGTATGTGTAAGCAACAAGCATTTCCCCGTTATTGTCAGTGTGTGTGTGTGTGTGTAAACAACAAGCTCGAATTAATTTGCTGCCAACAAACTCGTTGGAAATTTGTTAAGTAAAAATGTGTTTCCCCTTTTTTTTTTGCAGTCTTTTTAGTTTTTTTTTTCGTGTTTGCTGGCAAACTTTTGGCACTTTGCCGTGTTAAGTAATTTTCAGTTGTTTTTTTTTCTATACTTTTTTTGTTTGAGGAATTTTCCTCATTTAGCTGGCAATCTTAGCAGCCAGGTGAGAGAATTTAGCGAGTTAATTGAATGCGGAAGCTTTTAACGGCCGACTTCACAAAGGGTTTGCGGCACCATTCCAAAACCCAAATCATTTGCATAATTTCCAACAGACAAACATAAGAAAATTAACCCAAATCAGTGGAAATTAACTCTAATGAAAGCTGTTAAAATGTGGTTTATTTTTTTTTTGTTGGCGACAAGAGCTAATTGCTTGCATTTTATGAGTCATCATATGTCAAAAACCCTTTCGCCACAAATTCATGAACCTTGAGACAGATACACTTAGAGAGAAGAAGCATATGAAGCACATTTATTATGAGCATCTACATCAATTAAGAGGATGAGCATCTACATCAGGTGAGGATGTTGACTGCCTTATCGCCATAGTTGTAATAATCCAACTTCCGTTCATACTTCATAATTTCTTTCTCGATTTCTAAGAAGATGAATGTATATATAATATATCTTCTATTACTAGATAAGCACTCAAAGACTTCATTGTTGATCTGGAGGAGCATATCTTGGGAATTGGTATAATTAAAATGAATTAATTAAAGTTTCAGTTGTGCTTCAATTAGCGAGCAAGGAAATGACGCATGCAAAAGAGGAAATTAAATAAGTTTTGTGTCAAATTAAAGCACTTCCGGTTTATATTTTAATTTTGTAGTCGAGCTGAATTAGACAAAAAAGAATTTCACACTCAAATACGAATTTCATACTGAATTTCCATAGTCAAAGTGCGCGCATTGGTATAGTGAATGCCATAAAAACTAATTAAGTACAAATTATTAGCATATAATTTAGATTATGAACCAAGTAATTATTTGCAATATATAAAATCCGCTTAAAATCTGAGTAGTATTTGCAGACAATGGGTTAATCACTTGGTTGTCATGTGTCCAATATGCTTTAGAGGACGCAATGGCATAGCTTAAATAGTTCATCTTGAAATTGTACCTGACTTGGCAGAAGTGAGTTAGCCAACTTCCACTTGGAATGGCTCCCCAGTCAGTTTGCCAGCGAAAGTTGACTAAGCGTAAAACAAAGTTTGAGAAATGCCGCGGAACAAAGCTGAAGCAAAATGTAAGCTGATAATTTGAGCTGACTTTTTAAATAAAATATAAATAAAGGCACGTGCAAAAGAAACTAAATCGGACTAAGCAGGTCTCCGGCGACTCGTTCACGGTTTGTCAAGCAGTAAGTCAGTCGGTCAGTAAGTCAGTCAGTCAGTCAGTCAGTCGGTCAGTCATCCAGTTGGCTGCTTTCTGTTTGTGCCTTGATACCTATCAAAAGTGCAGAGGCTGATTGAGCCGACAGTTTGTTAGCTGTTGCACCTTTTTTTGGCGCTTTAAAATTTGTTCACCTGTCCCAGCCAAACCCAACTTTCGCACAAGTTTTAAGGCCGCGCCACGCTGCGTATGCGTGATAAAATAAAAATGTGCGAATATAACTCAACTCAACGTTGACGTTGACGTGTTAATTAGTATGACTCACGTTGGCCTGGCACGTTTGGTCCAGAGATAAGTTAAGGCTTGCCGGAGTAGCCTTGTCAGGCGTTCCAAAAAAGACACATCCAACGGCTTAGTGCTCGGCATATTGTGGACTCATTAAAAACCATCACAGCTAAGGGAAACCGCTAAAAACAGGCCACGACGAAGTCATTTTCATAATCAAACAAACTGCAAAAATCACACAGCACAAAACAGAAAAACAGAAAAACAGAAAACTCGGCCTTGTGTGGGAGTCGATTAAGCGTGCCACAGGCTGATGAAGTGGGAGTGGGGTAGACGTGGAGGGAGGGGGGTTTGCCCAGCATGGGAGCAAGGACCACAGAAGCAGCCACGTCAATTGCATTACGAATTGCATTTAATGAGCGTAGCTGTCACTCAGTCAGCCAGTCACCCAGTCACCCAGTCAGCCAGTCAGTCGGCTAAAGAGAGCCAACAGAAATCCGAGGAGTGCCAAAGACCACAAAACACACTCCAAAAAATTCACTCAATATTAGAAAATTGCTTTGCAGACTAGAAAGTTTTTTTTTATTGATTGACATTGGTTTTTAACTAAAAGAAAATAAATTTCTAAAAATTAGAAAGGATTTTGTTTTGTGAAGGAAAGTTTATTGTGTTTTTCAAAATAAGTTTTCACTATAAGAGAATAAATTTCTAATAATTAGAAAGCCTTTTCTTTTAATTTAATGAAATAATATTACTTATTAAAAACTAGAAATGCAAACATAAAGCTTAAAAAAATCAATTTATAAATTTAAAAATGAATATTAAATTTTTTTATTAGCAATATAATAAAGGTAAGGAAAAAGAATGATATTACAAAATTGTTTATACAATATATGCAAAAAAAAAAAAACACACACAGATAATAAACCAATTTTATTCTATATTTTACGAACAGAAAAAAAACAGGTTTTAGAATAAATAGAATATTCTAAAATGCAGTTAAATTTTTCCCTGTGTTGCTGCGTTTGGCAAATGGCGAATGACGGTAAAAAAAATAAAGGCGGCGCTGAGTCGTATTAATGTCGCCCGCAGACTACAGATTTGAATGCATTGCATATATATATATATATATATATATATATATGCATATCCAGTATTATTCCAGGACATAACTATGATGGAGCTTAGCCTGGAATTAGAGCGAACATGGCCACCCTTTTTTCTACTTATGCGCTCATCAATTATAGTAACATTTGCCATTCATTATCCTTGTTTCATTATCCTTTAACACTCTGGCGAAAATATGTTCGGTGTTCATTTTAGCAAAATTTGTCCTTAATTTGCATTGATTTGCATAGAACGCATTTAATCCCCACGAATTAATTGAACCATAATTTTAATTATATACGTTGCACATCGCACATAGATTAAATTCGATTTTCCGCTGCTCATTCAAATATTTGCACAACCTAATGCAATATTTTGTAATCAATTGCATTTCGAATTGTGAATTGTGCAAACGCCTGAATGAAATTAGTTTGCACGTTGTTCAACCCAAAACAAGCATATTATTTATTTATATTTTCTCTTCTCCTTAATTGAACAATTAAATTCTTAATCCAGAAAATTGAAACCGCCTTTTTATTGTGTGTTTTAAATTGTTATTCTTGTGCAAGATTTGGAATGAAATCACTCTCGAGGCATATTTGTTTTTTTAAGTTTTGGAGTTGAGGTTGAGGATGTCTTTATTTTTGTTCTTTATGAATGTTATTTATGTAATTTGCCTTGAATTTAAATGTGTGGAAATGGGTCCAAATGATTTTGATAGGTTTGTTTTGTCGCTGGGCCAATAATTAATTTTCCTAGATATTTTCCAATGCAAGTCACCTTAAAATTTAGAATTTGATTTTGTAAGCTGGAAAATATAGTATTTCTTTAAAGACTTAACTTTTAAAAAGATTTATTTAAAAAAAAACTGGTTTCTCATTGAGAACTTTTTTATATTACTAACGAGCATATTTCTAAGTAATAAAAACAAAGCATTTAAATTTCTAAGAAATTTTGCGTATGCTAAAAGTTTGTCTAAAAACCAGAACATTTTTATTTTATTGCTATTTTTGTTGCATAAGCTTTGGCTGCTTTTGCTTTTCTCGCTAGTATTTTCCTCATATAGCATTCAAATTGCTTTAATAATAGTTTGTTAAGGTTATTAAAGACATTGATTTGCAATATGTCTCCCAGCAGATATAACTTCATTTCAAATTTGAAAAATTAGAATTTTTGATTTACGTGCGCAATTCATGTTTATCCGTCGAGAAGACCGCAAAGTGTTTCGATATCACCTTTGAGCGCCGCCAACTGGGTGAGTAAGCCACTGGTAACTAAGGGATTTCCACAAAATTGATGCAACAGCCAACAACAGGTCACAACACAAATGGCCATTTGTAAAAAACCTTCTCAAAGCCAAAAAATAAAATGATTGGCATCAACAACAACACAACTGGCAGGCAAATGTCCTTTGGTTGAGCGGGATTCGCCGCTTTTGGTTTACTTGTCATGCGAGTTTCCGTTGGGCTTGACTTGGCTATAAGATATCGTTACGGGTTTTTTATTGCTTCATGGTAATTTAGACACTTCCGTTAGCTTGCTCGCTACTCGCAAAACACACGCCTCGGTAAACAGGACTCCTCAACTGACTCTTCTCCCGGATCGGTCACCAGGGCCACATTAATTTCGCGCTGCGCCAATTGGCACATAAATTTGGCAAAATTGCCATTTTATACCCTGTAGCTTGGGCGCTTGAGGTACTTTAATTATACTGAAATTTGAAATTGCAAACTTTTAATCGATAACCGCTAAGGAAATTTATTAATTTGTTAGCTCTTTGGTTTCTAGGGTATTTCTTAGTCGTATATAAAATTGTTCTCAATTTTATCGGTAAGAGCCATGTGCAATTTGCATATTAAACATGTCGAAATATGCAAATTTTTAGCGGCACTCCGAAAAAATAAATATATTTCTCATTAGAGAAAGCGATAAGTGTAAAATTTTCGTGTCGCAAATTGGCCAGAAATAAATAACGCAATCTTCAAAAGTGTATATCAAAATATGACTTGAAATTTTGTTTACTAAGATCAAACATTTGCAGTTGTTTTTAGATTGTGTTTATTTATTATTCTTGATACATTAAATTTTTATTAGGTTAGCATTTTCATTACAATTCACTCCAAATCGCCTTCCATGTGACAAACAGACATTTGCACAGTTCACCGACTTTCAATTGATTTTCCAGCGAACAAAGCAGCGCCAAAACTGGCCAGAATCAAAAGCCAATTCTCTTTTTTTTGTGTCCACACAAGCTAAAAATACACTGAACATGCCACATTTGCTCGTTTATAATGCATTTGGCTTAATTGAATCCTGGAAATGGGACTGGGATTGGGACTGAGCCAACATCAGCAGCAACATCATTGTTTGGGTCCAACATTTTTACTCTCGATTGTTATTTAGAGTCGGATTTTTTTACTTCATTGCTTGCAGTTGTTAAATTGTTATGCAATTGTTTAAACATATTTGTATTCAGCAAACGCACCGTTTGCTAATTACACAAAACTCACTCGCAAAACTTGTGCCCCAAACTTGGGAACGTCGCATTATCGCAGACATCAGCTGCAAACTTCAGCTTCAACTGCTGCAAAGTTTTTGTGCCTGCCTCAAAACTTTGCCACAAAAGATGCACATTTTTGCTTGACATTAGCCGCCTGATGAGCAGCTGGCTAAAACCCCCCGATTACCCCCACTTACCGACCGACCAACTGGCAACTGTCAGCAACATCTTCCAACGACGAATTCACATGTCATTTAAGCAACATTTTGGCGCTTAAACATATAGTAAAAATTAAAAAAAATAAAGCAACATTAAAACTATAAGCAAAATACTTTAATTAAATGCCAAAATACTGAAATCAAAGCGTAGCAGACTCGAAATAAAAGCATAGTTTGGCAGCATCATCATTTCATACGGGAGGATTCAAAAGCAACATCAGGTTTTAGAATATTTTTCTAAATTGGTTTTTGTACTGTGGATTATTTTTAGACGTTGGTGTTTGAAAATAAAACACAAGCTCGATTTTTGTTTAGTTTTGTAGTTTTGTTTTTTTTTTTTATAGAGAGGGTAGTTTTTCTCCGCTAAGGATTTTCAAAGTTTACTTTTATTTAGAGAAGTTCCTTTAATGATAATCATACTTATGGTTTTTTTTTTTTGGTAAGCTGTTTGCCTTTTGTTTTTAAAAGTTTATGTGTTATTTTTTGTTTTTTTAAATAGTTGTTTTTTAACAGCTAAATACATGTTTGTTATATCGTAATATTTGAGTTTTTCTATTGGTTTTTTGTTTGCTTTTGTTTTTTCTGTTCTTTCTGGTAATGTTTTTGACTTTGGTGTAATTATGTTTTTTTTTGGTTTTGTTGCGTTAAAATTCACTTACTAACTAGATTTTCATTATGTTTTTTTTTTGTTTTTATATATTTTTCTAAATTATAATTGTTTTGTTTGTTGTTTTGGTTTCTGGTTTAGCCTTGGATTTTGTGTGGCACCGTGTTCATTTTTTGTCTTTTGAGTTCGCATCTCGACAAGTTTAAGAATCAATCATTTCTCTAAAATTAAGTATTAATCTATATGTCCAAATATCTTAATAGTAAACGTGACTTAATAACCTAAATTGTAACAATAAGTTTTGTGGTTTTTTTTTGTTATTATTTGTTTATGTTGTATGGTAACTTTTACACACATTTAAGCAATACACGTAGTAATATTTCATTATATAATCGGTATGTCGATATAATATATATATATATATGACTTATATTGAGTTTAAACGCTTGGAATGAACTTTAACATCAACTTACTGGCTAAAGAATTGATTTCTATATAAGTATATAATTTGCATCTGTTTTGACTGTGGCGCACCAACTTTTGGCACATGCTGTACTTTTTGCCGTGTCGTTTTGCAACACTGCCAACGGTCATCGCTTAATGTCTAGATTAATTGAGTTTGGTTTTAACATGCACATTTCTTCATCAATTTCATGAGTAGTTATGTAATGTTAATAACTGATTTTAAAATATTTTTGTTGAATATATACGTTTATATATATATATGTTTCTATATATTTTATGTTCTTTTGTATAGATAAATATTTAATTTTTAAATGTATTCTTTAAATTGCAACATTTATAAATTGTTGTTGTTGTATATTTTTAGTTGTAAGAACTTTGGAAAAATCACTAAAATTTATGTTTAATATATTTTTTTCGTATTTAACTTTCCATAAACTTTCCACATCTCATATGACCCTCAACATTAATTTTGTGGATTTTTTTTTTAATATTTTTATTCATTTTTTTTATGTATATATTTTGTTTGACTAATTAGCAAAACGAATTTGAATAAACATATTTTTTTTCGATTATATATATTAAGAAATTGCGTGTACTTTGAGCAGACGATGTGCCACAACGAGAGCCTGGCCAAGGAATAAAGTATGACATCGGATTGGATTGGGTGACTTCTCAAAAATTTCAACACTCTCGGTCGCGGTTTGGGGTGACGTGTTCAATTTTGATGGCACCCTCACACCCCTCTCGCCCGGACACCTTGCCGGACTACGCAGCGTGCTTAATGCGCTCTTGAACCGTACACCAAGCCGGGACTCATGAAAACCATCGGGGAATTAGTATTGACCAGGCTAACTTTGTGGCACACTCGAAGTGCTTAAAGCAGAAGACGCCTAATTGCTAAACATTTATAATTTAGCTTGAACTGTTTGCTTTGATTTCAACGGTTTTGGCCAGACAAGCCACCACACGACTGGCATCTGGAGCACGCGAACGTCTGGCAACGCTGCGCGTGTTCCACATGCCAAGTGTTGCACTGTCTGTGAGCCTCGGCAGTTCATCCCCCCTTCGATTGGGGGGTATGCCTGACGAGGCTCTGCACTTTTGATTATACTATTCGAACGTTTCGACTATTTGATTTTAATTCGTAACTTTATTAAATTGTTTTTGTTTTGTTTTTGTTTTGTTTTTGTTTTTGTTTTTACCACCAATACCTTAACTTATTTAGTTATGTGTGTGTTGTATTTTGTATTTGTAGAACTAAAGTGCAGCTTTTTACTCACGCCTTGCCACATTTCGTTTAGCTATTTTGTAGCTGGCTGCTACTTTGTGCTGTTTCAATTTCATTCGTTTTTGCTGCCCAATTGTAATTCCCAAGATCGAAATGCTACGTTGGTTCTTGCATCTAAATTTTTGTGGGGCATTCCGTTTAACACTTTTGCTTCGATTCCGTTTCCGATTCCGCTGTTTCATTCTCTGGCGTTCCTTGCCTGGGGCAGGCAGTTGCTTAATTGGCTGTAGTCGTTTTTCAGCAACTCTGCTTTGACTTTGTTGTTGTTGTTGTTGTTGCTGTTTTTGCTGTTGTTCTGCTGCTGCTGTTCTTAATTATTATTAAGTTAAGTTTTTAACTTATGTTTTTTTTTTTTTTTGGTGTTAATTGTTGTCTTTTTTACGCGACTTGATTTTAATTGAAGATACGCTTTTTGTTTTCAATTTGCTACTTTTGTTGTTATCATCTTAAATTCAAATGTGCAAAGTTCTCGCTACATTTACGGGTAAATTTGTTAATTATTTTGTTGAAATGTGTTGTGTGTTTTGTTTTTTTTTTAACCTCAATTCGTACGAGTGTTTTTTAATGTTTGTGTCGTGTATTCTGTTGTTGTCTTTTAAGCTTTTGCTAAAATAAAAAAAAAAACACTTATTATGTTTAATCGAAATCATAGGCATAACTTAGCATTTGATTAAACGTAAACCCATTTAAAGATCTTGTATATATCATTTATATATATATACTACTCTTTTGTTCTTCTTTCAAGCAGCTGAACATCGCCATTTGTTCTTATTCAAATTAGTATACTATATATAATTGTTAATATATGAATATTTTAGCTAGCATTCTGCTGGGCTTCTGCAAATCAGCCTCTCAATTTAATCTAGCAGTTTAAGCTGATTTAGCATCGGGATTTCTCACTGCATCACTATTTTAATCGATTTGTTTTCACTAATTGGGTTTTTCAACTATTTGCCATATTTGTATGTAGATTAAATTGTTTTGTCGCACTACATTAATCGTTATCGAGTGTTCTTCAATTATGAATCGAGTGTATTTTTGTTTGTTGTTTTTGTGTTTGTTGTTGTTGTTATGTCTGCGTATATAATAATATTTGACTAGATAATGATAAACATAGCATTAAAACTAAATAAATATTATTATCGAGTAGCTACAGCGTCTGCCTTTTGTTTAAATAGTTTTGTTTGCCTAAACATATATTTATATATGTGTATATTGTATATAAAATCATATCCATATATATATCTATATATATGTAGGTATGTCTCATAATACATAAAATTGTTTATCGGCTTGCGTTTGCCTTTGCCTCTTGTCACAAAATTAAATAAAGCGCTACACAAAAAACATGGTTTTTCATTTTCACTAAGTACATAACATTTTCAATATTATAATATGGTACTAGATCGGAACAGAGTGTTTTAGGGCCACCCTTTCAAGGTTTTGTTTTGTTTTGTTTCGCAGCTTGTTAAAGTCAAAAACTTATCTTATAATCATATATAGAAATTTTCTTGTTTTTCTTTGGCAAATTTTTTAGCGCTGCAATTCGATACTTAGCGCTGAAACGTTGGGAATGAAACAGCAAGATCGTTTGTTTCATGCCCACATTCCAGGCTAATGCTTTCATTGTAGGTTAGCAGTTTAGGTAAGTCAAAAACTTATTACCAAATTAGACTGTTTCGATTGGCAAGCCACAGATCTTTGAAATGAGAACAGTGGAAATGAAACAGCAAGATCGTTTGTTTCAGGCCCACATTCCACATTCCGACTTTTTTGGGCTAGCCAAATGGAAACCGTGTATAAAATGCTGCCCATAAAATAGTTGGGATTTGATTTAGGCTTTAGGCAGATACAAATAAAATAGTTGAAATATGCTTCTAGGGTTACCAAAAATTGTTGCAAACAGTTTAGTTTTCGTTATTTTTTGTCTAAAAAGTATGATGGGTGGGTTACATTTATCGCGGCTTAAGACATTTCTGGCTTTTATGATATCATTAATAACATTAATCAATGTCGGCTAGTGTTGATTGTGTGAACTGGGATTTGATGTTGATTTGATGATGATGATGATGCTAAAATAAAAACATGAATAAAGGAAACGAGAAAAAAAACAAGAGAACAAAAGAAGAATGGATGCGCATGCCTTAACTGAAACAGTTACAGTAACGACTACAGACGATAGCTAGAAAGAGACAAAGAGATGATCGATCGAGCCAGCTACGAGCTGCGAGCTGCGAGTAGCTTAGCGACGAGAGCGAGCGATAAGGAGAGCGATAGTTTAACAAAGAGTGAAACAGAGAAATAGAGAAACGAGAGAACAGCGACAACGATGAAAGCGTACGATATACAAACGAGTATGTGCAGTGAAACGAGTACCGTTATGAGTACCCATTTGAAACTGTAGTTGTTGTTGTTGTAGTTGTTGTTGCTGTTGTTCTGCTTGTTGTTAGTTGGTAAAGAAACTAGTTGCACAGAACTGTTGTTGTTTTTGTTTTTCTTTCGTTTTTCTTTTGTGGGGGGGCATTTAAGCAGCATATTTGGATTATATTTATTTAATTTGAATTTGAATTGAAATTTGATTTTGAGTTTGAGTTTGAATTGGAAAGAGTGGCATAGTTATTAACTTAAGCATAGTTGTCACGGCATACCAAAGACCAGGCGACACCAACGCGACGGCAATCCTCTCCAGCTCTCTCTCACCAACTTCAATGCCAGCGCCTGCGTTGCAACAGGATCTGCTCGTTTACAATCTGCCAGAACTTGCCATGCAGCCAAAGGATCAGCACCACCAGCTGCATGAGCAGCGGCCACTGCTGGAGCTCGTGGCGTGTGCGGCGCCTCAATTGTTGGAGCAGCCCTTTGGGGCCACCACTGAGTAGGCACGCGTGTGCTGCTGCCGGCGGTGGTGCATAGCTCAAGTTGTAGTTGTAGTAGTAGTAATAGTTGTTGTTGTAGTGCTGCTGTTGTTCATGCTGCACCTCAACCGATCTTGGGTCTAAGGAATTGGATGATGTTTCTTGGCTGCTGAATCGATTGCTCTCTAAATAGTTGTCATTATTTAGGTATTGATTTGTTGCTGTTGTTTCTGATGTTGTTGTTGTTGTTGTGATGTTTGTTTTTATATTGTTCATGTTATTGTTGTTATTATTGTTGTTGATGCTTGGATGCTCATCATTACGGTATTTCTGTGGTTTGCGATAATATTACATGATAATACATTTGCCTTTTTCGGCCCACGGATTGTTCTTTTTATCCGGCGCATTGATCAATGGATCATTCTTCTCGTTCTCCTCAATAAAGGAGCGCATTCTGCGGAGCAAAAAAAAAACAAGAACTTCAATTAGTAAACTAAATATAAACTAGAAAAGATATATGTAAATTTTGTTGTATTTAAATAGTATTCTATTATTTTTTCTTAAGCTAAAAAGTCTTCGAGAAAGGATAAAGAGAAAACCACCATTTTACCATTAGGAGAACCAAAAGGAAACATTAGTAAAATGTATTTTATTCGCGTACATAAAATCTCCCGTTATGTTTGCATAGTTGCATATTATGCACAACTGGGATAATCCCAGCTAAGTTCTGTGCATTAAAGATCGTTAAACGTGTAAGTCCTTCATAAACAACAAAAATCAAGTCATCTAAGAAATTGCACAATGGCTGCTTCCTTAAAGCTAAGCAGACATAAAATGACACAGCAATTGCCAACCGAAAAGGGGCAAAATCGGCTTCGTGGAACTGGTGTGTGTGTTTGGCCACGCCCACATAACAATCAAGGCAAACTCCAAGCTGGTTGGGGGGTCAGCAGTGAAAGCATAAGGGTAAAGGGCAGTGGCAAGGGGTCGCAGCACAGCCGGCAAGTTTTATGCTAATCTGCACGCAGATGGACATTAAAAATGCTCAAACGCTTTACACACGCCAAAGCAAACTAAAAAGGAAAACCGTTACACATCTCTCCTGCTCGCACTAACTGTTGTTGATGTTCTTGTTGTTGATATATACTTATTCTTTAGCGCCATAAAACGGGATCTCTTTCTTTGTTTCTCTACCTTTCAACATCGTCTGTCAGTCTGTCTGTCTGTCAGTTTGCCTGTCTGACTGGCCATTTGTTTTCGTTGGCTTTGCCCAACACAATATTTTTATCACTTTTGCTTAGCACGTTTTCGTGTACGTCTTTCTCTCTTTATTTTATTTTATTTTATTACATATACCCTTCAAGAGGGTATTCTAATTTTGTACTGAAGTGTGTAACGCATTTGGAAAAGACACATCACAGTTATAAATTGTTTGTATATGTCATAAGAATGACAAGGTATGTATTCTGTTATAGAAGAACCAATCTCAATAGTTACGAGTTCTTGTTGTGTTCTCAACAGTTATGCATAAGATTATTGAGTTATTGTTTTTTTGGATCTTTTCAATTTATGCAAAAATTTAGCAGTGAGCAAATGGAATTCGGTCTGCAAACTTCTTTGTGTCCCAGATAACTGTTCTTTCTTGTCGTTTCCTTCTTTTTTTTTTTTTTTTGCATTATTTTATTCGTTTTTAGGGGAAGGCACAGCAGTAAGGGAAATAAATGGCACAGTGCCGTTTGTTACAGTGCTCAGCTAAAAGTATTCGCCCAGACAGTGTGCGTGACACATGCTTTGCATTTCAATTTAGTTCCTGAGTTGTGTTCTCTGCATTTTCCCAGCAAAACCATTCATTTTGCTATGACTCACGCGAGGCATGCGTTTTATTTATATTTACGTTGAGGTGATTATAGAAAAACGATTTGCACACAAGCCGCTTAAGAATATTGAGAACAACAACATAAAAAAATAGGGTAAATATACTGAATTGAGACAAGAATTGCTTAAAATTTCCAAAAAAATGCTGGTTATGACAATAAATATAA
The DNA here is from genome assembly GCA_035042345.1 of Drosophila fungiperda. Taxonomy (NCBI): domain Eukaryota; kingdom Metazoa; phylum Arthropoda; class Insecta; order Diptera; family Drosophilidae; genus Drosophila; species Drosophila fungiperda. The sequence goes on from JAWNLM010000145.1 coordinate 10,932,602, forward strand.
AATTTTAAGTGAAATGCAATTTAATTCATTTGTGAACACTTTGTATTATTGATATTATTTCTGTTTTATGGATTGATTTCTTGATATATTTAGTTTATTTGAAGTATTTAAAAATGTGATATATGTGTGAGAAAGCAAAGCAACTTCGATTTTATATTCGAAGGCGAAAGGTTCTTTCTTTGATTTAAAGTTCCTTAGATTCAACAAATATATTTTGTATATATTTTTTATATATTTTTTTTAATCTAATACAGCTGCTTGTATATCCAGTATAATGCGACTCTTTGAGATCTCTAAAAATTGGCCAGCTTCAGGCACACATTTTCATGGTTGAACAAGGCTTTTAGCCCAAATGTCAATGGTTCAAGCGAATTGTGTATTGTTTATTTGTTTCTGGCCAGAACTAATTTAATTACTTTTAGTTTGCCTTTGGGTGTGTGTGTGTGTGTTGTGGGTGTGTGTATTGGGTGTGCCAGGTGCATAATTCTAATTGTAATTGTCTGTTTGTCTATTTGTCTGTTTGTTTGCTTGTTTTGCTCTGTTTATTATCCATCTGTGAGTCGTATTCAATTGTCTCTTGGCTCTCGTTCAGATTTTGTGCAGTTGTCCTTGGCATTTTGTATATTTTTTGTTTTTTTGTCACTTGCTGATTTTTAGTGTGTGTGGGAATATTTACATTTTGGTGGGATATCCTTGGCACATGTTTTCCACTCATTAGTTTTGTTTGCGTGCTGTTAAGGAACAAGATTTGTGCCCCCTCCCCGCCATTAAATAATGTGGCACACGCCAGTTGTACGCAATTTCGTTTAGTGCACATGCCACACATGTGGCAAACTATTGTGCTGTGCGGCATGCAGGCAGGTGTAGGCTCCAGCCACGCCCACTCATGTGCCGCATTTATGCATAATTTAACTAACAAGACCTTGTCAACTTTTGTTGTCCTTGCAGTGCGTGTGTATGTGTGTGTGTATGTGTGTGTATGTATGAGGTGTATGTGTGTGTGTGTGTGTGTGGGTGTTTGTATTTTCTTGCTCATTTTCCGCATCAGCAGAGCAGAAGGCAACGTCATGAGCCGAAATGGGAGGAGAAGGTGAGCAGAGATGCGTGGCAGAGATGTGGGCAGAGATGGGGGCAGAGATGATGGCACAGATGGGGGCAGAGAAGGGTGCGCCGAATACGTTTCACGTAGATACATAAAACAATAGCCGACGAGGCTAATGGGCTTATGACTCTGCGGTTTTTGGCCTGTCCTGGCGGCAAAAACTTGGAGGAAAACCCCAAAAAAAAAAATGTATATAAATAAATATAACAAAATCCAAAGGGAAAGTAAATGCGAATGTGAAAGCGACAGCGAAAGTATTTTAGAAGAACCCCCCAAAGGCCAAGGATTCCAGGTATTTTTCTCTTCTTTTTTAGGGTTCCGTTGCGGCAAGGCTATTTGGGAGCTGAATGGGTGGCATGCCCCAAAAAAGCTAGTCAACAAAGTTGTTATGATGACGTTTTTGCGGCGAATGCTGCGATAAAAAGCAGGCAACAACAAAAGTAAACTTTTGTAGCCCCCTGTTAGCCGAATGACATTTCAGTTTTCAGTTTACAGTTTTCGGTTTTCATATTCCGGCAAAAGCAGTGCTTATCATGTTTTTATAATGAGCGCATTAGCAGGAATTGTCCAGAAAAAGGTTTACAAAAAGCTTCTTTAAGCATCTTATTTAAGCAAAGCGAACAGCAGAGGGGTGGGAAGAAGTAGTTGCACATTTAGTTTAACTTGGCTCGTTGTCGTGTTGCCAGTTTTACTTGCCCCGTCATTGTGTTAACAATTTATGGCCCAATTCCCTCGACTTTCCTTTTTTGGTGGCAGCAGTTTAAATTCAGGTATTTGTTGCTGTTAAAGCGGGCAGAAACTGGTTAAGAGTCGAGAAGCAGCTTTGTGTTTGCCGTGTTAACGGAACACGAAAGACGGCTAAAAGGCTGCTGTCATTGGCAGATGTACGCCGAGATTTGTTGTCGAAAAGTTTTCTCATAAAGTGTAAGACGCATTTAATAAGCAATGGCCAAAAGTTGATGGAATACGAGAGAAACATGGCAAAAAGTTTTTAGACCATGCCACACACACAACACGCGCGCAGCAGCTGCAACAAATTGAGGCAGAGCCAACCTTCTGCAAAAAAGTTGCGCTTTAATTTTTAAATTAAATGTGCATTGAAAACTAATTCAAAAGCTTTAATTAAATATGTGCGCATTTAATGACCAATCCCAGCCTCATCCTTCCCCTCCTCCTCCTCCACCCAACTGGGATTTTATGTGCTAATTAAAAGCACTTCCGTTGTAACGGTTACCAGGCCAGTTCCTGTGTGTGTGTGTGGCAAGTGCGTCGCGCAGTTGCAAAATGGCCTCAGAGTCATTTAGATGAATGAATTTCCTGCCATCTGCTAAATGGGCCCCGACAACATTTTGCTTTTAGGGTTAGGCTATTAATTATAAATAACAGCTTATAAATTATGTGAAAACAGGGCCAAAAGGCATTGGCCAGAAATGGGTTCTGCTTAACCTACTGAATTATTGACAGTTCACAGATGACATTTGAGAGAGCGAAACCGAAAACCGCAAAACCATTTTTTGACCGTGCAGGAAACGGCCTAAAACTGATCAAATATTTTTGTATTTATTTTTTTTTGGGTCAAAAGAAATCCGATTAGTCCTTGAAGTCCTTGCTTGCGGCCAAATTTTTCATCTTGCGACCGACGGATTGACAGATGTGGCACAATAAGGCAAAGCTTGTTGATCTGATTAGCAATAAGTTTATGCGCTCAAAAAGTAAACTTTTTATATTTACATTATTATTATAATTATTTGTATTATTGTTCATATTCCATTTTAATGCTGCTCTTCCTTACGGAAAAATTAATGGGTTCTTGGTAGGAATTAGCTTGGCAGGACAAGCAACTTGGCTTGTGAATAATTCTTAGATATATCAAACTTAAAAAGTGTTTTTATTTATTTAGCAATTACAAATAATTGCCTACTTTTCTGCTAAACATGTATTTAAGGCATTTGAATATATAATTATTATATTAAATTGCTATATTTGACTCTGCCTAAATTAAGAGCAAACCATGAAAAGATACAATTGTTATTCTGTTTACCTTAAAATGGGCGTGTAAACAGAAACAGAATGAAGAGAGAGTTTTGCTTATCAGTAAACAGATCTCGTTCCACAAACAATGTCACATTAAATGTTGAGCAAATAGTTGAACAAAGCTATTAATTAAATTTAATGCCTGCAACTATGCAAATGTGTCACATTTAAGCAGTCGCTTAACTTTGGCCATCGATTTGTCAGTGTCTGTGTTTTGTGAACAAACTAAACACGATTTAAATGTTGATTTATGACAAACACACACACACACAAACAGTCACACACACACACATACACACGCACAATCTAAATAGCGCATTATTTATCGATGGCGTCAACATTTCCAGGCATCTGTCTAACTGTATATCTAACGGGACACAATCAGCACGAGCCGATAAGGCGCTGCGTCACATCATCCACAGCAGCTTAACTTCGACTGAGACACCCCCTCTTCGACTCCGACTCCGACAGCCCCACTCCAACTCCGACACTCTGCAAATTATCATATTCTGCGCGACTCAAAAAAACATTTCATATTCAGTTTGTGTAAATAAAATGCGACAGTCACATATCAACTGCGTGTGTGTGTGAGTGCTTGTGTGTTTATCTTTGAATTGCTCTTAGATGTACGCTCTCTGTGTCGCTCTTACCCACTCACTCTCATTCACTATGCCTCTCTCAGTTGGCCTCTTTCTTTCAATCGTTTGTTTGTCTTTGTGCGCATGTGGCGCTGCTGCAGAGCTTAATATTTTATTTCATTCATATTCCAATTGTTTACGCATATTACCCGAATGACCCCAACGACGACCCCTTACCTCCTCTCTCCCACTCTCCCATTCTCCCATTCACTAGCAAGTCGTTTGCAGTCGGCTCTCAAATTATGGTATACTTTTAAGCATTTTGCTCGACCTTCGCCACAAACTAATTTCTAGCTCATTTCACATCTTTTGCGCCTGTGTTTGTCTTTGCGTGTGTGGTGTGTTTATGTGTGTGTGGTGTGTTTGTGTGGTGTGTCTCGGCCTTCGCTAAGTGTTGCCTCTGCTAACTTTAGCATACTTTCAGGCACAAGGCAAAGACACTTAAAGACCAGTGAGAAGCCCCTCCATCAACCCTTTGACTTGAAGCATTTAGCTTTCATGCAAAACATGTGCGAATTTACATATATGCATATGTATGAGTTTCATGCGATTCTCTCTGTGTGTGTGTGTGTTTGTGTGTGCCTGAATATCATTCGCTTATTACATTATAATGCGCATTATTGTGCAATTGTCGCACATACATTGAATTGTTGCCAGGAGAGCGAAAATCATCATAAAAAATGACCTAAGGAAATAAAATGCTTTTGTCATTTCTGCATTTCTGCTACAAATGCAGCGAGCACAATGGAAATTTATTTACTGTTGCTACTGTTGCTGCTGCTTTTACTCTTGCATTCAAATCAGTATAACTAAATTATTCATTAAATATAATAAAGCATGCTCAAATCATACCTGTTCAGGACCTTAACAGAATTCAAATAAATTATGTAATATTACACTTATTTCTTTGTGACTTGAATTATAATATTGCAATTGTTGAATTCAGGACTTGTATTAAATTTCTTGCTTCAAATTATTTTCATCTGCTAAGACTTTGGAATGGTTCAGGCCCCAAAATGATGATTTGTAGTAGTTGGTAGTTTCTGCTAAATATATATATATACACACATTTATATATATATATACACATATTTATATATATATACAATTTACCCTTGTGCATTAATCTAATTGTTTCTGCTAAACAGGCTATAAATATGCAAAAAAAAAACATTGGTTCCTCGAGTGTTATAAATTAATTGCTGGAAATATGCAAATAGTTAATATAAATTATGCATGCGATGCATTTCATTAGCTTAAAGTGGTAAACAACAACTGAGCTGAATAAGCAGATTATTGCAGGTTTGGCCAATACACAAAGGGACTTAATTTAATTAGAGCAAAATGTGTACATATAACTAAAAATATATATATAAGTATTTTTTTTATGCTTCCCCTTTTAGAAACTCCCCCTAAGACTATAAATTTAAGTATTACTGTTATATACTGCTGCAATTATTTTTATCAGCGAAATTTATATTGATTTTATTTTACTTTATTTTGTATTTTTATGATTCTGCTACAAAACTTTTAATTTTCACAAGAATGCTTGAATAAAGCCGTAAGTTTTACGAGCTCAGCTGAGTTAAGCAGAAGAATAAATAAAAATATATATTTATTTTTTTTTGCTTTACTTTATTTTTGCGCTTAACTGAACTGAGCCAATTTCGAGTTCTTTGCGAATTATTGGCTAGATTTAACCGGTGCACAGCAAAAGCAACATTTCTGATTGTGAAAGGCAACATTTAACGACATTTATATAAAATCGAATGTTGCATGAAATACCAAGAAAGGAAATGTGACTGCAACTAAATTCAATAAGAATCAGAAATTAAAAAAAATTGGTTCAAAATAACAAAAGGCAAAAAGAGATTTGCTGCAGTTAAAAATTGAGGCAACAATTGTTTGTGGCATACTTTTGGAATATGTCAGATAAATGTCAGAGATACCCCATTCACAACTGCTGCAGGGTATTTCTGTGATTTGCTGTCAAAACTACGTTTTGCTTACATTTCAATTGGAAATCAGTGAACAATCTAGCGAATGAAGTCTGCTTTACAAACGCTGAGTTAACAGGATGAAATCGAATGTTGGCCAAGACTCAAACTCAAAATGGCCAAGACTGTGGTAATTGAGCTCACCTGGTGTCCCTTTTGCAAATCAAACTATTTGTTTTCCATATTTTCGCCAGCTTTATTATGCAGCAGAGTTGCCACAATCCGGCAGCAAAAGAGTGCTTGGCGCTTTCTCAGTCACTTTCGGTTGCCAATGTGGCAAGGCGAACTGCAACTGAGACACAGGCTGAGACTGTGACTGAGACGGAGACGGAGACTTTGTGGCTGCAGCTGCTCTCAGTCGCGGTCTGCGTTGCAGTCTCCGTCGCAGTCTCCGTCTCGGTCTCCGTCGCAGTTTCCGTCGCAGTCTCCGTCGCAGTCTCCGTCTTTAGCCATTTCATGAATAACAAATCAGGCTGAAAGACAATCCCGGCCAAGTCGGGATAGGGTAAGGGTATGCACTGTGGCATGGCCGGCCAAAAGCCGCAAGTTCTTAGTGCACAGTTCTATGCATACAAAACGACGATGGCAACGAAGGCGACGATGGCGACGATGGCGACAACAAAAATCCGTAAAGAAAAAAAAAAGCTAAAAAAGTGGAAAAATAAAAATGTGTTTTGCATGGCAAAGGAACGCTCGCTGGGCAAGGGGCAGGGTAATAGTTTGCCGGAGGGGATAGGTTGGTGAGTGGGTGGGGTGGGTGGGGTGGGTGGTTGAGGGGCGGTTGGTTGGTGTATAACTGCACTAGAAATGTTTAGCAGGCTTTTTGGTCCACTTTTGTTGAATTGAAAAGAAATTGTGCAAAAAACACTTGAGTTTCCACATCAACATGCTGATGATGATGATGATGATGATGATGATGATGATGATGATGATGATGATGATGATGATGATGATGATGATGATGAGTTCATCAAAGTGCTCAGCATCTTCGTTCGTCCTTTCAAGTGTTTGTCAAAGTTTGCCTCAGGTCGAGCCATAGAAATATGTTGCTGCCATTTCAAAAGTGGCAAATAAAATGACGCGCGACAAGTGCGGCAAGGGACAATTTCATGCCACACAAAAATCAAATGAAATCCGATAGAAAATCGAGCAATTCAATGAAATATGAAAGATTAATAAAGCAAGGGAAAGGGGGAGAGAGGGTGATTGAGAGAGAGAGAGAGAGAGAGAGAGAGAGAGGGAGAGAGTAGAGCTTAAAAAATCTGTTAGAAATATATAAACAAATTTTGATTTTTTGATAAGTTCGAAGAGAACAAGTATAAAACCATATTTGGAGTATCGATATATATCTATCGATATATATATATATATATAGCTGTTATTCTTCAAGATATCTTTACAAATATATAGCATGATAATATAACTGTAACTCAGAAATCAGAAGCAATTGTTCAACTTTAATAAAAATAAAATTAAGTTGATCAATCTAAGTTCTGCCACAAAGTGTTGCACAAAATGAAATTGTTACAATAATGCTTAATTTAATCCACACAGGAATACACATAAATATTAAGCAACAAATTGAACAAGCAATTTTTATGTTACTTCTATTATTTTTTATCCTTTGCAACACTCAAAATGCAAAATGCATAACAAATTCAATTTAGAAAAACCCATTTTGAGGCAATGATGACTATGAAATGCCATCAGTTGTTCGATTTAGTCTGTATATATATATATAAATATATATTTTTATGTTATGTGTTTTGTGTTATTGATACGTGGCAAGCGCAGCAGGGTGAAGGGGGGAAAGCTCAGCTTACCTTTGAGCAGCGTTTCGCATAATTCCAGCAATTCCAAATTCGAGGCACGAAACGAGGATTTCACGTTTAATGGGATTTGGGCACATCATTCCTAGACACCGTTGATAATTACGGGTTGAGAGCTGCTTATTGATATCTCTTGATGATGGTGTTGTAGAGGGGATGCAAATGCATTCTGGTTGCCATGTTGCTCGACAATTGCGAAGCGGAAATTTAATGCCAGAAATTGCAAATTTCCTGTTATCAAAGACATGTCGAGTTGAAGCTCAAGACAAGTGGTGTTTGGGGGTGGGCGTAGTGCCACGCCCCTTGCTAACAGGATGTGCCACCCAAAAACGGTTTGTCGTCGACCTGCCACACACATCAATGTGTGTGTGTGTATTTGCATAGGTGTATTTGATTTGCAGCTGCCAACAAAGTTATGTTTCCCCCCTCTCTCTCTCTCGCACTCTCTCTGTCTCTCTCTCTCTATCTCGCTCCCTCGTTCTCATGTATGTTGAAATTTCTCACTCCGCGCAGCACAGGTGCAGGCTGCAGCTGATTGCCCCACTTTGTAGTGGCGCCTCAAGGCATGCAACGCACGCAGCCAGCTCAAAAAATACCTGAAATTCTTTTGGGCTCAGCATTGTTCTGGTTTCCAATCAATGGCATGGAATGCCTTTCATTAGGAACCGCACAGGTTCCATTTCTGCCTGGAATCACTCCAACAAGCAATGCTGAATGTTAACCATAGGCATTCGACCAAATTAATTGCCACAAAAACTTGCAGCAAGCAAAAGTTTCTGTGCGGCATTTTTCTTGCATAGTCAGAACAGATTCTTAAACAAAAAAAAAATCCTAATCAATTCTAACTAAATTAAAAATAGGTCTAATTTGGTTTGTCTATTTGCAGCAAAAGTTGAACCATTTTACTTTTTTTGGAAATATAATAAAATAATAATTATATACATAGTTATATTAAATCAAATTTTAAATTAAAATGGAATACTTCAATAAAAAAAAGTATAATAAAAATAAAAGAAATCATTTTAAATCTGTAAGTTTTATGAACTTTTTTAAATGTATTTTTTATTTTAAATTAATATACTATAAATTTTATATTTTCACTAATTTTATTTGTAGATTTAATTTTAATTTTATGCTAAATCAGAAAGTTGTATTTATAAAAAGCTTTCTTTAATTGTAAACTGTTAAGTTCTAATAAAATAGTTAAATAAATAAGTAACATAGCTGTCATCAAAATGAGTTGAATATTTATTAATTCTGATTAATAGTAAATAAAAAATGAAAAAAAAACGTTTTTTAAAGAAAGGTTTCATCAACTGCTTATTAAAAATTGACACAAAAATAAAATAATTTTGGTTGCTAGAAAGTTCTGTGGCATCAAGTAAAACAAATGAAATACAATTTTTGAGAATCTAACTTCCTTTAACATATGTAGCAGACATCGTGAAAGTTAATAAATTTATTCGTATTTTATACTATTTTTACTTAAAATTTAATTTTGTCAATGAAAAACCTTTAAACGATATTTAACCTTTAAGTGAACTTTACAACACGTTAAAAGTCGATTAATGTACATATAAAAATAACACTCGATGGTAATTGAGAATAATTAAAGTAAAATTAATTTAGGGCACACACAACAATAGTTGTACTTTATCATTTATAACACACAGAAAGCACACACACACACATAAAAACAAAATAAAAGTTGAGTTGGCTAACCACAAAAGTAGGCAACATTTTTTTTTGTTGGGATTGATTAATTGAAGCGGAAAATTGCTGGTCATGCAGAAGAGACAAGTTAGTAGGCAAGCAAGCCAAGCGAGCATTATGATTGATAGTTTAAGCCAGGCTTAATGAGCCTGCAGGCCAACTTTTGGACAAGCTGCCTGCGAACACCCCTCCCAGCTGCCCCCTTTTCCATCATTGAGTTAACCAACACTTGACAAAGCCCGCGGGTGTTGCTGCCTCCGTTGCCTCCAGGACATTATTAGGTGAGTCACGCTTCCTATTTACATAGCTGATTACTGAAGGACCAGAAGTGAGTTTCACCTCAGTTTAATTAAAGTTTCCGCACACAAACAAACCCAAAACTTGTTGTGAAAAGCAAAAGTTTGAGCGCCTTTTTAGACGAATCGTGGATTGACTGCCAGATATTGAATTGTGCCCAGCAAAAGCAGCAATTTGTCAGCAATTACAAAGGCCAAAAATTAATTGATGCAACAACAAAAACAACAACTTTCGTTTGATATGTAAATTTGTTGCTCATTGATGCCTCTACTCAGTGCCACACTCTTTGTGGCAGGCAGCTCGCCTGTGGCTTGCCCTGAATTGTGCAATACTTGGTTAAATAACAAATTCGGCTAAAACACACACAATTTATGTGTGTGCAAAATGAAAGTCGTTGATTATGCGGTCACTAACTAAATAGTCAGTCGTCTCTACAAAAATGGCCAAAACTGCAGCAAACACAGACCATAAATCAGAGCCATAAATAGCAACTCGCAGCGACTAATCTGCAGCATAAACTCATCAGCCGGTGGACAGCCAGGTCAGCCATGAAATACCAGCTAAAAAGGTTGGCTTTGGATGAAATGTGAATTTTGCTCCAATTGTTCAACGGAGTTTGAAATGCGCAAAATGAGCTCTTTATCTTATCGATTGGTCTAATAAATAATTATGCCCATTGTAGACAAAAAAAATTGCGCACTTTAAACTGAAGTATCTGAGAAGTCAATATAAATTCGAGATCAATGTACTAATAAAAAAATTAATTATTTTGCAGCAGAAATATTAGAAAATATTAGATTAAAATAGCAGAAAGTTCGTAATAAAATATAAAATATGTGTGTAAATTAAGGCAGGTATTTAACATATTTCAATTATTTATTAATAAAAAAATATTAGAAAATATTAGATTTCTAAAATAGAAAAAATTGAATAATAAATTACTAAATGTGTGTCCGGATTGAGACACGTATGTAAAATATTTTAAATAAGGTTGTGCTGCGGACGCAAATGTAAAGAAAATGTGGCTAAAACATTTGTCTTCATGTAAACCACAATAAAAATAAATTTCGAAAAATAACTCACAATTTAAATAAAGATTCTTGCATGACTGATGTAATTTTTAATTAAATGCCAAAAACAGTTGGCAGAGAATGATGAGTTAAATATGTAAAATTTAAATTTTAAGCTGCTGTACTCCATGTTAGCTGTTTTTAGTTGAATAATTCAAGCATGTTACTAATTTTTTATAATTATTAAAAACCATTTTAAATGCATTTTTAAATTATTACATCGTTAACAAGACAATTAAAAATTGCGGCAATTAAAAACTGGCTGTCAATTTGAGATTTTATTCCTTTCTATGTTTCTATGTTTTTTATGCGATATTTGCTATTCGTGATTCATCGAAGCGGCTAACGGTTTAAAGGCTAAGAGTCTTGGCGGTTAGGCGAGGCATGTTCTTCTAATTGATGCAACGCAACGAGTCGCAACGCGTCGCGTGGCTTCAAAAGTTGAACGTATCCTTTCAGCGCTAACTGTACTTTGCCGTTGGCTTGTGGGCTGCTCCTGCAGTTGATGTCCTTTCACGGGTTTTGTATTGCTATTTTATGTTGCTGTTGTTGTCGTTGTTGTTGTTGTTGTTGTCGTTGTTGTTTTTGTTACTGTGAATGTTTGCGCTCTAATTCGCCGTTAAGTGGCTTTTGGACATTTGTTGCAAAACTTTCTCCTCTTTTTTTTTATAACCCACTTGCAGAAGTTTATTACAGCTGCTGTTGTTTCTCGTGTAGTCGATACTCTTAACGGCTTTGCTGTGGCTTTGGCCAAATGTTGAATGTTCCTTGCCGCGTCTTTAGTTTTGTTGCGGCAAATTAATTAATGACTAGCAATAAGTTTTCTCAGCTGCCATAGCAACGATCGTTCAATTGCTTAAAACGTTTTATGTAATCCGTGAATTACAGCCAATAAACATATGTAGGCTAATAAAGTAAATAATCTCTTTAAAAAATATAGGAAAACAAAATGTTAATTTAAAATTTAATCTAGTATTTTAGGTAGAAGATAAATAAAATGTTAACAGATAAAAAGTGGGATGGAAAATATAAAAGAGAAACGGGTTTTGATTGAAGATTAATAAGAAGAATTTTAGTGACAAATGAAGATAAAGTTAACAACTTTTTAAAATAATATAGAAACATTCGAATAAAATGTAATATTTTATGCAATATCTTATGTAGAAGGAAGGTAAATTGTTAGGATAAAAAAAGTGAGACAAAAAATAAAACAAGAAACTGCAAATGATAGAAATATGACAAAAAGAATCAAAAGAAGATTTTGATTCGAGTTAAAAACAAGTAAGGCAAAGAGTGGAATTGCATCTGCAGTGGCTTAATTTATTTTTCCTATTTTTTTTTTTACAGAGGAGGCAAAGATTTGTTTAAGAAAAGGACGAACTACGAACACATGGAGAAGTCTGCTGATTAAATAGTTATTTAATTCATTCAAATAACATCTCTACAACCTTGACGTGAATAATATTTGTTAAACAATCTTAGATCGAAATAAAAATATATACATTTGACTACAATATCAAAATACCTATATAAAACTATCGATAACATCCAAATAACAACAGAAGACAACTAAAGTCAACTAATCCTAACTTAAATTATCAACATTTAAGTGAAGCTTTCCAGGCTGCTTCAAGGGGAAGGTTTAAGATAAAAATCTAGATATATTAATGTGCCCACATAATATTTGCAGTTACGCACATACTTCGAGAACAACATTCTTAAGGAATTCACACACCTAACATTAATTGGAATATTTCTTGGGCCCATTTGAGGTGGATGCCACACGTGGCGTGTGTATGTAGGAGCAAATCTGGGCTATTACGAGCACTACTTGTTTCGCGCTAAGCTGCAATCTTGAAACACGATTTGTTGACCATTTTTCCTTTTTGCAAATAAACGAATAAATTCATTTAAGGCCCGCAACCTGTGAAGCTGTTCATGAATACCAAATGCGGGGTACTTGAACTATATACACATGTTTGTGTGTGCGTGTGTGTGTGTGTGTGTGTGTGTGTGTGTGTGTGTGTGTGTGTGCTGTGTAGTGGGTTTTACGTGCGTCGACATCGCCTCATTGTTATGGACAATGATGTGCGCAGAGAGACAAAAACACGTAGAATAAGAATTTTATGTCGGCATTTTTCCGAGAAGTTGTTTTAATTATAACACCTGACAGCAAACGCCCTGCGACGATGTGTGTGTGTGTGTGTGTGTGCATGTGTGTAGCTGTAGCTGTTGCCATGTAGTACAGTCAGCTAAAAATATGCAGCCAACATTAAGAATGCAAAATTTAATTCCGCAAATGAGAAACGCTTCGCGGCGACTGCAAATGTCAATGAAAATCGCACTTTATCTAGCTGTCTCTCTCTTTCTTTCTCTCTCTCTCTCTCACTTTCTCATTCTCTCTTTTTTCGCTGTTATTGTCTTTGTGTGTGGCATCTCGGAAAGCTGCTTTTTGACTGCGTTGCAAATAAATTGCAACCAGATACAATTTAACAAATTAAAAAAAAAACAAAAACAAAAAAAAAGGCGCGGCGGAAAATGCAAAAAATGACAGGAAGAACAAACCGGATGGAAGCGAACGGAACGGAAGGGAACGGTACGGAACGGGATGACCATGACCAAGAGTTGTGCAAACCGAGCCGAGAAATATGCAAAAAATCGCATTCACCCACACTGAATGCGACCCAAATTGTGGGCGTGGATATCCTGCTGACAGCCCAAGGACACACTGCGAACACAACTGACAGTTTTGTAGTTTTATTAACTAACAGTTTTTTATGAAATAAATGTTATTATTCCTCTAAAAACACACATATATATCAGTTACCATATTTTTTCAGTATTTAAGTTTACTTTAAAAAAAATGGTTGCATATGGAAATTATGAAATCAATTACAAAATGCATACTTCACCCAAATATTCAACATGTTCTCTTCTCCAATACAGCACTTCATTTATTATAAATCATCAATTTTTGTTATACTCACCTGAAAAGAAAGTTAAAAGTATGCTTTTAGAGAAAAACAATATATCATCGAATATATATATATGGATATTTATATATTATAAAAGTATTTAACTTATTACTAATTGCACATTTAAATTATTGCCATTAAATTTATAGATTATCTTAAATAACAAAAACTGGTAAAATGCATTTAGAGAAAAGCATTATATCATTTATATATTTATGGATATATAAATATAAATAAATTATTTAACTTATTACTTATTATTATTAGCTCACACTTAATTTATTGCCATTAAATTCATAATGAATAAAATTTGTAACGAAAGTTAAGATTGTGAAAGTTTAAAGTAATTAATTATAATTTAGAGACAGGTAAACATATGATTTGTGGTATAAAGGCATAAAATTTCACAAAACCCAGCCATTTCCCAGATGTGCACTCACCAAAAAAAGTGCTCAACCCATTTTTGGGGTAACGATTCGCGGCATAGGCAGCAAGGGATTAACGGTTGTACTTACGGTATGTAAGCGTGAATTATTCAGCAGTGCTGGAACCTGTTTGCTGTTTTCTGTTTGCTTTAATACAGTTTTAAGTCATTTCATTTATTATTTAAGCCCTGGCACAATTCGTTGGCGTTGGCTGTCAAAAATGCAATCGCCAAAAACGAGAGGGCAACCGAAAAAAAAAAATAAAATAAAAAACACCAAAAAGCAAACATAAAACACAGAAATGCTGAAATTCGAGAAAATGGGAAGCGCATGCAACAAAATTCAATTACTACTGTGGCAGTCAACGAGCACAGCACAGCGATGCAGGATTGTGGCAATGGGGGTCTGATGTGGATGAGCGAGATATGCTGATGTCGAGGATTGTAGGTGGGGGGTGCGGGTGCGGGGGTTGTAGCGAGATGTAACGGTTCTTTGTAGTTATGCCAAGGCTCATAATATGTATGTGATGTGCACACATGCAAAAATGCATCCATAGATATGCACAATTTGAATGTGCTCCATTCTCAGCAGCTGCCATTAGAAATATATGCGAGAAAACGCAATTAAAACAAGCAAGCTGCCACTCGACAAACAGCAATGCCAGACTAAAAGATACCCTGTAAACATCAGATGACTAACACATTTGTCAGTCAGTCATATTTTAGCAGATGTAATCAAAGCACTTACACAAAATTAATATATATATTTTATTTTAATATTTTCAGTTTGTAAAAAAAGTTAATTTGCACACAAATAAAAGTTATAAAAAAAAGAAATTAAAATAAAAAGTTAACTAAGATTTTTGCAGTTCTTTAAAACAAGTTTGCACAGAGTAAACCAATTTAAACTTCAAAGCATCTTCCATTTTCATAGCAAAATAAATTAAATTATTCATGCTTTCTCTTTCTCTGTCGCTATCTCTTTCTCTGTCTTTCTCTGTCGCAATCTCTCTTTATCTCTTCATAACTTGATTGTTTTATTAACAATGTGATCATCAGCAGAGCTTAAAACAATTAACAGCAAAATGGGAATAAAAATTGTATTGCACAAATATTAAATTATTCACTTTTTCTGTGACTCGCCACAATAATTTTAATTAAGTTTTAATTAATGCAGAAATACATAATTAATATAACTGCAACTGGTGATGCAAATTGAAAGCCTTTAGATTTATATGCAAAATGATATATGGTATTTTAAAAAAAAAAATATCAATCTTTATGGATATTCATTATTTGTAGTGCAGTCAATAATTCTGCTCTTAATTAACAACTGTCTATATGAAGTGAATTTGTCATTATGAAAGCATCATCAGAAATTTGTAATTTGATTAATGGCAAAATAATTCAAGTCTGCTCAGAACATTTAATAAAAATTAAAAATATAATGGATAATACTTTAAATTGAAGTAAGTAATTTAATTTTTTTAATTTGCTATTGTTTTAAATAGTAACAATCAGTGTAGGTTTTTGGGAAGGTGAAGAGGAGTGCTCTACTCACATCCAATTAGAATGTTTCGCCTTATTCAGGAAAGGATGCAGCATCCCAGGGATGCATGTTATGAGGTGACATAGAAGCCCTCAATCCAACAAGGATTTTGGCAGGAACTGGGGGAGCTTTAAGCTCAGAAGGGCGCACAATAGATCCAATAAGTCGCAGTGCAGAACCCCAATTTATATATATTAATTAATTAGTAGCAAATTAATTAAATAATGCCATGTTTTATGTGTCCAATATCCAATTATCTTAAAATGCTTTTAATATATGTTTTTTTGCCTTTTAAAACAAAGTCATCAAAACAAGATTGTAAAAGCTGAATAAAGATTAGACTGTTAAACCCTAATGAATTTCATTTATTATAGCTAAAAATCCTATTTTATGTTTATAGGAGACATCTGGCAAATCATCAAATTTCTAAGAGCTGTTCTCATAAATAACGTGAATTATGTCAGAATTATTTCACTCGACTGGTTCTAATCCCACTTGTTGGCCAGCTTAGCTTCAGTGGGAGTGGCCATAACCTTTTGATCAACCTCATGCTTTACTGGCCAAGTTAAGACAGCCATCGGCTAATTAAGAGATGTGTCATTAAGGGCTCTTCAGCACTAATTAGCTTTTGATTTTATTATGGCTCGATATATATATTTTGCGCTACTTGATGCGGCATTTGTTTAAATAAATGACGTAATTGAAGCCATCAGAAAACACTCCGCCTGTCTGCGCACTGCGCTCTGTCTAAGTAATTAATGCACTTGTTAGCCTGCTTCATAATGTTGCAAGCTTAATAGTCTTAGCTGCAAGCAGCTGCCGTTGCTGCGTGGCAACATCAACTTCTGCTCGTTGCAATCTCTTATTCAGCTCGTTGCCAGCACAACCCCCTCGAGCCAATTGTTCAATCATTCAACTAATAGACTAGGCGACGCCACACTGTGCTCCTCCCCCCTCCCCGCTCTGTAGCAGTGTGTAATTGCAACGTGCGGGGCGTGGCATGGCATGCGCTGCATTGCATCTTAAGCGTGGCGGACTTCTCTAATAGACAGCTCAGCTCAATTGGCTGGGGCATGCGAGGCATACTCCAGCTGCAACAGCTGAGACTGTAAATACACTGAGAGAATACCCCAATGGCAACCGATTCGTATTCAACGGGTAAGTTTTTGGCTCAAGGAATTCTTTTTAGAGCAAACCTTTTCGAGCTAAAATTTCATGGGCACGTTTCACAAACTTTTTTCAAATTAACTCAAACTTTAAGCTAACTCAAAAATGAAATTGCTTTTTTGATTATTATTTTGACTTAGTTTAGAAATTCTATGTTTTAACGAATTCCGCAAATATATTATAAAAAGTATCCCAATATTATTGTCAGCAACAGATGAAATTTTAAGAAAGTTGAATCATTTTTACTAAGACACAATTATAAAATTATAAACTTTAAATAATAATAAGGAACATTTATCTATATATTCATATATATAAATTCTTAGTCAGCACTTATATAATTTATTTATTTGTTTGAATGCAAATTTTGCTACTATTTACTATGATAATTCCCTGGAAAGCATTTGGGAATAGTAATCCCAATTCATATTTCGTAATCATAATTCACAGAAATAGAAATGGGCCAAGATTAATGAATGTGAATTGTTAGGAAAACAAAGCTCTCTGTGAGTGCCGTGAGACAAGCAGCTGATTTGAAGAGCACCTTCAAGAAAAGAAGCGCCTCGAAGAAAGAAGCATTCTTCTTGGGCTTAACTGGAATTGGCCCGCAGGCTTTATTGTTGCAATTCATTTAAATGTGTGTGTGTGGCATGTTTTATGGCATACTTTTCTCTGCTGCCATTAATCAACATTAAAAGTGTCAACAACAACAACAACCACAGCAGCAACAGCAACAATGGCAACATCAGCAATAACAACAACAAGGAAAAGCAAAGAAAATGAAATGTGAAAAGCGCTCATAAATAGCTGACAAGCGAGAAGGAAACTGTGCAGACGACGGTGAAAAAGGGGGGAGGGGGACAACTGTGCAAAAAAGGAAAGAATATCCTTTATATATATATATATAGTTGGATGGGTGCAGGAGTAAAGCAATCAGCAGGTGTTTGTCATTTTGTTCGAGTAATTTATTTGCTCCTGGCAAGTTGATAATGCACCATTCAACATTCAACATCCGCCGCGCAACATTAACCATGCCACATTCAACGTTCACCGCACAGATTTTCGCAGTTATCAATTGAAAATATTTTTATAACCAAAGCCTTTGTTTTAAGCTTTTTATTGTTTAATTTTAATTTTTTTAATGTGATTTAGCGAAAAACTCTTTGCCTGCTATTTAATGCATTTTTAATAACCAGCTTTTATTGGGATTCTTTGCATAATTTAAAATTAATGTGCAATTTTTAATTACCAACTGAGAGTGTTCAAAACGTTGATGGCCTTTGTAAATACCCTGTATTTATTAATAATATGTCGATACAAAAAGTTTTATAAACTTTATTACTTAATTTTAAAGTAAATTTAATAGAAGTTAATATAAAATTTGGTCCATAAAGAACCATTGATTTTTTTAATAATTAAATATTATTTTTAATATAAATATGACTTTAAAGGTTGACTTTTATGGGTCAAAATGAATGAATGCTATGTTTTTATTAATATAATGACGATTAGAAAATACACAAAGTAGAAGAGAAATAAATTTTATTGCTTAACTTTGAATTTAATATAAAATAAATCTAAGAAAATTTAATCTAAAATTTAAGAGTTTTCTAAAACTGATTACCTATTTTTATGGATTGATTTTAGTTCACATTTCTAAATTTAAAAGAAATCTTACAAAATTTGTTTTAATTTAAAGTTGAAGAGTAAATTTTATTTTCAAATATAAAAGACTTTTAAAGTTGAGTAGAAATTGGGGACACTGAATTGATTGTATAATAAATTTTATTTTAATCTTGACAAAATATTTGAAAATTATCTTAGTAGTTGTAGAGTTTTCACTGTTTAAGCTGTTATTTTTTAGAGGCAGATAATTTTGGGGTGACATTTTTGCAAAAGTTTTTCATGTGGAACTTTAGAAATTAGTTTAAAACTAAATTCAAGAAAATAAAACGCGTTTGTTGCAACAATCAGCCATCTCTTGAGCAATCGTGCAACCAACTGTGCATAAAATAAACCTAACCAACCCAAAATACAAGTTTCGTGAACGACGATGATTGTTGCCTTTGCTCGACGACCTTTTCAGCAAAGTCAGCGCTTTATTAAATGTTTTACATTTAAATTAAATTGAATAAACCGCTAATCCAATTCACTGGCCACATCCCCCCCGCACTTCTCCGCCACTCGGAGGGGGGAGCAGAAACAATTTCCATATCCCACCATTGTTAACTGCTGTTTCAATTAATTTGCATGTTTGGGGCGAGGTCACTCGAAAGTTTCGCTGCCACATTGTGGATGCCATTAGACAAGCAGTTCAAAGGAGCCAACACACCCAGCATGACAGCATCAATTAGCTGACCAAACTGGGCGCTTAACAAGGACAATTGCATACGCTGGCTAAGGAAAGGAGGGGTCAAGTGTGGTGGCCAGTGGGTGGCATTATTATAACAACGGAGTGGCATGCACCACTGCGGCCGCATGTGTGCTTAACTTAACACAACAACAAACAGCTGAGTTGCCTTTCAGTTAAGGATTCTTCACAGGCAAAACAATTAAAGTAATGCAATAATTTTCGTTATTGTTGTTAATATTGTTTTTGGCTTAATGGAAATCGCTCTTCAATTTTCTCTGGCCACAACATAAAAGCTGACTCACTGTTTTTAAATGTCAACTCAGCTAAATTGTGGCTGAGCAACTCTTGAAATAACTTACATTTTCCCCATTCAATTGGGTTCAGTTAAAAATGAATGGTCTTTTGGTTTTCAAATGGAAACTTGGAATATATTTTCAATTATTATTATTAATTGTGCATTTGAAAGCCGTTTTCCTAAAATTTGCTCATTAAAGTGAATTTAATTGCATATCGCAACCTTTTTTTAAATTGCCATAAAAAGATTTCTGCTTAAGTTAAAAATGTAATTATTTTCATTCAATGTGTTTTTTTTTTAAATAGCCAACATAAATTGGAGAAAAATAAGTTATACACATTTTTTTTTTTTGATTTTGATTCGATATACTGAACAACTGATAAATTGTTGAGTAAATACATTAATCGGCGAGAAAATTTTAGAGCTTTTAGAGTTGCAAAATTTGTAATGCAGAAACTGATAATACTCTTCAAAGATTGGTATGAATTTATTTCGACTCATTTCCACTAAGTTATAAATATCCAATGACTTAATTCAATGCCTTTTCCCCACGTTAAGCAGCCAATTATCAGCTAATATTACATTGCTGCCGACTGCTTCGTTCTCATTTTTTTATATTTAAGATGAATCTGCTGATGCTAATAGTAAACTGTAATTTTAAACAAAAATTTCAGCTTAACTTTCCTTAAGAGGATGTTTTTTATGCGGCTAAATACAAAATCAAAAATAAAGCCAGGTAGTTTTAAAAATGTTTATTATATGTTTCATTTTTGACTACACTCTCAATCAGTTTATTTATATTCTTAAGCACATAAAATAAAAACATTACGAATACTAAAATATTTATGTTGGTCACAAAATCTAAAATGCGTGTACAAAAGAAAGAAAGAAAAGTTCAAAATAAATCTTTTTAATTCAATCAATAAATAAAACGTAAAAAGTAAAAGCAAGCATTGAATTGTATAATTTAATGTTATGTGCAATATTTTTATAAGACGCATTAAATATAACGTTGCAGCAAACGCACCGTTGGAGGCATAAACCGTTGCCACATAACACCCCCCCTTTCCCACCGTCCTTTCCATATAATGCATTTGTTGGCTGGGTCACATTTACGAATTTATAACCACAATAAACCGCAACAAAGGCGACAACAGCAACCATAAACTGCAGCCGCATTGGTTGCTCCTGTTAAATCCTCGTCCCCCCTCCTTGGCCCCCTCGCCATATAACATATAAACTGTCATAAAAGCAAGAAATAAGCAAAATAACAGAGTGGAGGGGGCAGGAAAAGCGGAAAAATCTACAGGCATATATGAAAAATGAAATGCCAAAAAATTCGACCCAACTTCATGCCTCGCTTGCAATTCCCATTCTCCTCATGCGCCTTAATGTGGCAACAAAAGTAACACAATTTTCCGCTTGAAATGCGCAAGCAAATTTCAAAAGAAAATACCCTACACTTGCAGCGGGCGTACCAAGTAAATATATATATCTGCATTTACTATTTGATCAACTACTATTGATTTATAATATTAATTTTTATATTTTTATTTATTATTAGATTTTTATTCATATTCAATTTGCTTATGATCGAATTGCATTTCTTCTTGAAGATGAATCTTGACAGGATTAGAATATATGAGGATTAAAAATATACTTGATTAGAAACCAGCGAATATCTATATTAAAACTGAAATTTTTAATAACAACTGATTGCAGAAACATAGAATACATTATATTTAAAAAATCAATTAAATAAAAAACCCATCTTTCATTTTATTTCAATGCTTTAATTGTAGTTTTCTAAAACTGATTATATATTTTTCTGGACTGATTTTAATCCACATTTCTAAATTTAAATCAAATTATTTATTATTTTTATTTTTTGCTAAAGTAAGCATTGTTAGCTGAATTTCTGAACTATATTAATATTATATTATGTTATTTTTATTATTATTATTATTATTATATTTTATTTGCATACTTCTGTAATTCCATCTTATAAAAAAATACAAAACTTTTAATTTTTAAAGGAGTAGATTATTAATAAAAAAAAAATAAGATAACACTTGACGATAATTCATATTTGCGTAGTTCAATTATTAAATACCTTTTCAAATGCTAAAAGTATTTTTTATAAAAATAAATACATTTTTAAAAGTAAGTTGTTGATTCAGTTAGTAATCTACACTTGCAGAGAATTAAGTATTCGACCAGTTTCAAACTTTCTGTTACGAAATTCTCGCTTCGGGTTTGTCTTATTTATTCAGCAATGTAAGGAAGCAGCCGAATAATAAATTTGCACTTGTTGTTGATGCTAAATTAAAATGCACAGCAGATTTATATGCACATGAAGAGCCACAAGCACCGCCACAGCATCAAGCCACCTCTCAACCACCTCGCCCCCCCGCCCCCTCTATTCCCTTTCCCCGCAATCAGTTGAGACTTTTGCTGAGAGTTTTGTGGGCGCATCCGCATTTTCTAAAGGGGTTTCACCTACAACTTTCTGCCACCTGGAGTCGAATGGCAAAAGTTTTTGCTCAACAGCCGTTGCTATGGGGAAAAACAAAGTCAGGCGAAAAAACTTGGACTTATCATCAAGTTGAAATATATATGCGAGGCCAAGTTGTGTGCGATGTGTGTGTGTGCCACGAGGGGCATGCAACATTGCGTTCAGGGCAGCCCTGAAGTGACCGTCAGCGGGAGTGAGGCATCTGCACGAGTGCGTTTGCCGGAGCTGTCAAGCTGGTTAGTTGGTTTACGTGTGGTTACTGCCACAATACAGGGTGTCAATCAATCATTACTGCTGCCAGACGCTGCCAGACGCTGGAGGCATGGAATGATTGAGGAATGAGCTTCATTTCGTTGCCACTCGGTTGCAACAAATCGCCGTAATGTGCGGTGTTGCCTGCAAATTAACGTGATGCCTTCTGCACACACAAATTAACACGCACACACACACAAACACACACTCACATACCACAACACCCACTGCCCTCCCTTTCCTCTAGCAGCCCCTTTTGACCACATTGGTCAGTCTGCACAATTTGTACATCAATCAAATCCTTCGATTTCAACTCTCAAAATTTAATTGACTTTGATTTTGGAAAGTCGAGCACTGTCAGTGTGTGTGTGTGTAAGTGTTTGTGTGTGTGTATGCGTGTGTGTGTGTTCGTCTAATTTGGTTAGTTTTTTGTGCTGATTGAGTGACAAATGTTTGATGTTCTGTGAAATTGAGATGATGCTCATGTTAAGTGCTTCCAGAATCAACTTGAGATTTTTCCAATAAATTGCATTTGTCATCTTTTGTCATAATAATTTGTTGTTTTATTGTTGCTAATTTTTTTTGTTAGAAGCTAAACTTTATTTGAATTACACTTAGATTGTTTAGCAGCTGTTTCTGTCTATGCTTGTACTTTGAATTTAGTTGTTTAACTTTCGATTTTGTGTGTTTCTCGACATTTTCAAATAGCGACAAAAATATAAATCCATTGTTTATATTTGGCATTTAATAATGCCATCAAGCAATAAAATCAATTTTTAAAATCCCACTTTTGTTTACGACTTAAAAGTTTTTAACGATTTGCCATTATTTAAAGTTGAGCTTATAAAAGAAAAATTATAGAAACATGTTTTCGCAGCAAATCAAATTGAATTTAACTGAATTTAATTGCATATTGCCTTAAGCACAGAATTTCTTTACAGAATTTCTAGCACAGTTCGATGAGTAAGTTTTTAGTTAGTTCAAAAAAAATATATTTTGATATTCGAATTAAATGATTTAAATATTATACGTATATATTTTTTTCATGAATTACTCTGTCTGACCTTTTATCAATCCAAATTGTTTGTATATCATTATAAATTCGAATCGCATTTTGTTGACCGGCAGCATTCAATTTATTCAGGGTTTTATTTAAAAATAAATATTTACGGAGCAAAAAATTTACAATTTTGTGTTCAAAATAAATGGATTTGAATAAATAAATTGATAGAGACTCTTTTAATTCTTTTAAAAATGCAAATCTGCTTAAATATACCCGATTAACTTTACTCAAAATAATAAAATTGTCAATCAAAAGTGCTGATAAAGAAATTGATATTTCTAGCATTTAAATTTTCAATTAGGGGTATTTTTGATGGAATATTATATTTTATTTAAAGTAAAATGAATATTTAATGGGAATAACCATAAACAAGCATTATGCATTAAATGCCAGTTTGAACCCTGAAATAATCTTTTATTTTATCAGTACACAAAGATAAATATGAAAACACGTTTTGAATTATAAATTGGGTCTTTCCTATCCGATTGTGATGAAATTTTAGCAGTTAATCAGTAATATATCAATGTATATTATATAGAAACATATTCTGAAAAAATGGGCAGTTATCGCAAAAATTATCTTAATTTAATATGTGTCAAATATGAGATAATACAGACTGACAGATAGACAAGCAAAACATTTGTTTGACTCTTCTATTAGTCATGATCAAGAACATATATATTTTATAGAGTCGCAGATATTACCTATCCCAAAATGATTTTACGCTCTTTACCCACTTTCATTGTGTTCAGTTAAGGCTGAAATGTGAAAGAGCAACAGATAAGATAAATGTGCGCAAATATACAGCACGAGTGGGAAAAAATCAGCGACAGTTGCTAAATGAATTTATGTTTAAAAAGATTTTTGTGTGCTTGCCACACTGAGGGAATTATAGCCGAGCTTAAGTTGAGCGTGTTTAACACTTTAAATATGATAAATGGATTTACTTTTAGCAATTAACACCTGAAAACGTGCTGGGCAACAGAGACTAAAAGCGAGATTTCAAATGGGTCAAATCACTGGAGATGAATTGCGTCAACAAGCTTCAAAACCAGAGACGCTAAATAAACAATCGGTTTTTAGCTGGTCGCTTTGCTAATTGGTAAACAGCATTTGAGCTTAATCCGCAGCTGAAGCTGAAACTGGAGCTGGAGCTGATGGAGCTGCTGATGATGGAGCTGCTTGGGTGACAGGCACATTTTATGAAAACCCAACCATTTATTTTTAGGACGAGCAGCATGTTTATCTATTCATTATGCTGACCGAGTGTTAAACAAAATCCTCTCAAACCATAAACTTTTGTTTAAAAAAATGGGTTTTGGCCAACCATGCGAATGCCGTTTATTTTATCATATTAAAAGTTGGTCATTAGCGAAAGTTTGTAATTTATTCACGCGGCTTGCCTTAATGTGAGCAGAGTGCAAAAAGAGGCGAAATCATTAAAAAACAGATTTGGACAAGTTAAGCAGATAACATAGAATTTTTTAGCATTTCTTACTTTTATTTAAAATTATTTATGTAAGCCCAAGGTATGTTAATTATCTTTAGAAAAATGCTATATTCCCCATAAAATATCTGATTAATAAAAAAACTAAAAACAAAGTCATCAAATCGCTCTTAAATAAAGCACTAAGATAGTAAAAAAAAAAACCGCTAAAATCGTAATGAAATAACTAATTTATATCGGCATAAAATGAATAATAAAATATGACTATTGATATCTAAAAGTCGAAACATATAAATAAAACTCTTCTAACTGACATTCGCATCCAAAATGGCAGAGACACAAAAAATCAATTTGCCGACGGGTGAAATTTTGCGGTGATTTGAGCATTTGCATTATTTTGAGGGTGTTCTCAAACGAATTCCTGCGGTAATAAGTTGAAATTCGCTCAACAAATTTGATGAGCTATTTTTGGTGTACAACGTAACTTTGTCTAGTCGTTGTCTGCATACAAACACACACACACACAGAGAGACACACACATTCAGTGGGGAACAGGACGAGCTGTGTGAACTCAGCATCCGCGAAAGGAAAACAGCAACAACTCAATATTTATGTAAATATTTAGCAAAATCAAACAGCTCGGCCGGGACGAGCACTCAGCTCTCAGTTCTCAGGTGTTGTCTCTGCAGTTGTTGTTGTTGCGGGCAAAGGCAGGTGTATGAATATTTTATGCACCCACTGTGTCAACTGACTGCCAACATCAAACTGCGCGTCTAGACAAACTTGAGTTTATAGTGGTTTTTCGTAAACTCGCAAGGCACACAATCAAAGCACATAAATACACACACACAAACACACACACACACACACACACTAACACACACACAACTCACATACAATTAGCACTCGCGTAAAGTTGAAAGCAGTCCAGAATTGATGCCAACTGCTTTTTTTTTTGTTAACTTTTTTGCACTTAAATATTAACACTGGTTTTTTTTATTTATATATTTACTTATTTATTTATAAATGATATGTAATTGTTTGGCTACTCACTCAGCAATGCTTTTAGATAACGGCCAGCGCTCCATGGAGGCCTGATATTTCATATTCTCGATTTGCTTCTTTAATGCGTCCCGATCCATGTTTTGTAGAGCACTGGGATCCATGGCGGCTAAAATTTATCCACATACCACCCCTGCAAAGGCAACAGAGCACAGAGAACAGCAATGAGCAAAATGTTACGAGATGCTATAAATGCTGCACAACTTGAGCAACGCTCTCTGCATGCTCAATTTCCCACAACACACCCACCACCCAGCCAATGTAAGCTTTTTGCGGGGTTGGTTTCGAGGGGTTGCTGCAGGTTTGTTGTTCGTTACTTTTGGCTGGGCACCCTGTATGACTGTATGTGGCCGGTGTCTGAAGTTTGCAGCTCAGCTGACGCCTGCGCACAGCGCTCACAACAAATCAATAGAGAGCACATGCGAGAGAGCGTAATGTAAAAAATGAGAGATTCTGTGAGTGTGAGAGAGGCGTTAACAGTGCCGCCTAAAAGGCTGCTATAAAACGCATTTGGTTAAGCGCTGTTGGGCCGCATAACATTTTTAGGCATTTGTTTACCTTCGTCTGGCAAACAGGAGAGCAAATAAATGCAGCCAAAAATAAAAGGGCGCGCCCAACATCTTGAAAAATGCCATACCCAAAAGCAAGCAAGCTTCACAAAAAAAACAGCTGAGCCAAGCACGCAACTGCCCCTCTCTCTTTCTCTCTCTCTGTCCTAGCTCTCTTCATCCATCTCTCCCCCTCTCTTTCTTGCTTTTTCCGCCCATTGACCGGCTTTTCAGTTGTAATTTATGGAACTTCTTCTATGTTTATTTTGCCAAAACGGATTTTATTTTCTATTTTTTTGTTTTTTGTAGCAAAATGTCATAAATAAAAGCAGAGTGTCAAGTTTTTTTTTGGCCAGCCACAACATTTGTGCGGGTGTGAATAATAAATAAATGCAGTGAAAAAATGCTGCGTGTTATGAGACAATTAATTTCAGCTAGGAGCAAACTGTTCAACAAGGCGTATTTAATGCATTTGCCAACAAATTATATTGCCTGAAACGTCGGCCTGCCAAATGATGCGATAAATAATTGGGTTCTATGGGATCATAGAAAAACATAGAAGTTTTCGGACATCTTCAACAGGCAAAGGAAAAAACAAATGTTGCTCTTTTTTTTGTTTGTTTTAGGCGTTAAGCATATACAAATTAAATAAAATAAATAAATATATTTAATATTTAAATTAGATTAACTATTCAAATAAAATAATTATTTAATCACTGATAATAGTTAAAGATATTTTGCATTTAAGTTCTGTTTAAAAATAGAAACAGTTTTCTTTAATTTTCAACTAAAAAATTGATTGTATTTATCCTATATTCTCTATTAAGTAATTGAGAATTTTGCAAGGAATATTTTTCTATGCAAAACATAATCAATATTTTATATATAATAGCATTTATTTTTGAAGTCAGTAAGCTGAAATATTTAATTATATCTTAAAATATACTAATACCATCCATGATCAAATTAAAAACGGGTATGTTTGAATATCAAAGATTTAATAAATTAATATGTGTTATTTACATTGTTCAATTCAATTCTTTCCCGCCTAGACTCGAATTGCAAAAAATTATTTCATATTTGTAAATAAAACTAATTCCCTTTATAAACATCTCACTTGACTGGTTAACAGAACTCTGTTAATAAACAGTGTACAGCACCATCAGACTGAACAGCCTCTGTTACACTTAGCAAAGACGCAAACCGTACTGTTTTTCCGTGTTATTTGTGTGATTACATTTTTATTTCATGCTACAAAATTGTGTCACATCATCAAGAACAATATGCAACTCAAATAAAAAAGCCGCAAATGTTGTGGTTCTACGATGAGGGCCTGGCCGCAAGCAGCCACTGCTGCTCCGCACCACAGAGTCAGGGATATAATGCGGGACATTGATGTAAGTTGACTTCCAACTACCGACAAAAACTTGACACCAACTGATCCCTGGCATGGGACTGGAATTGGGCGGTGTTTTTTGTGCATAGTTGTGGGTGTAACTTAAAAGGGCCAATGTTTTTATACAGCTGGTCACTTGCCTTGGCCAAGTGTACATCATTTTTTGTGTCACTTCGCTGGACCGAACTGAACAGAACTGAACTGACAACGGTTACTGCCCCAAACTGGAGCTTTGTGGGTCCAAGCATGTCTGTCAAAGGAAGGCAACCAAAGGATTTAAGGCTTTAACACAAGCTGCTCAGCAGCTGAGTTGTCTACGGGCTGATTTTATCTACGTTGCCGTTGTCCAATGTGTTAATGGCAAGTTTGTTGTAAAAGCCCAGATTTAATGTTGGCCCTTCGCCTCTCGGCTCAAACTCTGTGTGTGTGTGTGTGTTAAACATGTGCTTATATGTTGACAGGCCTGACCAGCCACCAACCAGCAACCAGCAGCACAAAAAACCAAAACTTGGTTTAATTAAAAGTGGTTTTCACTGCCAACAACTTGCTTCTGGGCTAGTTATATGTGGGGCTTAAACCTGAACTTAAGCAAATCATGGATGACCGTCGGAGCAGGTTTCATTTTAAGGGAATTAAAGCTAAGACGAAAACTTCGAAATAGTCCAACATTTATGTCAACAATTGGGGAAACCCAAATCAATCCAAAGAGTAGGAAATTTGACATTGAGTAGGAAAAGCAGCGATTGCAAATTACCAATGAAAATGGAACACTTAATATGCATTAAAGATATTAAAATTTGAAAGTATAAGCTTAATAAAGTCATTAATTTTTTAACTTTGTCATCGTTCAAGCTATTTTTCTCCGAACATTGACTTTATTGAGTCACTGTTGCTATTCGGACCACAACTTTCAGTCACTTTTCAACCATTGAAATTGATGGCAAAGAGTTAACAAAAGTGTTTATAAAGACTTTTCTCCATTTTCTATGGGGCCACAATTGATGATTGATGAGCACACGAAATGTACATTATTCCATTTTACGTTGAAATTGATGAGGTTATCTGTTCCCAATGGCTATCAAACACAGACTTAATGACACAGCTTCCGCCAAAAATTCGACACCAGCATATTGCAACAACTGGAGGCAGACGACGTCAGCTGAGTTGCATTAAATTTTACCACTGCCATTTTATGTATTTCAAGCAAGTTAAATTATGTGATTGATCTGATGGGATTCTTCACTTGTGACTCACTTTCAAATCTGTAATTCGTACTTACAATGAAAAATATGTTTTAGAAAATCGTAAATCAACTTTTCCGTATTAAAAAAATTATTTTTAGATATACGAAAAAATAGCTGTTGAAAGCTTTCCTTTATTTTTTTTCTAAAAATATATTTCCTAATAATATAAATACTCCTAACTATTCATAACCATCTTTAATGATTGTAAATATTTTTTTATATTTTTATTTAAGCATAGTTGCTAAAAATATTCCTCTAGAAATAAAAGCCCAAAACTTGTACTAATATAATAAAAAAAACATTTAATTTTAAGGTTCGATTAATATCAATAGTCAGTCGATATTCTAAATACTCCTCTTAGTTAACGCTTTTCGATAGATTTTTCATATATAATAAATAAATAAATCTGAGCAGCATTCAGGAAAATATTAGAGAATTTAAGATGTTTTCATGTCCAAGTCTTTGCCGTAAACTGCACTTAAACCCAAGTTGACCGAACAAGAAATCTAAACTAATTGCTTGAAGCAATTGCTGGCATTGCTGGATAAGGACGCCTTTCGATGACATGTGGCATGGTAAATGGGATGAAGCATTCAACAGAGCTGCAGTAGAGAAAGATGCGCCGCTTGGCAAGTGCAACTGCAACTGAAAAACTAGTGGCAATAAATCTTGCAGTCACGAATGAGTAGCTGGCAGCGGACATAAAACGTTAGCAAAATGTTTTTGGCGATTACAAGAGGCTCTTTCCCAAGCAGTACCCCCATCCCCCCCCACACACACACATACACATACACACACACACACACACCAACACACGCATCCATTGCTGCAAACCACTCGAGTGTTTCGCGTGTGTGTCAACAGGCGCTCAAGTTTTTGACACGTACCTCCTTCCTCCCCCACCGCCCCAGTTTAGAACAAGGCACACTATCTCTAGCCCACACCCACACCCACACCCCCTCCCCCTCCCCCTCTGTTTACTCTTAGATGCCCTGCAAGGGACAAGGACAACTACGAAGAGTCAAGTGATTTTCTTTTATATTGTTGTTGGCATCCAGTTGTTGTTGTTGTTGTTGTTGCCTGTCCAAGAAAAACATATTGTTAAACGGCAGCCGACTCCTGTCAGCCATAGAAAATAAGTATATTACTGTATAAATACACATACATATACATTGCATATATATATATATATTTACACTTAAGTGTGCAAATACGAAAAAGAAAAATATAAAAAAAAAACTCGCAAAGCACTTGAAAATCATTTTTAAACAAACCTTTTTGGTTTCATTTTGTAAACACTCGCATTTTTTTTTTTTGCTGTCCATCAACAGAAATTGTTAGTTTAATTGGCATTAGCCTAAATGTAGCCAATTGGGACAGCCTGTCCATTAAAAAAAAAAAAAAAACGCTTTGAGCCACAATTTCAGCTTGTTAGCTTGAATATAATGGCCACAAATCACTGAGGCATCTTTTGGTTTTTTCTTTTTTTTTTTTGTGAAAATGAAATTGACAGGACTCTCAAAGATGCCGCAAGGTGCCTGTCATGAATCTCAAGCGTAAATTGAAGCATAATTTAAACCATCAACGCCTCAGAGAAATATCTTAAGTTAACTTAATTTTACAAGAAAAAAAATGTGCTTGGACTAAAATGTAATGGCAAAAATATTATTTTTAACCAAACAAAAGTGCCCCAAAAAATAAATATTTTGATTATGCGGCTTATTAAAATGTATTTAGATAAGAAATTGAAAGCCAATTATTTTTTTATTTAATCTACAACCTTAGAACTAGAAAAAAAAAGCTTCTTAAAACTAAATATAAAATTTGAAAAATATGTTTTTTTATGCCAAGCGCAGATCAAGTCTACTTTATGCACTTAAAACTTTTTATGGTAAGTTGGGCTAAAAAATATAAAGAATATAAGGAAATAAAATCTGAGTATACCATAGTCAATCTCACACGAATACAGCGCTCTTACTTGGGAAAAAAAATAAGTTTTTGGTTGGTTTTTCAACTGCAGACAGACTGCTCTAAAGTAGCAAGACATAAGATAACAAAATAACAACATGTTGTAAATAAAGCAAAGTAATTATCTTATGTGTAGGACCTACGGAAAGTTTTCCATAATGCACGAGAAATGCTTGTAGAGTCATTAACAAAATTCACTCCGAGCACTTTGCTACTTTTGGCTGCACTTGAGAACTAAGTTGCACGACTCTTGAAAGCAGCCACTCCGAAAACAACGACGATAATTTCGCTGCAAAACTTTCAACTTGAAGAGTTGAGCAACCAACCAAAAATCACCCAACCACATGCAACCAAATGCTGCAATAGCATTTTAAAATCGAGTATTTTGAGGCGCCACTCGCTGATCATCAATTTGCTGCGCTAAATAATTAAAGCCACAAAAAGGGGATGCATTTTCCGTTAGTTATTCGCCATTTGCGTGTGGAACTGGAGTGGTTAGTTCCGAACCGGTTTTAGTTGGTCAACAAGCCATAAAATGCCTTAAATTATGGCACGCAAACAATGCAATTTTGGCTGTTTCGAGTCACGCACAATGCGGCGTATGCGTGATTTACACCCTGAACATGTGTTGCCTAATGACAAATTCATTTTTAACATCCAATACAAATGTGTTGTAGTCCTGGCATTCCAAACACAGTCCAAACACTGTGCAAACTCCCCAATGGCATTTTCCGGACTAAATTCCAGTTAACCATCATTTATCAATTAGAATTCCCAGTTGACTAAGTAAACTGTGAAATATTCATTATTATTTCCAAAGTGGATGGTTTGCTTCTAATCAAGTGACCATTGAGCCCGATAAGTAAGTCAGTAAGTGTGACAAGTAAGTGACAACTGAGTACCCTTGATAAGTATTTTAAATTAATTCTTGATTACTAAATGACAAGTTGCAATTGTAAAGTGTATAATATTTATGTCTGTCACTTGAAGCAACTTGTAAGCTTAAAGAAATCTGAATTGTAAAGAGATAAAACATGCTTAAATAAATTTAGCTAAAACTGCGTTTAAGTCATATTTTATATATATAAAATCAACTATAATTTTCATAGTTTTTCTTAAAGTAAAATACTTAAATTTAAAGAAAACTAATTGTATAAAGTTGAGTTAGTTAGTTGAAGATGTTTATTTGTTGAATGGGTAATTTGGTATAAAAAGATTGAGTTCAGAGCTCAACTTAGTCTGAGTAGTTTTCTTAAGAAGTGGACAAATTGTGGTCGTTGCACGTGAAAGGAATTTGTCTGCGCGAAAAAGTTCAAGTATTTTTCCAGCAACTCTGCAATATTTTTATTTTGTTGAAGTGAACTGCAGTTTGAAGTTGATAAATGTGATTGCTTGAAATTAAATTAGGTCTTCGCACAAATAATAATATTAACAATATATCTTTTGTTCATAGAACACAATAGTTCTTCATAAGATTTCATTATTGCTCAGAAATATATAAATAATTTGTACATTATTTATTACAAATTATTACAATAGAATATGAAAAAGAATGCTTTTATGTGTTAAGTAATAAATCTTAATTAAAGGAATACATTCATTACTTTTAAATTAAATCTAAATAAAATAACTCCATATTAATTTATACAACTATCTGTTATGTTAAATGTAATAAAACAATGGAAAATGAATAATGATTGTGGAATGACAATTGTGCCTTGAGATTCACAAAGTTTAATAGTTATTGAAATGTGTCACAAATACATACATACATACATACATACATACATACATAGATATGAATGTATTTAGATAGCGCAGAAGTTACGTAATTTACAGCATTTATAGAACTTTGCCAAGTTTCTCTGGCAATTCGCATAAATCAAACAATCCAAAGGAAAAAGCCCAATGGCTATTAAATTTACGACCCAAACTAGCCGGCAGCTGCATGTGGATGGTTGCGAGGGGGGATGGAACGATTGCCAGAGATGGAAGATGAAACCATTTAGTGAGCGTTTCATTGCACCTCAGTTTGCTTAACGGCTTTTTGTCCGTGTGTTTTGTCCGTGTGACGGAAAGGACCACAAAAAAAAATTGGGCAATTAAAAGCGTTTGATGTGATACTTTCGCTGTTTCGCCAATCTCCTCTCATTTTGACCATATATCGCCCTCTCATCTCTCTGTTGCTCTCTCAACCTGCAGATGACATTTTGTACATTCTCTGGGGGATTTGTGGAATGAGTTCGCCAAAGTACCAAGTTGATTGCATAGCTTGGTGGAAGTACAAAAAATACGATAATTGTTGTTAACTGGCTTTGGATCTGGCTCTGAATCTGGGCTATGTAGGAGTTGGTGGAAACAAGAAGACAAAAACAGATAGATCGAAACAAAGGCATCAATTTTACTGTCAAAGCGTCGTGCAATAAAAATAAGAATGAGAAATTTACAACCGACAATTGCATTTTATAGTTGCAAAACAAACGAGTCCTTTTTGAAAGGAACAGCAACAACTAATCTGCAGCTGACTAAGGACAAAAACTGAAGATTGACAGTTAAGATTCGACTATTGGCAGTAAAGGAAGAAACTAATAAAGAGCCATTACCAGAAAGTGGCAACAAAGGAGAATACTTTTGTATGAGTGGGGGGGGAGGGGAGTAAACCAAGTACAAACAATTTACACCGACTACTAAGTAAATTGTAAAAGTTCGCTGTAAAAAAAAGGGATCAACTTGCAACTCCTGTCTCAACTTGCAGAGGAACTCATTGCAGAGCTTAAGGAACTTAAGAGCATTATGCGATAAGCGAATAATATTTCGCACTTGCAACACTCATCAGAAACTTTGCCCCGTTATTATGCTGCAAATGGCATCCACTTAAATGCAAACAGACAAAACTAAGAGCAACATGAATCATGCAGCACAAAGAGAAGCGACATGTGTTTCGAGGGGGTGGACGGGAGGGGGAAATGGACAAAGACACCTTAAAACTTGGTTACGAAAATTATATGTAAGCACTGACACAAAAACCCAAACATTAAATTTGCATTAAAATATTCAATTTGGCGAGAACACGAACAGGACACAAAGATGTGGCAGCTGCTGCTATGACTATATCAGTGTCTGCATGGACTTTGTGCAACAAAGGTGGCATGCGACATGTGTGAGACGATGACGATAACGATGACGATGATGATGATTATAATGATGATGACGATTACACAAACTGCTGCTCAGCTAGCTGGCTATGCTCTTTTACCCCCCTCTCTGCTTCACACTCTCCCCCGTCTCCATTTGAGTCTCATATCTGCAGCGCTCAGTCTGCTTCAGTCTGTGGCGCCTTTCTTTGTGCTTTAATTATTTGTAGCATGCAAAGTTAAGCTCTTGCACACACTCACACACACTCCACACACACACACACATTGGGCTAGGTATTAAGTTGTAAATATGTGTGTAGCAAGTGCTGCAACACACAGCTGCCAGCTGCCACCCATTCCCATTCCCTTTCCCTCCCTCTTCGTCTCTTCATGTGCGTTTGTTAAATAAAAGTTGTGTGTGTGTGTGATGCATGTGTGTGTGTGTGTCGACCGCAGTGTTGCCAGCTTAAGCCAAGCAAAAGATACTACTTCTAAGTAGATAAAAAATAAATTAATGCGACTATCGTCGTTACATTTTTTTTAAAAACTTGAACAAAGTTCACTTTCAATCCATATTGCGGGGATTATTTTCCAAAAATTTGACGCTCATTAAAATTCTCATATTTTTATTACATTTAATTTTACATACTCATTATGTGTACTATGTGATAATTAAAGAAGTTTACATGTGTTGAAATCTGAACACTATTTTAAGATTTGAAGATAGCAGTAATGGAAGTGGCAGCAGCGAATACTTGACTTGAGTATTGGATAATTTAGGTAAAAATAAACACAAAATTAACAAGAACTTTTGCATGGGTTAGAATGATCACTTGGTTTATCAGCAGGTGTAAAATAAGTGATATAAAGCTAGTATATTAAGAAATAAAAACAGTTCAACTTTACACCTTGAATTCAAAAGTTCAATTTTTCAGCTCGGTTCAAAGTCGTAATTTTTCGCGATTCCATTTGTTAAGGTGCAACTATCAAAATAATATTATAATTAAAAATTGCTTGATGGCATTTTTAAATTTATCGCTGCGTAATTAAGAATTAACTGAAAGACTATTGACACTTTTCTACAAATAATCCAATTAGTATAAAAAATATTTAACACTTAAAAATTATTTAATTTATATTTTGCTGCCAGCATTGACACATATTGCCTAAACTTTTGTCGTTCGAAATTAGAGTATATAAAAAGTGGGACAATATGGCAACACTGGTTTTCTGTTGGTTGGAGTCTCTGCATATTTAAACGCGCCGCAAAGTATGCAGCAAAAGTTTAGCAGCTGCATGCGTGTTGTTGTCCCTGTATGGCATTCGGATTTACTTGTGTTGTTATTGCCAACAAATACACACACACACATACACCCCACACCCACCCCCATACCCACACACACACAGAGAGAGTATAAAAACACACAGCCATTTAGTTAGTGCTTTGTTTTAAATCCATAGAATTTACTTTAAGTAAAGTCCATAAATTTCCCATATCAGAGCAAAGCCAGCACACACACAACAAACACACAACACACACCCAAAAACACA
Organism: Drosophila fungiperda; assembly: GCA_035042345.1. Taxonomy (NCBI): domain Eukaryota; kingdom Metazoa; phylum Arthropoda; class Insecta; order Diptera; family Drosophilidae; genus Drosophila; species Drosophila fungiperda. The sequence goes on from JAWNLM010000145.1 coordinate 10,968,225, forward strand.
CTCAGCAGTCAGTTTCATAAATGTTGAACGACAGTTTTTGCTTAGTTTTTAATTGAGTATCACAGTGGACTTGAGTATTTATTTGAGTACTCTGAAAAGCTTAGCTGCTTATCAGCTCAGCAATTCGAAAGCATTTATTTTACAAATGTATTAAATGTGATTAAATTGCAAATATCGATTTGTTTAGCGATTAAAATTAAAGGCTGAACTAAGACTTAATTTGTATGCCTTTTTCAGTGAAGTTTATTTAGTTGAGTAAATGGCATATTAACTAAGTTTATTCGTTATTAATATCGCAAAGTGAGTTTGTCTGTCAAAGTGAGTTTATCTGCCTGTCATTTTTTATGCGAATTAATTGCTCAGTTTTGCAGCTGAAACTCAGAATAAATATGTATTTATTCTTTATATTTTTTCTTTTTATTTTATTACTGTTTTATTTAAAAATATCTCGCACTGGCTTCAAGTAAAGTGTTTGTCCCATTTTAACATGATGCAATAAATTTCGAATATCAGTGAATAAAACTGAGTAAATTGGTTCAAAATCAGAGTATAAAAAATCAATATGCCAAATAATGCAGCTCTTCAATAAACTATTAGCAAAATAATTCTCAAATGATGCAGATCCACAAGTAAACAACTATTGCCTCGTCCATTTGGCAGCCACAGTTGCTTTCTCGTTTTTCCACTTTGACCACTGCAAATCCTTGCAGCACTTATCGCAATTTGCAACTGCAACTCGACGCACAGTCAATGCAAATGTGAATCTGAAACTAAATTGGAATCGGAATGATGATTGGGAAATGTATTTAAAGTGGGGAGTTGGCAAGGTATAAAAGCTGCCACGCTCAATCACTTAGTGCCAAGCACGATTCGATGGTCGTGCAACCGTTTGGTGCACTTGTTGCAAGCGCAGCAGCGATTAATCAAATCAACCTTCTTTTTTTTTTGTCGTATTCCTTTTACACATGTTTCAAATGTTCAAACTATTTGCAAATCCTCATCCATTTTGCATGCCCCATTCAACGCGCACCCCTCCCAACACCCCTCTGCTTCATGCTTGTCTATGCAGATCCGCTATGACAGCCAGCAACGAGCCAAAAGCACAGTCAAAAAAACAAAATAACAAAAATAAAACCAACTCCAATGGAATTTAGTTAACGGCGCTTTTTTGGTCCTGGTCCTTGACCAGGCACCGAATTTCTGCGCTTCGCCTGGAAGCAATCGTAAAATTCAAGAACGAAATGCGCAACGCACTAGCAGCGGATGGGGGCAGGGGCAGGGGCAGGGGCAGGGGTAGGGGCAGTGGGTGGGGCAATGGGGCAGACAACGCGACATTGATATACATTGAGCCAAGCAAGTGCAACGCAAACAGAACTGAAACGTCGCCGCTGTGTGGGAGCATCCATAGAAATGCCGAGTTGAAAAAGTGGAACAGGTGATAGGGAAGAGGGGGGGAGGCGTGGCGGTCAGGGAGCCGCCTTTTGTCTGCAATTTTAGTCAAGGGGCAACGCCAAATTGGTGTCGGTGCCATGAATGGCGGCGCAAATAATTGAATCGCCGATCAATAGGTGAACAAGTTGCAAGGCAACGCGGCACACAAAACTCGAAATGCTCGCAGAAGCTGAAAAACTGAAAAGTCGAACAACTGAAAAACTGTTTAATTGAATTAGCCCGGCCCAATAGAGAGCGGTCAAATGCTTTATTCCTTTTCACTTGATTCATGCTCCAACCGAAAACAAAAAAACTTCTGTAGTTTTTGGTATTTTCTGTGCGTGTTAGCCAAGTTGACCAAGCTGGCCAAAACTGGCAGCATAATTGCTTTTTGGGTCAAAGAGCGATTGCCGGCAAAACTATGTTCTGGCAATTGTGCAACTCTGGTTAACAACAGTTGTGAAGCATAAACACAAAATTCCTCAAAGCTTTGATATATATAAATATTTGTTTCTTTAAAAATTGCTGAACAATTTTTTCGTCTCCCAATCGAGCCACTTTCGGCTTTTAGCCTAATTCTACTATCAACATTTCTTGCATTCTGGAATGTCAACCATTTCCTATCCATTTTCATATTAAGCACAACATTCTCCACATTCAACAATCTTCAACTATTTTTGCATGTTTTTAGTTATCAAATTATAAATCAATATCATAAAAAGTATGTCAATATCAATGTCACAAATAGCTTATATTTAAAGGTTTTATTTATATTTAAGTTATATTTTAGGCTATAATTAAACAAACGTAATTTATGTTTTATTAACTATTTAAATTGAATGTTGATAGCAGAAACTTTTGTATTTTATTTTATCGAATCATAATTAAATATATTAATAGTTCATATTGAATAATTGAAAGAGTTTAAGTGTTTGACAATATTTCTTATTTCCTAATATTTTTTTTACATATATCTTCTACTGAAAATCTTAGATCATCTATCTCTTCACCCAAGACAACCATTACATATTTAATTACAAAAAACTAAAACTAGTTCAATAAATTTAAACTACTGCCCGAAAAGGTCGTTCTACAATCGAATTTTACGCCCCTGAGACAACATTCGCAGCACATCATCCACAATTATTGCACCCGCTTAAGGCTCAATAAATAACCCAATTTACGCGAACAATACAGGAATATATCAGACCCTGGCACCTCCCTCCAACACACCCCTTTATTTGGCCAGTGAATCTGCAAGATTAATCACCTCAGAGGCTGAACTTTAAACCGCGGCAACGAAGAGAACAATTACGAATTTGTAAATGAATTGTACAACAACAAAAAATAGTTCACTTTTGCTGTCTCATGCAATGCACAATTTAATATACTTCGATAGCATTTCAAAATCCAATCATATCGAAACCGGTATCACTTTTTCATGGCGTTACAAACTGGAAAAGCAAATAGAAACAGAAACAGAAACAGCAATGAAAAATTATGAGCCATGTGGCAGCACCAACAAAAACCATAACAATAAGAAGAAAAAAATAACTACAACAACAACAAGAACAACAAAGCTATTGAAATGGCGACCATAACAATAACAAACAAAGTTGTGGCAAACCCTTTTGGCTCTGCAATCGACCAGGACGAGCCAATAGCCAAGTGGCCATTGATGCGTTAAATAAAAACTTCAACTAAATATTTCCCAAAGCAAAAACAACCCACGACGAGGGGCAAAACTGAACCAAAGTTTACACACACACACACAACTGGAGAAGCATTCGGAGTGCTGAGCTGGAAGCGAGTGAAAACCAACAACCAAAACAAAAAACGTACCAAAAACAAAAGTCAAATATTAACGACTAACTTATAACCTAGAATTAATTCCTAGTTGAAAACTACTCAATACTATTGAAGAACTGTCAACCAGTCGGAACCAGTCGTAGAAGGACTACAAATATCAAATGATAAAATTATCTTCAATAAAATACTGAGTGAAATGATGCAGAATTTTTTAATTCTCATTTGGATTATATTACTTTTTTTATATATACTTTTTATTTCATTTGTATTAAGTTTTAATTGTTAAATTATTAAATATTTTTTGTATTTTAAATTTGTATTCAATTATTCTATTTTAATTTTATATCATTTAATTTTTATCTTTCATTTATTACCTTTTTTATTATATGTTGTTGATTGAACTCTTATTGAACTGAAGGATTAAGGAATACCCAAAATGGTACTTAGACTGTAACATAACATATTTAACCTAATAACAGTATATTTACTATATATTATTGATATCGATCGCATAACTAAATAGTTGTACATAAAGTAAATAAATTTAATTTTGGCTGCTGCAAAAGTAAGTAAAATAATAGACCTAAATGTGTCCCATTTACAGGGTGTAAAATTGAGGCAACAACTAACAAGCATTTGTCGTGCCGCTTTTTTTCATTACTATTACTATAACATTGCAGCCTGCTGGTAGCATCCTCTGATGTTGTCTCACCAGCTCCCCCCTCGCATTCGGCCATATTCCTGCTCCGTTTGGTATCCATTTTACTGTCTCGGCCCAGACACGTACACAAACATTTCATGGTTCAATAAATTTGCTGCCGAGCGTACCGGAAACTTTGCGCAAAATACATTGGGAAAATGCTCGCTGCACTGTAAAAGGCAAAGATATTATCTATAGTCAGTGCTGGTGGATGCCACGTCTCCCCAATGCCACCTACCATGTACCACCTGGGCTCCAAGTCGTTGTTGGAATAGATGTGTCTGTGCCATGTATTCGCTCAACTTGCTCAGTTTTTATTTTATTATTCACATTTTTAGCTATATTTTTTTTATGCATTTTTTATGCATTTTTCTGTGGCACGGTCTGCACATGTTTGCCACGCCCACTGATTATATTATGGCCTAGTTTTTTGGGCGTGAAGTAAATGCTAAATTATGCATCGCCCCCTTTTCGCACCTCCAGCAGAGGTCTGGCAATTATTGTTGCCTGCCTCTATTTGTTTTTGTTTTTGTTTTTTTTTTTGCATTTCTTGGTCTTCTTTTTTTTTAATATGTTGAACATAAAAAGCAATTAAAAGTGCAGCGAAATAAAACTACCCAAATGGATTTAACGAGCATAATTTATTGTTTTAATTAGGCGAGTCAGCTCAGTTTTTATTTATGCCCAGACTCGTTTTCTCGCTGGATTTACTTGGTTTAAAATGTGCCTTTTTAAGCGACCTTTTTAATGGCTCAATATTAATTTCAAATGCGGTGCGACTAGTAAATTGACAGAGAGAAATATGCGCTGGGTTCACAAAGTTGACCAAAGTAAGTTGATAAAATATATTATCCTCTTACTAAGTCGTTAATCTTATGACCTTATATAAAAAATAAGGTATTTAAGATTTTATATACAAAATCTTTTCAGATAGTTAATAAATTCACATAATTTAATAATATGAAAACTAACGATTTAACAGCGATTTAAAGCTGCGACCTTTCAAAGCAGACAAAAGATAAAGTTGCATTGAATTCGAGAGAACAAATTTTAAGATTTTATACTGAATTTCAAATAGCATTTTTTTGCATTATAAATTTTAATAATTTTGTATATATATCTCTGAAAACATGTCAATGTAATTAGTTAGTTTAGTTAGTTTTTCATATGTTTATTAATAGGTTCGAAAAATCAGAAAATGTTTCTAGTTTTTGGGATACATTTTTTACTATTGGGGTAAATTAGATAAAGGCTTATCGTGAAAAGGGATATCACGATGTCATGTTAAACCAAAACAGTTTACTCCTAGGAGTCCAAAAGGCACTCGCTCTCAAATTATCAAAGCTATCAACTCGAGAATGAAGCTATGATCCGTATGCCATCCACAATTCCTGCCTCAGTTTACACACTTGAAATCTGACGAGATATATATATATATAAGCAATTATGAAATATATATATGTGCTTTGGGATTAGCAACAGCATTAAAACTATAAATCTTTCTTGGAATTTGCTATGATTCTATGATTTGAACCCCAGCAAGTGGCCTCCCCATGGTTATTGGCCAAATAAATTAAATTCTAAAACTGTGGCGACTACTTATCAAACAATTGAAATAAGTAATTTTATTTTATCTAATCTTAATAGTTACTTTATTATTATTTATTATATCAACAATAGACAAGGCTATGGTTAATGTGAGATTTGTTTGGTTATTCAATATTTTTAAAATGCTATCTGGTTGTGGACTGATTAAATAAATACCTCATATTGTTTTTGAAATAATTTTATTATTCTTATGTTATTTATTAGTTGTGTATTTAGAAGACAAAAAATCTCGTTCGCTTTCAGTAGTTTATTTTTGTTGACATTAAATAAAACTCAATCTTGCTTTGTATTGCAGTGAAAACCACAATCTAAACATTGTATTTATATATTTAACAATGTAAATAATTACATAAAACATTATTCATTGCATTAAAGTTTGTTGAAATTTCCTGTTTGGCTCCATTTAATATTTTATTATTGCATTCTGTTATTGTAGCAAAATTGAGAATGTTCAACTAATATCAAATTCAACATAAGAGTTACTTGGCAAATTTAATTTATCAAACTTCTGCGCCGTTGCACAGCAAACCAACAAGCTCTAACACGCACACACATCAACACACACAACAACACACACAACAACACACACACATTTTAACACACTTATATTTAAGCAGAGGCGAACAGCCGTAAAAAGAGACGATTCACCGAAACCGGAAGTAGAGCGCAAATTTTGTGAATGCACTTCCGCTTAGTGGGCTGCAGATCCTGGTGTGTGGCAATATATATATATGTGGGGATACATATACCGTCATCACACACCCACACATACAAAACCAGATACTTATGTGTGTGTGTGTGTGTGTGTTTGTGTGTGTTCAGAACTCTTTGTTATTTATAATGCAAGTGGCGCAACAAAATGCGAAATAAACTACACCAAAAATGTACTCAATGGCGGGATTTATGTGCTCAGCATTCAACAATTACACAATTAAATTCTGCGCATTTTATGGCATATTTTTTGGGCTCTCATACATGAATTAATCAGCGAAATTGAATAAATTATGCATGTCAGGCATTTAATAGTATTTTCCTGCTCAGCGCATTTCTATTGGTTATGCATTTAATTTCAAATTTTATTAGTTTTTTTTCATGTATTTGCCAAATTGATTTCTGTTTACAATGTGCTTTTTGGGCTCGAATGCATTGTATTTGTAAACGTAATAAATAATTAAAAAGCAGCGGTCTTCCACTGTGTATTAATGTTTAAATATGTATATTAGAAAAATGATTATATCAGATAATAAAACAAATCGTAGCTGGGAGGAAAACACATACAAATTATGGGAATTTCTGATTTTGTGACAAGTGAAAATCAATTTCATAAAATCAACTCAAATAAATATGATACACCTGTGAGGATTTTAATTTAACAATTTTAATACACAAAACAAATATTTCTAAGCTCTTAAAACAAAAACTAACTGCAGTAAATTCCATAAGACAGAATAAATATCTGAATAAATTTGCCACAATCCGATAATAATTATGCTGATTTAATCGCACTTCGACGCCTGCTTGAAACACAAAACCCTCCATCAAGTCAAATACTTAAATTGTTTAAAAAGTTCGGATCAGTGAATAAATTGTTTGCGTTTCTTGTTTATTGCCTTATTTATTTTTGGCATGTTGAAAAATATGAAAATGAATGTGAGGAAAACACTTTGTTTGATAGGAAAAACAATATGACAAATTTAAGGAATTCATATTCAAACTGAATACTGAATATATATATTTATTATATATATAATTATATATGCAACCCATGTTGCAAATTCCTATTTGCTTTTATTGTTTATTGTTTTCATAGATAAATGCATGAAAAATGTAGTAAAAACCACTTTTCAGTAGAAATAACATCAGTCAATGGACTTAAGGTATTTCTTGAATTTGAGCTGAAAACAAGCACATTTAAAGCTTATTGACTTTTGGGGACTTGTCTCTGTTTAGGTGACGTTAAGGGGGCATGCAACACGAAACAGTTTCGTGGCGACTTGACTGAAACTAATGTACGGCAATTTTCAATACAGAAAATCGAACTTTCAAGTGGGCGCCGACGCGACGAGAGCTATTTTAAGGGCTACATTCGAGGGGGGAGGCGTGGTCGTCCTAAAGTTTACTTCTGCTGCTGCTGCTGTTGCACATTGCAAGCAACCACTTAAAACTGTTATCGATGAACACGCTTGTTGAACCAAGGGCAGAGGCGGTGGCCGAAACCAAAGCAAGGCAAGGGGGGGGGGGGGGGGCATCAGGCACTGATCTGATGGGGCAGCTGAGCCCCGGCAACGAATGCGTTTTGTGCGTGTCCGAGAACATTGAAAATGGTGAAAATGCAAAAATACGAAAAATAATGCTGCATACTTAACGCTGCTGGCAGCAAAGAGCAGCAGCGTCCAGCACTTTACTATTTTCATTCTTTGATGATAAATTAAAAATGTTATTAACATACTTGCTGGCGCCAGTAAACTCTCCCCCCCCCCTCCTTGACTGCTCCTCCTTCTCCCATCCAACCAAGCAAACGTCAACTTGTCCACCACTCGACGATGCCGACTGGCAGCTGGCTGTGTAAGCACTTTTAATGGCCAGAGCATAATTGAAGGCGCACGCAAATAGTGAGTCGCATCGCCAAACCCCGCCGCACACCTCAATCCGCCCCTGGCAAACCTATACAATTATTATTCGTTGACTAAAGCATAAAAGTAAAAAGTTTTCGCTCCTTGCGAGGGCACAGACCATTGCATTTTCTTGTAGAGTGCTTGCCAGCGCCTGGCAGTGATGCCAATTTATTCATTTTCTCGACAGATCCTTTTTCCTTTGAAAACTGATTTAGCAGAGAAAAATTTACCAAACATCCCCTTAAATTTATTCATATTTTATCTTCAAGAAATAAATATTTTCTCGCCATTGTACTTAAATTAAAAATAAATATGCAAGTCATTTTATTTTTAATTGCGCGAAATCTTAAATATTTGTATTAAATAGATTTGTTTTTAATAGAAAACTAAGGTTCAAAGAGCAAATTTTTATGTTGCTGGTTTTTAACACAACCACAACTAAATTGATGAAATATTATGATAATATAATATAATACAGTTTATGGATTTAAATACAAGTCAAACAGAAACGATTTTCGCCCAGTACTCAGCAGGGAATATACCATTTTTTGAGATAGCAGCATTTATTCTTTATTTGCTGCCGGTCTCAAATTACCAGTTAAAATGCATTTTCACCCAATTTTCGTTTGTTAAAATCAAATTGCGAAACTGCCTGCAGGCACAGGCGGTAAATGCACCCAGAAAAAGCAACCGCCAATTTCCAAATTGACCTGATTCTTAAAATTCACATTCATTAAAATAATTGATGAAAAATAATTAATTACTTAATTTCAAAAAAATTATTTTCCGCCCTATTACAAGTATCTGTGCGATATGTAATTATATAAATGATAGGTAAAATAAATATACAAAGCTTAAAAATATATACCACATAATTGAAAGCATAACAGGAAATTATTTTCTGCATAATTAGTTCGCTACAAATAATGCCACAGATTAAATGACCAATTTATAATTAACAACTGCAACTTTTTAAAGCAACAACAAAATGGTGAAATTTATTTGCACAAAATGCAAACAAAAGCCATTAGTTAGTTAAACAAAAAAGCATTTGTATTTGTGTTCACGCCCTCAACTCCCTAAAAATAATTGTATTTTAGAAAAAGAGTGGGTATTTAATTCCATTCGTGGATAAAACTTAACTAAAAGCACATCAAATGCAGCAAGTTTTTTGTGTTTTTTAAAAAACTGCAAATATATTCACCGTATTCGAAGCACAAAAAATGCAGAGGGGAATTTTAAATAGTGTGTACAAAATCTGATGGTAAATGCGAATATAATTCACTCAGCAATCGGTCAGCCACCAGGTAAATAAGCAATCAACATTTTAAATTCAATTAATTCTGTATAACAAATAAAAGTTCAATTGGTATTATACAGGTATTCCAGCAAAAACTATTATTTTCAGCCAAAGGCAACACAGTATTAAATTAATTGAAAATGTTCCATTTATATGCAGTTTATTTATATTATTTTTAAGTTGCAGGGAATGCTCTGGTTAACTCTGTGAAAGCAAACTTCTCATAATAATTTCTTAATTCATAAACTATAACTGTAAGAACAATACACGATGCAGTTGCAGTTGGTCGAGTCTGTGAATGCAATACAAATAAAATACATACACAACTATATATATATAAATATATATATTTATATATATACTCATATGTGAAAGACAACAACAGTAAATTGCAGATTCTCTGACATAAACCGCAGATGCGCCATGAAATTGAACTTTGGAACAAGTGGCAACAAATGGCAACTCGCCGCGAATCGTTGCAATATTTATTGTAGCGCAACGTGCGTGAGTAAACGACAATTTTATTGCCTGCATTCGGGCCAAATAGCGTTGTTGGTTGCTCATTAAACAGTTTATGGTACAGACAGAGCAGCCCATACTTTATAATTCCAACTACGAGTTTTTAATCATCAGACAATTCAGAAGAGTAGCATTTTTACTGCTGCGGCTGCTGTTGCCATTGGTACTTCAATTGACAAAGGATCTGGGAAGACCACATGAAATTGGAAATGCCATTAAGTGCGGTTACGTAATGCAAATGGACATGAATTGGTCTATAAGGTGGGGCTGAAGCGGCAGCTGAAGCTGGGCTCATTTTAATGGGACTACCCACAGGAAATGTGAACATTTAGTTGGCTTAATTGTTACTTAAAACATACCCAATTCAAATACTTTAATTATCGAATGGCAAAATATATTTTAGGAAAATTAGACAATATACGAAATTGGTTAGAATCGAGAAGGCATCCAGTGCCAGAGAAATACATGTCCAAATACAAATAATTATTCGACTTTACAAACACGGCATTTATATCTTTGAAATGTTTTCTATAATTAAGATTCGATTGGGTTTCGTTTTACTTTGGGAGCGGCAATCGAGTGTAAATGCTTCCCATTCCGACTCGTCACTAAAAATTACGTTAAAATTCATATATTGCTATAAAGATGAAAAACGTTTAAAAAAAAAAACAATTATTTTCCAAGTTAAGAGTGTTCAAACTGTATTCATTTTCACATTTAAATATTGAAGTTTGACACACATTTCTCTATTTAATTATAATAGTAACACTTCATAAAAATAACCATTGGCAAATGACAAATATTGAAAGTTAAAAAACTAAATCTTTGAAATTAACAGATCACGTTGAATATTTTATTACGCTTTGGAATTCAAAAACGTCTAGAGCATTTTTTGCAAACATGTATTAATATTTTTTAATTTAATTTGTAACAATCAATTAAAACATTTACAAGCTCAATTTATTTTGTTCATGCTACGTTTGCATTAAATGGAAATACGTTTGCAAAAAAGTATTTTTATCCATGTAAAAAAAGGAGAGTAAATTGTGTTTATTAATATTTTCGATTGTTTATATATATAGCTATTTAATTGATCTATTGCTTGTGATAATATTTGTTTGGCTTTTTTTGGGTGTCACTGGATAACTAGCTTACCAGACAGCAAAGTTGATTGAATTCGTTGCCTCGGCCCGAAAGTAGACTCTGATGTTGGCCGTAGAGTGAATGTGTTGTGTGCACAGCGTTTTTAATTTGCGTTAAGAGGTCGTCTGAGACGCGCGCCAAAAAGTATGCTACACAAACTATGAATGTCTTCTGGTTCCGTTGCTAGCCAGCCAACTGCCGACTGCCGTCGTCGATGTCAATGGCTGATGGCTGATGTCTGATGGCTGATGTGCTCGTAATGTGATTAGTTGTTGTGTGTGTTTGTGTGTGTGTGTGCGTGAGTGTTAGTGTGTGAGTGTGAGTTGTGAGTATATTTTAATTTAATTATGTCGTCGTTCGCCCCGTTCTTTTGCCTACGAAAAAACGGCTCAAAGCAAAACGAGCGCAAAGCGAAGACACGCACCAATAAACAAAGGAACAACAATAATAACAGAAAAACAGAGGGCAGCAGCTTTTTGAGTGCGGGCAGCGGGTGGCGTGTGGCGGGTGGCTTATGGCGGTTTTTAGGCTTGTTCGACCGACGACAATGTAACCAAAGTGTAACGCGCGAATGACGAATGAATGACGAATGGAATGCAAAAGCAAGAGACGACTGCGAATGCAAATGCAAATGCAAATGATGCGAAACGACGATGCAGAACGGCACCTGTGCGACGCTGGCTGCTGCTGGCTTCTGCTGCTGCTGCTGTCTCTGCTGCCTGCTATTTGATATCTGCTGCTGCTGCTGCTGCTGACTACAAAAAGTGCTGGCGATGGCTGGCAATCGAATGCAACTGCTGCCGCTGCCTGCTAAAAGCGACTGCTCGGCGTCTGTGCTGCATACGCCAGGGCGACTCTCGAGTGGAACACGTGGAACGTGTGGAAGTGGAACAGGCCAGTTGCCGTTTACTATTTTGAGTGCAACTTGCAGTTTTGAGTGCGCCGGAACGGCTGGCAAACGGAGAAAATGTCCAAGTGCTGCACACCTGGCTCACCCACCACCACCCCTCTAGGAGAGTGTGCGTGTGTGCTTGTGTGTGTGTGTGGGTAGTTTTATAAATCGAACAAGAAAGCTAGACGGAAATTTAATTGAGTTTAGGATACTTACCTACTCCCTACTTAGGGGATACACAATTCAATATTTGGCTCATTAATGTAAGGGTTGCCTCCTACTGCAGATGGAAACATGTACATAAATAATAAATTTATAAATTATATATATATATATATATATATATATATATATAAATAGACACATACAGCTTGTAGGCATTCATAACGCTGAGATAATTGCTTTTAGGAAAAACTCATTTAATATATATTTATATATTCAACTGATTTTAATTGGATATATAAATGAAGGCCACAATAGCCAGGCTATAACCGCCCTCTGGCCAAATAATTGCAACTTTGCTGTATTTCATAATAATAATTGGAAATGATTTTCTAATTGCAGGCAAAGCAATTTGAGCTATTTTTAAATTGAATGAACCAAGATGACAGGTGCATAAATTTTAGTTATATATATTTTATAATGTAAGTCGGAAGGTGTATTTAATAAGGAAATATGTATATTGAAAAACATTAATCCATCTTCACTTATAGATAATATACACATATAATAAAATAAATAAAAACTAAAAGATAGCAATACAATTGGAAAAGTTCATTTTTTCATGTTGTTAAAAAAATGTCTGAATATGAGAATATTTCTTCGAAAAGTATACAAACGTTTTTTGCTGTGTTTTCGCAATATTTACACAACTGTTTCAAATAATTCGAATATAGGTGAAAACCAGCTTTAAAATAACAAACTGTTTTTGATGCAGGCAAAATAAAAAACTAGCAATCAATTAAAAATAAAATGCTCTATATTTTTAAGCTTTAAAATATGAAATCTAGTTTTAAATAATTAAATAATTTACAAATAATACAAAATAATATAGAGTTGCCTCTTTTAGCAAAAGATTCAACCGAATCTTTCATTGCTTTTAATTACAATTTTTCAAATTTTCAGTAATTGAATATTTTTTAAGTTTTTAAATTGTTGAAAAAGTTTCCATTCAATTTCACCAATTACATTTTACTGTTATTGATTCATACAATTTTAAAAAATTGTCCACAAATTTATAACAAAAGTTTTACTAATTTGAAGACATTTTTTTATTTCTTTATAAAATTATTTTTATAAGCCAGAATATTTTGATCATTTTCAGGTACCATTTTTTTCTGAGTGTATGATTTTTTTCACATCTTTGGTTATAATTGCGTACCTGTCTGGATTTTGCATCCTGTTCATTGTGTGGCTTTTTTATCAGTCCCCACTTCCTCCCTTCCTACCTCACTCTCCCATAAAATGTAATGATGCTGCTGGATGGATCCTGCTGCTGCTTCATATGATTCTCTTCACACGGGCATATGCATATTGTGGCAGACAGACAGGAGCACAATAATAAAGTTGCACGCCACGCAATATGCAACAGTTGCAGATACGAAAACAGGAGGCAGGAGTTGCAACAGGAATTGGTGTCCTGGTGAAACGCACATTTCGCTGCACGTGTCTGCTTGTGTGTGTGTTTGTGAGTGTGTGTGCGTGTGTAATCTATCCATGAAAGCCGCTACCGTTTTGCATTTAGTATGCTTTACGCATCGTTTGGTCGCGCAAATTGAGTTTCACTGTTGTTATTGCTGTCGTTGTTATCCTTGTTATCCTTGTTATTGTTATTTCAAGTCGTAAAAAAGGTGTAGGGAAAAAGTTCCCTTTGGTAGGATATGCCTTTGACTTGGTCACATATCATTTGTAGCTTTGGCTGGTGGTCTCAAGTCCAGCCAAGCGGACCAACTGTAGATGCTGCCTCTTTGCCTCAATTAACAACTTGCGACACAGTGTCATCTCGTCTGGCAAGTTAATTAGCCCACTCTAATCGGTGAGTGGCCAAAATGATGAGATGCTGCACAAAGTCAGCCCAGAGAGCAGCCAAAGCACTGTTCATCTCTTAAATTGCGACAATGGCTATAAATGGCCAAACATGACATCTGTGATCCCATAAATCAAGTGCCTCTTGCCAAAGCCCAAGAGGAAGCCGTCTTCAAAGCAACCAAAGTTTTGTGCCTCAAGTGGTTTTGAGAGTCGCATCGGTGAATATGAATTGATTTTACGAGACTGACGCATCTCCAAAAAAAAGTAAAACCAAAAAAAAAACATAATAAATAAGCAATTATAAATAAATATTAAATAAATATTAAAAACTTAAAAGCTGGAGCCAAATTTAAAAATCCGACATATGTTGATAATTTTATAAATTTCAAGTTTCATTATTTTTAAATATATTATTTTAATATAATATAATGTAAGTCGACTCGACTGAACATGTTAATAAGCAGTAAATAATAATTATAAGAATTTATTTATTAGAATAATTGAGAAAGTTTACTACAATGTATAATTAATTTATTTATTATTGATACGCACTGTGATTTTATTATATTATAACATATATTTTAAAAGGAAACCTTAAAATTAAGTATTAGGAATAAATAATGATTAATTTTAAAAGGTACCAAAAAAAATGTTTACGCAAATATATGCATTCATACTCCTTACTTATCCAAATCCGAATCGGTTTAGAAATGTAATTAGAGGAATCCCACGTTGGAATCTCTTTTATGTATGTAAGGAAATATATATATATACTAACTGTGGAGAATGGCTGAGATACATTCACATCCTACATACATATATATTCGTACATCGAACATGGCACGAACGACGACTGTCACAGAATACAATTTATGGTTCCGTTGTGTGGGAGGAATGACGCAGATGGGGATGGGTCGCTTAACAGGATTGCGGCTGTCATTTTTGGAGCTCAAGTGCTGCAATCTTGAAATGTGCGCCACTCTGGGGTTACTCCAGCTAATGTAGCCCAACGGCAATTAATACATACAAACAAACATTCTGAGTTTATGGCAATGAAAAAAAAGAATAGTAAATAAAATATAAACCAAAAGAAAAAACAACAGCATTGAAAATGGGAATATGAATAAAAAAAAGTTAACAAAATATATGGATTCTGTGCAGGAATTATTGGAACTTGTTAGCCATATTGAAAGGTCATGTGTAGATTGGAGTTTAATGTGCTGATCTTATTCAAGGATGCCGAATCCAGCCGCTTGAGCACCTGCACAGGCGCCCAGTGCGAGTGCTGTCGGATTGACTGCATGGCTTGGGGGGTTCAGTTGCTGGAGAGGTAAACAATTATTAAGTGCTAGCAAGGATTGGCAAGACTCGTACATATCGGCTGATAGTCCTTGAAGTGATCCAGCTTGAGGAACTCACTCCAATTCATCTGCAGCACGTGCTTGCGGGTGCGTGCGAGGATTAGCTGCATTTGATTGTTGACCTGCTGGATGCAGCTCTTGCCCAGCTCATCGATCTTCTCCAGTGCTGACTCCAGCTTCATTTCAGCCATACGCCGTTGCTGCTCCCGCTCTGCATCCTTTCGCCTAAGCTGCAGTTTGCCTTTACCAATTTTGGTGCGTGGCATTCTTATTATTCTAAATAATTATTATAATTATAACAATATTCTAAAACAATTTTAGTTAACTTATTTTTAGAATATTGACAAGTCACTGGGCCTGCTGCGATTAGACACATATATTTTTATTGAGTTGAACGAACTTTAATTTAAAAATACATTTTAAACAAATTAAAAACTTGAAAACATGAAAGCTGATCTTAAGCTAAATTATGTATATAGATTATGTTTGTATATAGATAAGAAATATATATTTATATATAGATGGTGATGAGGGTTGCAAGCGATGGCTACTTCAAGCCGGCCAATTTGGCCGAATTCATGATCATTTGCAGGTTCGCGTGCAAAGTCTTTATTTGGCTTAAGGTATCTGAATCCAAACTCTCGACGAGATCCGACTTCACCTCGTCCAGCTTTTTAGGCCGCAGCGACAATACGCCATTGCGGATGGGAATATTGCAATTAGCAAATTTGTCTGGCAAGCTGCAAGAATAAAGTATATAAATTAAACAGATTTTCAGTAAGCACAGGCTTCAAAATACAAAAGATCTTTTTAGATATATCCTGGACTGCTTAAATGTTGGTAACAGTGTACAAAATGTATAACTGCTGAGTTAATTTCAGTTTTTCGGTTTCTATTTTAAGAGTATCCAATCTTTATGTATAGTTTGTATGGGACAAGTACTTACACCTGGGATACGATGGGACTGCCGTATTTGGAAAGTGCCACCTCGCCGGGCTTGGGCCAGCGCAGGAAAGCCATGGGCGGTGTGCTGGGAGACGTGGAGCGGTTCTTGGGCAGATTGCGGGGAGTACGATCTGCGCTAAATGCTTTTGGACGTGCTGCCATCGGAGTTCGCATCTTGCTCCGTGAGTTGCGACTCGCATTTGAGTTACTCCTGGTCACTCCTACTGCTGCTCCTGTTGCTGCATTGCTCGTATTCGGCAGCCCCTTCGAAGTGCCGCAAGCGGATCGACTGCGCCGTTCTCGCCGCGCACGTGCCGAATGCAATGGTCCAGGTGTGCGCATTGCCTTCACCGATCGCATCGAACCCGCGTAGGCCGATATAATGCCCCCGCTCAAGCAGCTGTCCTCTGTAAGGTAGCCTGAATGTAGTGTGACCAGTTCCCAGCAAATGGTGTATATGTGTGTGTGTGTTTTTATGTGCGATGTGTGTGAGTAGTTGACAATGTGGGGATTAGAAAGAGAAGCAGTTAAGCAGAGTTAGAGAACGCATCACCAAAGAGAAAACAAATAAATGCAATAAATACAAACACCACAGTCGGAACTAGCCGACTGCTCAATGCGCCTTTAACACAACAGGGTGTAGGCTAAGCAAAATATTTTTAATTATATGTCAGTGGCTTGAAAATTCAATACTGATCTTAATTTGACATCACCCGAGAATATGTGCATATCGGAATTACTTCCTTATTTATTACGTGCGAGTAGTCACTTCAACAGATGAGATGGATATGCTGGATAGAATGAAAATTACCTTCATCATTCCGACTGTTGCTAGATCCTGTAAGTGCGCTACTGCTCTTCATGTTGCAATTGCTGTTGCTGCCCCCGTTGCCGATGGTTGTGTTGGCGCAGATTGACTGCGATGCCAGGTACTGCGTCTGATCGCTGGGCTTGAAGTCGGCAAAGTGTTCGAGATTGGGGAGCAGCTCGAGGAATAGGACCATTTTCATCTCGCGAAGTTCTGTTGGCAGTCTGGTGGTCAACGCCTGCAGCTGTATGTCGACCATCGCCTTGTAGCGACTCTCCACGTCGTCGATGTTTGTCAGTAAGGAATCCATTTTAATTTCGTATGTGCGAATCTTTTCCTCGCGATTTGCAGCCTCACGATTGCGCTTCGAGTTCTTTGATATCTTTGTGCGTGGCATTTTCGCAACGTGCTGCTATACCGAATGGTTATGTGTGAAAATTGCTTTTACTAAATATATTATTCTATGTATTTCTTTGTTAAACTATGAGCAAGCCTCGTTTTGTCAATTTCCTTTTGAGTTTTTCCGCCGTTTCTGTGCTACTGGCGTCGATAGAAAACATTGAAGTAAGCGTTGCCACCCTGTCACATGTGAAATATCGATACTTCTATTCAAATATACCAGTTTTTTCATAAATGAAAAACTCCGCAATATATAAACGCTGTAGGCAGCTCTCTATTTGGATTGTGAAAAGCATGCATGGTATTTATTTATTCAGAAGGTCTACAAGAATAGATAAAAATCATATTATTGAATGATGAGGAATTACAGAGTGCAATCATTTGAAATGGTGTTGAAATGTTATGGAAGTAAGCTTTTTGCACAATCCAAGCAGTAAACAAATTAACAGTATATATTTACACATATTTATTCTATATTTGTGGTTGGGATTTTTTGCTGCGTACTAACTTATTAACAAGTGTAATCGGTTAAAAGTATCGATATATCCAATCTATCAGGGTGGCAACGCTTACTTCTATGTTTTCTATCGACGCCAGTAGCACAGAAACGGCGGAAAAACTCAAAAGGAAATTGACAAAACGAGGCTTGCTCATAGTGTAACAAAGAAATACATAGAATAATATATTTAGTAAAAGCAATTTTCACACATAACCATTCGGTATAGCAGCACGTTGCGAAAATGCCACGCACAAAGATATCAAAGAACTCGAAGCGCAATCGTGAGGCTGCAAATCGCGAGGAAAAGATTCGCACATACGAAATTAAAATGGATTCCTTACTGACAAACATCGACGACGTGGAGAGTCGCTACAAGGCGATGGTCGACATACAGCTGCAGGCGTTGACCACCAGACTGCCAACAGAGCTTCGCGAGATGAAAATGGTCCTATTCCTCGAGCTGCTCCCCAATCTCGAACACTTTGCCGACTTCAAGCCCAGCGATCAGACGCAGTACCTGGCATCGCAGTCAATCTGCGCCAACACAACCATCGGCAACGGGGGCAGCAACAGCAATTGCAACATGAAGAGCAGTAGCGCACTTACAGCATCTAGCAACAGTCGGAATGATGAAGGTAATTTTCATTCTGTCCAGCATATCCATCTCATCTGTTGAAGTGACTACTCGCACGTAATAAATAAGGAAGTAATTCCGATATGCACATATTCTCGGGTGATGTCAAATTAAGATCAGCCTTGAATTTTCAAGCCACTGACATATAATTAAAAATATTTTGCTTAGCCTAAACTCTGTTGTGTTAAAGGCGCATTGAGCAGTCGGCTAGTTCCGACTGTGGTGTTTGTATTTATTGCATTTATTTGTTTTCTCTTTGGTGATGCGTTCTCTAACTCTGCTTAACTACTTCTCTTTCTAATCCCCACATTGTCAACTACTCACACACATCGCACGTAAAAACACACACACACATATACACCATTTGCTGGGAACTGGTCACACTACATTCAGGCTACCTTACAGAGGACAGCTGCTTGAGCGGGGGCATTATATCGGCCTACGCGGGTTCGATGCGATCGGTGAAGGCAATGCGCACACCTGGACCATTGCATTCGGCACGTGCGCGGCGAGAACGGCGCAGTCGATCCGCTTGCGGCACTTCGAAGGGGCTGCCGAATACGAGCAATGCAGCAACAGGAGCAGCAGTAGGAGTGACCAGGAGTAACTCAAATGCGAGTCGCAACTCACGGAGCAAGATGCGAACTCCGATGGCAGCACGTCCAAAAGCATTTAGCGCAGATCGTACTCCCCGCAATCTGCCCAAGAACCGCTCCACGTCTCCCAGCACACCGCCCATGGCTTTCCTGCGCTGGCCCAAGCCCGGCGAGGTGGCACTTTCCAAATACGGCAGTCCCATCGTATCCCAGGTGTAAGTACTTGTCCCATACAAACTATACATAAAGATTGGATACTCTTAAAATAGAAACCGAAAAACTGAAATTAACTCAGCAGTTATACATTTTGTACACTGTTACCAACATTTAAGCAGTCCAGGATATATCTAAAAAGATCTTTTGTATTTTGAAGCCTGTGCTTACTGAAAATCTGTTTAATTTATATACTTTATTCTTGCAGCTTGCCAGACAAATTTGCTAATTGCAATATTCCCATCCGCAATGGCGTATTGTCGCTGCGGCCTAAAAAGCTGGACGAGGTGAAGTCGGATCTCGTCGAGAGTTTGGATTCAGATACCTTAAGCCAAATAAAGACTTTGCACGCGAACCTGCAAATGATCATGAATTCGGCCAAATTGGCCGGCTTGAAGTAGCCATCGCTTGCAACCCTCATCACCATCTATATATAAATATATATTTCTTATCTATATACAAACATAATCTATATACATAATTTAGCTTAAGATCAGCTTTCATGTTTTCAAGTTTTTAATTTGTTTAAAATGTATTTTTAAATTAAAGTTCGTTCAACTCAATAAAAATATATGTGTCTAATCGCAGCAGGCCCAGTGACTTGTCAATATTCTAAAAATAAGTTAACTAAAATTGTTTTAGAATATTGTTATAATTATAATAATTATTTAGAATAATAAGAATGCCACGCACCAAAATTGGTAAAGACAAACTGCAGCTTAGGCGAAAGGATGCAGAGCGGGAGGAGCAACGGCGTATGGCCGAAATGAAGCTGGAGTCGGCACTGGAGAAGATCGATGAGCTGGGCAAGAGCTGCATCCAGCAGGTCAACAATCAAATGCAGCTAATCCTCGCACGCACCCACAAGAACGTGCTGCAGATGAAGTGGAGCGAGTTTCTCAAGCTCAAGCTGGATCACTTCAAGGACTATCAGTGGATAGGTACGAGTCTTGGTAATCGTAACTAGCATTTACTAAATGTGTGGCCCTCCAGCACCTGATCCCCCCAAGCCACGCAGCCGATCCGTCAGCACACGCACTGGACGCCTGCGCACGCCACAGCCACAACCACAGATGACACCAAAGTCACGCACCCAAATACAATCCGTGGACAGAGCGATGCTCAAGCGTTCCGACTTGCCCTCCATCGCCCTGCTGCGCTGGCCTAAGCCGGGCGAGTTGGCTCTGTCTATGGCTGGCAGCCCACTTGCAGTACAAACGTAAGTCGTAAAAGTATCGAGAACATCAGATTCTCATTGAGAGGATCTCATCTAAACTTCTCTTCTCTGGTGCAGTTTTCCAGATCGCTCTGTCAACATTCATATACCCACCAAGGTGGGTGTACTGAAGTTGCAACCGCAGAAGATGTCGGGGGTGAAACGCGAGGTGCTCAAGCAGCTAGACTCGGCGACCTTGAATCAGATCCGCACTTTGAACTCCAATCTGCACATGATTGTCGATATGGCCAACAAATTGGGAAAATCCTAAGGCGGAAAATGCAAAGAAACCATTTTTGTTTATCTTATTTTATTAATTTATTTAGTCTTTTTCATTATCCCATTTTCAATGCTGTTGTTTTTGTTTTTTGTTTTTTGTGTTGCTGTTGTTGTTGTTGTTACTGTTGTGTTCTTGCATTTCATTGTATATTTAATTTATAATTAATTAATAATTCAATTATTATTATTAATAGATTTGCAAGTACAAACATAAAAATAGCGCACATTATTTTAAGTGTATTTTTTTTTTTAATGTAAATTCAATTGAAGAGTGTTTTTTGTTTTGTGAATTTTACAAATTCCAACTTTTCGGTTCTTGTTTTTACACCAAAATTACATTTACACATGTACATTACACAATATAATTTACTTTAAAAAATTAGTCATTTCATTAATTACTTATGCACATTGTTTGGTTTCTCATAACAAATATTTTGTAATTTCTTGAATTTAGTTTAATTGTTCTCTCTTGCAACATTGTGTGTTGTGAATCTTTATATAATATGCAACTGTGTGTGAGTGTGAGTGTGTTGTGTATGTGTGTGTGTGTGTTGTAAGAGAAGGTGTGTCACACATACAATACATAGCAAAAAGGTACATAGACTTACGTAAATAATGTCTGAATTATCATTTAATAGTAATATTATTTTTTTTTTGTAGCCAGAGACGAAGACAACATATAAACAATGACAGTGACAGTGAATGAAGAGTGACAACAACACAATATAACATTTAGTTTTTGTTTTTTTTTTATTAACATTTATGTGGCTTGCATTTAGGGTTATTTATCTTAAAGGATATCCTAAGAACATCTAATTTTATACATTTAATTGAAATGCGCCTCTCAAATTATTCCTTTCAATGTAATTATGCTGTGAACAAAAATACGTCCTCTATTCATAATTTTTTGATTAGGTTTTAAACACTATATCAAAACAAAATATATATATAAATTAAAAACTGATAATATGGGGAAAACATGAAACAATATATAAATTTATATGTGCCTAAGTTAGACGCAAAACGTGAATACTTAGAAAATATATTTGCATATGTAATGATTTGAACTGAAGTTAGTCCGAAATAAAAGTAGACTTTATTCCCATGTACGTATGTATGTATGTATCCCATATTCCCATTTCTAACGCTTAACTGGCGAAACTAACCTACCGTAAATCAGTTAACTAGGCGTTCCCCGAACGCGTCTAACTACGCTAAGTCCATTTGTTTTCTTCCAACCCAACCTCGACAAGTTCTACGAATTTATTTTGGTTTCATTTCATTTTGGTTATCTTGTTTGCAATTTTTTTTTTCTTTTTTTTTTTTTGTTATATTTATTTTGTCGGTCATCCGTTCAATTGTTTCGTTCTTTTTAACACAGCCAATCAACAATACATCGTCCCAGCTTTTCCGATACATCATTTCATCCATGCAAAATCCATGTGTAATACATTATGTACAGAAGCAGAAACAATATGCATATGAATTTTTTCTTCAATTTAAATGCCATAGTTTTTTCGTCATTCTTTTCTAAGTTTATCTGTGTGTGTATGTGTGAGTGTGTGGTGTGTTTTTGAAGATTAATTTAATCATTTGTAAGCCTTTCGTGTATAAATTTCTATTCTCTGTATTTGAAAGTATTTATGGATATTATGCATTTGTTGTGATTTTTTTATACAAAAATTGTGCTATTCTTTTACTATTTTGTTTATAACTATTTGTTTAGGCTGTTGTTTTAGAATTCGTTATAATTTCATTAAATGCTAATTAATATATATATTTCATCTTTATTTTGTATTTTTAATTTTTTGTATTAGTTCCTTTGGGCACTACTTATTACGGTTCAGGGCATCTTTGTAATTAGTAAATAGTATTTCTTTTTTTTTTTTGTATTCAATTGTTGTGTTTTTTGTTTTGTAATATTTATGTTTTAACAATTTGTGGTTGTTTGTTTTGTAGGCATATGCACGGGTACAGGGCGTTGCATTTTGTTTTGTTATCTTGTTATTTTTATGTTTGTTTTTTTTGTTTTTTAATTTGGTACAAATTTATGGTACTAGGTTGCATAAAAAGTATTACGAGTATGTACAGCAAAAATATATGTATATATATATGTGTGTATATATGTGTGGAAACTAAATGGATTTATTAAAAACTTGTATGCATACATACATTAAATATTAAGAACTTATCTATATATGTGCTTGTAACTTATTTAAATATATTTATCAAAATCGAAACTGCATTGTTAAATTTGTTTATCTTTTATTTTTTTTCTGTATAATTCGTAGCTAGCTTTACTGATGTAATGAATTGATGAAATTAATTCTTCTTATGAATATGAAAGTTTATGTTGTTTTTTTTTGTCCATTTTTGTTAATTTTTTTTGTAAATATTTATTTATTAAATATATATATATATATATGCATGTATAACTATTTATTAATTTAATATATATATATAATTTTGTATGCTTATAAATTAATTAATTTCATTAAATGCTTAAATTCATTAATGCACTTTATATGTACTTCTTGTGTTGCTGTGTGTGTGAAATTTGCTATAATCGTCTGCCAAGTCACTTAACTATATAATATATATATATATATATATATATTTGCAAAATCTATATATGTATATATACTGGCTAATCTTTAAATATCTTGCATCATTCCAAAACTATTCTAAATGCAGTATACTTGTGTATATTCATTTTGTTGTTGTTCTGGTTGAGGTTTTATTCAGTATATATATTTATATAAATAAAGTCTATGTGAGAACCAAGGGAAACGCTGAAACTTGACTTGTGACAATATCTGAATTATTAACTGGCCAATACCCCTTGCAGAAAGCATTACGATAATTCATCATCATCAGTTCCTACATAGGTATTTTTAATCGTCGGTCTGCCGATGATAATTGTTGACTTCATTGTTTTTAATTTAATTGCATTAAATGTAGCCTCTTAAAAAAAAACGAAATTTAACTAGTGGTTTCTATAAATGTAATCACTTAAGTTATACTTATTGAATCAATGTTGTATGTATGTGAAACTTGCAACTAGCATAGAAATATATATATAGATATATATATATATGTATGTATGTACAAAATACATAAATATATATATGCGTATTGTTTAATATTATAACTTTGTGTGGTAACTAGTAATTATTTATGTTTCGTTTTTATACGTGTTTATATCATATAAATTTGTATTTTTATTATTTTATAGGTTTTTTTGAACTTAACGAGAGGTATTTCTATTTTCCCAAGTGTTAATATCGCCATTTTTGTATACACTTTGATTTTATTTAATAATCTTTTTTGTATTATTTATCGTTGTCATTGTTTTCTCAGCATCATAATTTGTTAATGTTCATATTTTAGAGAAGGAAGTAAATAAAAAACTGTTAAAGAATCAATTTATTTGTATATATTGTATATAAATTTTTATTTACCTTTTTAAACATATTTAATAAAATTAAAAAATTATATTTAATATATACACATACATATATATGTATATGTGTATATATATCATAATATTTGTATAGCATTTTTAAAATTATATTTATAACGATTGAACCCAACTACAGATTACAGATGCGTGAACAAAATCAAAAATCAATAATTAAATTAATTACACAATAAGTGAAGAGAAACATATCGAAAATTTCTCGCTAAAGTTGAAATCGAAAATATTGTGATATGCTACATAAAAATTTGTATAAGAGCAATTTTGTATGTTATCGATATAGCTTTGTTAAAAATTAGTTTAAACAAAAAAAAACCTGTAAAATAGCCTTCACATTGAATTGCAACGCCGACTTTTGTGCAGTGCGCCGCGCTTTTCTTTCTGCTTGTTAAAAATTACAAATTAATTAATTACGTTTAAAGCATTAACTAAATTATGAATTACAATTTCGTAAATAATAATAATAATAATAATATTATGTATATAAGTATGTAATAGTGAAAAATATATGTACAATTACAGTTGAAGGGTTAATGCAGCTCAATAATTAAATAGCATAACAAATATACATACATAATTTACTAATATAAGCAAATTGATTTTGTTTATTTTTTTTTTTTTGTTTGTTGAAATTGAATTAGTACGCCGAATAGTTGATGTTTTTAGGGGAATCGCTTAAAATTATATAGGTTGTATGTATATATATATGGGGGAGGGAGGGGGGGGGGTATAGAAACGTAAACGTAAACGTTTGGAAATAGATTGTTGTCCAAGGGACACGTATCTACAGCAACAAATATATATGCAACATTAGTATTTTACAAAATTTAACAAATTATCACACTGAAAACAAATTCAACACTAATTTTAAAAATATGTATACATATATTTAGTGTATATATGTGTGTGTGTTATATATGCTTAAATAGTTCGATCAAATTGTATACGTTTTTTTTTTTATGTTTTGTTGTTGTTAATTATTTTTTAATAAATCGCAACGCTAATGCCGAGTTTATTATTTAAAGCCTTCGCAAACTGCTGCTGATCTCGTTTCTTCTCTTTTATTATTATTTTATATTTTATTTTTGTCGATCTTTAGTTTTATACATATATCTTTCATAAACAACAGCTTGAAACGTTGCGTCAGCCGCATTATATACATAAATATACACATATATGCATGTATATCATATCTATATGTGTGTGTTTGTATATATATATATATATATATATATATATATATAGCATCTTAGCCTAAGCTTTTGTTTAAACGTAATAAATAATTTTTTTTGGGCTTTTCGTTTGTTTTTTTTTGTATAATTTTTTTTAGCAGCTTTTCAAAATATTTAACAACAGCGTTTCTGTTATTTAAAAATTTTCTTCTTTTTGTTGTTAATGTTTTAGACGAGGTTCCCACATTTTATGCATTACAATTAATATTTGCTAGTTTTAATAATAAATATATTTATGTATATATGTATATATATATATATATTTATATATATATATATATAATTTATAACGTTTTGGCTTATTGTAAAGTGCTGCTAATTTAATTTAAATTTAACATGTACATTTTACACATTTTTAGAGGTTCGATCGCGTTTTTTTCTTCTATTTTTTTCGTTTACAAAAATGCTGCGACATCCATCATCAATTCTAAATGGAAAACATTCTGAGAGCCTTATAAATGCGTTTGAATAACATAAATTTGTTGTTGTTGTTGTTGTTGTTTGTTGTTTGTTGTTGTTGTTGTTTAGCAGATGTTGAATTCCAGTGTTTGATGTTGCTTAGCCATCGCCTTAGGGTCACCTTGTGGCGCTGCTCGTAAAGAAGTCGGCTATTGCGAAAAAGAGACTTGATTTGATTTGTTTTGTGGCTGTTTTGAATCACATTTTGCAGTTTGCAATAAATACTTACGCGTCTCGAAGCTGAAGCCCAACGTTGGATCTGGCGGTGTGTTGAGCATTGGATTGCCAGTGCCGCTGCCACTGCCGGTGGGCGTGACATTGCCGCCCATGGAATTTGTACTATTGCCGCTGCCACCAATCATTGGTCCCTGCTGCAGCGGACTCTGCGGCGTCTGTCCACGCTGTGCCACGCCCGCACCGCCCACGCCTACACCGCCACCAGTGGCTGCAGCAGCCGCCTGCTGGGCACGCACACTGACCACCGCGCGCAGCTCCTGTTTGACAAAGTCCGAGTTGGCATTGCCACCGGTGCCTGCGTTGCCAGCTGCAAGAATTAAAGAATTGATTTGAATTAAAGTTTGTCTTTTTTTTAATGTTTTTATATTTGCAATACTCAGTTTTGACCCACAGTAAAAAAATTTTAGTCACAATTATGTTTGGTTTTTTTTTGATTTTTTTTTTTAAGTTGCTACACAGATAACATAAATAAATACACAACAGACAACAGAATACAACAAATAAGCATAAATATAATTTACATGGAACACAAATATGCACTTATTAAATATATAAATTAATATTATATACGACATATGTTGGAGTTGACTTTTCGGAGGGGGATAAAGTGGTAAATAAGGGGGCAATAAGATATTAGGACTTTGGAAAAAACATGTATAATAAAAAAATAAAAAAATTATAATAAATGAAATATTTCGGTTTTTTTTTTGTAAGTGCTTTGAAAAAGTAAATTTGGATTGACTTAAAATTTGTACTTAAATTTAATAGATATAGATAAAAGAGATATATAAAGATATGTGACATAAATTGAAATTATTTAAATATTCATAAATTAATTTTTTTATTTTTTCAAAGCACTTACAATTTTGAAACAGTAAATAAAAAATCAATAAATATTTATCCCAAATATTATAAACAATAATAAAATACGTAATTTCTTCGACTCGTTTCTGGGAGGTTTCTCTGTTTTTCACACAT
Organism: Drosophila fungiperda; assembly: GCA_035042345.1. Classification (NCBI taxonomy): domain Eukaryota; kingdom Metazoa; phylum Arthropoda; class Insecta; order Diptera; family Drosophilidae; genus Drosophila; species Drosophila fungiperda. The sequence continues at coordinate 10,995,604 of JAWNLM010000145.1, forward strand.
GGGTCTAGAGACTTTACATGGGTTAATACAGGTGGGGTGCAGCAGCGCCTAAAAACTGACCGTTTTAGATACTTATGTGTTTATACAAAAATAGACCTAGGTTATATACAAGATCAGATATATATATATATATATATATATATAAATATATATTTTACAATTATACAAAACTTGCAAATGTGGTTAGGCAATAGATGTATGGGTGTGTGTTGGTGTGTTTGTTGTGTGTGTGTTTGTTGTGTGTGTGTTTGTTGTGTGTGTGTTTGTTGTGTGTGAGTTTTAAGGGGATCCCATGGATATTGTTTTTAGTTTTTATGTACAGCATATTTACTTAATTATTTACATGTATTTTTTTAGGTATGTACATAGTGATTAGCTCGAATAATGATTTATATACATCATATGTATTATGACAAGTGATAACAGCGAGCGCGTGAGCGAGCAGAGAGAGAGAGAGAGAGTAAGGTATAGATACAGAGAGAGAGAGAGAGAGAGAGAGAGGAGAGAGAGTTCAAGTTTGAGCACAGGGCTTACCGGTCTGCGCTCGACCATAGAAATCATTCGCCTGCTGCGTTTGACCATATGCGAGGGCTGCATAGCCAGCGACACCGCCGCCGCCCAGCCCTATAATGCCATTGCCACCGCCGCTGCCCATGCCACCAACGCCCATCATGCCCGGATGAGGGGACATGCTCAGCCCGTTCATCAGCTGTTGCTGTTGTTGTTGCTGTTGTTGCTGGTGTTGTTGCTGGTGTTGTTGGTGTTGGTGTTGTTGCTGTTGACTAGCGGCGGCAGCTGCATTATCATTGTGGCTGTTATTGTTGTTAATGTTGCCGCTGTTGTTGTTGTTGCTGCTGCTGTTGTTGCTGTTGCCAGGCGACAAACCGAAACGCGTTGAGCCTGTTTCGGTTAAGCGTTTGATTTTGTTTGGCTTTGATTAAAAACTAGTCAAATATTAACAATGTGTGTGTGTTTCTCTGTGTGTGTGTGTGTGTGTGTTTCTCTGTGTGTGTGTGTGTGTGTGTTTACGAGACGATGTTGGTATGTGTGTGTGTGTGTATCTGGTGTGTGAAGCGTTTCATGTATCACTATTTAAAATCGTAATTACTAGTTCAACTTAGCAGCAAAATATTTTCATTATTAATTTTAGCTTTTAATGTGCAAAAATTAAGTTTTTCAAAAATCAGCATAGTTTTTTCAACTGATTTTTTTTGCATAAATTTAAAATATATGTCAGCAATTTTACGTTATAAATCTACATTTTGTGTGTATTCAAATATTGCAAGAATAAAGATGTTAAATTTCTTAATTTCGCATTTTAGAAGCTAAAAATCAAATTGTAATTGACTTTTTAACAACTCTGCATTTCAATTTAATTTGATATTCAAATTTGTGCTAATTTTTGTCGCTATTGATTCGGAACTAGTGTTCATTCAAGTGGAACTAGTTTAAAATGTTAACAAGTAAAGCTTATTTTTTACAGTTGCAATTCAGCATTTTGAACAGAACTTGTCAATTAATTTTCAATTTTTGCGCAACTAGTTTTACAAGAATTGCAATTAAATTGTAAATATTTGTTTAAATATGTTAATAAATTCAAATGTTTAAATTCTGAACTAGTTTCGCATGAGATTGGAACTATTTTCAGACAGGATTAACAAATATTTCAAAATTTTGAATGTGTTTAAAATTAATTCAACTTATATTTGAAATTAGTTCCACTTATTAACATATTTTGTCTTTTTTTTTACTTAATTTTAGTTTGCGTATTTTTCATTTGAATATTTCACTAAGGAAAATCTAAAACATTTGCATAAACTAATCAAATGCATTATTTGAACTAAAGTTTCGTTTTGGGGTACAGATTCTGTTATTGTTCAGGGATTCGGGTCGGTTA